>OX459065.1:2974913-4224726 GCA_949775005.1 Orthosia gothica | reverse complement strand
AATTATTGTGACAAATAGTCAAGCAAGCTTTATCTGCTCTGATTGGTAGATTGAATTTTCTACAGCCAATCACAGCAATAACCGGCGATTAATTGCCAATAACATTAACAGCCAGATAATCGATTTTTGAGAAACCGGGGGTTCAACAAGCACATCAATTTTTTATGATCAATACTAGAAATGGTAATTTTACACACAATTCAATAACGAATCGATACATATCACGCCATTTTGTGATATTTATTTGAACCAAATTTTCATTCTTAGCGCTGGGACCCCATGGTACTAGTATTTTACATAGAACGACATCCTATATGACCTCGAAAAACTCAGTAGGTAACTGGGTAACACGACACCTTTGACAAGACTGGAATCAGAATTTCTTGTTTCTGTATATACTCAAAGTCAAAGTCAAATATATTTATTCAATTAGGCCAATAAACAGCACTTTTGAACGTCACATAAATTAAAATTAAAATTTAAAAGTAATAAAAAAATAAATTTAAATTAATAAAAAAATAAAATGATTCTACCGTGCATTCGGAAAGTAGATTATTATGGAGAAGAACGCACAAGAAACTCCATACTTACTCTTTAAAAAAAATGGTGTTTTACAATATTAACATACGTACATACATTAATATATGTGAGGACGATGCACCCAGAATAGCTCTAGACACAGGTATAAAGTATTAAAAAGCATTAACAGGAAAATTAATTAATTTGATAAGTAGGAACATGGTTCTCACATACTTACAAATATTACAAACATAGGTAAAATACCTAATTCAACAACAACGGAACAGTGTGTGAGTAAATTTCTAAAAAAAAAAAAAACAATGTACTGTCTAATATCTCTAAATGACAGCCGGGACTAACGGCTTAAAATGTTCTCCGAGGCACGCAGGACTCTAGTGACGTAATGGATGGTCACCCATGGACCGACCGAAAGTTTGTGCTCAAAACTTGAAACTTGGTCTTCATCATCATCATCATTTCAGCCGAAAGACGGCTAATGCTGGACATAGGCCTCCCCCAAGCGTCGCTACTCTGATCGGTCCTGTGCGTTTCGCAACAACCGGACGCCCGCAGCCTTGACCAGGTCATCACTCCACCTTGAGGGAGGCCTTCCAACGCTCTAGAACTTTTCGGCTCCAACGGCCATCCGTTCTGCGTGCAATGTGTCCTGCCCACTGCCTCTTAATTTTGGCCATTCTTCGGACTATGTCGGTAACCTTGGTTCTCTTGCGGATGTCTTCATTTCTGATTCGATCACGCAAGGAAACGCCGAGCATAGCCCTCTCCATTGACCTTTGGGTGACTTTAAGCTTTCTGATGAGGCCCATTGGGAGCGACCACGTCTCTGTCATGTAAGTAATCACTGGCAACATACACTGGTCATAGACTTTCGTCTTGAGACACTGTGGTAACTTGGTATATATTAATTAGATATAATTAAATTAAAAAAACGAATTAGGTTAAAAGTCTCATGTGCGAGCGAAACCACGAGAAAAAGCTAGTTAAAAAGATAATTTACTATAGTTACGACACAGGTCTGGATTTTAATTAATTTAACATTGAATCACGTTCGTGATTGAACGTTGAAACACAATGAAAGAAAATTACAGTGCGAGTGTTTTACCTTAATGACTACAATTCCGTCGTTTACAATCCATTCCAAGGGACATAATGATGTGAGAAACAGCTCGAAAAATGCATACATAATACAGGTTGGAACTACAATATAATTACGTGTTTACTGTCGTAGAAAACGCACGTGTATTAAGGTACTTGCAGACAGGCGGGACGCGACAATGCGACAACGCGACAACGCGCTTTCAATTTCATTGATGTATCTTTAGATGAACCCACCATTTTATTTTATACCCACGTATTAATTAATATTCGAATACATGTGACATCCACCAGCCCGCATTGGATTACGGCCCATTCCCTCTCACAGAGAGGAGACCTATGTCCCAGCAGTGGGAACATTAAAAAGGCTGAAGATGATGATAAATTAAAATATTGTTTCATGTTTTTTTTTCTAAATTTACATTCCAATGCATCTACCATGTTATCTCTTCGTAAACCAAGAAACCTCTATGTTGCATGAAGTACTGAAAAATAATGATGATAAATTATTTTAATTTTAAGTCCTTTTATGAAAACGCGGTTCTGCATTGTCTGAGGAATATAATAAATAATATTCATGAAAAAGCGTTGTGGCTTTGACGCGTCGCGCCTTTCTGTCGGAACCTTAATTTAAGTACACACGGCAAATAAGTTAAGTGGACAGGCTTAATAAACAACTAGTCGCAGGTGGGTAAGAGTCATTACTATTGATGTGCTTGCAAAGTAAAGGTCTCATTTGAATATCAACCGTGTTTGTTTTATTTGCTTACTGTACGTGTTGCAAATTACTGAATAATTTCAGGTTGTCCTTGGACATTTTCCTTCAACAGCACTAAGCGTTTAAGAATAATTGAAATATTACTTCTTAATGTAAAATGTCATGTTTGTAAATTCAACCCGCCTCAATGGCTGTATATCATACAATTTGAAACACGGTTATTGAATCGAAATTAGGACATAAATGATAATTTTATACCTTTAGTACGTAACTCGGCATATAACAAGAGGTCAGGACAAATGGAGCAAAAGAGTGATAAGTTGGTATCCCAGGGATGGAAAAAGGAAAAGAGGCAGACCGCAGAAAAGATGGGATGATGGGATGATGATATCAGAGAAGTGGCAGGCACAACGTGGAATAAAGTAGCTCAGGAACGATCAGAAAGGAAAAGGTTGGAGGAGGCCTTTGCCGATTGGCAACCAGATCTACAGAAAATTAAAAAAAACAACAAATAATAGAATAGTTTTAAGCTTAAGTGTTTTCGAATTTTGTTATTAGGTTAACCTGCTAGATCTGAATAAAAGGCTATATTACATTATTACGTAACTGGGCAAGAATCTTTAGATGTGCACAAGTCGTTTTTTAGGTCTATGTGGTTACCAAGCGGGACGCGGGGTACATTTAGGACTGTTCCGAGCGCGCGATTGGTTGGTAAATTGACACAAGGATCGATTAACCAATCGCGTCGCGTCCACGTTCCGTTCGCTATATATGGTGGTTGGTCAGTTTGCGCACTAACCCTGCCAAGTTACGTGCCGAGAACTATACGTTCCTATAGGCTTATTTTTGACATTCACGCGGTTGACATCCTGGCAGACAAAGGTCTAATATTACTAGCCAAAGGTGGGTATACCATAATACAATACATTTCTGCCTATATTTGTGACCTAAGAATCCATTTCTACTAAGCAGATTTTAAACCTAATGCTACTTAATTGATTCCTTAAGACGACGACAGTCTCCAACGACCTTGAGGGAACAAAACGCTCACCCGTTTCACACCCGCGTGACCCAAAATTCAGTAGTGTTTTGTACTTTCCTTATTATTCTATGATTTAAAAAAAGTAGATAGATACCTAATTAAATTGTCTTTGAGATGGTGTCAATTTCAATAAAAAAAAGTTTTGGTGCGATTGTCGTTTTTTTGTCCGTGTCAGACATAACTTTACAAATTAATTACACTATGTTATACGAATAGAACTCAAAATTTTATTAGATTAAATTAATAAGAAAATGCTCTAATGTAACATATATTTTTTCGAAAAAATTACGACTGGCCGTTTAGACGTGATTCTGATTTTAAAAGCAGCTACTCTGGGGCATCTGTGCCTTAAGCTTCTGGTAGACCTTGACATTTTACCTTCGTTAAATTACAATATTGAATTGTTGCGATATGATAGGTAGGTAGCGTTTTGTTTGTGGCGGCACATACTGTTTTTCTTTCCTTTTGTATGCATAGGTTACCTTGTATGCACTTGACATGTTCAACCGAGCTACGTAAAAGCCACGTCTCTTTTACGAAACTGGCTTTTGACCACGGCTTCGCTCGTGTAGGTAAAGAATTTTATTGTCCCAAGGAAACTTATTACCCGGATGAAAATCAATCAAGGTCATAGACTATCCGTGTACCAAGTATCATCAAAATCCGTTCAACGGTTTAGATGAGAAAATGTTACAGACAAAGAAACAGACACATTTTCAAGCGTGCGGCGATCGTTTTACATAGAAATTTTTCTAACAGAATTTGTCTGTACAAAAAGTTCAATCAAAATTGGTGTCGCGATCAAGTCCCGCCTGTCTGTAAATTTTTCGTTATTTTTAAGAGGTTATTTTTCCGTCACCAAACTCAAAACCTTAACATTTTCTGTCACCCTACAAGATTTAATTCCGAGCTTTAGAAGGATCAGCTCTCAGAACCAGTTCCTCAAGGAATCCACGTCCAAACGACGTGACCAGCGACAGCATGACACAGCAATTCCTATACCCACAAACGTGTGGTTTGACACTTCAACCCGTGACCTCCATAAGTCCGAGCCGTACTACCCCCAAGGGAATAATACCGTTTTCAGGTGACTAAAACGTAAAAACGGCTTTCCACCGAAAAATGTGTCACATAATATACATGGTCGTGGTATATATTCATGCGAGTCTTAATAAAATGTCAAATAAAATCCTAAGTTCACTGCAGCCATGAAAGTCGGAGCCGGAATTCAGTCAGACGCTACGCTACAATATGTAATAACTCTCTAAGAGCTCGCAGGAATCCCTTCAACATTCCACCTAGATACCCAATACTACTGGATATATATAGAACTCTAAGAATAGATTTAACTTGCTTTTTCCCGTGGCTTTGCTTCCGTCGCAAAACCCATGGGATATAAACTTAACGATATTGTAGCTATCAGTGAAATTCTTTCACTTATTTTATATGTTATGGACCAAGTTATTAATACGGTATTATTCATAATACCCGGGCAGAGAATTAACCAGCGTACGTTTGTAAGTTTTTAAAACAAACAAACAAAAACCGGCCAAGTGCGAGTCGCACGAAGGTTTCCGTACTTAAATTAAATTAAATTGCGGTTTACGATTTATGACGTATTAAAAAAAACTACTTGCTAGATCTCATTCAAATCAATTTTCGGTGGCAGTTGTCATGGTAATATACATCTTATATTTTTTTTAGTTTTATCATTCTCTTATTTTAGAAGTTACAGTGAGGGACGCATTTTACCACTTTGGAAGTGTCTCTCGCGCAAAATATTCAGTTTAAAAAAAATGATATTAGAAACCTCAATTTCATTTTTGAAGACCTATCTACGAGTATATCCCACACGTATGGGTTTGATGAGAAAATAATTTTGGGTTTCAGTTCTAAGTATGGGGAACCCACAAAATTTATTGTTTTTTTTAATGTTTGTGTGAAAATCTTAATGCGGTTGCAACAGCATAGTTCTTATAGTTTCGGAAAAAAGTGGATGTGACATACGGACGGACAGACAGATCCATAAGGGTTCCGTTTTTTGCCATTTGGCTACGGAACCCTAACAAGAAACAGTTTCGATAAACCTTAGTCATTCAAAACAGAAAAAATCTTTAATTCAACGTCTAGCAAAGTATATTGCTGACGAATCGAAGCGTTCCGATCGCAACAATGTCGAAACTCAGCCAATAATGTTTATATAATACCAACCTGACCTGATGAATCAATTAGAAATTTGGAAGCTCATCGAAAAAAACGGGCCACGGGTGCTTTCAATCGGACCGGGATCTTTGATCTCAGAGAGAGGCGTCAGCTTCAAGATTAATAACCGACCAAGTCGTATAAATCACTTAACGCATTTTTAACTCAAATAAAATGTCTTAACTAAAATTTAATGTTATCGATTACCGATAGAAACAGCTTTGGGAAGGTAAAGCAGCTTTCTGGCTCGTTTGCCGACTAATTTCTCAAGTTATATTGGATTATTTTTCTCCGGGCGGTCGTTAGATAAGATCGGTAGATCACGTAGTTAAGCAATGTTTCCCGCGGTTTGTACTGAATTGATGATGTTCCGATACAACGGCCTTCGTTTGAAGTTGTGTAAGTTGTAGCAGAACAACCTCAATACATTCAGTTGTCTTTATTAAAACTATTTTAAGGTTGGCAAAATTGAACTGGGCCCTTGAACTAAATAATAATATTTATTAATTTATTGAAATTTATGATTTTAGTCAATATTGATACTGACGTAAAAAAATCTGTCTGCAAAAAATTTATGAACTGAAAAGAGAAAAATAAATTTTGTCATTAAATATTATGAATTTTTAGCAATCGGGTTTTTTTGCTGTTAAAGTTACGCATATCTTGAATTTGTGGCAAAATAGGAACATAAAAGTGTTACAATATACAAATATAAATATTTGGAATGGCCTATCTATACTTATAATATTATAAAGCTGTAGAGTTTGTTTGTTTGTTTGTTTGAACGCGCTATTCTCTGGAACTACTGGTTGGAATTGAAAAATTATTTTAGTGTTGGATAGTCCATTTATCGAGGAAGGTTATAGGCTATATAACATCACGCTATGATGAATAGGAGCAGAGCATAAATGAAAAATGTAGCAAAAACGGGCACAAATATTCCTTTTTGAGAGCTTCCGTTGCGTGCGTTGCGTAAGCGGTTAAAGTTACGCAACAATCATTTTTGTAGGGTAGGTAGAATAGGGTAGGTAGGGTAGGGTAGGTAGGTTAGATGGGTAGGTAGGTAGCCAGTTGACAAGAGCGAAGCAGCGTGGGATAGCTATTATAGCTACTAGCAGCTTTCATTTGATACCCATATTGTTAGGAAAATAAAATAAAAAATTGTATCGACCCCCTTTTTTAGGGGCGCTATTTAAAAAAAAATATTTAGCCTGTGTCACTCATACAATTAAAACGAATTCAACGACACCTCATATGTCATAATCCGTCAAGCCGTTTATGCTGTAGAGCGTGCTATTAGAAATGGACATACATACATACGCTCGAAAAACATAACCCTGCCGCAGTCGGGTGAAAGAAAATCGTCTCTAATGTAAATCATCATCATCATCATTTCAGCCGAAAGACGTCCACTGCTGGACATAGGCCTCCCCGAAGCGTCGCCACATTGACCGGTCCCGTGCATCTCGTAACCAGCGGATCCCCGCAACCTTCACCAGGTCATTGGTCCACCTGGTGGGAGGCCTTCCAACGCAACGTCTTCCGGTTCGCGGTCGCCACTTCAGCACTTTTCTGCCCCATCGGTCATCCGTTCTGCGAGAAATGTGCCCTGCCCACTGCCACATAAGTTTGGCAATTCTTCGGGCTATGTCGGAAACCCTAATAAATACATACACCCTTTAAATTCGTATTTTACTTAAGGTACCATTGTCAGACACTGTTGTATTGTCACCAAACCGTGTAATTACAGGAAGTGGGTGAAAATCAATCACAGGTTCCAACCATTAATTACACGGTTGTAAAGGCGTAAAGAAACATTTTGACGTGATAATGAACAGAACATTAAAACTTTAACTTTGTACAGTCACGTTAATAGCCCGTGGACGTACTTGACCCCTTAATTGGTTTGAACAAAAAGTTTGTCAAAAAACTTAGATTTAAGGCCAAGGCAATATTGTTAATATATTCTATGTTTGGTATGTTTGAAGGTATAGTTGATCCGATATAGAGTGACAATATCGGTCATTGACCCACCTCAATCAATCTGCCTAGACTCTTCCCAAAAGGCTTATTACGTAACTTTTGCAAGAGCAAAACGATAGCGATTTTTGCGCAATAATTGCTCTTCAATACAAAAGATTTACCCTCTTACTAATAAACGCGGAATAAAGTTATACCAGGTATAACTAAGGTATACCCATACTTTTCCATAGGTTTATACCTGGTATAACTTTATTCTGCGTTTATTTGTAAGAGGGTTAGAGTTTTGGCGGGTTTTTTTTAATAAGTGCATTTGACAAACAGCGAGCGATTAGCAAACGATTGTGTAGGACCTACCATACCTACACTGCAGGTAATTCCGACCTTTATGACAGTTTGATCGCTATCGTTTTGCTCTTGCAAAAGATACGTAATAAGACTGCGGGTTTCCCTCTAATAGGATTAAGCTGAGTACCAATATTTTACATGAAGCGACTGCCTATCTGACCTCCACAACCCAGTAACTAGGTAACACGGTACCCCTTGGCAAGACTGGTGTCAGATCTCAAGCTTCTGACTACTCGTAACGACTGTCAAAGATCTTCAAATGACAGCCGGGACCAACGGCTTAACGTGCTTTCCGAGGCACGGAGAAAACTCGGTATGTTAAAATGGTCACCCATCCACGGACCGACCTCGTCAAGCGTTGCTTAGCCTTGAAGATCGACCAGTGCGGCTGTTATTATTTAGCCACGAGCTCTCCCGAGATGCACGGAACATTTTTTATTATAAATCTATGCACGGGACCGATCGAGGTGCCTACACTCGGGGAAGGCCTATGTCCAACAGTGGACGTCCTTCGGCTGAAATGATGATGATTATTGAGGTTCATAAGAAATATATCAGGGAAAGGTCAATGACCGCTATTGTCATGCTAAAACGCAATGCCTATAGCTTAAAAACAACTCGTATGTCAGTGACTTGGTAGTTTTTTGAATGGAAACAAGTTTTTGTTGAAACTGCTCTCTGCTAGATATTTATCTGCCGGAAATAATAATGGTCTTCGCAATAGAGAAAGTGTCATTAAAGCTTAGAATGAGTACGAAGTATTTCAATTATTTGGCTCAGTGGAGACGAAAAACCTATTTGGTACTGCTTGAATGTCTCGCTGGTACAGTTGTCGCGATCCCCGAGCCGAGAAGTGTTACTAGTGTTATCAGAAATTTTCAGAGATTGCCTGGTATCATTAAGTACACCAGCCTCCGTAACATGACGTATCATAACTACGTATAATGGTTAGACTGTGTGAAAAAAGGACAGATTTATACAAGTCATAAACATCTGTCCCTTACGCACACTAGAAATAATCATGCTCTAGGAGGTTTATGATCAGTATGATCATAAAGTAAAGTAAAGTTAAAGTATAATAGTAGTTTATGCAATGGTCATATAATAGGGGTTATTAAACACGAGCGTGGGTTTATCACACGAGGCGAAGCCGAATGTGATAATATTAACACGCGAGTGTTTTAATACCTAATTATATGCCGTTGCATACACTACTTTATCTTCACTCATAAAGTTGAAATAAAATAAAATTGGAAATGGAAACATTTGCAGTATGGCGGGCAATTTAGATTCTCATTGCTTCATGACTGTCAATGTCTATGAGCCCATAAGCGCCAATAAATTAAAAAGTAAAAGTGTGCTATAAAAATTAAAAAGTTATTTTATGATGCACTTGTTTGAAAATCGAAGGAAAATGTTGCACTGTAATGGTATTTTTTTTTTAATTTTACCTATCCACGAATATAAAGTACGTGTTTGTACAATATTTTTTGAATTCATAATTAGAACATTGTTGTGAACATTGTTGTGAGTACATTGTTCACCGAGAGGAGAAAGTGACCGATTACCGTCGAGGGTGTGAAGGGTTTGAAGCCCGAGCCGTAGGCGAGGGCTTTAAAACATCCGAGATCGGGAATCGCACTTTCTCTCGAGTGATACATAGTGCTTTATACTATACCTACGAGGAAAATAAAAAGATGCCGCATTTTTTTCACTTTTCCATTGCAAAAAATCGTCATAAGTTTTATTATATTTTTTAATTGATTTCTGTGGTAAAAGGTTATCAATCAGTATTTTTGCTGTTTCCTTCAACTGCGGCGGAGTTAAAAAATCTTCATCATCACTATCACTACTTATCATTTTGATAGTTTTATTTTACTTTTCTACGAAAACTGAATCCTCAAACAACACACAAATTGAAAATGGCGCCAATGGCGTCTGCAATTTTCACATGTTCTTTTTTCAAATTGTTTGACACCATCCAACACACAGCTAGTGGCCAGTGTCATTTTGCGAACTTGGAGATAAAAACTCACTGTAAAAACTTTTTGGCTTTTGATATTTAGGTTACCAGCGCATAGTCTTACCCAAAATTAAAAAAGAAAAACCACGTAAGAAATGGATTTTCATACACTTTTTTCTCCCGCTCAGATGTGTTTTCTCGCCGCATATTTGTTCGATATGCAATGACGTACTTTCTACCGTAAATTTGATAAAGTATCAAGGTACTTTCCGAGCAGGTGTAGTATAAATAAATATATAGTAGCTAAACTGACCCAAGTACATAGTTTTTAAGTAAAAACTTACCTACTTGTTTATCTGAAGTATGCGATCTAAGTTCATGGACATCTTGTACATGGTCTTCTCTAAAACAGTGTTGTTTTTTGTTAATATTTGCCCTCAAGCAAAACGCCTCAAATGCTTTTGACCGTACTGATTTTAATTTATAATAATCATCAAAATCGTATTATAATAATTCACAGCTGGATATCCCATACATTCAGAGCAAAAAATACGGAAAGATTAATGTTGAAAATAAAAAGAACGTAGTTATTAATTGTAACAAGGAAAATTTTAATAATTTAAGAAACTCCCGAGACGTTATTATTTAATGCTTAATAAATTATCTAGTAGTAGACACGCTTCAATCGACAATCTTTTGAACACGTAATTATGACACAATATCTTGCGAAAGCACCGCAATTCAAAATTGAAAACAGTAAAACACCAATAACTTTTGAACGGCTGGAGCGATGGTGAGCGATTTCTGCCATCATCATATTTTTATTATCATGGCGTCATAATCTGACTGCATCGTTGGTATACTGGTGGCAAGCGCTACTGCGCAGCATGCAGTCTTGGGTTCGATTCCAGGGTCGGGCAAAATGTTATTGAGTTTCCATCTGGAAAACCCCAATTTCTCAGTCGCAGGCCGAAGTTTAGATTTGTGGCCGGTTGATGGCAAAAGGCTATCCCTCTATTCAAAAATCAAAATCTAATAGTTTATTTCAAATAAACCTTAGAGGTACTTTAAAATTGTCAAACAAAAAAAAAGTGAGGAAAAAGAGTTGCGAATTTGCAACTCTTTTTCCTCTCTTTTTTTTGTCTCAAGCGTCAGTAGGTCTCAATGGAGAAGAATTTGCAAGAAACTCCACGGACACTCTTTTCCATCAGTTTTAATTACAAATAATTGGTAACATCATTTTTGATGAAAAAATACATATATGTGAGAAGGAGAAGATATACATAGATGTAAAAAGACGTGCACGTAAAAGCAAAAACAGGCCCAGGCAGCCAAGTTATTACCAATCCCACCTGATGGCGCCCGTTAACGAACATGACGCATGGATCGGCACCACTCAGCTCAACCATCATGAATCGAATTGATGGGAACCGAATGATCCAACAAATTTGCCACCATCAGAGAGACATTAGAGAGAGCATGACATACTCAAATGCCAGGGCACACATAAGTCAACGAACGACGCATAGGTACAATGAATTGTAGATTTACAGTCCGCAAAAAGTACTCTATTCATGGGAATTTAAGAACGATGTAAAAAGAAACACGAAAAAGCGTCTGGAGTAAAAACGTCAAAGTCAACGAACGACGCATAGGTACAGTGAATGGTAGATTTACAGTCCGAAAAAAGTACTCTATTCATGAGACTTTAAACTTAAATTGTCTATTTCTGGGAATCATCACTATTTCAACCGAACGACCCCTAGACAGAACCCTCCCAAACTTCACTAAACTAACTAATTAGTACTTATCACATCCACAAAATAATTAACAAATTTTCACTTAACGAAATAAAATATTCATTAAACACAATAAAATCTGCGTCCATCCGAGGTGGCCTGAACGTTGCCAACTATAAATAGGGCTGTCTCTCAGCTTCAGGCCAGACGGCCAAAGTGGTGTTGTACCTGCCACGTAGCAGTTTTGTTTACGCGGTAAATTGTAGCATTTGTAGGCTTGTAGGCTCGGGTAATTGTGCGACAACCCTACAAAGTTGCCTCGTTATTATTTTTAAATGCTTTAACTTTAGGTGTGGAGGTAACAGCTGAAAGGGTTTGGGTTGGTCCTAGGCAGAGTATTGAGAGAAGTGTGAATTTTTGCCTCCTAGGTATTTAATGGGTTTTAAGTAGCGTCTTGGACCGAGTGACAACCGGATTTTATCTCACAGGATTGTACATACTGTCATCATCTTCCTGCCCTTGTCCTACGTTACTTGGGATCGTCGTAACACGTTTTCTTCTTCTATTCTTTCCTGTCAACCGTCAAGCTATCACTGACTCCCTTTTCTTTCACATCACTCCTCACAGCTATTGGAAGTATTCAGGGCTACAGGTTAAGTCGACCCAGATCCTTTAAGAGGTTGTAATTTCCATCATTCCTGACCTGACTGATTTGACTATCAATCGCAATACCTCAAACTTTAACCGTTTTGAAAATATAGGAAGTTGAAGCTTTTTTTATTGCCGAGTTGTTGTCTCTTTTTTTGCAATTTTTGTCTCTAATTTACATGTGTTTGCAATTTTTGAGTGGTACATTAGTTGCTTCATTATTCTCAACACTAAAATTGCAGTTAACTGAACCAACTGGGTCGTAGTAGACGATTGAAGATATAAAATGAAAAAAAAAAAAAACCGAAATATTTGAAAAAATGTCTACGACAGCCATGCTGCAGATGTGTTTAAAAATATCAACTTTTCATTAGCTATCCAAGCAAGGGTATTACGATTTTTTTTTCAATTTATAACTACTAATCGTCTACTACGACCCAGTTGGTTCAGTTAACTGCAATTTGAGTGTTGAGAATAATAAAGCAACTTATCTACTACACAAATTGCAAACACATATAACTTAGAGGCAAAAAAGCCAAAAAAATAGGCCAATAGACCAACTATCTACAATTTAAAAAAATACTTCGATGTTATTTCCATTTGGAATAGCATTACAAATTTAAACACTCTCTTTTTACAGCCTGTTCAACCAATTTTGAGTTCTATGACGTTAGTGAGATGACAAATGGCAGCTTTAGTAAACAGTTGGTATTGGTAACAGGTTTATACGTTTTATGCCATCCTTAATTATATCTACGAAATAGAAATCAAAATCGATTGAACGGGCTGTAAAAAGGACTATTTGAATGTCTAATTTTATTTCAAATAGAGTATAGGTTGACTCTGTAGCCCTGTATACTACTGGAAGATAAACAATTCCATGTCTTAATCCAGGCCATGATCTTCCGTTTCCATACAGCTGTTGAGGCGTGATTGGTTAGCAAACATCCCAATATCAAATAAGCCTGAGATTTACAACTCTTTATGAACATCAAAGACGTTACCAATTCCAAGTATTTAAACTGTATAGAAGAACTGCCAAAACAAACTCTTCTGCAAATGATGCCAGTTGGATTCGGTTTCTAAACATTCAAAAAAAGAATATTATACTGATTTCCCAAACAAAACCTTGCAAAGTACCTTATTGGGCAATTTGTAATTCAAAACAACATTGAAAAGTTTTCGACAGCCCTGAAAATGTTGGAGCCTTTAAACGAAAGCGTGAAATCGATTTGTTTTAATTCCAACTCGGTGTTCTATAAAATATTAAGCAATAAGATAAACTTGACTTTATCATACAGAAAACTTTACCACTTATTTTGGTTGTAAGGATCGAGATAAAAAAAGTCAACACTGTTTTTGTAATTTAAAAGGGTGGCTTTTTTGCGTGGCTATGTTTACTTTTTATTTCTTAAGGTTCTTTTTGCAATTGTCGATAAGCTGTTAGAGTTTATAACATTCAAATAATATTATTATACTTACCTATTTTATCAGAATATTGTTACGGATAAAATTTATATTAGGAAACCGCATTCACAAATCCCACGGCCCATTCCCTCTAACAAAGAGGAGGCCTGTGTCCCAGCAGTGGGATCATTAATAGGCTGATGATGTGATGTGATGATGTGATTCACAAATCCGTTTGTAAAATGATCCGCATCATTTGAAAGCGATAAAAACAATGCTTACAAAAGCCATAAAGCTAGCAAAAAAACTAGCATTGATCACCATGCTAGCTCACTGCGAGTCACCCAGCTTTTATTAATAGACTCAACTAATTACATATCTACCTATATAACTATATCCATATACATAAAAAGAAAAGGTCTGGACCTAGAGCGCTGCCTGTTGTAAACTTGTAAAGGAGCACTACTTGTCACTGTAATCTTATTCTTGTATGAGCTGCATTATTTTCTTGCCTGTATACTTCGATGAATGTATCTATTTATGTATCTATTTTTAGTAAATTGTACTTAGTATCTTCTCTATCCAACTAATTGTTTGTTGAAAATTTGCAGCAAGTGCAACCCCCATGTCGTGTCCAGGCTATCTCTTTCATTTCTTGGTTGCATATAGGTCTCTACAATGATTGTATAAGGAAGGATATTTCGAAATTCACCACGAGGTTGATACTACAGACAGGATTGATCCACACCAGCCCAAAATAGAGAACATTGGAAGGATCATAGGGAGGGTTTAACCTGCTGTGGGATAGAACAAGCTGAAAACCAATAAATAAAACAGCCTCAGGAGTGAAAAGCGATAGTAAAAGGCTTTATACGCGAGCGAAGCCGTATGCATAAGCTAGTTTCTTAATACACAGGTTTATCCTGAATAATATCAGTAAGGGATGATGCTGTAATAATTACTGTTGACAACATTAATCTTCAGTTAATACCCGTGTTGTTTCATGTTGTGTGACACGGATTACGTCATCTTCAGACGAAACCGCGTTTGTTTCCGAATTAATTCCGAAATAATTTAATAGGTGACAGACTACTTTTTAGATTTTCTCATGACAACCTAAAAAGCAGTCAAAACAAACCTTTTATTATTAAAAGGTTTTTTATGTTAAGTTCTTGATCCGATACACGTGATAAAATTCTCAAAAGCCCGAAATTCAATCGCCAGATAACTTTTAGCTGAAGAACAAAACATGGCGGTTTTAAATCTTTTGCATGGAAAACGTGTCAAATCTCTATATTTGTTCTTCAGATAAAAGTTAGCTGACTACTGAAAAATCAGCCTTAAGACTACAAAACAATTCTAAAAAACCTACCGTTTTCTCGCGACTACGATTTCACAGGATTCTCCATTTTTCAGGGATAAAGTAGTTACATCCTATGATAGTGATGGAGCTTTTTATCAGTGGAAGAATTTGTGTAATTAGTTTAGGGGGTGATCATAAGCTCTAAGAGTAAGGTTATTTTGAGTGTGCGTAAGGGACAGACGTATGTGACTTGTATTTTTTACAGTCAAAATATGATAGTTTTAACACATCTGGGTACGGGGGCAGTATTTCCAGTGAATTTTACTCTATATAACCCCCGACGGAAAAAGAGGGGTGTTATAAGTTTGACGTGTGTAGGTACTTGTGTCTTTGTGTATCTGTCTGTGGCATCATAGCTCCTAAACGGACGAACCGATTCTGATTTCGTATTTTGTTGTTTTAAAGGTGACTTTATCTAGAGTGTTCTTAGCTATGTTTGATGAAAATTGGTTCAGGCGTTCGCGAACGCCGAAGTTATAGGCGTTTTATTGTTTGTACTATTACGTGTTCAATAGATTGCCGATCGAAGCGCGTCTACTACTAGATAAATTACAGGCAAAAAACAGGGCATGTCCTAAAAAAACGATTTTGAGAAAAACTCAGTATAAAGTTTAGAAGTATGGAATTTTTATCCTTCTTTTTTGCCGGTATGTCATGGACATGCCCGGTTTTTTTCGTTTCGGCAATAAACAAAAATGTCTTGTTGGCGCCTTACGTTTACTTTTAAAAAAAGTCAACGATTGGGTATAAAACTACCATAGATAAAGATTTGCTTGCCAATATACAATAGAAAAATTAAAACTTGTGACATTCCCTGCTCTTTGCCTGTACCATTCAACTATGTATTCAAGGGGGTTTTTTAAATGTTTTAAATTTTACTTATACAGTATTAGTTTAGTGCCTAGACAATAATTTTAGTTTCAATTATGTTTACTACTATGTCCAGTCCAGGAAAGGCAAGGCCTTCTTTGAATTTCCAATAAATTAGTTAGCACCTTTGAAAAGTTGAAATTTCATGTTATTAATAGAAGAAAACTTGTCTATGAGTTTAGGAAACTGACAGTAATTTAATCAAGCCTCAACTAATTTACTTATACAAACTAATCAAGCACTGAAAGTGATGGGCAAATCTAATAAGAAGGTAGGTACAGGTCGATTCTCAGGTTCCCTCTAGATCGACCGATATAATATTCACAGCGGATCTTTGTGTCTCTGAAGTTGTCTCTGCGCAAGAAACAGTTTTTCATCGAGAGTAAGCGAGATAGGATGATACGACAATCGTAAGCGAGTGTAAGAGACAGTTATACAATGCTATCTTCACTTTCAATAATGACACAAAAATAGCTACTGCGCAGGGTCTTGCAGCCAACTCAGAGACACAAAGATCCGTTGTGAGTATTATAACTTGATTAAGGCTGTGGACGGTGGGTGCGAGACGCGCATTGATGTGGTGACTCTTGGGGATGGCGTATGTCCAGCAGTGGACGTCTTTTGGCTAATATGATGATAATGACAGGTAGATTTTAACTTAATGACGGCTCAGACGCGACGCGAGTCGTTGCGCAGTAGCAAATTTATGTGACAGCGGGGGTGAGGGATGAGGTACCGTAAAACGACGTTAAATTGATTAATTTTGAATTTACAATTGACATAACTAGTTCAATTATATTTTGAAAAATATGAATAAAATGCAGCGTTGGCGACTTCTTCTTCCCTTCAGAAATCTTATTCCCTAATACAAAAAATTTAACTTCCATAGTTTGGCTAAAAATAAAAGTAAAACGAGCCGATGAACGCTAAAATGAAAATGGGGTTACTTTGATACTGCATTGTTTTTTCATTGCAATATAAAGTAACCCCAATTTAAAATGTATTTTTAATGAATTCACACTGTAAAATTCAAAATATTTTTTCTGCAACAAGTAAACTTATTCTTGCGTTGAGGTTGATGCAAAACATGGCTGACATGTCAGTGTTGCAAATTTAAAAAATAAAATTGAGGTGCGTTTCGTTTTCACGGAATTAGCTTTAAAAACCTAAAAAAATAAAATTATCATCAAAGTTACCTCAGATCTCAATGTGACCCCGTTTAACTGGTACTGTGCAACGAGTACGAGTACGTACTTTACAGCCGCCATTAAATTTGACGCTTACTGTACCTGGTACACGTACAAATCCTGGAAAATAACGTTAGCAAAAGTCCCAAGTTATTCCCGAAAGCGATTATTAAATAACAAAACTTTTCTTCGGTATTAACTCGGGAAATATACGAATGTATTTTCCAGTTTTCATAAAAAGTACGCCGTTAATGAAATTTTCGCGAATCTTGCGGAGTTGTGAAAAAGGAATTACTCGTATTTGTAATATTTTCTTGGAAATAATGAACTAACGTAACAAGTCGTATGTTAGTTGTTTTTGGAAACTTCTTTATATTTGAATCTGTAAGTTGGACACAACTTGAAGAAGTCCTTGGCTAATGACAGCCGAACGGGTCGATTACAAAGCTAAGTATGGGTTGCCAAGGTCGGTCCTTGGACTTTGGCTCCTTCTTTTCTCGGCAACTACGTAAAGCCGTTGGTCCCGGTTGTCATTTAAAGATCTTTGACATCCGTGACGGTAGTCAGACACCAGAAAACCTTTCTGCGGTCTAGCCAAGGTATACCGTGTCCATATGTACTTTCTAAGTTTAGCTTGGACATCACAGGCAACGGTGATGGAAAAGTAAGTCTGAAATAGCCAAGTCAGAGGCCTGTGGGGTTCCCAGAAGCGGCTTAATTAACTCTGACACCAGAGTTAGCCATATCCTCACACGAAAAGAAGAAGAAGATACCGTGTCACCCAGTTACGTTGTAATAGTGGTCGTGGGCTCGAACCCACGCAGATGCTTTACTTTGTGTAAATTATTTCATCACCACTGCTCTTAAAACGGTGAAGGAGAACATCCTAAGGAAACTGGCATGACTTATAACCGAAATTTCGAAGACATGACTGTGACATTCACCAACCCGCACTAGGCCCGCGTGGTGGACGTAAGGCCTATACTCTCTCACAGAGGGGAGGCCTTCTTGTCCCTTTTTCTCCTTCTGGAGAAATGCTCATGCATACCGCTTTACTACGGGGAGATATTGCAATTATGTGGGACTCTAACCCACTAAAACTTCACGGTGTCCTCCTGTGCCGCTTATGGCGGGAACACGGGCACGCGTTAGCAGACACCGCGAACCCAAACACAGAGAGGAGGTCTGAAAGCTCAACGGACCAAATGGGAGTGTTACTGCGGAAAAAGGGGTCCATGTATCCTATCCTATCCTTGTAGTAGCAAGTGGAGATCAGATAGGCTTTTGAGGTGGACAAATATGAAGTGCCATCGTTAAATAATATGTTTAACACGATACTAAACTCGATGGATAATTGACACAAAACAAATTCAAGCGGAATTGACAGGGTCAAGATCGTTTAATGACTTCGTGAGAAGAGCGGAACGATATAAAAAAGCAAGTTGCTTTTAAATTAGTATTTAAAAGCAACTTGCTTTTTTTAAATCGTTGTTTAGATCGTTCGATTATTAACGCATTCCTTTTCCATAAATAGGCGCGTTATATGAAAAGGTATGTCTTTTCAAACTGTTATGTTTATTCAAAAATATAAAGGTCAAGGAGCTCGTGGCTAATAACAGCTCCACGGGTCGATCTTCAGGGTTAAACAAAGCTTGCCGAGGTAGGTTCGTAGACAGGTGACCATCTTTACATAGCGAGACCAAAGGCTTAACGTCCGAAGCACGGACCTTGGACGTTAAGCCGTTGGTCTGGTCTCGGCTGTCATTTGAAGATGACTGACTTCATTGACAGTTTGGTCAAGCGGTAACCGTGTTCGTGCTACCTACCCAGTTACGAAGAATAAGGTCAGATAGACAGTCACTCCATGTAACGTCAAGAGTGAATAGGTTTCTTCTAAGCAAGCGTGCTGCATCGGCGACCACATCATCGCTTTCCACCAGGTGAGATAGTGGTCTATCAAGAGCTTATAAAATAAAGCTGAATCCGGTTAGACTGAAAGCAGACCCCAACATAGTTGCCAAAGTCTTGACAGATTGATAAAAATGTCTAAATATTGTGGTATGTGAAAATACGTACATACTTACTGTATTACAATAGTACATTATGCAATCAGTGAATAAAGGACGGATTTAAAGCGAGGGCCATGAATCACGAGCAAGTGAAGGATTCTAATGACTGAATCACGACCGTAGGGAGCGATCCATGATGATTGAATCACCAGTATAGTGAGTGATTAAACAGTTAGAATCCTGAGGGAAGCGAGTCATTTTTGGCCCTCGATATAAATCCGTTTTATTCATGAGTTGCATACTATATCCATAAATACGAGAAAAATAAAGATTTATGCGAAAACCACAAGCAGTTTGTATGTCGAGTGTTCTTTGCACAAGGAGTTTGTATCGAGTATTTTTTTGCGCAAGGATGTATAGCATTGAGTTATGGAGGTCAAACATATTGGAGTGTTCTAAATTCAAACACCAAAATAGTGATTTAAAGTGCTTTTTATTCACTGTTTTCAGTGAATACAATAAGCTTTTTAGAGGGGAATGGTATAAAATTACACTGTTTCAGGCAAAAACAAACCGTCTTCTACGTGTCTGTGTAACAATAACCAAATTTTTGAAACACGATCATTTGCGGACATGTTATGGAAGCCAAATTCGCAAATATTGTTCGTGAACCATTTACACCATGTTTTATTAACTGTGTATCCGAAACATTGTTTACAAACGGCTTAACATGTTTACAAAATTTCAAACAATAAAGTAATTTCATCACATTGTTTTCATTTACAGGTTTACACAACTGGAACATTCCAAATTAGGTGCCATATTTCACTTTGCAGCTGTTGCTTTAAAATACGAATTTAGTCATCGCTTATTAAAATGAGTTTTAGTGGTATTGCTAATTGTTTAGTTTACATTAACGCGATTAGCTCGCGAGAGCGCGCATTGGTCTGTGGTTACTGTTTGGGGCACAGAGTAATGTGTAACAGAGACTAAACTGAAGCGTCCTTTGATAGTGTGACAATGTTCTACGTATTATTTACATAATATTACATAACATAATAAATTGCCGTGCGTTCAAGCGTTTTTGCCATACCTATTATTGGAATCAAGTATATGTTAGAACCCATTAATATTAATGCTAATTTTTATCTGTGGTGCTAGGCAACTGGGCTTATCCCAGTTGTAAACGACCCTTTGTGCCTATTGGCCTTGTTTGTTCTGTCTCCTGCTTGATTTGTAGGGAAGTGGAAATTTGTATTTATTCCTACTCCTCCGTTATTCTTTTCTGATCAATTTCGTTGCGGTATTCAAGACAGTTAAATTCATTCTCGGGGACTTCGTCGAGCTTCATTGTCTCGGCGCTTTTCTGGTGGTCGCCACTGTTGATTCTGGCTTTCACGAGTTGCAGTGGTTTGGGAATAGTGCGGTGGGATAATCCAAAAAAAAAAAAATTGGTAAATGATGTCATGGTTGCGTTTATGCCACACTGTCATTTGAAGTATTTTGACAAAATTTTATCCATTATATTGTAGCATTTTATATTATATTACATTATTTTTTCTATTATTTTATGATATATATTTTACAATTTTTTTCAAGTTACAAGTTAAGCACCTTCATATTCACATTATCACGTTGTTTTAAGTATATATTTTATTTACCTACGTCCGTGTGTCACTAGCGGGGTGCCAACTGAAAATCAGAGCTGGGTGTGTGAAGCCCAGCATATGCTTAGTTGGTAACCCTTTCGGTATGAGCACTACCAGTGCAATCATTCTTAAACCTTGTCCTTAAACCTAAACCTTTTTTTACTATTCTTCTCTGTTACTTTGTGATTGTTGTTGTTGTTTTGTGGCCATTTGCCACTTTTCTATTCTATTCTAATGCCTATATTTCTCGCAGGGTTATTCAGAGGTGCACCTCGGCTTATCTACATTTCACCAGTCATGTTAAAGTTCCATAATGGGGGTGACGCTATTTCCATCAT
Organism: Orthosia gothica; assembly: GCA_949775005.1. Classification (NCBI taxonomy): domain Eukaryota; kingdom Metazoa; phylum Arthropoda; class Insecta; order Lepidoptera; family Noctuidae; genus Orthosia; species Orthosia gothica. The sequence goes on along the minus strand of OX459065.1, from coordinate 4,203,628 downwards.
TGGTCACAAGACGAGCCTCTGGGCTGCTACTGAGAAGTACCTTTCCAATTACGTTTTTTTTTTTTGGGCCGGTCAGTGTTTGTCAATGGCTGGCATTCTTTCGTAATATATAATATACTGACAAATAAAACAATGGCCAAAACCATATTTATGTATTCCCCGAATGCATAACATGCTTTTCTTCTTGTTAAAGTCTTTTTAGTTCACTTCGTAAGCAGTCGGGTTTTGTCAATTTTTTTTTTCAATTTTTAACTTTTCAGTTTTTTATTTTTTTGTCGATTAGAATAGAATATACTTTATTGTACACCAATCGAAAGAAATAACACATATATTTTACAGCAACTTAATACTATGGGTAGGTACAAAGGCGGACTTATCGCTGACTAAAGAAATGGTAACTTTAAAGCAAGATGATAATGTAATCACCTCTTAAACCCTTCATTTTGATACCCCACACGACGGGAATATAACAAAAAAAAATTGGAATCTTCACAATATGGCACCCAAAATCCGCCATTTTGCTCTAATTTTTATTATTAAGTTGCCAGTGACACTCGCAAGGTAAGACGCAAGAATCATCAAAATGGGCCTACGCGTTTGGTCCCTAAAACGCCACATAGGAACAAGCATACATACATAGACATGATAAACACATTACCTTCTTTTGCGTCACGCACTCGGGTAATTATGAAAAAAGAGAGTAAACCAAATTAAATTATCCTCTTGCTAAGCCGATTTGTGAACACGTAGAGAGTACGCATGCAAACTGACAGATCAAACGAGATATAAAATACACAGTGAAAGGCTTGCCATGAACATTCACAGAAGGAAAAGATTTTTCAATATCCAAAGAAACATTTTTTTCTGAATTGTGGGTACAAATGATGCTTTTTCGTACCGATAATTAATGAAAAGTTTAGACTTTAGTATAGGCAGCTTTGCTATCCAAGAGGGAACATACCAGCTCAGCATTCGGTCTGAGAATTAACAGAACCAAGACGAAAATGATGATTGTCGAAATCGCGAATTGCGACGTCGTACAATCATATGTCTACCTGGGCGCTTTAATATCGAACCACGGTGGTTGCGGGGACGAGATCAAGCGACGCATGGTTATGGCCAGGTCCGCCATGGATGGGCTGAAGAAAATATGGAGGAATCACAACATCACCATATCCACGAAAACTCGGCTCATACGGGCACTTGTGTTCCCCATATTTCTATAAGCAGCCGAGACCTGTATGCTGAAAGAAACTGAGAGGAAGAGAATAGACGTTCTGGAAATGTAGTGCTCGAGAAAAATGCTTGGAGTGTCGTGGACTGAATTTCGCACTAACATATCCATCCTTCAAGAACTGGGTATCAGGCAGCGTCTATCGGGTATAGTCCAAGCTCTTTGGACACGTGTCCCGACGAGGCAAAGACTCTATCGAGCGGCTTGTAGTTCAGGGTAGAGTGGAAGGAACGAGAGCGCGCGGCAGGTCGCCCATGCGATGGACCGACCAGATTAAGTCTGCAGTGGGTGGCCCATTGCATAAGTGCACACGAATAACAGCCGATAGAGAGGGTGGGCGTCGCATCGTTAGGCAAATTATGGCAACCCGAAGTCTCACTGCAACATGATGACCACGACCGCTCTGCCAAGAGTGTACCGACGAAAAAGAAGATTAGGCAGCTTATCAAAACTTTTCATACCGCGATTACACTTATCGTTGCAAAAAATCTACGAAGCTTGGACTCTGTTGGAAATCTTCTCGTACCTACCTTGTGGCAGCAACCGGTTGTGTTACAGTACACGATTGATTGCAAGTTCGTGTAACACAGTAACGCGCGGTTTGGCGACACAGAGTGAATACACAGTGTTAAGGTGTGCTCAGCACAATGTACTCCGTGACCTACTTATAGGTAAGTGAGGAGCTTAAGGATTTGTATGAATGGTAAATACGTGTACGGTGTTCGCTTGGCTTAGTTTGTGAGAATGTTTTGTTAACTAGGGCTCCAGATGGTAACATTCTGTCGAAACTTAAATCTGCTGAAGAAATAGGGTAGTTGACAAAAAATATCTATTTAGTCCGTCAGTTAGATAACCTAAAAATATTGGACACAATTTTTTTTTTCTTTTGCCACGTAAACAAGAAATTACGATGATACAGTGCGTTGAAATATCGTGTGACGTCACGGTGTGCTACATTATATACTGACAAAGTGACGTCACAAGCTCCCACTCCTGAACTTAGATGCGCTGTATCTTTGTAAATTTTATTTATTTCATAAAGCAAAAAATACGGGTTCAATATTATTTGATAATCTCACTGACGGACTACATAGAATTATCATTTATCTACCCAGGAAACATCTCTATTGTCGAAATCTCAAAAAGGGTAGGGGTCACGTGATAAGAGGCCACAGACAAGTGATATTCTTACGAAATCGTCGCGTAAGCGATTAGAAAATGTTAAAAATGCCCTTTATGAAGAAAAACAAAACACTGTCGGAAAACTTGGAATTGATTGTACAAAACTTGACAACCAACAATGGTGATCAATATTCTTAGCGTTTTCCCCGCAGTGGGACTGTCACAAATGTTGTTAAAATATTTAAATATCCGCCGGTCGTTTATGAAGTATTGTGATAAATTCAGCATTCAATGCGTCCAAGCCACAGATTCAATATTACAGCTATATTATTGTCGTGATTACTCTGGGAAGCTGCGGTTGCATGCATTGACTGTGGTGCATAATGGGACTGTATTCAGTCTGTGGTAACACTGATATACTGGTAGGCTGTGGGTATACTGTATGGTTCAATTTACATTCACTTGGAATGGAAGCAATTTTTTTGTTTTCTTTGACTTTCCTTCTGGAACGGTGCATTTATCAGGGATAAAAAGTAGCCTAAGGGAAACCACCCTCAACTCACTGACACCATGTCCGTGATTTGAGTACCAAGTTCAAAATGTGCTGAATTATGACAGAGTATGACGGATAGAGTTCGAATGTAGTACGTAAGCTTCCCTGCAAGCAGTACTACGGCTACTTCCGAACAAAACGGTGAAGGAAAACATCGTGATGAAACCGGCATATCTTAGAAACAAATTCGAAGACATGTGACATCCACCAACATGCACTGGGGCCCGCGCGGTGGATTAAGGCCCATTCTCTCTCACAGAGAGGAGGCATGCACGTACAACGGACTAAATGCGAGATTAAGTGCAGAAAAGAGGTCCATCTATCCTATCGGGCCCATCTGCATATGCTTATATGCAGAGCTGAGCAAAATAATCGTCTTCATCTACCTAGTCTTTTTTCCAACTATGTTGGGGTCAGCTTACAGTCTAACCGGATTCAGCTGAGTACTGGTGTTTTACATGGAGCGACTGCCTATCTGACCTCCACAACCCAGTAACTGGGTAACACGATACCTCTAGGCTAGACTGGTGTCAGATCTCCGGCTTCTGACTACCCGTAACGACTGTCAAGGATATTCAAATAACAGCTTGGACGAACGGCTTAACGTGCTTTCCGAGGCAAGGAGGAACTTGCTATGTAAAGATGGACTCATCCACAGACCGACCTCAGCAAGATTTGCTAATGAAGATCGACCCGTGAGGCTATTATTATATAGCCATGAGCTGGCTTAACAGCTTTTAAATAAGCGTTCGTGAAACACTTAAAAACAACTTATTTGCGGCAACTTCATAAAAAATATCTCATAGCTTCCAATCACTACATTGGGAGGCAATTTTCAAATTTCGCTAAGTGGAAGATATATCTTTTTCCTCTGCACCATTTCTCAAGTATTCAGGAACAGGTGTGCTGTAAGCTTACTTCCTTCTCCAGGGATTACACTCTGCTGTAACCGTGTCGATTCCTTAATACATTTTTGATCGCCGTTCACGTCTTGTAGGAGTTTAAAGACAGATGCTGGAAATGCAAATGCACTTCGAGTTGTAGGATGATTTGGTGGGCCATGAGAAAAGGGATTTGGATCTATAACTAATTTTGTACTTCTTTACACAGAATATTGAAATTCTTTAATTATAAATGTGTAAAGTCTGTATTCTTCTAAATAAAAACAAACTCTAGTTTTTTAAGGTGCAGTGTTGATGGTAAATGAAACTACGTATAGTGAATGTCCGAATAATACTGTGGATAGTGCATACAAATGGTTACAAAGGTTCATAGATTATAGTTATACCACGGGGTCTCATTGCTAAGAAAGAATATTTGGTTCAAATAAATCTCACTAGATGACGCGACATGTACATACAATTCAATAGAATTGTATTAAAAATTAACATTATCTGGAATTGAACATAAACATTGTATGTTCTTGTTTAATTAACTCTCCTAAGTACAAAATTATGGAATATTGGGCTCTTAATTCACATTTCAAAGATTATTTGAACGAATCATTTAAAACTGATGCCATAGATGGCGCATTTTTAAATTTCTGAGGCATTCAACTCGATTGTTAAAATTTGCATTTTAACACATATTGGTGCAAAAAAAACTGTAACAACGTGCAAAAAAATACTATAAAACGAACCTTCACTGTATTTATAGAAAAAAATATTCACGAACCTCGTAAACCCTGTTACTTGCAAGGCGCTGCTAACACCATCTATTGCCGTGAAACGGGATCAAACGCGATTGATGTACTCACAAAAATAACAAGATTAAGCAGATGAAAACCGCTAGTTACGTCGGCACGGTTTTTTTGTATGGGATGAGGCATCTGTATGCTAGTATTATATTATCTGTGGTTATACAGATCTTAATGTAGGTATTTAATACAACCCTCACATCACTTCACTCATTGAAAAAAAAAAATACCTAAGTAAATATCTTAGTAAAAGCTAGTATGTTTATATTTGTACTTGTTTACACAGAATTTTGAGCATACATTTTATGTTATTTTTTAAATTTCAGAACTCAATGCTAATTGCAAATACAATTTTGTTAATTAAAGTGTTAATTAAAAGTGGTATGTTTCAAACATTATTTTATACTACAAATTGAAGTGCTTGTGTTTGTAGCGTAACATTTAAAAGTTAGTTTTTCAGTCACTGACCATCGTAATTAAAAATTGTAGATGTAGTATCTGCAAATACAGAAATTTGCTTTTTGACATTTTTCGAATTAAAACTTTGAGGCAAAATTAACCTAGTTTTCATAAATTCTATAAACGTAAACAACTGTACACTAAAGGAAGAGAGCAAATAGAACGCCAGGACATTTCAGCGTCAAAGTACTCGACCACATCGCTGTCATCCAGCAAAGGGGACAAGAAAACTGGCATCATTGTCACCTTGAATGGCAATACTGAATATTGCAAAGAATGAAGACAGCCTTCTCGTCACGCAAATAGTCGATCAGTCAGCGAGAAATATCCTTGAAAAGGAGATGAGCACGACCCAAGCGTTTCGACCCATACGGTTCAAAACTGTAATTACCAATAAGATTACAGTATTTGCGCCGCTTAAGGTTACACTAGTCGATCATTCTTCCATGCAAACGTAGTCTGGCGATTACTCCACTGTTTGACGATGTATGTTCAAAATAAAAAATGATATCAATTTGTCTCAAAATTATCTAGCCCTGTATGGAAAAAAAAAGTAAGAGCGTCGAAAGTTCCATATTTCAACACTAATTTTAACGCATCTTTGGGCGGCAATAAATACCACAAGAAGTAGGGAAATTGAAAAACGGCCACCATACAGGGATAGATTAGTAGTTCAACAGTGCAAATAATTTTATTTAGAAAAATATGCATTCACTCGATTTTCCATGATATCTAGACTCCCCAAGGTCTGTTTATAAAATTTCGCGCGCTCGTATTCGTCCTAAATCGTCATCCAGTTCGCTATAAACTTGCAAAAGTGCTAATTCGTACGTGAACTAGCTTCTTACTGCTCATTACAGCACGTGATGTCGGATGAGAGAGCATGCATTTTAACCTCACGCACAAAATAGTTCGTGCCGTCAACTAGGGCAACCTTAAGGGCGTGAGCAGCCGAAACAGCAGCGCTGGCGCAGCCCACTGTACTTGGAACATAAGATAAAACAAGGGTTTCAATATTAATTAGAAAACGTAAACACAGATTCTCTAATTAAAAACGACAAACCAATTAAAATATGTCACAAAACATTTAGTCGCTATGCAACTAAACTTCATCTCTGAGGTTTGTAATCTCAATTAAGCTGTCAGATGTAATACAATATGCATTTTGATGGTAAGTGATATGACAATGAAACCACCAAGTGTTGCTCGCAGTTTGATTGTCATATTTAGTCAGACATTAGTTGACCACAAGCCATGACCGCAGTATCTTGTGACAAATTGTTAATTGTACTGATTGAACATCGTCGATAAGACTTAGTAGGCCAGTAGGCGTATTCTGTAAAGTTTACTTGGAAACTCACTTAAGACAAAAAGACAAAAGATATTTATTTCAACTAAGCCACCAAGCGGCACTTTTGAATGTCACAATTTAAATTTACATGGAATAAAAGTTGATTCTACCGTGCATTCGGAAAGTAGCTTGTTATGGAGAAGAATGCACAAGAAACTCCATACTTTTTAAATTTACATGGAATAAAAGTTGATTCTACCGTGCATTCGGAAAGTAGCTTGTTATGGAGAAGAATGCACAAGAAACTCCATACTTTTTAAATTTACATGGAATAAAAGTTGATTCTACCGTGCATTCGGAAAGTAGCTTGTTATGGAGAAGAATGCACAAGAAACTCCATACTTACTCTTTAAAAAAAAAATATTCTACCGTGCACCAAGGATATTGGGCTGCTATTAAAAATGTAGGTATACTTAAATATAAAGAAAAAAAATTATTTACGAAGTACATTTAGGGTTACGTACCAATTTATCAATGTATTGGTATTTGTTAGTAAAATATCAATCTGTCTAGCCATTTCCCAACTATATTATTAGTCTATTTTATTTGTATATGTGTATTATTATGTGTAAGTAGTATACATTTTCGTTTACAAGTTGTTTTTTTTTTAAATTATTTTGTTGTACCCATTCACATCGTTGTCCTTTATAACCTAAAGGTTGACTGGTAGAGAATGCCTTGTGGCATTAAGTCTGCCTATGTACCACTATTGTACATGAAGTTTAAATAAATAAATTGTTTTACATGGAGCGACTGCCTATCTGACCTCCACAACCCAGTAACTGGGTAACACGGTACCCCTTGGCTAGACTGGTGTCAGATCTCAAGCTTCTGTCTACCCGTAACGACTGTCAAAGATCTTCAAATGACAGCCAGGACAAACAGCTTAACGTGCTTGCCGAGGCACGGAGGAAACTCGGTATGTTGAAAATGGTCACCCATCCACGGACCGACCTCGTCAAGTGTTGCTTAACCTTGATGATCGACCAGTGCGGCTGTTATTATTTAGCCACGAGCTCCTCCTCCTCATTTGTTAGTAAAATATACGTAATAATAAACATTATCACAAAATTTCAAGTTTATAGGTCAATGGGAAGTTAAAAAATGCATTGGAATAAAAAGTCGTAAACAAGGAAAAAATCATGCTGTGCAGTCGGAGGATACATATTCGCCGGCTGGCTGACCAAAATCTGGTGTATCCTCCGCCTGCACAGCATGATTTTTTCCTTGTTTACGACTTTTTAGTTCGCTTTTGAAGCAGTCGGGTTTTTTGTTTTTTTTAATTAAGTTTTATTATTTATAACTTTTTAGTTATTTTTTTCGAATTACATACATTTAAACATATAAGTGTTATATATTTTTGAAATCACCTCTTAAAACCCTTTATTTTGATACCCCACACGATGGGTTTGGAAGAAAAAAAAATTTGGGCCCCCACAATATGGCACCCAAAATCCGCCATTTTTCTATTATCCAATTTTAATGTAGCCTATGACACTCGCAGGGTTAAGACGCATCGATTGACGTACGAATCATCAAAATCGGCCAACGCGTTTGGTCTCTGGAACGCCACATAGGAACAAACATACATACATACATACATAGACTGATAAACACATTACCCTCCTTCGGCAGTGGGGTAAAAATGTGTGACAAACGATGGACATACAGACAGACGCGTGAGTGATATTTCTGAAATTATTCTCCTATCCGTCACTCAAAACGTCGTTTGCAATAACTAGCGTGAAGTCACTGTGGCGTTACCGTTGTATGACGTCAGACGCTTGTTGTGCTGTCTCTGTTTATCAATTTTAAAATGCTTCACATTTTATTGAGATATTTTGCTATTTATTACAGTTCCTTTTCTTTTCTCTAGGTTTAGAAACATTCAATAAAACAAATCTAGTTTAATATCACAATCTTAATTAAAATCAAGTTAAATAAAGCTAGCATTTTTTGAACGTCAAAGATCTACATGAAGATAGTACCACAAAACGTCCGCCCGTCACTACTGTCAAGTCTTTTTTTTTTTTTTGTTATGGTTCGCACGGTTTGTGCATTTAGCCAGTGTCACGTTTAGAAGTTCTAGTTTCTTTACTTTTTAGTCCAATGTCCTAGTTAGGCCCCAGTAAAATGGTGTTAACTTTACTGGAAGCCTCCACGGAGTTTTGTCGACAACATGAACAAACTCATGTTCTACCGCTGTGTTCTATTTGCCCACACTCGTGCACGTTCACTAATATTATTAGAATAAAACATCACCATTTTTACACTATTAATATTCAATTTAACACAATTTAAGGAAAATAAAACAGAAAAGCAACATAGACGCCATCACGTTCCCGCCAAAACTCCTTTCAAGAGTTTTGGAGTTTTTAGTGTGTGTGTGTTGTGTGTATCAGGTGGTGGTCAAGCTCGAGCCTATCTATAATAATAGAGAAAAATGAACAGAAAAATGGCGCAACAAACGCAACAGCAAAAAAAAAACAAAATCATTCGTTAAAAAATAATGTCGGATTCGCCCCGACACAACTGTTCCAATTTCAAATTGATGTCAACTTCAAACCTATAACCACTGCCTACTTGTGTTCATTATTTAGTAGTATTCCATTAATTAGTGATTTATTGATTCAGTCGCGAGCTCGACTGATATAATTAATTTCAGATTCCTGGTAGCAATATGCCAAAGGAAATTCTCAGAATTATGACTACAGTAGGTGATGTTCTATCAATTATAAGATTGTTGATTATTTCAAATAAAGCTCGGTTACACGTAAAATTATTCCTAAATAAAATTGCTTTCGGATTTTGGCAAGCTAACGCTGACACAGTAAAGAGAGTTGAAAATCGAAGGGTTGAATAATATTTAGGCATTAGCTTAGATATCGTGTAGCATTAGTGAAAACGAGCATACAATTTTAGGCGGTTAGGGGAAATAGGGTCAATTTTCGCTTTGAACTTTCGTACATTGTAAGAACGTCGATACGCGAGCGTAGCGGCCGTGAAGACTACGAACTATTTGCTACGCTTCTTCTGCTTCGCATCGTGTGCTACGCGGCGTTTGCTACACTTCGTAGGCGTCTAGACCAGGGGTTCCCAACCAGTGGTCCGCAGAAGCCAAAATATGGTCCGCGAATGATTTCAAATTTAGCAGTGAGCCGTTGGTCGCCGTGCAGTGAGTGAGAAGAGCGCGGGTACGCGAGCTCTTGTTTAAAAGCACTTGTGAAAGACAACAAGTATGACGCTAGTAAAGCAAATATACAAGAAAATATCAAGACTTATTTGCAAATGTTGATAGACGAATTCAATTGTTACTTCCCAGTATATACGGAACAGAAACTGCAAAGGTGCTTTTGAATCGAATTCACTTGAGTCGTTATGGTGTAAGAAAACAATGTTATGGTTTTCTCAACATCTTATTTATGTGAACAAGGATTTTCTGCTTTGTTGGTAATTAAAAACAAGGCGAGGAATCATTCGAAAGTAAGTGATGATTTGCTTGTAGCTTTGAGTAACAATATTAGTCTTAGGATAGCCGAACTCGTGAAGAAGATGCAAGCTCAGAAATCACATTAATACAAAATTACAGAAGTTTATCTTAAAATATTATGATTTCTTTTTATGTAATTTCCTATTGAGTTTTTAATTAAAGTTTCAGTTTGATTATTGCATTTTTTTTTATTATACCTACATAGTGGTCCCTGCTAACAAGAATAATATAAAATTGGTCCCTGACCAAGAAAAGGTTGGGAACCCCTGGTCTAGACATTATTGTATCGAAACTAAGTTAGCGTCGCATTTACGGTGCAAATACGCCGCAAAACGTTCTATCGGTGAAGGCACCTACGAACGTTTACGATAAATTAATTCCTAAGTAGGAACCATATTCTCCGAGAACATTCCAATAACCAACTCATACGAGTTGCCAAGCTTGACAAATTACGAGAATATCTGGTTTGAAAACTCACAGTAAATGTCATAATGAAGTCGACGTTTCAGCAAATGTATACCACATTTGCTTATAAGCCGTAATGTCGTCATAAAGATTATTATGTTCATGAAACTGGATCACAATATTACATTACACTGTATGGCCATGCATGTAATAAGTTGCGGATGACATTATATTTAGAGAGGTGGTAGCTCATTCTTTGGACGTGTAAATATCATTATTTGTTTGGCAAGCATTATGTGTTAATGCGTGCGTATATTAAGAAGATGAACTACTTAACATTATTTACAAATAAACCTATCTTATTCGATTTATATTTCAAGCTTGCTACAATTTTTTTTAAGATACGATTTCACAAGATTTAATTTTGACGAAGTTTATATTTAAGTGATGACATATATGGCTCTGAGACGTGGTCGCTTACAATGGCCCTCATCAGAAAGCTTACAGTCACCCAAAGGGCAATGGAGAGGGCTATGCTTGAAGTTTCCATGCGTGATCAAATCAGGAATGTAGAGATCCGCAAGTAAACCAGGGTTACCGACATACCCCGAAGAATTGCCAAACTTAAGTAGCAGTGGGCAGGACACGTTGCTCGCAGAACGGATGGCCGACGGGGCAGAAAGGTTCTGCAGTGGCCAGTGGCGACCGCGAACCGGAAGATGTTGCGTTGGAAGGCCTCCCACCAGGTGGACCAATGACTTGGTGAAGGTTGCGGGGATCCGCTGGTTGCGAGACGCACGGGACCGATCAACGTGGCGATGCTTGGGGGAGGCCTTTGCCCAGCAGTGGACGTCTTTTGGCTGATATGATGAAGTTTATATTTTATCAAATGTTTTGTAGATTCCACACATTTCATGTTTTGTATGCCAAATGGAGTTGAGCCCCAGATGGTAGATGAAGTATTGGCAGACAAATCCTTGACCTAGAAATCAAGATCTGGATGGAACTCAAATTGAAGACCAATAACTGGGAAGATACCATTACTCAGTGATCTGTAGTATAAGGACCTATCTACAAAAGAAATGAAAACATAGGAAGGTTAACTTTAGCAAGGATTAATAAGGGCGACAATGTCCGGCTGAAGAACTATAGGCCCATCTCGCTTCTTAGCCATGTTTACAAGTTGTTTTCAAGAGTCATCACGAATCGTCTCGCGCGCAGGTTTGACGATTTCCAGCCTCCCGAACAAGCCGGATTCCGAAAAGGCTTTAGCACCGTAGACCACATACATACGCTGCGGCAGGTTATACAGAAGACCGAAGAGTATAACTTGCCTCTCTGTTTAGCGTTTGTGGACTACGAGAAAGCCTTCGATTCGATCGAGACTTGGGCTGTACTACAGTCTCTCCAACGGTGCCAGATCGACTACCAGTACATTGAGGTGTTGAAGTGTCTGTACAAAAACGCCACCATGTCAGTCCGTCTTCAGGATCAGACCTCGAAACCTATCCTTCTCCAGCGCGGCGTAAGACAGGGAGACGTAATTTCTCCGAAACTGTTCACTGCTGCGCTGGAGGACGTCTTCAAGGTTCTGGACTGGAAGGGGCTTGGCATCAACGTTAATGGCGAGTACATCACTCACCTTCGGTTTGCCGACGACATAGTGATCATGGCTGAGACCATGGAGAGCCTCAGTAAAATGCTCGATGACCTTAGTAGAGCTTCCGAAAGAGTGGGTCTTAAAATGAACATGGACAAAACCAAGGTCATGGTGAACGCCCATGTAACACCCACTCCTATCAAGATCGGAGACTCTACACTTGAAGTTGTAGACGATTATGTTTACCTGGGACAAACGGTCCAGTTGGGTAGGTCCAACTTCGAGAAAGAGGTCAACCGTCGAATCCGACTCGGCTGGGCGGCGTTCGGGAAGTTGCGTGGTATCTTCTCGTCCAATTTACCGCAGAGTCTCAAGACAAAAGTCTATGACCAGTGTGTGTTGCCAGTGATCACCTATGGGACCGAGACGTGGTCGCTCACAATGGGCCTTATCAGAAAGCTTAAAGTCACCCAAAGGGCAATGGAGAGGGCTATGCTCGGAATTTCCTTGCGTGATCACGTCAGAAATGATGATATCCGCAGGAGAACCAAAGTTACCGACATAGCCCGAAGAATTGCCAAACTTAAGTGGCAGTGGGCAGGGCACATTGCTCGCAGAACGGATGGCCGATGGGGCCGAAAAGTTCTGGAGTGGCGACCGCGAACTGGAAGACGATACGTTGGAAGGCCTCCCACTAGGTGGACCGATGACCTGGTTAAGGTTGCGGGAAGGCGCTAGATGCGAGACGCACGGGATCGGTCAATGTGGCGACGCCTGGGGGAGGCCTATGTCCAGCAGTGGACGTCTTTCGGCTGAAATGATGATGATGATGATGAATAAGCCCTCTCCTAAACCAAAAACAAATCAATATTGTTGCAACAATTTACGACACCCTGTTCGGTTATTCAAAACAAGACATTTATGCAGATTTAATACTCCAACAAGTCCGATTGAATCTAAGATAAACTGCGACTAGTAACGAGGAACACTTTATAGGATAAATACTTTATTTAATAATCTTATATTTCCTGCTTGCAGCTTAGTAGCGCTTTAAAGCACTTCCATGAGGCAATATTACGAAGAAATTTTCAATATAACTTTTAAAGATAAAGAATAAGCCTCATTGTGATCTTGATCGGAAACTTCGACTCGGATCGCTGCGGACTTAACTTCTAGAAGTAGAGGAGGCCGGGGACCGTTAGAATACTTTATTGTTCACCAAATTAGTTAAATTACACAATGGCGGTATTATCGTTCACAGCGATATCCTGCAGAAAACTAAGACTCTAAAAATGTTACATTCTATCGGCGACACCGAAAAATATTAAGGATTGACCACGTGACTTTTCGCTACCGTATGTCAATCCTATAAATTTTTGATTGTTTAATCTCCGACGGAAAAAGAGTGGTGTTATAAGCTTGACGTGTATATTTGTGTATCTGTCTGTGGTGTCATAGCTCCTAAATGGATGAACCGATTTTGATTTTTTTTTGTTTGTTTTATAGGTGACTTTATCGAGACTGTTCTTAGCTATGTTTGATGAAAATCGGTTCAGCCGTTCAAAAGCTATAGGCGTTTTACTGTTTGAATCGGGGTGTTTTCTAGATTACGTGTCATAATGACGTGTTCAATAGATTGTCTATCGAAGCGCGTCTACTACTAGATAAATTATGTAGCATGCAATAAAAATGAGCCGGGGGTTTAAATATTTTTATTTTTAACAATAACTGTGACTAATTATGATAAAGATGATAATCTTATTTAACCACTGTCAAACATAGTTATTTATTTAAGCATTAAAAATATACACCAATAAGTGAAGAGTTAGTCTTCTACCCCCAGTCTCCCCTACTTTAGAAAGGGGTCTAAAGATAAGAGGGTATGGGGGTTCTATAATAATGCATCACGCTACACTGGAAACTTTTTCAAGCACATTCTGGTAAATGCAGTCTTACTTCTACTTAAGGCGCAGATATACGACTTTAACTGATTTTCAAATGAACATCACGTCTAAACGGCTAGTGGTAATTTAAAAAAAAAAAAATGATAAAAAAAAATCTTAATAATTTGATCTGTGAACATATTAAATTTTATATGTATAATATAGTGTAAATATTTTGTAAAGTTAAGTCTTATTCAGAAAAAAAACGGAAATCGCACCAATACAACTGGGTTTATTCTTATGAAACAAATTTCACCATCTCAAAAAATTTTCTACATTTTAATTTACCTTTTTATTTTAAAATCTAAGAATAATAAGGAAAGAACTAAACACGATTAAATTTGAAGAACGCGGGTGTGATGAGGGTGTGAGTTTTGTTCCCTCAAGGACGTTGGCAGACAGTGTCATCCACAGATATAAATCTAACTAGATAACGCAAGTCCCTCCGTCTATATGAAAACCAAGCTTGACACTTTTTCACGCACAATTTAAAAACAAATTTACTTACTAATAAAAAAAAACATTTACAATGCCTCGGCTAACTTTTTCTATACAGTTTTTACAGCTCAATATGGCATAATCTGGCATTTTCTAGATTTCTGTGGATGTCCGGTGCCGATAATGCTAAATGAAAAGCTCAAAGTACGATCATTGATCGTTATTTTACTCCGTTTTTTGACTCGCGAAGTACATACAATTGCTTCATCTAGTTAGATTTATATCTGTGGTGTCGTTGATGGGTCTTGTTAACAATTCAATTTAAAAAAAGTGGGAGCTTTTCATATTAGGTACATAATTGAATTTCATTCATAACTGAATGTAAGTATTTCATTTATAAACGAGTCAATATGTTTTTTAAATTCATTAAAACACAATGACCGGTATTCGTAAGCGATTTATTCATAAAAGATATTGAATACAATATATATAATAAAAGCTTTCATTTCTGAAAATTTGAGAACGACGTACTGAGATTCGGGATTTCGAACAATTTATATCGTACTAGATTCCGCCAGCGGCTTCGCCGGCGTGATAAGTGTTAAATTATCGCGAGGGTTATACCGGGATAAAAAGACTATAATCTATATCAGTGCTAAATTTCATCCAGATCCGTTCGGCCGTTCTGGCGTGATTGATTAACAAACATCCTTCCATCAATCACCACGAATTTATAAATTGTAGGAAGTAGGATACGTACCGTTCCGCCTTAAGTACTTACTGTAAATAACACTTCCTGGTATTTTACACCTTTAGTTTTAAACAGTAAATTATGAAAACATTTAGTGCGAGTTACGAGTATGTGAATAGTCAAATAAATTAAATGAATTAAAAAGTTACTTAATTAAGGCAGGCAAAGAATATCTGGCAGCACTTGGTTAAAAAAAACCGTGATTAATTGATTACCTAAGGGTCTAAAAAGGCAGTCGGAATTTTAAATTTCCATTTGCATTGTGCTTTAAATTTTATTTTTCCTGCTACATACAATCAACTCTGCAAATGAAAGTTCGTTAAGGTAAAATTTCGTCGCTATGCTAAAAATAAATATTTCATAAATTTTTGCTAAGCTTTTCGTTCAGCGCGCGTCCACAACTAATAATAATTATGTTATTTCTACTTAAGGTTGCACTAGTCGATCATTTTTACACACAAACGTAGTCTGGCGATTACTCCACTGTTTGACGGTGTAAATTCAAAATAAAAAATTATATCAATTTGTCTCATCATTATCTAGCCCTGTATGGAAACAAAAAAGCAAAAAAAAATTATTTGATAGTTATGAGCGTTGAAAGTTCTATATTTCAACACTAATTTTAACACATCTTTATCTTTAAGAAGGAAAATTGCAAAACAGTTACCATACAGGAATAGATTAGTAATTCAACAATGCAAATAATATTATTATGAACAAATACGTTTGGTCTTTTTTTCATGATATCCATACTCTCAAAGGTCTATTTTTAAAATTTCGCGCGCTCGTTTTCGTCCTAAAAAATCATCCATTCGCTACAAATTTGCAAAAGGTGTATTCATACGCAATCTAGCTTCTTACTGCTCATCACAGCACCAATCTCTTTCACACGTGTTGTCGGATGAGATAGCATGCATTTTAACCTCGCGCACTAAATAGTACGTGCTGTCGACTAGGGGAACCTTAAAATATCGGTATTAGAATTTAATTTGTTTATTTGCACTGTGCATAAAATGTATTTTACTAAATAGAGACAACCGTCTATGATTGTACGTTAAGGTAACACGCTCGCTATGCGGGCAAGAAATATTTCACAAAATTGCCTAACCTTTCCGTTCCGCGCGCGTCCACAACTAACGAACTCAAAGGCCGGACGCACATTAATGTTTTATACGCATAGTTTCAGTTCATTGTGTCCCAGCTTTTGTCCTTAATTAGTAAATTAGGTGCACAGAGCGATTTGTATTGAATAATTTATTCCGGCGGCGAGTTCCTAGCTAATCAAAGTAGGCGACAATATTAAACTTATATATTGTATGAACGGCGACGTATAATGTTACGCGTACATACAGTCAAGTTATACTGTAATAATGTGCGGAAATTATGAGGTTCACAGTTAGGGTTGCCAAACATTTTCAAAAGTAATAATGTGTAAAGACTAGCGGACGCATCGCAGTTTCACCCGCGTAGTTCCCGTTCCCGTTCCCGTAGGAATACAGGGATAAAAAAAAACTTAATTCAAAAAATCAAAAAACCCGACTGCTTCAAAAGCGAAATTTGAATAAAGTTTTTTTATTTATAACTTTTTAGTTAGTTTTTTTTCGAATTAGATACATTTAAACATATAAGTGTTTAATTTTTGAAATCACCTCTTAAAACCCTTTATTTTGATACCCCACACGATGGGTCTGGAAGAAAAAAAAATTGGGCCCCCACATTATGGCACCTAAAATCCGCCATTTTTCTATTATCCAATTTTAATGTAGCCTATGACAATCGCAGGGTTAAGACGCATCGATTGACGTATGAATCATCAAAATCGGCCAACGCGTTTGGTCTCTGGAACGCCATATAGGAACAAACATACATACATACTTACATACATACATACATAGACTGATAAACGCATTACCGTCCTTCGGCAGTCGGGTAAAAAGTAGCCTATGTCACCCGGGGATAGTGTAGCTTCCTAACGGTGAAAGAAATTTTAAAATCGATCTAGTAGTTTTTAAGTTTATTCGTTAAATACAAAAATACAAATCTTTCATTCTTCAATCTTTCTTTCAATGCTCGTGCACACAGATAAAAATCTAACTAGATGACGCGATTGTATGTACTTCGCGTGTCAAAAAACGGAGTATAATTACGAACAATGATGGTTTTCATTTAGCATTATCGGCACCGAAGAAATCTAGAAAAATGCCTTTTTATGCCACATTGAGCTGTAAAGATTGTATAGAAAAAGTTGGCCGAGGCATTGGGAATGTTTTCTTTCATTGGTAAATTAATTTGTTTGTAAATTGTGTGTGAAAAAGTGGCACGCTTGGTTTTCATACAGATGAAGGGACTTATTGCGTTATCTAGTTATATTTATATCTGTGATCGTGCCTTCTCTGTATGAGAAGAATCCTTTGGCCTACAGTGGGACAGTAGCTGGCTGGTTTTATTTGATTTATATGAGATTAAAATTTCGGGTGCCAAAAAAACAGTAGATAACAAAACAGTAAAAAACAAGGGTGTACTTAATTGACCCAAGGAAATATTTGACTATTAGTATTACAGTAGGCAATTAGTCTACTGAGTATTTTTCTTCCCTTGAGTAGCTGATTTTAAAATGAGAATCACGTCTAAACGGCTATTCGTAATTTATTGGAAAAAATATATGTTAGAAAATGGTCTATTTTCTTAATAATTTCATCTGAGCAAATTTTGAGTTTTATTCTTATAACATAGTGTAATTAATTTGTAAAGTTATGTATAAAACGGACAAAAACACGACAATCACAACAAAACCGCTGGGCGTATTTTAATGAAATCGACACCATATCAAAGACAATTTAATTATCTACATTTTGATCTGAAGTTTTTTTTTTTAAGTCATAGAATAATAAGAAAAGTACAAAAAACTACTAAATTTCGGGTCGCGCGGGTGAGAAACGAGGGCGCGTTTTGTTCCCTCAATGTCGTTGGCGTTAGTCGTCGTCTTAAATGTGAGGTCCAGTAGTGAACGTTATTCGGCTGAAATGATGATGATGATATAGTAGCCTGCCCCCGTACCATGTCAAAACCATAATGGTTCGACTATGAAAAAGAGACCCATATTTTTTTGCCGTTTTTATTCATCCAATGACTTCTCCCGCTCTGGGTGAAGCGGGAGGGCGTGTCAGACTTTTACTGACTAAAACCCACCCGTGTTCCTCGCGGTAACAATCGCTATCACCACGGTTTCGATGATATAATGCCACTTGTCTAGGGCCTGTGATACAAAATATAGTAGGACTAACATATGCCAGCTGCTTCACCCGCGTGAAAGTCGAAAATTATCCCGACGGAACATATTCCCGGGTTAAAAAATATCCTATATGCTATTCAAGACTATAATCTATCTCTGTGCCAAATTTCATCCAGATCCGTCCAGCCGTTTGAGCGTGAAGAAGTCACAAACATACACACACACTCACAAACTTTCACCTTTATAATATTATAGTGTGAAGTGTGATAGTGTGATGTGATACTTTATTATCTAGTCGATTTGACAACCCTATTCACAGTACTTAGATTACTTCAGATAATTATCAGTTAACTTTCTTTACGTACAAAAAACTACCAGACTTACGCATAATGTTCTAAGTCACGTCAGAAATGACGAATAGGGTCTCCATGTTGATTTTAACTGCGTACAGAATATCCGAGCGGTTTTTTTTCTAAGTTGTTGTCAACGTTAATAAAGAAAATTGGACATAACGGCGCGTGGCAGAACAATTTTTAACTGTCACTTCGGTACATTTTTCAGCCAGGAATTCAATTTTTGGTTCGTTTGTTTAAAAGTCAGTTGTGAATAGTCACAATATCCAGGCTGAGAGGATATTCACTGGATTTCCCAGTTAGTAGTTTTGTATGAGAAACTCCGTGTGTTTGAATGGCGAGCTGCGACTCGCGAGATTTTGTTTGAATAACTGAAAATACGCTTAATATTGGTCGATTGAATGCTTTCGACTTTATTTTTCAAATATGTTCTAGATTGAAAGGTAGTATTTGTATGTGTTCTAGATTGAAAGGTAATTCAAAAAAATCTTTAGTCGACTTAGTAGGTAAGTATTGATTTTTTGTACGACAAAAACGTTTACTCAACTAATAATATTGATTTCATGACAGATTTTTCCTTACAAAAACGATCAATCGGCAATTTTATTCCACCGATAACAGGGATGTTTCCCGGGTAAAAAAGTATGATTTTATTTAGTCCGTCAGTGATATTATCAAATAATATTGGACACGTATTTATTTCTTTACCAAATCAATAAAAAATTACAAAGTTAAAGCGCATCAAAGTTCAGGAGTAGGCTAGTGACGTCACTAAGTCAGTATAAAGTGTACTAGCGGCGTGACGTCACACGATATTTCAACGCGTTATATCGTCGTCACTTTATGTTTACGTGTCAAAAGAAAAAATACTTGTCCAATATTTTTTATTAATCTACCTGATGGACAAAAAACAAATTTTTAGCAAACTATCCTATTAGATAAACGTCATAACGTCCTTAGTGATTTAACAACTTGGAATTGAAGATATCACAAGAGCGTCAGCAAACTCGCCGCTTTAATAAAACTTACAAACACTACATGTATTATATCATATAAACGATAAATCAATAACAATTTACTCATTTCATACAATCATAAGCCGCACAGATTACAAATTATGCATAACTGCAGCGCCAATAGGCCATTGCCTTCAGACAGTGACCCAATTCCAGCAATTGTTTTACGACACCGAGGGCCAGCTGATATATCCGACTTTTTACCCCACCCCCCGACCTCGCAAGAAAGTAATACACCCCTAAATCTCACCCTTATCTGAATATCGAGAGAATATGAAAATGGTGGCCCAACACTATTAACGGCTTTCATTATAAAAGGGAAAAATGTGTATAAAATTATTCAAAATCAGAACAGCACTACGGTAGATAAGCAAAACCGTAATGAAAATTTAAAAGCGTAGTCCGCAATGTGAAAAGCTTGCTCTCTATACAAAAATTCAAGTCCGACTCATTAATAAAATAACCTACAAGTAAAATTTCAAAATTTTAAAAACCCCCGGCTCATTTATCTTGCGAAAACACCCCGATTCAAACAGTAAAACGCCCATAACTTTTGAACGGCTGAACCGATTTTATTCAAACATGGCTAAGAACACTCTCGACAAAATTACCTTTCAAACAAAAAAAACTAAATCGAAATCGGTTCATCCGTTTAGGCGCTATGATGCCACAGACAGACACACAGATACACAGCAACACACGTGAAACTTATAACACCCCTCTTTTTCCGGCGGGGGTTAAAATCAAATGAAAGTCAAAGGCACATACAAAAACTAAGTAATTAACCTCGCCCGGTCTCCAGTGGAAAATATATTAAATAAAAGGCCCGGAGTTTGATAAAAATAATAAAGTGGAAAATTTAAAGTTCGTCGTCAGTCTGTGGGCCATAGTCTGACTGAATAGAGGTATAGCAGAACAGAGATAACGCCCCTCTGAATAAAAGATAAAACTTTATCTCGAAATGGTGAAAATCTCTGCCATTTGTTCAAATACGGATGGATCTATGATAGCGCTGGTAAATGAAACTAGCAGCAGAGACGAAATCAAAACGTCAAAAAGGCAGATGACATAACGGAAACACGAATTATGTATTGTTATTGTAAAGATTTGTTTTTATTTGAGTAATATTTTAAAGTCAAAAATGGAAGGTAGATTCACCGACTGTTAGTTTATTTCAATAAAATAATTGGTAACTATATTCGTTCAAAATATTTGTAAAAAGTATTATTAATTACTAAACAAATAATGTACACAATTACTGTATTTTTACAAACCTAAATCTATAATTAATTGATAAACGAATGTCACCGGATGTTGTTGCTGTGTGACGTCTTGTCATTTGTTTAAACGTATAAATAGGCTGGTTCTAGTCGAAAGAACTCGGTATTGAATTGTATTGAACTGTGCACATATCATTATAAAATTAAGTTGTGAGACTTACTGTTGGTGTGAGTAATAAAAAGTGTATACAAGATGTCTGATCGTTATCATTTGAGAATCCTGAGTACGCCCGCTCTTACATCAGAAGCAAGGGATCAACCCGAGCCTCAACTGGACCCATCAACACAGTCGCCTTGCCTAGCCTACCGACCACTCGACCAGGACATTCGGATGAGCTGAATTTACTTCGTTGCCAGATCAAGTTGCAGAAAATGATGTTTTTCAAAAACAAAACACCAATACCCACAAGCTAAGTAAAATTTATTTACCTAATTATGATCTTGACCAGCATAAAATAACAATTGAGTGAACAAGTTACCTGTCTATCCACCGTGCGAGGTAGTTCAGTCTATTGCTAGGATGAAGGGATTTTCATGCTTGCTAAGACGCGCCAAGCAATTGGTAGACACTAATGCTCATTCTTTTGCACTCGTAGCACAATATTAAGTAGCTAAACTAGATATTATATTGTGTATTGGAATTGTGTGTGTATTGAATAGACTTCAAATCAAGCTAAATCTTTTTTTTGAATATGGTACCAAGTCATAAAGTTTACTTTCAAGTATTTTTCCTAATGCTCCAGTGGCATAAAATCATAGTTTTACCAAGCTGAACCCCTCGGGTCAAGCATCAAGAACACAAAACAAACATGATTTGCGCGAAACTTTGACTTTGGATATCAAAATACTTCATTAGATGCCACTAAATATGATACACATACAAATAAAACTTTCGGTTATGCGCATTATTTTCATATCTCTTAATAGAGGAGCTCGTGGCTAAATAATAACTTAAGTTAAGCAACGCTTGACGATGTCGGTCCGTGGATGTGTGACCATTTCAACATACCGAGTTTCCTTCGTGCCTCGGAAAGCACGTTAAGCCGTTGGTCCCGGCTGTCATTTGAAGATCTTTGACAGTCTTTACGGGTAGTCCGAAGCTTGAGATCTGACACCAGTCTTGCCAAAGGGTACTGTGTTACCCAGTTACTGAGTTGTGGAGGTCAGATAGGCAGATTGATTGGTTTAGGTTACTACACCGGTGCACAGGTTAATTTCCATCAAAGCTGTGTATGGTTAAGATAACCGTGTGAACATTATACTCTCGTAATATTTTTCATGTTTCAGATACCATATTGTGTCGCAGCCTGAAGCTTCTGCTGAAGGCTAGCGATTCAGATGCTGAGCGCGAAGGTTGACGTGTCAACATCTGAGAGGTTAAGAAGAACAGCATGCAAGCAGTTCGCTGGTCTTAGCCGAACGGTACGAACGTGCGCATGTTTGGAATGGAATACTCGGTGAGTCGCTTCCATTTTATTTTGATAGTGAAGTCGAATATTCTCTAGTGATGAGATGCTATTTCGAGTTTTAAGTGTTCATGTTGGAACACTGAATTGGTTGGTAGTGGTTATACCTAGCACTATCACTAGGTAATTAAGACACACCTGGTAAAAAGCAAGTAGCTAATAAGTTACCTATTGGGTTGTTAGTACTTTCCTAGTTTCAACATTTGGTTCAGTACGAACTTTAGGATGAGATATCCCATAAGAAGGAGATGAAATATCCAAAATGACTGAATAACTAGTCGTTTTCAGTGGCAAAGCGAGTTAGTAATGTCGTTGGGCTATCGTAATTGTATCGAGTTAGTAACGGTACTGGTCATTTGCGTGTATTCAGGACGGATCTTGTTGCGTAACGATGTACAACCACCGTCTTCAGATCTAAATTCACTTGCTTACTTTCAAAGTAATATTATGATAACAGTAGATCACGCGATTGTTTTTCTTACATGAAAACTGAGTTAGTGACCGACAGTAAAGGGTTACTGTTGATAATCTGATATTTATGATATTGATCAGAGTTAATTCGTGAAGCTCCTTAATAGTATCAGGGTTAGTTGTTTCCCTTTTATAAGCCATCAGTATGTTCCAAAATCTTTAAGTAGAAAACGCGAATCATGTTGGAAGGATACCCGATCGCCAAGTTCTTTGAGAATTAGACGTCATAGTTGATGACTGTGGTAGTGAAACCGAATCTGATTAACATGTCTACTCATAAGACCAATTCTGGACCGCACCTCATGCGTACCATGTGGCGATGGGTTTTTTAAAGTGGGTTTATGAGTTGAGTATGCATTGCCTTTACTTTGTTTAGTTTAACTTGTTGATCGTAGGACCTTTTTCTGATGAATAGTGTTGTGTGGGAAACTTTAGTACGAAAACTGAAGAGGCTCGGTATTAAGTCCGCGATAGGTGATTATGACAGGATAGTGATCGTTATACACCGAAAGCTTTAAATAGACACGCTTAAACCTACAAGTATGGACACGGTAGGTTAAGGAAGATGCCAGCGGGTCATGTACCAGTCGATGTTGATGTTAAAAGGATTTTAATGATGATGAGCAAGCTCAAGATGTCGAGTAATTGAGTCTATCAGCCGTATTATGTTTGACCGTACCAGTGGATTCTGGCGGAGGTCGGGGTCTTGAGAGACCGTTGTGTGAGAGCAATATAATTGCTGTTCGGCTACAGAGCCGTGGCGTTAGAAGTTTTACTCGAGGGTTTCTGTAAGCTTGGCAGTTTTCGCTGCAGAAGAAGTTTTAAAGTTTGATTTGAGCAACTGGTGGTACATGGCCCAGGGTAATGATTTAGTTAAAGATCAAAGTTCTAAAATTTCCCTATTGTCACGAACCCAAGTGGCAACTGTTGGCCTTTATGGCAACTGTTGGCCTGTGTGGCAACTAAACGCCAGTGTGCCAACTGGAGGCCTTTATGGCAACTGTAGGCCAGTGTGGCAACTGGAGGTCTTTGTAGCAACTGTGGTCCTGTAAGTTGGTTTAAAATAAACACGTTTGTGTAAGGAACCTTACAGAGGATTCCTGTAGAGTTATGAGGTTAAAATAAAGTAAACTCGCATAGTCACGCGAGAGGTGAGGTCACCATGTTAATGTTTATGACGTTCGAATCGACAAGCCTTCGTTACGAAAATTGAAATAATTTTGGTTTTCTAATTTTTATTACTATGCGTAGATTGTGTTAGTAAGATATACAAAGCTGAAGTACCAATTGAGATTGTAGATGATGAATAGACGTAACATAGGACAGACTAAATCTCTGTGTGAACAGGTTCTGAGTTCAGAGAGTTGAGTTGACTCGACATCGTAGGGATGTGCGAGTAGAGCAATTGAGAAGAGAGCTATGTGATGGCTAAAGGTCGTGAATAAGATACCTGGTGTCTTTTTCTTTTGTTTCATTTAATGTGACATTAGTGACTATCAGTGGTACTTGGACTTTGTAATCACGAAGATTAGAAGCTTTTGCGTTCCGAACTTCACCCTATTGATGATCATTGAATAAGTATAACTTTTCAATTAATCTTTTGGTACCTCATGTAGAATTATTACAAATGGGGAATCCGCTACAATGGCACAGATTACAGCCATTTTTATTTTCTTTTTCTTCGTACATCATGCTATTACTCGCGGTACATCTAGAGCTAACAGTCAAACTGAATGGGTTTGGGTTAATAAAATAGGTGAATTGTAATTGGCATTAAAATATACGAAATCTAAGGCTACTGAATGGCCCTTTTGATTTACTAGGTAAAATAGCCCCTCCCCTGCAATTGAAAATACCATATCCGTTTAGACCCTAAGCATAGAATGGCCGAAACGGAAGCAAAAAAAAAAAATAATAATAATAAAAAAGGTTTTGGTTTTAGAAAAAGACTTTGGTCACTCAATGAACTTTGAACGACTAGACCGTGATAGCAAGAATAAATAATAATGAAAAAAAAAAAAAAGAGGTTTAAAACTTTTTATAACATTATTCAGAATTGAAAAGCTTAACTTATGGATAAAATAATGAATGTTTTGTTAAATAAAATTTAGTCGAAACAAGTCAAAGACTGGCCTCTGAATCTTTATGATCAAGCAACGAACTACGACCTCTGAGTTTCAGAATTAGTTGGTTAAATAAAATTCTGTCAAAACAAGTCAAAGACGGGGCCTCTGAATCTTTATGATCAAGCAACGATCTGCGACCTCTGAGTTTGATAGTTAAATAAAACTCAGTCAAAACAAGTCGTAAGACTAGCCTCTGAATCTTTATGATCAAGCTACGATCTGAGACCTCTGAATTTGATTTGAGTTAGCAAAATGGATGTGTAAAAAGGCCTTGGTCATGGCTATGGTTTAAGTTGGATGATTCAATAAAATTTAAGTCAAAACAAGTCAAAGATGGGCCTCTGAACCTTAATGGACAAGCCACGATCTGCGATCTCTGAGTTTGACAGTTTCACCAGAACAAGCAATAATGTTGCCTCTGAGTCTGGTCTAAAAGGTTTTTGCATATTTTAATATTTTTTTATGATTTTCAGAGATTCGCTGGGCCTAGCAAGGCCCGCTCGTCAGTATGGCCGTGATAGCGCTGGTAAATGAAACTAGCAGCAGAGACGAAATCAAAACGTCAAAAAGGCAGATGACATAACGGAAACACGAATTATGTATTGTTATTGTAAAGATTTGTTTTTATTTGAGTAATATTTTAAAGTCAAAAATGGAAGGTAGATTCACCGACTGTTAGTTTATTTCAATAAAATAATTGGTAACTATATTCGTTCAAAATATTTGTAAAAAGTATTATTAATTACTAAACAAATAATGTACACAATTACTGTATTTTTACAAACCTAAATCTATAATTAATTGATAAACGAATGTCACCGGATGTTGTTGCTGTGTGACGTCTTGTCATTTGTTTAAACGTATAAATAGGCTGGTTCTAGTCGAAAGAACTCGGTATTGAATTGTATTGAACTGTGCACATATCATTATAAAATTAAGTTGTGAGACTTACTGTTGGTGTGAGTAATAAAAAGTGTATACAAGATGTCTGATCGTTATCATTTGAGAATCCTGAGTACGCCCGCTCTTACATCTATGTATTTTCATTTATTTTACTCAAAGTGAAATTATTTCTGTCATTTTATTCTGGGGACTTGAATGCTGGACTTTTGCTCTTATTGGATCTTATTGTTCTCGCAAATGAAGCAATGTAAAATTTATTGTCCTAATAAGCATTGTGCTTAGCTATCAAACTGTCTTGTTAAAAACTTCGGGAAAATAACTTCAATTTCGGAAGTCGGTGTTCCTGTTTTCGGTTTTTGACACCGACTTCCGAAATTGAAGGTATTTTACACTTTGTAGTGTTTTTGTTTGGAAGTCGGTTGTAATTTTTGCTATAATGCCCAAAGTGAAGCCAGAATAGATTAACCCAATAACATGAAACTTAAACAAAACTGTGGAATGAGAGTATACCAGGGTGAAATGTTCACAACATCACACATTCACCAGTGTGATGTTATGTTATGAAATGGTGTAAACAATAAACAAACATGCGATTGCAGCTATCCCGAGTGATTTGCCGTCATTTATTGAAGAGTTCTGATGTATATCATCGAAGTTCTTCATCAGATCTTAATGAAAATGATTTAATGGGACCACATGACAAGCACCAGCGCTTAAATCATCAAAATCGGTACACCCAATATACAGTCAAACTGATAACCTCCTCCTTTTTGCGAAGTCGGTTAAAAATAGTTATCTGCAGACAGTAGAATAAGAAACTGGAACCCATCTTCATTGAATTAGATTTTCTCATTGCAATTGTTTGTCAGCTTAGGCCCGCTTGCCTCACCCTGAGTTTTTTAACTAACTCCGAGTTAGCAGCTATCCCGAGCCCTGACACATGGTTAATATAACCTCGTGTAAGCAACTAACTCTGAATTAGAGAGCAGCAAAAAGACCAGCACAATTCACAAACACAGAACGCCTTCGTTCCTTCCTCGCCGCCGAGGCCCGCCGCGACGTCTCCGCCGAATATACAAGCCAGCTCGCGCAATGCTGTGCCTTAGTTAGAATCTAGTTAGTTAATTGGAGTTTCTTGTCCGTTCTTCTCCACGTAGGCTTGTTCCGAACGGATGGTAGAATCATTTTATTAAGATTCGGCCTTATTGGTCCCCCCAGCGATGCCCTGAGCCGAGGTTCGACCCCACAGGGGGTAGCCCTCAGCGTTGTCGCTTAGGTTTAGTAATTTTGTGCCTGGTTGGAGGCTATATAGCTTAGTCTCCACAGGGAAGTCCGGTTAAGCAGAAGACGGTCACTTTGACCGACCTGCGAGACGCCACGTAGAATAAAAAAAAACTCTTAATTAAGTTTATGGTGAAAATGGGCCTTAAGGTAGAAATAAAACTCGTAGACACAGACAACAATTTATCAAAATATTTTTTGTGTTATTTATCAGCTTATCGGCAACTGTGTTCTTTTAAGTCTTCAAATGAAACAAAAACAAGGCGCGTTGCTTTTGTTTTTTTATTATTTATAAGGGCTTGTTTTTCCCTGAGACTGGTCCATCAAAGTATAAACAATAGCTTCAGGGCAAACGACTACAATGAATATTCTATTTTCGTATATATATTTTCATACTTCTTTTGTGTGGAATTCTAGGTCTAAAATCCAAACTTTAAATTATTAGGAAATCTTTTGAGATATTTATAAAGTTACCATGATTTTACGAGATAAACACTAATTCATATTTAGAAGAACAAAAGTTTGAACGTTCGTTCGTTCGGTCGGGCTTGAGAGCCCACAAAAATGCCTAGTGAACAGCTAAAATTGGACAGCTATTATGGACAGCTATTATGAAAAAAAGACTAATACGCATGTCATTGCAAAACTGGTTCCTTAAGAATTCGGAGCTCTGGTACCACTAACACTAAATATGGGTTACTAGCTGACCCTCGCGGCTTCGCTCCCGTCAAAATTATAGCCTATGTTACTCGGGAATAATGTAGCTTTCCATAGGTGAAAGAATTTTTAAAATCGGTCCAGTAGTTTCGAACCTATTCGGTACAAACAAACAAACAAAAAAATCTTTCCTCTTTATAATATTGGTATGGTATAGATGACAAACGGAAACTGATCAGGTGAGATAATGGTCAAGTGCGAGCCTAAAGACCATAAAAAAGTACTGATCTGAGGGTCTCGACAAAGTGTCCATCAGTGATGGCGATTGTTGTAATGACAAAATGTAAGGGATTGGTAATTCTAGCCAGAGCTTATTCTAGCCAGACTTACATGAATACTTATCTTCTTTATCATGGTGTAATACCTTGTAATTAAATGATAAATGATTTTATTTCTGTAAGTTGGTTTTTACAAACACTTTTACATGTCGATCATATTTTTTTAAACTAGTTGAGGTCGGCGTTTCCTATTTGACTACTCTGAGAAGAAAGGCCGAAACAAACTCAGAGGTCACAGTCTCTTTTAAAGTCCTGACAAAATCTTGGTTAGATCATGTGAAGACCATGTAGACAGATGTCTGAAATGGTCTTTTGAGGAAAGAACCAGCCAGATTGAGTGGACATGTCCAGTCAGTGCACGCATTTGTCCATAACCGAGCAGCTCAACTCAGAATTTAAGGAGAATAAGATTACATAGTTGGTATTTTCCAAATTCAATTAAAATGGCACTATCAACAAAAACGTTAACACACACACAAATACACACTAACACACACACGCTAACACAAACACACACATCAACCCACACGCACACACTACTATAGACACACATACGTATTCTCACAATCACACACTACTCAGGCTGATAATTACTTTCCAAGTCATTGTTCCTCTGTGTTCTTCAAAAGCATTTTTAATTTAAGTCTCAATTTTGTTAATTGTCTGTTATGGGAAGGAGCGAGTCAACCCCAACAAAAGTATTAATAATTACTTACTGGGCTGTCTCATTCACATTTGTATATGTAACCGTTTGAGACACAATAAACAATATTTTTTATACCATTCCCCCTCTAAAAAGCTTATATTATTCACTGAAAACAGTGAATAAAAAGCACTTTTAATCACTGTTTTGGTGTTTGAATTTGGAACACACCAATGTACTAGACGTCCATCTCAATGCTATGTAACCTCCTTGCTTAAAAAATACTCGATACACAAACTCCTTCTTCGATTTTAATTTTGAGTTTGTTATTTAGGATTTTAATAATGATTTTGTTTTTAGTCTAAGATATTTATTGAATATTTGTTTGGATTGTAATTCTTATATTAATTGCAATGGTATTTAATTAATTATAATTATGTCACGTAACGGAGGTGGTTACTGGTCCCTGAAACACAGGTGCTGTTACCTAGCTCAGGGGTCACATTTCATATAAATTTTGAAGGTAATAAACCATTTATTTATTTACTACTCGTATTATTACTTGTGCTTTTCGCTTAAATCTTTCTTTTTCTCGAAGTCATGGTATAAAATATAGCATGCAACTCTTGAATAAAACGGATTTATATCGAGGGCCATGAATCAGTCGCGTCGCTCATGATTCTAACACTTGAATCACTCGCAATGCTCGTGATTCAATCATCATGAATCACTCCCTACGGTCGTGATTCAGTCGTTAGAATCCTTCACTTGCTCTTGATTCATCTATGGCCCTCGCTTTAAATCCGTCTTTTATTCACTAGTTGCATAATATACTATTTTTTGTTTACGTGAAATTATTATTGTAATACAATATTTTAATTTTTCAATATTACTATAGAGGTATGCGGAAGAGGGTATAAAGTTTGCCAACCTCCAATGAAAAGAGAAGATCCTCTGACCACACAGGAGTTGTGCCTGGTGGGGAACTGCCCCATGGTTGTTGTACCAATATGTTCAACATACATACATACATACATAAACTCACGCCTTTTTCCCATGGGGGTAGGCAGAAACTACAGAACGCCACCTGCTACGATCCTTACATACTTCTTTTGCTTCACACACATTCATACATCTAGTCATACACACACGCCGGTTATGGGTATTGGCCTTTCTGAAGAACATCACCTATAAGGTCTATATATGTCTTTCTAGGGCGTCCCCTCCCGGCGTTTCCATTCACGTCTGCCTTGTAAATACCTTAATATGTTCATATCGCGAGGAAACTTTGATTGTGCGAAGCCAATGAAGGATTTGAGTGACATCAGGTTTATTTTTGTACTACCTTATGCCAGCAGCTTCGCCCTTGTGAATGTCGAAATTTATCCCAAGGGATCATATACCCTGGATAAAAAGTATACTATGTGCTATTCCAGACTACAATATATCTGCAAGCCAAATTTCATCCAGATCCGTCCAGCCGTTTGAGCGTGAATAAGTTACAAACAAACACACACACACACTCTCACAAACTTACGCCTTTATAATATTATTAGTGTGATGTTATTTCGTGTGTGGCTTTATTAATGGATGCCGTTACTACCTTTGGTTACTACGCCAATCATAATAAAGGTACACGTGCAAAGCCAAGGAAATCACAGACATGTGCCTTTGAAAAGTCAAGGTTTCTTTAAACCATTTTTGGATTTGAGGAAAAACGCCGCCATGTCTTAGATAGATTTTATTGGAGATTTGATAAACTGATGACATATCGTTTTTAGGGTTCCGTACCCAAAGGGTAAAACGGGACCTCATTACTAAAACTTCACGGTCCGTCTGTCTGTCTGGTACCAGGCTGTATCTCATGAACCGTGATAGCTAGACAGTTGAAATTTTCACAGATGATGTATTTCTGTTGCCGCTATAACAACAAATACTAAAAACAGAATAAAACAAACATTTAAGTGGGGCTCTCATACAACAAACGTGTTTTTTTGCGATAATGGTACGGAACCCTTCGTGCGCGAGTCCGACTCGTACTTAGCCGGTTTTTAAGGGATAATATTTACTAGATTCTGGTAAATATAGATTACATGCTAGTAGTTATAGACAGATGATGATGATGCTGGGAGATTGCATATCAATTGAGAAAATTAAAGAAGTGTAACTTTAGCGAACTTTAGCTCTGATTTAAAAAGATATGCTCAAAAAGCAAAGTACATAGGCGACTGTTTCTGTGTTTGTCTTATCTTATATGTAAAATTCTCGTGTCACAATGTTAGTTACCATACTCCTCCGAAACGAGTAGGTAAGGTAGGTAAGGTAGGTAAGGTAGGTAAGGTAGGTAAGGTAGGTAAGGTAGGTAAGGTAGGTAAGGTAGGTAAGGTAGGTAAGGTAGGTAAGGTAGGTAAGGCAGGTAAGGCAGGTAAGGCAGGTAAGGCAGGTAAGGTAGGTAAGGTAGGTAAGGTAGGTAAGGTAGGTAAGGTAGGTAAGGTAGGTAAGGTAGGTAAGGTAGGTAAGGTAGGTAAGGTAGGTAAGGTAGGTAAGGTAGGTAAGGTAGGTAAGGTAGGTAAGGTAGGTAAGGTAGGTAAGGTAGGTAAGGTAGGTAAGGTAGGTAAGGTAGGTAAGGTAGGTGAGGTAGGTAAGGTAGGTAAGGTAGGTAAGGTAGGTAAGGTAGGTAAGGTAGGTAAGGTAGGTAAGGTAGGTAAGGTAGGTAAGGTAGGTAAGGTAGGTAAGGTAGGTAAGGTAGGTAAGGTAGGTAAGGTAGGTAAGGTAGGTAAGGTAGGGTAGAGAGGGTAGGGAAGGTAGTGTAGGGTAGGATATGTAGGGTAGGTTAGGTAGGGTTTATGAATGTTATGGTGTTTTTATGGCAAAACAAAGTTTGCCGGGTCAGCTAGTATACTAATATTACAAACAGGAAAAAATTGTATTTTTGTATGTAACGAATAAACTTAAAAACTACTGGACCAATTTTAAAAATTCTTTCACCGTTGGGAAGCTACATTATCCCCGGGTGACATATGCTACTTTTTATCCCTGTATACCAACGGGAACGGGAATTTCGCGGGTGAAACCACGAGGCATCAGCTAGTAATCACTATTTTTCAAGCAACTATTATAAACAGTTAATATTATTACTAATGAACAATGGCGTCGCAAGAAAATACACCATGTAAATGAAGTCACAGTATAAAAAAATTGCCCTGTACTAGAACAGATCTGTTGAAGATAACATGTGTTTAAGAGCAATCTTTGACTTAAGATATACACAAGTAAAATTTCAAAATTTAAACACACATTTATCTTGTGAAAACACCCCGATTCAAACAGTAAAACGCCCATAACTTTTGAACGGCTGAACCGATTTTATTCAAACATAGCTAAGAACAGTCTCGACAAAATCACCTTTCTAACAAAAAAAACTAAATCAAAATCGGTTCATCCGTTTAGGCGCTATGATGCCACTGACAGACACACAGATACACAGATACACGGCAACACACGTGAAACTTATAACAACCCTCTTTTTCTGCCTGGGTTAAAAAAGAAAGGACATGGCTGAAAATTTGCTCATAAAGAAGTCTATTAGGAAAAAAAAGAAAAACAAGTTATTTATTATGTATAAATAATTAAATAATAAATCCAGCCCTAATGGAACTCGCCACGCGGTTCGATGGTCTCAAAAGTTCACACAGGTCCCTTGACTTACTAAAGATGATCAATCTACCTCACATAAACTCTAATCTGATATCCAAAGCCTCTTGTGAACTTCAAGAACAAGTTTATCTCTCTTCCGTGTAGGTAGACCTACATAATACTGATCTTCAAGTTTAGTACTAACACAATAATGCTTTCAGGAACTCCGAGGAATAATCCAATGTCATGCTTACAAGTTCTGTACCTATACAGACACCTACATAGGTGTACACACATATACAAATATATATATGTCTCTAAAACTACAACGTCTGAGTAAAATTTATCATGTACAGTCATGCAAAGAAAATTTTAAGCACTTAAATGCAGATAATATAGGACCTACACACATATATATATGTATGTCCAGGTAATCACTGTCCATTCCAGGTTGCCTGGAAGAGATCGCGGTAAGCGATAAGGCCGCCCGTTGTATGTATTTACCCGACTGCCGAAGGAGGGTAATGTGTTTATCAGTCTATGTATGTAAGTATGTATGTATATATGTATGTTTGTTCCTATATGGCGTTCCAGAGACCAAACCCGTGGGCCGATTTTGATAATTCTTACGTCAATCGATTCATCTTAATCCTGCGAGTGTCACTGGCTACATCAGAATTACAAAATAGAAAAATGGCGGCTTTTGGGCGCCATATTGTGGGTACCCAATTTTTTATTTCTTCCAAACCCATCGTGTGGGGTATCAAAATGAAGGGTTTTAAGAGATGATTACAAAAATATACAACACTTATGTGTTTAAATGTACCTAATTCTAAAAAAAAATTACTAAAAAGTTGTAATACATATGTTGTGTACAAAAAACCTGATTAAAACCAAATGTATCCTCCGACTGCACAGCATGATTTTCTTCTTGTTTACGTCTTTTTAGTTGGCATTTTAAGTAGTCGGGCTTTTTTTTTTTTTTTTAGTTTTAAGTTTCCATTTCTATGTTTTTACTTGGTGTACCTACAATAAAGCATATATAAATAAATTAATATATATGAGGTAAAAGACAACGTTGTGGCTTAAAAGAAGATGTAGTGACTAAAATTTAAAAGAGTATGATAAGATGGTTTGGCCATGTTGAGAGGATGAATGAAAGGCGACTAACGAAAGGTATTTACAAGGCAGACGTGAATGGAAACGCCAGTAGGGGACGCCCTAGAAGGACATACATAGACTTTATAGGTGATGTTCTTCAGAAAGGCCAAGTGCGCAGTATCCATACCCGGCGTGTGTAATGACTAGATGTATGAATGTGAATGCAAAAGAAATATGTAAGGATCGTAGCAGGTGGCGTTCTGTAGTTTCTGCCTACCCCCATAGGAAAAAGGCGTGAGTTTATGTATGTATGTAAATATAGTCTCTAAGACTACAACGCCTGTGTAAAATGTAGGTATCATGTACAGTCATGGGATATAAATGTTATACATGTCGAGGTTCATTATTTTTTTTCGATTACGTACATATGTCAACATTTTGTTTGAAAACGACAGTTCAAAGAAATTCGTTTTCGTTCCATGACAGTTCCTTGTTTCATCTTCTCGGAAACGTAGGGTAAGGTTTCCCTGCTACCAAGAACTCTGTCAGGAAAATGTGTTTTTCATTTAACTTCATCATTGAATCAATCAATCAATCTGCCTAGCCTTTTCTTTACTATATTGGGGTCGGCTTCCAGTCTAACCGGATTCAGCTGAGTACTAATGTTTTACATGGAGCGACGGCCTATCTGACCTCCACAACCCAGTAACTGGGTAACACGGTACCCCTTGGCAAGGCTGGTGTCAGATCTCAAGCTTCTGACTACCCGTAACGACTGTCAAAGATCTTCAAATGACAGCCGGGGCCAACGGCTTAACGTGCTTTCTGAGGCACGGAGGAAACTCGGTATGTTGAAATGGTCACCCATCCACGGACCGACCTCGCCAAGAGTTGCTTAACCTTGATGATCGACCAGTGCGGCTGTTATTATTTAGCCACTTCATGATTTAATCGATACTTGAAAATGACACGAGGTTAGTAAAAATAATGATAAATTAACGCCGAAAAGTTATTTATTTTATGTTTACCGATAATGGTCTAAAATGGTTTTTCGTGTAGTAAAATACTAGCACCAACACTGATATTTACGACCTGACAAATGTGCCGAGAATTTAGTACAACATAAATAGTATGTAGTAACTTTGAGCTTAAAGTTTATTAGTACTAGTATGCTGGATTAAAGCAACTAGTGACCTAAATTTGTGCGGCATAGTCGGCCGATTGAAACATTAACTGTTAGAACCTTGTCATAATAAAAATGGCTGTTAATTATACGGTCAGCTAATCAAAAAGGTTTTGGTCAACTCCAAAATGTATTTAGTCAGCAAATAAAGGGAATTGTGCTGCTTCTACACTCTTTGCGCAGTAGCATGGTGCGGATGACAGTTTCAATAACATTTTTTACGCATATACGTATACGCATTTTTTTTTAGTTTAATGTCATACCATAGTTATACCATATATCATAGTTGCCTGTATGACGTTCATCATCTGCCTAGCCTTTATCCCAATTATTGTTAGGGTCGGCTTCCAGTCTTACCGGATTCAGCTGAGTACCAGTGTTTTACATGGAGCGACTGCCTATCTGACCTCCACAACCCAGTAACTGGGTAACACGATACCTCTTGGTAAGACTGGTGTCATGTTCTCAGGCTTCTGACTACCCGAAACGACTGTCAAAGATCTTCAAATGACAGCCGGGACCAACGGCTTAACGTGCTTTCGAGGTACGGAGGAAACTCGGTATGTTGAAAAGGTCACCCATCCACGGACCGACCTCGCCAAGAGTTGCTTAACCTAGATGATCGACCAGTGCGGCTGTTATTATTTAGCCGCGAGCTCTACTCTCTCTCTCTCTATTAGTTGCCTGTACGACGTTAAACTACAAAAAATGCGTATACGTATATGCGTAAAAAATGTTATTGAAACTGTCACCCACACCATGCTACAGCGCAAAGAGTATAGTGGGCGGCAAGAATGATTAAATGGTTCAGAAAAATAATGCAAGTAATGTGATAATAATAATTTTGTTGTCAAAATAAATTTTTCACCGAATTTTCTTGCAGACCGAATTTTAGAAATAAATATCTCATTTAATTACTTTCCAATAAAATAATGAAGCGCCACAACCTTATGTACCTAATAGTGTGGAAATAGTGACAGTTGACAAGAAAAAGTTTTAAAAAGACATGAAGTGTCAATGGTATCCAGAAGAATTATTAGTGTTTCAGTCCCTCTCTTTGAAAATGCGATGACTGGTTTGCCACAGCCTAAGATAGAAAAAAGTGCGTAAAATTGAAGGAGGCCTATACTCGTCGAGAGGTCCTTAACAAAAAATTACAAATTGAGAAATAATTATGATTTAAATTATTAATATTTACCATATTATTATTTATTTAAATAAACAAACTTGTTTTTCCAATTTAAATTAGAGATAGGCAGAAAAGTCGTCATCGGCTTTACATATTATATAAAAAAATAACTTAGAATTATAATAGGATAGAGTTCAAAGGGAACAACTTTTTACCTCGAGTGTACATAGGTTACCTAATAAACGGAACCCATAATTTGGATCAACGTAAATGTCCATAGATCAGCGGGGGATGTTCGGGGATGCAATTAATTTAGCTTTCAGTTGCATTCACCCCATAAACTTTATCGCGGAAACGTTCGTTTAATCACCAATTCTAACGGCAATAATTTACAATATAATCTATATTACAATTATTTACATAAGTAAAAAAAAAAAAAATTTTTTTTTTAATTCGGTTGAACCTAGATCATTCACTGACTTGTAAACCCTTGGATCTATAAAGGTCAGACATATTTTGCAATAATTTCCTTAACAATGTTTATTATGAATAAGTAAGGGACTTTCGAAATTCAACCCCTAAGGGGTGGTAAAGTTTATATGGTACCTTTTTGTTTGTGGTCAGATTTGCCCGAAACTTGGTCTCAATGCTCATTAATACAATTAAAGAAACATACACAAATTACCTATTTTGATATTTTTATCAATCCTTGTGGGGTTACAAGTTATCTTGCGAGCGAAACCGCGGGCCAAAACAATTCAAAAATATATTTATTTTATGCGACAGAAATAATGCGTAGAAACTTTGCCATTAATTACGACATCCGAACAAAAATATGCTAAAACCAGCAATTTCATAAAGTTAATTAACTAATTTTATACGTCTATCAATATGCGCCTAATAATAATAATAATTCGTGTATCAACATAAATATGCGCCTACTGTCATTAGTAATCTTCCGAAACACAATTATTTTATTCCATAAATAAAATATGCTGAACACCAATCGATATAATTATAATAATTACTACACCACTAAATATTAATCAAAGACCATAAAAAAAATGCAAATAACTTACAAAAGTAGTTTGTTGAAATATTTGACACGAACCAAGGTAAACCACACCAATAATTCACACAGTTTATTCAAAATACGAAAATATCGCCACAGAATTCATTCATCCATTAAAAAGAGGTTTAATTCCAATTTATTCACATACACTGAAACTTAATTGTTCGGATACACATCAAATAACACTCTGAAAATATTTTGTATCTGTTTTTAATTTGAATTTAGAACGCGGCGAACAGCGTACAAATTTCGTAAAACACGTTCGGATCCACGCAGCGGAGGAACGCGGCCGTCTCACACCGCAGTCGGTTTTGGACTGTCCGTGTCCGGCTTTTGAAGCGTGGCTTCAACTGAGTCATTACAGGATGAGAGCTAGAGAATTGAATGAGACGGCTATTATTTTAATAGATTTGTTGTCCAGCTGAGTGTACGAGTAGGCTGGTGGAAACCTGTCCGCAGGCGTGTCAGTTATGTGAGTTATTTGCATACCGGAAAGTGGCTGCGGCATAAATAACGCGATCGTACGGAAACAAGGGGTCTCGTGATATACTTGAATTGTGTTTGGCCAAAAGTTATTCACAAGTTCACGATATCTGGCGAATATTTATCGACTGTATTGTGTCGAGCTGGAATATTTAGGTATGTTTTTTGAAATAGACATCTTTTCAGTGAGTTAATATTTCAAAGCTTAATATTGTACTCACGTACGCCCTCAAAACATACACAAGCCATGTCGTCTATTAAGTAAATCTTCTTAGGCATAATGAGCACTTCATGACTTGAAAGGTTTTTTCAGTATAAGTATGAGGTATACTAGGTATACTAGGTATACTAGGTATACTAGGTATAATAGGTATACTAGGTATAATAGGTATACTAGGTATACTAGGTATACTCTAAAAGCTCGCAAAAATTGAGGGAAATATAATGTTACAATAATCCGGGGTATGAGAAACCTCAAGCTATTACGGGAAAAAGAAAATATCCTACGTTAATTTTAAAATTTTCATCCAATTTTCTTTTGTCGGCGGAAGTTTTAATAATTTTTTTAACTTTCTTTTAGTTTAAAATAAATTTGATATCCACGAAGAGACGAAAGATGGTTCTTTACTAAAGCCATAATCAATTTCCTGAGTTTGTATTATTTTTTAATTAGTACTTTTTAAGCTTGACCTAATTAGGTTCTATTTAAAGTTGTGTACTGCCGTTAGTATAGTGGTCGAAAGCGCTATTGCTGAGCTTGAGGTCCTAGCATCGATGCCCGCGTCGGGCAAAGTGTTATTGGGTTATCGGTGGATTATTTGTGCCCTTTTGGTGGTTACAGGCGTAGTGTTAAAACGACAACAATCGCCAACGACCTTGAGGGAACAAAACGCGCAGTTGTTTTACACCCGCTTGACCCAAAATTCTGTAGTTTTTTGTACTTGCTCTATTATTCTACGACTTTAAAAAAAAAACGTCAGATCAAAATGTAGCTAATTAAATTGTCTTTGAAATGGTGACAATTTCATTAAAACACGCCCGCCTTTTTGGTGCGATTGTCGTTTTTTTGTCCGTATTAGACATAACTTTACGAATTAATTACACTATGTTATACTTATAAAACTCAAAATTTTCTTAAATCAAATTTTAAAGAAAATGGTCTAATATAACATATATATTTTTTTTAAACAGGCCAAGTGCGAGTCAGAGTCGCGCACGAAGGGTTCTGTACCATTATTGCAAAAAACGGCACAACAATCACGTTTTTTGTATGGGAGCCCCACTTAAATATTTATCTTATTATGTTTTTACCGAAATACACCATCTGTGAAAATTTCAACTGTCTAGCTGTCACGGTTCATGAGATACAGCCTGGTGACAGACAGACAGACGGACTGCGGAGTCTTAGTAATAGGGTCCCGTTTTTACTCTTTAGGTACGGAACCCTAAAAATTACGACTAGCCGTTTAGACGTGATTCAAATTTTAAAATCATCATTTATTCATGTTGTTAACGTTGCATCTTCTTTCTCTGTTCTTATTAAAACACATTTATATGTTTATACACAGAATTAATTATTATGATGATGATATTCGACACCGTACATAAAGATAAAAATATTATAAATAGTTTGAAGATTCTCGTATTGATAAATGTTTATTTAATTGAGTTGTTTTAAAGGTGCCAGGTGAAGGGCGTATCGAGGGCTACACATTAAAAATAACGGCTAATAGCCTTACAAGGTAATGTTTAATGTATTCTATAATAAATCTGCTTTTCTGCTTGTTAGTAACTTTTTTAGAGTCAGGTTATAATGCGATTTTTCCGTGTTGGTTTAAAGGTTTTAGTTTATTAAAACTTGCTTTGGTAGCTCCAGAAATTACCGCGTCCAATACAAAAACAAACTCTTCAGTTATATTATAATACTAGCTGTCCCACGCGGCTTCGCGCCCTTCAACTGGCTACCTACCTACCTACCCTACATACATGAATGTTGCGTAAATTTAACCGCTTACGCAGCGCACGCAACGGAAGCTCTCAAAAAAGAATAATTTTGCCCGTTTTTGCAACGTTTTTCATTTATGCTCCGCTCCTATTGGTCATAGCGTGATGTTATATAGCCTATAACCTTCCTCGATTAATGGACTATCTAACAAAAAAAATATTTTTTCAATTCCACCAACTAGTAGTTCCTGAGATTGGCGCGTTCAAACAAACAAACAAACTCTTTAGCTTTATAATATTATATTGTATATATTATTATAGACAAATAGTTCAAACTACGAATTCTATGTTGTAAATATTTAAAAAGAGTACTTACTACATAATGCATGATTGCATAATTCTTCTTCAACGCGAGTGAAACTGCGGCCCAAAGGTAGATTACCATTAAAACAGAAATGGTCAACTGTCAGATTTAATTAAAGTGCTTCTCTTTTTAAAAGCGATGGAAACGTGATCAAGTGCCGAGCGTTGTTAGTGTTCGGGCTTCGAAATTCGAATTCAATTATAAAATGGAATCAATTTTTTTTTCTTCCTTCGTTCTCCTTGGTACTATTATATTAATTGGTACAACATCCGAAGAGTATTTAATTCTCTATTCAAAATAAATGGTGAAGAGAAAAGCGTAAATACACTAAACGCGAACCCTTTAGAGCCCTTAGGGATTCGTTTGTTTGAGTAATCAACCTGTAAGTCCTATTCAAATAATAACCAATCGCTCCAAATTGGTAACGGTATTAAAATATGGTAACAACAGTTCCAATTAGCTTTCGTTCGTTCAACTCATTGGGCTGACTTTAACTGGGCCATTTCACATTTTGTGGGACGATTTGCAAGTACCCACCTAAAATTGTCGATCGGTGTAAAGCTCACTCTCAAAGAGCATTAATAGCAAATGACCATTAAGGTGCCGCTAGTCGACGGCACGAACTATTTTGTGCGCGAGCTTAAAGTGCATGCTATTTCATCCGACAACAAGTGCGAAAGTGATAGATGCTGTGATGAGCAGTAAGAAGCTAGTTCGCGTACGAGTTAGCAAAATGGATGATGATTTAGGACGAAAACGAGCGCGTGAAATTTT
This sequence comes from Orthosia gothica, assembly GCA_949775005.1. Taxonomy (NCBI): domain Eukaryota; kingdom Metazoa; phylum Arthropoda; class Insecta; order Lepidoptera; family Noctuidae; genus Orthosia; species Orthosia gothica. Next base: position 4,163,134 of record OX459065.1, on the reverse strand, counting down.
ATAAACAGACTTCTGGGAGTATAAGTATCATGAAAAAACTACTGAGTGTTTTTGTTTAAAGTAATATTATTTGCGTTTTTTTTTTTTTTTTTTTAAAAAAAAACGTTGCCCCTCACTAGGAATTTCTTCCTGTATCGTGGGTGCGTTTACAAACATATAAACTCACATACACAACACCCAGAGCCGGAACAACTATCTGTAGGTCATACAAATATTTGTTCCGTGCGGGAATCGAACCCGCGACACGCAGCGCAGCAGTCAATCGCTCAACCACTGCGCCAACTGTGCGCCCTTTATCCGCCAATTTATCCCTGTATGGTGACTGTTTTGCAATTTACCTTTTTTTATGGTATTTATTTCCGCCCAAAGATGCGTTGCAATTAGTGTTAAAATATGGAACTTTCGACGTTCATAACTTTCAAATATAATATTTTTTTACATTTTTGTTTCCATACATGACTAGATAATGATGAGACAAATTGATATATTTTTTTTATTTTGAACGTACATTGTCAAGCAGTGGAGTAATCGCCAGACTAAGTATGTATGGAAGAATGATCGACTAGTGCAACCTTAACAAACCATACTGCATGGTCAAGATTTCGTTCGTATGACAAAGCAAACCCCATAGTTGTAGTTATAATTATTTTAGAAAAATCGCACGTTAATACTTACCCCTGTGTTAATAAACCTGCAAAACGATTGCGTCAACAAAAAAAAACAAGTGTTACCATATATTTACCCACTTATAAAATTGATTAATTAGCTCGTAATTTATACGACAATAGATTCATTAAATTAAGAACTATCGTGTTGTACATAAAGTTTTTTTTTTTTATAAAAGTTATAAAATAGAAATTGGAAAATCATTAGTCTTTTGTCCGTCGAAAGCCTAACTATCCTCAATTATTTCTATTGTCCTGGATTCCAGCTAAAGTGTGGTTAATTAGGTCTTTGTGTCAAAAAACTTAGTTGCCGCCCCAGATTGGAACAGTGCCCGACAAATGATGATTGGGGCGCTTAAATTGAGCGACCTCGCTGTCACTTACTTAATTATGTGTGAGAATATATATATATGAAGTCTGTAGATTAAGTACCATTCTTATATTCCCCTTTTTAACCCGCTTACAAAAAGGAGGAGGTTCTATGTTCGACTTTATGTTTTTTTTTTGCCAAACAATACAAAAAAATAAAAAAAAATTGATAGGGTATGTTTTGAAATAGGTCCCATTTTGATCTGGTGAAGGTCTCATGAAGAACTTCGCAGATATACAACAGAACTCTTCAATAAATAATGGCAAAACTCTCGGGATTGCTGCAATCGCATGTCTGTTTATTGTTTATATCATTTCACAACATAACATCACGCCAGTACGCTCTAAAGGGGTACGCAGATCTCTCATTTCACCGGTTATGTTCAAGTTTCATGTTATTCGGGTAATCTATTCTGGCGTTATAGGGACCTTACTAAACAACTTGCCTATTAGGTAGGTAAAACTAAAAAGGGAAAAATAAAAAACTTTTTTGCAAAAAAATACTACTGACTTCCAAATGAAAAACTACAAAGTGAAAAATAACTTAATTTTTGGAAGTCAGTGTCCATATCGCAAACAAAAATGTACCTACGAAAGACACCGACTTCCAAAAATTAAGTTATTTTTTTACTTTGTAGTTTTTCATTTGGAAGTCAGTAGTATTTTTTTGCAAACAATTATTTTACTAACATTAGAAATTATTTAAATGAATGCAGACATTGCTCTACTGTTGGATTCTCAAATATTCGTTTGTAAGTACTCCAGTTCTCGTAATTAAAAACATTCGCAAAATCATCTCGGCAATAATCAATGCCAAATAATTGTCAAAATGTTATGTAATTGAAGATTATTTTGACAGATTACGTCTGAGTTGCGAATATTAAAGTTTCTTAAAAATAGGGAATTGAATTGCTCTGTTAAAGATAAATAAATTTACGCTTTTTTCCTATGGGGTAAGGAGAAACCTGTTACGATCCTTTTATTTTCCTTTTGTTTCGATAACGTTTACTTATACATCCGGGTATAATCCTACCGCACTATTCACCCAAATCACTGCAACTCCTGAAAGCCAGAATCAACAGTGGCGACCACCAGAAAAGCGCCGAGACAAAGAAGCTCGACGAAGTCCCGGAGAAAGAATTTAACTGTCTTGGATCCCGCAACGAAATTAATCAGAAAAAAATAACGGAAGAGTAGGAAAAAATACAAATTTCCACTTCCTTCCTTGGTATAAGCAGGAGACAGAACAAACAAGGCCAATAGGCACAAAGGGTCGTTTACAACTGGCATAAGCCCAGTTGCCTAGCACCACGGATAAAAATTAGCATTAATATTAATGGGTCCTAACATTGTGAGCGCTTGAACGCACGGAAATTTGTTCTATGTTTCCACAAGGTCCGTATAGTAAACAACTCCTGATGCAGCCTGTACATTGTTCAACATAATATTGCTTCGGATATAAGTGCTACACATCAAGACTTTCTGAAGAAAATCACCAATAAGGTCCGTGTATGTGCATTATAAGTGGGCATTAATTTATGTGTCACCCACTGTAAGTGAAAACTGACATAAAGTCTGCCACGCCTATCAAAGTGACAGCTACCGTTATGTCATTTTCTATTACTCAACATCACATAACTATCACAATACTGGCAATAAAATAAACATCCAATAGGTCTTTTCGACGATAAATGACCCGACGGCGGTTACCACGCAGCGTGAACTTATTTACGGAAAGTTATTTATCGTTCGGCAAACGGGAATTGTCTCTTGTCACTATGGCTCATTGTCACCCTAATCAGATGTTGTGGATTCATGCGTACTAGAAGTGGTATATTGTAATTAGGATATTGTTAGCATTTAGCACAGATTACTAAATAGTTACTAACATTCAGTAGGATTACAGGATTAGTGTTTGTCGCTGTATTTTGTGTTATTCGAACGTGATTGATTAAGTGGAGATAGGGAGTAAATGTTGAGCTGTGTTTAGGTTAAATATGAAACAGTTGTTGGTAGACAGAGAGACTCGAGCCATGTTTCGTGATTCAAAATTATAATTTACACTTTAATTTTAGAGATGCCAGTTATAAGGGTCTGTTTGTCTGACACAGTCAGATATTTTTTTCTTTAACCCTCCGTGGCTTTTTTTTTAATTATTTTATACATCGTTTTTCGAAACTCGTTTTTTGGTGGTCACTATTGTCGATTCTGGTTTTCAGGAGTTGCAAACTTATCTTCTTAGTGTGAAAACTTCATCTACATACTATTCTGACAAATATATCCCCCAGAAGTTACAAACATGGTCTAGCAACTCTACACAACAAATATGCAACTTTTAATCAACGTCAAAGTCAAAAGTCAAAGTCAAATATATTTATTTGACTATAGGCCAATAAACGGCACTTTTGAACGTCAAGTAAATTAAAATTTACAAGTAATGAAAATTGATTCTACCGTGCATTCAGAAAGTAGATTGTTATGGAGAAGAACGCACAAGAAACTCCATACTTACTCTTTAAAAAAAAATAGGCGTTTTACAATATTTACATAAGTACATACATTAATAAATTCATATAATGTTAGGACGTTGCACCCAGAATAGCTCTACACACTATTCTACGTACAGGTATAAAGCATTAACAGGGAAATTTATTAATTTGATAAGTAGGAACATGGTTCTCACATACTTACAAATATTGCAATCATAGGTAAAATACCTAATTCAACAACAACGGAAAAGTGTGAGAAAATTAAAAAAAAAATGAATACTATAACTATGAATAGGAATATAAATGAACAAATATGATTTTGTATACATTAAAGATGGAGCAGGACCAGCATGTTTCCAAGCATTCTTATCTTAAATACAATCATCATAATCAAATCATAATCCTCCATTATACATGCCAAGCACGGATCCGCGTTGTTTCGTATGAGTTAAGTATTAAATAAATAGCTAATAATGATGAGGTCCTACAGTAGTGTGAAAACTACAGCTAAATAAAATTTCGACAACTTAGACATAAACTGATACATACTCCAGAAGCCACACACACGGTCTAGCAACTCAACAAAACAACTATGAAACGTAAAATCCTCCTTAACACATGCCAAGCACCGATCTGAGTTGTTTCGTATGAGTTAAGTATTAAATAAATAGCTAATAATGATGAGGTCCTGCGGTAGTGTGAAAACTACAGCTAAATAAAATTTCGAAAACAGAGAGATAAACTGATAGACACACCAGAAGCCACACACACGGTCTAGCAACTCAAAACAACAATTATGAAACTTATAATCCGCCATTAAACATGCGAAGCACGGATCCGCGTTGTTTTGACAGCTTCGTGCAACTATAGGTTAATGTGATGGTTACAACCTTAATTTTAGTACGCTTCAGTTTTCCGACAAACAGATAGATCACGAACTACAGCACGTTTTTTTGTAAGGAGAGAAATAAAAGAAAAACCTTCTTACTATTACCTACTAATAATAGGAACAAAATGAGAAAGTTTTTATGTTTGTTCATTAATAACGCTCTGCTCTGACGGGTGCTTGAGTAGACTATGGTTTGGATAAGACACCTCTACACAAACTTGTATTATATCAGGGATTACGACTGTCAAAAAATCAGGAATGTCATGCTATGCTCTACTTAAATGTCAAATAGTCAATACCAAAAGTGTTGGCATTTCGACAATCGCTGTAGCCAAAAATTTAAAGAATTCCACTAAGTTTTGAAATTTATAGAATTCTCCTAAGGACCGATTTTTCAATAGTCTGATAACTTTTAACTGAGGAATAAAAATGACAGCTTTTGTATAGACAATATGTCAAACGGCCATTTTTATTCCTCAATTAAATGTAAGCAGAATATTGAAGAATCGGTCCTCGACAATTCAATCAAAAACAAATAATCCCAAATTCAATGAACTCAAAGTAACATACGTGTAGAGTTTTGGCGGGAACGTGATGGCGTATATGTTGCTTCTCTGTTTTATTTTCCTAAAATTGTGTTTAATTGAATATTAATAGTGTTAAAATGGTGGTGTTTTGTTCTTATAATATTAGTGAACGTGCACGAGTGTGAGAAAGTGAAACACAGCGGTAGAACATGAGTTTGTTCATGTTGTCGACAAAACTCCGTGGAGGCTTCCAGTAAAGTAACCGCCATTTTACTGGGCCAAACTAGGACATTGGACTGAAAACATCGAATGGCTTAAAGAAACTAGAAGATCTAAACGTGACACTGGCTAAATGCACAAAAACTGCGAAGCCAAAACAAAAAAAAAAAACGTGTAAATACGTGTAATACGAAACTAACGAGCAATTTGACTTGGTCGGGTTATATTATAGCGATATAAAGCGTTGTCGTCTAATATTTCAGTACGTGTATGTCACTTTGGAACTTGTCTAGAGCCAAGAACATTTATGGAACTTTTTAATCCGAGTTCTACGTTTCGGTGAAATTATGTCCGACATATACGCAGGCGAATCCACTGGGAAATGCTAGTCTAAATAAATGGACACAGTGTCAAGTAAAAGCGGTAAGCGAAACCAATTAAAAATCGGTCAATTTTCACGAGTAACTCCCGCTCAAGTGACTCGTTCATCAATTAATGGTCATGCGCAACAGAGCTTGAAATTAAAAGTAAAAAAATGCTGTGTAAGGTACACATATCTAAAAGTTTTGGATTAAATCTTTTCTGTTTTGTTGTGGGATTCAAGAACAATCAATCTGCTTCATCATTTCAGCCGAAAGACGTCCACTGCTGAACATAGGCCTCCCCCAAGCGTCGCCACACTGATCAGTCCTGTGCGTCTCGTATCCATCGGACTCCCGCAGCCTTGACCAGAGGCCTTAGTGCGAGTTTTTACTCACGCTCACTTGTGAAACGTAAACGTCAATTTGTATTGAAACTGGATAAGCGCCGTCTGGGGACGGTAAAGAGAAACCTCTTGTTTTGTATACATTTTGACATAAGAGATCGTTTACGTAACACGAGTGAGCGTGAGTCACGCGTGAGTAAAAACTCGCACTAAGGCCTCAGGTCGTCGCTCCACCAAGAGGGAGGGAGGCCTTTCAACGTTGCGTCTTCCGGTACGCGGTCGCCACTCCAGAACTTAACACTATAGAACACACTAAAGACACTTAAGTTTGGCAATTCTTCGGGCTGTGTCGGTAATCTTGATTCTCTTGCGGAGCTATGCTCGGCGAAGAGCTATGCTCGGCGTTTTCTTGCGTGATTGCATTGGAAATGAACACACAAATCTGCTTAACTAATCAATTTACCAGCTATGTTGGCGTTAGCTTCCAGTCTAACAGATAAATATCAGAATTGTACATGGAGCGACTGCCTTTTTGAGTTTCACAACCCAGTATTTGGTAACACAATATCGGATGACAGTTGAATCGTTTCGACCAAAAGATTAGCCAGGTCTTGTTTTTGTTTTACCCTAAGTCTGATCTGAATTTACCCTAGATTTTAAGTTAAATATTTTTTTTTATTTGCTTTCCTTCCCCTTACGTATTTGATATATTTTATATAAGATTGTACACAAGATGAGAAAATACAATCTATAATATAATTGTAGACAAGTTTTACTAAGAATATTTGAAACCATGAATAAATCTGGTGTTTTCCCTATTTACCTATACGTTTTTATTTATATGAAAGGCGTATCGAGAAAGAATTTATAAGAGATTGCGGGTTCAAGGGAAATATTTAAAGTAAAGTCCATTTCATTACAACTTTTACCCGACTGCCGAAGGAGGGTAATGTGTTTATAAGTCTATGTATGTATGTTTGTTCCTATGTGGCATTTTAGAGACCAAACGCGTTGGCCGATTTTGATGATTCTTACGTCAATCGATTCGTCTTAACCTTGCGAGTGTCATTGGTTACATTAAAATTGGAAAATAGAAAAATGACAGATTTTGGGCGCCATGTTGTGGCGGCCCAATTTTTTTTCTTTCATCCCATCGTGTGAGGTATCGAAATGAAGGGTTTGAAGAGGCGACTTCAAAAATATAAATCACATATATGTTTAATAGTAAACCGAAAAAAAATAAAAGAAAGATAAAAATGATAACTAAAAAGTTAACAAGTAAAATTCAAAAAATTTAATAACCCCGACACATTTTTAATTCATGCTACATAATTTATCTAGTAGTAGAAACGCATCGTAGCGAGACCCGGTGTTGCAATTGCGTTAAAAAAAAACCCCGACTGCTTAAAAAGTGAACTAAAAAGACGTCAGCAAAAAGAAAATCATGCTGTTCAGTTGGAGGCCACATTTGGTTTTGGTCAGCCAGCTCGCGAATATCTATCCTCTGGCTGTACCTACAGCATTATTTTCTTCTTGATTAAGTCTTTTTAGTTCGTTTCATAAGCAGTCGGGTTTTCGATTTTTTTAATTAGTTTTTTTATGTATTGTATACCCTAATAAATTACAGTTTAAGAGCATTCATAAGACTTAATAGGTTGATATCGCTGATATAGGTACTAGTAATCTAGGGTCTCTGCTACCTATGCTTTCGCCTAAAGGCTTTACTTAGGACCATGACGAAACAACTTTTACTTTTTATAGTTCGCAACGGATCATTAAATTTACTGTTCGCGAATGAATGAACACCCTTTTTCGGTATGCCAAGTCATGATCGATTTATTTAATTCTAGGCACCCTATACTCTCTCCTCATGTACTATTAAATTACAAATATTTCGTACGTTAATATCACAAGATCAATTTCAGTCAGCAATATAGAAAATTGAGGACGAGAAAGGAGCTCGTGGCTAAATAATAACAGCCGCACGGGTCGATCATCAAGGTTAAGCAACGCTTGACGAGGTCGGTCCGTGGATGGGTGACCATTTTCAACATACCGGGTTTCCTCGGTGCCTCGGAAAGCACGTTAAGCCGTTGGTCCCGGCTGTCATTTGAAGATCTTTGACAGTCGTTACGAGTAGTTAGAAGCTTGAGATCTGACACCAGTCTTATTAAGGGGTACCGTGTCACCCAGTTACTGGGTTGTAGAGGTCAGATAGACTGTCGCTCCATGTTAAACACTGGTACTTAGCTGAATCCGGTTAGACTGGAAGCCGACCCCCAAAATAGTTGGGCAAAGGCTAGGCAGATTGAATAAAGCAAATTGAGGATAGGTATTAAAAACTCGACCATACAATGATAGTTAGAAGACAGGCTTTTGGCCAACTATAGAACAATAAATGCTTCAGTGACGCCATTAACAGAAAAGTTGAAAGGAAGCCATTTGTCCTGGTATGGGATGAGGATGGATGAAACGCATGTTACTAACAGAGTTATGAATATATATGTAGATGGATGGAGAGGGAGGGGACGAGCAAAGAAAAGATAGACTGTGTGAGGAGTGATAAGAGAGAGTCAGTGATAGCTTGACGGGAGACAGGACAGTATGGAAGGTGAAAATGTGTTGCACCAACCCCAAGTAACATGGGGCCCTCGGTGGGTCCCGCATATCGATGCGGGGGGGCTCAGTAACTGTGGCTTGGTCACCCACGATGAAGCGAAGAGGAACCCGAGGAGGGGCCGCTCGTCAGGGCTTTTGCCGATAAGCCGACGACGTAGCGGCCAACATGTAGGTTGCGGTGCTGCCTAGGCGACATCGCAACTGAGGCGGGCCGCGATGTCGTATGGGGTCTCCCATACCCATACGATATCGCGGCTGAGGGTTGGAGGCCGCGGCGGGAGAGGAGTGCCGGTATTGCGGTGCGCCGCTCTCCCTACCTTCCGCGGCCGAAAAATGGTAGGTGGTGGGGCCATTGACCCTGACCCGTCACAAGGGGACCAAGGGTGCCATACGCCATCACCGGCGCACAGTGTGTTCTGGTGCGCCGGTGATGGGGGGTACTCCCCAGAGGAGAGTACCCCCCATCCTCCGCCGCGGCTGTCCGGTGACGGACAGGCGCGGCGGGTTCGCGGTGAGTGCTAACGCGTACCCGTGTTCCCGCCATAAGCGCCACAGGAGGACACCATGGAGTTTTAGTGGGTTAGAGTCCCACATAACTGTGCTATCTTCCCGTCGTAGCGCAGTATGCATGAGCATGTCTCCAAGCTAAAAAAAAAAAAAAAGTAACATGGGACAAGGGCAGGAAGAGGAAGATGAGAATATTATTTGTTAAAAAAAATATAAAGTTTCCGTTATTGGTTGTTTTTTATGTGAATTTTCGGAGTACCTACAACCTACATACCCTATCCTATATACTCAACTTACTCTTCCCTATTTACCTACCCACCTACCCTACCCACCTATCTAGTATTATTATTAAGTTTTAAGTAATTAAGTATCAAGTATGAATCATGGATTAACATGAAGTAAGTATTAATATCTAAGTATTAACTTATTACGTATTAAATATTAATAATTTAGTAAAGATATAAATAAGAGTAGCTGCTGTGTTACAATTATGGAGTATAACAATAAAGCATTATTCTTTACATTAACAATATATGTATATATAATAATGCTAAAGTTATCTTAGAGATCGTACCTATATGATTACGTAAGGACAAATCCTGAATAGTTTTCAGCTAATCTAATATTAAAGTTAACAGTTCCCTACTTACCTTCCCCAGTAGTTTGCCAAGAAAATTGGATTATTGAGCGTAGGCGAAGGTTAATCCCTTACAAGATTTATAGTATCATAATTAATTATTATCTTAACCCCTTATAAAATACACGTCTCCCTTAGGTAGATACATAGATTTAATTGCTTTAGAATATTACCTATTGTATCTACGTACGGTATGTATTTGTAGTTCAGTCAATATTTATTCTAATCTAACCAAATTTGACTGAATTTCAGCAAATAGTTGCCGAAATTCAGTCACTGCTGTGACTGCTGTAGACATTGACAATTTCTGTAGAGCATTTTGATAAACCTTGCATTATCGCTCAGCACCTATCTGCGCGAACCTTTAGGTACAGTTTTCTTCCGACTGTACAGAGTTCGTCCTTTAAGTTTCCCAGGAGTTCAAATGCCACCAATTAAACTATGGATGTGATTGTGAACCGACTCATGAACAGGAGTGAACAAGTTTATACATAGGTAGTAAGTTTATACATAAACATGTAAGTACCTAGACAGAAACTAAAGAACCCCACTTCCAAAGCTTAGATTGAAGTCAGCTGTCGCAACAATGCGGCCACGCGTATTCAATAAATATTATTATTCATAAAGATTGATTTTCTGATAATATATCCGTTGATCTACTTCTGTGGATCTCTCTGCGAAGGTTGTAGCTAAAGAATGATATGCCTGTAACACTAAAAAATTAAGTAATGGATACTTGTATTCTTCCCTGTTTAACTTAAGCGTGCCATGCAGTCGTGGAAATTCACTAAGAATGTGGGCGATACTTTGAAAGTTCAAAACCCTGGTTCATAAGTTTATTCTTAAACAGTTTGTACAGAAAATTTGGGTAAAGTGTCGCGACAAAAATATGGCGGTTCGTTCGGAAAAATATATTGAGTGAAGTGAAGTCCGCCGTGAAGTTGCAGCGAGTTTCGGCGACGCGACGTAAGATGCGTTCATGAATAAAGTAAAAGGGCTGCGTTCGCCGGTAGACAAATAAAGTAAAAAAAATAACGACATGCCAGATAAGCATAGAAAGCGTAATAGTTACGTAGTAACTATTAAGTAATCTGTGGTAATAGGCTAAAATTTCAGATAGGCTGGCCATATAGCACGTCTAGAAGATGATAGATGGACATCCATAGTAACCTCTTGGAATGGCCTTCAAAGAAAAAGACGCACAGGCAGACGAATACACACGATAGAAAGATGACATAACGAAGGTAGCGGGACCACACTGGAGAAAAACGGAAAAAGTAGAGAAAAATGGAAATCTTTGAAGGAGGCTTTCACCTAAAAAGGGTTCATGCATGCAATTACAAAAGTAATTGCATGCATATGAGTAATTCATTTTGAAAAATTATTTAATACAAAAGTATTAAATAATTTTTCAAAATGAATTACTCATATTATATTCTATAAATATTATTATTCATAGATTGATCTTCGGATCTATTGATCTACTTGTTGTGGAAAATGGATGTCGAATTGTCGCATTGCGCCTCTCTGCAGAGCTTTAGCAGAATAGGTAATAGGAATGTGCTACCTCTACGCATAAACATAGTCCTTAAAAATACATCCTCAATATCCTGGTGTTATGATGAGTGATGAAGATCCTGACAGTATATATCCACGATCCCCGACTAAGTTCCAACTATTAGTCCTCAGAAACTACTCGATAACGGATCCTGGGGTTACGGGCCGTTCATATCTAGCTCAACGCCAAGATTGATGGGGTCTGAGTCCTCGCCATGGAAGGATACTTTTATTAATGATCTTCGGGTTACTGGAAGTCCATTTACTTTTCCTTTGAGGGTCGGGTTGATAGTTTATGCGTTCCTTTTTTAAAGTCTACAGCATTATTCAAATTGTGATCACAATGAACGAATACGTGAATAAGGATAACTTAAGGATATAAATTAATAAGTTGGGATAAGGGAAATGGATGTATGTTTAACCTGTATGTTTAACTGAAGCAACGTTCTGTGCTATAAAAAGTTTTGTAAATGAAATCGAATCTTTTACGCTGCGTAAGAGTAAATTGTATGATTTAATTTGTTTATCCAACTGACCTGTCCTTGAGAAGGAGAATAATGTTTTTACTTAGGTATATACCAAAAATGTTTCGTATCCGTCAATGAATACATATATTGCTAATATGACATAAGTCACACATCTATATATATAAAAATAAAGCCCTATTTCCCTTGGTCACGGCATTACGCGTGATCGGCTGGACCAATAACGTTATTTTTTTTTTGTTGTATTTGTTATTGTTAGGAGAAGGTAAGATAAATTAAGAAAAAAATATTGCTAGGTAGGTAGGTTAGGTATGTAGTTAGGGTAGGTATGTAGGTAGGTACAAACACACACACACTCTCACTCACAAACTTTTACCTTAATAATATTATATTGTGACTAGTGTGATTATATTATAGGTATTATTATATTATATTAGTGATGCTTTAAATTTGTTCAACAGAAAATTATATAGAACTCCTTCTCCTTCATTTGGACAATAGAAATAAAACTTACGATAAATGTCACTAATTAATTATACCTGTCTATTTAATTGAGGGAGGCTGAATTGAGTAGAGAAAATGATTTGAAATAATAGACACTAGTTACTTCGGTTAAAAAAACTGTCCAGAAAATACATGAATTTTCAGGTAATATTACATTCCACATACAAAAAGTTACCAGTACGCTTTCAGATTTATATATACAGCTTTTTAAAACAATACAAACTCATAAAAATACAATAAAATATGATTTGGCTGTATGATTGCAATTTACGATCGTCTGCCGCAATTCCAAGAGGTTTACTGTGTGTCTGTCTGTGGTAGTAGCTGAAATGTATGTACAAATCTTTATGACGCTTTGTTTTACTTATTAAAATTTATATAAAGTTCATCTTTACATGAAACATAAGCAAGTCTATCAGTGATATGTTATCGCAATTTGATTCTTTCATAAAATCTATGAAAAACCACGCAGAATCTGCATTTCAGTCTTGATCTGCCTCAAGAAGAAGAGTTGTTAGTTAAGGTTCCCCTAGTCGATGGCACGAACTATTTTGTGCGCGAGGTTAAAATGCATGCTATCTCATCCGACAACACGTGCCAAAGAGATAGAAGCTGTGATGAGCAGTAAGAAGCTAGTTAGCGTACGAATTAGCACTTTTGCAAATTTGTATCATTATAGATGATGATTTAGGACGAAAACGAGTGCGCGAAATTTTATAAATAGACCTTTGGGAGTCTAGATATCATGAAAAAACGACTAAATGTATATTTTCAAAATAAAATTATTTGCATTGTTGCATTACTAATCTATCCCTGTATCGAGGCCGTTTTGCAATTTGCCTTCTTCTTATGGTATTTATTTTCACCCAAAGATGCGTTAAAATTAGTGTTGAAATATGGAACTTTCGACGCTCATAACTTTCATCTATATTTTTTTTTTACTTGTTTGTTTCCATACAGGGCTAGATAATGATGAGACACATTAAAATCATTTCTGATTTTGAACGTACATCGTCAAACAATGGAGTCATCGCTAGACTACGTTTGCATGGAAGAATTTTCGACTAGTGTAACCTTAACTCATACATTCAAACCTATAAAGTTAACAAACTTCCATCTTCATTTAATATTCCGACTGCCAACTGACCGAGCACCGCTCTAGCTGAACACCGAACTTTATCTGTTCCGTCTCTTCCATATTCTAAACATCATTGTACAACTTAAAGACAAAGAGGGTGGCCGTAATGAATGAAGTGCGACTGAAACGATCACTTCGGGAATTCCTACGGGGACAGCTGGTAAGAATAAACTGGTGAAATGACGCCCCGACAGCTTTACAGACCTATTTTACCAATTTATACCTTTATAAAGGTAACTTAATGTCGGAAAGACAAGAGGTTTTATTAGATTCCCGGATCTGAATAAATGATGCGCCATGCGCCACCTGGCGGGATGAGAAAATAGTTATTGTCAGGGTATTATACAAGATTTCGTTTTAATGTTTCAACTTGTGTAATAGAAAAAAGTTTTATAATAAAACCTGGGCTGCGTTAGATCGTGGAGTTTGTATTGTAGTCACACAACTGGCTAACTGTGTCTTTAGAACTTTGTTGGGGTGTTATGTTTCCGATGACGGTATCGGCAGTTTAACTCTCAATACGAGAAGACTTCAAAACAGTTATCTTATTTATTTATTTAAGGCGCCGATTCCCTTGAGTACCTAGCTGATTTTAAAATGAGAATCACGTCTAAACGGCTAGTCGTAATTTATTGCAAAAATATATGTTATATTAGACCATTTTCTTAATAATTTCATCTGAGCAAATTTTGAGTTTTATTCGTATAACATAGTGTAATTAATTTGTAAAGTTATGTCTAAAACGGACAAAAACACGACAGTCACAACAAAACCGCTGGGCGTATTTTAATGAAATCGACACAATATCAAAGACAATTTAATTATCTACATTTTGATTTAAAGTTTTTTTTTAAAGTCATAGAATACTAAGAAAAGTTCAAAAAACTACTAAATTTCGGGTCGCGCGGGTGAGAAACGAGGGCGCGTTTTGTTCCCTCAAGGTCGTTGGCGTTAGTCGTCGTCTTAAACTTCATGCACAAAGCTACAATGGCGGACTTAATGCCTTAGGCATTCTCTACCAGTCAACCATGGGTGGTGAAGAGATAACATGGCAGGTGCATTGTTTAAACCGTGGAATACCAACAACAAAACAAAAAATAACAATAATAAACCGCTTAAATATATATATCTTATACACATTATAATACATACCTATATAAATATATATATATATATATATATTGATAAAGTAACGAAAAGAAGTTATAGAGTTTTTTTTTTTGCTTTTGCCTATAGGTATTGTGTCACTGCTCTACAAAGCTCTTCCCCAAAGTTTTTAAACGTTCTTTATATTTTGCCTTTTCCGGCCAATCCGTACATATTATATCAATTACTTTGATTTTTTTTACCCGACTGCAAGGAAAGAGTTAAGTTTTCCGCGCGTATCTTGTATGTATGTAATATTATTTATTACCTCATATCATTCAAACCACTACATGGATTTATATAATTATGACATCGTTACAAAGGTCTTGACTGCCCAAATGTTCTTAGGTAAGTGACGTTAAAAGAAACATGGCGGATTTTGTGTGCCATAATGTGGGGCCCCCAATTTATTTTTCTTCCAAACCCTTTCGAGTGGGGTATCAAAATTATGTGTGTAAGGAAATGACTACTTTCTTACAGACCTATCATTTCTTTAATTTGAATTTACCCGCGCTCGTTCGAGCGCGAGTGAGAATGACCAATAACATAGATTGTATGAAGGTAGGAATGAATGACAGACTGGTGAACTGACACTACTGTGTTCTGCATGTCATTGTGATTTGGAGGTTAAGAAAAACTATAAAATACCTGAAGGATTTAAAGGAGACGATATTCGTGAAATAATAAGCTTTGAATGTTGTTTCTTTATTTACAGGTAAAGTAATATTTTGTGTAGAAGTTAGTACCTACTTACTTTATAAAACAATCTTTTGTTAAACAATAAAAACACTTTATTTACAGAAACGCAGTCGAGTTTATTTACTAATATCTTATATGTGTTTTAGTGGTCATTACAAAAATGTATTCGACTTATGTTTAATTAAGTAATTCGAAAAAAAATATACAATAACTAAAAGTTGTACATAAAAAAAAATAACAATATCAAATGACTGCTTAAGAAGCGAACTTAGAAGTTGTTAACAAGAAGAACCTCATGCTGTCCAGTCGGAGGATATTATGGTTTTGGTCAGCCAACTCGTGATTATTTATCCTCCTACTGCACAGCATGATTTTCTACTTGTTAACATCTTTTTAGTTCTTCATAAGCTGTCGGATTTTTTTATTTTTTCCCTTTTAGGGTTCCGTAGCCAAATGGCAAAAAACGGAACCCTTATAGATTCGTCATGTCTGTCTGTCTGTCTGTCTGTCTGTCTGTCCGTCCGTATGTCACAGCCACTTTATTCCGAAACTATAATAACTATGCTGTTGAAACTTGGTGAGTAGATGTATTCTGTTCAAAATAGAAAAAAAGACAATAAATTTTGGGGGTCCCCATACTTGAAACTGAAACTAAACTATATTTTTTCCATCAAACCCATACGTGCGGGGTATCTATGGATAGGTCTTCAAAAATGATATTGAGGTTTCTAATATCATTTTTTTCTAAACTGAATAGTTTGCGCGAGAGACACTTCCAAAGTGGCAAAATGTGTGTCCCCCCCCCTGTAACTTCTAAAATAAGAGAATGATAAAACTAAAAAAAATATATGATGTACATTACCATGTAAACTACCAGCGAAAATTGGTTTGAACGAGATCTAGTTAGTAGTTTTTTTTTAATACGTCATAAATCGTAAACCGCAATTTACCAAGTACGGAACCCTTCGTGCGCAAGTCCGACTCGCACTTGGCCGGTTTTTTTGTTTAGTTAATCTCGTTGAACTACTAAGCAAAGGTCACATATTTTACCAGCACTTATTAACTCTTCCGTTCTCCGGCCAATCTATCAAGAACGAGTCCATAGCGTGACGCCAGCGTTTTTTAGACTTTCCTCGGTGACGAAGCCCGTCTTCAAAACCCACTGTGTGAGGATCCTGAGCCATCGGTCCTCACATATTCTGAAGATATGACCTGTAGCTCTAGAGTCTAGAGCAGGGATTCCCAAACTTTTTGTTGTCACGTCTCCCTTCTGCCTCAAATTAAAATGCTTACGCCCGCCTTTTGTACTTGTGTTTGTATTTAGGTGACTAACAGTCATTAACAAAAAATTCTTAAGAGACGTCAGTGTCAACAAGTGCGAGTCGGACTCGCGCACGAAGGGTTCCGTACCATTATCGCAAAAACGGCAAAAAAAACACGTTTTTGTATGGGAGCCCCCACCTAAATATTTATTTTATTCTGTTTTTAGTATTTGTTGTTATAGCGGCCACAGAAATACGTCATGTGTGAAAATTTCAACTGCCTAGCTATTACGGTTCATGAGATACAGCCTGGTGGCAGTCAGACAGACAGACAGACAGACGGACCGCGGAGTCTTAGTAATAGGGTCCCGTTTTTACCCTTTGGGTACGGAACCCTAAAAAATTAAGAAATGTATACAGGATCACCACATCCGAAATTGAAGTTAATTTTCACTTTGTAGTATATATATAGGGAAGCCAGTTTTATTTTATTGTAAAAAAAAGGAAAGCTTGCTCTCACGAGAAGCGCCATGTACGCGGGCGACGGAGTACTATCACTATCCACTCGTCCCCCAGACTCACGCCCCTCTTTATGTGTTGTCGCGCCCCCCAGTTTGAAAAGCACTGGTCTAGAGTCTATAAACTGACATTTTATTAACGGATGCGTCGCGATAACGGTTGGAAAAATGACATGTGATCAATCCCTTAAATTTTTGGCGTTTCAACCGTCCCCTTCGGTGATAGAATAACATTTTGCCTAGCTAGAGCCTCTGCCAAAGCCACAGTTCCACATCAGCCTAGCAGATTGGTCTCCTTTGTGTGTTTTGTAAATATTCGAGCAAATATTTCCACGAACTTAACCTGTATAGCAAAAGGTTCCCAGTTATTTCTCTCGTGGATTTTACGAGATTTGCCAGTCAGATTGAATTTTTAGCACAAGGTTTGTATAGAGCGATAAACTCCAAATATATTTCAAGCTTTTTTGAATAAATTGAATATATAGAAATTGAAAACCAGCAAAAGCGATAAGGGCGTCCCGGAGGCGAATGAAAAACATTCTATATATTTGACTATTTAATGCCCGGACATATAAATATTTATGTATTTACACTATATTGAATATCTACCTATTTAAGTACTAGAGAAACAAGACATTGACCTACTAAACCAAACATTTATCGTTCTTAATAAGAATATTCACATCAAAGACTAACACATTATTTACTATTTCAGACATCTCATCTAGTCTTTAAACTTCAAATGCTCCATTCAATTTAATATAAGTAATATTGCTTTTCCTGCAGCTTCACTCGGCTTCACCACTGGAGTGTTTTTCGCAGGAACTGTGCATTTTACGAACTAAAAAAAACTTGTAAAATGAGGGTGTTCTTCCTCTTAGCGTGTCGATGGCAAAAATAGTCTCTAAATATTGTGTTTGGCCCAGAATTCTGCCACGGCAATGGACGTGACGAAGCCTTAAGGTCTTCATATGCACAGGTGACAGGGCAGGCCGCGCAAGACGAAAGGTGGACCATGGTCTGCGGGGAGACGCCGCACAAACACTGAAGGTTGGAGCCATCCGAGAATCCCAACCTGTGGAGGTTGTCTTTGGTGCGGCCAACCTGCGTGCGGAGTCTATTAAGAGTTTAAAGATAAAGATAAAAAAAGGTAAAGATAGTTCTATTCTATGAATGAATATTAGTAATCGGATCAGTACTTCAAGAGTATAACTTTTACAAACATGTAAGTAGCGTTAGGCAGTATTTGAATTACTTGTTATTAAAATACGTAATTGAAAGACAAATACATATTTGGTATTAGTAATTCAAGAAAGAAAAAGACATAAAATATTTTTTATTTGTGACCCGCATAGGAGACACGAGAAATAAGCATACAAATAAACAATAATAGCATACAAATAACTCTTAAAAACGTAATTTGTAATTGGCAAATACTTATGGTTTCGAAATAAATTATTTTTATTATTATTATGAGCCTGTTATGTCTGCAGGGCAAAGGCCAATAATACATATGAACATAAACACAATGAGTGATTTTGTTAATGGGTGCGTTGTGCAGAAAATAGCGCTTTTAGCTTTCGTAAGCTAAATGGCGACCGCTACATATATTCAATCTTTAAAATTGGCAACACTGCACGTCAAATTGTCAAGTACAAGTATAATTTAGTAGTCTTTGGTCAATTATCTTGTGATAACCTAACACCTGACTGTATTTTGTAATTTGTATTATATATACAAATTACAAAACATCGTGAGGAAACCGGCATGGTTTGAAACCAAAAATTCGAAGTCATGTGACAGCTCGTGGCTAAATAATAGCCACGCGGGTCTGTCTTCAAGGTTAAGCTACGCTGGCCGAGGTTGTTTCGTAGATGGGACTATCTTTACATAGCGAGTTTCTTCCGCGCCTCGGAAAGCACGTTAAGCCGTTGGTACCGGCTGTTATTTGAATATACTTGACAGTCGTTACGGGTAGTCTGTACGGGTGTATCGTGTTACCCAGTTACTGGGTTGTGGGGCTCAGATAGGCAGTCGCTCCATGTAAAACACTACTACTCAGCTGAATACGGTTAGACTGGAAGCCGTCCCCAACATAGTTGGGAAAAAGGCTAGGTAGATGAAGACGAGTATTTTGCTCAGCTCTGCATATAAGCATAATAAGCTTATAATGATCCCACTTCTGGGGCAGACAGACCTGCTCTGTGGGAGGGGACTGGGCCGTAATGTTTCACATTTATAAGAAGGTACCTAAAGCGGCCTAGATACTAACATAGGCTGATAAATAGCTGTAGTCCTTTTAAAAGACAACAGTAAGTCGTGCCAAGACACGAAAGAAGCCGTTTTCTGAATGTTAATGCCCCAACACATGAGCACAAATATATCTCGCGCAGTTTACACAGAATACCTAATTTCTTTGAACTTCGTGAAAGAATATTTCGTTGCGGAATATTTGTGTTAGAAGTTTCTCAAATGGCGTTCTTGTTTTGTTATGTATATTGCCATTTTGTGTTGAGGGGTTAGCTGTTGTTTTTTGGCAGGGAATATTCTTTCCCTCATTAGTTTCCGTGGGTTTTGTAATATTTGCCTGAGAAATATACGAGTAGCTAGGTCGTGTATCTCAAGGTGTAGGTAAGTATGATTTCTGACCAAGATTGAATTATTTATTTATATTGGATCTCCAACAAAGGATATTCGCAATACATGTTATGTAAAAAGTATTAAGGTATCTAGTTGGTGTAATCCTTGACTTACAGGCGATCACAGCATTTATAATATGATTTAAATATTATAAAGTGGTTTGTTTTACGAGATTCTTTCAGTGATACAAAGATCACTCATTATTGATTATCAATAGGCTATCTATTATCTCGAAAAAATTACGGCTCCTGCGGGATATATCACAGAATCACGGTAATGGTATCTGTAGAGTGTTGTGACTCGGCTCTGTCCTTGAAATAATTACCTACAGCTGCGCGGTACGTAAACACGCGATAGGGCTGCCCGACTACAGTATTTTAATTTCATCTATCTACATGAGTTTATTTTTAGTTTTAAAACCTACCTATTAAAAATATATTATAATCTTACCTTTATAACTAATTCCTTACCAGGTAATTTCAAAAATGTTATCTCTGGGTGCGTTATTGAAGTATTCAAGCAACCAAAACAGCACAATATAGTTTATAATTTCTCTTTGCCATATTAAGGCGGTTCCCCGAGCAAAACGCCGCGCAAGCCATTTTTTGTGCTGTTTTTAGGAGCTATCTACTCGTTATTTAAAAAGAAATATCAATTAATAAAAATACATTAAATTTCTACATAATATTGATTCTAAAATGGTAGATTTAGTTTTTTTTTAAATGTTGTATATATTTCACTAATCTCCTTTCAAAAAAACATAAAAATGAGAAATAATTATTGATATTATGCATCTCCTCGTAAAGTGTTCATTAATTATTTTTTGTACTAACACTAATGGATAGACAATTTAATAACGAACATTTTTGTAGAATTATTTTTTTCAAAAGACCAAAATTCGATTTTATAAAGATTTTATTCTAAAATCTGGGCGTATTCACTACTGTAATTCATGCGCCGCCAGTGCCGCTAGACCAATAGGAATGCTCATATCGCACGCCGATTTTTTGGTCAGGGTACCGTCTTAAGTAAGTACAGTACAACTATTTTTTTTAATGTACCTCGGCAATCATCGCATATCCGAATACAAACGAGTGCTAATTACCATGTCCATCAATTATTAGATTTATCGTGTATAATAATTTGAATTCAGACCTTAGTGCTTTATTGTTGTTTTGTTTTGATTTCCGTGTGAACTATATAGAGTTGTAAAACTATTTTTCTATTTTCCTTTAGCAGCTTTTCTCCCATATTCCCGTTTCCGTAAGTGTGTCCGTGGCATCAACAGTGGGCCCTATCAGAATATCAGCGCAGCGTTATTACCTTTTCTGGATATCGCTGCACATGCTGAGATAGGAGCCTTTTTGGTCTCGCACGGGGTTTTTATTTTTTTATTGTTTAATTGTATACTTATTTCTCGTGTCTCCTGTGCGGGTCACAAATAAATATATTTCTTTCTTTCTTATATTTAAAATAAATTACATTAATTTAAAAGAGTATTCACAACTCTATATACTTCCAAGTTGATTGAGAGCGTCCGGTCTGTACCAAGTGCAAAGGGCAACTGATAGAAAGCCGACGACTGACAAAACACGAAGTTTGCCGAATAGAAGGTCATTAAGAAATAGTTGAACGGTACCTGTACTTATTTCAATTAAATATTCACAAATCGCACGCTTACTGCTTACAAAACCATCACACAGATCGTTCGTCACTGCGGCGCGTGCGCGACTTTAAGACGACGACTAACGCCAACGACCTTGAGGGAACAAAACGCGCACTCGTTTCACACCCGCGCAACCCAAAATTTAGTAGTTTTTTGTACTTTCCTTATTATTCAGTGACTTCAAAAAAAAAAGCTTCAGATCAAAATGTAGATAATTAAATTGTCTTTGATATGGTGTCGATTTTATTAAAAAACGCCCAGCGGTTTTGGTGTGATTGTCGTGTTTTTGTCCGTTTTAGACATAACTTTACAATTTAATTACACTATGTTATACGAATAAAACTCAAAATTTGCTCAGATGAAATTATTAAGGAAATGGTCTACTATAACATATATTTTTTTCAATAAATTACGACTAGCCGTTTAGACGTGATTCTCATTTTAAAATCAGCTACTCAAGGGAATCGGCGCCTTAAGGGGCTGATTCCCTTGAGTTTTATTCGTATAACATATTGGAATTAATTTGTAAAGTTAGGTCTAAAACGGACAATAACACGATAATCGTACCAAAATCGCTGGGCATATTTTTAATGAAATCGAAATCATCTCAAAGACAATTTAATTATCTACATTTTGATCTGAAGCTTTTTTTTTAAATTTTGTTTCTCACCCGCGCGACCCGAAATTTAGTAGTTTTTTGTACTTTTCATAGTATTCTATGACTTTAAAAAAAAAAGCTTCAGATCAAAATGTAGATAATTAAATTGTCTTTGATATGGTGTCGATTTCATTAAAATATAAGCGGCGGTTTTGTTGTGATTGTCGTGTTTTTGTCCGTTTTAGACATAACTTTACCAATTAATTACACTATGTTATACGAATAAAACTCAAAATTTGCTCAGATGAAATTATTAAGAAAATGGTCTAATATAACATATTTTTTTTCCAATAAATTACGACTAGCCGTTTAGACGTGATTCTCATTTTAAAATCAGCTACTCAAGGGAATCGGCGCCTTAAGGTAGTGTTATGTACCAAGAGTATACCAAACTCGAGGCGCGTAGCATTTCGACCGTTTTTATGAAGATAGAATACTGTATAATAACATTACCGTGACGGAAGCGAAGCTGCGAGAAAAAGCTAGTTGCCTATACCACAGATAATATGATACTAGCATATAGATGCCTCATTCCATACAAATAAACCGTGCCGACGTTACTAGTGTTTTTCGTCGATTCGATTAAACTGATTATTTTTCTAAGAACATCGATCGCGTTCGGTTCTGTTCCACGGATATACGTGGATGCTGTTAGCAGCGACTTGCAAGTCAAAGGGTTTACTCGGTTCGTGAATACTTTTTTTTAAATACAGAGACGATTTGTTTTATAGTATATTTTTGCACGTTTTTTTCAAGTTGACGTTTTTTGTTTTATATTGGTTGTATGCCTCAGAAATTTAAAAGCGCGCCATCTATTGGAATCAATTTTAAATGATCCATGCAAAATATTATTAATAATATTATTATTTCTTGCCTTACAAGCAGACACCCCAAACAGAGTAGTCCCCATTTAGTAGAAATGTGATCTTCGGTGACTATACAAAATACAAATACAAAAATCGTATATTGTCACAATTAGCATACTACATTAAGACGTGTTTGGAGCCTCCCTTTAAGCAAACAATGCCTGTATTAGGAGACTCCGATCTTCCATAGCATTTCCGTGTTTACTTATACTAACTGTGAGTGAGTTACTATAAATAATGTACTGTGATGTGACATCTATGATTATTTAATTTAAATTTTGTTGTTCATTAATTGAGTACTAAAAAAAATATTATTTATTTCTTTAAACATTAAAAAGTAAAATAAGATTAAAAATAAAATCAAATTAAATTGATAAATTATTTTACTAACAATAAATAACACAATTTCTTGTTTTTGTACGTGGAGTGTTATGTTATGTGGTGTTATGTGGTGTGTGTGCTGTAGTGTAGTGTGTTGTGTGTAGTGTAGTGTGGTGTATTGGATGTGGTGTATCGGATGTGGTGTATTAGATTAAGGTATATTATATGTGATGAGTTTCGACTACTCATCGTGTTCCAGAAGTGCCTCGGTTTCCTCGTAGGTAAGTGGTTTTATCCAGCTTATTATACTTTTTTTACAGTCGCGGTAATTTTTATCGTAAACATACACATGTTTATTAATTCTGTTGTATAGTTGTGCCGAACGTTTATTAAATTACCTGCTTGCAAATCTAGTTTTAGTTTGAGGAATTTGGGCAACTAAATCTTTTCTCCTTTTTGATTTTTGACTATTATTATACGGTAAAGCTTTATGTTTTTTTTTAAAAGCGGTTTGGGTTATATACAGTTTTCTAACAGATAGTAAGTCACTTATTTGGTATAAGCTTTCAGTGGAGAATCTTTTATTTTTAAAATACATAATTTTTATTAGTGTACTTTGTGCTCGTTCCACATTGATAAATCTTGTTTTAGCTGCACCACCCCAAATTGGGATGTAATATAGTAGCACAGACTGGGCCAGTGCTTCATATATTTCATTGAGGAGATTTCTGAGACGGTTTTTAGTGCTCACCATTGTACATGGAACAATTTGTCGGAGGGTTTTAAAGATCCAACTGAGTTTCCTTATTCTCGCAGAAGTTTGCTCAATATGAAGATACCAGGACAGTGCTTGATCTACCACAACTCCCAAATATTCAGTCTTAGTGACCTTCCTAATACATGGGCAGTTACAACTTGTACTTGTCAAGTCTCCACATATGTGAATCCTCAAATGTAGGTCATCAATAGGCTGTGTTCTGATAGTGATACTGAAGCATATGTAACTAGTGTTAAGTGAAAGTAAGTTGGTTTTTAGATTATGACTATGTAATTTTACTTTTCAAACTGGAAAATAAAAACGTTTGTTGGCAAAGAGTAATTGTGCTCAAAAAAAGGTGGGCTATAAATATCTGCCCATTTACCTTTCCTATTTCTTTTTCCAATCTTGATACTAAGTATTGAATTCTTTATTCGCTTTTTTTGCTCCAATAATGTTGAAGAATTTATGTTGCCAGAATAAGCGACATAAGTAAAAACTTGCTTTTATTTTATTTTACCCGACTACGGCGAAGCCAAAAGTATGGGTTATGATTTTAGCAAGCTATTCACCGCACTATTCTCAAACCACTGCAACTCCTGAAAGCCAGAATCAACAGTGGCGACCACCAGAAAAGCGCCGAGGCAATGAAGAAGTTGAAGTCCCGGAGAATGAATTTATCTGTCTTGGATCCCGCAACGAAATTAATCAGAAAAGAATAACGAAGGAGTACGAAAAAATACAAATTTCCACTTCCTTCCATATCAAGCAGGAGACAGAACAAACAAGGCCAATAAGCACAAAGGGTCGTTTACATCTGGGATAAGCCCAGTTGCCTAGCACCACGGATAAAAATTAGCATTGTTATTAATGGGTCCTAATATTGTGTACTGTTATATTTGATTCCAATAACAGGTATGGCAAAAATGCTTGAACGCACGGAAATTTGTTCTAGTTTCCACAAGGTAAACAACTCCTGATGCAGTCTGTACATTATTCAGCATAGTATTGCGTTCATTCTGCCAAAGAACACACTTCCATAAGATATAATTTGCAGATTGTACATATTCGCAATCAGATGTAGAACCCTGACATAAAGGCGAGGCAACGAGCTTGAAGGAAAATAATTTACTTTTAATGTTACCATGCCCTGTGAGAAATGAATGTATGTATGTATTCACGTATGTTCCTCCGTAGAATAAACTATTCATCCGATTTTGATGAATAAGGTTTCAATCGATTCGTTATTATAGCCTGAAGCCTATAGGCTAAAAATAAACGTGGTCGGGTTACAGTTTTAAACTTTTTGCTTGTTAAATTAAAATAGGGCGAACGGTTTTCGCTGTAGTTATATAATGCAGGTCCGTGGATCCTCTGCGCCTCGAGAAGCACGTTAAACCTTTGATCCCTACTGTCATATGTAAGATCTTTGAGAGTCTTTGGAGATATGCGGGGCAGGGTGTAAAGTCCCAGAAACCCCCATTGAAAAGGGAGTATCCTCCAACCATACCGGTGTTGTGTCTGGTCCAGGCAACTCCCCGACAGTTGATGTCGGACTGTTGTATACGCTCAAATCGCGTCGAAAACTTTGCTTGTGCGATGTAGGATTTATGTGACGTCATCTAATTAGTTCGTAGGTGGCGGCGTTTATGACGCTACAACTCTTTACAGTGAGATTCTTTGCATCAGTCTTGCAAATGGGTATTGTGTGACCCATTGCAGTTACTGGGTGATGTAATAGTAGGCCGGACTAACTCCGGCCACAAATTTGTTCTAGTGTTGCCGTATTTAGAACATTATTTTCCATTTTTATTTATAACTAAGTTGAATGCAAGAATATCGGGAGACAATAACAAAATCAGTAGTTCTCCCATAAATCGGGGACTTTTTCAACGCCTGGTAGCGTAGTTGGTACGGCCCAACCAGCGCATGGAGCGACTGCCTATCTAATAGTGGTAACACACGTCCGGATTCGGTACGCAGACCATATCTGATGTGGAAACAAGAGGACCGAGACGGACTCAATTAATAATAATAATATCCGACGGACCACTCTACACACGTTCGGATATGGTACGGCCGGACTAACTCCTCCGCCCACAAACCCGTGGTCCTGCCGTACCTAATCCTAATCCTGAGATAGGAGCCTTTTTGGTCTCGCACAGGGTTTTTATTTTATTATTGTTTAATTGTATGCTTATTACTCGTGTCTCCTGTGCGGGTCACAAATAAATATTTTTCTTTCTATCTTTCTTTTTTACCACTATTAGATAGGCAGTCGCTCCATGTAAAATATTGGTGTTCAGATGCACCCAGTTAGATAGGGGATACCCCTATGAGTAGTTAAAGTGATTTTACCAAGAAACAATCTGGCCTTAGTATTATTATGATACAAAAAAAAAAAAACCAAGAAAATGTTCCGACTTAAACTCCCAAATGTGTTGTAAAAATGAAAATGCATCTCAGTAATATGTCATAAATTTTTACTGTACGCAGTAACCAGTACAAATGTGGCGCTTCCATACATTTAGGATATTAAAAACGGCGAGCAAGCAACACAGATACTTTTTTAGGGTTCCGTACCCAAAGGGTAAAAACGGGACCCTTTTACTAAGACTCGGTGGTCCGTCTGTCTGTCTGTCTGTCTGTCACCAGGTTGTATCTCATGAACCTTTGAGCTAGACAGTTGAAATTTTCACAGATGATGTATTTCTGTTGCCGCTATAACAACAAATACTAAAAACAGAATAAAATAAATATTTAAGTGGGGCTCCCATACAACAACCGTGTTTTATTTGCCGTTTTTGCGATAATGGTCCGGAACCCTGCGTGCGCGAGTCCGACTCGCCCTTGGCCGGTTTTTAAAACATTATATCTATGTCGCAGTCAGAATTTTAATTCGGCCGCTGCAAAAACGGCTAGGCGTTTTACATAACTGCGGCATTCGGCAGTAAAGAGACAAAACGACGTGGTTCCGCATTGTAATCGTGTCATTCTGAACTTAAGTTAGTTGCTTGTACTTGAACTTGGTTTATGTGGGCCATAATGACGTCACGTTTTGTTTGTGATTTGAAACTTCTTCGTTGGTCTAGAGGGCGAAAGCGTTATCGCTGAGATTAAAGTCCTGGGTTCGAGGCAAAGGGGGCTATTGTGTCTCGCGTGGATCCACGTTTTAGGCACCCAAGGGGTTAAACATTATCTGGCGAAATGTTTTTACTGTAGATT
Organism: Orthosia gothica; assembly: GCA_949775005.1. Classification (NCBI taxonomy): domain Eukaryota; kingdom Metazoa; phylum Arthropoda; class Insecta; order Lepidoptera; family Noctuidae; genus Orthosia; species Orthosia gothica. The sequence goes on along the minus strand of OX459065.1, from coordinate 4,136,065 downwards.
TAAACCTCGTGCCTAACTCTCCGGGCAATAAAGGCATAATGTTATGTGGAAACTTCCCTTTTTGGAATAACCTAAATGCAATTAAAAGTAAGATAAAAACATTGAATACATCAAAAACCGAAGGGTTCCGTACCATTATTGCAAAAAAAACGAAATAAAAATCACGTTTGTTGTATGGGAGCCACACTTAAATATTTATTTGTTATAGCGGCATAAGAAATACATAATCTGTGAAAATTGCAACTCTCTAGCTATCACGGTTCTTGAGATACAACCTGGTGAGAGACGGACAGACCGACAGACGGATCGTCGATCGTCTTAGTAATAGGGTCCCGTTTTTACCCTTTGGGTACGGAACTCCAAAAAGTAAGGATAGGGTTGAAAAATTTACAAAAAACCTTCTACTCTAAAATCAATTATTCATTTAGGCTAGAAAAATATCCTTAGAAGCCTGATTAGAATAAAAATGAACAGAACACGTAAACCATTTTAACTATTTAAATATTCAAGAACATAGAAGCTAACTCTGCTGGGGTATTAGAAAAACTGTATTTATTTCTAAAAGAAATAGTACAGAACTTATTCCTAAATAGTTGTAACAGGAAAAAAAAGGGCAGAATGGTTGCGAGGGGTTAAAAAGGCGGTAAAACTATTTCAGTAGTAAGCGTATACGTACTATTGCTGCTTGTGCAAAAATACAAGCCAAGGAAACTGTATTTTTTGTTAATGTGCCGTAAATTATAAGGTTTACTGGCATATGCAAGAAATTGGTAAAGAAGCAAGACAAGACAAGAGCTAAACAATCTAGCTAAAGAGATTTTCTCTTAGCAATTTCAATGAATAGGGATGTTTCCTGGTAGAAAAATGATAATTCTATTAGTCCGTCAGTGTGCTTTTCAAATAATATTGGGCACGTATTTTTTGCTTAACCTTACCCTACCCTATTGTCTATAAGTCAAAATTAAAGCAATTTAAATAGTGGCATGTCAGTAGCGCATTTCAATGTCAAACATTTTGGACATTCAACAATTGCTATTTATTTATTTATTTATTTATTTAAACTTCATGCACAAAGGTACAATGGCGGACTTAATGCCTTAGGCATTCTCTACCAGTCAACCAAGGGTGGTGAAGAGTAAACATGGCAGGTGCATTGCTTAAATCGTTGCAACAACAAATTTTAAAACAAAATATATAATTTTAAAACAAAATATATAATGCTATCGCTGATAGCTAGTTTGTACAAACACTTTTACAGGTCAATCATATTTTTAACAAGTAAAATTTCAAAATTTAAAAACCCCCGACACATTTATCTTGCGAAAACACCCCGATTCAAATAGTTAAACGCGCATAACTTTTGAACGGCTGAACTGATTTAATTCAAATATAGCTAAGAACAGTTTCGACAAAATCACCTTTCAAACAAAAAAAACTAAATCAAAATCGGTTCATCCGTTGAGGCGCTATGGTGCCACAGACAGACACACAGATACACAGCAACACACGTCAAACTTATAACAACCCTCTTTTTCCGGCGGGGGTTAAAAAACTAGATTAGGTCGGCGTTTCCTATCTGACTACTCTGAGAAGAAAGGCCAAAACAAACTCAGAGGTCACAGTCTCTTTAAAGTCCAGCCATAATCTTGGTCAGATCTTGTGAAGACCATGTAGATGGGTATCTGAAATGGTCTTTTGAGGAAAGTACTAGACAGATTGAGTGAACTTGTCCAGTCAGTGCACGCATTTGTCAGTAACCGTGCAGCTCAACTCAGAATTTAAGGAGCTCAACGATTCGATGAACAATACCAATGAAAGGACCATGAAATTGAAAACGTTAATCATTTGTTTTTTTATCCGACTACGACGAAGCTAAAAAGAGGGTTATGTAGGTTTAAAGCACAGTTAAGACAGATTCGAAGCGAAATTATAATAATGCACACCATCATTCATCATTTCAGCCAAATGACGCCCACACCTGGACATAGGTCTCCTCCACATAGTCTCGTATCCATCGGACTCCCGCAGCCTTGACTAGGTCATCACTCCACCTAGAGGGAGGCCTTCTAAAAATTACTAAAATTATTATTTACCACTCTAAAAATTACTATCGCATCCGACCTTCGAATTTTTGAACGCGAACGTCATTTTTCTCGGTATAAAAATGTGAGAATTACGTTATGGAGATAGGGTCAATATACTATGTATAAGTTAAGAAATTCGCTTCGACTGTGTCACCATGCTTTGACCCTTGTAAGCCTCTGAAAACGCGGATATTTTTAACCGACCTCAAAAAAGGAGGAGGTTCTCAATTCGTCGGAATCTTTTCTTTTATGTATGTTCCCCGATTACTCAAAGACGCCTAGACCGATTTGAAAAAAACTTCTTTTGTTTGAAAGGATATACTACAGGTGGTCCCATGGTGATCAGGTCAGGATCTGATGATGGATCCTAGAGAAATCGAGGGAATTCCTCAAATATTATGGGCATGCATATAGCGATTTTGGTATTTTCATCAATAATGCAATCATTTGTACTCAGAAAGTATCTTTTGGTGAAGTGGAACTGATGAAGAAAACCCCAATAGCCACTGGAACTCCGAAATAAAATAGAAGAATAGAAAAAGAAGAAGAAGAGAGAATATAAGAGATTGGAATCGTCATGCGATATACTTTGGCTATAAATTTTCATGTTAATTGGAGGTCCAACCAAAACTAAAAAGAGGAAAATAAAAAACTGTTTAACAAAAAATCAAACCGACTTTCAAAACCAAATACTACAAAGCGAAAAATAACTTTCTTTTTGACAGTCAGTGTCGAATAACGGAAAACAATGGGTACAAAAGACACTGCGCGATGGAAGTTGTTTTGATTTTTTGTTAAATAGTTACGTGGGACACTCAGAAAGTTTTGCGAAACTAAAAAAAATTGTTCTATACGTACATATATTTTTATTAAATCTTTTCAAAGTACTTTCCACCAGCCTCTATACAAAGATTCATGCGCCTAAACCAGTTTTCAAAACACTTTTTCCAGTCCGCCGCAGACACCTCGTTTACAGCCTGCTCGAACGCAGCCAGCGCATCTTCCGGCGACGAAAATTGTATCCCTTTGAGCTGATTTTTTATTTTTGGGAATAAAAAGAAGTCACACGGTGCTAGATCAGGGCTGTAAGGAGGGTGACCCAGGAGTTTGACTGGCGTGCTGTCCAGGAAGTCCCTCGTTTTGAGTGCGGTGTGCGCAGGTGCATTGTCGTGGTGGAGCAGTAGCCCGCGGAGCCCTGTGTTTGGTCGCTTGTTGCTTATAACAGAGAAAACTTCTGGCAAACATTTGGTAGTACACCATTCGGCATTAATGCTTCTTTGATCCCGTAAGGGAATTGATACCAAGTGGCCAGTCAAATTAAAAAAGCTAGCGATCAAAATCTTACCCCCGCTTCTAGATCGCTTCACTTTGGTAGGCGTTGGCTCATTTTGAAACACCCAAACAGTCGACTGGCGCTTGGTTTCTGGGTCGTATTGATAAATCCAGGACTCATCACCTGTAACGATGTCGTAAACACGCCGAGACGAGCCTGCTTCAAATTTGTTAAGCATATCACGGCACCATTCCACCCGGGCCTGCTTCTGAGCATCGGTGAGGTTGTGCGGCACCCAGCGTGATACTATCCTCCTCACGCGAAGATGGCTGTGTAGAATCTCGTGAACGCTTCCCGATCCAATCTTCAATATGTGTTGAATCTCCTGATATGTAATTCGCCTATTGTCTTGGATTAAATTTTTCACTGCTAGCACGTTTTCTTCGGTAACAGCCGTCAAAGGGCGACCGCTTCTTTCGTCATCCCCCAAAGTTGGTCGACCGCGCTTGAATTCGTTATACCAACGATACACGGTTGCCTTGGAAGGGCCTTCATCCATGAATGCCATTTGAAGTCTATCGTACGATTCATCCGGTTTCAGGCGACACTTGAAATCGTATAAAATCATAGCTCTAAAATGTTCCCGGCGCAGATCCATATTTCAGTGAGACACAATACTTTGAATTAACTCGCAAAAAATGTGGAGGGAAATTTTGAAATTGGAACTTACTTATTTTTACTTATAAATAATCATATTTTCGAAAAACATTATAACTGGCCAGTCTCCCATATATAAAAACTTTTTTTCGCAATACTTTCTGAGGGGCCTGGTATTTTAAGCTAGCCACATTCATGGAATGTCTATGAAAATAGCCTACACATTATTGCACAATAATATACCACACTAGATGGTGCAATATCTTCAAGCAATTCCGATAACAAGCTCCAATTGGTATAATGGCTTTATCTCATTTGCCGTGTGAAGGCAATTTGTGGTCAGGCCCTTTACTTCGGGGAATAACAATCTAAAATTATTTATACACGGAATTCTATTAAGGAAAATGGTTTAATTGTGTATCCCATTTCTTTGTTAGTGCTTATCGTGAATCGTGTAATCTTCTTTTACGATGTTCCAAGAACGCATTGTTATGTTTATAATGAAGGTTTGATTTTAACCTTAAGGCGTTGTCCTAATACAAGGCGAATACGCGACCGTCACGCGAATTAACGTCGCGAGTGGCCGCTGATCCGCAAGGCGACGAAAACACGAGAAACGTGTGTGTGACCTATTTTGCGAGTTTCAATAGCAATGAAAATAAAAACTTTTTTACAAAAATTAAAACCGACTTCAAAAAACGAAGAAACGAAAACAGGAACACCGACTTTAACGACGAAATTTAAGTTATTTTCACTTTGTAGTGTTTTTGTTTGGAAGTCGGTTTTATTTTTTGTAAAAATGTTTTTATTTTTCACTTTTTAGTTGTGGTATAATGGACCAGTTCTATAGGCTAGCTACCTATAATGCCCAAAGTGAAGCCAGAATAGATTGACCCAATAACATGAAACTTAAACAAAACCGTGGAATGAGAGTATACCAGGGTGAACAGTTCACAACTGCGTACCCCTTTAGAGCGTACCAGTGTGATGTTATGTTATGAAATGCTGTAAACAATAAACAGATATGCGATTGCAGCTATCCCGAGTGATTTGCCGTCATTTATTGAAGAGTTCTGTTGTATATCTCGGCAGTTCTTCATCAGATCTTGATGAAAATTAAACGGAACCAGATGACAAGCACCAGCGTTCAAATAAAAAAGAATCATCAAAATGGGTTCTCCCAATAAAAAGTTGTAAGGTAACACACATTAAAAAAACAGTCGAATTAATAACCTCCACCTTTTTGCGAAGTCGGTTAAAAAAAGAAGTGGGAAGGAAGCAATGTGCTTTTTAGAAAATGAGACGTATTAGATGGGCAATTTCGCAATCAATATTTTGACTTACGAGGAAATGGGTCTGCATTTTATGATTACCCATAGGTATGTCTAAGTCACAAGAATCATTTGACTACATATCCAAAATAATTAGAGGCTTTTACAACCACATGGTTACGAACTACAAAAGACCCCCAGACGATGCGACGCGATGATCGAACAAAGATGTGTTCGTGGAAACTGTCCATACGAATGGGTCTAAGTTCTTCAAGAACCGTCGTACAGATAGAATCAAAACTCCTGCAGTATTCAGATGAGGCTTGCGAATACCGGAAGATCAAAAGACGGATATCTAAGTCCTTGAAAAGAGTCCTCCGCCGCTTTAATAATGAGCGTATTAAAGACGCGAGTGAGCGAAATAAAGGCTTTAAGGTATTTTCAAGAGATCTGGCTATTGGGCAGAGTCAGATCACGAAACTGAATACCGACGATGTGAAGATCGTATTCGCCAAATTGGAGCTTCTGAAGGAGATCGAGAGATTCAATGGGCAGTTATACACGTCAATCAGCAATCCCGTTATGAATGTAGCAAATGACCCAAGAGCTAGATTGATGCGGCACTGTACCGAAGACATCCCAGACGCCAGCCTGTACGAGATTAGGATGTTCTGAAACTGTTTAAAAACTACAAGGCACCGGTTGATGACGGCGTCATGGCCAAACTCCTGAAGGCATGTGAAAAACTGGTTCTTAAGGCCCTTCAGAAACTGTTTGATTTCGGGGTACTCGAGGGAAAACGCCACAAACATGGTGCAGGGGTGTGGTGAGACTCTTCTTCAAGAAGGGCGACAGTGCCCAGCTGAAAAATACTCCATCTTCTTAGCGATGTCTACAATTGTTATTAAACGACACATATACAACGATTAGATTTAACTTGTTCGTTACAATGTTATGAAAATATAGATAATGTCAGTGCAGATGCGACAGTTAGCGCGGAGGGTGACGACATGTTGTCAGAGGTAAATAAAAAAAAAAATAACAAAAAAATCAAACCGACTTTCAAAACAAAACACTACAAAGCGAAAATTACCGTTTTTTAATTATCTCTTTTAGTTTTGGTAGGTTTCTCCAAACACCATGAAAATCATTTAAAGCCAAAGTGAATCTTATTACGATTCCAATAAGCTCAAACACGACTATGATCCATTGTTTTATTTCGGAGTTCCAGTGCCTACCTTCCGGCTTCGTCATCAGATCAGTTCGATGTTACCATATTCATCAGTACCATTTATTTATAAGTATGTGCTTCATCATAGTCGGTTAGCTATTCGATATATCTTATACCCGTGACATACTTAGCATTAAGGAGTTCCATTAGCCATCTGTGGTCTTCTTCATCATTTCCATTTCACCAAATGACACTTTCTGAGTATAAATGGTTGCATTGTTGATGAAAATACCAAAATCGCTATATGTATGCCTATAATATTTGCTGATTTCCCTCGATTTCTCTGGGATGCCATCATCAGATCCTGGTTTCCTTATCATGGACACCACCCTTGGGATATCTTCTTACCAGCAAAAAAGGATCAAATCAAATCGGTTCACAAAAGACGAAATTACCTTAAATATATATATGTATACGGTCGAATTGAGAATCCTTCTCCTTTTTGGATAGTCGGTTAAAAAGGACCTTTTTTCTAGAAAATCTACATGAACCCGAAAGAAGCCGCGAGCAAAGCTTAGTTTTTACATAATACATTCATTCATTCATGGCGCCGACAGATAAGCACAGTCCAGAAACAAGCCAGAATGCCTGACACTGGTTTACGACTGGGCTTAAAGTTGTTAGGTAAAGATTAATGCAGCTTTTGCTAAGCCAAAGTAGGCTAGGGTATAGGTAACTTAAAACTATTTAAGTGTCTTCCTGTCACTCCAAAGAAATATCTCATAAACGTTAAACAACAAACAGTTATCGGCAATTTATGAGGCACTGGTCGAGTCAAAGCTCCAGAACCTTTAACATCGACGCCGAGTTGCCAGCTTGTTGGTTTTTATCGGTTGCATTTCGGGGAATGTGCGATGGAATTGCATGATCTTACTCCGCCTAGCCCGTTTCATCATTGGAGTACAAGACGTACGGCGATGCGCAATCTGTACATGGTGGATATCCAATACAAAAAAAAAGTTTTTTTTTTCGTTTTTGTTTGTCTTGTTGGTATACAACACCAAAAGGTAGGAACTCTATGTATTTAGCAAACAATTTCATCGCATGTTTTAATTTTTTCATGATGATTCGTCAGCCGAGAGGAAGACCAAAGAAAAGATGGATGGACTGTGTTAGGAGTTATATGAAAGAAAAGGGAGTCAGTGATAGCGTGATGAGGGACAGGACGGTATGGAAGAAGAAAACGTGTAGCTCCGACCTCAAGTAACATGGGATAAGGGCGAGATAGTGGTCAAGCGCGAGCCTATAATGAATTAAAAAAAAAAAAAAAAAAAAAAAAAGGGCAGGAAGATGATGATGATGATTCGTCAGCCGAGACCGAAGTCATGTCAATATTAGACTTGATCTCGGTCTCGCCTGGTGGAAACCAATAGGACTGCCTGCGATATAACAAGCGAGCCCAGAAGATGATTGTCCATTCCAGGATCCTTGACCATTCCAGAGGCTGACAAAGTGTCAGCGATGGCGAAGTTCGAAATGTCAAAATGTAAGACATTGATCACATGTCACATGTCATTTCAATAGCGTTTGGTAATGACGTTATTCCAATCAAAGACCTTATACGTATTTCTTACTACGAAGTATAAAGTCTTTGATTCCAATAGATTTGAGTTGATAGATTGTCTCGTTTGGAGAGCGTGTGCTTTCAAGGCTAAGGCATATATTTTAAGTCCTTTTAAAGACAGCTTCCTCCACTCCAAATGATTCATTCGCCATGACAAGGGAAAAAAACTTTAACACATTTTTTTTTGTTAAAATCTTTTTTTATTTTTCTCTTTTTATTTTTGTTACCATATATTATACCATGAAAATACGATAAAAACTACTCGTTTGATCTTGATCAAATTTAAATGGGCTGACATTGACATTTAACAGGTGAAGCTTTCAAATAAAAAAGAAGCAACAAAATCTTAAAGTCACCTAAAGGGCTATGGAGCTTAAGAGGCAGTGGGCAGGGCACATTGCTCGCAGAACGGATGGCCGATGGGGCAGAAAGGTTCTGGAATGAAGACCGTGAACCGGAAGACGATACGTTGGTAGGCCTCCCACTAGGTGTACCGATGACCAGGTTAAGGTTGCGGGCAGGCGCTGGATGCGAGACGCACGGGATCGGTCAATGTGGCGACGCTTGGGGGAGGCCTATGTCCAGCAGTGGACGTCTTTCGGCTGAAATGATGATGAATGATAATATCAATATATTATAACTAGCTAGCAAATTGCTATCAATTTGCTAGCTAGTTATTTATTGACAGGTCCTCGAGTGGCGACCGCGAACCAGAAGAACTTGCGCTGGAAGGCCTCCCACCAGGTGGACTTATGCCGTGGTGAAGGTTGCGGGGATCCGCTGGATGCGAGACGCACGGGACTGATCAATGTGGCGACGCTTGGAGGAAAATGACTTGGAATATTTTCAGTCAGTTCTGTTTCACTGCAAGTTTAAAGCCTCTTTTCTTTCTTTAGTATTCCTTGAGGTTTTGGACAATTGTGAACCAATCTTATCAATAGGCTATAAGTAGAATGTAGGGACAAGTTATTAATCCCTTTCCCAGTTTGGTATAACTGCCAAAGTAGGTAATAAACTTATACAGACGGTAGTTCTAGTTTCACCTGAAATACGCCATTTCAGTAACATGATAGTTAATCTAGCGTCAGCTACCGCAGTGAAAGCTTTAGCACGCGACGCATACATTTCGTAAAGTAGGGGTGGCGATTGTAAGAATCTGTAGATGAATACTAAAAATAACACAGCACAACATTACGTCTATATATTGCAAAGGGTTAGAAAGATGTGTGCCTACAGTGCATAAATAACAATAGCAACAGCTTACTAAGCGTGTTCGCGGACAGGTGGGACTGTCCACTGCTGCGCCACTGGATGCGCTTGCACACTGCCTTGTGAGCAGTGTACAGTTCCCCCGCGTCAAATTTAATGTGTTGCCTCTTCTGTATTGTCACTGGTTTCTTATTGTTTGTATCTTTGTATGAAAAACCTTTCAAACAAAACCTCCCAAAGGCCTAAGACAAGTGTCATTCGATATCAGCGATGGCGATGATCAAATTGCCAAAATGTAAGAGATTGGTCACTTGAAATTACGATAGCGTTTGACATTCCCATAGATTTTTGTCATTTTTCGAATCGTAAGATCACGCACGCCCTTACGTTTTGGCATTACGACCATCGCCATCGCTGACGTCGAATGACACTTATCTAGAACCTCTGCGGGGCGAGCACGGCCTACTCTGACAGGCTTGAGTCACACATTTTTATCACAGTTTGGGCATAAAAATCGTGATAAAATGCGTGACTCAAGCTTATCACAAGGGTGCTCGCCCGGTTGGTTACATATTTAAGGGATTCTAAGGTTGACATTTTATTTTAATTAATTGAAAATCTTATTATGGTAGGTTTGTTGAGAGTCGTTCTCTCTTGTCTTCGTTTTCCAGAGTATGTGTCTGACAACCCTAGCAGCACTTACATCGTAGTCTTCATACAAAATCCTCATCCTAAACTGCACTGATCGTATTTTAATGGTATATTTTAGTTTCTAAATGCGACTGCCTCACTCCGTTCCTTTATTTTATAAAGATCCGTTAATCTTAAAAATGGTAGAATTAAAGCATTTTATAACATGGAAACAGAGTGAAGGGAAAACAACACAACACTGTTAATAACTGTTATGAAGTGTGTCAATTTTATCAGTTCAAAGATCACTACGGTTTCCAATGAAAGCTTTCGCTGTTGTTTCACGTAGTAAATAATAAATTATTAGTCATTGGGTCTAAAACTAAGTCAATTATACAAATTAGGCTGCGAGCCAGCACTTATGTCTCTTTCTCGTTTGAATGTCAAAGTTTTATTTAATTACCATTGTCTTTCGCCGCTACGGTGATTTTGACAGATGAGTTAGTTGCACGGTGATTGGGATTGGGGGCGGGGGTAGATTCACCGTAACTAGATAAGGGGTTTAGACTTTTGACAATCGTTGTCGTTAATAGAGCGTCACTTAGTCCACCTAGAACACCTGCAGCGTAATAAACTAAGTGAATTCGGCAAAGAACACGTATGGGTGACGACACCTTTAAAATAACGACTTTCGTATTGGCATGGCAAGGATATGTGAAATCAATTCATAGGGTGAAGGACGTTGTACCCTTTATTTTATTTATTATATACTTTATTTATTATATACTTTATTAATTATATACTTTATTGTACACCAATATAATCTCACCAAAATATAACCAAAATAATTACAGGACTAACCCTTTCTAAATTATTTTCGCAAAACCGAAAACATTTCAAAGTCAAAGTCAAAGTCAAATGTGTTTATTTCAAGTAGGCCATTATGTGGCACTTTTGAACGTTAAAATTTACATTTAATAAAAATTTATTCTACCGTGCATTCGGAAATGTAGGTTGTTATGGAGAAGAACGCACAAGAAACTCCATACTTACTCTTTTAAAAAAAAGTTTTATACAATATTTATATAGGTACATACATTAATAAATTCGTATACGTGAGGACGATGTACCCAGCACTACTATACTACATATAGGTATGAGAGAATTACAAGCATTAACAGGTAAATTCCTTTACTTGATAAATAGGAACATGGTCCTCACGTACTTACAAATAGTGCAAACATAGGTACATTACCTAATTAAACAACAACAGAACAGTGTGCGAGTCAATTTTTTTAAACAAAAAAAGAAGAAAAAATAAAAATAAAGCGTTACTATAATTATGAATATAATACAAATTAACCATTTTGATTTTGTCCACACCAAAGATAGGCCTATGGAGCAGGACCAGCATGTTTCCAAGCATTCTTATCTTGAATATAATCATCTAATTTGTAATATGCTTGTTTACAAAGTGTGCTTTTAACTATTGTTTTAAATTTTCTTTCATTTAACTTTAATATCTCACAAGGTATTTTGTTATAGAATTTAACACAGTACCCCATGAAAGATGTGTGTACTTTAGCTAATCTATATGATGGTTGATCTAACTTATCTTTATTTCTGGTATTACAATTGTGTCTATCACTAACTTTACTAAAGAGATTTAAATTTTTCCTTACATACAAAATATATTCATAAATGAATTGGCAAGAAACTGTCATAATATTAATCTTTTTAAATAGCTCCCTAAGAGATTCTCGGTGACTTAACTTATATATGGCTCTGACAGCTCTCTTTTGCAATATAAATATTGATTCAATGTCAGCCGCCCGACCCCACAGTAAAATACCGTATGACATAATGCTGTGAAAGTAACTAAAATAGACCAAACGCGCGGTTTCTACATCCGTTTACTGTCTTATCTTTCTAACAGCATAAGCGGCTGAGCTCAGCCGTCCTGCCAGAGATGTTATGTGAGGCCCCCATTGTAATTTGTCATCCAGAGTGATTCCTAGGAAAACTGTTTGATTTACATAGTCCAGCTTTTCTCCATTCAATATGATGTCACATTCGCTACTTCTAACATTCGGCAATGTGAATCTAATACATTTGGTTTTTTTTTCATTTAGTACCAAATTGTTTGCCGTGAACCAAGTTTGGACCTGATGAATAGACTTATTCACATCATCAAGATTTTGTGATCGTCGATCTATTTTAAATATCAAAGATGTGTCATCAGCAAATAACACGATCTTCGGTTGATTTTGTAATAATTGGGGCAAATCGTTAATGTAAACTAAAAAGAGGAATGGACCCAATATAGAACCTTGAGGAACGCCCATTGTCATTTCAGACCCTAGTGAGTTTACGCCGTTTACCTGAACTTTAAGTTGTCTGGCTTTCAAATTTGATCTAAGTAATTCAAGGGCCGTATGCCTAATCCCATAGTGCTCGAGTTTTAACAATAGTGTCTCATGGTTAACGCAATCGAACGCTTTCGAGAGGTCGCAAAAGATTCCAATGGCGTCTTGTGCTTCTTCCCAGGCGTTAAAGATGTTCTTTATTAGGGTGACGCCAGCGTCAGTTGTGCAACGCCCTTTGGTGAAACCGTATTGTTGATCATGAAAGATGGAATGTTTGTTAAAATGACGCAACAATTGGTTGAGCATTAACTTTTCGAAGACTTTACTGAGAACCGGCAGAATTGAAACTGGCCTATAATTATTGGCTTCCTTGCTATCCCCGGATTTAAACAATGGAACTACTTTACTGTGTTTCATGAGGTCCGGAAAAATTCCTTGATCGACACTCGTGTTAAAAATGAAAGCTAAATAGGGTGCAATAGTTTCAATGATTGATTTACATACTTTTACAGATAATCCCCAAAGATCTTCTGTTGATTTAATTTTTAGATCTTTAAAAGCTTTGAAAATAGCCTGGGGGTTTGTATGTTGAGACTTAAACTCCGAAGGGCACGCATTTACATTCTTTCTAAGTAAGTCAGCAGAGAGCACGGGTGAGGAGTTTAAAGCTGCTGTAGTTTTAAAAGGAATATTAACAAAAAAGTTTTCAAATTCCTGAGCAACCTCTACATCTGAATGTATGGGACCATGTGCAGTCGCTAAATTAATTTCAGTATTACGCTGTTTTTTTCTACCTGTTTCATTATTTATTATTTTCCAGGTAGTTTTTATTTTATCGTCTGCTGATTTTATTTTATTGCTTATATACAGCGCTTTAGCTATTTTGCATGCATTTTTAAAAGCTTTTGAATAATTCGCAACATATTTATCAAAGCTTGCATTATACATATGTTGCTTTAGGCCATAAAGTTCATATAGCTTTTCCCTGCTTTTACGAATGCCTGGAGTCGCCCAATCGCTAAATACGAACTTGGTGTAGATACTTTTCGCTTTCAGTGGAAAAATCTTATTAAATTGCGTGTTTAGTACTTTAGAAAATTCGGCATATTTTCTTTCATTTGGGTCCACTATATTATTAAAATTTTGAACACATAACTTACTATTCACGGTATTATTAAATTTTTCTAAATTTTTACAAGTAATTTGTCTAAATTTTATTTGTATTTTTTGTAAAGGTATGTAGGTACTAAACGTTATTGTTTGTCCACTGTGATTAGATGCTAACTTATTTACAATTTCTTTATCAAAGTAATCACAATTACAAAAAACATTATCTATACAAGTCGCAGAAGAACCTGTCACTCTGGTTGGTTCCATAAAAACATTTTCCAGATTAAATGATTTAAAAAGACCCAACAACCTGATACTGTTAGTGTTATTCTCTAATAAATTAATGTTAAAATCGCCACATATGACATTTGAATTAAATGTGTCATACTCTTCCATGGAGTTAAACCCTTTGCCCTGCACGACTTACTTATGCAATTAGGCTGCAGGTTGGTACGCCGAATTTACAAATTGGTCATCTGTATTAGCCAAAGTCGAAGCTTGTAAATAAGATATAGAATCGTGATTCGCTGGGGTTCCACCTCATCCATATTCAAAGTCTAATTAGATGCAGCAGTCGGCTAAAGTTTGGTAACAATGCCATATTTCGTTGAATTTCAGTGGAGTGGCGCCGAAATAAACATGATGTATTATGAAGTGTTCTCTTTTAAGGTGGTATATTAGTCTGTACCCCCGGTTCTGCCTATCCTATGACTTTCTCCTGGGCGTAGGGTATATATGTTAAACATTAAGAACAGTTTCGCGACTTATGTGCGAAAACCGTGAAAACGTTACAAACAAACAGACATACAGATTTAGTTTTGCAATTTTGTATAGTTACTGAAGTATGTACTACAGGTCTAGCGCCTAACTGTGTCAGTTCCTGAGGTATGGGAGCGGTACGGGAGGGGTGTGTTTACGAAACGTCAAACGACGCGTAACTTCAGTTGGGCGTCAGGCTTGCTGTCGTCAACACGTGTTAATTGGACAGGTCGCTTCAAGTAAAACGCACACGGTATTCGCAACCAAAGATGAGTCCTCCAATAAGGTCTCAAACTAAACAAGTTGTTTATAAACTGTCCGAATATTTTAAAACAAAAAATTTCGATCCCAATTCTGCTGAGTTTAAAGATGATATCCAGATTTAAACGCTATTGTATTGGTATACGGAGATATCAAGGGTGAGCTGGCACGACAATATATAAATTCAAATTTAACTGAGAAGAAACGAGCTCTTGCAGAGCTATTTTCGAAGTATTCTGTGGAGAAATAGCAAAAATGTGTCAATCACACAAAGAAAGTGGAGGAAGAGTACTATAGGAAAAGAAAGGGAGGGGATTGATTGGGAAAAGTGGCGTAAAGACTGGCAGCATTGCCACGTTTAATGGCAATGTTTACCCCTGCCCAAACGGCACAAACATAACTCCCAATAAGGTTGTTATATTTGAACTGGATGAATATTTATGTGGAATTCTAGACTAATATGAATTTACGCATGTTTCGTTTCAACCGTAGATATAGAGAAATGGACTGAGCTGTATTCAGAGCTGTATAAAAAGGTTAAGCAAATGTGCGGCCAATACCAGAGGCACAAGAGAGACAATGAAGAGAAGAGAGGATAAGTATTATTGGATGTCAGCGAAGGCGATGGTCGCAATTCCAAAATGTAAAGGATTGAATACGTGACATAGCGTTTGACATTCCCTTACATTTTTGACAGGTTTCCAGTCGCTATCGCCTCGCTTTCGACGATAAAATTTCACTTGTCTAGGGCCTCTGGAGTGCAAAACAAAGATCATTCTATCGGCTGTAGCTAATGCCACAATAATTGAGATTGACTGGGTGACATTTTGACAGCTTATGTAAATTCCATACATTTTTGTCAGTTTCCAATCGCTATCGTATTGCTTTCGATGATAGAATGCCATTTTTTTAGGACCTCTGGAGTTCAAAACAAAGTGATTTAGCTAATGCCGTAATAATTGAGATTGACTACGTGACATTTTGATAGCGCATGTTAATCCCATACGTCTTTGACAGGTTTCCAATCGCTATCGCCTGGCTTTCGATGATAGTATGTCACTTGTCTAGGGCCTCTGGAGCTCAAAACAAAGTGATTTAGCTAATGCCGTAATAATTGAGATTGACTACGTGACATTTTGACAACTCATGTTAATTCCATACGTCTTTGAAAGGTTTCCAATCGCTATCGCCTCGCTTTCGATGATAGAATGTCATTTGTCTAGGACCTCTGGAGTTCAAAACAAAGGTCATTCTATCGGCTATAGCTAATGACAAAATAATTGAGATTGACTACGTGACATTTTGATAGCTTATGTTAATCTCATTCATTTTTGAAGGATTTCCAATCGCTATCGCCTCGCTTCCGATGATAGAATGTCACTTGTCTAGGGCCTCTGGAGTTCAAAACAAAGGTCATTTTGTCGGCTGTAGCTAGTGCCAAAATAATTGAGATTGACTTCGTGACATTTTGACAGCTCATGTCATCCCATACATTTTTGTCAGTTTCCAATCGCTATCGCCTCGCTTTCGATCATAGAATGTCACTAGTCTAGGGCCTCTGGAGTTCAAAACAAAGTGTCATTCAATCGGCTATAGCTAATGACAAAATAATTGAGATTGACTGGGTGACATTTTGATAGCTTATGTTAATCTCATACATTTTTGACAGGTTTCCAATCGCTATCACATCGCTTTCGATGATAGAACGCCATTTGTCTAGGGCCTCTGGAGTTCAAAACAAAGTATCATTCAATCGGCTGTAGCTAATTCCAAAATAATTGAGATTGACTACGTGACATTTTGACAGCTCATGTCATCCCATACATTTTTGTCAGTTTCCAATCGCTATCGCCTCGCTTTCGATGATAGAATGTCACTAGTCTAGGGCCTCTGGAGTTCAAAACAAAGTTTCATTCAATCGGCTGTAGCTAATGCCAAAATATATGGGATTGACTACGTGACATTTTGGCAGTTCATGTTAATCCCATACGTCTTTGACAGCTTTCCAATCGCTATCGCCTCGCTTTCGATGATAAAATGTCACTTGTCTAGGGCCTCTGGAGTTCAAAACAAAGGTCATTCTATAGGCTTTAGCTAATGCCAAAATAATTGAGATTGACTGGGTGACATACATTTTTGAATTTTCGACTTAAGTTATTGATATTAGTATCTTACTTTGTCTTACTTTTTCTGACTGTATTCACACCTGACATCATCATCTGCCTAGCCTTTCCCCAACTATGTCGGGGTCGGCTTCCAGTCTAAGCGGATTCAGCTGAGTACCAGTGTTTTACATGGAGCGACTGCCTATCTGACCTCCACAACCCAGTAACTGGGTAACACGGTACCCCTTCGCTAGACTGGTGTCAGATCTCAAGCGTCTGACTATTCGTAACGACTGTCAAAGATCTTCAAATGACAGCCGGGACCAACGGCTTAACGTGCTTTCCGAGGCACGGAGGAAACTCGGTATGTTGAAATGGTCACCCATCCACGGACCGACCTCGTCAAGCGTTGCTTAACCTTAAAGATCGACCCGTGCGGCTGTTATTATTTAGCCACGAGCTCCTGTATTCACACCTGACAGCTAGACTTAATTCAATATCTATGTCTATCGTTCCAAGTTCCAGCACATAATATTTGCCTACATAACCTACATTTATTTGCAGTTGTTTGCGTAAATTATATTTATCTGACTTTTTTTCGTATTCACGGAACTTTTTAAATGGAATCAACCATGCGTTCTGATGAAATCAATTACAATTTGTCGGAATGGTAATTAAAAAGTATTTATATGCAAATACAGTGTGTCCCAAAAAGGACGCAAGATTTGAAATTGAAGAAAAGCACTTTTATTTTTTCGTTATAATATATTTGTATATAAAATCTTGAAGTACATAAAATAGGGTTATTTGTGGAATAACACGTCAGGCAAATGTCCTCCTAGGCTTTGCTGGCACATACGCACTCTTTTGTCAAAGTTTTCTATGACCATTTTGCATAGATGCGGCTGAATTTCCCCGATGCAGCGTCGAATTTCCTGTTTTAAAGCGTGAATAGTTGTAGGCTTATTGGCATAGACTTTAGACTTTAAATAACCTCATAAAAAGAAATCTAAAGGCGTTAAATCGCAAGATCTAGGGGGCCAATTCTGATCACCGAATCGAGAGATCACACGACTAGGAAAAGTTTCATGCAGTAATTGCATCGTTTCTCCGGCTGTGTGGCAAGTGGCCCCGTCTTGTTGAAACCACATTGCTTCCACATCGATATCCTCTAATTCGGCTAAAAAAAACCTTGTTATCATGTTGCGATATCGAGCCCCATTAACAGTAACCGCTTGACCGGCCTCATTTTGAAAAAAATATGGTCCAATAATGCCTTCAGCCCAAAACCCGCACCAAACAGTGACACGTTGTGGATGCATTTGTTTTTGAACAATCACATGTGGGTTCTCTGAGCCCCAAATGCGGCAATTCTGACGATTAACAAAGCCATCGAGATGAAAATGTGCTTCGTCGCTAAAGATGATTTTGTTTGAAAAATCTGCATCCCTGTTTTGGCGGTCGATAATCCATTCAACGAACTCTCTTCGCTGTCCATGATCACGGGGCTTCAGTTCTTGTGTTATTTGAACTTTGTAAGCATGGAGATGCAGATCTTTAGTGAGAATACGCTGGAGAGAGCTTCTTGAAATTTGCAATTCTTGTCCACGATGCCTAATGGATGTTCCTGGATGTTCACGGACATTCTGACGCACAGATTCAATATTGCCATTTGAACGGCTTGTTTTTGGACGACCAGTGGAATGAACATCATTAATTGATCCACTCTCCCTGAATTTTGCAACCAGTCTCTTCACAGTTGATGAACTCAAGCCAATATTCCGACCATATTTTGCACGGAATTTTCGAACCGTACCCGCCAAACTTTCATTACTTTTCAAATATTGTTCAATAATAAAAACGCGTTGATCTTTCGTATAACCCGCCATTTTTACAAATCCTAAACATTCAGCTGTCAAATGTTTTTTTTTTTCAGGGTTGCCAGCACTAAAATACAAAACTGGCGGCAAATTGAAATCTTGCGTCCTTTTTGGGACACCCGATATAAGCTCACACCGCTTTTCCGTTGGGGTTGGCACAGAAACTACACCAGGTAGATCTTATCATATTCTAAAATATCTGTTTTTAATCCCGCCGGAAAAATGGGGTGGTATAAGTTTGACGCGTCTATCTGCATGTTTGTGTATCTGTCTGTGTCATCATAGCTCTTAAAAGGATGAACCAATTTTGATTTCGTTTTTTTTTTGTAACGTGACTTTATCAAGAGTGTTCTTACCTATGTGTGATGAAAATTGGTTACTGTTTGAATCGGGTTATTTTCGCAAGATATCATGTCCTAGTTACGTGTTCGAAAGATTGTCGATCGAAGCGTGTTTACTTCTAGATAAATTTTAGTAGCTTTAAAGAGATATTTGTATCAAGGTTCTTTTAATTTTACTTGTTGTAATGTTAGTGTAGATAATCATGTTTCTACCTTTAATACAACTGCTACCATTACTGATTCTAACAGTTTACATAGGCTGAATGGAGTAAGACCCAGTCGCACTTTGCTCCAGACTAAATACTATGTAAATCAGGTTTATTGGCGCCTATTTGTGGTTTTGTAGGTCGGGATCTAGATAGCTTCGTAGACTTTGTGCGTCCCTAGTAACAGGATAGTTTCCCGAAAAAAATATTTGGTCAATCCAAAAACCATTGGTTGCCTTAGTGGTTGAGGCCGACACGGTTGGTGAAGTGGAAGAGCGATCGGCTGCTGCGCTGCGTGACGCGGGTTCGATTCCAGCACGGAACAAATATTTGTATGGCCTACAGATAGTTGGGTCTGCGTGTCTTGTGTATGTGAGTCTAAATGTTTGTAAACGCACCCACGATACAGGAAGAAATGCCTAGTATAGGTAACGTGACCATTTATTTTTTGCACCAGAGCGCGACACCCACAGAATAATAAAAAATGTTTTGGTATTTTTATAATGTTTAAAATTAAAAAATGTTGAACACATAATAATCAGCAAGTGGGCCTCAAAAAACTTTACTCAGAGTTACTTGCTAACACAAGGTTTAATTGACTATCAGCCTTTTTAATGTTCCCACTGCTGGGACACAGGCCTCCCCTCATAGAGGGAGTGGGCTATAATCCACCACGCGGGCCCAGTGCGGATTGGTAGATGTCACATGTCTTCGATTTTTTGTATCTAGGACATGCCGGTTTCCTCACGATGTTTTCCTTCACCGTTTTGAGAGCAGTGGTGATGTAATAAATTACACAAAGTAAAGCGCCTGCTCGGGTTCGAACCCACGACCTACAACTCGTAAGTTGGGACCGTAACCACTGGGCCACCACTGCTCGTTGCTAATTGCTAATTGACTATATTGTATGGCAATTGACAACCTGTCAATTTAACCGCGTGTAAGCAGATAACTCTGAGTGAAGTTATTCATGCAAAGTGGGCTTTAGCACATATTAGTAGGTTACTAGCCTTAAGACGACGACTAGCGCCAACGACCTAGACGACGCAGCAACAACGCAGACGACTAGCGAAACGCGCACTCGTTTCACCAAAATTTAGTAGTTTTTGTACTTTCCTTATTATTTTATGACTTAAAAAAAAAAAGCTTCAGATCAACATGTAGATAATTAAATTGTCTTTGATATGGTGTCAATTTCATTAAAATACGCCTAGCGATTTTGGTGCGATTGTCGTGTTTTTGTCCATTTTAGACACATTTTTACAAATTAATTACACTATGTTATACGAATAAAACTCAAAATTAAAAAAAAAAGGTTTACTAAAACATATATTTTTCCAAAAAATTACGACTAGCCGATTCGACGTGATTCTCATTTTAAAATCAGCTACTCAAGGGAACCGGCGCCTTAATCACAGGACTTCTAAGATCTAACTAAGCAATCGTTTTGTTTATGTTTATTCGTATTTTTTTTTTTTTTTTTTTTTTTTTTTTTTTTTTTTTTTTGCTCATGCATACTGCGCTACCACGGGGAGATAGCGCAGTTATGTGGGACTCGAACTCACTAAAACGCCACGGTGTTCTCCTGTGCCACTTATGGCGGGAACACCGGGACGCGTTACACCGCGAACCCGCCGCGGCTGTCCGTCACCAGACCCTCCACGGGGGTTACCCCCATCACTGACGCAACACACTGTACGCCGTGACCACCCCAGGGATCAAACCAGCACATGGGTGCCAGACGACCCCATGTATGGCTCCTTTGGTCCCCCTGTGACGGGTCAGGTCAGTGGCCCCGCTACCTATCACGTTCAGCTTTAGGGGATAGGGACCTCCCTTGCGGCCCCACCGCGTCCGCCGTCCGGCGACCCCGTCCAGGCCGTGGAAGGTAGGGAGAGCTCACCGTAATACCAGCCCTCCTCTCCCGCCGCGGCCTTCAACACTCAGCCGCGATATCGTATGGGACCTGGGACGCTCCATATGACATCGCGGCCCACCTCAGTTGCGATGTCGCCTGTTACCAAGCGGCACCGCAACCTACTTGTTGGCCGCTACGTCGTCGGCTAAATCGGCAAAAGCCCTGACGAGCAGTCCCTACTCGGGTTCCTCTTCGCTTCACCGTCCCCTGCGGATGACCAGGCCACGGCTTCTGTCCCCCCCTGCCTCGACAAAGCGTGATCCCACCGAGGGTGAGGTTGATGGTCCTAAAATGAGACCCAGATCAGAACCATATTGGAAGTATAGATTTCCTTAAAGAACATTTACACAAAATGCCAAAATGTCCCATACAATAATTGATACTTCCTGCATCGATATTTGACTAGCGGATTGCTCATAAGTACAAGTTTACTTTCGAATATTTCGTAGTGAACGTAATACCGATGTACCTCTACTGATCCCACACTAAATTAAAGCGTGATGCTTAAAATTACTTCGTATATAATAAAGGTGCGATTCGATTATTTCACACATTTCAAGTGTGCCCAAACTAGGGATGCCTACTTCAATCAATCTCAGGGTTGCCATATTTTTTATAAATTTCGGTAATAACAGTTTAAAATAAATTAGATTGAATCAAAAATGGTGAAGGTTGCGGTTTTTGAATTGGACATAAGTATTTACCTAATTGAAATTTAAGGTAAGGTTCACATAAGCCAATTTGTGGTAAGGCTCTCCCCTTAATTTGCAAAAGGCGTACTTTTTACCCGACTGCCGAAGGAGGGTAATGTGAGAGATCTAGAGACCAAACGCGTTGGGCAATTTTGATGATGATGACATCAATCCATTCGTCTTAACCTTGCGAGTGTCACTGGCTACATTAAAATAGGAAAATAAACCGGCCAAGTGCGAGTCTGACTCGCGCACGAAGGGTTCCGTACCATTATCGCAAAAAACGGCAAAAAAACACGTTTCTTGTATGGTAGCCCCACTTAAATATTTATTTTATTTTTAGTAGTTGTTGTTATAGCGGTTCATGAGATACAGCCTGTTGACAGACAGACAGACAGACGGACCACGAAGTCTTAGTATTATTTCTTAGTAATAGGGTCCCGTTTTTACCCTTTAGGTACGGAACCCTAAAAACGTATACCGAAAACTTAGTTACATACTAGCTTCTGACAGCGGTTTCGCCCGCGGGTAAAGTGTTTTTACATCCCAAGGGAACATTATACCGGGATAAAAGTAGCCTGTGTGCTATTCCAGACTATAATCTATCTACGTGCCAAATTTCATCCAGTTCCGTTCAACCGTTTTGGCGTGATTGAGTAACCAAACATAAATCCACACACACATCCATTCCAGTATTGTGTCTACGTCGAATAAACGTTTTGTATTCCATCTTTCTATGGTAGGTACAGAATATTATTAACTAAAAAATCTCAATACTCAGGACAAAAAGAAATATCCCTCGACAAAGGTAAAAACTTTTCATTTCTATACGAACTAGTGAAAACTTCAACTGAGAGCCAACATGACCTGAATAGCATTGCTGGAACTTTAAAACACGTACCTACATAGAACTAGTATTATTCAACTAGTTGAAATAATTTTAAACTTTGTTTTAACCATTTAATATAGGTTTATACTTTAGGACAAGTTGGTTCTACGAAAAGTTTTTTTATTGTTTAACTGTACTTCAGAGAATGTGCCAGACAGACATATTTAAATCTATCCTCATCCTTTCAAGGTGCGAGTTCACCGCGCGTCCGGGACGCGAGACCGCGACACGACCGCGACCTAGGCAGGGGACGCGCGACGCCACTTTTCCTTAGGCTTTGTATGGGAGTGAGTTCGCGCGTGAGATCGCAACGCGCGACCGCAGACCGCTAGTCGGTCTCGCTCACGGACGAGTGGTGTCGGCCGTCGCGCTCTAAATGCACGAAGATTTTGTCATTTAAGAAACATTTATTGACTTCTATATATTTTTTTTTGGCCTCTATTTGTTCGTTGATATCCAATCTTTGTTTATTTTTATAATCATAATAGAATATTTATTTATTTAGACTTCTTGCACAAAGGTACAAAGGCGGACTTAATAAAATAATATAATACCATATTATTAAGATAAGATAAGATAAATTTATTAGGGCACCTTTCTTTAGGTACCAACAAAATAAAATAGTAAAAGATTATAGCACAGGTACACAAGAAAATACAAATATTTAGTGCATTATCGTGGTATTCTTCTTCCTCCAATAGTAATTTGATAACTTGGCTTACTATTGCAATGTGGAATAATAATTTTCAACAATATAACTAATTTTAACGACTAAAATCGAGAAGAGTTTGTGTGGGACACATATCTCAGTCTCGCAGGTGAACACGACCCCGAGATTGCGACGCGCGACCGAGACATCATGCCTCGATCTCTCTTCACGGTAGCGCGGTGAACTCGCACTTATAGTCCTCATTCATCGCTTTTTTTAAGAATCAAGAATCGGAACAGGCCAAAATATCTGCAAAAATATTGTTAAAAGAAAAAAAAATCCCATGTAATCGAAGTTTAAAAGTCTTCTTAAACTGCCTTATTTCCTTGGCAACCCTAATTTCTCCTCTTTCGTTAATAAGGTAAATTCCTCAAAGTTTTAACTTAATTAAAGTTTGTTAGACGAAGTTTACAGCACAATTCACACATTACATTATTGGAAACTTTTTATAGCGTGTCTCAAAGTCCCAATACCCGATGCTTAAAAAAAACAGATGTTTAATGAGTGACTCTCGTAATTACAAAGTTACCGTAAAAAAGTCAAATAAAGTACGGACAAGCGGATACGTTAATGTTTAATTAAGAAAATAAACAAATCGTGCACTTAATGGCCCTTGACGATCGTGTTTTTTTTTAAATGGACATTTGACGCCGAAGTGACTGTGCATTTAATGAATTGTTGTAAGTTATTCAAATAAAACCTTACATAATATCGACGGCAGGAAAGTACAAAAGACATCTGCATTTTTTCGAATTTAATTTTTTTACATAGTTGATTACAGAATTTGAAATTGTTTTTTTTACACGCTTTAAATTAGCTTCACCTGTATGTATGTTTGTAAACGACTTCTTTGGACGCGATTTTGACCCACTTTAAACGGGCAGATTTCGTTCAAACTTTGTAGATTTATCGAGGACCGATGACAACACACTAATTTGAAAAAAAAAAAAATATAATAAAATAAGTTGTTCAAAATTAGTTGCCGAAAAAACAGCTATTATATACTAGGAAGGTACTGCACAAGCGCCCCTGGTAGAATAAATGTACATAATATTTCTAGATATAGATATATCACCATCCATGTTAATTTTACATGGATATATATAGATATACAGTCTTGTAGTTTTCGTTTTTTATTAATTGTAATTAAGCGACAATGAATTTATTAGCCATTCGCATTTGGTGACCTACAATTGTAGATTAGAATTAAAAAAAAAAAAAACTCAAATAATTGATTTTTCACAAGTTATTAAAAAAAAAAACACTCTACTCATATCTGTCAATTAAATATTTATAACTATTCACACTATGCACCCCACGCTTTTTTAAAAATATATTTTTTTTTTTTAATTCACACTATTATTAATTTATATTTATTGAATTTTTTAACACTATTCTTTATTAAAATTTATTTTCTATTTTTTAGTTCGGTTTTCTATAAAAAGCGTGTTTTTTAGTTTTTTTAAACTATTATTTATTTCATAAAAAGTCTAGTTTTTATTACTATTTTGTGGCGTACATAAAGACAACTACACCCTGGAAGTAACGGAGTAAAACAAGGGCACATCTACAGTAGTTGTCCGTGTTTGCGATGTGCAATTCCAGTTGTATGTTATAGCATGGACGGTAACATGTTTTTTCGTCTGTGCGTAAGTGATTAAATCATAGAATCGATTGCAAACTTCTTCAGATTGACAATTCAACAGTATTCATTGCGTGTTTTACGCTGTTACGGCTTTTAAACTTATGAAGCATTGGATTAGTAACTCCTTTCGGTAAATATGGAAACTGTGATTTAGTATATTACGCAATTAGTTTCCTGTGGGTCTACTCCCTATCTCCATCAACAAAGTTACGGGCCCGTCAGAAAGTACTCAAAAATTACGGTGTGAAAAAATAAACAAACATCAAGTAATTTTTTTGGGACGGGTAAAAACACATCGGGATTAGGTACAACTGTCAAATTGAGTTGTCATTAATTCTTAGTTCGTTCCCCGAACGAATCGTCCGTCCTTAAATGATACAGAGTAGGAAACGCCCGTACAAAAGGCAGAAACTACGGACTTCGTCCTTAGGGCTTATTTGAAAATTATTTAATTGATAGATCACTACAGTATTGCTAATTGGTATAGGCTACTTTTTACCTTGGTAACACAAAGTTTCTGTGAGATATTCAAAGGGAGCGAAGCCACGGGAACAAGCTAGATTTTAACGTGGCAATTTCTCTTTGATGTGACTATGAATTTAATGAATAATTGCTCAGTTATTCAACTAAAATCTTTTCCATCTTTTCATTTTATTTTTAAATTCGTTCGTTTATTAAGATTAAACTTTATCATGAAAGATTTACCTAAGTAAAGAGCTCAGCTTGAACCATAAGCCTTAGTACACGAACAAGACGTATTCTTGCAATGTAATATGCTTGTATAATTAAGCATGTTCTTGAAACAGAATATAAAGTAAGAACTAATGTAGACTAGACTACATAATTTCAACAAATTCCTTAATAATCCTTCTATATAATATTATAAATACATACTATCAGTATGTATGTTTGGATGTTTGTTATTCAACGGCTGAACGTACTTGGATGAATCTTGGCGCATGGGTAAAACATGTCCTGAATCAGATTTTCTTCTTCGTCGGTACCACAAATATAAATCTAACTAGATAACGCAAGTCCATGCATCTGTATGAAACAAAGCGTGCCACTTTTTCACACACAATTTAAAAACAATTTTACTTACCAATGAAAGAAAACTTTTTCAATGTCTCGGCCAACTTTTTCTATAGTCTTTACAGCTCAATGTGGCATCATAAAAAGGCATTTTTATAATGCTAGATGAAAAGCTTAAATTACGGTCATTGATCGCAATTTTACTCCGTTTTTTGACACGCGAAGTACATACAATCGCGACATCTAGTTAGATTTATATCTGTGGTTGGTACACTCTTGGCAGAGCGGTCGTGGTCATCATGTTGCAGTGAGACTTCGGGCTGACATGATTCGCCTCACAATGCGTCGCCATACCTCTGTCTCTCATGCAATGGACCGCCTGCTGCAAACTTGATCTGCAGCCTTATTGCTTAAGTGAGTTCGGCAGGGCAAAGAGAACAACTCCATGAAAGAGTGAGACACATTTCCTTTAAATGTTTTCGATATTGTGTAAATAATTACCTCCACCCTATGAGTTGAATTCACAAATCCTTGCCATCCTTGCCCTTTCTAGTACATTCATCATCATCATCATATCAGCCGAAATACATCCACTGCTGGACATAGGCCTCCCCGAAGCGTCGCCACTTTGACCGGTCGCCGCAACCTTCACCAGGTTATTGGTCCACCTGGTGGGAGGCCTTCCAACGCAACGTCATCCGATTTGCGGTCGCGACTCCAGAAACTTTCTGCCCCATCGGGTCCGATCTGTTCTGCGAGCAATGTGCTGCCCACTGCCACTTAAGTTTGGCAATTCTTCGGGCTATGGCGGTAACCCTGATTCTCTAGCGGATATCTACATTTCTGATTCCATCACGCAAGGAAACTCCGAGCATAGCCCTCTCTATTGCCCTTCGAGTGTATTACGTAATACGAAATTCGTTATTTTAAAGGTCATCTACCTATATGTCATCATCATTATCATTTCAGCCGAAAGACGTCCACTGCTGAACATAGGCTACATACCTATATGAGTTCTTTGCCAAATTCACTTACGCAAATAGGCTGCAGCTCGGTCAAACGGTAAACCCTAAAGGCACTTTTGAATTGTCAAACAGAAACATGACGAATCTAGTTGCGCATTCGCAAGCATCAGTAGGTTTCTACCGAGAAGAACGTGCAAGGAATTCCACGAACACCCTTTCCATCAGTTTTACTTACAAGTATTTGGTTGCATCATTCTTGTTAGAACAATATATTATGTTAGAACGATGTAAAAAGACGTGAACGCAAAATCAACAATTCAAAGAAATTTTTCATGAAAAATAACTTTATATTTACACTTTTTCTTTCGAATGACTTTAAAACATATAAGTGGTATATATTATTGTAACCACCTCTAAAAACCCTGCATTTTGATACCCCACTTGGATTGGAAGAAAAAAAAATTCAACCCCACAATAAGGCGCCCAAAATCCGCCATGTTCCTTTATTTTTAAGTAACTTATATAGAAACACTTGGGCGGTCAAAATCTATTTAACGATGTCTTAATTATAAAAATCCGTCAAATGTTTTGAAAGATATGAGGTATTAAAGAATATTACAAACATACAAGAGACGCACGAAAAACATAACCCTTTCCTTGTAGCCTGGTAAAAATACAATAAGTACGCAATTAAAAGCAGGCCGTGGCACCTAAGTTATGACTAATCCCAACTGATGGCGCCCGTTCACAAACAAAACGCATGGATTTGCACCACTCAGCTCAACCATCATGACGGGAACCGAATGATCCAACACATGTGCCATCATCAGACCTTAGACCATAGTTGGGCAAAGGCTTGGCAGATAAATTTTGAGTACATGCGTTCCCGCGGAATAACGATTTTCGCGTTGGAGCTTGGCGGAGCCGCTGGCAAAAGCTAGTATATTAATAATCCTGTGAACACACTGGTATAAAAGAGGGTTTTGTTAATATTCATGTAGCCTCAGCCTTTTTATAAACTAAGGCTATTAAGGACCGACCCTAAAAGATATAAGCTCGTTTCTTTTTGCAGGATTATGTAAGTTTAATGTGTAATAATATGAACAGAGAGGTTTAAAAATATTGGTTGGTATGATAAGTATGGTGCACGAAAGATAAAATTCCTATTTAAGGTTGAACTAGTCGACGGCACGAACTATTTTGTGCGCGGGGTTAAAATACATGCTATCTTTTCCGATAACACGTGCGAAAGAAATAGATGCTGTTATAAGCAGTAAGAAGCAAGTTCGCGTACGAATGAGCACTTTTGCAAATTTGTATCGAAATGGATGATGATTTAGGACGAAAACGAGCGCGCGAAATTTTATAAACAGACCTTTGGGAGTCTAGACATCATGAAAAAATAACTAAATGTATATTTATAAAATTGCATTATTTGCATTTTTAATTACTAATCTATCCCTGTATGGAGGCCGTTTTCCAATTTCCTTCTGCTTATGGTATTTATTTCCGCCCAAAGTTGCGTTAAAATTAGTGTTGAAATATAGAATTTTCGACGCTCATAACTTTCAAATATCTGGATATTTTTATGGATATTTTTCAATTATTACACAATTTATGTTTCCCTTTTAAAAAAGTCACAGTGAAATCTGAAAAAAAGATAACTTGGATATCTCGAGGCTTACGTATTTGTAGCAGAAAACAACGACATTTACTTTGGCAACAGAGATTAAAACCATCAAAAGAAAATAAGGCATTATTCTATGATTATTCGCGTAAATTTAAGAAAATTATTAAATTGACTCAGAAATCTCAAAATAATTACTTAATCAACCAATCTAAAAATAAACCTAAAACAGCCTGGCAAATAATAAATAACAATAAAGGTATAAGTGAACCTATCTCTCAAATAAAATATAATAATACAGTATTAACTGATCCTTGTGACTTAGCTGAATCTTTTAATAATTTTTTCGTAGATCAAGTCGCTGCGGTATCACGTGAGTTTAATAATGTTATAAAAGAAAATCCACACTCCATTTTTGTACCTCCAGTAATTCCTCAAGATATTATACGCATAATTAAATCTTTAAAAGACAAAAAAAGCTTTGGCTATGACGGTGTTTCTACAAAGGTCATAAAATATGTCGGTAGTCATATAGCTGCCCCTCTAGCTCATGTAATTAATGCATGTTTATCAGCTGGAAAATTTCCAGAAAAACTTAAAATTGTTAAGGTCAAGCCCATTTATAAGAAGAACGCCAAAGATGAAATTTCAAACTACAGACCAATTTCCTTAATTTCGATTTTTTCCAAAATAATAGAAAAAGTAATTTATAATTCTTTATACGCCTTTTTGACAAAATTTAATATTTTGTGTAACGAGCAGAAGGGTTTTAGAAAAAATAATAATATTAATACGGCTATTTTTGACTTTTTGAATATCATAATGCCAAATGTTGATAAAAAAATACCTATATGTGCCTTATTCACTGATTTATCAAAAGCGTTTGATTATGTTGATCATGACATACTTTTAAATAAAATTGAATCATACGGTATACGAGGAAATGTGCTCAATCTGATTAAAACTTACCTAAAAGGACGACAACAATTTACAGAAATTTCTAGAGTCTGTGTAAAAACAAAAAAACAAAAAAAGTACGCATCTTCTCGGAGAAATATCAAATTTGGTGTCCCACAGGGCAGCATACTCGGCCCCTTATTATTTCTACTGTACGTAAATGATTTGCCTAGTGAAATGCCAAATCCAATGGTCCTTTTTGCTGATGACAGCACATTGATAATTAAGTGTCATGATGGAGATTCTTATGAAGCCAATGTCAATAATACGCTTGAAAAATTTATAATTTGGCTTAATAAAAATAATTTAATTATAAATTTAGAGAAAACAAAAGTAATGCATTACTATCAAAGAATATTAGCCACAAATATGAATATAAATTATAATGGACAAACAATAGATAAGGTCAATGAAGCAAAATTTCTAGGAATTACAATTGATAGCCGGCTGACATGGAACACTCAAGCAGATGACGTATGCAAAAAACTAAGTTCAGCCGCTTATGCATTATATAGTCTAACAAAAAAAGTTAACATTCAGACAGTATTGATGGCATACCACAGTCTAGTTGTTTCTGTATTGAGGTTTGGTATAATATTCTGGGGCAACTGTAGCGAGAGAGAAAATATTTTTAAGGCGCAAAAACGCTGTATTAGATCTATGTTTAAACTCAATGTGACCGAAAGCTGCATACCTTTTTTTAAAAAATATAATCTTTTAACTTTTGCATGCCTATATATATTAGAAATAGCAATTTTTGTCAAAACAAATGATCACTTATTCCCAACTTTGAAAAATACTAGAATCAGGACTACAAGTTTAAGAACTCAATACGAAGATAAGTTACGCATAGGTGGATATAAAACTGCATTATTGAGAAAGAGTGTTATGTGCATGGCTCCTCTTATTTATAACCATATACCAAAAATTGTTAAAGAGCAACCTTTAAGAATATTTAAAAAGAACCTTAAAAAATTACTAGTTTCAAAATGCTATTACTCTGTATCGGATTTTTTGAATGACAAGACTATTTAATGTTTAATGTTCTTATATTATTAATTAGCTGTAAGTAAATATAATAATCTATAGTGGTTAATGTAACTAAAATTTTTGCATGCCATTAAGGCAGAATGTATACGGATCGAAAATATTTGTAACACCTAATTGTATTATTTACCTACATTCTAAGCAAATAAATAAATCTATCTATCTATCTATCTATCTTATTTTTTACATTTTTGTTTCCATACAGGACTAGATAATGATGAGACAAATTGATATCATTTTTTATTTTGAACGTACATTGTCAAACAGTGGAGTAATCTCTAGACTACGTTTGTATGGAAGAATTTTCGACTAGTGTAACCTTAATTAAGCTAACTACGGCTATAATACTCACAACGGATCTTCGTGTCTCTGAATTGGCTGCAAGACCCTGCGCAATAGCTATTTTTGTGTCAATGTTGAAGTTGAAGATAGCATTGTATAACTGTCTCTTTCACTCGCTTACGTTTGTCGCTTCGTCCTATCTCGCTTAGTTTATGGAGTATACTCGATGACTAACTGTATGTTTTATATAATAATAATATAATGTCATATCGTCAAATAGTAATTTGAAAACCAGCAATGATATTCAAATAAACAGATATGTTATAAGCGCGCGCATTGTGAAGACTCAAATAGGAGGCAATTGTAGCCTTTAGTCTTTAGTTTATGTCACGCATGGCGAAGAGCAATACGCTTTGTTGAAACAAAAACAAAATTTAAAAAATGCCATCGTGTGTATTTAGAAAGTGTACCAATTATAATACCAAATTACACAAAACAGAAGGGATCTCATACCATATGTAAGTACGCAATACACCTCAATTTACTAATTTATTTCAATTTTTTTTCCTAATATCCTGATATTTGGAGGTTACAAAAAGAAAAAAAACATTGGTGGTTAGAATAATGTTTGTTTACATTCACATGCAAGTGACAAACTCTAGCTGTCTCTTTTTTTCTTGTTGGTTTTATCAAGCCATCCCTTTCGACTTGTAGTGAAATGTCAGATGAATGAAAAGTGTGTATGTGTGCTGCCGCTGCTGCGCGGAACACTTTTTTCAATTGTTTTGCGAGTGTATAACGTATCTGTTTATTTGAATATCATTGAAAACCAGGCTTTCCATTGCAATGTGGAAAAAAACATTGTCTTTTTTTATTTTATCTACAAAAATTAAGGAGTGTTTGTGTGCGACCAAGTCTAGCTTTCGCGAGACAACGACGTGCGACCGATGCACGGTGCCTCGGTCGCGCGTCTCGGACTCACGTCGCGTTCGCGGGGTGAACTCGCAAGTAGGTTGACAATGGATTACTTACTAATATAAATAAAATCTATTTGGTGTTACATGTATGTATCTAATAGTGGTATACTTGCCACTATTCATTAGCTGGACCAACGCTGGTTTTTCACATTTTGGCACATATATATGGTTTACGGCTCAATGATGAATTTAATATCATCATAACTAGGTACTTTTAACTGTCTTAGCAAACATTTAAGGTTCACATTTCATGAGGCAGTTGTTTACGTAATTCCAGAGGTAATTTGTTGTAATTTCAACGCTCGAAACATCTTATTATGAAGGAAATAACCATTTTATATTAAAGAGGCAGTTTACAGTTCATTGTTGTAAAGTAATTGTCTTTAGTTTCTATTTTTGGAAAGGATTACCCGGTTTTCTTCGTTGTTGTGAAAACTGACAAATGCCCATATTTTTGAAGGGCCTCCACTTGACTTAACCACCATGACAATGGAAAACAAGCTATAGTGAGAACAGTGGTGGCCCAGTGGTAACGGCCTCGACTTAAGAGGGGACTCTAGTGAGACTTTCTCCATACAAACACATTCTGCTGTTTTCTTCGTGGATAATGCCTCTAGAGCAATGATTTTTTTCCATAAAATCTAGGTCTAATTAATACGTGCCTGTATCATTTCCTTTTTTCCAAAACATAATCACAAAAAGAAATATGACAATCCAAAAATCCGAAAAAAATGCCCGTTTGTACCGCTATGTTCAGAAGACTTTCAGACAAAATTTATAAGTTTTTAACAAAAAAAGAAATGATAGGAGCATAGATATACTTTTCCTCTAAATTTTGATATAAGAATTTTTTAGATCAGACCAGTTTTCATGAAGAAAACAGCAGAATACGAAACGTCTTTTAGTCAAAGTTTTTGTAGGTAAAATCAGCCTGAGCTGCAGTTGTCCCTTTCGCACTTTACGGGGTGAGGTTGGAGGTGACGCGACGGCAATAGTTTCTTCAAATACCTATTTTTCAAATTCCTGTTGACTAGAGTCCGCTCTTAAGTGTCGAAGGTCGTGCGTTCGAGCCCAGGCCGGCGCGGCGGCGCTTTACTTTGTGTAAATTATTTCATCACCATTGCTCTCAAAAACGGTGAAGGAAAGCATCGTGAGGAAACCGGCATGTCCTAGAACCAAAAATTCGAAGACATGTGAAATCTGGGCCCACGTGGAGGAATATGGCGCATTCTTCTCACAGAGAGGAGGCCTGTGTCCCAGCAGTGAAAACATCAAAAGGCTGATGATGAACAAATTGACAGTTATAGCTTAAAACTAAGAAAGAAAGAAAGAAAAGAAAGAAAACCAGTTTATTTGGCACACACAGATACACACAATGTACAAATAAAAGGAACAAGAATTCAAAAAAACAATTACATACATAGTGTGCCCCGCGGCTGCGCCAAAAAGGTCCAGTTCAGCAAAATACCAGACAACTGGGAGTTGCCTGACGCTGGTTTTCGTGTATGATTCGAGGTGCAGTCACATTGGTGGTCATGACTTGGCATACCTAAGTAATGTGACTATCATATTATTATGGAAGTGAAACGGATTACCACGATGAAGTTAAATATGACGGGAGAAGTAAAATCTACCATGATTTTTCCTTACTTTTTTTTTAAACAATCTTTTTCATATTCTTCTCAGCAAACCCTTTCATTTGATACCCATATCATGGCAGTGCACAAAAAAGAACTAGTCCACCATCTTGTGCCATCCGCCATATTTGATTTAGAATGACGTAACTTAGCTAACCATGCATTGTCATCCAAACTAAACGTGTATGCAAAATTTCATCTAAATCGGTGGCTGATAACTGCTTTAAAATTCATTTGCAAGATTTGACCCCAACACACTTACATACATTGCAAGATAAATAAAAGCTTGTAAAAAGAACCACGTATTAAATTTGCATAAGTCTCCCCAAAACGTGGCTATATCAACCAGCCCCGTGCTTCTTGCATCCAGCAGATTCCTGCAGCTCTCCACAGATCATCAGTCCAACTTGGGAGGCCTTTCAACGCTGCCTTTAGGCGCCATAATTCATTGGGACAAAGTAAAATTGTAACAAGTGACGAGGAAACATCAAATTTCTACATTAAGGCGCCGATTCCCTTGACTCTTGAGTAGCTGATTTTAAAATGAGAATCATGTCTAAACGGCTAGTCGTAATTTATTGGGAAAAATATATGTTATATTAGACCATTTTCTTAATAATTTCATCTGAGCAAATTTTGAGTTTTATTCGTATACTATAGTGTAATTCATTTGTAAAGTTATGTCTAAAACGGACAAAAACACGACAAGCACACCAAAACCGCTGGGCGTATTTTAATGAAATCGACACCATATCAAAGACAATTTAACTAACTACATTTTGATCTGAAGCTTTTTTTTTAAAGTCAAAGAATAATAAGGAAAGTACAAAAAACTACTAAATTTCGGGTCGCGCGGGTGTGAAACGAGTGCGCGTTTTGTTCCCTCAAGGTCGTTCGCGTTGTCGTCGTCTTAATCAAGCGTACAAAGCTCGTTCCTTTGAAAGAGGTATTTCTTTAGAACTAGTACAAATACCTGAATTCAACTGTAAGTACTTTTATTTTATGTATTAGTTATTTTATAAATAACGAGCGTGTGTGATGTATAATTAACAATGACCTTATTGGTGTCCTTCGAAAAGGTCAGGTGTGGACTACTGACACCCGGCGCGTGTAACCCTGGCACTACTTGCGTGATATATTTTGAATGATGATTCCTTTCATTGTGACTATTTAACAATGTCCATTAAATTGTGTAATTTTTGTCGTTTTTAGGGTTCCGTGCCGGTCCAAACGGAGCCCTATTGCTGTCACTCACGTGTATGTCTGTCTGTCCTCTGTTATACAGGTTTTACAGCCAAACGGTTGGAGCTACATTTTTCAATTTTTCACAGTTCATAAACTGTGTAAACATTTTGTTGATCCAAAGCCATACAAATTGTTAAAAAATATTATTGAATGTTTTTAAGCGGGGCTCCCATACAGATTAGGGGAGAGTGAAAATAAGATTTTGACATACCCCATCAAGTGGAGTATAGTTGTTTAGAACCCGTTAAGTAGATAAATACTGTATTTTATGTTTTAAAAAATATTGGAAAACAAAGAAATGTTTCCCAAAGTCAGCGTTATTTACACGCTAGTGTCACCAAAGTCAGCGTTTTTTACGAAAAAAAAATCTGTAAAATATTATTTAAGCACACATAGTCACTTTATGACATTATTTTAAGTATCTATTTTATTTACCCTCCGTGTATCACTAGCGGGGTGCCAACTGAAAATCAGCGCTGGATGTCTGACGCCCAGCAAATGCTGTGTTGGTAACCCTTTCGGTATGGGCACGCCCGGCGCAATCACTGTTAAACCTTGATTGTACTTTTGCTATTCTTCTGTTACTTTGTGATTGTTGTTGTTGTGTTGTATCTATGTCGAATAAATGTTTTCTATTCTATTCTATTCTATTATAATTTACCATTGACTTATAAACTTGAAATTTGGTGTTAAAGTTTACTATTACGTAGGTATATTTGCTTAACAAATACAAATATATTGATAAATCATATATTTTCTTTGAAATTCTCTCATTTTTAACCCCCGCCGACAAAAGAGGGGTGTTATAAGTTTCACGTGTGTTGCTGTGTATCTGTGTGTCTGTCTGTGGCATCATAGCGCCTAAACGGATGAACCGATTTCGATTTACTTATTTTGTTTGAAAGGTAATTTTGTCGAGAGTGTTCTTAGCTATGTTTGAATTAAATCAGTCCAGCCGTTCAAAAGTTATGGGCGTTTTACTGTTTGAATCGGGGTGTTTTCGCAAGATAAATGTGGCGGGGGTTTTTAAAATTTTGAAATTTTACTTGTTCCTATTCCAATCAACCAAACAACTTCATTTTGCGATGTCCGACACGCACTTGGCCGGTTTTTTATATTCAGCTAGTTGTTTCTGGCATGCGTTACAAAGCCACGTAAAGAAAAAGTGTTTTGCAGAATAATCCATCAAAGTTTAAAAAAGATAGATAGATATTTATCTTATACGTTAGCAACGTGTACAGGACGAATAAGCAAACATTAATTTTTATGTATTATCATTTGAGACAAAAGATGTCCACTGCAGGCTTGGACATATGGAATCATGTTGCAGTAAGCAGTCGGAGGATACATTTGGTTTTTGTCAGCCTTTACGATAGATTTTCTTCTTATTTACGTCATTTTAGTTCGATTTTTAATCAGTCGAGTTTTTATTTTTATTTAACACTTTTTAGTTAACATTTTTTTCGAATTAGGTACATTCAATCATATAAGTGTTTTATGTTTTTGAAATTGGCTCTAAAAACTCTTTATTTTGATATCCCACACGACGGGATTGAAAGAAAAAAAATATTGGTCCGCCACAATATGGCGCCCAAAGGCCGCCATTTTTCTATTTTCAATTTTAATGTAGCCAGTGACACTGGCAGGGTTTATACAAATCGATTGACGTACGAATCATCAACATCGGTCAAAACGTTTGGTCTTTGGAACGCTACATAGGAACAAACACACATATATACATAGACTGATGAACACATTACCTTCCTTCGGCAGTCGGGTGAATATGTCATCCTCGCGTCGTGGTTGACCACTATATCACCTGTCTCCCAAGCCAAGTAACAAACGTTTCGTATCGAATCTATTTCTACAATCGTTAACGCCTTCTATTTGTATGGTCTGACCACGTGACTTAACGTTCAGATATCAGTGTCATTATCATACATTTATTCGTTTTCGATTGTAGACTGGCATATTGGCTACAGGCCCTGATGGCAATCGATGATGTGGTTGGCAATAACGCACGAATACTTAGAAGTAACTTATTCAACCTTGACTTTAAGATCCCCAGCTTATAAATATTAGGAAACACTGACTCCGGCGAGGATTTCCACTCGTATTTTTTTGTAAAGTCAAAATAAAAGAGATTGTAATTTTTTGGTATAATAATTATTAGAAAAAAGGCGAACGGTCTTATAATTATATTTACTTTTGTATATAATTATCAGCAACTATACATATTTATTTAATGATAGACCTCGAGTTACAATTAATTTTTATTAATGAATATCGATATAATATTCTACATATTATAATTCTTGACATCAAAATGTAATAGCTTTAAGACTATTTGTTTGCTTCGCTTATACCTAAACTGTTGAACCGATTTTGATGGAATTTGGCACAGCTTGAATCTTGAAAAAGGATATTGTCACCCTTTTATTAAAAAAAAAATATTATAAAATACAAAAATAAGCGAGAGATAAATTTCTGTATAGAAATAGTTGTGGGTATAAAAAATAAGCTAGAAGGTAAATAGGTCTCATAAAACTACGCATGACTACCAATTACTTATTCCCGCCGTTTTCCCGCGCTACGCCATCTTGTTTACCAGCCTAGGGATAAGGGATACTAAATCCCGCCATTTATTTCAGACTCCAACCGGCGAAAAAACTACATTTTACAAATGCTGCATATTGATCTCGGCTGAAACTCGTGAGATACAGGTACCGTATTATATTGAGCGATGCCTGTTGGGGTCGTGTGGTACTTAATAGTTTAGTACCTATTATAGAAGCAGCTATAGTCCTAAATTAAACTGCTTGAGGAATGGTAGGTCTATGTTGCCTGGTTAAAGCGCTATATACGCCCCAATGTTAACGCAGTACTGGCCGTGCGCCCGCTCGATGCCAAATATCAATATTGAACCTCCTTTTGAACAGTTTTGTTTGCAATATATTGCTATGTTGGTTATGAAGAAATGCCAGCCATCAATTTTTCTGTGTAAAAATATTTTTAAACATCCTAGTCATTTTGGAGGAGTTTCCAAAAGTTGCGAAAAAATATCGTGTTGTTAATTATTTTTTTAAAGCAAATTATCGGTTACACGAAAAAACCTGTGGTCAAAACTATGTACACGAATCAATAGTATTTTTTTTTTTTTCAAACCTTTTAACCTAGCCGTTACTAAGGAGTATGCTTTAGAAAGTCACCGTTTTACGCCACTAAAGGGTAGTTAGCCACTAAGTTTGCGGGAATACGCTGGATTCGAGACGCGCGGGATCGGTCAATGTAGCGACGCCTGGGGAAGGCTCATGTCCAGCAGTGGACGACTTTTGGCTGAAATGATGATGATAATGAATCTTACCTCAGAAAGCTATTACAAGAACGCAGTCCTAAACAAAATCAATAAATTCAAAAATATTTCAAACCTATTCGAAATCTGAGAAACCCTATAAAAGAATGAAACATGATATATAAAGTTAACATCCAGAAATTAGCTAAACTCATTTTCAGGACTACATTTAGATTAATTATAGCGATAATATTGAAATTAGAATGGACTATTTAACTTTAGTTAGAATGCATATTCAATCCATCCATCCTAAACAAAATCAATCCATTCAAAATAAATTCAAACCCTAATCGAGACACATTTTAAAAACTGAAGCATTTCGTGCCAGTATCTTAAGGTCTGACTCAAATTCCAAACTCAATCGTTGTAGTATCAAGCCACCTAGCCTTTTTCAAACTATGTTAGATTCAGCTTCGAGTATAAGAGGATGCCGCTGACTCCTGATTACCAATATTTTACATGGAACGATTCCTTATCACCTTCACAATCCAGTAACCGGACGACACAATACACCTTGCCAAGACTGATTTCAGATATTTTGGCTTCCGATTATCTTTTAATGATCAACAAGTGATTGCCGGGATCAACGGTTTAAGGCGACGACAGTCACCAACGACCTTGACGGAACAAAACGCGCACTAATCTCACACCCGCGCGACCCAAAATTCAGAAGCTGTTTGATATTTTCTTATTATTATATGACTTAAAAAAAAGCCTTAAATTAAAATGTAGATAATTAAATTGTCTTTGAGATGGTGACAATTTCATTAAAATACGGTAGGCAGTTTTGGTGCGATTTTCGTGTTTTTGTGTTAGACATAACTTTACAAATTAATTACTTACACTATGTTATACGAATAAAACTCATAAATTTCTAAGACCAAATTATTAAGAAATTGCTCTGATGTAACATATATTTTTCAAAAAAAAATACGAGTAGCTGTTTAGACGTGATTCTCATTTTAAAATCAGCTACTGAGCGCTTTTCCGAGGCACGGAGGAGTCTCCGTATGCGTTGATTCCACTGAACGACCTTGGAAAACATTGCTTAACCTTGAATATTGACCTGTGTGGCTGTTTATTTATTTACTAGCTTATGCCAGCGACTTCGCCTGCGTGTATATCGAAAATTATTCCAAGGGAATATATGCCCGGGATGAAAAGTATCCTATGTGCTAATCAATCTGCCTAGCCTTTGCCCAACTATGATGGGGTCGGCTTCCAGTCTAACCGGATTCAGCTGAGTACCAGTGTTTTGTATGGAGCGACTGCCTATCTTTTTTTTTATATATTTGTTCCGTGCGGGAATCGAACCCGCGACACGCAGCGCAGCAGTCAATCGCTCAACCACTGCGCCAACCGTGCGCCGAATCTATCGAATCTATCTTACCTCCACAACCCAGTTACTGGGTAACACGGTACTCCTTGGCTAGATTGGTGTCAGATCTAAAGCTTCTGACTACTCGTAATGACTGTCAATGTCAATGACCAACGGCTTAACATGCTTTCCGAGGCACGGTGGAAACTCGGTATGATGAAAATGGTCACCCATCCACGGACCGACCTCGTCAAGTGTTGCTTAACCTTGATGATCGACCAGTGCGGCTGTAATTATTTAGCCACGGATACATAATAACAGCATAGGAGCTCCTATGTGCTATGCCAAACCATAATCTATCTCTGTACCAAATTTCATCCTGACCCATCCAGTCGTTTGAGCGTAAATAAGTAACAAACACACACACACAAACTTTCGCCATTATAAAATTAGTGTGACAGTGTGATGTGATTTGTTTACCCTCGCACTGGAACGCCTTGCAGCAATTACACCAATGGAGCAGAAACTTACAAATACAATAAGTCCAGGTTTCCTCACGATGTTTTCCTTCACCGTTGTCAGCGATGTCCAAGATAAACTTAGAAAGTACATATGACTTGAAAAAGTCACCTTGGTCCTGATTTTAATCCACAACCTTAAGGCCGTTTAGATGGTACCCTGACCAAAAAATCGGCATGAGATTCAACCATTCCTATTGGTCTAGCGGCACTGGTGGCGCATGAATTACAGCAGTGAATACGCCCAGATTTTAGAATAAAATCGAATTTTTGTCTTTTGAAAAAAAAAAACACAAAAATGATCGTTATTAAATTGTCTATCCAATAGTGTTAGTACAAAAAATAATTAATGGACACTTTACGAGGAGATGCATTCTATCAATAATTATTTCTCATTTTTATGTTTTTTGGGAAGGAGATTAGTGAAATATATCCAACATTAAAAAAAAAAACGAAATCTACCATTTTAGAATCAACATTGTGTAGAAATTTAATGTATTTTTATTAATTGATATTTCTTTTTAAATAACGAGTAGATAGGTCCTAAAAACAGCACGAAAAACAGCTTACACGGCGTTTTGCTCGGGGTACTGCCGTCCCAAAAAATCGGCATGAGATATGAGCGTTCCTATTGGTCTAGCGGCACTGGTGGCGCATGAATTACAGTAGTGAATACGCCCAGATTTTAGAATAAAATCTTTATAAAATCGAATTTTGGTCTTATGAAAAAAATAATTCTACAAAAATGTTCGTTATTAAATTGTCTATCCATTAGTGTTAGTACAAAAAATAATCAATGAACACTTTACGAGGAGATGCATAATATCAATAATTATTTCTCATTTTTATGTTTTTTTGGAAGTAGATTAGTGAAATATATACAACATTTAAAAAAAAACTAAATCTACCATTTTAGAATCAATATTATGTAGAAATTTAATGTATTTTTATTAATTGATATTTCTTTTTAAATAACGAGTAGATAACTCCTAAAAACAGCACAAAAACGGCTTGCGCGGCGTTTTGCTCGGGGTACCGCCTTAAGGCGGTACCCCGAGCAAAACGCCGTGTAAGCTGTTTTTTAGGCGGTGAAGCGGACCTCATGTCCCGGGCTATCTCATCCGACAACACGTGCTAAAGGGATAGATGCTGTGATGAGCAGTTCGCGTAGGAATTAGCACTTTTGAAAATTTGTATCGAAATGGATGATGATTTAGAACGAAACCGAGCGCGCGAAATTTTATAAACAGACCTTTGGGAGTCTAGATATCTTGAAAAAACGACGAAATGTATGTTTTCAAAATAAAATTATTTGTTTTGTTAAATTACTAATCTATCGCTGTATGGAGGCCGTTTTGCAATTTTCCTTCTTCTTATGGTATTTATTTCCGCCTAAAGATGCGTTAAAATTAGTGTTGAAATATGGAACTTTCGACGCTCATAACTTTCAAATATATTATATATTTTTTTTACTTTTTTTTCTTTACATGGCTAGTTAATGATGAGACAAATTGTTTTTTTTTTTTTTTGAACGTACATCGTCAAACAGTGGAGTAATCGCCAGACTACGTTTGTATGAAAGAATATTCGACTAATGTAACCTTTATCGCCTAAGCACGAGAGGCGAGGTCTTAACCACTGCGCCACCAAGACAGTCACAAACTCCTCTTCTCTGGGGGTCTTGAAGTTATAGCTTATAGTACAGTAATAGCCAAGTAGGTAATCTGGGATAGACTTATGAAGTTAGACTATGGCCTATAAACTTTTGTTACGACTTTATTTTCGTAACATAATTGAAATAGTGGGAGGCTAGCGATGTTACTATGAAGTGTTTTTTCACGTGGAACTTTTATTAGGTCTGAGAGGTTTAGACCTAATGTTATTAACAAGTTAGCAGTTAATGTAGAGACGGATTTATTACGTCTCTTGCGGCCAAAGTAGCTTATATACACTTTAGTATCATCCTCAATGCTGTTTTGATTCATGATCTTCTAGGAACTGGAACAGGAAGTAATGTAGATTGTGAAGTAGAATCATGATGTGTTTTAAGATATCAGCTTCTGTGTAATCAATACGTTATAATGGGTCTTCAGTTCTTAGTGATCAGTTTTGTTATATCAAGCTTTAGGGTCTCTAAGTTAACAAGCCAAAAATCTAATCCAGTCTATAATATATAATCTACACTATCTATACTTATTACTTATTTAATTATACTTATTTACTTATACTTATTACTTATTTACTTATGCTTATACTTATTTACTTAAACTTATTACTTATTTACTTATACTTATTACTTATTTACTTATACTTATTAATTGTTACTTATTACTCATCTATACTTAATATTATAAAGAGGAAAGGTTTGATTTTTTGTTTGTTTGTTTGTTTGTATGAATTGAATAGGCTCCGAAACTACTTGGCAGATTTGAAAAATTCTTTCACTGTTGGATAGTCCATTTATCGAGGAAGGTTATAGGCTATATAACATCACGCTACGACCAATAGGAGCGGAGCATAAATGAAAAATGTTACAAAAACGGGAAAAAATATTCCTTTTTGAGAGCTTCCATTGCGTGCGCTGCGTAAATGGTTTAAGTTACGCAAATATCATGTATGATGGAATTGTTTCTCTTTAAAAGTTCTAAAAAAAAGTCCGTGACACCATATGTCTATCTTTTAAGGTGGACGCACAATAGCAAATTTTATGTTCTAAATTTTAATTAGATCAACGCTGCCGGTAGAAACAAAAGTTGGTTGCATTCGTATAGTAGTATATATATTATTTCTTATTCAAATAAATAGTTCAACAAGTTGGTAGGTAGATAGGGTAGGGTAGGTAGGGTAGGGTAGGTAGGGTAGGGTAGTGTAGGGTAGGGTAGGGTAGTGTAGGGTAGGGTAGTGTAGGGTAGGGTAGTGTAGGGTAGGGTAGTGTAGGGTAGTGTAGGGTTGGGTAGGGTAGGGTAGTGTAGGGTAGGGTAGGGTAGGGTAGGGTAGGGTAGTGTAGGGTCGGGTAGGGTAGTGTAGGGTCGGGTAGGGTAGGGTAGTGTAGTGTAGGGTAGTGTAGGGTCGGGTAGGGTAGGGTAGGGTAGGGTAGGCAGGTTAGGCAGGGTAGACAGGGTAGGCAAGGTAGGCAGGGTAGCCAGTTGACGGGAGCGAAGCCCCGCGGGTCAGCTAGTAATATTATAAAGAGGTAAGTTTTGTATTTTCTATGTAACGAATAAACTCAAAAACTACTGGACCGATTTCAAAAATTCTTTCACCGTTAGGAAGCTACACTATCCCCGGGTGACATAGGCTACTTTTTATCACTGTATTCCCACGGGAACGGGAACTACGCGGGTAAAACCGCGAGGCGTGCGCTAGTAAAATATTATAAAGAGGAAAGATTTATATTTTTGTATGTAACGACAAAACATAAAATCGAAGGGACCGATTTCAAAAATACTTTTGCCGTTAGAAAGCTACATTATTCCGGAGTAACATAGGCTAATACTTATTTTCAAAAAAAATAGAAATCCTTATGAAAATTGCAATAATGTAACCCAAAGTAGAAAAATTTTGCTACTTTGGGTTACAGACGGACAGACAGAAGAGCAGACGGATATGTAAGTGACAGCAGTAGGGTTCCGTTTGGATCCTTCAGGTACGGATCCCTTAAAAAAAATATCAACAGAAAATCAACCTTCTCGCGTGCTTGACATTTTCTCTGGTGATTTCAATATAATTCAATCGAACATTTAATGCCATATTCCTCATTTTCTTACTAAGAATATTCGCAAGAAATCATTACCTTTTCTGACCTTTAAGCATAAGTATTCAATTCGCAAATTACCCCGCAGTTCCCGTAATTGGTTTTATTTTATTTTCTCTGAAGTCGGTCGGTTCGGAACTTCGGACGTGCGTCGAGCCAGGCGATTATCGACGATAAAGTTACGTGGAAATGTCGTTAACTGGTGCACCGACCTTTTTAAATAAGTGCCAGAAGTCGGCCGATAGTGTATTGGTCCTGAAAATTAAAGGAATGCAAACTGTTTGAGTTTTTTTTTTTTTTTTAAACAGTATGAACCTAATACTACTCGAAAGCTATGGCTGTTATTGGCTATGGTTAGGAAATAGGTGTTGATGTTAAATTGGAATGGGGGCTAACGTGTTCATTGCTCACCAGATGGCGCCACTGTTGACTAAGGTCCATAAATATAGCTGTTAAACCTTGTTATAACGCGCACGGAAGAAAAGTTTGAATTCAAATTAATTTTTAATGCCGTAAAAGTGCGTTTAAATATAAAATCGAGTATGCCGTTTTGTGAGCCCCTTTATTTCGTAAAAAGGAGGATACAATTTTGCGAAACATAAGACTACTATGGCTACTATTATAAAGCAGTGGTTGGTAAAATCCGCACCTATCTTAATATTTGGAAAACAACAATAAAAAAAGGAAAATAAACTCGCGCTATAAGCCAAAAACCTATAACATTTGACATTTTGAAGACCTCAGTCTACACCAGCGCCCCTAGCGGGGCAATTTATGTGTCAATTTATTCACACTAGCCTTGGGTTGTGGATTAGCCCACTCCTTTAAAAAGAGAGGAAGCCTGTGTTCCAGCAGTTGGTACATAATAGGATGCTTGACAATCAAAATACTGGATTTAAAAAAAAAAACATTTAAAGGTACTTTTGAATTGTCAAACCAAATGTTAATCTAGTTGCGTCATTACGTCTCTATGGAGAATAACGTGCAAGAAACTCCACGAACACTCCCTTCCATCAGTTTAATTACAATTATTTACACCATTTTTGTTGGAAAAATACATATAGGTGAGAACGATGTAAAAAAAAAGTTAAA
Source organism: Orthosia gothica (assembly GCA_949775005.1). NCBI lineage: Eukaryota > Metazoa > Arthropoda > Insecta > Lepidoptera > Noctuidae > Orthosia > Orthosia gothica. The sequence goes on along the minus strand of OX459065.1, from coordinate 4,091,462 downwards.
TCAAAAAATCTAAAAACCCGACTGCTTCAAAAGAGCTAAAAAGTCGTAAACAAGGAAAAAATCATGCTGTGCAGTCGGATGATACATATTCGCGGGCTGGCTGACCAAAATCTGGTGTATCCTCCGCCTGCACAGCATGATTTTTTCCTTGTTTACGACTTTTTAGTTCACTTTTGAAGCAGTTGGGTTTTTATGTTTTTTTTTTTATTTTTATTTATAACTTTTTAGTTAGTATTTTTTTGAATGAGATTCATTTAAACATATAAGTGGTATATATTTTTGAAATCTCCTCTTAAAACCCTTTATTTTGATAACCCACACGATGAGTTAGGAAGAAAAAAAAAATGGGTCCCCACATTAAGGCATCCAAAATCCGCCACTTTTCTATTGTCAAATTTTATCGAGCCTATGACACTCGCAGGGTTAAGACGAATTGATTGGCGTATGAATCATCAAAATCGGCCAACGCGTTTGGTCTCTGGAACGCCATATAGGAACAAATACATATATACATACATACACAGACATATGGGTTTGTGATGAGATGTATGACTGATTTTAAACGTAGTCATACTTACATTCATTTATACAAGTCTTTAGTGAGATCACAGTTAGATTATGCTGTAATGATTTGGAATCCCTTTTATGCAAAATACAAAGAAAAGCTTGAAACCGTACAGTATAAATTCCTTAAAGCCACTCATTACCGGTGTTTCCGTAAAACTGCCTCTTATCATAATTTATTGAAACATTATAAACTTACAACCCTTAATATTAGACGCACCTTTTTGGAAAGCATGTTTCTTTATGACCTGTGTAATAACAAATATGATTGCTCAGATTTAACAAACAGATTGTGAGAATTTAACTTAATTAACATCCGTATTTCTGTATCTGTAGATTATGTGTTTTTTCTTTTATTGTATAATATAGTATTTAACGAAGCTAAGGCTTATTAGTATTGCGCTTGTGCATGTATCTTCCAATTTTAATTATATATGATGTGGATAACGTTGTTAGTTGCACACTAATGTAGTCTTGTACAATTATTTGTTAACCATATATAGTGTGTAATTGTTTGTTTTCCCTAATAAATAAAATAAAATAAAATAGACTGATAAACACATTACCCTCCTTCGGCAGTTGGGTAAAAACGTCTAGTTGCACTTAAAAGCGTCTAGAATAAAACAAACAATTAAAAACTACTAAGTTAAAAACAGGCCGAGGCAGCCAAGTTATGACCAATTCCAACTGATGGCATCCGATCACGAATATGACGCATGGATTGGCACCACTCAGCTCAACCATCATGAAGGGAGCCAAATGATACAACGCATGTTACCGTCACAATCTAAGAAGTCCGTTGACGTTTCTCATTTAATATGCAGCGATAACATTCTACTTAATTGAAAAATTAAATTCATAATCCTAATGTATTACTTTACCATACACTATAACAACGAGTATTATTCGCAAGCATCAAGTTGAATTATTATTAAGTATTTTTCTGTCAAAACGGGCCTTTTATTTTGTGACAACTAAGTAGGTGACTAATTCTGTAGCCGTTCTGCACAGGCCATACTGGTGCAACTGCGTCGAGAGGACGTGACCTGCGAAGGAAGAGCAGTACTTTTTGGCGCTTCAAAAATAAGTATGTTGTTTGTATCCAATGATATTCAAATAAACAGATACGTTATACAATCACAAAACAATTGAAAAAAGTGTTTCGCGCAGCAGCGGCAGCACACATACACACTTTTCATTCATCTGACATTTCACTACAAGTCGAGAGGGATGGCTTGATAAAACCAACAAGATAAAAGAGACAGTTAGTGTTTGTCACTTGCGTGTGAATGTAAACAAACATTATTCTGACCACCAATGTTTTTTCTTTGTTGTAACCTCCAAATATCAGAATATTAGGAAAAAAAATAAAAAAATTAGTAAATTGAGGTGTATTGCGTACTTACATATTGTATGAGATCCTTCTGTTTTATGCAATTTGGTATTATAATTGGTACACTTTCTAAATACACACGATGGCATTTTTTTAATTTTGTTTTTGTTTCAACAAAGCGTATCGCCCTTCGCTATGCGTGACATAAACTAAAGACTAAAGGCTACAATTGTCTCCTATTCGAGTCTTCACAATGCGCGCGCTTATAACATATCTGTTTATTTGAATATCATTGTTTGTATCTAATGGTTTTAATAGTATATTACCAACATAATAAATGTATAGAACATGAAAACTGATGCGAATATAACGAAATATTTTGACACTATCCTACAAACTGAACCAGTGAGCCCGTTACCATTTTATCGATTGAATCGGGCACAATATGCCAATTTATTTTCATTGATAAATGACTAACTGTTAGACAATTAAACTAGAACAACCAGACTATTACGAAACTATTTGTTTACCCTGGAACTGCCCCTTGTAATGGTCAGTATTCAATATCGAGTTGTGAAATTAAATTGCTCAACCCTAAGGGTAGCCCAATGACGTTAATAAAGGAGAATTGCTATATTTAAATTGTTGATTCTTAATTTAAATCTAAACCTTTACAATGAACAACTTTGAAAGTATGAAGTTACATAATTATGAACAAGCAACCATAGACAATAAAATGCAATACTTCATGGACGCTGTTTTTTTTTAAAATAGTGAAGTGACGTGCTGTTTACCTCCGATATTCTGATGAATTAAAATTCACAGATGTATCGAATCTAAAACCTTACAGTAAATATAATAGTGTACAATTTTTATTAACTATTAATAATTTTAAAAACGAATGCTATCCCTGGGGTCTGCCCTTAATGTTAATTCCCATTAGTTTCGGGAAGCCGACGGAAGTAAGAAGACCGCTCTCCATTATTATTTTTTACTCTGTGACCACCTAACGCGGCCAGAGACACTTACCTTATGTTTTATTTTTTTATTGTCTGTGAACATCGGGACCGTGTTTCTTTTTTTTGTTTACATGTTAGACACAAGCTTTATGAGCTTAGGTTAATGGTGTGTGAACTATGAAAAGTGTGTCGTTTTTATGTTTTGGTTAAGAAATGGCGTTCTACGTTGCTGCGGAGTTTCAAATAAATGATCGAGGAATGGCGAATGAAAGATTTAGTGACTTTTTAGGGTTCCGTAGCCAAATGACAAAATACGGAACCCTTATAGATTCGTCATGTCTGTCTGTCTGTCTGTCTGTCTGTCCGTCCGTATGTCATAGCCACTTTTTTCCGAAACTATGAGAACTATGCTGTTCAAACTTGGTAAGTAGATGTATTCGGTGAACCGCATTAAGATTTTCACACAAAAATGGAAAAAAAACAATAAATTTTGGAGGTGCCCATACTTGAAACTGAAACTAAAAATATTTTTTTTCATTGATTTAATACGTGTGGGGTATCTATGGATAGGTCTTCAAAAATGATATTGAGGTTTCTGATATCATTTTTTTCTAAACTGAATAGTTTGCGCGAGAGACACTTCCAAAGTGGTAAAATGTGTGTGTCCCCCCCCCCTGTAACTTCTAAAATAAGAGAATGATAAAACTAAAAAAAATATATGATGTAAACATATAAACTTCCACCGAAAATTGGTTTGAACGAGATCTAGTAAGTAGTATTTTTTTAAAACGTCATAAATCGTAAACCGCAATTTACCAAGTAGTATTTATATATTATTGTCATCACGAATCGTCTCGCGCGCAGGTTTGACGATTTCCAGCCTCCCGAACAAGCCGGATTCCGAAAAGGCTTTAGCACCGTAGACCACATACATACGCTGCGGCAGGTTATACAGAAGACCGAAGAGTATAACCTGCCTCTCTGTTTAGCGTTTGTGGACTACGAGAAAGCCTTCGATTCGATCGAGACTTGGGCTGTACTGCAGTCTCTCCAACGGTGCCAAATCGACTACCGGTACATCGAGGTGTTGAAGTGTTTGTACAAAAACGCCACCATGTCAGTCCGACTTCAGGATCAGACCTCGGAACCTATCTTTCTGCAGCGAGGTGTGAGACAGGGAGACGTCATATCTCCGAAACTGTTCACCGCTGCACTGGAGGATGTCTTCAAGGTTCTGGACTGGAGAGGGCTAGGCATCAACGTCAATGGCGAGTACATCACTCACCTTCGGTTTGCCGACGATATAGTGGTCATGGCTGAGACCATGGAGGACCTCAGTATAATGCTCGATGACCTCAGTAGAGCTTCCAAAAGAGTGGGTCTTAAAATGAACATGGACAAAACCAAGGTTATGTTGAATGCCCATGTAACACCCACTCCTATCAAGGTTGGAGACTCTACACTCGAAGTTGTGGAAGATTATGTCTACCTGGGACAAACGATCCAGTTGGGTAGGGCCAACTTCGAGAAAGAGGTCAACCGTCGAATCCGACTCGGCTGGGCAGCGTTCGGGAAATTGCGCGGTGTCTTCTCGTCCAACTTACCACAGTGTCTCAAGACGAAGGTCTATGACCAGTGTGTGTTGCCAGTGATGACCTATGGCTCTGAGACGTGGTCGCTCACAATGGGCCTCATCAGAAAGCTTACAGTCACGCAAAGGGCAATGGAGAGGGCTATGCTCGGAGTATCCTTGCGTGATCGAATCAGAAATGTAGAGATCCGCAAGAGAACCAGGGTTACCGACATAGCTCGAAGAATTGCCAAACTTAAGTGGCAGTGGGCAGGGCACATTGCTCGCAGAACGGATGGCCGATGGGGCAGAAAAGTTCTGGAGTGGCGACCGCGAACCGGAAGACGATGCGTTGGAAGGCCTCCCACCAGGTGGACCGATGACCTGGTGAAGGTTGCGGGGATTCGCTGGATGCGGGACGCACGGGACCGGTCAATGTGGCGACGCTTGGGGGAGGCCTATGTCCAGCAGTGGACGTCTTTCGGCTGATATGATGATGATGATGATGAATTTACCAAGTAAGGAACCCTTCGTGCGAGAGTCCGACTCGCACTTGGCCGGTTTTTTAGTCTCTAGACGAGTTTTATTGAATGTCAGCGATGACAATTGTCAAAATGCCAAATTCATGGGTTTGATCATGTGAAATTTCGATAGCATCCAACTAGACCAGAGTCGATAATTTTTGAAAAGTCGATATTATGTCAAAATAAGGTGAAAAATTAATATTTCAATTAAAAAAAATTACAGTGTGTTTGGGACATAAAAAGGTAAGTTTTCACCAACATCATCAGCCTATTAATGTTCCCACTGCTCGGACAAAGGCCTCCTCTCTATTAGAGGGAATGGGCTGTAATCCACCACGCGGGCCCAGTGCGGGTTGGTGGATGTCACATGTCTTCGAATTTTTTGTTCTAGGACATGCCGGTTTCCTCACGATGTTTTCCTTCACCGTTTTGAGAGCAGTGGTGAAGAAATAATTTACACAAAGTAAATCGCCTGCCAGGGCTCGAACCCTTGACCTACAACTTGTAAGTCGCGGCCGATACCACTGAGCCACCACTGCTCTCAGCCACCACTGCTCTCAGTTTTCACCAAGCTATGAGAAAAAAATAAAAGTTGTAAAAGATAAAAATTAAAAACCAAAAACTTGGTTATTTGAATTTTGCACATACATTTTGAAGTTATGTGAAAAAAGTGTCAATTCAAAAGATCTACTAGATCTTTTTATTATCTTTTTAACTTTTTCCCATAGGACTTGTAGTTTTGCCGGAAATCGAGATAAACCGTGTTCACCCTTAAAAACTCACCCCCTTCCCCTTCCCGGCCTCAGAACGCCCGTAAATTATTTTTCCTTTAATTTTTGGTATATTCTCTTCCTTTTCCAAAGGGTTTCAACCTACTATTTTTTTTTTACTATTTATTTTAGCGTTAATATGTTTTTAATCATTCAAGCCTCAACGTCTAACCAGACTTCCATGAAATTTAGAACACGTCTAAATCATGGCCTGCATTGGGACATGGGGCATTTTCATCCCGGATGGTACGTTCTCGTGGGACTTAAAAACACTGTTAAAATGTTATTAGTCTAATATCTTATTCCTTCTGGATTACTGACCTGAATACAACGGTTTACCCACTGCAATACAATTTAAAAGCCACAAAGTGACAATAAAGCCGCGTGACAAGCGAGCGAGGCAAACATTGCAAACAGCACGCTTCGTAATGAATTCTAAAGTAAAGAGTGTAATGACTTGGAAAGGAGACTGTCAGATACGCTTCGCCCACTCATAGACTATGCGGCTATTTGTTTTTTAGATGCAACTGAGGTACTCCTTAAGGCAGTACCCCGAGCGAAACGCCGCGCTAGCCGTTTTTCGTGCTGTTTTTAGGAGCTATCTACTCGTTATTTAAAAAGAAATATCAACTAATAAAAATACATTAAATTTCTTAATATTATTGATTCTAAAATGGTCGTGTACTGTTTTTAGGGTTCCGTAGCCAAATGGCAAAAAAAGGAACCCTTATAGATTCGTCATGTCTGTCTGTCTGTCTGTCCGTCCGTATGTCACAGCCACTTTTTTCCGAAACTATAAGAACTATGCTGTTGAAACTTGGTGAGTAGATGTATTCTGTGAACCGCATTATGATTTTCACTTAAAAATAGAAAAAAAAACAATAAATTTTGGTGGTCCCCATACTTGAAACTGATGGGTTTGATGGAAAAAAAAATTTTTTCCATCAAACCCATACACGTGTGGGGTATCTATGGATAGGTCTTCAAAAATGATATTGAGGTTTCTATTATAATTTTTTTCTAAACTGACACACTTCCAAAGTGGTAAAATGTGTGTCCTCCCCCCTGTAACTTCTAAAATAAGAGAATGATAAAACTAAAAAAAAATGTAATGTACATTACCATGTAAACTATCAGCGAAAATTGGTTTGAACGAGATCTAGTAAGTAGTTTTTTTTTAATACGTCATAAATCGTAAACCGCAATTTACCAAGTACGGAACCCTTCGTGCGCGAGTCCGACTCGCACGCGGCCGGTTTTTTTTTAAAGAGGTAGGTATATGTTTCACTTATTTTCTTCCAACAAAACCATAAAAATGAGAAATAATTATTGATAGCATGCATCTCCTCGTCAAGTGTTCATTAATCATTGTTTGTACTAACACACAATAATTAATGAACACATAGATAGACAATTTAATAACGAACACTTGTGTCTTATATTTTTTTCAAATGACTAAAATTCGATTTTATAAAGATTTTATTCTAAAATCTGGGCGTATTCGCTACTGTAATTCATGCACCACCAGTGCCGCTAGACCAATAGGAATGCTCATATCTCATGCTGATTTTTTGGTCAGGGTACCGCCTTAATAAACTCGAGCGACTGCAGAACTTGTGCATCCGCTTCATTTTTGGTCTCCGCAAGTACGACCATGTATCGGAATTTCGGAACAGATTGAAGTGGATGCCGATTCGGCGTCGTCGAGATATCCATATTCTAACCCTTCTATAAACTATCCTGCACAATCCTAATTCTCCTCAATACATTCGTGAACGCTTTGAGTACCTTGTCCCGAGGGGTGAACCCTGTCGCACTGCTATATATGTCACTAGCTGTTTCCCGCTGCTTCGCTCCCGTGGGCCACCCCACAGGACCCGTTTTCGGGATTAAAAAATAGCCTATGTCACTCAGGAATAATGTAGCTTTCTATTGGTGAAAGAATTTTTAAAATCGGTCCAGTAGTTTCGGAGCCTATTCGGTACAAACAAACAAACAAAAAGATCTTTCCTCTTTATAATATTGGTATAGACTAGCTTATGCCAGTGACTTCACCCACGTGAAAAGTGTTTTATCATCTCAAGAGAACATTATACCGGGATGAAAATTACCTACAAACATTAGCCTATGTGCAATTCCAGACTATAATCTATCTCTGTGCCAAATTTCATCCAGATCCGTTAAGCAGTTCTGGCGTGCAAACATACATCCACACACACATCGAACCAAACTATCACATCTATACATATCTATAATATAAAAAAAACCGGCCAAGTGCGAGTCGGACTCGCGCACGTTGAAATTCAAAGATGGTTTTTACGTTTTTTTTTTGTTTTTTTTTGTAGTAAGGGTACTGTAGGGTAGGGTAGTGTAGGGTAGGGTAGTGTAGGGTAGGGAAGTGTAGGGTAGGGTAGTGTAGCGTAGGGTAGGGTAGGATAGGTAGTGTTTAAGGTAGGGTAGTTAGGGTAGATAAATGTTTGATGTTTTTATGGCAAAACAAAGTTTGCCTGGTCAACTAGTTTATAATATTAGTAAGATGTAAAACTTTAATTATTGGTTCGAAGTAAGATCGTCACAACTTAAATTAGGATATAAATAACTTTTATAATGATCTATTTCTCCCTAAACCTTTTTTTTTTTTGGGTGGGATATCATCCAATGACTTCTCCCGCTCTGGGTGAGGCGGGAGGGCGTGTCAGCCTTTTACTGACTAAAACCCACACGTGTTCCTTCAGTTGCTTGTGACAGGGCCGCGGTAACTCTCTGTCAAATTTATCCGCGACCCAGACAGTCATCGGCCCTATCAGGCCCCGTCACTTTTGCTGACATCTCTTTGAGGCGCCGATTCGTCAAATTCTTCTCTTTTAATTAACATACACACTATTGTTTTCCAATTTTCTTTAGATATTTGCAGAATAGTCAACATTGCTTGTCATATAAAAATCGTGCCATACAGAATCTTTTTAATTTGACTTCTCGCCCGTAACCAATCCCACAGCAATCGTCTTTGTCTATAGAATAAAAAATATCAATGAAACGTACAGATTCCAACACTGAAAAAATGTATCAATATTTCCATAGATCCCTACATTAAAAAAAATATACAATTATAACCCTTTGTAATACATATTATTATAGATGACGAAATAAGTTCCCATTATGAACCAAAAATAACAACCCTACCGTCAGAAACTCAAAAAGGCTCTGGATTAAAACAGAAAGCCCTCCCAGTACAACAAAAAAAATAATTGCGAAACTTAAAGCTAATCCTCAATTCACAATGTAATTCAAAAGTTTTATTTCGCCGAAAATCTCAACCTGTTTCGCAAACAAAATCCTAATTACAATCACAAAGAATGTCAAAAGGCTTGAGTTCAAACCTGTTCAAATTCACCGTCTCAATCTTACAACGTGAACTTAAACAATGTAAAAGTCCAGGAAACAGAAGCCGAGGTGAAACCATAATTCGGGTAGATGCGAAACTTCTCTGCTCCCTTCAAAGTGGCATTTTGGCCTTAGGTAATAGGGATGTTTCCTGGGTAGAAAAATGACAATTCAATTGAGTCCGTCAGTGAGATTATCAAACAATATTGGATACAATGATATTCAAATAAACAGATACGTTATACACTCACAAAACAATTGAAAAAAGTGTTCCGCGCAGCAGCGGCAGCACACATACACACTTTTCATTCATCTGACATTTCACTACAAGTCGAAAGGGCTGGCTTGATAAAACCAACAAGAAAAAAAGAGACAGCTAGTGTTTGTCACTTGCGTGTGAATGTAAACAAACATTAGTCTGACCACCAATGTTTTTTTACTAGACTGCCGAAGGAGGGTAATGTGTTTATCAGTCTATGTATGTATGTATGTATGTATGTATGTATGTATGTATGTATGTATGTATGTATGTATGTATGTATGTATGTTTGTTCCTATGTGGCGTTCCAGAGACCAAACGCGTTGGCCGATATTGATAATTCATACGTCAATCGATGCGTCTTAACCCTGCGAGTGTCATAGGCTACATTAAAATTGGATAATAGAAAAATGGCGGATTTTGGGTGCCATATTGTGGGGGCCCAATTTTTTTTTTTCTTCCAGTCCCATCGTGTGGGGTATCAAAATAAAGGGTTTTAAGAGGTGATTTCAAAAATATATAACACTTATATGTTTAAATGTATCTTATTCGAAAAAAACTAACTAAAAAGTTATAAATAAAAAAACTTAATTAAAAAAATCAAAAAACCCGACTGCTTCAAAAGCGAACTAAAAAGTCGTAAACAAGGAAAAAATCATGCTGTGCAGTCGGAGGATACATATTCGCCGGCTGGCTGACCAAAATCTGGTGTATCCTCCGCCTGCACAGCATGATTTTTTCCTTGTTTACGACTTTTTAGTTCGCTTTTGAAGCAGTCGGGTTTTTTGATTTTTTTAATTAAGTTTTTTTTTCTTTTTCTAACCTCCAAATATCAGAATATTAGGTTTTTTTTTAAAATAAATTACTAAATTGAGGTGTATTGCGTACTTACATTATGGTACGAGATCCCTTCTGTTTTATTTACTTTGGTATAGTAATTGGTACACTTTCTAAATACACACGATGGCATTTTTTTATTTTGTTTTTGTTTCAACAAAGCCTATCGCTCTTCACCATGCGTGACATAAACTAAAGGTAATAGTTACAATACATAAACTAAAGGTAATAGGTCACAATTGTGACCTATTCGAGTCTTTCACTTTCGAGCGACTCACGAGCAACTCGTAGCTAAATAATAACAGGCACAACGGCCGATCTTCAAGGGTAAGCAATGCTTGACGAGATCGGTCAGTGGATGGGTGACCATTTCAACATAGCGAGTTTCCTCCGTGCCTCGGAAAGCACGTTAAGCCGTTGGTCCCGGCTGTCATTTGAAGATCTTTGACAGTCGTTACGGGTAGTCAAAAGCTTGAGAGCTGACACTAGTCTTGCCAAGGGGTATTGTGTTGCCCAGTTACTGGGTTGTGGAGGTCAGATAGGCAGTCGCTCCATGTAAAGCACTGGTCTGAGCTGAATCTGGTAAGACTGGAAGCCGGCCCCAACAGTAATTGAGAAAAAGGCTAGGCAGATGATATCGTCGTCACTTTATGTTTACGTGTCAAAAGAAAAAAACCTTTCCAAATTTTTTACTAATCTTCCTGTCAGACAAAAAACTAATTTTCAGTAAACTACCCTATTTCGACCATCGCCATCACTGAGAGAATGACAATTTTTCTAGAGCCTCATTACCATAAACTCAACCGAGATCAACCGTCGAATCCGACTCGGCTGGGCAGCGTTCGGGAAGTTGCGCGGTGTCTTCTCGTCCAACTTACCACAGTGTCTCAAGACAAAAGTCGATGGCCAGTGTGTGTTGCCAGTGATGACATATGGCTCTGAGACGTGGTCGCTTACAATGGGCCTCATTAGAAAGCTTAAAGTCACTCAAAGGGCAATGTAGAGGGCTATGCTCGGCGTTTCCTTGCGTGATCGAATCAGAAATGTAGAGATCCGTAAGAGAACCAATGTTACCGACATAGCTCGAAGAATTGCCAAACTTAAGTGGCAGTGGCAGTGGGCAGTGGGCACGGCTTATTGTGTCGCCATGAGCTCAAAGGCTCTAACGCGTCAATGTTTCGACGCATTTTCACAGAAAAGGTTCTTTAATTTGCTTGGATTATATTATTATTATTTATCGTAATCATCATCATCATCATCATATCAGCCGAAAGACGTCCACTGCTGGACATAGGCCTCCCCAAGCGTTGTCACATTGACCGGTCCTGTGCGTCCCGCAACCAGCAGAGCCCCGCAACCTTCACCAGGTCATCAGTCCAACTGGTGGGAGGCCTTCCAACGCAACGTCTTCCGGTTCGCGGTCGTCACTCCAGAACCTTTCTGCCTCATCGGTCATCCGTTCTGCGAGCAATGTGCCCTGCCCACTGTCACTTAAGTTTGGCAATTATTCGGGCTATATCAGTAACCCTGGTTCTCTTTCGGATCTCTACATTTCTGATTTGATCACGCAAGGAAACTCCGACCGAGCATGGTTCTCTCCATTACCCTTTGAGTGACTGTAAGCTTTCTGATGAGGCCTATTGTAAGCGACCACGTCTCAAAGCCATATGTCATCACTGGCAACACACACTGGTCAGTTACATTAACAGCCCGATACTCGAGTTTTAGGAAACCAGGGGTAAGAATTTTATAATAGTCCTTGTTTTTTGGTCCACTTACGAGTCGTCAAACGAACTTAACGTAAACATTCAAGTCGTACAAGTTGAAAACTTAATCGTGTTTGACAAAAGCCGATTAAACTTTCAAAACTTATAAGTGAGGTAACGTATAAAGGAAAACACAAGAATAGTTCGCTTCTACAGTATTCATAGTCTATGACGGAAGTTTGTTAACTGTGAGCGTATTCGTGACGTCATATTGGCAGTATGGCCAACTTGGCGGATTGTTAATGGAACGGTTAAACTTTGAATATCGATCGCGAATTGATGCTAAGTAGCTAGACGGGTAACAAACACCGCCCACGTGTTATAGAGGTACCTAAGTAAGTGTGGGTGTGAAGCGAAACTACACCTACGTAGGTACTTACTTAGTTTCGTAATCCATTGGAAGTTAGTGAAGGTATTGTTAGTGATAGAACGCTAATTATCAATCTATAATTCATTCGTGCAAGCGGTTTAAGAGGAAATGTGCCCATCCAACCGGTGATTTAAGTTATCCGACACGTAAATATGCAGAGACCAACGATTAACTCAATAGATTATGAGGGCACCTAAGAGTGCCACATAATATTCTTTTCTCTACACTCACAACATAATGTTCCAAATATGAATTCAAAAATATTGCTTACACACGTATTTTATATTCGTGGATAGGTAAAATAAAAAACCATTACAGTTCAACATTTTCCTTCGATTTTCCAACAACTGCATCTTAAAATAACTTTTTAATTTTTATAGCATACTTTTACTTTTTAATTTATTTGGCGCTTATGGGCTCATTGACATTGACAGTATGGTGCAATGAGAATCTAAATTGCCCGCCATACTGCATATTTTTACTTTTTCCACTTTTATTTTATTTCAACTGTATGAGTTAAGATATCCGTCTATTTAGCTGCCGGTATTTCACGGCATCGTCTGAAGACTGCAGGATCATCTCACGCCTCTCCTTCATTAGCTTGAGAGTAGGATCAGAGAGCTTTTTATTTCTATATGTACGGCGGGTCTTGAAAAACTTAGACCCGACCGTATGGACAGCTTCCACGAACCCATCGCTATATTCGTCCACGGAGCTCCCTAGGCACTCGAAACGATTCTGGAGTTCGAGCTGAAAGATTTCGGGGTTTTGGATCTGGATTTGTGCTGGACGGAGCGTGGATTTCATCAGTCGAGACCTTTCAAGCTTGATATGAATGTTCAATGTGCCTCTTACCATACGATGATCGCTCCCGGTTTTCACCGAATTGATCACAGAGACATCATTGAACATTTGCTTCTTGGTTGACATGATGAAGTCGATCTCGTTTTTAGTTCCACCATCCGGGCTTTGCCATGTCCACTTCCTGTGCTCACGCTTTCTGAAGAAGGAATTCATCATATAGAGGCCTTCCTTCTCCATAAAACTGGCCAGTAGGTGACCCCAGTGGTTCCGACGTCCAACTCCAAATTGCCCCACTTGCAGCTCATCCTCGTCTCGTTTGCCCAGTTTTGCGTTGAAGTCCCCCATGACAACGGTGAAGTGAGTTTTGAAACCATGCATGGCTTTAGAGATATCCTCATACATAGTCTCTACCTCGTCGTCGGGGTGTGCCGAGGTTGGGGCGTAAACCTATATGACCTTCAGCGAATATCTTGAGGATATTCTGAGTATAAGGTACGCCACCCTGGGACTGCCGGTCACCCTCTCGGAAATAGAGCAGGTTACCAGATTTGAGGATTATCGTGACCTCCCCCTCTCTTCGGACTTCAGATAACCCTACAATACTCCATCGTAACCTGCTCAACTCTTCCTCGAGTTCGGCTATCTTCTCGTCGGTCCGAAGTGTTCTCGTGTTGTACGTTGCCAGGTCCAGTCGTCGGTGTTTATGGGGGTAGCCGGGTCCACTCCGGAGATTCTTCGCACCCCTTGCCACGCCATCGCCTTGACCGCTACCGTAGTCGAGGGTAGACAGGCTGCCGGGCACTCGGGGCAGTTTTTTAACTGTGCTATTCATGGTTTGGGGGGGTTTGCCGTAATCGCCACGCTTGGCAGGCGGGTTGGCGATCGCAGTTTGTTATTAAAGTGCTTTGAGAACGCTGCTGCCCATTCTCTGGTTTTTCCCTTAGTCGCCTCTTACGACACCCACGGGAAGATATGGGATGGTGAAATTCTTTACGTCCGTCACCATACGGTACACCGTCACCATACGGTACTCCGTCACCATACGATACCACCATACGGATCTCGAAGTCCTTGAAAACCGACCCCCGCCGCTTTAATACCGAAAGCATTAAAGATGCTATCGAGCGGAATATGGGCTCCAAGGTCTTTGCAAGAGATCTGTCTATTGGGCAGAGCCAGCTCACAAAACTGAAGACCGATGATGGCAGGATTGTATCCGCCAAACCGGAGCTTCTGAGGGAGATCGAGAGTTTCTATGGGCAGTTGTACACGTGAACCAGTAAACCCGCTGCGAATCTAGCAAACGACCCAAGAGCTAGATTGACCCGACATTATACCGAAGATATCCCGGACGTCAGCCTGTACGAGATTAGGATGGCTCTGAAACAGCTTAAAAACAACAAGGCGCCGGGTGACGACGGAATCACGGCTGAACTCCTGAAGGCGGGTGGAAAACCAATACTTAAGGCCCTTCAGAAGCTGTTTGATTCCGTCATACTCGAGGGCAAAACGCCACAGGCATGGTGCAGGGGTGTGGTGGTCCTCTTCTTCAAAAAGGGTGACAATGCCCGGCTGAAGAACTATAGGCCCATCTCACTTCTTAGCCATTTCTACAAGTTGTTTTCAAGAGTCATCACGAATCGTCTCGCGCGCAGGTTTGACGATTTCCAGCCTCCCGAACAAGCCGGATTCCGAAAAGGCTTTAGCACCGTAGACCACATACATACGCTGCGGCAGGTTATACAGAAGACCGAAGAGTATAACCTGCCTCTCTGCTTAGCGTTTGTGGACTACGAGAAAGCCTTCGATTCGATCGATACTTGGGCTGTACTGCAGTCTCTCCAACGGTGCCAGATCGACTACTGGTACATTGAGGTGTTGAAGTGTTTGTACAGTAACGCCACCATGTCAGTCCGTCTTCAGGATCAGACCTCGAAACCAATATTTCTCCAGCGTGGCGTGAGACATGGAGATGTCATTTCTCCGAAACTGTTTACTGCTGCGCTGGAGGATGTATTCGAGGTTCTGGACTGGAGGGGCCTAGGCATCAATGTTAATGGCGAGTACATCACTCATCTTCGGTTTGCCGACGACATAATGGTCATGGCTGAGACCATGGAGAGCCTCAATACAATGCTCGATGACCTCAGTAGAGCTTCCGAAAGAGTGGGTCTGAAAATGAACATGGACAAAACCAAGGTGATGTTGAATGCCCATGTTACACCCACTCCTATCAAGGTTGGAGACTCTACACTCGAAGTTGTGGACGACTATGTCTACCTGGGACAAACGATCCAGTTGGGTAGGGCCAACTTCGAGAGAGAGATAAACCGTCGAATCCGACTCGGCTGGGCAGCGTTCGGGAAGTTGCGCGGTGTCTTCTCGTCCAACTTACCACAGTGTCTCAAGACAAAAGTCTATGACCAGTGTGTGTTGCCAGTGATGACATATGGCTCTGAGACGTGGTCGCTTACAATGGGCCTCATCAGAAAGCTTACAGTCACTCAAAGGGCAATGGAGAGGGCAATGCTCGGCATTTCCTTGCGTGATCGAATCAGAAATGTAGAGATCCGTAAGAGAACCAATGTTAACGACATAGTTCGAAGAATTGCCAAACTTAAGTGGCAGTGGGCAGGGCACATTGCTCGCAGAACGGATGGCCGATGGGGCAGAAAGGTTCTGGAGTGGCGACCGCGAACCGGAAGACGTTGCGTTGGAAGGCCTCCCACCAGGTGGACCGATGACCTCGTGAAGGTTGCAGGGATCCGCTGGTTGCGAGACGCACGGGACTGGTCTATGTGGCGACGTTTGGGGGAGGCCTATGTCCAGCAGTGGACGTCTATCGGCTGATATGAT
The DNA here is from genome assembly GCA_949775005.1 of Orthosia gothica. Classification (NCBI taxonomy): domain Eukaryota; kingdom Metazoa; phylum Arthropoda; class Insecta; order Lepidoptera; family Noctuidae; genus Orthosia; species Orthosia gothica. Next base: position 4,075,466 of record OX459065.1, on the reverse strand, counting down.
GATGATGATGATGACTGATACGCATCCGCAAGAGACATAGTTTACCGACATAATCCGAAAAATTAAAGAAACACAAAAATCTCCTCTTATACAGTAATCAGAAGAAATTCAAACACATTTATTTTGTCTTTTTCTAAGCTGCATCTGCCACAATTCAAGCACGTTTAATGTTGAGAAAACACGGCATCTTCGTGGAGCTCACATTTTCCAGCCATTTTATAGTATTATAAAAACCATCTGCAGCTTACTTCAATAAAATAGAAAACTTCACACTTTTACTGAACTTAAAATAGCCGGATAGTTTTCTAAATGTTGAAATATAGCTGAAAACGTATTTTATTCAGACTATTTATATACGAATATTAAAAAATACCTATTATTTGGAAATAGTTAATCGTTTCTTAATGTACTGTTTCATTCAACTGTTGAATGTCGATTAAAAACGCTTTATTTTAATATTAATTACTGTATGTATGTATGTATGTATTTATAGTTTTGGTAACCAGCTCGCGAATAAACAATACTCCGACTACACAGCATGATTTTCTTCTTGTTTACGTCTTTTTAGTTCGCTTTTTAAGCAGACGGGTTTTTTTGATTTTTTTAGCTAACTTTTTTTTTATCGCATGGAAAGTCTTGTTAAAAAGAACGAGACCTTCGAGTAAGGTTATTTCCATGGTGTGTAAGGGACAGATGTTCCTATTCAAGTCAGATACAATCTCCTGTACGGCCCTGTACGTACGGGCCTTGGACGTCAATAATATCACGAAAAGAAATACAATTATTTATTCTGTAAATGTATCTGACCGACTACCGCTGAGAAGAAATGGCAAAACAAACTCAGGCGTGGAACAATTCCTCCACCATGATAACCAAAATCGTAGTGAAAAAACGATCATTCATTCTAGAATTTTATTCCAATTGAACACGAACTGTAAAAGGATCAGGTCCAAATTTTTGAAGGATACAGACACTGGTTTCCGACTCATAAGTGACAAAATATTGCTAAGTTTTGGATATTTGCTAATAATAATTATCTTTATATTTATATTGTAATAGTCTCATTCATTAAACAACTAAACTTGTAGCTTAATTTCTTCAAATAAATTATAATATCAACTCTGTGTCTTTTTACGCTATTTAAAATACGCATGTCCTTGCTTGACTACCTAAGAATATTTTTGCCGAATTTTTTTTTTGAATTTGTGAATTGTTGCAACTTTTAGAATATGTCTTGAATAATTTTCATTCCATTGTGCAATTTATTATCGAACATTTATTTTCCAGTGTGACAAATGTGATATCCGTTGTGCAATTACGTCAAAGTCCTGAACCAAAATTGCCACAACATTAGGGATGTTTAGGCATTGAGCAGTTAGCCAGATCAAAATTAAAGCAGTCTAAAGCTAAAGGATTGATACAAAGGCAGTTTGGATTGGCTAAAACCACAGCAAAGCTGTTGGTGCCTCCATCGGTATCAAACATTGTGACAACGACACAATTGTGGAGGTTTTGCTAACTGACACATATTCACTACTGGATTAGGCTGCAAAGGCAGGCAAGAGCGTCGCCAGCCGATGGCTTATTGGGACTCCCCCAAGTGTTACCACATGCAGTGAATTCCCGGCACCTTGACCCAGATCTTTAATAAATAAATACAACAAAATAAACGTCCACAAAAAAACAGTAACCTTCTCTTCACAAATTAAGACCTGTATAGTGTATATTACCTCCAGCACTTTACTAGCTTAAAATACTATTGTATGTAACAAATAGAGCTGAATGGAGGATAAAATAAAGCTATAAATAACTCTCACACAGCCCCCATTCAAATTACGTAGCGCGTATGAGCTGTAATAAACTACTCCTGTTAGGTACTGCTCTCAAGGAAAGCGGAGCGATTATATTAATATTATCCCTTGTTCGCATTAGGATAGATTCGCTTTAAGACAGATTCGCTTTACGACAGATTCGCTTTGCGACAGTTTTGCTTTATGACAGATTCGCTTTACGACAGATTCGCTTTACGACAGATTTGCTTTGTGATAGATTCGCTTTACGGCAGAAGTAAAGTGAACTTGATATATCTATATCTGTAAAACTTATTAATAAAACAAGTAATAAAACGTTTATTTTCTGCCTGTGATAGGTTTCAATAAGAACAAGTATATTATTTTGTCGTTATGTGTCACGTTGTTTGATTCTTACAGTTTTTTTTCAGAGGTTCTGGATATTGTCTACGTAAATCAAAAGAAGGTGTTGGCATTTTTGTGTTTAAAAATTGTTGTTTTGATTAAGTTAGTATAATAAGGTTATAATTAAAAGTTGTTATGTCATATTCTACTTCAGCTTGTGAATTCTACTTTAGGAAATGCTTAATGTCTTTAGCATTGCGCACAGTAGCAGAGTTTGACAAGTTCTGAAATAAAATCAAAATTCAGAACTTTGTCCAAAGTTTGACTTTCTGTAAACAGGCTTTTTTTCTTCTTTTTTTCTTTAATATCTAAGATTCGTGTTATATTTGTGTAATATTTATTTATCTCAACCTTATCACATATATTTTTACAGAATTTCACCCCATGCGATACATGCGCTTATCCTAAATTACTTCACACTTTATCTATACTTCTATATTCTATACTAATAATATTATAAAGAGAAAAGATGGTGTATTTTTGAATGTAACGAATAAACATAGAAACAACTGGGCCGATTTCAAAACTTCTATCACCGCTGGGAAGCTACACTATCCCCGGGTGACATAGGCTACTTTTTATCCGTATATTCTCACGGGAATGGGAACTACGTGGGTGAAACCGCCAGGCGTTCGCTAGTTATTTATAATAATATTGACAAGAAGCACTTTCAAACATCGATTGCCTAATTTAAGGAATTTATCGCTTAACAACATATAGTTTAGCTTGCACTAGAGCTCCACCTTAACAGTCGCGGCTCGAAACTGATAGGTTAATGCTGTGAGTCTGACCTGCGATATATTATCGACTCGCTGCGACGTTCAATCGATAATCGATATCGAGATGTTGTGGTACAACACTAAGGTAATATTGTGGCACAGGAGTCGTGGACAAATGTTGCTTGGGTAAGCACTTTGTATCTTGTTGAATGATAAAGAAGATACAGGAATGTCTTTTAAAAATGTCTTTTCTTACTTAAGACGACGACTAACGCCAACGACCTTGAGGGAACAAAACATGCCCTCGTTTCTCACCCGCGCGACCCGAAATTTAGTAGTGTTTTGTACTTTTCTTATTATTCTATGACTATAAAAAAAAAGCTTCAGATCAAAATGTAGATAATTAAATTGTCTTTGATATGGTGTCGATTTCATTAAAATACGCCCAGAGGTTTTGTTGTGATTGCCGTGTTTTTGTCCGTTTTAGACATAACTTTACAAATTAATTACACTATGTTATACGAATAAAACTCAAAATTTGCTCAGATGAAATTATTAAGAAAATGGTCTATTATAACATATATTTTTTCCAATAAATAACGACCAGCCATTTAGACGTGATTCTTATTTTATAATCAGCTAATCAAGGGAATCGGCTTCGGCACGAACTATTTTGTGCGCGAGGTTAAAATGCATGCTTTCTCATCCGACAACACGTGCGAAAGAGATAGATGCTGTGATGAGCAGTAAGAAGCTAGTCCGCGTACAAATACACACTTTTACAAATTTTTAGCGAAATGGATATTGTTTTAGGACGAAAACGAACGCGCGAAATTTTATAAACAGACCTTTGGGAGTCTAGATATCATGAAACAACGACTAAATGTATCTGTTCTAAATAAAATTATTTGCCTTGTTGAACTACTAATCTATCTCTGTATGGTGACCGCTTTGCAGTTTTTCTTCATCTTATGGTATTTATTTGCGCCCAAAGATGCGTTAAAATTAGTGTTGAATTAAGGAAGTTTCGACGCTCATTACTTCCAAAAGATATTTATTTTTTACTTTTTTGTTTCCATAAAGGTCTAGATAATGATGAGACAAATTGATATCATTTTTAATTTTGAACGTACACCGACAAACAGTGGAGAATCGCTAGACGAGTTTGTATAGAAGAATGATAGACTAAGGCAACCTTAAATGTTCGTTTGTAAATGTTTCTCAATTGACCTCAGCTTGTGCCCTTAAGATACAAGACATTGTTTAGGTATTACATCTTTATAAGATTTTTACAGCGGTGCTAACGGCTTCCGAAAAAAAGAACGATTGAATAACAAGTAGGTAGTAACTTTCAATTAAATGCAAATCGCAAATCCATGCTAATTAAATTGCTTTTAAGACCTTTGGTGTAGTACCTACCTATTTTATCGATTTTGATCTTTGCTTTTTTATCATCTGCCTAGCCTTTTCCCAATTGTTGGGGTCAAATCAAATCAAAATTGTTTATTTGCTTAATACAGGTAGATTCAAACAGGTGTTACAAATATTTATAAAGTACACTGTATCATACCTAATAAGGTGTGCAAATATTTATATTATTGAAAATCCATCTAAATAATTATTAAAATAACAATAAAAAATAATTACACTAAAAATATAAAAAACAAATCAAATTCAAAATACTACAAATGTCAAAAGTGAAATAAAATAAAATAAAAATAAAATTGTTAGATGAATTAAATTACATGTCATAAAATTAACAATCATATAAATGAAAGAGCTGTCAAATTAATGGATGTCACACTATTTTTAATGTCATATTATTCTATGTCAATAAATTACTCTAACTATAGGTCTTTATCTATCTATATTTTGATCCTGTAAGTAGTCCTTGATACTACCAGGCCCCTCAGAAAGTATTGCGAAAAAAAGTTTTTATATATGGGAGACTGGCCAGTTATAATGTTTTTCGAAAATATGATTATTTATAAGTAAAAATAAGTAAGTTCCAATTTCAAAATTTCCCTCCACATTTTTTGCGAGTTAATTCAAAGTATTGTGTCTCACTGAAATATGGATCTGCGCCGGGAACATTTTAGAGCTATGATTTTATACGATTTCAAGTGTCGCCTGAAACCGGATGAATCGTACGATAGACTTCAAATGGCATTCATGGATGAAGGCCCTTCCAAGGCAACCGTGTATCGTTGGTATAACGAATTCAAGCGCGGTCGACCAACTTTGGGGGATGACGAAAGAAGCGGTCGCCCTTTGACGGCTGTTACCGAAGAAAACGTGCTAGCAGTGAAAAATTTAATCCAAGACAATAGGCGAATTACATATCAGGAGATTCAACAGGTTACAGGTGATGAGTCCTGGATTTATCAATACGACCCAGAAACCAAGCGCCAGTCGACTGTTTGGGTGTTTCAAAATGAGCCAACGCCTACCAAAGTGAAGCGATCTAGAAGCGGGGGTAAGATTTTGATCGCTAGCTTTTTTAATTTGACTGGCCACTTGGTATATAAAATAGATAAAGACCTATGAAACTGAAGCATACACACGACAGGAACGAATTGTTAAAGGCTAAAAATAACATCAGAGCTACTTGGAAAGCTGTCAAAGTCATCACTAACTCCAGTTTTCAGCCCCAGTCTCCCAATGATCTTATCCTGGGCTCTACTGATGTAAATTCATCTGTCAACCAAATAAATAGGTTCTTTGTGAGCGTGGGCGAAAACCTAGCCTCAAACATTAAGCCTCCCAGTAATCCCGCCTTGAATATTGCAACTCAGCCGACTCCGCCAAATTCCCTCGCTATCATGCCTGTCGACGAATCGCAGGTGTATGGGATAATTTGTAGTTTACGAGCAGACTGTGCCACGGGCCATGATGACATTCCAGTAAAAATACTTAAGTATTCCAGCCCTATACTCACTCCTCCTATAACACATATATGTAATCGTGCAATTGATACCGGTGTTTTTCCTAGAGTATTTAAGAAAGCCGTAGTCCATCCAATCTATAAGAGTGGGGACAGAAGTATTGTGTCTAACTATAGGCCGATTTCTGTTTTGAGTTCCTTGTCTAAAATCCTTGAAAAAATATTAAATAAATCCTTAACTTCATATCTCTCCAAATTTCAAATACTTGCCAATAATCAGTACGGATTTAGACAGGGAATCTGCACTGAAGACGCTGTCCAAGATCTTGTAAACAGCGTCGTTTCTAATTTGGATAAAAAGCAAAAATGCTATGGTGTCTTTTTGGACTTATGTAAAGCATTTGACTCAATTTCTGTACCTACACTGCTTCTGAAGATGGAAAACATTGGAATACGTGGCCTTGCGTTAAAAATGTTCACAGATTACTTGTCTGGAAGAACTCAGCGTGTAAAGATCAATTCCTTTGTCAGCGAAGATGAGTGTATCTGTTTTGGGGTGCCACAAGGAAGTATATTGGGACCTACCTTGTTTCTAATATATATAAATGATTTGTGCAAATTGTCTATCCCCAACTGTGAAATATTCACCTACGCTGACGACACGGCGCTTATTGTGTATGATGCTAACTGGGACAAGGCCAAGCAAAGAACGGAACACGCTCTCCGCCTTGTGATGGAGTGGCTTTCAGAAAATCGCTTAACTCTCAATATTGAAAAGACCAAACTCTTACGTTTTTCCTTGCCAAATTCCATGCCTTTACCCATCGAGTCTAGTTTAGTAAAAGCCCATTCCTGTTCAGAGCATGCTACCAGCTGTAGTTGTCTTACACTCTCCTTAGTTTCGAGTATCAAATACCTAGGGGTGCACATTGATGAAAAACTAACCTGGCGCACCCACATCGAGGCATTATGTACACGCACAAGGAAGCTAATCTACATATTTAAAGAGTTGAGACATTCAGCTGACCCTGCAACTTTGTCATTGGTCTACCAGAGTCTATGTGCATCAATAATCACCTACTGTATTACTGTATGGGGAGGCACTTATAAAAATCTTCTAATTCAAATCGAACGTGCTCAAAGGGCTATTCTAAAAGTTATGCATTTTAAGCGTAGAGATTATCCAACCGCCCTGCTGTACTCTGAAACCAAAGTCCTCACTGTACGACAACTCTTCATTTTGCGTGTAGTCTTACGCCGTCACTCCTCCCAACCGCTAGACTCAAACATCCTTCTAAGGCGTCGAGGTCGTCTGATCTGTGACACCGTCCAATGTCGTTCCGCATTCGCTAGTCGCCATTACTTAGTCTTAAGCGCTCGTCTTTATAATAAAGTACATCGGTTAATTGATATTTACACGTTGACCAAGTTTGCGCTGAAAGCAAAGCTAACAATTTGGTTGCAGAATTTATCTTACGGCGATGCGGAGGATGTTCTTGCGGTCGCCTCATGAGTGCCTGGGAAAGGTACTCAGGGGGTGATCGTGTGGGTGTCTTCTGTGTGGTTGGGATATCTTCTGTAATATGATAGGTACCTATGTATAGGTAATTAATTTTGCAATTGACATGCATTGACGGAAGTACATACATAAAATAATAATAACTAATGAGCAGATTTTGTGTCACATTTGTTTTCGTGGTAGTGGTCTTAGAGACTATTCCTGTAAGTTTGAAAATATCAAGGTGTATGTAGTAAATTTCTTTGTTTAGTAAAGCAATCTGTTGTATGTTGATAATTAAAGTATCATTGCGGTAATTACTGAGTCACTAACATTTAAGTTATAACATTCAATGGTTACGAGGAACTTTGACTCCTGAGATACAAGTATCTTTTTACTTAGTTCAGGAGCCAGCTGTTCAACCTGATTCTGACTCCCTTTTGTACAAATGTTTAGTGTATAATTAACCTTGTGTTACTGTTTTGTACAATAAATTTATTTTTGTTTTTTGTTTTTGTTTTGTATCAATTCCCTTACGGGATCAAAGAAGCATTAATGCCGAATGGTATACTACCAAATGTTTGCCAGAAGTTTTCTCTGTTATAAGCAACAAGCGACCAAACACAGGGCTCCGCGGGCTACTGCTCCACCACGACAATGCACCTGCGCACACCGCACTCAAAACGAGGGACTTCCTGGACAGCACGCCAGTCAAACTCCTGGGTCACCCTCCTTACAGCCCTGATCTAGCACCGTGTGACTTCTTTTTATTCCCAAAAATAAAAAATCAGCTCAAAGGGATACAATTTTCGTCGCCGGAAGATGCGCTGGCTGCGTTCGAGCAGGCTGTAAACGAGGTGTCTGCGGCGGACTGGAAAAAGTGTTTTGAAAACTGGTTTAGGCGCATGAATCTGTGTATAGAGGCTGGTGGAAAGTACTTTGAAAAGATTTAATAAAAATATATGTACGTATAGAACAATTTTTTTTAGTTTCGCAAAACTTTCTGAGTGTCCCACGTATAATAACATTTATTCACTAGGAATTTGTGCAGCTTCGACTTAAATTGATGTACAGGTAACTTTTTGACATTGTCAGGTAATTTGTTGTAAATCAATGATGACATAACAAGAATACTTTTATTGATTAGTGCTGTTTTCCCATATGGTATTTCAATGTCTAATCTTTTTTTATCACGTAATTGCCTATAGTAACTTTTAAAAGCAGTCTTATAATAATTTGGGTTTGATTTCACAAAAACATTTAGTTCATATATGCATAACGAAGGCATTGTCAGAATGTTTAAGCTTTTAAAATACGGTTGACAGCTGGTAGTTTTGTCTACATTACACATTGCTCTAATGCATTTCTTTTGAGCTTTAAATACAGAATCCTTATCGACTGAGTTGCCCCAAGATATAATACCATATCTTAGAACAGGTGCCACAAGTCCATGATAAGCAGCTAATAAGGCTTCTTGATTAACAATTTTTGAAAGTTTATACAGAGCAAATGAGGATTTATTAATTCTTTTGCAGACATTTTCTAAATGTGTTTTCCATGTCAGTTTATCATCAATATTAATGCCCAGAAACTTTGTATCTGTCACGGGATGTACAATTTCGCCTTGGTAACTAACTTTTATATTTTTCAGTTGGGTTCTCTGGTAAAAGTGTATTATTTTCGTTTTGTTCATATTTATTTTAAGATTATTTTCGGTTAACCATTGAATTATCCTATTTAATGGTTGGTTGACTACGTGCTCATAATCATTTTGTTTGTCACTTTTTATTATGACTGTGCTATCATCTGCAAATAGTACCATTGGTTGATTGATATGGTTAGGAAGATCATTGATATATATCAAGAACAATAAAGGGCCTAGAACACTTCCTTGTGGTACTCCCATTTTTACAGTTTTCGAGTTTGACCTATATTTAATCTCAGTTCGTGTTTTCTGACATATCTGTGTTATTTCTACAACTTGTTTTCTATTCTGCAGGTATGAATAGATGAGATCTAACGCTTTACCTCTTATGCCATACATGCTTAATTTTTGCATTAGTATCCTATGGTCAACTCGGTCAAAGGCTTTACTCATATTCATAAATATAGCACATGTTGGTATTTTGTTGTCAATGGCGCCCAAAATAGTTTTTAGTAGGTCATAAATTGCCATATTTATTGATTTCCCCTTGCGAAAGCCTTTCTGTTCGTCTACCAAAATATTATATTTTTCTAAATAGCTGTATAGTCGGCTATATACGATTTTTTCAAATAATTTTGAAAAAATGGGTATAGGTCTACCAGAATCTCATGGCATTTTTTTTTTTTTTTAAATTGTGATTTTCATGTCAATGTCAATTGTCACCTGTCAAATCAAAGTACTTGATGTGTCAACCGCTGCTGAATTTTTTTGATATTATCTTGAAAATTTGTTATTTTTGTGAAAATGTCGAAAAACCCACTTCGATCTCAAGCGAGACATATTGTTTTCAATGTGTATCATAAAATAAGGGAAGAAGAAGGCGTAAATCAAACTCAATCTTTGATTTTAAAGTGCGTCGTAGAGTGGACCGGTAAGTTGGCCTGACTTGTTTTGATACTTTTAGTTTATTTTACATTTTTCTTACTTAATTTTTATTTCTTTCCATTACTATTATATGGTTAATACACAGGGCACATCGAATGATGGCCGGAAGGAAATGGCAACAGTAATGTAACTGTTACTAATTCTTCGACAAGATATTGATTTTAACGGAGATTGAGAATCTTTGACGTAAGAAAAATATTAAGTAATAATCTGCGCCCTGCAGTGGGACGTGTATATAGACGGGAGTTTTTGGCGGGCTTTTGTCGAGTGAAGTTCAGTGGCTGTTAATATTATTTGCAAATTGATTCCTAGTGGATATTGTGGTATATTATTGGTGTAGTTTTGTGTCTCAACTGTTTACGCAACTGGACAATTTATCTTGGGATAATGGAGCGGAGTATTTTATTGTAGTTTGACTGCCTCTGCAAAGCTTACTGGGAAGACTGACTCGATACAATTTGCTGCCAAATACTCCAAAAAACATTAGAATCTGTTACATTCGCATTCTAATGCATACTAAAGAATAAATATAAGATCCAAAACTCTTTCCAAAGACGTGGCTAAAAGGTCCTAGCAACCAGACCATAAAACTTACATAAAAAAAGTATATATAGACTGATGATTATGAATGACTATAAGTAACATGATACATTTTATTATTTTTTACAGACTTTATACATAAAGAGATTGGTTTTGAATATGTTAAATGCCAATGCAAAAGAACCATTTTGATGGAGAGAGATGACATAAAACTACAAAGATACAAGTTTTTGAAATGCCAGTGAGTTCATGGAATCGTATTCTAGTTTTCTAGTTCTGAATGAGGTTTTAAGTTATTAGTATGATTTAAATGATATATAATAAATTAGTACATAAATTAATATTCAATTGATTTATTTTTCCTATGTTAAGAACCCGATGTATAACAACATTATTCATACACATACCTATAATACTCACAGTGGATCTTTGTGTCTCTGAATTGGTTGCAAGACCCCGCGCAGTAGCTATTTTTGTGTCAATGTTGAAGGTGAAGATAGCATTGTATAACTGTCTCTTTCACTCGCTTATGTATGTCACATCATCCTATCTCGCTTACTCTATGCAGTTTATTCGATGACAAACTGTTTCTTACGCAATGGTTGGCAAGACCAAGTTCAAAGACACAAAGATCCGCTGTGACTACTATAATATAGGTACCTTATGTTCATTAATACTAAAGACATAAATAAAAATTAAACAGTATCAAGTTCGTTTAATCCAATAGCAGTATCCAATTTCCCCAGTATTGCACACAACAAATTTTTATTTCCACATTTGCCATGAGATTTCGGTAGACCTATATCAACGCTATGGGTCTATAGTTCCCCATTTTTCGTTTGTCATCTTTTTTATGTAGCGGAATGACAATAGATGTTTTAAGTTTTTCTGGGTATATGCCGTTAGAAATGCATAAGTTAATTATGTAGCACAGATGAGCTGAAATATCCGGGGATACATATTTTATGACTTTGGTGCAGATACCATTTTTGCCCACACTATGGGTATTTTTCAGCAGCTTTATTTTCCTGTCTACCTCTATAGGTGTTGTGGGAGTAAGAAAGATTGAGTTAATTTTAGTTTTGATTCTATGATTTGAGGGTCTGGTTTTGTTTTGACTGTAATTTCTTAAGTTACATGTTTGGTCTGATTCTGAAGCTTGGTCAATAAAGAAGTTGTTAAAATTATTCACTATAGATTTAGGATCTGTAATCTTGATGTTATCTTTAAGTATTTCTGTAATAGGCTCTTTGGGAAAGTTGAATTTAGATTTGTTTATAATTGACCATGTCGCTTTTGATTTGTTTTGTGATGTATTTATATAGTAATTGTTTTGTGATTTCTGAGTTAGTGATATTATTTTCTTAAATCTAGCTGCGTATTGCTTAAATATGTTTTTATTTCTTTTTGTTGGATTTATTCTATATTGCCATAACATTTTTCTTTTGACTTTACTACTGTTTCTAAGACCTTTGGATATCCATTTAGTCGTCTTCCACTCTTACCGGATTCAGCAAAGTACCAGTGTATAACATGGAGCGACTGCCCATCTGACCTCCACAACCCAGTAACTGGGTAACACCATACCCCTTATCAAGACTGGTGTCAGATCTCAAGCTTCTGATTGCCCGTAATCAAAGACCGACTCGACTGATCGAGATTTGACTGTCAAAGATCTTCAAATGATAGCCGGGACCAACGGCTTAACGTGCTATCCGAGGCACGGAGAGAACTCGGTATGTTGAAATGGTCATCCATCCACGGACCGACCTTGTCAAGCGTTGCTTAACCTTGAAGATCGACCCGTGCGGCTGTTATTATTTAGCCAATAGCTCCTGATCTTAGCTACTAGCTTAAGATAAACTAAGTAGGTACTTATTCTATTCTTGATGGCCTTCAAGAAAACACGACAATCAAGGTTACCTCAATAAGTAGGTATTTTATTTATGGACATACCTAACCTATTTCTTTTTTAATTAATAACTATCATCATCAATATTTTAGCCGAAAAACTTGCACTGCGGGAGATACGATAAGAAACAGCAATCATCGCGCGATCAAACGCTTTATGTAAAAAGCAAAACAGTTTTAAAACTGTAACCCAAATACAAAATTTCTTTTGTTACCCGGGCCATAATATCGAATCACCTTACTCATCAAAATCGGATGAATAGTTAAGGCTCTACGGAGGAACATACGTAAATACAAACATACATATATAGATTGTTAAAATCATAACCCTTCCTTTTACCCTACCTTAGTCAGGTAAAAAAAGTCGGCATTACCTGCGGTATAGGTATTATAGTAGGTCCTACACAATCGTTTGCTAATCGCTCGCTGTTTGTCAAATGCTCTTATTTCTAAAAAAATCGCTTATAACTCTAAAACTTATGCATTGAACAGCGATTACTGCGCAAAAGAAGACACATGAAGAGAGGAGACATTGACTCCACACTTAGGGAGAATCAGGCACAAAATCGGCCTGAGTGGTGACGTCGTGTGCAGCGGCGGGTGCAGGCCTTTGAGGATAGAAGGAGGTCGGAATTGGACCAGAAACCATTACAACAGCTACTATTTATCACGTCGTCAACGGTGTTCTGACGTGTCCGCTTTGTGCTCGGAGTTTTTCGGCTACGGGTGGATATGCAAGTCACATGAGAGCACATAACAGACCAGCAAAGCTGAGCTGTCAACCACATTAAGAAGCCAATGTATGCGGATAGCATCTTCATCATCATTGCGCAAAAATCGCTATCGTGTTGCTCTTGCAAAATACGTAATAAGCTTGCCGTCCTGTCATCCCGTGCTTCTCGCATCAATCGGACTCACATGGCACTCTACCGCTTTATAACGTTACGTTATGGACACCGACTTACAAAAATAAAATTATTTTTCACTTTGTAGTTTTCGTATTTGGAAGTCGGAAGTATTTTTTTTTTTTAAGATTTTTTATTTTAGACTTTTTAGTTGTACTAACCTATAAGGCAAGTAGTTAACTAAGGTACCTATAATGCCAGAATAGATTACCCGAATATCAGGAAACAGAACATAACCGGTGAAATGAGAGTGTACCAAGGTGAACTGTACACATCTGCGTACCCCTTTAGAAAGGGCGTGATCGCGTGTTATGAAATGGAAACTAAAAACAGACATGCGATTGCAGCAGTCCCGAGAGATTTGCCGTCATTATTGAAGAGTTCTGTTGTATATCTCCGAAGTCCTTCATCAGATCTTCACCAAATTAAAATGGAATGGAAACATATTCATTCAAACAAAAAAATAATTTTCAGAATCAGTCTACAATTAACGGAGATATAGGTGAACATAAACAAAAAAAAAAACAAAAATAAAGTCGAACATAGAACCTCCTCTTTTTTGGTAAGTCGGTTAAAAAATACCAACATAATAAAAACAAAAGTAGATGTATAGAGGAGGTCTTAGATGTCATTAATTTACTCGGCTCCATTACATTAATTAATAGTGGTAACCCTGCTGTTTTTGTTTCGCCGACAAGTGGTATAAGCACCTGATCATTAAGGTTCCCGCAGACAGGCGTGACGCCACAATGCGACAACCATTTTTCATAGAGTATATTTAATTGTTCTCTAGATAAAACGTATATTCGTAAAACAATTAATTATAAAAAGGATTGTCCTTTGGTGCGTTTCTGTGGGAGGCCTTTAGAGATACTGAGGCAGTTCTGACACGATTTGAGACGAGCCTTCGACCAGCAGTACGCTGCAATAGGCTGAAGGATAGATTTTCAACTTAATCCTTAGTTGAAAGATACCCTGGCCTTAGGGCCCCCAGGGCTGAAGGGTCTGAAAAGCAATGGAGGCCCAGTGATAACGGCTCCCCGTGGGTTCGAACCCAAGCAGGCGCATTAATATACACTTTGTGTAAATTAATTCATCACCACTGCTCTAAAACGCTGAAGGAAGTCATTGTGAGGAAACTGGCTTGTCGTAGAATCAAAAATTCGACGACATGTGACATATCCACTAACCCGCACTGGCCCTGCGTGGTGGATTTTGGCCACAGAAGCGAATCGAATCGAACCTCTCCCACAGAGAGGGGGCCTGTGTTTCTGCAGCGGGAACATTAAAACGCTGATGATGGTGAGGGCCCCAGTGCACCGCAAGACCTGCCTTATGTATAAATACATCATATATCAATCTGCCTAGCCTTTTCCCAACTATGTTGGGGTCGGCTTCCAGTCGAACCGAATTCAGCTGAGTACTAATGTTTTACATGGAGCGACTGCCTATCTAACCTCTACAACCCAGTAACTGGGTAACACGGTACCCCTTGGCAAGACTGGTGTCAGATCTCAAGCTTCTGACTACTTGTAACGACTGTCAAAGATCTTCAAATGACAGCCGGGACAAACGGCTTAACGTTCTTTCCGAGGCACGGAGGAAACTCGGTATGTTGAAATGGTCACCCATCCACGGACCGACCTCGTCAAGCGTTGCTTAACCTTGAAGATCGACCCGTGCGGCTGTTATTATTTAGCCACGAGCTAAATTAAATACATCATATAATAGTTATAATTCTGATAGTACGACAGATACAGTTTAAACAGGTTCCCGGACTGATTTCAGTCTGAAAACGTAAACATACAGTCAATCAAGGCTCATCTCACTTGCTGATGTAAATATATGCCTTTGCATTGCATTCCGTTATCTCGAGCTTACACTATGTAAGCAACTATTCTTGTAAGTTGTACATATCGAATGTTAGCAGGTAGGTAGGTACTGCTAGACTGTTACTCTGCTAGTAACAGTCCTCCAGACCGAATGTCGTTCACTACAGCCAATCTCAGTGGCGAGTAGCCATCCCTCGGACAAGACAAGACAAGACAAGACAAGACAAGACAAGACAAGACAAGACAAGACAAGACAAGACAAGACAAGACAAGACAAGACAAGACAAGACAAGACAAGACAAGACAAGACAAGACAAGACAAGACAAGACAAGACAAGACCAGACAAGACCAGACAAGACAAGACCAGACAAGACAAGACAAGACAAGACAAGACAAGACAAGACAAGACAAGACAAGACAAGACAAGACAAGACAAGACAAGACAAGACAAGACAAGACAAGACAAGACAAGACAAGACAAGACAAGACAAGACAAGACAAGACAAGACAAGACAAGACAAGATAAGATAAGATATTTATTTTGCAAATATGGATACAAAAAAAAACATGGTGACATAAACAATACAATTAGGAACAGCCATATTTAACCAGAAGGCATGCAAAAGTTTAAAATACAGTAGAGATGCTAAGTACATAATAATAAAGATAAACAATGTCAATATAAAATTAATCAACTATAATTACAATTTAACTATGAAGTATTTCAATAGTTATTTATTTACTTACATAATTCTTCTGCAGTCACATAATTCGTATTGGAGTTAAATAAAAATTAAATTAAATAAAAATTAAATGTCATATTTTTCAAATTAATAATCATTATAAAAAGCAATCAAGAAATGCCTTTCTCCATTAAAAATACCGTTATACGCTTTGTCTACTAAAAAATTTCGAAGTTTTTTTTTAAATAACGTCAAGTTTAATTCTTTCCAGCTCTTCGGTAATTTATTGTAAACGACTGGCGCCATGTAGCAGACACTTTTGCGCATTAAAGTCGTTCTCGCACTAGGGAGACATAGCCTACTATTATCACGCCTATTTCGTGGAAATACGTCATCTATGCGGTCAAAACGGTCAGGGTTCAGCTTTACAAACACTGCCATTTCTAAAATATATAAGCATGGTAAAGTTAATATTTTATTCTGTTTAAAATATGGCACGCAGCTATCAGTACTTTGCAGTTTTAAAAATGACCGTATGCATCTTTTCTGTGCTATTATATGTATATATTCGGAGGTAATATAGTGCATAAGTATGTACGCAAACGCAGATGTACTATACGTGTTCCCTCACTTTCATAGTCAGATAGGAAGGCAATCCGACATGACCGGAGAGAGATCAGGTTTAGGACCAACGGCTTAAGACGACGACTGTCGCCAACGACCTTGAGGGAACAAAACGCGCACTCGTTTCACACCCGTGCGACCCAAAATTCTGTTGCTTTTTGTACTTTCCTTATTAAAGTCATAGACTTTTTAAAAAAAGGTTAGAAATAAATTTAGATGATTAAATTGTCTTTGAGATGGTGAATCTTTCATTAAAATAAGCCCGGTGGTTTTGGTGCGATTGTCGTTTTTTTGTCCGTGTTAGACATAACTTTACAAATTAATTACACGAATAAAACTCAAAATGTTCATTAAGATTACTTCGTTACTTCGTCAAAACAGGGTGAAGTTGTCTTTATGTACGCTACAAAATAGTTATAACAAGTCAAATTTCAAAACCCCCGACACATTTATCTTGCGAAAACACTCTGATTCAAACAGTAAAACGCCCATAACTTTTGAACGGCTGAACCGATTTTAATCAAACATAGCTAAGAACACACTCGACAAAATTAACTTTCAGACAAAAAAAACTAAATCGAAATCGGTTCATCCGTTTAGGCGCTATGATGCCACAGACAGACACACAGATACACAGCAACACACGTGAAACTTATAACACCCCTCTTTTGCCGGCGGGGGTTAAAAATAGTCTAATGTAACATATATATTTTTTCCAAAAAATTACAACTAGCCGTTTAGACGTGATTCTCATTTTAAAATCAGCTACTATATCCACGGAAGTTGTACACCACCAACTTCCAAACTCCGGGCTACCACAACAATGCAAATGGGGAAACCCACAGAACAGATAATTTATTTTATATTATCTTTTATCTGTTATGTGGGGAAACCCAACAACACTTTGCTCGAACCTCACGCTTCGCAATGCGAGACCAACGAGGCAGTTATACAGGCTGAAGCTAGAATAGCTTGCAATGGTATGACATCAACATCCTGAACCCTGACTCGACCCTGACCGTACAGAAAATCGAAAGTACCTTTTGCCATACACTGTCTAACTGTACCTATATACATACGTGATGTATTAGGAAGTCTACTACAATGTACTTTCGGTTTAAACGGAATGCCAATAAAATACAAAGGAGACCAACCAAATCGGTACCGTTTTGTACAATGTACATTCTTCTTATCATAAACCTTACACAATCGTCTTAATTCATTTCTGACCACAAAAAAATCCAACCTACTTCCAGAACAAAAAAAAACACTACAAAGCGAAAAACAACTTTCTTTTCCGAAGTCAGTGTCTTTTGTATCCATTGTTTGCCGTTATTCGACCCCGACTTCTCAAAAGAAAGTTATTTTTCGCTTTGTAGTGTTTTTTTTCTGGAAGTCGGTTTGATTTTTGTTAAAAAGTTTTTATTTTCTTCTTTTTAGTTTTGGTAGATTCCTCCAATCAACATGAAAATCATTTATATCCAAAGTACATCTCATGACGATTCCATTATGCCCAAACACGACTAGGATACATTGTTTTATTTCGGAGTTCCAGTGGCTATTGTGGTCTTCTTCGTCAGTTCCACTTGACCAAATGATACTTTCTGAGTGCAAATAATTGCATTATTGATGAAAATTCCAATATCACTATATGTATGCCTACAATATTTGAAGAGTTCCCTTGATTTCCCTAGGATCTCATCATCAGATCCAGGTTTCCTTATCATGGAACCACCCTTGCAATATTTCCTTCCCAACAAAAAAGAATCATCAAAATCGGTTCATAAACGACGAAGTTATCCGCGTACACACATTAAAAAATATATATATATACGGTCGAATTGAGAAACCTCCTCCTATTTGGGAAGTAGGTTAAAAAATAGGTTCTGCAGTAATCCCACTAGTTATGCAAGTTAATTCTGTGAGAATTCTTGTACATTAAGGTTTGTATTGAAATAAATTTTTTTGCTGTACAATGTCGTTATCTGCTGTACAAAGAAGATGCCAAAGCTCCAAAGAAAGTGGTTATCTCCTCCAGTTAATATATTTACAATTGGCGTGTCCTCTTTATATACCAGTGACGTTACAATTAGTCTAAAGCCTGCTTGCCCCACCCTGGATTATCTTTCTAACTCCGAGATAGTAGCTAACACAATATACAATAATGAATATACAATACTATTATAATAGATACACAAATACATAGATATGTTGTATAATAAATACATAAATACTAATTATATATATATAGGCAATGAAAGTAAATGTTGACTAACGACAATCACAGTTACAGGTAATGGTCTTTTACGAGTCTTTTAAATTCAGGCAATGACTGGGCGCGTTTTATTGGGTCGGGCCTTTATTGTTTTAAATATTTTAAATGCTTAACAGACCTCGTTTTCTTTATCTTGCTTACCACTTACCAGCATAGGAGTCCTCTAGAACCTTTCATAGTACATGATCTTCATGTACAAATACTAAATAAATCAAGAATTATAATTCCAGTATTCCCATTATATATCAAGAATATCCAAAACTTGTAACAGAAAAGATTAAAAAACTTTTCTTATCACATTTTTCCGGCAAAACTATAAAATTCGGGGTAAAAGCTCCCACGTGTATGCTACAAACTTTTTGAGAGTATTTCACGTACGTTTCTAATAAATTAGGAACAGAATAATTGATTAATTACTATTTTTAGGTCAGACAAACGGGTCGATACGTTCCATAGAGCAAGGAACCGGCTGCGAATACAGATGATATTAGTTACAAGTAAAAGAATAGTATATAAACGAGCGAAAATAAATGCAAATTAAAGGTGTAAAAAAATACTGAATATGGTTTACTGAAATACTAAGTGAGCGTCAAACAGTGGGCGAATACAAAAAAAAACCCGACTGCCTAAAAAGCCAACTAAAAAGACGTAAACAAGAAGAAAAGCATGCTGTGCAGTCGGAGGATACATATGCGCGAGCTGGCTGACCAAAACCAGATGTATCCTCCGACTGCACAGCATAATTTGCTTCTTGTTTTCGTCTTTTTAGTTGGCTTTTTAAGCAGTCGGGTTTTTTGTTATTTTTTTATTTACATCTTTTTAGTTATTTTTTTAGAATTAAGTACATTTAAACATATAAGTATGATATATTTTTGTAATCACCTCTTGAAACCCTTCATTTTGATACCCCACACGATGGGTTTGGATGAAAAATAAATTTGGCCCCCACAATATGGCGCCCAAAATTCGCCATTTTTCTATTTTGTTATTTTAATGTGTTACACTCGCAGGGTTAAGCCGTAAGAATCATCACAATCGGCCAACGCGTTTGGTCTATAGAACGCCATATAGGAACATACATACATACTTACATACATACATAGACTGATAAACACATTACCCTCCTTCGGCAGTCGGGTAACAACGACTTGAAAATAAAAGTATGTCGACGGCGACTTTTTCTGTCTGCAGGGTCTGGACTAACTCGTTGAAAACACGAATACACCCGAATGGTTGTTCAGCTATTTTCAAAAGAATAATATGCTAAAATAGAAAAAATAGAACCCCAAATAAAATTAAAATATGTAACAATATTATTACCGCAGCTCACAAAACCTCCTAAAAGGTGTTACTCAAACCGGATAAATAGTTACTTAGTATAATAGTCACCCATTTAGTATATTTTTCGCCCGGTTAATAATTTTCCCAAGTAAAATAATTGGAGGCGCCGAAAGTGCGTTGAGCGCAAACTTTAGTCACGGAACTGACGGACAGTATTCTGAAAGGGTCAGGGCATATTGACGCGGTCAATCTAAAACATTTTTTATACCGATATTCGATCGAGTGCACTCGTCTTTTTATCTCGATAGAAATCTACGCAGTACGTAGTGGAAATAGAGATCAATATGACAATTATATTTTTATTAGATTGACTCTTGGATTCTGTATCAAACTGCCTACACCCTACGCCGTCTATTTTCAATAAGTTAAATGATAAATGATTTTATTTTTGTTAGTTGGTTTGTGCAAACACTTTTACATGTCGATCATATTTTAAAACTATATGAGGTTGGCGTTTCCTATCTGACTACTCTGAGAAGAAAGGCCGAAACAAACTCAGAGGTCAGTCTCTTTTAAAGTCCAGACAAAATCTTGGTTAGATCATGTGAATACCGTGTAGACTGATGTCTGAAATGGTCTTTTGTGGAAAGAACCAGCCAGATTGAGTAGACCTGTCCAGTCAGTGCACGCATTTGTCAATAACCGAGCAGCTAAATTCAGAATTTAAGGAGCTCAACGATTCGACGAAAAATACCATAAAAAAAGGACATTCGGAAGAAGTTGCTGACGTACTGCGATTAAAACTATGACACGCTTGGTTTGTAGAAAAAATATTGACAACAATACCGCCACTAGTAGCGGCCGACGAATCCTTTCCGTGCTCTGTGCTGTGTTCCAACGAAGTATTTTTGAAACCCGTCCGTCACTATACCTTGTTCACGGCGTAACACTAATTTGTTGACAGAAGTTCAAGATGGTAAACATTTTTAAAGACTTCTCGTGTGGACGACACGCGTTCTAACTACTAATGAATCGGTCCACTAATTAGGGCCAATTTGCTTTGGCAGAGTACCTGATGAGTGGTTTCACTGCCTAACAATGTGTGTATTTGGTAGAGGTGAGAAAAATGATTACAAAACTTTATTACGTAAAATTTTCATGTTAATAATACAAAATGATAAATGTTTCACAAAACCAAACAACTTGTAGATTATCGTTATTGTTGTTCGACGGATTGGCTTTATTTTTAAAAACAAACAAACCTTATAAGGCATCCCAATAAGTCACCGCGACATTTACAATCGACATTACAAAATATAAACAAAAATACATTACCTAAACTAAATAAATATTCCATAAAGATTTGACACACAAAATATAGTATGCGATTAATATAAATCCTACTACACGACATCATCTTAATCGAGTGCCATTTCTGTGTCAAAACGAAACCTATAAGGAATATTATGTAAGACAAATATTTTCTCTTCGCAATCATTTTGTAAATTATGATAAAACAAACATTATTTATGTAGACATGTATGATAAAACAGGCCCACGAATAAGGTAAGTAGATAATCTTAAAAGTTTAAAGGTGACTAAGCAGTATGTACATTGAACACTGATGAAGTAATTGTCGTAATGGAAGATATTTTCTTGTAGATAAAGAATACAGATAAGGTTTTTACATAATATGTGTATTTGTTAGGCATAAGATTACGTTAGTCTTTTATAGACGGTATCTACAAATGGGGTGAATAGGGATGCAGGGATGAATGGTCAAATGGTGGATGGGTTGAGGCGGGGGCGACCCACGGTGAAGCGTAGAGGAACTCTAGGAGGGGTCGCTCGTCAGGGCTTTTGCCGATTAAGCGGCCAATAAGTATGTTGCAGTGCCGCTTGGGCGACATCGTAACTGAGGCGGGCCGCGATGTCGTATGGGATATCGCGGCTGATGGTTGCGTTGTAGGCCGCGGCGGGAGAGGAGTGCCGGCATTGCACCGCTCTCCCTACCTTGCGCGGCATCGCCGGGGTCGCCAGCGTCTGATGGCAGACGCGGTGAGGCCGCAGGTGAGGAGGAGTGTCGGTATAGTGTTGGCCGCTCTCCCTAATCCGGTAGGTGGCGGGGCTATTGACCTTGACCCGTCACAAGGGGACCACGGATGCCACACGCGGGGTCGTCTGGCGCCTATGTGCTGGATTGGTCCCTGGGGAGGTCACGGCGTGCAATGTATTCTGGTGTCTTATGCTGGCTCTAATGCCTTAAGCTGCAAAAAAAAACCTTGAAAATTCCCCTCAAAGTTTTGTCTCTATTCACCCCGGTATTCCTATTCAACCCGTATGACGGTAGTATAGCTAACGTATTATTGACCGAGCGAGCGCGAAGTGTCTCCGTTTCAGCTTGGGCTTTCAAAACCTAGCGAGGTTTTTGAGAGGAAAAATAATATGTATTCAAATGCCCTTTGTAACTGAAAGAAACATATTTTAATATCTTTTTCTTTTATTCTTTTATTTTCTGAAATTTTCTGTAGCAGCCCAAAGTTTGGATTTATACCTAGTTGATGGAAATAGACTTGTTCTGATACACCTAAGACTTAGCAGTTAGCATAACTGGTAAAATGTGGGCCTAGGTCCAGGTACACATCTACAGTAAATCAAAACCAAATAATTATAATAAAAAATATAATTTAAATCACAACTGTAAAACAAACAAACATTCCAAAAAAAAAATACAAAGTAATGTGTCATTTAAAGACAAAAAGAAAAGATAACGCGAAACACTCTCCAACGCCTAATAAAAATGTAAATAACCCTCCTTTTGGCTTCACCGTAGTCTGGTAATAAACCATGAACTTACAAACAACAAGAGAATTTCGTTAACAAGGAAGATACTCCGATGGGAAGTCGCAAGAAAGCAAAAGTAACCGTTCCAGGAATTTGTGCCGAAACCTCTGACAGAAAGTTCATTAATTGACAGAGCAATGATCATCCACAAATTAATCAAATTAATGATCACACTGCATAGATAAATGAATGTAACCTTATTTTATTAGAAAGAAAATCTGAAGAACGTTCATTCTTTTGAAGTATGCTACTAGCTAGGGTTGTACCGTAACTTCTCCTCCGCCTCCGCAAATTTTCTGCGGAGTTACAACGAAGCCAAGTGGGTCGCTTCAGGAAAACTTAGTAAGTGCTCGCTCACACAGAGGTCCGTTTTACAGATCTGCTTTATTGTATACGTTTTTGTTCGGCGCTGACTTATGTCGTATGACCGAGTTCCAACATATGACAGTATTCCGAATCCAGTAACAAATACGACAAAATATACAGCAGTCCGTTTTACAGGTCCGCTTTATCGAATACGTTTTATATTCGGCAATGGCGTAGGTAGTTGTATGAGCGAGTTCACACACACAACAGTATTAAAATACTAACCCGTTTTATCGGACGTCCATTCTAGTAGAAAGTTGGTTGATGTGAACATCACCTCCAGTAGCGACGGGTCCTTTAAGATGGTACTGTAAATGCGGTGTGAATATCACCTCCAGTAGTGACGGATCCGTTAAAAACGATCCTGGAAATACGGATGTTCTGTGTGAACGTACCCTTAGAAGGGAGTACTCCAATGACCCGTAGTATGATATGATTGCGGAACTGCGTCCCAAACATTGCCTCACCTGCTGTCTTGCTCTCTGTGCAACAACACCTGCACCCTTTGTGACCTTTGTAAGGCAAATTAAAACGCTGTTGACGTACCAATCTGCTCGTTATGAGCCGTAGGGAGTAGAAAACAAACGTAGAAATACAAACCGATTCGTTCCGTCCTCACCGTAGAGGCCCGTCGCGTGTTCCTTCAATAAATTCCCGCCAGCCCGCGATCAGTTGAGCATTAGTTAAATTATCTATATATATAAAAATCAATTGCTGTTCGTTAGTCTCGCTAAAACTCGAGAACGGCTGGACCGATTTGAATAATTCTTTTTTTGTTATGTTCGACAGAATACAGGGAAGGTTTAAAAGCAAAAAAAAAAAAAAAAAAAAGTTTGGTTGGATAGGGTAGGTAGGTAGAGTAGTGTAGTGTAGGTAGGTAGGTAGGTAGGGTAGGGTAGGGTAGGGTAGGGTAGGGTAGCGTAGGGTAGGGTAGGGTAGGGTAGGGTAGGGTAGGGTAGTGTAGGGTAGTGTAGGGTAGTGTTGGGTAGTGTAGGGTAGGGTAGGGTAGTGTAGGGTCGGGTAGGGTAGGGTAGGTAGGTAGGGTAGGTAGGTAGGTAGGTAGGTAGGGTAGGTAGGTAGATAGGGTAGGTAGGTAGAGTAGTGTAGTGTAGGTAGGTAGGTAGGTAGGGTAGGGTAGGGTAGGGTAGGGTAGGGTAGGTAGGTAGAGTAGTGTAGTGTTGGTAGGTAGGTAGGGTAGGGTAGCGTAGGGTAGGGTAGGGTAGGGTAGGGTAGTGTAGGGTAGGGTAGTGTAGGGTAGTGTTGGGTAGAGTAGTGTAGGATAGGGTAGTGTAGGGTAGGGTAGGGTAGTGTAGGGTAGGGTAGGGTAGTTTAGGGTCGGGTAGGGTAGGGTAGGGTAGGTAGGGTAGATAAATGTGTGGTGTTTTTATGGCAAAACAAAGTTTGCCGGGTCAACTAGTACCTACCTAGTACCCTACACTACCCTACACTACCCTACACTACCCTACACTACACTACCCTACCCTACCCTACTCTACACTACCGTACCCTACACTACCCTACCCTACCCTACCCTACCCTACCCTACCCTACACTACCCTACCCTACCCTACACTACCCTACCATACACTACCCTACCATACACTACCCTACCCTACACAAAGCAAAAATAGCTTATACAATAGCAATAAAGCTCAAATTGACTCTACGTTTTAGTTAGAAAACTTTTGTATGGGAAAAAGAAAAGGGCTGTTTTTATTTTTTTCCGGCAATAATTAGAATTTTTCTCCCCGTAAAAACTATCTTTGAACTTCAACGAACATTTAAAAAAAAAGAATTGGCCAAATTGGTCCAGTCGTTGTTGAGTTATGCGCTTACCAACACATTTTGCGATTCATTTTTAGGGTTCCGTACCCAAAGGGTAAAAACGGAACCCTATTACTGAGACTCCGCGGTCCGTCTGTCTGTCTGTCTGTCTGTCTGTCTGTCTGTCTGTCTGTCACCAGGCTGTATCTCATGAACCGTGATAGCTAGACAGTTGAAATTTTCACAGATGATGTATTCCTGTTGCCGCTATAACAACAAATACTAAAAACAGAATAAATTAAATATTTAAGTGGGGCTCCCATACAACAAACGTGATTTTTTCGCCGTTTTTTTACGATAATGGTACCCTTCGTGCGCGAGTCCGACTCGCACTTGCCCGGTTTTTATATTATAGATTAAGACGGTACCCTGACCAAAAAATCGGCATGAGATATGAGCGTTCCTATTGGTCTAGCGGCACTGGTGGCGCATGAATAACAGTATTGAATACGCCCAGATTTTAGAATAAAATCTTTATAAAATCGAATTTTCGTCTTTTGAAAAAAATAATTCTACAAAAATGTTCGTTATTAAATTGTCTATCCATTAGTGTTAGTACAAAAAATAATCAATGAACACTTTACGAGGAGATGCATAATATCAATAATTATTTCTCAATTTCATGTTTTTCTGGAAGTAGATTAGTGAAATATATACAGCATTTAAAAAAAAAAAAAACTACCATTTTAGAATCAATATTATGTAGAAATTTAATGTATTTTTATTAATTGATATTTGTTTTTAATTAACGAGTAGATAGCTCCTAAAAACAGCACAAAAAACGGCTTGCGCGGCGTTTTGCTCAGGGTACCGCCTTAAATAATATAGATATTATATATAAATATCTATATTATTTCAATCACACAGGGGTGCACAGGGAAACCTTTAATTACCCATAAAACTGTAATATTAACACATATTTTTTTAATAATTTTTATGAATCGCTGTTGGTTACCTAAATAATCTATACCATCTATACCAATATTATAAAGAGGAAAGATTTTTTTGTTTGTTTGTTTGTGTGTTTGTTTGTGTGTTTGTTTGTGTGTTTGTTTGTACCGAATAGGCTCCGAAACTATTGCTCCGATTTCAAAAAATCTTTCACTGTTGGGAAGCTACACTATGCCCGGGTGATATAGGCTACTTTTTATTCCTGTATTCCTACGGGAACGGGAACTACGCGGGTGAAACCGCGAGGCGTCCGCTAGTAATATATATATCTATACCAATATTATAAAGAGGAAATATTTTTTTGTTTGTTTGTACCGAATAGGCTCCGAAACTACTGGACCGATTTTAAAAATTCTTTCACCATTAGAAAGCTACATTATTCCTGAGTGACATAAGCTATTTTTTAATCCCGAAAACGGGTCCTGTGTGGTGGCCCACGGGAGCGAAGCCGCGGGAAACAGCTAGTGACATATATAGCAGTGCGACAGGGTTTACCCCTCGGGACAAGGTAATCAAAGCGTTCACGAATGTATTGAGGCGAATTAGGATTGTGCAGGATAGTATAGAGAAGGGTATCTCGATGACGCCGAATTGGCAGCCACTTCAATCTGTTCCTAAATTCCGATACATGGTCGTATTTGCGGAGACAACAAATGAAGCGGATGCACAAGTTCTGCAGTCGCTCGTGTTTATTAAGGAGTACCTCAGTTGCATCTTAAAAACAGACATCCGCATAGTCTATGAGCGAGCGAAGCGTATCTGACAGTCCCCTTTCCAAGTCATTACACTCTTTACTTTAGAATTCATTACGAAGCGTGCTGTTTGCAATGTTTGCCTCGCTCGCTTGTCAAGCTGCTTTATTGTCACTTAGTGGCTTTTAAATTGTATTGCAGTGGTATTTAGGTCAGTAATCCAGAAGGAATAAGATATTAGACTACTTACTTTTTTCCAGTGTTTGAAGTCCCACGAGATCGTACCATCCGGGATGAAAATGTCCCAAAGCAAGCCATGATTTAGACGTGTTCTAAATTTCATAGAAATCTGGTTAGCCGTTTAGGCATGAATGATTAAAAACATATTAACGCTAAAATAAATAGTAAAAAAAAAATAGTAGGTTGAAACCCATTAGAAAAGGAAGAAAATATACCAAAAATTAAAGGAAAAATAATTTACGGGTGATCTGAGGTCGGGAAGGGGAAGGGGTGAGTTTTAAAGGGTGAAAACGGTTTATCTCGATTTCCGGCAAAACTACAAGTCCTATGGAAAAAAATTAAATGGCAAAGTTGAAGATAATAAAAAGATTTACTACTTTTGAATTGACACTTTTTTCACATAACTTCAAAATGTATGTGAAAAATTCAAATAACCAAGTTTTTGTTTTTTAATTTTTATCTTTTACAACTTTTATTTTTTTTCACATAGTTTGGTAAAAACTTACCTTTTTATGTCCCAAACACACAGTCATTTTTTTTATTTGAAATATTAATTTTTCACCTTATTTTGACTTAATATCGACTTTTCAAAAATTATCGACCCTGGTCTAGTATATATATATATATATTTCCTCTGCTGCATCCCCAGTAGCAACACACTAAGTCGACATCACTTAAGGTTGAACTAGTCGACGGCACGAACTATTTTGTGCGCGGGATTAAAATGCATGCTATCTCATCCGACAATACGTGCAAAAGATATAGATCCTGTGATGAGCAGTAAGAAGATAGTTCGTGTACGAATTAGCACTTTTGCAAATTTGTATCGAAATGGATGATGCTTTAGGACGAAAACGAGCGCGCGAAATTTTATAAACAGACCCTTGGGAGTCTAGATATCATTGAAAAACTACTAAATGTATATTTATAAAATAACATTATTTGCATTGTTGAATTACTAATCTATCCCTGTATGGAGGCCGTTTTGCAATTTTCCTTCTTCTTATGGTATTTATTTCTGGCCAAAGATGCGTTAAAATTTGTGTTGAAATATGGAAATTTCGACGCTCATAACTTTAAAATATATATTTCTTTTACCATTTTGTTTCCATACAGGACTAGATAATGATGAGACAAATTGATATATTTTTTTTATTTTGAACGTACATCGTCAAACAGTGGAGTAATCTCTAGACTACGTTTGTATGGAAGAATTTTCGACTAGTGTAACCTTAAGGCCCATTTCCATTAGGCAGATAGCCGGTGGCGTTTTAAAGACGACGTTTTATTTTTAAGTGGGAAGGCCCTTTCATTGCTACTTGAATAAAGTCTCAAGTGTGAAAAATCCTGATATCCGTTAATAAAATACTTCCCAATTCCACTTTCTTATTACAAATATGTAAGTCTGTAAATATACACCGTAAAATTTTGGTTGTTTATATACCGTGGAGGGTCGTTCCAGTACATGCAAAAGTATCGATGTGCAAAGATAAAATTAAATAAATATTAAAAAAACAAAAATAAAACCGACTTCCAAAGCAAAACATTTATTTATTTATTTAATACTTCATGCACACAAAAGTACAGAGGCGGACTTAATGCCTTAGGCATTTTCTACCAGTCGACCTTTGGGTCATTCTTCTTTGGACATTTCTTTGTGAATAAGAAATCACGCCTTTACGACTGAACTGATTTGGATGCTTGGTACACGAGTACTTATTAAATCATTGCCTGAATGAAGACTTAAGCTACTTTTTAACCCCCGACGGAAAAAGAGAGGTGTTATAAGTTTATTGAGTGTACCTGTGTGTTTGTGTATATGTCTGTGGCATTATTAGTTATCATTGCA
Organism: Orthosia gothica; assembly: GCA_949775005.1. Taxonomy (NCBI): domain Eukaryota; kingdom Metazoa; phylum Arthropoda; class Insecta; order Lepidoptera; family Noctuidae; genus Orthosia; species Orthosia gothica. Next base: position 4,046,762 of record OX459065.1, on the reverse strand, counting down.
TCATCATTAATTAGCTCCTAAACGGATGAACCGATTTTGATTTAGTTTTTTTTGTTAGAAATGTGACTTTATCGACAGTGTTCTTAGCTAGGTTTGATGCAAATCGATTTAGTCGTTCTAAAGTTATAGACTTTTTACTTTTTAGGTTTCCGTACCCAAAGGGTAAAAACGGGACCCTATTACTGAGACTCCGCGTTTCGTCTGTCTGTCTGTCTGTCTGTCACCAGGCTGTATCTCACGAACCCTGATAGCTAGACAGTTGAAATTTTCACAGATTATGTATTTCTGTTGCCGCTATAACAACAAATAAATATTTACGTGGGGCTCCCATACAACAAACGTGATTTTTGTGCCGATTTTTGCGATAGTGGTACGGAATCCTTCGTGCGCGAGTCCGACTCGCACTTGGCCGGTTTTTGAATCGGAGCTGTAACGTAACGTTAGGCTCAGTCGAGCTAACGTTAGCTACGATAATAAAATTAAGAAAAATTATAGAATAAAACTAAAAAAAGAATAAAGATAATAAAACTAAGGTCCGGCTTCGCACGACGTGGGCAGCTAACCAGGCAGCAGTCGGGCAGGAAGACGTGGCACGGTGTGATGGGACGGCTGATGAAGCGCTACCAGCGTGCGCACCCAGGCAGCAGGTCGGGCAGGATGACGTCGATTGCCTGCTCTATTTTTACAAGTCATAATTACGTGTTCAATAGATTGTCGATCAAAGCGTATCTACTACTAGATAAATTATGTGGCATGAAATAAAAATGTATCAGGGGTATTTTACTTATTAACCCTGCAATATCGACCTACCCGTGAGACAATTTTAGATTTTCCCGTGTGTGAAGCTGCTACCATAAGCTAGTAAATGCTATGGACTTAGGATTTCAATCGTCAGAGTTTTTTTGTCGACGAATCTAGGTTCTCGATGACATCGGAAATGTTTTAGCGCCGATGCAGGCATCACTCGTTGTGGGATTATTCGAAGCGTGAAGCAACCTTTTGAATCGACTTACACTGCTGTCCCAAATATGTCACTTTACATAAGGTACCGTAGCCACATATGTAATATAGAACTAGTTTTAGTTCTTTGTATTTAGAGCGTAAAGTTATCTCAAATTAATATAATAATATATAGAATAGTTTTATTCCTGCAATGCTACCTACTCGTTTTAACACTCTTTATGTACATATTCCTTACTATTTTTAAAGGATACAAATTTATTTTATTTAGGTATACATACACACGTCACCATGCAGTATAAAACTGATTTACATCCGCCACCTCAAACATCAGGTCCAGTTGAAAACCAGCGTCAGGCACTAGTTGTCTGGCATTTCTGCTGAACTGGGCCTTTTTGGCGCAGCCGTGAGGCACACTTTGCTGCTGATTTCTTACGTCAGACTTTTTAGTTTTACTTTATTTATATTTTTATCTGATGTATTAATATGTTGTGTGTCTTTCTGTGCTAAATAAATATATTGTCTTTCTTTCTTTCAAATTGTGCATCATAATCACCATTGCAGTGGTGAATTCAAAATGTTAAGAAAATGTACTCCAAAACTACTACTGTGACTTTGGTCGATTTACTCTTTAATTAAGCATCCAAGTGTAGTTTCTTTCAAAATACCTGGATAAAAAAGTTAATTCAAAAAACCCAAAAACCCGACTGCTTAATAAGCGAAGTAAAAAGACGTAAACAAGAAGAAAATCATGCTGTGCAGTCGGAGGACCAAAACCAGATGTAGGTATCCTCCGACTGCACAGCATGATTTTCTTCTTGTTTACGTCTTTTTACTTCGCTTTTTAAGCAGTCGGGTTTTTGGGTTTTTTGAATTAACTTTTTTTTATTTATAACTTTTTAGTTATTTTTTTTAGAATTGGGTACATTTAAACATATAAGTGTTAAATTTTAGAAATAACCTCTAAAACCCGTTATTTTGATACCCCACACGATGGGTTTGGAAGAATAAAAAAATGTGGTCCCCCACAATATGGTGCCCAACATCCGCCATTTTTCTATTTTCAAATTTTAATGTAGCCAGTGACACGTGCAGGATTAGGAAAAATCAATTGACGTGAGAATCATCAAAATCGGCCAAAGCGTTCGGTCTCTAGAACGCTACATAGGAACAAACATACATACATACATAGACTGATGAACACATTACCCTCCTTCGGCAGTCGGGGAAAATGGTAGGTACATGTTCGATTTTGTGGCCAACGATGTGTTTTTTTTTAGCATTGTCCAAACCATGAATTTTGTGTCGTTATTATGAGGCGCAAAGCCCGAAATGCCGACAGAAATTTTTAAAATAATTAAGCACTGTACCCAAACACCGAAAGCGATATTAAACCTATGATCCGGCAGCACATATGCAAGCTTCTTTATTCGTACTCCAACGCATGCAGACGACAGCCTACACGTTCAATACGAAGATCTTACTACCCAGCTTGGTGGTTAGTTGGTTTTCAGATTATCCGGCCAGCTGGCGCCGGGAGATCAGATCCCAGAGGAATGCTATCTGCCTTAGCCGGGTCGGGATATTCGCCGGCTGCAGAATGCATTAAGAGAATCTGATGATAGCTGGATGCCACTTTAACGCTGGTGTTACAATTGTTTGTGTATAGTGTTATGCAAGACTAGCGGATGCCTCGCGGTTTTACCCGCGTAGTTCCCGTTCCCGTGGGAATACAGGGATAAAAAGTAGCCTATGTCATCCGGGGATAGTGTAGCTTCACAACGGGGAAAGAATCAAATCAGACAAGTAGTTTTTAAGTTTATTCGTTACAAAAAAAATACAAATTTTGCCTCTTTATAATATTAGTATATAGAAGTATAGATATAGATTTTTTTAATAATAATAATAAACAAAAAGATAAACAAATCAAGTATCTTGACTTGGCTCGCGAGGTTGTCGACATGTGGGATGTGGACACAGCGATCATTGTACCGATTGTCGTGTCGGCCAATGGCTTAATAGCCACGAGCCTCGACCAACACCTTAGGAGGCTCTCGTTAGGCGGCTGGGTCAAGGGCCTGATCCAAAAAGCAGTATTGCTGGACACGGCTCGTATTGTTAGGAGGTTCCTCTCTCTGGAGCCCTGACCGCCGGTAGCTTGGACCCTGTTCCCGATACCGGTGGGCCTCTATTTTCTTTATTTTTAATGTTTTTTTTTAATTCTGTATGTTTTATAAAAATATTTAAAAGTGTATAAAATAAGAAATGCAATTAAATAATGGAGATAATAATAATAATATTTATTTACGAAAAATTACAGGTAGACACAAGAAAACATGTGGATATGTTAAAAATAATAGGTAGAAAATTATTATGACACAATATTGTATGTTGCAAAATCTGTACTTAATAGATTAACCCTGCCTCTTAAACTAGGATAACCTTGTATCTTGTAAGAGACAGTGAAATAGTGAAGTGAAATATTGATTTAGTTATGCAAGTTTATTTTTTAATGAAGTTTGAAAACCAGCGTGCTTCAACGTCGACCACATCGTCGGTTACCATCAGGCGGGATAGTGGTCAAACGCGAGCCAACCAATAAAAAAAATTAAAATAAGAAATATTTATAAATTGGAGAGAACCAACTTCAAAAAGTGGAGGGAACCAGATCGCGTGGCAGGTCACCTATGCGCTGGACTGACCAAGTAATTCCGCATTAGGAGGCCGCATATCTGACTGCGCCAAACAGTCCGCCAACAGGGAGAGATGGCGGGAGTTCGTGCGGAGAGCTGTGTCCGCATCTACCACCGACGTGGACGCCTGGACGTGACCACGACAGAGAAGAGAAGAGACTTCTAAAAGGGTACTGCACTCTATGGTACATGTATCTATCTAAAGTCTTTTTCACATACTTACATAAAATCACGCCATTTTTTCCAGGAGGGTAGGCAGAAACTACAGAACGCTATCGCCGATTGCTATGTCCCTTTCAAAGTGTATTTTGTTAAGAATATATAAAATAATGTGAAATATTAGATAATAATTCCATTATTTAAGAAATAACTAAGTGCCACTAACCGAATTACACTCAATAGTTTTCTAAATGCAATCAACTTGCTTTCAGCCCTCAATATTCAGCAAAAATTAATCCAAATACTAAACAATTTGTTAGATTTCTCTCAAGATATAGTTATAATTATTAGAACAATACGCTGTCAGCTACATTTAATTTACACGTAACACAATTTCATTAAAATATCATCAAAGTCTATTAAATAATAATAAACATGTTCGGCTTCAGAATTTCTGATAAATAACGTTCAAATTGAATAGAAACTCTATTATAATTGAAAATGTCTATTGTGTGCGATATTAGAAAATGCAGCTTTTGTTTTAATTCTACTGGCGTATTGAATAGAAGGTGTTACTGGGTATTTAACGGAAAAATGGAAGCCGGAGTGATGAAGCGGTTTTTGTGTCTAGCATACTTACATTGATACTCATAGAATGAGCACACACACACGCACTGCGGTATTTATTCGCGCAACTTTTTTCCGCACATTCTGCGACACATGGAATTATATGAAGCTGCACGAATTGCGGTAAAAAAATCGCACGAAGATCTTACCGCAAGAAATCCGTGTTCTGCCACAGAATCCTCCGCACCGCGGTGCGGAGTAAATTCACGCGAATATTTTGAGCTCCTTTCCGAGGGACGGTGGAGTCTCACCATCATCATCAGCCTTTTTAATGTTCCCACTGCTGGGACAAAGGCCTTCTCTTTGAGAGGCAATGGGACGTAATTCACCACGCGGACGGGTTGATGGATGTCACATGTCTTCGAATTTTTGGTTCATAGATATTTTTGTTCCAGTTTTACGAATTATGCTTATTAGGATTGGCATTTATTTTCATAGAAAGAGAAAATATACACTATGGAACAAAATATTCGACTCACAACGTTGTCTGTTTTCTTTTCGTCTGTGTGTGTGTTTTATCCTATGTTTTTGTAAGCTATTCCATAAATGATGTATTTACATTGTCTAGGAAAGAAGCAATAATTTATCGCGTTTTACAAAGAAATCTGTTTAATTTCTGAAAGATTGCTAAAAAATAAAAAAATCTGTTCCCATATTTACCGCACCTGAAATCTGCTGCCCTTGGCCTAACCGAAACCAACTATCTGCTGGTAATACTTACATATGTTTAGCCGACTTACCAAAAAGGAGGAGGTTCTATTTTCGACTTCATGAATGTTTTTTTTTTGTCTGTTCACTGATATCTCCGTCAATTGTGAACCGATTTGAAAATTCTTTTTTCTTATTTGAAAGAGTATGTTCCGAAAATGGTCCCATTTTATTTTGGTGAAGATCTGATGAAGAACTTCGGAGATATACAATAGATATCTTCAATCAATAACGGCAAATTTCTCGGGATTGCTGCAATCGCATGTCAGTTTATTGTTTATACCATTTCATAACATAACATCACGCCAGTACGCTCTAAAGGGATACGCAGATGTGTGCAGTTCACCTTGTTACACTCTCATTTCACCGGTTATGTTCAAGTTTCATGATATTCGGGTAATCTATTCTAGCATTATAGGTTACTTGCCTATTAAGTAGGTACTTGCAACTAAAAAGTGAAAAATAAAATAACTGTTTTACAAAAAAAAAAAACCGAATTCCAAATAAAAAAACTACGAAGTGAAAAATAACTTTATTTTTCGAAGTCGGTGTCCATAACTCAAATAATTGGTACCTACCAAAGACACCGACTTCCGAAAGCAAAGTTATTTTTCACTTTGTAGTTTTCTTATTTGGAAGTCAGTAGGTTTTTTAAAATTTTTATTTAAGGCTGTCAAGTAAGACATAACCTATCGATTGTAGGCCATAAATTCGCGGAAGTAGCTATTACAAGTTACTTCATCAAGAACCTACCATATTAACCTAATTCAAGATATTCCGACATAATAAAATATAAGTATCAATACTGCCGCCCTACTGCTAAAGTGTCACTATCTGAAAAACTCATATTTATTTATTTAATACTTGGAGAACAAACAGCTATAACAGATGGATAACAATTGTATAATGAGACATAGAGCCAATTACAGGTACTCACGGATAGAATCAGAAAGAGTAGTAGAAAACTTAGGATCACTGACAAGCACGATTTATATGATTAAATAAAGAACAATAAGAACTAAACACTTTTAAAAGAGTCAGCATTCAGCCGAGTGCGTGCCGAATATATTTTGAGTTATAGATGAAAAACAAAAAAACTGCGAGATAATAAATTATAAAATCATGTGCGACAGTATCCGGTGTCAAAAATAGATCTAATTGAGCGTTTTTGAATTCGTATTTTTAGTTTAAATAAATGACTTAATCTTATCAAAACTAGGTTTATAATGTGGCAATTTGGGCCGTTTTTTTACAAGCTTTTTATTTACTTTCACCGGTCCGGCAGCCTAATTACGTAAGTGAATTCGGCAAGGTGAAGGATTTGATCCCATCAATTGACAAATCACGTGCGATAGGAACAGAGAATACAATCCCGGGATCCCGAATCTCGGGAGCCCGGAATCCCGACCGTTTCGTGGCCCCGAAAATCCCGGTACTGTACTTGGCTAATCTCGGGATTTTCGGGATTGCTACAAACGAGTCTAATTTGTATTCCGTAGTCCGTTGCGCCTTGACAACAAACTTGCCTTGATTATATTAATAGCATTTATTACATAACGACAATTAACAACCCTTATATACGCGGTACTCCAGCTAGTTTTTTTTTTTTGTATTATGTTGTTTTTTCTTCTTTTTTTGTATTTTGGCACCTTTTTTTTCCAAATACCCACATGTATGTGATTTTGTGTGTTGTGCTGTGTCTTTTGTGTGCACTGAATAAATGGTTTATCTATCTATCTATCTATCTATCTAGTGTAGAACCTGAGCGAGCGTTTTCAGCTGCTGCTTATGTTGGCAATAAACTACGAAGCAGGCTTGGAAGTCAAACATTGGATGCTTTGATATTTCAGCGATTATATTTTCAAAATTCTAAATAGTTTTTTTTCTGTGGTCTTTTAGATTTCTAGCAAAAGTATAGTTTTTTGTTTTATTATTATATTGTAATTTGTGTTGTGCAAAGACATTTAAACAATTTTTTTTATTTTTTTTTTTTAATTTGAGTCCAAAGACGCGTGAAAGACGCGTTGTTGATTTCCGTCTATGTGATTGGTCTATTGATGGGGTTAAATCCTTCGCCTTATCGAATTCACTTACGCAATTAGGCTACTGGTGTCTGTAATCAAATCTTGCAAGTTAAATTTGACCCACTTTCCAGTGCCTGATAGACCTGAAATTTTGCTTATACGTTTGTTACTGGTGACAATCATCTTCCTGCCCCTGTCCCATGTTACTTGGGGTCGGTGCAACACGTTTTCTTCTGCCCTACCTTCCAGTCCCCCGTCACTCCATCACTGACGCCCTTTTCTTTCATATCACTCCTCACACAGTCCATCCATCTTTTCTTTCGCCGTCCCCTCCCTCTCCATCCATCAACATCTATATTCATAACTCTTTTCAATACAATTTTGAAATATAAAAGCTTGTTTAAAAACTCTTTTTTTTCCAATACCAGGCCCCTCAGAAAGTATTGCGAAAAAAAGTTTTTATATATGGGAGACTGGCCAGTTATAATGTTTTTCGAAAATATGATTATTTATAAGTAAAAATAAGTAAGTTCCAATTTCAAAATTTCCCTCCACATTTTTTGCGAGTTAATTCAAAGTATTGTGTCTCACTGAAATATGGATCTGCGCCGGGAACATTTTAGAGCTATGATTTTATACGATTTCAAGTGTCGCCTGAAACCGGATGAATCGTACGATAGACTTCAAATGGCATTCATGGATGAAGGCCCTTCCAAGGCAACCGTGTATCGTTGGTATAACGAATTCAAGCGCGGTCGACCAACTTTGGGGGATGACGAAAGAAGCGGTCGCCCTTTGACGGCTGTTACCGAAGAAAACGTGCTAGCAGTGAAAAATTTAATCCAAGACAATAGGCGAATTACATATCAGGAGATTCAACACATATTGAAGATTGGATCGGGAAGCGTTCACGAGATTCTACACAGCCATCTTCGCGTGAGGAGGATAGTATCACGCTGGGTGCCGCACAACCTCACCGATGCTCAGAAGCAGGCCCGGGTGGAATGGTGCCGTGATATGCTTAACAAATTTGAAGCAGGCTCGTCTCGGCGTGTTTACGACATCGTTACAGGTGATGAGTCCTGGATTTATCAATACGACCCAGAAACCAAGCGCCAGTCGACTGTTTGGGTGTTTCAAAATGAGCCAACGCCTACCAAAGTGAAGCGATCTAGAAGCGGGGGTAAGATTTTGATCGCTAGCTTTTTTAATTTGACTGGCCACTTGGTATCAATTCCCTTACGGGATCAAAGAAGCATTAATGCCGAATGGTATACTACCAAATGTTTGCCAGAAGTTTTCTCTGTTATAAGCAACAAGCGACCAAACACAGGGCTCCGCGGGCTACTGCTCCACCACGACAATGCACCTGCGCACACCGCACTCAAAACGAGGGACTTCCTGGACAGCACGCCAGTCAAACTCCTGGGTCACCCTCCTTACAGCCCTGATCTAGCACCGTGTGACTTCTTTTTATTCCCAAAAATAAAAAATCAGCTCAAAGGGATACAATTTTCGTCGCCGGAAGATGCGCTGGCTGCGTTCGAGCAGGCTGTAAACGAGGTGTCTGCGGCGGACTGGAAAAAGTGTTTTGAAAACTGGTTTAGGCGCATGAATCTTTGTATAGAGGCTGGTGGAAAGTACTTTGAAAAGATTTAATAAAAATATATGTACGTATAGAACAATTTTTTTTAGTTTCGCAAAACTTTCTGAGTGTCCCACGTATGTAGTCTTGTTTTTATCCGGAATCTCTTGATAGAAAAAAACTGCTTTTTTTACGACGTCATCAAAAAACTAAAATCGGCCAATTGTGAGATAGTGGCATTCTAGCTAAAGGAGGGTTCAATAGTAAACCTGTCACAAAGTAATGAATGAAACGTTAAAATGTTGAAGAGATAGCAGCTTAGAGCCAAATCCAACCGTTGACATCAATCATGATAGCTTTAATTATTGAATAATGGAGTTAAAGTGAATTAGATAAATTAATCGGGAATAATATTTGGAGGGATTACGGGTGAACCCGTTAACTTCGTGGGTTAAGATCACGATCGATTGAGAAATTTTGTTGAGTAGATTACATAATTCTTCATTTAGGTAAATATAGGTAGATAGGTGTGTCCAGTTGAGAATATCTTAGTTTCCTGGTATTTTAAACGTGAAATACAACAGTTAGAAAAATAACTTAAATTTCGGATGTCGGTGTCAAAAAACGAAGAAACGAAAACAGGTACACCGATTTCCGAAATTGAAGTTATTTTTCACTTTGTAGTGTTTTTATTCGGAAGTCGGTTGTAGGTATATTTTTGCAAAAAAAGTTGTTTTGTAAATTTTTTTATTTGGAAGTTGGTTGTATGTTTTTGCAAAACAAAATTTTGTTAAATGGGTTTACCTATCAAGGTGCCCTAGTCGATAATTCTTCCATACAAAAGCAGTCTGGCGATAACTCCACTGTTTGACGATGTAAATTAAAAAAAAACGCTCGTTTTCATCATCCATTTCGCTCCAAATTAGGAAAAGTGTGTATTTGTACGCGAACTAGCTTCTTACTGCTCATCACAGCATCTTTCTCTTTCGCGTGTTGTCGGATGAGATAGCATGCATTTTAATCCCGCGCTCAAAATAATTCATTACGTCGGCTAGGGCAATCTCAAGGTTGCGATTTTCGTTTTAGTAATATTGTTTTAACGTAACTCTGTTCTGTTTTGAATTCTAAGTAAAAGGGCATTTCACTCTATTTTAAAATCTTACCACTATTATTAAATGTGAAAGTTTGTGAGGATGTATGAATGGAGGTGTAATTTATTTCATCACCACTGCTCTCAAAACGGTGAAGGAAAACATCGTGAGGAAACCGGCATGTCCTGGTACCAAAAATTTGAAGACATGTGACATCTACCAACCCGCACTGGGCCCGCCTGGTGGATTGCGACCCATTCCCACTCACAGAGAGGAGGCCTGTGTCCCAGCAGTGGGCACATTAAAAAGGCTGATGATGATGATGATGGAAGGATGTTTGTTACTCTTTCACTCAAAACGGATTTTAATTAAAACTTTACAAAAATAAAGACTAATAAAAAAATACGTCTGAATAATAAAACTTAGAAAATACGTGCTTATAATGGCGTCATCTATAGGCAATCAGTAAGGTCCCTTACATTAAGGTGTATACATACTGCCAGTAAAACCGATCATAATTTAAAGTAAGTAATTCGTTTTTCATTAAGGATCAAAAGAACTTAATTAAAAATTCCCTGCTTGTTGCCAAGCCCACTTTTATCAAAACCGTTTCCCTCCCAACACAGGTAGGGGGATCTCAAAAAATCATCTACTTTACCGCTTACGAGCATAATTTATAATATTCATCGGTCCACAGGGGCCGTGGTCAGAACAATCGACACTTATCATAGCTCGGTAATTAAATCATAATTATGACTCACTGGAACGGTATTAAATTTTTGCAACAACTATCTATGTTATGATAATAAACAAATTAATGATCAAAATAAACCTAGATAAATAAAGCTTATTTGACAAATGGTCACAATTGATGAAAACATTGGTGTTTTACCATTGGTTTTTAACCATTGATTTTTGACCATAAGTTGAGTTTACTACGGATCAAAAAACTGGGTCTAAGTATATTTTTAAAGGTTTGAGTCCATGGAGGGAGACAGAAAACCTTCGAATTGAAGATCAAAAGTCGAAATATTTGCAAAGTTTTGAAAAATAGCATAAGCAGCATATAGTGTTCGTAATCCTAGGACACAAGTCTTCTGTGAGAGGGAATAGGCCATAAACCACCACACGAGTACGGGTTGGAACATGACACATGTCTTCGAATTTTTGGCTTTATACAACGTTTTGGGGGATCTCAAAAAATCATCAAGCTCACCGTTTACGAGCAAACACCGTATAATTATAATAGTCACGGGCCACAGGGGCCCTGACCCGTCATTATGTTTGAAACAATCAACACTTATCATCACACTGTAATTAAAACATAATTATGACTCACTGAAATGGGGTTTCATTTTTGTTTGTTTTAAAGTATGATAGCTTTAAGTTGAATAAGTGTGTGTTTCTAGAGGTTCTGGGATACGGAGGGAGATTCGCAACCTTCGAAATAAAGATCGAAAATCGAAATTCAAAGGTATCAAAAATACCATAATACAACCTTTAGCAGGGGTCACCAAATGGCGAACCGCGATCAGGATGCGGGACCTTATTATGTTTGGATCTTGCGTAAACTGTAAAATATAATTTACTTGAGTACTTTGTTACCGGAGTACGTAATTTAATGATAAGTTCAAAACAAAATGTATTAAATTATGCACATTAATATACAAAACAAAAAATACTTTAAAACATATTCAGGGATGTATTTACGGTCCGCGACGGACATATTATTTAAAAAAACGGACTCCAAATTCAAGTTATTGGTGACCCCATGGCCTATGGAGTTCGCAATACTGGGGGGCACAGACCACTCTATGAGAGGGAGTCCAGTATAGATAGATGGATGTCACATGTCTTTGAATTTTTGTCTCTGGGATATGACGATATTCCATCAACGTTTTGAGAGCAGTGGTAATCAAATAATTTACTTAAAGTAAAGTGCCTGCCTGGGGTCGAAGACTCTTAAGTCGTCGCCGTTACCACTTACCACTCAAATCAGCTCTTCTGAAAAATTAAACTACTTAAGGCCGTACCCTGACCAAAATATCAGCATGAGATATGAGCATTCCTATTGGCCTAGAGGCACTGGTGGCACATGAATTACAGTAGTGAATATGCCCAGATTTTAGAATAAAATCTTTATAAATCGAATAATGGCCTTTTGAAAAAAAAAAACTTACAAAATGTTCGTTATCAAACTGTCTATACATTAGAGTTAGTACAAAACATAATTAATGAACACTTTACGAGGAGATGCATGCTATCAATAATTATTTCTAATTTTTATGGTTTTGTTGGAAGGAGATTAGTGTTTGGCATTTTAGAATCAATATTATGTAGAAATTTAATGTATTTTTATTAGTTGATATTTCTTTTTAAACAACGAGTAGATAGCTCCTAAAAACTGCACAAAAAATAATAAAAAACCCGACTGCTTAAAAAGCCAACTAAAAAGACATAAACAAGAAGAAAATCATGCTGTGCATATGCGCGAGCTGGCTGACCAAAACCAGATGTATCCTTACGTCTTTTTAGTTGGCTTTTTAAGCAGTCTGGTATTTTGTTATTTTTAAATATATTTTTTATTTCTAACTTTTTAGTTATTTTTTTTTAGAATTAGGTACATTTAAACATATAAGTTTTACATATTTTTGTTATAACCTCTTAAAACCTTTATTTTGATACCGTACAAGTAGGGTTCGGAAGAAAAAAAATTGGCCCCCACAATATGGCGCCCAAAATCCGCCATTTTTCTATTTTGCAATTTTAATATAGCCAGTGACACTCGCAAGATTAAGACGAATCGATTGACGTAAGAATCATCATAATCGGCTAACACGTTTGATATCTAGAACGCCATATAGGAATAAACATACATACATACATAGACTGATATAGTACATTTTGATACAAGTGCGGAAAGTTTGTTATTGCGTACGAGGCCGAATGAACACCCGAGCCGTAAGGCGAGGGTGTTATGGGGCCGAGAAACGCAATAACAAATTCCCACGTGTATCAAACGACGTTTTTCAATACACTTTCGAAGAAATAAAAAATACTTGCTGCGAAAATGACGACGCCTTTTTAGTAAGTTTCCACTGAAGAAAACTTTGCAAAGCTGCCATATATTTCACCTTAGATTTAGATGGCAACAGGCTATCGCAAGCGTTGTGCCTCAATCACAATATCCGGCGGAGTACCATCTAAAGAATTCTCTTCAAGACTTAAATTCGTCATTTTTCACAAATAACTCAAATTATTAAGACTAACTTTGCTTTTTTTTTTCCCGCGCTTTATGTTCGCGGGTTAAAGGAGAAGCAAAGGTATGAAGCCGTTAAACAGCCTCACAGGAAAAATATAAAATTCAAATATATTTTAATTAAGAACACAAATAAAATGTTAACTTGTTCATAAAAGTAATATTTGTTTAAAATAATCATGTTTATTAAGTAGTATTCTTTTTATAAACACAATTTAAATATTCAAAAATTTTTACGCTGTAAAGAGGCAAATCAAAATGACGAGATTTAAAAAAAAAACACGCCTGCTCTATAATAGTCAGTGGTGTTTTTTTTTTAAATTTCTTATGTTTTAATCGAATTACCGCACGCGTGCTGTAATCTTATTACCGCACGCGTGCGAAATATGTTGCATTTCGAACCTAATCGTAGTGCAATAAGAGCTAGTTTTCGAGGAAGTGTATTGAAAAATACATTGCCCTCCTTCGGCAGTTGGGTAAAAAGGGCTAGCGCGGCGTTTTGCTCAGGGTAGCGCCTTAACTAAATACGATATTACACAAGCAAGAAAATAGTAAGACCATCATCACTACTGCACCGGTATTAATATTTTAAACGTTATTAACGATAATAGTTATTTCTTCCGCATTCAACTAAGCTTGCGGGAAGCATAAATCATAGAGAAGTTCCTCTCGCAACAGTCAGAGACAGTAGACAAATCATACACGTCACCTCAGGAGTAGAATATCTATTAATATTCTATTAGTTAACTGTTAAGATAATTACTGAGCAGTAATTTAAGTGATTGGAAACGCTCTTGGCGTGATATCTAAGGCCTTTAACAGATATATCCTAAAGGCCTCGGCAGACATGTTTTTCCCTCCGGTTTCTGGTAAAGTTTATTATCGACACGATACAAACTTATCGCAAGTGATGGATTTGGTTTTTGAATTGAATTGATTTAACCAGTCGCAGTAGTTAGCGCGTGATTGACAATTCACAATCATGATTCGGTTCTTATTAGCAAGTCACCAGATTCTCAGAATTCTGATGGATGCTGATTTACAGATCCATTAACCGAACAGAAATTCTGACTCCGGGATGCTATTTTACAGATCCATCAACCGAGCAGAAATTCTGACTCCGGGATGCTATTTTACAGATCCATCAACCGAGCAGAAATTCTGACTCCGGGATGCTAATTTACAGATCCATCAACCGAGCACAAATTCTGACACCGGGATGCTATTTTACAGATTCATCAACCGAGCAGAAATTCTGACTCCGGGATGCTATTTTACAGATCCATCAACCGAGCACAAATTCTGACTCCAGGATGCTATTTTACAGATCCATCAACCGAGCGCAAATTCTGACTCCGGGATGCTATTTTACAGATCCATCAACCGAGCGCAAATTCTGACTCCGGGATGCTATTTTACAGATCCATCAACCGAGCACAAATTCTGACTCCAGGATGCTATTTTACAGATCCATCAACCGAGCGCAAATCTGACTCCAGGATGCTATTTTACAGATCCATCAACCGAGCGCAAATCTGACTCCAGGATGCTATTTTACAGATCCATCAACCGAGCGCAAATCTGACTCCAGGATGCTATTTTACAGATCCATCAACCGAGCGCAAATCTGACTCCAGGATGCTATTTTACAGATGTAAAAAGAACAAAAATACTTTGCCCGACCTGGATATCGCACCCGAAACCCTGCATACTAGATTTCATGAAAATCGTGGGAGCCGTTTTCGAGATTCAGATTATATATATATATATAGAAGAATTGCTCGTATAAAAGTATTAGATAGATAGATTTTGTATAAGGATGATTATTTGCATAGGTACTGAAAATGAAGCTCGAATAAATCAACGATTTTCCTCAAATATTTTTTTGGAAGGTCAACATTATTGCAAAAAAAAACATTTCTCTGCGATCTTTGTACAAGTCCCCCTTTTCCTCGACAAGGGGTTCCCACAAGATCTGACACTAGATTAGGAGTGACCTCAGAAATATAAATTGGACCGACTGTTTTGGATATTTAGTAATTGTTGCGGTTTTACTAAGCGTGGGAAGGTTCCTTTGATCAAAATCATGAATTTGTGGTCAAAAGAACATAATGACGTATTACTAAAACAATGAACTGTAATCAGGACTAACTTATTCAAGCGGTGTAGCTGCCGTGGTCTGTCCTACTCAAATAGTGCATTTTTAGGGTTCTTTTCCCAAAGGGTAAAAACTGGACCCTATTACTAAGACTCCGCGGTCCGTCTGTCTGTCAGTCACCAAGCTGTATCTCATGAACCGTGATAGCTATATAGTTGAAATCTTCACAGATGATGTATTTCTGTTGCCGATACAACAGCAAAAACTAAAAACAGAATAAAGTAAATATTTAAATGGGGCTCCCATACAAAAAATATTGTTTTTTTGCCATTTTTTGCGATAATGGTACGGAACCCTTCGTGCGCGAGTCCGACACGCACTTGGCCGGTTTTTCTAAGATATAAATTAGTGTATGGTATTCAAATACTAGCATTCTTGATATAATGCTTCTTAAGAAAATGCTAGATCTACTTCCAGAGATTTTATTTTACTAAACAAACCAAACCAATTTTAGGTACCTTTTCATAATATTAACTCCTTCATTTAATTTGACATTTTGTTGATACACTAAGAGTTTGTATGTCGAGTACTCTTTGCTCAAGGAGTTTGTATCGAGCATTTTTTGCGCAAGGAGGTTGTATAGCATTGAGATGGAGGTCGAACATATTGGTGTGTTCTAAATTTTGGAGCTTTATAAAAGTTTAATTTCATTTAAAAGTTTTTATATTCACTGAAAACACCGAATAACAAGCAATTTCAATAAGTAAATAACGTACACTGCTGGACATAGGCTTCCCCCAAGCATCGCCACACTAATCAGTCATATGCGTTTCGCAGCCACCGGACGCTCGCAGCCTTGACCAGCTCGACCATCACTCCACCTAGAGGGAGGCTTTCAAATGCTGCCTCTTCGGTACGCGGTCGCCACTCTAGAACTATTCGGCCCCAACGGCCATCCGTTCTGCGAGCAATGTGCCCTGCCCACTATCACTTAAGTTTTGCAATTCTTCGGGCTATATCGGTAACCTTAGTTCCCGTTCGGATGTCTTCATTTCTGTTTCGATCACGCAAGGAAATGCCGAGCATAGCTCACTCCATTGCCCTTTGGGATACTTTAAGCCTTCTGATGAGGCCCATTGTGAGCGACCACGTCTCTGTTCCGTAAGTAATCACTGGCAACACATCCTGGTCATAGACTTTCGTCTTGAGACACTGGTTAGTTGGACGAGAAGATACCGCACAACTTCTCAAAAGCTGCCCAGCCGCGTCGGAGGGAAGTTTAGGTATAATGGAAATATTCAAAACTAATACTCTTTCAATAGAGCGTTTTCTCTTTTCAGAGTAAATATTTAAATAAATGGAATATTTTCTACAAATTTATTGTACAATAGCTTCTGCCAGCGGCTTCGCCCGGGTAAAATATAACCTATATGCTATTCCTGACTATGATCTATCTCTGTGCCAAAGGAGATGTTCGATTTTGGGCCATCTATATGTACACTACATAGATAAATAGGAAAAAAATAGAGGAATACCATAAAAATACTAACAAATTAATTTGAAGAAGGGTACATGAGTAAAAAAATATCATTTGATCATTTTTTTTACTACGATAACCCTATTTTTAGGGCAGCTATGACAGTTGTGTTTACATGACATTCGACGACTTTGACAGTTTTAAGAAGTGACGTCTTTGAGTCATTCTTAGCTTTGGCTTTAAATTGGATATGTTTCGACGTTTTTAGTGGTTGTTTTAGTTTTGCAACCCAGTTTGCTACTACGGATATTGATTGATTGATTCTCTGTTGCAATTGAACTCGGTGTTGTTTTTTTAACGCAGACTTTACGATGACACGTCAATAAAATGTCATTGTCAAAATGATATTTTTCGCATACTAATGATCTGATCCACCATGTTTAATAGAAGTTGTGTTGCTCTACTTGCCAAAGTAATTTAAGTTTACATTGAAATGAAGTGAAATTAAAGAAAATTAACAATAAAAAACGGTTACTATAATATATAGCGATATTTACATAAAGTGTACATAGACCTGGCCCAGGCTCCATACATTTCTGGAACATCTCCTTTAACCAGATCCGTTAATCTGTTCTCACATCCAAACTTTCGCACTTATGATATTAGTAAGATAGTAGGCGTTTTAAATGTTTAACTGTCGATGTTGTCTGTTGACAGTAATAAAACTCCTTTATACGAAAATAGAATTTAATTTGGACTAAATTCCGTACATACATAGAGACCTCGAAGGTATAATTTTAGTAGCTACAAATTAAACAACGGAGTAATTACAATTCCATTGTTTGTTATTAGCTTACTACTTTATATTTGAGAACTTTATTTTTAACTTACAATACGACTGGCCTGTCCACCCCAATACTCGTAACACACTTTATTACAATAATCAATCTGCCTAGCCTTTTCCAAACAATGTTGGGGTCGGCTTCCAGTCTTACCGGATTCAGCTGAGTACCAGTGTTTTACATGGAGCGACTGTCTATCTGACTTCCACAACCCAGTAACTGAGTAACACGGTACCCCTTGGCAAGACTGGTGTCAGATCTCAAGATTTTGACTACCCGTAACGACTGTCAAAGATCTTCAAATGACAGCCGGGACCAACGGATTCACGTGATTTCCGAGGCACGGAGGAAACTCGCACTCGTTCCACTAGAATCCCCTATTTCAGTCCCCCAGGGGATTCTACAGCACTCAATGTTCCACTACGATCCCCTATTCAGGGGATTCTTTAACTACTAATAAGTTATTTTCCTTTAAAGTCCCTTCTAAATAAAAAAGCCACCTATAAAATAACAATATGTAATACATAGAATTAAAAATCGGTCTACAGAGAGGATTGCAATGACGTAAATAAATATTTCTAAAACAAGTTAGATGTTGAAAAAAAAGCACCAAAATAGTGCAGCATCTCGGTGGCGTTGGGTTCGAGTCCCAGGGATTCCAGTGGAACGAGTGCACCTAAGGCGTACGGTTATTTTCAATGTTTAACTTTTTCTACATAAAAAAAAACTAGGTCATTGGTCCTTTTAGTGGGAGGCCTTCAAACGCATCATCTTCCGGTTCGCGGTCGCCATTCCAAAACTTTTCGGCCCCATCGGCCATCCGTTCTGCGAGCAGCAATGTGTCCTGCCAATGCGAACCGGAAGACGATGCGTTGGAAGGCTTCCCACTAAAAGGACCGATGACCTAGTTTTTATGTAGAAAAGGTTTTTTTTTTTATATTTTGCGTTTATCTCAAATAAGTTAAACATTGCAAAAAAACCGAAAGCCGCTACGCTGCACTAGTCGAACTTGCGAATTTCTTCAACGCTTTTGGTACTTTAAAAAAAAAATAATTACGTCATTGGCCCTCTGTAGACCGATTTTAAATTCTATGTATTACATATTGTTATTTTATAGTTGGCTTTTTTATTTAGAAGGGACTTTAAAGGAATATAACTTATTAGTAGTTAAAGAATCCTCTGAATAGGGGATCGTAGTGGAACATTGAGTGCTGTAGAATCCCCTGGGGGACTGAAATAGGGGATTCTAGTGGAACGAGTGACTTTCGTATGCTGAAATGGTCACCCATCCACGGACCGACCTCGTCAACCCTCATAACTACTAAACTACTTATTATAATTTGACAAATGTGGTGTTGTTGGAAGCGTTTTATTTCTCCGCTGGTTAGGCTATGCGAATACACATTCAATTGAATATGGCGCCCTCTAGGGGGCACGAAGAAAAAAAATTCGCCCCACCCCATCATGAACAGGTATTTTAAAATGAAGGTAGGGTTTGATCCATCATATTTTTGCCAAGCGTACCGTTTGTGAGACATATCCCGTCAAAGTCTACGGCGCGGCGTCGCAAAGTGTTTCTTGATCGGTATGTAAGTATGTATATATGCATTTATATTTATGTGTGCCCTCAGGCTCTGCAAAAACCCCAAAATATTTAAAATAAAAAAATAATATGATTTCTATCACTCTAGGATTTGCCGGAAGAAAACTCCATTTGTAGTCAAACTCGCCTTTGTACCTACATGCATTTTGTTTTTACTCTTTATAAATATATTGTTTTGGTGTATAATTAAGAATTAAGGGTTATCGAATTAACTAGTGGAGGTCAGATTGACAGTCATCATCAACATTTTAATGTTCCCACTGCTGGGACACAGGCATCCTGTCTGCGAGAGAGGGAATTGGCTTTAATCCACCACGTGGGCCCAGTGCGGTTTGGTGGATGTCGCATGTCTTCGAATTTGGTTCTAAGACAATTTTTTTTCAAAATTTTAAAAAACCCCGACACATTTTTATTTCATGCTACATAATTTATCTTTTTTTTTTTTTTGTACATGCCGGTTTCCTCACGATGTATGTAGGAAAAAGAAGGGTGTTCTAAGTTTGACATGTGTATCTGTCTGTGGCATCATAGCTCTTAAATGGATGAACCGATTTTCAAAATTTACGCGCGTTTTCTCTTTGAGTGAGGGTATTTTATTTCCGAATTTAAAAAACCCCCGACGCAAATAAACTACAATATATACCTCTATAAACTACATAATTTATCTTGTAGTAAACACTCTTGGATCGACAATCTATTGAACACGTACTCGTAATCATGACACGATATCTTGCGAAAACACCCCGATTCAAACAGTAAAATGCCCATAACTTTAGAACGGCTGAACCGATTTTAATCAAGCATAACTAAGAACACTCTCAATAAAGTCAACTTTCAAACAAATAAAAGAAATCAATACCGGTCAATCCGTCCGTCAAACTTATAACACTCCTTTTTACCCGACTGCCGAAGGGGGGTAATGTGTTTATCAGTCTATGTATGTATGTTTGTTCCTATATGGCGTTCTAGAGACCAAACGTGTTAGCCGATTATGATGATTCTTACGTCAATCGATTCGTCTTAACCCTGCAAGTATCACTGGCTACATTAAAATTACAAAATAAAAAAATGGCGGATTTTGGGCGCCATATTGTGGGGGGCCAAATTTTATTTTCTTCCCAACCCATCGTGTGGGGTATGAAAATGAAGGGTTTTAAGAGGTGATTACAAAAATATAAAACACTTATATGTTTAAATGTACCTAATTCTAAAAAATAACAAAAAACCAGACTGCTTAAAAAGCCAACTAAAAAGACGTCAACAAGAAGAAAATCATGCTGTGCTGTCGGAGGATACATATGCGCGAGCTGACTGACCAAAACCAGATGTCTCCTCCGACTGCTTTTAATTAAAAAAATCCGTCGGTGTTGAAAACTAATTCTGTAGATGACCACAGTATAAACCTCCACAGAAGTCATATAAGTCGATATCTAAGTAATCAACTAGCCTAGATGGAAGAAAAATAGTCACTATCTATCGACGGCAAGTTGCAAGTAAATTGTACAAATTGGATTACCGAGATGGACTCAGACGAGAGACTCTTGTCTTAACTTACGAAAACTTGCTGTGGAAATAAAGAACGACGAGTGTGAGAAGTATCTTTAGTAAGATACTAGCGACCCGCCCTGGCTTCGCACGGCTACTACTATTTATTCAATTAGGCTAATAAACGGCACTTTTGAACGTCACATAAATTTAAATTTAAAAGTAATAAAAAAAAAAAAATGATTCTACCGTGCATTCGGAAAGTAGATTGTTATGGAGAAGAACGCACAAGAAACTCCATACTTACTCTTTTTTTAAAAAAAAAATGGTTTTTACAATATTTACATTAGTACATACATTAATACACACATCAACACGGTCTAGGGATATTTCATACTCAATTAAATAACTCGAAAAGTACTGGCCGCATTGGAATCTTTTATACACCGATTTGTTTGTAATTTATCTCAGACTAATTCCAAATTCTAATTTTTGAAAATTCTTTTGTTTCGGTGGCATAATAATGTCTTGATGTGTAGGAGAGGGAATTTTCATTTGTGCGAAATTTTGAAAACAATACGAATTACGTTTAGTTACAGTTTTTTTTCATTTTTAAACGAAAGATAAAGTTAAAATTGAGGTATTGTAGCCATGCAACGCCAACATTTGACGAGGGCGGATATGTTACGAGCTGTGGGAATGCTTGAAGCTGGGTCTGTTCAGCGTAATGTTGCTGAGGCCATAGGGACCCACCAAAATGTAATTTCAAGATTGTGGACACGCTATCGTGCCACAGGTGAAGTAGCGGAGAGGCACCGGGGGCCAAGTCACATCACTACCACCCCCAGACAAGACCGATTTTTGCAAATTACTGCGCGAGCTCAACCAAATGCAACGGCGACTCAATTGGTCCAAAGGCTGCGAGTGGAACACCAAGTGCTTGTGAGTGACCAAACTGTAAGAAGGCGACTGCATGAAAGCAATCTACGCTCTCGTAGACCACTCCGGGTCCCACCTTTACGGAGAGGCAATCGTGGACGACGATTAGAATGGGTTCGGAACCACGTGGACTGGGGCCGTGAGCAATGGTCCAATGTGCTGTTCACGGATGAATCCAGGTTCGGCTTCCATCCAGATTCACGAAGGACGCGTGTTTGGCGAGTTCCTGGACGATGGAGCCGTCTTCAGAACCCTCAGGAAGTTCACCCATACCAAGGAGGAACAATTATGGTTTGGGCAGGAATTCGTCTTGGAGGACGGACGGATCTCGTTTGGGTGCGGGGCAATATGACGGCAGAACGATACGTCTAACAGGTGCTGGGGCCCGTAATCTTGCCCCATAGAACACAAATGGGGCAAGATTTCATGCTCATGCAGGACAATGCCCGGGCACACACGGCGAGAACGGTAGCAGCTTGGTTACATACACACAATGTTAGGGCCTTAGACTGGCCTGCTCAATCGCCAGATCTAAATCCCATTGACCATGCGTGGGATATGCTGCAAAGAAGAGCTCTGAAGGAAGTTCCTGAAAATCTGGCTACAGAAGATCAACTTTTTGCGCACCTCAGAAGGACATGGGACAATATTCCGCAGCAAGACATTGACAACCTTGTTCTGAGCATGCCGAATCGTTGCCGATGTGTTATGAACATCATGGGCGCTTTCTCAGACTACTAACTTCAAGTTTATAAACACAAATTAAATGATTTTCTATTTTTTCAGTTTTTACTCATAAGTTAACAGTTAATTCATATACGGTTTCCGTCTATGCTTCATTTTTTTTCCATAAAATCCTGAAATTTTAATCGAAGTACCTTAACCATTATTAAAAAATGGTAGAATATTAAATAACGTATATATTTAAAATATACGTATATTAAGAATAAGAATAATTTTATTGTTAAGATATTACATTCAAATGCGTTGCTTCCTGGAACTCACACTAGGATTCCCTGTGTCGTGAAAAAGCATTAACAGGACAATTAATTAATTTGATAAGTAGGAACATGGTTCTCACATACTTACAAATATTACAAACATCGTTAAAATACCTAATACAACAACAACGGAACAGTGTGTGAGACAATTTATAAAAAAAAAAAAAAAAACAATGAATACAATAACTATGAATAGGAATATAAATTAACAAATTTGATTTTGTCTACACCAAAGATTGCCCTATGGAGCAGGACCAGCATGTAGAAGGTGTGTGCTAATAGAGTGCAATTATTATGCCTACATGGTTTTTCTGTCATAGGGTCCCGTCATCGGTGTGAGACCCACGCTTAAGGTTGAACTAGTCGACGGCACGAACTGTTTTGCGCGCGGGGTTAAAATGCATGCTATCTTATCATGCTACCTAGTTTGCGTGCGAATTAGCACTTTTGCAAATTTGTATCGAAATGTATGATGATTTAGGACGAAAATTTTATAAACAGACCTTTGGGAGTCTAGATATCATGAAAAACAACTAAATGTATATTTATTAAATAACATTATTTGCATTGTTGAATTACTAATCTATCCCTGTATGGAGGCCGTTTTGCAATTTTCTTTATTCTTATGGTATTTATTTCTGCTCAAAGATGCGTTAAAATTAGTGTTGAAATATGGAACTTTCGACGCTCATGTCTTTTAAATATATTATTTCTTTACATTTTTGTTTTCATATAGGACTAGATAATGATGAGACAAATTGATATCATTTTTTATTTTGAACGTACATCGTCAAACAGTGACTACGTTTGCATGAAAGAATTTTCGACTAGTGTAACCTTAATTTATTTTCGCGCGCGTTAATTTTTATTTTGCGATAACTTCTGAGATATTAATTCAAATTATATGGTGTAAAGAATTATCGTAATGTCCATGAAATGTTTAAGGAAACTAACGTATTTAAGTTGATAAGGATTCAAACTGTATCCGATTAAAGCTTTCCAATTACTGCATTGGACGTGACTATTTTTAGGGTTCCATAGCCAAATGGCAAAATACGGAACCCTTATAGATTCGTCATGTCTGTCTGTCTGTCTGTCCGTCCGTATGTCACAGCCACTTTTTTCCGAATCTATAAGAACTATGCTGTTGAAACTTGGTAAGTAGACTTCTGTGAACCGCAATAAGATTTTCACACAAAAATAGAAAAAAAAACAATAAATTTTGGGGGTTCCCATACTTAAAACTGAAACTAAAAAAATAGGTCTTAATAGGTCTTCAAAAATTATATTGAGGTTTATAATATATTTTTTTCTAAACTGAATAGTTTGCGCGAGAGACACTTCCAAAGTGGTAAAATGTGTCCTCCCGCCCCCTGTAACTTCTAAAATAAGAGAATGATAAAACTAAAAAAAATATATTATGTACATTACCATGTAAACTTCCAACGCGCCATATGTGAGTGTTCGAAGATCAGATTTGTAAATTCGTTGACATTTAAATTTAAAATCTATTTCAGATACTTCAACGTACTGTTTCCTGTTCTTTAAATATGATTCTATTAAATTCAAGACATTACCTCTAATGCCGTAAGCTTCTAGTTTACTTAACAAAATATTATGGTCCACATAGTCAAAGGCCTGTTACGTGCCCTGCCTACACCAAATCAGCTGAATAGCGACATGATATGGAAATTACGTCAAACGGATGTTTCTACATAAAATTCCAACACGCCACCCTGCTGACTCAGCGAACGGACGCCTCGTGCCGCCGAGTGGCCACCTACTTCCAAATCTGCTGACACCGCATCCACGTTTAGCATGACTTATTGTATCGTAATAAAATAGAATATGATTGGTAACGCACTTCGGTACTAGCATCGTCCGAAATTAGACTTAAACACTAGTATAAGTTAAACTGTAATTTTAATCTTAATTAAAACCTTTATAAATAATTTTGGTTTTTTTTAAGTCCTCCGGCTGCCACCTTCATAATTGGCGCAGTCGGTAGGATATTCGAGGCAGTGCGCGGCGCGGTATAGATTTCCAAAAATCGTTTATCTGCTGACTCCGATAGTCGCTGTCGGTATTTCCAAATACCTCGTCGAATATCCGAACTTAAGAAGACGCAGCTGAGGACGTATCCAGCCATCGATACACCAAGGAAAACCATGTATATGTAAGTGCTTGAAACTTTCTTTGAGTGTTGCTCCCGACTCCTTCCTTTTAACCCCTTATATAATATTAATTCAAAATTTTTCATCCAAGGGAAGCTAGGGCAAAGTCTGTCTCTTCCAGACAGATAAATAGGACTAGGGAAGTAGATTTAAATAGATTTATAGATTCAAATAGTTTAGGTTTAGATACATTATTTAGTAGTGACGAAATGGAATTGAACCCCGATACTATCTTTAAGGCCTTACGCCCAGTGCCAGAGTTTGATGGAAATCCGAATGTTCTAACACGTTTCATTAAAATTTGTGATCAACTCGTAATACAATACGTCAGAAATGACCCGAACTACGAGTTCACTAACCTATGTATAATAAACGGTATCTTAAATAAAATCACGGGATCTGCAGCTACAACCATAAATTCTAATGGTATACCTGAAAATTGGCAAGGGATCCGCGACGCTTTAATTAACAACTTTTCCGATCAAAGGGACGAGACCGCCCTTTATAATGACATGTCCTTACTAGCCCAAGGAAACAGCACTCCACAGGAATATTATGACAAATGCCAGACCCTTTTTAGTACTATAATGACTTACGTCACCTTGCATGAAAATATAGCTACTACCATCGAAGCAAAACGCGACCTTTATAGGAAACTGACGTTACAATCTTATGTCAGAGGTCTTAAAGAACCTTTAGGGTCCCGTATCCGATGTATGAGACCCGAAACTATAGAAAAGGCTCTGGAATTTGTACAGCAGGAATTAAATGTCATGTACCTACAGCAACGCAACGAAAGTATTCCTGAGCGACGTAACCCGACCCAGCAAGCGCATTTAACCCATAGAATGCCTCCAGCGGTCCTTATGACCACGCCCAAACCTTTTAGCTTTGCGAATGCAGGCACGAGCTGGCATAAGTCTATGCCCGCGCCGCCGCAGCAGCAGCAGCAATGGAGGCCACCCTTCCAGCATAATCAGGTACCTCATCGTGCCCCTAACATGGTTAGTCGAACCCAGCAAATGTTTCGTGCACCCTCGCCAAACTACCATCCCCAGAGTAACATATTTAGATTACCGAACGCAAACCCGTCAGCGCAATATACAGGTCCGAAACCGATGAGCGGCGTTAGTCACTTCGTACAAAAACCAATAGGGTTACCAGGAAATAACTGGCAAAGATCAGGGAACCCACCACCTAGTAATTACTTCAAGACACGAGAAATGAATTGTAACGAGATGACAGACCCTGAAAACGCTTATTATTACCCCGACTATTACTATGAACAGCCTGACTATTCCTGTTACTATGACTATCCCGACTTTTATTACTACAATCAAACCGAGCCCGATAGTATTTTGTATGTACAAGATGACACACAGCCGCAGAGTACTAACAACGCGACTTGCTTAGAAGCACCAAAGCCTACCTCTAGTGCTAATCCGGATTTTCTCAAGGAAATGGATCAAAAAGGGTTAAAATAGAGTTAAATATACAATCTAAAAGGGAGTTACGTTACATTCAGATATCGGACCCACCACTTAAGTTATTAGTAGATACCGGGGCTAACCAGTCTTTTATTAGTCCTGAGGCAGTCGAGCAATACTTTTCACACATACCTTTGAATTTTGACCCCTTTGAAGTAACAAATGCCCGTGTAACTAGTACACACAACCATTCAATTACTGTTCCGAATTTTCCTGAATTTAATAACCCTACGAATGTTAAGTTTTTCATTTATAAGTTTCATAATTATTTCGACGGACTAATAGGCCTAGATTTACTTGACGGAGCACAGATTGATCTTAAAAATAACTATTTAATTACAGATTTTACAACTATACCTATTCGGTTTTATCAATGTAAAAAGTCCAGTTATCAGGAAACCATTCCCGCGAACTCGTCAAAACTATTAAATATTCCTATCTATAGCCCAGACGGTGACGTTTCCATAGCTCAGCAAATACACAGTAATTGCATTATACATGAATGCATTACTCGCGTTACCGACTGTACGGGCATCGTTGAAATTGAAAACCCGACCGATTATGATTCACTCGTTACATTTGAACGCCCTTTACAAGCAGTGATATTTAATAATGAGTGCACTAGCACTAAACAAGATCCTAAGCGCGTTAAAGAAGTTTTATCTCGATTGCGTACAGATCATTTAAATATTGAAGAAAAAACTAACTTAGAGACTTTATGCAGTCGTTTTGCTGACGTATTCTATGTAGAGGGAGAACCTTTGACTTTTACAAATAAAATAAAGCACCATATCAGGACGACCGACGAACTTCCAGTTTATACGAAAAGTTACCGCTACCCATTTGTTCACCGACAAGAAGTTAGAGACCAAATTACTAAGATGCTGGACCAAGGTATTATACGACCTTCTGAATCAGCCTGGAGCTCGCCTATCTGGGTAGTTCCTAAGAAAGCAGATGCATCAGGCAAACAAAAGTGGCGCATAGTAGTAGACTTTCGCAAACTGAATGACAAGACTATAGACGACAAATACCCGATTCCAAACATCAACGATATACTTGACAAGCTTGGTAAATGCCAGTATTTTAGCACGTTAGACCTTGCATCAGGATTTTATCAATGCCAAATGGATCCAGACGATATTCCGAAGACAGCTTTCAATGTAGAGCATGGGCACTTCGAATTCTTGCGTATGCCCATGGGTTTGAAAAATTCCCCATCTACTTTTCAAAGAGTAATGGACAATGTGCTCAGAGGCTTACAAAATGAGATCTGTCTGGTATACCTTGATGACGTAATAATATTTAGCACATCGTTGCAAGAACACATGATTAATCTAGAGAAAGTATTTAAAAGATTGCAGGAATCTAACTTCAAAATCCAGATGGACAAATCCGAGTTTTTAAAATTAGAAACCGCGTTTTTAGGACACATAATCAGTGGCGAAGGTGTTAAACCTAATCCTGATAAAATAGCGGCTATAGAAAAATACCCATTACCTAAAACCACGAAAGAAATAAAACAGTTTCTCGGATTATTAGGTTATTACAGGAAATTTATCCCGGACTTTGCCCACGTCACTAAGCCTATGACTAAATGCCTTAAAAAGACTAATAAAATAACTTTCGACTCTGAATACATTAACTGT
The DNA here is from genome assembly GCA_949775005.1 of Orthosia gothica. Classification (NCBI taxonomy): domain Eukaryota; kingdom Metazoa; phylum Arthropoda; class Insecta; order Lepidoptera; family Noctuidae; genus Orthosia; species Orthosia gothica. Next base: position 4,018,901 of record OX459065.1, on the reverse strand, counting down.
TTTAACAAATGTAAGAGCTTACTGACAAACGACCCCATCTTACAGTACCCCGACTTCACTAGGGAGTTTATATTAACAACAGACGCTTCAAATATAGCTATAGGCGCAGTACTCTCGCAAGGTACCATCGGGTCAGATAAACCCATCTGTTACGCCTCAAGAACTTTGAACGATAGTGAAACCAATTATAGTACTATCGAGAAGGAGCTTTTGGCTATAGTATGGGCTACAAAGTACTTCAGGCCTTATTTATTTGGTCGTAAATTTAAAATACTCACCGACCACAAGCCACTACAATGGATAATGAACCTTAAGGAGCCCAACTCAAGACTGACTAGGTGGAGACTTAAATTAAGTGAGTACGATTACACTATAGTCTACAAAAAGGGAAAGTATAACACTAACGCAGACGCATTATCCCGAGTAGAAATTAATAACGAGGAGACAGAGTCAATGTTAGCCAACCCTTCAGAGCGACCACCTTCTCGAACAGGTTCCACCACAGCCACTGCACATACCAGCTCTGAAAACCCTATTCTAGAAGTACCAATCACTGACGAACCTTTGAACAAATTTCACCGACAATTATGCATTACCATAGTAGGTGACATTAAACGACGTACAACCGCTACTAAACCTTTTGACACGCACACCCGGACATTTATTCAGGTTTCAGAATCGAACTTAGAACAAGACGTAGTAAATGCTATAAAAGAATACGTCAACCCTAAAGTTAAAACCGCTATAAAAATTACTCCACCCTTAGGGATGTATTCAATTATACCCATAATCCAGAATAGTTTTAAAAGCTCAGCAATTAATTTAGTATTAGCCAAAACCGAACTAGAAGACGTTAAAGAGTACCTAAGACAGCAAGAAATCATAAAACACTATCATGAAGGGAAAACTAATCATAGAGGAATAAATGAGTGTCATCTCGCCCTATCCCGAAAATATTATTGGCCTAAAATGAGGGAAGAAATAGCTAAATACATTAATGAGTGTACCATCTGCGGACAAACGAAATATGACAGGAACCCGATTAGACCTCAATTTAATGTAGTACCCCCAGCAACTAAACCCTTCGAATTAATACACATGGATCTATTCACAGCTCAAAACGAAAAGTACTTGACAGTGGTAGATGTTTTCTCAAAATATGGACAAGCGTACCATTTGAGAGATGGTACAGCAATTAGCATACTTCAAGCAGTTTTAAGTTATTGTACACATCATGGGTTACCGTTAACAATAGTGACCGATAACGGCACAGAATTCACAAACCAACTATTTTCCGAATTTACAAGATTACATAAAATCAACCACCATAGAACATTAGCACACTCTCCTAACGATAACGGAATCATTGAACGATTTCACTCTACGTTACTAGAGCACCTACGTATTTTACGATTACGTCAAAAGGACGAACCCGTAATCAACCTCATGCCTTATGCCTTATTAGCCTATAATAGTTCAGTTCACAGCTTCACCAAGTGTAGGCCACATGACATAGTTAGAGGACACTTTGACCCAAGAGACCCCCTTGACATTAACATGACTGAACACCTAATGCAACAATATATTTTGACACACCGAGACCAGATGAAAACTGTATACGACCTTATCAATGACTTTACTCTTGCTGACCGTACAAACATCATACGAAATAGGAATAAGGACAGAGAGCCCGAAATAGAATACCAACCGGAACAACAAATATTTATTTCTAACCCAGCAGCCAACCGACAAAAATTAGCACCACGCTACACACATGACACTGTTCTAGCTGACCTTCCGATTCATATATACACCTCCAAAAAGAAAGGTCCCGTAGCTAAGTCTCGACTCAAACGTATCCCTAATAAATCAAAATTGTTACAGGATACTGCTGGCAATGTTAGCCCAACAAATAACGGCGCTCGAGATAAGACTTGAAAGCTTGGACAATGGACCCTGACTTTTACCTTTTAACCTTGGACAAACAAGGCTCATTACACATTACCACACCTTCCTACAATACATAGACTTAACTGACATTGAACACAGACTTGATTCTGTAATGTCTCAACTCGACTATTTCCAGACTAAACTAGACAACCAATCCTTCCTCTTGTATGAACTTCAAATCAACCATTTAACTAATAAGTTAACTGAAACCAGTTCACAGTTAAAAACACTAGAACCCGGTCGTAGTAAAAGAGGTCTTGTAGACGGACTAGGGTCCGTTATAAAAAGCATTACCGGAAACCTAGATCATACGGATGCCCAAAAATATAATAATGCAATCAATCTTTTAGAAAGTAACAACGATAAAATAGTATCAGAATTCAATGAGCATGTCAGTCTTAACAAAGTTTGGATCACCCGATACAGCGACATACTCTCAAAAATTGTTAGCAATCAAGAGAGGCTGAATAGTACCTTAGGATTAATCTTAGACGAGAAAACTAGTGCGAAAAATGACCTTATAAGATTCGCAAAGTTTGCCCAGTTGCTGACTATAATTAGCGACAATACGGAAGATTTATTTTTAGAAATAACTAGGATAGAAGATACCTTAGCTTTTATACGTGCATCGAGCACCCATCATAGTATGTTAAGCATAGATACTTTAAGTAACATGATTAAGCGATTAATATCTATTTACGGCCAGGATCAATTAATAGATGCAGATCTAAGAGAGTATTATACTGTTATAAAACCCGGGTATTACTACACTAATAAAAAAAATTGTTATTATATTTAAAGTTCCAATAACCAGCTCCGATAAGTTCGAATTATACAGACTAGCGATAGTTCCCAATAAACTTATGTATACCTATATTCCTCCTTACCCTTTCCTTGCAACTAATGGGAAAGCTTTCAAGTACATAGAGGCTGAATGCCCGAAGTTCGGCCCATATCATCTCTGCGAAGAAGAAATCAACCGTCAACCAACAAGAGGACATCTAGATTGCATCCAAAGTCTCATCTACAACCAATCTTTGGAGAAATCTTGCCTGCCTACGAAGCTCACACTGACTAAAGCAGCCATGGAACAACTGGATGACAGACGTTATACGCTCATCTTCCCACAACCGACCCGGACGGAGCTACACTGCGAACGTCAAGAATTCATCTCCCTGCATGGAAGTTATCTCGCTACCATCCCGCAAAAATGTCTACTACGCACCGAGCGATTCATTATTACCAACACCAACGACTATATCAAAGGGCAGCCGCTGAAAATCACCGAAATACCCATAAACCTGAATATTGTTGAAGAAACCATCCCACATCTGAAGCTAAACCCACTGCACCTGAAAAGCCTACATGAAATCGAAGATAAAATCTTAATGCAACACCCAGTACAAATAGAACACGCAACGGCGGAAAATTTACTATACCATACGACGATTCCACTATACGTCATACTATTCAGTGCAACTGTACTGATCACCACAATCACTATACGTCGCTATAACGTTTGCACAAAACTTACGAAACCACAGAAATCAGATGTAAACCCTGAAAATCATCAATACGAAGATGCAGAATCACCCACAATCACGGAACAGACTCCAGCAACATTCTCGCTCAAGATTCTCAAATAGTTGCTGTTCTGAGGGGGGAGGTGTTACGTGCCCTGCCTACACCAAATCAGCTGAATAGCGACATGATATGGAAATTACGTCAAACGGATGTTTCTACATAAAATTCCAACACGCCACCCTGCTGACTCAGCGAACGGACGCCTCGTGCCGCCGAGTGGCCACCTACTTCCAAATCTGCTGACACCGCATCCACGTTTAGCATGACTTATTGTATCGTAATAAAATAGAATATGATTGGTAACGCACTTCGGTACTAGCATCGTCCGAAATTAGACTTAAACACTAGTATAAGTTAAACTGTAATTTTAATCTTAATTAAAACCTTTATAAATAATTTTGGTTTTTTTTAAGTCCTCCGGCTGCCACCTTCATAATTGGCCTGTGTCATGTCACAACATATTGAGCACACAGGTATTCTATTGTCAACATTCGTATAAACATTATTTAAAAAGTCGTAGATAGCCAAATTTATCGTTTTATTTTTCCGAAAACCTTTTTGTTCATCTGTCAAAATGTTTTGTTTATCCAGGTATTTATAAATCTGTGCATAAATGTACTTTTCAAATATCTTGGATATTATTGGAACAAGCGCAATAGGCCTATAAGACTCCATGCAATCTTTGTCATTTTTTTAAATAATGGTTTAACCACAGATGTTTTTAGGTTAGTTGGGTAAGTACCGTGTGTTATGCACAAATTTAGAATATAGCTCAAATGTCTTCTTATGGAGCCTGATACGTACTTAATTACCTTGGTAGAAATTCCATCATTACCTACACTGCCGGTATTTTTTAATAACTTAATAATGGTTTTGATGTCATTTTCATTACTTGGTGCCATAAACATCGAATTACTTGATTTTGAGATATTTGATGTCACATTTTTACCTCTATTAATGATAGGTTTTATCTTGTCTACAAAAAAGTTGTTAAAGGCTTTCGCTATCTCGTACGGGTGCGTTACATTTTTATTTCCAATTTTAATGTTTCCAATTGAGTTTCTATTGGGCATATTCATCTTCGTTCGATTAATGATTTCCCAAGTAGATTTCGACTTGTTAGATGACGATTTGATTTTATAGTTGTTCTGAGCAAGTTGTGTTAATTTAATAATTTTTTTATATAATGCTGTATATCTTTTGAATTCTTGTTTACTTTGTTCATTGCGTTCTAGTCGGTAACGCCACAGAAGGGTTCTTTTATTTTTACTGCATGTTTTAATTGCCCTCGATACCCATTGTGGTCTCTTGTGTACGCTTAATTTTATTCGTTTAAATGGAAAACATAAATTATACATCAGGGTAAATGTCTCCAGAAAAAGATTATAGGCTGTATTCGGATCGTCAAGTTTATATATTTCCGATAAAGAAACATTCTGTAAACATTCCCTGAACTTATTCATATTTTCTTGATTGTAGTCACGGCGTTTAACATACCAATGCTTTAGAACACATATCCTTTTCACCGGAAACTCGAGAATTTGACATCTGTGGTCAGATAAGGCAAAATCGAATACGTCATATTTACATTTTTTACCCAAATTATGTGCAAAAATGTCTATGCATGTTTTACTGGATAGTCTAGTTGGCTGATTAATTAATAATTTAAAATTGAAGTAAAGCAAAAGACATTCTAGATCTAGTGTTGTATTATTACGCTTTAAAGTATCAATGTTCAAGTCACCGCATATTACAGTATCTCGTTTATTTTTCTTTGTTATAAACTGGCGTAATTTATACAGTCGCTCAAAAAAAGTTGTCAAATTATTTGCATTTGGGACTCTATAAATGCAGATTACAATGGTGTCAGTATGGAAAAGTTCAATAGCACAACATTCAAATGTGCTACTTATTGCGAAGTTCCTAACTTCAGGAATTCCCTTCCAATGGTACTGCGTACTGTCCTTTTTTTACCAGGATACAAGCTCCACCTCTTTTAATGTCTCTTCTACTGAAACATGCAGCTAGATCATAGTTAGAGATTGACAGATACTGTTCATAACCAGCCATCATGAAATGTTCCGTTATGCAGATTACATCAATATTAATATTCTTTACCACAAGTTCTTCTAGGCATACGGAAAGTGCGTCGGATTTATTTAGCAATCCCGCAATGTTTTGATGTAGTATATTTATATAATGATCATAGAAAAAACTGGGTGTCTACATGTTCGTCATTGGGTATTGTATCGATGTCTATCATCACTAAATCGTATTTTATAACACCAGAGATAAAATCGTTAATATCTTTGAAGATTGTCTGCATGCCAAAATTGTTTAGTCGTCCGGTTTTTTGGTAAACATTGTATAATCAAATGCCAAATTCTTATTCGAGTCCAAGATATATGCATGTTGATGAGACATTATATCAAGGTACAGCAAATTATTGAAGTGTTCTATTCTCCAATTTTACATAATTTTGTCGTAATTATACTTATATATCGGCGTGCAAATTATTATGTTCGTATGTTTTACTTTTTGTAAGGTCGTTCTGATACGGAGTGTCAGTTGAAGGTCATTCGTAGTTTTAAAGTCTTCCTCTCCTATTAGAATTATACAGAAGTCCTTCATTGTAAATGTTTTTAATTCTTTTTCTAAATCGCACATTAATTGTTCTGTTTTACAGTTTGTCCTTATATAATGGCATATATTTGCCGAATGTTTATGGAGAGTATTTTCGGCTAAATTTGCTATATCATTCCTGTTGTTAGTACTCAAAATACATATTCTACCCTCTTTCTTATTTTGTTGGATTTGTTCTGAAATTGTCCCATCACTACTTGTTTTATTTTGTATGGCATCGGGTGCTATGAAGGTATAACTGTCCATTTCCAGACACAATAGAAATTACCATTGTTCTAATCCGATTCGGTCTGATGGACAGATGACCGGATCTTCTTTCTGGCTAGCCATAAATGAAGGCTCTGTTTGTGTTTGTTTGTTGTTTTTCCGACATTTCTTAATTGGAGTTGACTTTTTGTGTTTTTTAATAGGGCTATGCGTAAGTTCTGTAAGGCGGTTGTTTTTGCTTTGTAAACCAATATTTATTTGCTTGAGGTCATTGTTCTCCAAAGACAGTGACTCGATTTCCTGATGTGCACTGTTTAATTCTAACACAAGTTTGTCAATTCGTTCTTTTAACTTAGTTATTTGTTGATGTGCATCAGTAATAACATCACATGATAAATCGGGTAGACTGTTCACGGTATCTTCGAATGTATCATTTTGAGATTGGTTGATGTCGGTATTCGAATCAGATTTAGTGCGCGTTCGTCGCATAGTGATGTTTTCGAAGAAATTCATTTTCGAATCTTACGGTGGGTGTTATCGTTTTTACTTATAGCCCCCGCCAAACTTCTTGGCCGCCCTGAAATTAGCTTTCAGCATGCGCGAGGCACGAAACGGTGCTGATTTTGTATGAGATTTTCTATTGCGCAGCCATTGTAGCCAACTTCAGGGCGGCCAAGAAGTTTGGCGAGAACTTATACTCAAGCCGAGCAAATTTCGTTGGAACAATTATGAAAACAAATTATCAATTTACAAAAACACTACGTCGTCGGCGAGATTCGAACCAGCGCCCAAGCAAGTAGAAATCTGTGCGTCTTTCTATAGAGCCATTTGGCATCTACTCAATTATGTTAAAATTATGTATCTGTTTCTTGTGGTATGGAATTGATAAAAAGTCCGTTATTATGACTTGCAGATTGTATAGTTCAAACGTTTTACTTATTGTTCTTTCACTGTTTTGTTTTGGGTTTTATTGTTAAAAAATGTTTTGTTTCACTTAATTATTTATATATCCACTGTATTATTATTAATGTTTAATGTATTTTTTTTGTAATTAGTGTAGTTTTGACAGGGTTCACAGTTCAATTGTATAAAGCACTGAAACTTTTATATTTATGTAAATTTTTATGAGACAACACTTTCACTTATTGTTTACAATGTCTTTTACAATATTTACATGAATACATTATGAAATAACTTTATTTAATATTTTTTATCAAGATTAGTAACGGAGCACAATGTTTACTTGTTCACACGTCGGGTAGTTCACAGAGGTTAGAATGGTTATAGTAATCTATCATTAAAAGATAGACATATGCCATCGCGGACTTCTCTGTAGACCTTTAAAAGAGGAACAATTCTACAATACCTTGTTGTGTTATATCTCTAAGGGATTAGGCAGAGTTTTCGATAAAAGCTCCCAGGTTTCAACAATTATCGTCATATTTCAACCAATTTGCACAAAATCTTAACAATTGATGTACATAAACCTTCGTCATGAATCATTCTGTCTATTGGTCAAAACCGCATGAAAATCCGTTCGGTAAATTTTGAGTTTATCGCGAATGGACAGACAGACAGAAAGACGCGGCAGGGGACTTTGTTTTATATAACTATGTAGTGATGTGAGAGTAGGGTTTATTTGAATTAAAGAATATGTTGGAATGAAAGAGCCCAAGAAGCCTACACTCTCCCCAGTGGGTCATAATTAATTTTTAATTATTATAAGTGATGATAAGTGCAGATGCTTTGGAATTTAATTATAAAGGCCTCAGTAGACGAACGGTGTATAATAACGGATGGTTGCACGCAGGGTTGGCAGGTGTGACTTAATTGCCATATTGCACGTAAGTTCAAAGAAAGTGGGCAAGAAAAGTTTATTAACATAACATGAAAAAATCTGATTTATAATAATAATAGAGGTAGGAGTAGTGTATGGCTCAAAATCAATATCTAACTTTTTTTCGTTTAATTCATTAGCAATCTGTGTAATGATCTGTATAATCTTCTTTTTAAAGTAGAGTTTTGTGTATACATACATAAATAACAAACAAGCAAACAACATTAATTGGGGAACATACGGAACGCATGGAGCACCTTCTGTGCACATGCGATGCACTGGCTGGTAAGCGAATGAGTCTACTAGGGGTTGGATAACCAAAACCAGAAGACTATAGACTCATATCTCCTAGTATCGTTTTAAAACTCATGAAAAGAGTTTTCAACGCGACTGGGGAGGAGTAAGTTATCTAGGGGACCACAATAGATCCCAATTAGTCGAAGTGTCCGAGTTATTTCTCAGCTATGATTATGGTAACAGAGAAATCTGCTGTTCAGTACATTATATTTTTCAAAACTCTTCAGATATAGGGAACAGTGCATTTTTTCGTAATTTCCTGGCTCAAGCAACTGTAGGAACACGGGTTGGTTTTAGTCAGTAAAAGTCTGACACGCCCTCCCATCTCACCCAGTGCAGGAGAAGTTATTTGTATGACTTCCCAAACAAAAGCAGAAAAAAAGAGGAAAAAAAACCAAAAGAAAAAGAAAAATTAAAGATTTTAATGGGTTTATTTCCATAGATAAAAGTATATACAGTGTAAAAAATACGTAAATAACTAAGACTACAAACATTAACCAAAAACTACTCACTAACTAAACCTAAAAAAAAACTAAAATATGACGTCGAAAAACTCCTCCACATCATTGTCCACTGGTAATGTACCCAAAAGGCAAGGATTTGAATTGAATAAAATTGTTGGTCCCGTAGTAAAAGTGATTCATTTTTTTATTAGCATTTTCACTCTCTTAGAATTAAAAGTCACCCGGTATTTGTTTCTAACTTTTCTTAAAAGGAGGTTCACTGTTCCCATCTGTACCTACTAATAATATGTGAGCATACAACATACATAATCTTACAATGTTTATTTTCCATATACAAGCCTACAGAGTCACATTTCTTCTTAAGTTATGTAGGTATCTATTCAGTCTATTTAGAAGTCGGACTGGACGCATATATTTTTTCATTTCCCCGACCCTGGCAACCCTGTTTAAAGGGCACATCGAACCTCCGAGTCATCTCAATTTGTGGTCTTATTTATTTTTACTGGCAACCCAGCCGTGTTGCGAGGATCCTTCTATTAATGAATATAATTATATAGGATAGGATGAAATGTACACAGAGTTGGAGAAATATTTTTATATGAATGTCGGTTTATTACTTTTAATGTTTATATCTGTACAATTAGTTGAATTTATGATCGTTAATTGCTGTACATATAAAAAGTAGTGGTTGTATAAAAATTATGTCACTAAACGTCATCATTAGAATGTAATGGCTTCAACTCGACGAATAGTTTATATAGGAATCTGCATAATTTAAAATGGTTAATATTAAACCGGCCAAGTGCGAGTCGGACTCGTGCATGAAGGGTTCCGTACCATTATCGCAAAAACAAGAAAAAAATCACGATTGTTGTAGATATTTATTTTATTCTGTTTTTGGTAGGTATTTGTTGTTATAGCGGCAACAGCATTCTATCACGGTTCATGAGATACAGGCAGACAGACAAACAGACAGACAGACAGACAGACTGACAAACAGACAGACAGACAGACGGACTGTGGAGTCTTAGTAATAGGGTCCTGTTTTTAACCTTTGGGTACGGAACCCCAAAAATCTAGCCTTTTTTCGCAGCTTCGCTCACTGGAATTGTGCATTTTTTTACCTTAGCAATAGTAGATCATCATCTGCCTAGCCTTTTTTCCAATTATTGTTGGGGTCGGCTTCCAGTCTTACCGGGTAACAGGGTAACACGATACCTCTTGGCAAGACTGGTGTCAGATCTCAGGCTTCTGACTACCCGTAACGACTGTCAAAGATCTTCAAATGACAGCCGGGACCAACGGCTTAACGTGCTTTCCGAGGCACGGAGGGAACTCGGTATGTTGAAATGGTCACCCATCCACGGACCGAACTCGTCAAGCGTTGCTTAACCTTTAAGATCGTCCCGTGTTGCTGTAATTATTTAGCCACGAGCGCCTCCACCTTAGCAATAGTAGATATTTTTTAATATTAACTAGATTTGCCCACGGCTTCGCTCGTGGAGTCTATCCTACAGGAATTTAAATGTTTACGGGATACAAAACCTATATGATAATCAGCGATATGTAACGTAGCAATCCGTTACTTCTTCTTCTTAAGAGGGGACTCTAGTGAGACTTTCTCCATACAAACACATTCTGCTGTTTTCTTCGTGGATAATGCCTCTAGAGCAATGATTTTTTTCCATAAAATCTAGGTCTAATTAATATGTGCCTGTATCATTTCCTTTTTTCCAAAACATAATCACAAAAAGAAATATGACAATCCAAAAATCCGAAAAAAATGCCCGTTTTTACCGCCATGTTCAGAAGACTTTCAGACAAAATTTATAAGTTTTTAACAAAAAAGGAAATGACAGGAGCATAGATATACTTTTCCTCTAAATTTTGATAGATGAGGTTGGAGGTGACGCGACGGCAATAGTTTCTTCAAATACCTATTTTTCAAATTCCTGTTGACTAAAGTCCGCTCTTAACGTGTCGATGGCAAATATAAAAATTTAAATATTGTCTTTTGCCCCGAATTCAGCCACGGCAACACCATTCGGTGACGCAGTCATAAGGTCTTCGCAAGTACAGGTAACAGGGCATGCTGCGCACTCCGTGAGGTGGGCCATGGTCTGCGGAGAGATGTCGCACAAGCACTGAAGACTAGTGCCATCAGAGAACCCCCACCTGTGGAGGATGTCCTTGCTGCGGCCAACCTGAGTGCGGAGTCTATTTAGGGTTTTCCAGGTCGACCACGGCAGAGTGTGCCCAGGTGGAAGGCTCTCCGATGGCCCGATGAAATTTTCAGGAGGCTTAAGTTTCTCTCGCCAAAGGTCGCATCTCGCCGAAGAGTAGTTGCCGCCACATAGACCCTAGAAAACTTTTCAGACTAACTTATCCGTTACTGAAAGAATTTTCGTGATCAGGGGGGTGAACATAATCTCTTAGAGCAAGTTTATTTCCAGTGTGCGTAAGAGACGGATGTATATGACTACGAGTATATATACATCTTTTCTTTCTTTCTTTCTTATCCTTTTCCACAGTCGAACCATTATAGTTTTGACACGTCCTACCTGAACCTAGACTAACCTCTAACAACAAACAAACAATTTTACCTCTATACTACTATATTAATTTAGTTTGAATGTGTACTAACTCATATTTCAATTTACCCGTAACTTCACTCGAATTCTGATTACGTTTCCATTTTTCCCTTTTATTACGGGTATTTGGATAATGAGAGTCATGTCGTAAAAGAGTATTTTTTGCCTACCGTTAACTGTAAAATTCGGTCTAAGTCTTATAATGATTCCGAACGAAATTAGACGGGGGTAGGAGGATGTTGTATTACGTAATAGAATTTTGGAGCTAAGGGAGCTTTTTGGGTATTCTACCTAAGTATACTAAGATGGTGGCAGAGCAGTGGGAATCAATTTTATCTGCTGTTTCAATTGTTTCACATTTTAGTCTTCCCAAGAGGAATCGTATCTACCATTTATTTTTGTGCTTCGTTTTTACCTACTTTCTCAATAAACTAATTATTTGTTGATTTTTTTTAATAAATAATAATTATTTATTTGCAAAAGGATTAGCTTAGGTTACATCAGTGTTTACATTACAAAAATGGACATGGCAATTACACATAATATGTTCCCTATCCTTCAAACTAGGAAAAGCCTGTATCTTGAAGAACAGTACAGAACAGTAACACATTTGCATCAAGTGCAACCCAAAATTATGTCCAGGCTGTCTCTTGCCATTCTAGGTTGCCTGGAAGAGATCTCGGAACGCGATAAGGCCGCCTGTTGTATATATGTCTTTTTGATTTATTTTTATCTTGATATACAATAAAGTAAAATAAATATCATTTATTTCACTTTCAGTTACTGGGTTGTGAAGTTAGGGCAATCGCTCCATGTTTACCTAGTAAAAACCCGGCTTGGCAAAGGTTTTGGCAGATTTTTTCATACATTTTTAATTTTTGTACCTGGTAGGTACATCAGATCAAATAAAAAGTCAAGATGGAACGTTGCAAACATCAAGGTGACGCCGGTTAAAACTACGCCTTTTTGTTTGAATACACAATTACACGCATACACTTACAACGAAACTACGCCTTAGCTTGTCAGTCAAGCTCTCAGATCAAATAAAAAGCTCGACAGACAAGCTAAGGCGTAGTTTTAAACGGCGTCACCATTTTGTTTGCACCGTTCCATCTTGACTTTTTACCCGACTGCCGAAGGAGGGTAATGTGTTTATCAGTCTATGTATGTATGTAAGTATGTATGTATGTTAGTTCCTATATGGCGTTCCAGAGACCAAACGCGTTGGCCGATTTTGATGATTCATACGTCAATCGATTTGTCTTAACCCTTTCTTCTAAACCCGTCGTGTGGGTATCAAAATAAAGGGTTTTAAGAGAAGATTTCAAAAATATACAACACTTGTATGTTTAAATGTATGTTATTCGAAAAAAACTTAACTAAAAAGTTATAGATAAAAAAAGTTAAATCAAAAAATCAAAAAACCCGACTGCTGCAAAGTGAACAAAAAGTCGTAAACAAGGAAAAAATAATGCTGTGCAGGTGGAGGATACATATGGTTTTTGTCAGCCAGCTCGCGCATATGTATCCTCCGACTCACAGCATGGTTTTTTCCTTGTTTACGACTTTTTGTTCACTTTTTATTTGATCTATGCCTAGTACATTTTTATAATTTTTAAATTCCTCCTGTATGTTTCTAAAAACCATGAGTTTGATCGCAGCAGACAAAAAAGAGTACTTGTTTCTTTCGAACAACTTTTTCTACGTTTTGTGTTGCGAATGTTGCGACTGAAATGTCTGCAATATTTGCAGCTGTACCTGTACCTTATTTCCACTATTATTGACAAAACTTACTATACAAACCGTGAGTGTTAGTTAACTCATAGAAATTTACGGCCTTTAACTATTTGGTATTCTATGGCTATTACAGCCGAAACTTATGTTCAGGGCAGATTGCTCGGTCACGAACATTTTTAGTAGTTAATAGCACCTCTAGTCACTTTATTTTATCCAAAACTCTTACAAAATCACCATACTGCGCACCCATTTAAAACCGTTATCTACAAGAAATAAAACCAAATTAAATATCAATCAAGAACTAAACGTAGCCGCGTTCAATTTAGAAGAAATTCTTCTAAGATATCGTTATCAGCCGTCAATGAGCCCGATGGTTAATATCTCACAACGGTATAATGAAATGGCTGATAACACCGTCACCTATGGCGGCAAACACCGTCATTTATGGGCACCGACAGGGTGAGAAGCTTACGCGGGTGCTAAAGCGGTCAAACATGATGAAACTACCGTTTTCGTGACTATGTCTATGTTTGCAATATTTGTAAGTATGTGAGAACCATGTTCCTATTTATCCAGTGAAGGAATTTTCCTGTTAGTGCTTGTAATACTTTATACCTATATGTAGTATAGTAGTGCTGGGTGCATTTTTCTCACGTATATGAATTTACTAATGTATGTACTTATTATCATTTATTTTTGAAGGTCATCGATATGTATGAATTCGTCGCTTTTTTGTAGTCATCCGAATTTGGTCGGATAACCAGCCTTTGTTTACATGTTTAGTTTTTTGTTTAAATCTACTTAATGCGAAACATTCCAAGCTGAATATTTTCACTATATATTTTTGACATAACGCACATACTTGTGGTTTACAACTACCTATCTTGGGTTGAGTCGGTTTCTTGTATTTTGCCGTCAAAGTTATGACACTCTCGTTTTGACTTTTAGCAATATTATTCGATAACGCAAGCATGCATGCTTTTGAAACTTTTTATGGTTATTACAAGCGTCAAGATGGACTGAATACAGTTTTCAGCGAGCTTATACGTTTTCTCATTTAGGCGCTGCGATTTTTTTTCGGGTTTTCGAAAAAGCGCAATTACTTGAAAATTATAAATATTTTCTTAAATCTAATTCCGGCACAAATACGCACAAATCAAGAGCTACTCGTGTATGTTTATTCTACAGGCGCACGTACATTGGTTTTAGAGATACACGTTTCTGCAAAACGTTACCCCAGCAGGAAATGCAATATCTCGAAAACCTGATGACGCACAAGTTATATTTTCGGCGCACATTTTCGCACAAATGTAAGCTCTCTGCCCATGCACAATATTTCTCATTCCGATCATTCGTTTAGAATTTTTCTGCTGGAACAACGTTAACCTAGCAGGAACCTATTTTTCCGCTTTTTTCAAAAACGACGACACGCACTTATTTTTTAAGTGGCGCACATTTACAGCAGATTACGCACGAATTATACGTTCCACTCATATCTCGCTAGGAGTCACTTCCCTGTTGGGGTAACGTACACCGGAAAAAGAGGGGTGTTATAAGTTTGAAGTGTGTGTACCTGGGTGATTGTGTATCTGTCTGTGTCTGTGGCATCACAGCTCCTAAACGGATGAACTAGTTAGTAAATAGTTTTTTTTTAAAGGTGATATTATCGGGAGTGTTCTAAGCTATGTTTGATGAAAATCGGTTCAGCCGTTCAAAAGCTATCGGCGTTTTCGAGGTATTTGCGCAAGATATCGTGTCGTGGATTTTTAAATTTTACTTGTATCCTGAAGAAACAATGTCTAGTCTTTAAACAGCCAATCAATCGCCATAGCCTCTTACCAACTACGCTGGAGTCGGTTTCCACTATACGCGGTTACAGCTAAATACTTTCCTGTCTGCCTATCTTAGCTCCACAACCCATCAACTGTATATACGATACTTCTTCGCAAGACTATAGCCCCACCCCTCGACCCTGGTCGAGGTGTGGGGCTAGGCCGATGACTCACTATTTTCTTAACGCGAATGGACTATACTGTCTAATTTTCTAGCTTCTCCCGTTGTCGTTGTTGTTGCGTGTTTTCCAAGGCTAGGATGAATCTCAACTAGGAATACAGGTCACCCATTCACGGACTGACCTCGGCAAGCGTTGCATAACCTAAGGCGCCGACCCCACTGCGCGCGGTCTAGCGGTCTGAGTGCCGAGTTCTGCGTCCCGCGTCAACACTTGCGAGTTCATAGGTAACCTTCGCCACACGGGACATGCTTCTGTAGCGATTATTTTATAAATATATGTAGACAGGGTCAACTCCCACAGACGTTGCTTTTGTGTGTGTAGGATTCTAAGCCACCACATAGGTTACAGTGAACGCAGAACGCTGAACTCGGAACTCTGACCGCTAGACCGCGCGCAGAGAAGTCGGCGGTCGGCGCCTAAAATATCGTACCGTGCGGCTTCTTGCGATGTCCTGTGGCCACAAAATCGCTCCCATCACCGCTCTCGAACCACCCCAGCCACCGTGTGCTTACCCTGGACAAGGTCTATGGTGTGTTCCCATAGCTTGTGTTACATTATGACGCTGATAGTTAAACACGAACGCTGTAGTGGTCACACAGTTATATCCGATAGAGCTATTAACTTTGAATGACTTCCAATGGGCAAAGACCATGATTTTTGGTGTTTTTGTTGGGACAGTTTTTCTTTTGTAGAACTACGAGTATTAGAGCTATTTATTTTTAAGTGACAGAGGCTCCGAGGCACTAGTGGCATTCGATGTCAATGAAGGAAAATGAAAGTGAATGTTATCGTGATTTTTACATGCTTTTATTTATCTTGCAATGTAGTAATGCTTACCTACAAGTGCATTCGGGTCAAATCTTGTAATTGAGTTTTAAGGCAGTTATCCTCCACCGATTTTAATGAAATTTTGCATACACGTTTAGTTTGGATGACAATGCATGGTTAACTAAGTGACGTCATTATAAATACAATATGGCGGACTGCCTAAGATGGCGGACTAGTTTTTTTGCGTGCACTGCCATGATATGGGTATCAAATGTAAGGTTTTGCTGAGCAGAATTCCAAAAAAACTTGTTTTAAAAAAGTTATTTTCATGAAAATTTTTTTTTCGATATCGCTTGTCAAACTAATCGCTATCGCCACGCTTTTGATGATAAAATGTCACTTGTCTACCGTCAGATCGCATTGAACAGTTGTACTTTGGGCGTTTTTTATGTTGTATTGTTGATATTCTCATGCCCAACCCCTTTTGTTTGAGAGCTTACATTTTTAACACTCTTTTATTAGCTTGGTATGTATGTATCTATGTAACGGATCTTTGAACGTGATTTTCAACCACTTTAAAACGTTGGATTAATTTGAAACTCTGCACCCTTATCAAGGAACGATGATAAGGCTATAATTTAAATAGTTTGTCCCATTAAGCTGGGAACAAATTATCGGACGCGGCTGACGGACGCGACTCATAGCCTTAACTGATATGTGTGCACAGTCGTTCGGGACGCGGCTTGTAGACGCGTCCGAGCGCTTATTCCACAGATAATATATCTTATTCAACGAAGATTATGTTTACTTAGAAACATGTCAAGTAGTAAAAAAGAGGACGCAATTCTCTGCTGCGAACACACTCGATAATTTTTTCTTCTATTTTTATTTATAACCTCGCACGCACGTGTGAATTATCGCGTAGTCTGAGTTGTTCTGACGTTCGGACGAGTCCCGTACCCCGTGCACACCGTCCACGGACGTTTTCGGCTGACACAAACATCCAGCGGGCCAGATCTCTATCGGACGTCCGAACGCCCACGGTCACGTCCGCGACTTACGTCCGATAGTTTGCACAGTGTAATGTACATTAATTACCTAGATACTCTATAAATCGCGGCTGTCAGTCGCGTCCGATAATTTGTTTCCAGCTTTATCCTTGCCAGGATCTTCAGGATTAGCGATGGAACTAAAGTAGTAAGTAAAAAAGTATAAAATAAATAATCGTTTAAAAACACGTTTTAATAGAAAACCAAACTAAAAAGAAGAAAATTATTTTCAAAAAATTTAAATTAAGAATAGTGTGAATAAAAAAAAAATATTTTTGTTAAAAAGTGTGGGCAGTTTTTTTAATATATTTTCAAAATTACTCTTCTTTTATCAATATCTGTTAATAAAATATTACAATTGACATCAAGCACCCGACGCTTTTTTACAATAAGATTATATTTTTTTTGTTGAACACACTATTCTTAATTTAAATTTAAAAAAATATATTTTCTTCTTTTTAGTTTGGTTTTCTGTTATTACTGACATCTTCAATCTCCTCACACTCGCCGCCGCTAAGTCCCAAAAGAGGATTCTTCATTAATATTACATTCCTTCCATAATTGTATTATCCTTCTCTTTGAGATGAGCATAAGTAGTGCTTCATACATCCTCTGTATTTGATTTAATGTACACGTGTAATTTAGAGTGCTGTAGATTTGTATACTATTAATGAAGAATTCATCTGATATATGTATCGTATGCCTACTAAAGCTTTAGAATGGAATTTCAAACAGGACTAACATTTTAAGCGAAAGAAAAATCCGTTCAGCAGTTTTATTTAGCACTTGCTGGTGCCCGCGACTTCATCCGCGTCGAACTCGTAATTTTATTATTAGACCGTTTAGACCGTGTACTGTGGAAGAGGCCTTTGCTAGTGAGCAAGACAAACAAACCGATGCCTGATATTCTCAAAAATTATGTAAATATTAGTTTTAAGTTTGAACATAAAGACTATTTGAATTTTAATTTGAATTTGAACAGCAGCTACCAATGAAAGGCCCGTCAGAATAGGTTCAGCCGTTTCGGAGATTACCCGGAACAAACAGACAGACAGACTAAAATTAAAAAAAAAAAAAAAAACTTATTAGTACCGTATACACTTTCACACGCATTCAAAAAACGTTGTTATTTTGATATTACTTATAGACACAATCATTATCATTAGAAACGGTATATTTACCATTTTTGTTTGTTTGTTTGTTAATGATAGTGTTAGTGACCATGACAGTTTAAAAACTTACTTACTTGAGACACTTCAATTTTATTTAGTTGTATAGATAGATCAAACTGAACACATTTCTTTATGAGGGACTAGCATTTTGCCACCAATGTCTTGTCCCACAGAATTGTGTTTTCTTTGTTCGGTATTATAAGTGGACTCAATGGTACCTACCTATCTTAGCTTTGAATCCGTGTTTTTTTTTTTATTAAGATTTCGCGTTTTAGGATCTATATTTCCTCTTTGTAATATTTATGACGTTGTGAGTTTTTGACCTTGCGATTCAAGTATACTCTTCTTAATATTTTTATATTGTTTTGTTTTGTTAACATCATTAGTATATTTAAATTAATGTTTCTTTTAAATAAATCGTTTTATTTCTGTCTGAAGTTTAAATAATAATCTGTGTTGGTAATGGCTGATATTTTAATATCTACTGATTTGTTTAAACAAAAAAATAAATTGAATTATTCGTTTTATTATCTACGCCTGAGTTGGTTAATTGTCTTAAAGTCAACACAAAAGATTTGCGTTTATATAAACAATTCATGTTCTTAAAGTTTATGAAAAACTAAGTAGACAGGTACCTAATTTGCTATTAGAAATTTACTTTAAAAATTCAGGAGGTATAAATAAGATTTTTATTACGTTAGACACACAGTTGTACAAAATTCTATGCTGTGGAGCATTCACCCCATATCTATGTTGGTATGTGATCGTTACTTACAAAACTATTTATTCAGATTTTAAGTTCCAACCCATTTTTTTTTTAAACTGTATACAGTATTTAAAAAACTTATTTGAAATTCCTCTAGACTGAATAAAAAACTTGTTTTTTGTTTAGCTTCACAACTTCAGTTTTAACTGTGTAAAAAGCTCAAATTTGCCTTTTTAATTATTTGTTTTTTTTTTTGTTTAGTGGACTGCAGATGATGTAGGCTGGTAATTGATACAATTTGCTTGTTTTATTAATATTTTACTGTGTCACTAACAGCCGAAAGTATATAGAGAAGAGACAGTATTTTACACAGATAAAATATAGTAACAGACTAATAAAGAAATATAATAATTTTGTGTTGCTAACAAAAAACTCTTTCATTCCACCAAACACAAAATCTTGGCCACCCCAACTCACCGATATGCCAACCATCCAAGCACGATTCAACAAGGTATCGAACGACTTTCTAAACAAAACTATTTCTAAAAACATCAGCCATCGTATCTGAGATATACCGTCGTAAAAGAACGCTGCCGTCCTAAAGCTAAAGTGTCACTATAAGACATTTAGCGGTTTTTGAGTTTTCAATACTTTCATATTCAATCAGCAAAAAAATCTCTGTCGATTTAAATATTCTACTTCAATAGATTCCGGATCAAAAATAAAACCTAACCCACCTAACCTAACGTTTTTTACAAGCTTTTATTTAACTTGCAATGTATGTATGTAAGTGTGTCAAATCTTGCAACTGAATTTTAAAGCAGTTGTCCTCCACCGATTAAGATGAAACGTTGCATACACGTTTAGTTGAGATGACAATGCATGGTTAGCTAAGTGAAGTCATTCTAAATCCAAGATGGCGGACGGTCCAAGATGGCGGTCTATAAAATTTTGAGCACTGCCATGATATGGGCTACAAATGAAAGGATTTGCTGAGAAAATTACGAAAAAAGCTTGTTTTGAAAAATTTTTTTTTTTAAATAATATTATTTATTATATTCGAAATTACGTCATTAGATTTATTTTTTGAGAACGGACACTCCGCATGTTATTTTAGTTGATAAACAGCATCAATTTTTATTATTGCGCAGTTATTAGTTTTTGTCTATAGCTCAAAACGTGGTTATATCAGATAGTGACACTCTACCTGTAGGTTGACAGATCGTTCGCTTTGACGAATAATCTTAAAGGGTAGGCCCTTTAAATCGATATAGGTCGCGGCCAGTTTACTGTCATTAAGTACATTATCTCTTTTTAGGGTTCCTTACCTCAAAAGGAAAATCGGCACCCTTATAGGATCACTTTTTTTTTTTTTTTTTATAACCTATAGGCTCGCGCTTGACCACAATCTCACCTGATGGTAAGCGATGATGTGGTCGACGGTGAAACACGCTTGCCTAGAAATAACCTATTCACTCTTGACTTAAAGACCCCTAGATTGTAGCTATCGGGAAACACAGACTCTGGCAGGGAATTCCACTCCTTAGCTGTACGCATGATAAAAGTGTTCCCAAAACGTTTTGTGCGTATGGGTGGGATGTCTACCATGTATCGATGGCGCATCGCCGTACGTCTGGTAGTCCGATGATGGAACGGGCTAGGTGGAATTATATCGTGCAATTCCATCGCACACTCCCCGAAATGTAACCGATAAAAAACCGACAGGCTGGCAACTCGGCGACGATGTTCAAGACTCTGGAGCTTTGACTTGACCAGCGCCTCATCGCCGATGAGCCTCTTGGCTCGCTTTTCGATCGACTCTAGTGCGTCAAGCTGGTATTTGGCTGATCCGTCCCAGAGATGAGAACAGTACTCCATGCATGATCGAACTTGCGCTTGATACTGTCCGTCCGTCGGTTACTAAGTAACTATTTAGTAATCTGTGCCGTCGGTCTGTCAAGACCCTTTATCTCGGAAACGCGTGGAGGTATTAAGTTGAAATTAATATCGTATACACAAGTTTGCAACCCCTTGCAGCTGTGAAAAAATCAAACTTCTAGATCAACACAATCAAGAGTTATAGAAAGAAGCCGACTCTCAAGGGAGTGAAAATCTACAGGGTACTTCCCGTTGACCTAGAATAATGAAATTTGGTCGTATCTTTTGATGGCGTTGATTTAGAAATTTGATTTTTTTACAGCTCCAAGGGATTGCAGTTCTGGTAGTCCTGGATTGTGGTCTTCTCAACTTGATACCTTTAGACGTTCTTCACAGACAACTAAGTGATCCTATATGTATTTTTCCCTTTTTACCCTAAAAAAGTGCTAATTCCGTCAGTCAGAACCTTAGAGCATTTAACCTATGGAGATGGCATAGCAAAGCGTACCCTTCTGCCAAAGTCGCTTGGCCATATGACCATACGCGTTATATAAAACTAGTTCATTCGCCGACCGCCGCCATTGTGTATCGTATTGTGTCGCAAGTAAGTTCTCCGAAAAAATGGTTAATTGTGCGGTTTCCTCTTGCAAAAAGCGAGCTGCCACTTTCAATTTGCGAAGCCATGGTGTTTCCTACCACATATAAGTATAAATTATACATCAACATAGTTGTATTTAAGAACAATGTCGAAATAATGGATAATGCCTTTACGATAGAAAAATTCAGTGGTACGTTGGTAGCACAAACGCAGTACAGGGGCTGACACGGTAGCGATGTGCATAGTGCTGGGACAACGTGAATGAATGATTGATAAATTAAATGATTTTTTTGAATCAGTATGTTCAGTATCAAAATAATTTTGTTTGTGTTTGTTTCTGGACAAGTCAGGTTGAACTAAAAAAACATATCATTTATAAATGTCTATGAGAATAGATTTAAATTCTTTTCTTTTCAAGTTTTAGGCTAATAAAAAGTAAGTTTGTTCGTTTCGTTAGTGAGTTTTCAATCATTTTTTAATCCCCGACGGAAAAAGAGGGGTGTTATCAATTTGACGTGAATTGCTGTGTATCTGTCTGTGGCATCATAGCTCCTAAACAGATGAAGCGATTTAGATTTTTGTTTGATACCTCTATCGAGAGGAGACTATCGCAGCCATGGTAGTTACAATGACAACCCCACTGCACATCAATTCGAAGCCATAATTGCGAATGTTAAAAATACTCAAATCTTCGTTTATCCTTTTTAACCAAAAAAGTTGATCCACAGAAATGTGTTCGACATCTATATAATAAACTGGTACATTTTAAAAATCAGTGATTGCCTCTAGGTGTGATCATTGGGACATGTATATGAACTAGATTATGGCTATGAAACCATACACGTATGTTTTCCTATATAAGATATCAAACTAGCTTAGCTAGGAAACACCGTACTCTAGCAGTCTTATTACAAAAAGTGGTTTAACTAAAAACCCAGGTTTAAATCTCTATAAACCACGGTTTAAATAAAAATGATATTACAAATAATGGTTTAGCGATAAACCATGGACCATATCATGGTCTAACGCTAAACCTCGGCGGCCCCTAGTTTAACGATGGTCTAAGTCGTATCTGTCAAAGTGTTTCTTTTAGGTTATAGAATCTCTTTCATTGTGTTGTGTTGTTTTTACCCGAAAATGGATATTAACATGATGGATTTAATTTATATTGAGGATATTACTTTTTCCTCGGTACTCAAATTTTTCTCTCAGATGTTTTTTTTTTGTTGGTCCATCACAACACTTATATATTAACACATTATTAACAAAGAGGCAATTGTTATAATAGAGACTTGGAGAACTTAAAAATCCAAAGCCTAATGAACTTTGTTCAACAAGCGATGGTTTTGTTTATTGTTATGGATTCATGTAACGCGCGAGAATGTTACGTTTCGTTACATGTACCTAGATGCATTATAAGTAATTAATACGAATTTAAGTAATGTGCTTAAAACTAAACAAAACTGCAATCGATAAAATAAGTAATGTTTATATACATGCAAAATAACAAATTGACAATATTTTAACACTCCTAAACATCATTTAATTCTTATCGTATTATCAAAAAGTTATCTTTGCTGGGCATAAGGAACGTTGCAATTGAACGATATTATGGTGAACGAATGATATTTGTTTTATTCTGTGGTTGATATATTGACAATGGTTCAAATGACGGTACTAAAAAGACCAGGGTTTTTTTAAGTTTTGTAATACGGACAAATTTATACCATGGTTTTGCAGATAAGCCTGGACTTGATAGGCCAGGTTTAAACCAAGGTTTATTGAATTTTTTGTAATAAGACTGGATTAGTTCAAAACAAGCGAAAAACTGACGTGTTAAAGTGTTACATAAAAAAGTGTCAAATAAAATTCTATCCGGTTGATATTATTGACTAAATATAAATTCAATCGTTCTTTTTTTAGTGTATCTTAAATTCTGCTACCTTTCTTACCTACCTACGTAGTTTAGCTGACCACAAATCATATTGCGTATTTTTTTTATTTGTGAAATTAATTACTTAAGTTTATTATTATTTAGTATAACAAAAATAAAACGAATTAACATTTTGCTCATTCATTCATGCTTTAAAATGAATTTCCAGTCATTCTTTGTATCACATCACTAGCACTTTGTATCTGTTGTCATAGGATTATTGCGTAGATACACACAAATTTGTCCATGTGTGTGTGTTTTTTGATTGTGTGGTTATTATTTTTTCGAGTGCGTTTGTAGCAATAGGATACATGCATCTGTGGGTGATTGTCATTTTTTTGTAGTGTGCTGTATGTGTTTTCCTCGCCTCCCGCAGAAAGTGGCAGAAAAATTTGTTCGGTGATTCGTGGCTTGCCGTCTCCATAGGTTAAATGCTCTAAGGTCAGAACATTTTTAGGCATCTTAGGTACCATCGTGTATGTCGTCAAAAACTTTAGTTTTTTCATTTCAATTAACAATCAAATAAAGCGGCTTAGTTGAATATAAGTGTGTACAGGGCCCTAAATATGAGTTGGGTTATAATCAAATTCTAAACGAAGCTCGCTAAGCTGCCATTCAAGCACAACAGACGGAGACATTCAATTCAAATTAGACGACGATGTGGCAACACTATAATATTTAGACCACACACATGGCAATCTTAGCACAATCTGCTACTTTGCTCATTTTCACTCTTTAATAATCCATACACAATTAAATTTCAGCTTTATACTACAAGACGCAAAGTTGAAAGTCATTTAGGCAACTGAATTATCGACATAACTTCCACTCAGAAGGCAATCGTAATCGGAAAGCGATAAAGCGCTACCGGCGACTCATAAAAGCGCTTCAGAATACAGGGGTCTAATTAAAGTGCTTGACTTTACAACCTTTCAGGACATTCGTGATAGTTGACACTTAATTCCAAGTTGTTTTGTTGCATCATTAACAAGTTTTAAGCTGTTGTGACACACTGTCATGGCGCTTGCCTTAAAACACTAGACAAAATTTGATTTTTGCTGTTTTACTTTAAGCAGAAACCGGCGTAAACAAACAAGCCTATCAAGTAGGATATATTATCAGTATCACATATTATTATAGATTCTATAATAATAATAAAAACCGGCCAAGTGCGAGTCAGACTCGCGCACGAAGGGTTCCGTACCATTATCGCAAAAAAACGGCAAAAATAACACGTTTGTTGTATGGGAGCCCTACTTAAATATTTATTTTATTCTATTTTTAGTATTTGTTGTTATAGCGGCAACAGAAATACATCATCTGTGAAAATTTCAACTGTCTAGCTATCACGGTTCAGGAGATACAGCCTGGTGACAGACAGACAGATAGACAGAAAGACAGACGAACAGACAGACGGACCGCGAAGTCTCAGTAATAGGGTCCCGTTTTTACCTTTTGGGTACGGAACCCTAAAAAGCTTGTAAAAATCATTGGGATTGACTTCAATCTGCCCAGCCTTTTCTCAACTATGTTTGGGTTGACTTGTACTCTAACGTGATACAGTTGAGCATCAGTATTTTACATAGAGCGACTGCCTATCTGACCTCCACAACCCAGTAACTGGGTAACACGATACCTCTTAGATCGCTGAATAAATTTTGGCAAGACTCGTGTCAGATTTCCTGGCTTCTGACCATCCGTAAAGTGATCATGATATCGCGATAAAGAAGCTTTTCACGAAGGCTGGGGTGACGTCCATGTTCGTGGGTCACCGGTTTGGAGGTCCCAGAGGTGAACAGGGTGGAAAGTCCCGCATATCTCCATTGAAAAGGAAGGATCCTCTGACCAAACGGGTGTTGTGTCTGCTCTACTGTTGTATGTGTTCAAATCGCGCCGGAAAACTTTGTTTGCGCAATGCAGGATTTGTGTGACGTCATGTCAATATTTCGTGGGTAGCGGTGTTGGAGCATTTACATGCGTTAAAGAACCCTCACGTGGTCAATCCTAAACATTTTGGAATGTGCCCCTGGCATTTGAGAGTAGGTCATGGTCTCGCAAATGTCTCTCTGATAGTGGCAAATATGTTGGATTATTCGGTTCCCTTCATTATGGTTGAGCTGAGTGGTGCCAATCCATGCGTCATGTTCGTAGGGGGTCCCGTCGGTTGGGATTAGTCATGATTTAGCTGCCTTAATAAGTTTGACGTATGTACCTGTGTGTTTAGTATCTATATATGGCATCATTGCTCCTAAATGGATGCGACCGATTCTGATTCCGTTTTTTCAGTTTGAAAGGTGACTTTATCGAGAATGTTCTTAGCTATGTTTGTTGAAAAACGGTTTAACCGTTCAAAGTTATTGGCGTTTTACTGTTTGAATCGGGCTGCTCCCGCAAGATATCGTGTCATAATCATGTGTTCAATAGATTGTCAATCCAAGCGTATACAGACACGTGTCGACTACCAGATAGATTATGTAGTATGCAATAAAGATATGTAGGAGTTCTTTTTTTTAATTTTACTTGTATTTTTGTGTACTTTGTTTTACTCTAGACGCTTTGACGTGTCAAAGTCAAAGTCAAATATATTTATTCAATTAGGCCAATAAACGGCACTTTTGAACGTCACATAAATTAAAATTAAAATTTACAGGCAACAAAAAAAAAAAAATTGTTCTACCGTGCATACGGAAGTAGATTGTTATGGAGAAGAACGCACAAGAAACTCGATACTTACTCTTTAAAAAATAATAGGTGTTTTACAATATTTACATACATTAATATATGTGAGGACGATGCACCCAGAATAGCTCTACACACTATACTACGTACAGGTATAAAGTATTTGAGGCATTAACAGGAAAATTTATTAATTTGATAAGTAGGAACATGGTTCTCACATACTTACAAATATTACAAACATAGGTAAAATACCTAATTCAACAAGTCGTGCAAGTCTTTTTACATCCTTCTCATATATATGTAATTTTCAAACAAGGATGATCTAACCAATTTTATTACTTTGCAATTAAATTTTACAGATTGAAAAGAGTTTCCATGGAGTTTCATACACGTTCTTCTCCATCGAAACCTAGTGCCGCTTGCGAATGTGCAACTAGCTTTAATTTTTGTTTGTCAATTCAAAATTAATTTTTAAACGGTTTAATTTAAATAAATGGTTTAAATGAGAATAAGTTTGTTATTTCAACAATCACTATCGCTCATAGAATATTACTTTGTTCACATAAGACCTCAAGGTTTAGAGACGCCGTCAGTAATTTTCGTGTCAATTTATTTTTGTTGCATATTTTGCCGCGGTATCGAGTTATTTAGATGAGCTTGAGCATCTGATGTGTTTTAAATTGCTTAGGTAATATTAGATATTACTGAGGACCTAATTTTGTTGATAAAAACTTAGTTTAGCTTTATTTTACACCACTTCATAATATTCACAGAGCGAAGGTCTATTTATCCGACTTTGTATCTTCGAGGCATTATGTAATGAAAGTCGTTAATAAATGTTAAACATCCAATAATAGAACTTTTACTGAGAACCACATTTAAATTTTCTAGTTAGTTAGTAATCTATCAAAACATGAAAACAAGTAAAATTTAAAAAACCCCCGACACATTTATCTTGCGAAAACACCCCGATTCAAACAGTAAAACGCCCATAACTTTTGAACGGCTGAAACGATTTTATTCAAACATAGCTAAGAACACTCTCGACTAATTCGCCTTTTAAACAAAAAAGAACTAAATCAAAATCGGTTCATCCGTTTAGGCACTATGATGCCACAGACAGACACACAGATACACAGCAACACACGTGAAACTTATAACACCCCTCTTTTTCCGGCGGGTGTTAATGATTCCCTTGACAAAGAAAATCAGACTAATCTGAATGAACAAACATGGCAGTTGTACAGGTAAAGAAAACTTACCAAACAATTTGATATATTAACTTTCGCTTTGACCGCAAAATTGCGGTTTTACTCATATTCTAGAGAAGGCAACCCGTGGTTGCAGTCATATTCTAAAGTAGACAAACTACTTAATTAACCGAAATAAAAGACATAAAAGTATTCTATATCATAATCCAAGACATAATCTATATGTGTACCAAATAACATTGAAATCTATTCAGCCGTTAAAACGTGATTGACGAACAAACATACTAACATGTAAAAAGTAAGTTTGACCTCTGGCTTAGAAATATATAGTACAACTATTATAGATCCATTTATTATTATTATTTATTTATTATCATTTATTATTAAGTACAACTATTATAGATCCATTATTATAGATCATCCATGATAATACCAAAATACCTTCATAATTGCATTAAGCAGGTTTAATCAATTTTCAACCACATTGTATTCAATTATATAATTGGCACCTCCGACGAAATTTTGGAGGTTTTATAGGCGATAATCATCACTCATTTGCTCATCGGAATTTGCCTCGAGTAGTTTAACTTTTCAACAAGTAACTAGTTTTATTTTAGTTATCAATGATACACTCAAACATACTATTAGAAGTTCAGATTTCTTTCACCGTTATCACCGTTAGTACTGTGAAATACAAAATTCTTAGTTCCCTTCCGAAATAATGAACGACCAAATTTTTGTATGGTCGAATTGATATCTTTTTGGATATAGTACGGACATCAAAACAAATCACAAGCGGCGTGCTTGTGATTGCGGCCTGGCGGCAATTCGAGAACAATTACGCATTGGCCCGCTTTTTCTAACCACTTGCGTGCTGGGGACAACAGAATATGGCAGTTGAATACTAACCGCCTTAGAGCTCGAAGAGAGACGAGAGACGTCGTAGAATCAGTGTCGATCCTGAATATTAGTAAGCAAGATTGTAACTGTGAGTTGTGACTATTTGAATAAACCCAGTGTATGTAATTTATATAAATTCTGTGATTTCATTTTCACGATTGTACCCACCGACCTCACGATGTCTTAACCTAAGGGAATACATCTTGGCTTCCCGATGGTTTGCATCTATCGACCACCCTTGATGCGACACATATATATGTAGATTTAAATTGAACTTTATGCCAATATGCGTAGATAGCAAATCTGCCATCTATTTGTTTATGTTAAATAGCCTACGTCCTATTGAAGGTCGCGAGAATTCTATAGATGCGGGAAGCACAAGGCCAGTTGAAGTGAGGAAGCTTGGTGTATACGTAATGTATCAGCTAAAATGATGATGATGATGATGAATGTTAAAAAAGAACTTACCTCTATATTCCAAGAATAGATGTCTTCGAATACGGCTCTGCCTTTGAATCATCAAATTGATAGTTTTAGCTTTATATATTCATTGACGTTAATCG
The DNA here is from genome assembly GCA_949775005.1 of Orthosia gothica. Lineage (NCBI taxonomy): Eukaryota > Metazoa > Arthropoda > Insecta > Lepidoptera > Noctuidae > Orthosia > Orthosia gothica. Next base: position 3,990,120 of record OX459065.1, on the reverse strand, counting down.
AGGGCTTTTTACCCGACAGCCGAAGGAGGGTAGGGGTAGTGTGTTTATCAGTCTATGTATGTATGTTCCTATGTGGCGTTCTCGAGACCAAACGCGTTGGCCGATTTTGATGACTCTTCGTCAATCGATTCGTCTTGACCTTGCGAGTGTCACTGGCTACATTAAAATTGGAAAATAGAAAAATGGCGGGTTTTTTCCTTTGTATAGCGAATCAGCCATTAGGCCACATACATCAGTCTAACTAGATGACGCAATTCTAAGTGCTTTGCGTGTCAAAAAAACAGAGTAAAATTACTTTATCAGCACCGGAAATCCACCGAAATCTAGTTATATGCCTAATTATGCCATATTGAGCTGTAAAACCGTATAGAAAAACTTGGCCGAGGCATTGGAAATGTTTTCTTTCATTGATAAGAAAATTGTGTGTGAAAAAGTGGCACGCTTGGTTTTCATACAGATGGAGGGACATGCGTTATCTAGTTAGATTTATATCTGTGGACTCAGCCGAGTGCAAGTCAAACTGTCCTGGAAAATGGACCTTTGAATTGGAAGTACTCACTCAATAGATGTTTTATATTAAAACTGTATGCCTCTTATGAAGCCTCTTATAACTGAATCATATTCCAGGCATAATTACTTTCCGGGTTGTCAGGTATGTTCAAACATTCCCAGAATTTAATTTCACAAACTTGGTGTTCAGCAAATAATTTGATTCCACGAAATGTGTTCGTTATTTAGAATGTAGACTATTTACTGTGGTAGCAAATATATTTCTGTGGCCGTGTTTAAACATTTGTGTTTAATTAATTCTGACCAGACAGTTTTGTGATAGAATGTTTTAATATACAGTTTGTACTAACTGTTTTGGGTTTTAGTTTAATTGTTATGATTGAATCAAATGCCAGATTGACGTGATTTGGTTCCTACGTGTTTCGTCCTGGCGTGGGCGTGTCAGACTTTTACAGACTAAAACCCACCCGTGTTCCAATTGCTTAAGCCAGGGTCGTGGTAACTTTCTTTCAAATTTATCCCAGACAGGCTTCGTCCCTAGCGGACCCCGTCAGTTTTGCTGACATCTCTTTGAGACGCGCGTGGAACACTACGCACTATCGACTCGGGCATGGTCCTTATCGGACAGCGATTACCTACTCGCCATCCGCAATCCCGCGCCTACGGTGGGCAGGAATCGGCTTCCGTTTTCGGACGCCCAGGGCGTCTCCTGCGGTGGCTAGGGGCGTGAGGGCGTCTCCGATGCGTCTCCCTCACACGTTCCGCCTCCTTCTTCGCGAATTTTACTACTTCGCAAAAAGAGGTTACAGCTTCCCATGCCCTCCTAAATATAGCACAAAACATGTAGACCGTTTGCAAAACAGTAGCAAATAGTAAAAAAAATTGACCTTACAGAGTTTCTGGTCATCATCAGTAACAAAAACAACATCATCTGCCTAGCCTTTTCCCAACTATTTTGGGGTCGGCTTCCAGTCTTACCGGATTCAGCTGAGTACCAGTGTTTTACATGGAGCGACTGCCTATCTGACCTCCACAACCCAGTAACTGGGTAACACGATACCCCTTGACTAGACTGGTGTCAGATCTAAAGCTTCTGGCTATTCGTAACGACTGTCAAAGATCTTCAAATGACAGCCGGGACCAACGTCTTAACGTGCTTTCCGAGGCACGGAGGAAACTCGGTATGTTGAAATGGTCACCCATCCACGGACCGACCTCGTCAAGTGTTGCTTAACCTTAAAGATCGACCCGTGCGGCAGTTATTATTTAGCCACAAGCTCCTCAAAGCTTATAAAAACAACATGGTATAATATTAAGACATTCTACAAACATTGGTAAAAACAAACTCATTTTCTATGTAAATAAACACCATTGGTATTACTATGAGCAATCTCCAAAATAGTTTCGTGGGTCTGATTTTTTTTCTCGTATCTTAACTTTTTTATGGTCCATTCAGATATCCGATACATATTCCAGTTCTATGTGAAAGCGTCGTGATCTGTTTTATACTATAAGTACTATCAAATAACGACTTGCATTCTTAAATCGTGCTCTGCATTCGTTTGCTCAATTATCAGTATTAAATATCTCTGAATTCAGGTTACAACCGTTAATGAACAGCATTTTACGAATATTCTCCGTCGCAATTGATTTTTTTATCGATTTACTATGTTTAATTAGGCTTAAACGAAGGTATTTTGTGGGTAAACCTGTTGATAAGATCATAGTAAATATACCAAACATAATTCAAAGTTCTATCTTGACTTGAAATGAACTAAATTCAAATGGTACTGACGTAACAGTTCTTTGACAGCTGTCAAAATGAGCAACGCGGGAATTAAGTGCCAAGCTACAAGTGTTCGATTGTATAAATCAATTAATTGAATTTGTGTCTACAGTTCCTTCTCTTTTTATTACTAATAGTTATTCTTAAAGAAAACATAGATGGATTGTGGGAAAGGAAAGGAGGTCAATGATAGCTTGAAGGTTGACACTATGAAATGGCAGAAGAAAACGTGTTGCGCCGACCCCAAGTAACTTGGGACAAGGGCAAGAAAATGATGAATAACTAGCTGACCCGGCAAACTTTGTCATGCCATAAAAACACCAAACATTTATCTACCCTACCTACCCTACCCTACCCTACCCGACCCTACACTACCCTACCCTACACTACCCTACCCTACACTACCCTACACTACACTATCTTCCCTACCCTACCCTACACTACCATACCCTACCCGACCCTACACTACCCTACACTACCCTACCCTACACTACCCTACCCTACACTACCCTACCCTACACTACCCTACCCTACACTACCCTACACTACCTTCCCTACCCTACGCTACACTACCCTACCCTATCCTACACTACCCTACCCTACACTACCCTACACTACACTACCCTACCCTACACTACCCTACCCAACCCTACGCTACACTACCCTACCCTACACTGCACTACCCTACCCTACCCTACACTACCTTCCCTACCCTACGCTACACTACCCTACCCTATCCTACACTACCCTACCCTACACTACCCTACACTACACTACCCTACCCTACACTACCCTACCCAACCCTACGCTACACTACCCTACCCTACACTACACTACCCTACCTTACACTACCCTATCCTACACTACCCTACCCTACCCTACACTACCCTATCCTACCCTACGCTACACTACCCTACCCTACACTACACTACACAAAGCAAAAATAGCTTATGCAATAGCAATAAAGCTCAAATTGACTCTACGTTTTAGTTAGAAAACTTTTGCATGGGAAAAAGAAAAGGGCAGTTTTTTTTTCCAAATTGGTCCAGGCGTTGTTGAGTTATGCGCTTACCAACACATTTTGCGATTCATTTTTATATTATAGTTATACCTACACACTTACTTTAACAATTTACTTTTGACATTGGCAGAATAGTAGACATCGACTTTGCTTGCCATCCTACTAATTCTATTTACTACTAATATTGTAAACGGGCAAGTTTGTGAGGATGGATGGATGTTATTTACTCTTTCACGCAAAAATTACCTTGATGATACTTAACAAAAATACATACATCAGAATAACACATAGGATATAATTTATAAACATATTGGTCGAAGTACTAATAGCTAGTATGCGAAAGTTAGGACGGATCCATAGATGCTTGTTACTCAATCTAGCAAGAACGGCGGAACGGATCTTGATAAAATTTGTCACAGAGATAGATTATAGTCTGGAATAGCACAAAGGCTACGTTTTATTCTGGTATATTGTCTCCTCGGGATAATAAAACACTTTAAACGCGGTCGAAGCAGCGGGCAGAAGCTACTATAAAAATATCGAAATAAATATGGGATAGCCTGTACTAAAACCATTTACGAAACTTGTGATACGAGTTCCTACCTAATAAAACCTTATTAGATGTTATAAGAAACTTGCGCTATTAAGTAAATATTGTAGGTATCGAGTCTTCGCTAAGACTTCGTAAGTGCTACTATTATTTCTACCTTAGTATTTGTTCTGAGTAGATATATCGATGAAGACCAAACTGGGCTCTTTGCGGTTAGTACTCAAGCATAACTGCGAAACGTGTACGATGAGTTAGTGGGTACCTAAGTGTTCTTCAACGTAAGAGAATATCAATACGGAAAATTTTAATTGATGTACGTTTCTGAACTTGAGGACCAAATTTTCGTACCTTTTTTTTAGCAACTGAGCCGATGACGACTATTCTGCCAGTGTCAAAGTCGCAGAAACCCCTTGGTATATGTTACATTAGATCATTTTCTTAATAATTTGATCCAAGAAAGTTTTGAGTTTTATTCGTATAACATAGAGTAATTAATTTATAAAGTTATGAGACACGGACAAAAAAACGACAATCGCACCAAAACCGCCGGGCGTATTTTAGTGAAGTTTCACCATCTCAAAGACAATTTAAGTATCTACATTTTCATACGAAGTTTTTTTTTTAAAGTCTTAGAATAATAAGGAAAGTACAAAAAACTACTAAATTTTGGGTCGCGCGGGTGTGAAACGACGGCGTTATGTTCCCTCAAGGTCGTTGGCGTTAGTCATCGTCTTAAGACACCGACTTCCGAAAAGAAATTTATTTTTGCACTTTTTAGTGTTTTTCTTTGGAAGTTGGTTTATTTTTGGAGAAAAAGCTTTTTAGTTAATTTGCCCAGTTACTTGTATTACAAAACCTGTAATTCTCATATGGTTTTCAAATAACCGAATACACATAAATAACTTTATTAAATCGAAATGGACAAAACATTTTATTGCTAGTGGTTACCAATTCAGATTTGCGAGGTCACATTTTGTAAAAATAATTTATTGGAAACTTTTTATGTTTTTGTTTTAAACGAGTGGGTGTTTGTTACAATAAAATATTACGCACAATACTGTGAACTTTTTACCGCGGATTCACTCCCTGGCATATCCTACATGAACCTTTTCATTTTTTGGCGATAAAAGTATCCTATGACAATAAGCAATAGAGTAGTTTCTTATCAATCCCACCACCTTATTCCCAAACTACTCCCGAAAGCCAGACTCAACAGTGGCGACCACCAGAAAAGCGCTGAGACAATGAAGCTCTTCGAAGTCCCGGAGAATGAATTTAACTGTCTTGGATCCCGCAACGAAATTAATCAGAAAAGAACAACGGAGGAATAGGAATTAATACAAATTGCCACTTCCCTCCATATCAAGCAGAAGCCAGGCCAATAGGCACAACGGGTCGTTTACAACTGGGATAAGCCCAGTTGCCTGGCACTACGGATAAAAAAATATCCTTAATATTAATGACTCCTAAATTTGCGTCGGTGCTCCGTAAACCTATTCAAATGTGACCAAGGCCTCCCACCAGGTGGACCGATGACCTGGTCAAGGTTGAGGGGATCCGCTGGATGCGAGACGCACGGGACCGATCAGTATGGCGACCTTTAGGTGAGGCCTATGTCCAGCAGTGGACGTCTTCCGGCTGATATGTGATGATGATGCTGACATACTTTTCTATCTTTTCATTAAAGATTATATGTTAATTAACCATAATTAGCTAACATTATAACTATTGTATTTATTTATTTATAATGTTTTTGAGTTCTGTTTGATGTGAACCAAAAAATATAACAAAGGCTTCTTTGAACCCAAAGTATAGGAAAACGGTGTGATCTCGGGGTTATAATGTTAAAATGGAACATAGTTTTGGTTTATGTTTAGTGTTCTCCATAGCCCAGTTGATAATTGGACGATGGAGAAATGTAATTTTCCCCATAGACCAATTGGTCAAATTTCAATTGGTCCATGGAGCACCGACGTAAATTTGCTAAAAAAACAAATCGTACAAGAAATTTAACCTCTTTTATTCTGTAGCCTGTTCTGGCCCCACTCTTGGGCAATGGCATCCCTCCATTCCATCCCACGCTTAGTGGTTCCATTTCTGGCACAATCTGTCTAATTGGTCCCACCACTTTCTTAGTGGTTTACCTCTTTACAGTAGAATATTAGTTAGTTTAGATTAAATATGGCCAAAATGGGCTTATTAAAAACTCTATCTTTTTTTTCGGTTCCAATCCGCAAAGGTCAAAGTGGAACCCTGCATTAAAAAATACTCCTAAAAAGTCTCCATCACTCTCTTTGTCCAAGACGTCCGTATGTCACAGAACAACACTTTTATTTCACGGAGCTTTGTACCTAATGACATTTTAATGACTCGGGCGCTGTTTCAAGTTTTTTAACGCCCCGCGCCGGTCGGCTATTCCAATAGGCGAGACAGACCAAACAAACTTAAATCGGTATTAACATGGTCGCCGTACCGATATTGGTAGTCTGTGACACTGTATGTCTTTAGACAGTGTCTCAACTTGGGAGTGAACTTGAAAAATCGGCGTGCAATTGGAAGCTTGTGAAAAACTAGCATTCAATTGATATCACACATGACACGAACAATGATAGAAATTATTGTCATTGTTTCAATTTAAAACTTTCTTAGTTAGATATAGGCCAAGCGTCGCCAGTTCAACAAATCACCCAGACCTGTAGTTTTTGCAGATTCCCGCGACCTTTACCGGGTCATCGGTCTACCTAGTGGAAGGCCATACCAGGCGTAAGCCTCCAGTACTCAGTCTCAACTATCCATGTCCCCCATACATATAAAGTAGGTAACCTGTTCTTAATTATTTGTTTTAGTCCCATCGGGTCAACTGAAAGCATGCATTTATTGCCGTCAAGACCGACCCCAAGAAATAGAAAGATTGATGGACTATGTGAAAGATGTGTCTAAAGGTGTGTATAAAAGATGTAACTACTGATATGACGACTAATAAAGAAGAAGTTGTATTTATCTGTGTATATATTATCATATAACATTTTAACACTGTTATTGTCACACCACGACAGCCCCACTTCATGTCCAGGCAATTACTGTCAATACTAGGTTGCCTAGAAGAAGTCGCGGCATGCGATAAATTCGTCCATTGTACGTGTTAAGTTTGTTTTTTTGTATTTTTTATGTTTTTTATTTAATGTTTATTAAGGTGTAGAATAAAGCATAGAATACATAAATATATAAGAGAACAGGTTATGCCAACCCCGAATAAATGGTAAAAAAGCTAGAGAATGATGAAGATCCTGATCCATTCGGCTCTCGGTGAGCGTGCGTTTATTTATTCAAACCGAAGTTGCGCTACTGCTCAAAATTGACAGTGGAAACCGATACCACTTTCCATTAGTACATCATGGACAGCCCAGCATTACATGCAGAAGCCTCATTAACTCGTTTTGGATAGAACTTGTAATTGATTTCTAATTTACTTCAAACACAACTCTGTTTACTTCGTAAGCTCTCTCGTGAGTCCGTTTGTAAGAAGCCGAATTGAGTAATTAACGTTTTATTTTTATTCGTTTTTTTTAATGTTTTCTGTTAATCTATTAATGAGTTTGATGATTGATTTGTTACAACTTTATGATTTATGAGATTGATTATATCTAAGTAATTTACCTACCTACCACGGATGCCAGCGGTAGTAGTAAATTTATGTCGTAATTTGTGTTGTAAACTATCTTCTGAAAATTAACTGAAAGTCATACTAGGCAAAACATGAACGTTTTTTTCTGAAGGGTTAGGCAGAGCTGTACTTAGGATACTTATACTCCATTTCAACCGATTTTGACTTCTATTGAGTTGGTTATATGACAAATGGCAGCTGTATTAAACAGTTAGTTTTGGTAATAGGTTTGTGCTTTTTATGCCATCCTTATATTTACGGGATAGAACTTAAAATCGGTTGAACGGACTGTAAAAAGGGGTTGTAAATATTTCTAATGTTATTTCAAACGGAGTATATAGTATATAGTTATGTTTGAGTCCCATAGGGGGCGAGTGTATTGCTTGCAACCCAGCACTAAACCAGGATCCTGGCCGCTACTGACAAATTCCAGCTGGAAAAATTCAATAATACCATGCTCAACCCAAGAATCGGATCTAGCACCTCATGTTTAGCTGTACCGATCGATAGCGCTAGACCGACGAGGCAGCCCCTCCACCGCAGGAGACGCTCCGGGTGTCAGGAGTCGCGAGCCGATTACCGGCCACCGTAGGCACGGGCTTGCGGATGGCAAGTAATGGGTAGCTCGCCGTTCCACGCGCGCCTCAAAGAGATATCAGCAAAACTGACGGCGTCCACTAGGGCCGATGCCTGTCTGGGTTTCGGATAAATGTGAAAAAGATTTACCACGGCCCTGGCACAAGCAACTGAAGGAACACGGGTGGGTTTTAGTCAGTAAAAGTCTGACACGCCCTCCCGCTTCATCCAGAGCGGGAGAAATCATCGGATGATTTCCCAACCAAAAAATAAAAAAACCGACCAGGCAATCTATCTAGGAGAGCAGTGGTGGCCCAGTGGTTACGGTCCCGACTTATGAGTTGTAGGTCGTGAGTTCGAACCCGAGTAGGCGCTTTACTTTGTGTAATTTATTTCATCACCACTGCTCTCAAAACGGTGATGGAAAACATCGTGAGGAAACCGGCATGTCCTAGAACCAAAAATTCAAAGACATGTGACATCTATCTACCAATCCGTACTGGGCTCGCGTGGTGGATTATAGCCCACTCCATCTATGAGAGAAGGCTTGTGTCCCAGCAGTTGGAACATTAAAAAGGCTGATGATGTGATGTGTGATGTGAATCTATCTAGGTACAACGTAGAAAGCCATACCTCAAATCTCCACTTAACTACTCAAATATAAGTAGCACATAACCAAACTATTCAATTAAAACATAACCCAGAAATTATGTAGGTACCTAAAGCAAACTTAACATTTAAAACAAAAGTTTTAGGAAAGGGAGGGTTCAAAGTGCTATCTCTGATCGGGCCCGTCATAACTTGGGCGCGCTTGATAATTTGACAAATTGCTGGTCATAATAAAACGTCAACTTTGGCTACGTTCCAGTGTAAAAGGAACTATGTTTTTAACAAACACTGCTGTTTTATTGGCAGTTGGGCTCTGAAATATGGGTTATATCTAGCTGAAAATGTGGCTTATTTTAACCAAAAATTTAGTTTGTTTGTAGTTTGGTGTTCCGTACGAAGACTTTTCCAAACTGTGTTGGGAGCGGCTCCAGTCCAACCAGATGCAGTAGAGTACCAGTATCTCACGTGGAGCGACTCACTATCTGACCTCCACAACCCAGTTACTGGGTAACATGGTACCCCTTGGCAGACTGGAGTCAGATTTTCTGGCGTATGACTATTCCTAACGACGGTCATCATCATCATCAGCATATTAATGCGCCCACTGCTGGGATACAGGCCTTCTCTATGAGAGAGGGAATGGGACGTAATCCACCACGCGGGCTCAGTGCGGGTTGGTGGATGTCACATGTCTTCGTATTTTTGGTTCTAAGAAAGGCGGGTCGGGTTTCCTCACGATGTTTTTCTGCACCCGGTCATCATTATCATCATCATATCAGCCGAAAGACGTCCACTGCTGGTCATAGGCCTCCCCCAAGCGTTGCCACATTGACCGGTCCCGTGCGTCCCGCAACCTTCACCAGGTCATCGGTACACCTAGTGGGAAGCCTTCCAACGCAACGTCTTCCGGTTCGCGGTCGCCACTCCAGAACCTTTCTACCCCATCGGCCATCGGTTCTGCGAGCAATGTGCCCTGCCCACTGCAACTTAAGTTTTAAAATAACCCTGGTTCTCTTTCGGATCTCTACAATTCTGATTCTGATTCGATCACGCAAGGAAACTCCGAGCATAGCCCTCTCCATTGCCCTTTGAGAATATAAGAAGTAGAATTTTATAGGAAATTATCACAAATCTGTACATTACTATTAAAAAGGTACATAAAAAGACTGGTGTCGTCTTTTAATTCAAACTGCAACTAAAGAGCGATTGAGGTTAACCGATAAAATAGAAAAATCTTAATTATATCCCGTGTTTAACGACCTATTAAATTTAACTAACCGATTTGAACGGGGAACCGACTGCTACTGTGTACCGCATATCTTAGATAGCCCGATAGTTAACCTGCTATGCATTAAGATCCATTTACAAGAAGAGTTTCTTGACCGTTGAGAGGTGAAAATGCTGTTACGAGACTCGTTGGCGACACTCGCCGGTGTCGCAATTTATTTTACAATGCATGTCCTCGAAAAGAGTGGTTTTCCAAGCAGCCAAACTGTGCGGAAAGTGTCACTTTTTTTCACTAGTGCTTTTTACTTTCCTGTATTTTTTTAATTTTAACTCCAACGTCAGTCCGACGCATAGAGTTTTTATTATTTAAAAAAAGTTTTAAAAATTACTTATGTACAGATTATCATTCATATAAAAGGTAAAATAAAACTAATACTTAATTTTAGGCGTTTTTAATTACTCTAGATTTAGATTTTGATCAATAAGTTAATTTTAAATATTAATTAAATATGTTTGGCAGAACGTATATTTTGCTCGTGCCTTATTGCATTACGATGTGACAGCTATTTGCACATGCGCAGTAGATATGCCCGAGGAACTATTAGTTAATCTGTGGATATGCTGAACGCGCTTGAATACGCCCGCCATTTTATTAATTTCATTTTATAAATTTATTTATTTCCTCGCACAATGCATAGTAAAAAGTTGTATGATACACGTACGTAAGATGATTTCCGACTCGTGTCGATTTATCCACTCACTCGCTACGCTCGCTCGTGAATAAAAATGCCACTCATCGGAAATCACCTACCTTCCGCACTTGTAGCATAAATAACTATTATTGGTTGGCAAAAAAACGTGGACAACCTAAATTATGGTGGTCACTGCTAGCTACGGACATCTGTCCGGAGACTCATATGTATGTGTGTATCTATTATATTTGTCGTGTTTAGTCAATAGTACGGACGTTAAAACAAGTCGCAAGCGCTTTTTCTAACCGCTTGGTAGTGGGGACAGCAGAATATGGCAGTTGACTACTGACCGCCTTAGAGCTAACACGTCATAGAATCAGTGTCGATGCGTAATATTAGTAAGCAAGATTGTAATTGAGTTGTGACTATTTGAATAAACCCAGTGTATCAAATAACTTATGTGATTTCATTGCCACGACTGTACCCACCGACCTGCCCACACACGATGTCTTAACCTAAGGGTCTAAAGTAATACATCCTAACTTCCCGATGGTTTACATCTATCGGCCAGCCTTGATGCGACATATTTTATTTTGTTACTCACGTCCGTGTGTTGCTGTGCTGGGTGCCAACTGAAAACCAGCGCTGGGTGTCTGACGCCCAGCAAATGCTGAGTTGGTAATCCTTTCGGTATGAGCACGTTCAGCGCAATTTGGCTTTGCATTTCTTTACTGTCTTTTACTCCATGTTTGCTGCTGTTGTGTTGTGTCTGTGTCGAATAAATGTTTTTCTATTCTATTCTATTCTAATCATGAAATACCTCGGCACACGTACCCTTAAAACTGGAACACGACATTTAGGTACCTTTGAATTTAACCAATTACTGAGCAAGTACCAATGTGACTTTGACTCAATTCATACATGTACTTTCTAAGTGTGCATATGACTTCACTGACATCACTGACCACGGTGAAGGACAGATAAATTTAAAAAATAAAACCTCCGACTTGAAATCTTGCGCAAATATCCCAATTCAAACAGTGAAACGGCCAAATATTTAGAACGGCAGACGGCTGAACCGATTTTCATCAAACATAGCTAAGAACACTCCCGATAATGACAGCATTAAAATAACAATAAGCTAAATCAAAATCGGTTCATCCGTTTAGGAACTATGATGCCACAGACCGAAAAAAAATACACAAATACGCAAACACACTTCAAAGTTATAACACGGAAAAAGAGGGTTCCGTTGGGGTTAAAAACAGCTGGCGGAAACCTGCAGTTAAAGTTAGTATATATCGATATATATATACTATGTTAGTATAAGTTTGTGTCCCATTGGTGTAACGAATAGATAAATAATTGTGTTATAAAGATAAAGATAATTTATTTATTCAAACATGAGTTCACATACAGTAGGCATGCAGGATGTTCTATTTATTTTTTTTTCACTGTCATGTTTTGTCTAGTGAGGCGTACAAATATATTCTACAATATTTATAGCACGAAACGGTAAAAAAAAACTAATTTACAAAATAAAAAATACAATTTAACTTATAAGGCACAATGGATCATAAAAAAAAACCAGATTCATATATTAAAATAATGTCAAAACGTACAAAAATGAATTCAGGAATCATAAAATGTCAGGTAAGTAAAAAAACAAATGTCAGATATGAAACTTAAATGATAAAATATAAATATTTTAAATTTTTAAAATAAACCAATGTCAAACAAAAAACAAAACATATAAGCTATAAAAAAAGAAACAATTTCATAGGTAATTTAAAAGAATGCCAACAACGTAAAAAATTATGTCAAAATAAATTAAATCATAAAATGTCAGAAAAATATATTAAAATATGTCAGATGTAATAAATACTAAAATGTCAAAAAAAAATAACAATTTAATGGATAAAAATATAAAATAAAAGTTATAGATAGGTTTGTCTTCTCAATTTAAAACGGCATGCCGATTCACATGCGCATCGACAAACTTTTTATCCCCTTTCGACAATCACCCATTCAAGACCTCGCCTTGCGAAGGTTACTCTCTAATTTCACGGAAAACACATAAACCTACCGCCAAAGTAATGATTTCGCGTCTCGTCTCGAAGGGAATAAAACAGGTAATGATGTTGTTTGGAGATTGAAACTGATTGATAGGCGGTGTAAAAGAACTAAAGCAATAAACCTCAGGACTCTTAACCCACTGCTAACAGGTTAAGGCTTTGAACCAACCGCGTTGGATGTCTGATGACGTCACTCTGGCGAAATATGTTGAAACCTTTCGACTTGTGTTCGATTGACTCTTTCGAAATGAAAAGCTTTGATGCCTACGTTTAACATTATGTAAAACAAGTCTTCTTTTCTTTTATGGACAAACGCCACACTGTTGCCAAACACTGAAACTCTTGAGACCACCAGATGCTCTAGACTAGTGACATTAGATATCAGCGAAAGTGATAGTCGAAATCCCGACTTAGGGTATATATGTTATATACATACAAAAACTCACGCCTTTTCCCCATGGGGGTAGGCAGAAACTACAGAACGCCACCTGCTACGATCCTTACATACTTCTTTATATTTTTTTTCTACTTTTTTTTCTTTTCTTCGTATATATATGTTCTGTGGTCGAAATGTCAAAATGAATCGACCACGTGATTTTTCGATATCGCTTTGTCAATCCCATACAATTTTGTCTTTTTTAAGACCCTACATACATACCCATATTAAAATATTCTTACACAGAAAAATGTATGGCTGGCATTTCTTCATAACTAACAAAGCATAATATATGTAAATCAAATAATATTTTGCAAACAAAACTGTTCAAAAGGAAGTTCAATTTTGATAATTTGGCATCGAGCGGGCGCACGGCCAGGCCGAGTCAATAAAGATTGACGAATCCCGATAACGATTCTACTGTCTTGAATCCCGCAACGAAATTAACCAGAAAAGAAAAGCGGAGGAGTAAGTAAAAATATTGTTATTATAGAATTTTTAATTCATCTTTTCTTCAAGATCCATTCGTAGTCTACAAATTACAGTTAGGACCGCTTGACGTGATTTCTGAGATACCGAGGAGTTTCGTTGTTTAATGGATGGTCACCCATCCAGAATATAGCTTTGCTTAATCCTGAAGATCGACCTGTGCGGATGTTATTAGTATTACTTACCAAGAAATATGTATAAACTAGCTTCTGCCCGCGGCTTCGCTCGCGTCAAAAGTGTTTTATAGTCCTAAGGGTCACTATACCGGTATAAAAAGTAGCCTGTACTATTCCAGACTAGAATCTATGTCTATGGCAAATTTCATTTAGATCTATTGAGCCGTTCTGGCGTGATTAAGTTACAAACGTCCATCCATACAAACATTCGCATTTATAATAGTAGTACAATGTAGGAACTAGGATGGGATTTTTTATATTTATTTGTTGAAAAATTATGATGGAATGCTTTATACATTCCAGTTACTTGATGAAGCAACCACGATACTGGTAAACAATAGAATGATATGTGGGTAATGTTATTTGCTCTGCGTCCATGTTCAACATCAGACCCCTCGCGGCCACGTGTTTCGAGAGCCACTCGAAATATCTATGAAATGTCATTGGACACAAGTGGAAATGACTACCATATTTTAGGGGCCCGTAGGGTAATGGGAAAGCCTTACAGATGACTCAATCTAAAAGTGTGTTACGAAATCTGTCGCTGTGGTTTTGTAACCGCATCTCTAAATTATATGCACCCACACACAGACACATGCACATGCTGAGATAGGAGCCTTATGGGTCTCGCACGGAGTTTTTTTTTATTATCGTTTAATTTTTTGTTTTTGCTTCTTTCTTTCAAATTAAATTACCTAAAACCAATGCACATTATTTTTTATTTATTTTAGAGATGTGGAAGCTGGAAGGGGTCCTTGTACTCACATTATCGCAATTTCAAGGATGTTTTCAGGTGTTAGGGCAAACATAGGTAAGGACTTAGTTCAAATAAAACTTGGTATGGATATAACTGTAGTCTGTGCCATCGTAAGTTTTCCTTTTACAGCTTTAAAATACCCGTAGTTTCAGTTAAAGTTTATCCAGGCTTGCAAATTTATTTAGAAGTTGGCTCAATGCATGTAAAGAAAATACGAAATGAGTCTATAAACTTCAGTGTAGGTATGAAGTTTAAAAAAAATCGAACTTACATATTCTGTAATATAAATGGAATCATAAACTAATAAATAAAGACTGTAAATTAAATGATTTCATATCTATATTATAATTTTATAAAGAGGAAAGATTTGTATTTTTGTATGTAACGAATAAACTTAAAAACTACTGGACCGATTTCAAAAATTCTTTCACCGTTAGAAAGCTACATTATCCCCGGGTGACATAACCAACTTTTTATCCCTATATTCTCACGGGAACGGGAACTACGCGGGTGAAACCGCGAGGCGTCCGCTATTAAATGATATAGTAAGCAGGTATACGGAACCACTCTTAACTCACGGTGCGACGATGCTTACCGGACTTAACGGGCATATTTCTTATTTATATAACAAACGACCATGTCCCAACATGTTATATAATACCAGATGCTGTTGAGATAAGTATGCGCATTAATTCGTTCGACGATCAATTTTCCGGAATGTAAAAGTTGTGAAAAATAACATAACTACGAGAGATAACGTTAAGTTGTTTATCTATAAAATGTGGGTAGAATTGAATTGATTGGCCATTTTATTTCGTGTTTCCGTGTTAACAAGTTTATCTTAGCTTCCAATTTCCAGCCAGACGTTGTTGGCGGAAATTGCGTTGCGCTGTAGTGGTTTTTGAAATACAAACGTTTTAATAGTAAGCGTAGCAGAGGGTTAGACTACACACAAGGCCCATTTTTTTATCAGTAATCAACTCAACCAATGGTTAAAATATGTTAACCAATGGTTTCAAAATATGGTAAAACACCATTTTTCTTCAGTTGTTAGGGATAGTTTTGTAGTTACCTTAACCAATGGTTCAATATGCTAACCATGGTTTAAAATTTTGGTAAAACGCGTTTATCCATCAATTCTTAGCCTAATAAATGGTCAAATAATTTATTTATTAATTCAATTTTTTTTTTTTATTGATTCTTTAAGGATTCCGTACTCAGAAGCTCGTGGCTAAATAATAACAGCTGCACTGGTCGATCATCAAGGTTAAACAACGCTTGACGAGGTCGGTCCGTGGATGGGTGACCATATCAACATACCGAGTTTCCTCCGTGCCTCGGAAAGCACGTTAATCCGCTGGTCGCGGCTGTCATTTGAAGATCTTTGATAGTCGTCACGGGTAGTCAGAAGCCTAAGATCTGACACCAGTCTAGCCAAGAGGTATCGTGTTACCCAGTTACTGGGTTGTGGAGGTCAGATAGGCAGTCGCTCCATGTAAAACTCTGTTACTTAGCTGAATCCGGTTAGACTGGAAGCCGACGCCAATAAAGTTGGGAAAAGGCTAGGCTGATTAGGTTCCGTACTTAACAACCCTTATTAATTAATAACATAGTTATAAAATTCTTGTTACTAACAACCTTGCCTGTACCTGTATATGGACGTTTTGTGTCTGATTTTTTTTATTTTTTTTCTCGCTAACTTATTTGACTATTGGTGAGGCAAAAAAAACTATGAATAAACGCGTTTTACCGAAATTTAAAACTATTGGTTTGCATATTTTAACCATTGTTTGAGTTAACTAAGGATTAGTGGCATTCTGACAGCGATAAAGATTGGCAAATAGCCCAAAACTTCGGGATTGATATAATTATGTGCTACAAAAATCTCATATGGTCAATCCCAAAAATTTCAATCAAATCATCAATATCTATCTACCTAGTTAGTTCTCACATACTTACCACAAGCTTACCCTGGACATCCTGGTAAGATCTTGTAAGGGGCAAGTCACCGAGTCAGAGGAACAACGGTGCGCCATTGGAGCTCTCGAGGCAACCTTCCACATGTTTTTAACCCCCACCGGAAAAAAGGGGTTTTATAAGTTTGACGTGTGTTTCTGTGTATCTGTGTATCTATGGCATCATAGCGTCCAAACGGGTGAACCGATTTTGATTTAGTTTCTTTTGTTTGAAAGGTGACTTAATCGAAAGTGTTCTTAGCTATGTTTGAATACAATCGGTTAAGCCGTTCAATAGTTATGGGCGTTTTACTGTTTGAATCGGGGTGTTTTCGCAAGATATCATGTCATAATTACGTGTTCAATAGATTGCCGATCGAAGCGTATCTACTATGTACTAGATAAATTATGTAGCATGAAATAAAAATGTGTCGGGGGTTTTTGAAATTTTGAAATTTTACTTGTTGTTATTAGAAACCGGAGAGTTTCTAGCTTGAATATGATCAAAAGATTCAAAAGCTCTTAGCTTATAAGGACATTATTTACGAGCTAATACAGTTGTAAATAGCAAAAGGTCAAGACTAATCAGGTGGGCTTTACAAGTTGTCTAACAATACCTAATGAGGTACATAACAGCACATTAATTGCTATGTAATTACCTACCTACAAAGTAACATGATGTTTTATTTTATTACTATATTAACGTCAGCTATTATACTTTCATCGTGGGCCATCAAACGTTCACATATCTTAAGTTTATTATTAACTTAAGCTTTGCCGGTGGCTTTGTCCGCGTTGTTTTTTGTTTAGTCTTATATACTTAAACACCCCATTATACTCTTTTAGGAATTGTCTTTTTATGTATTGGAATTCTCATTTAGGGTTTAAGCTATGATTTTAGAAAAGATTATGAGAATCGTTTCAGTGGTTTAGTTGTAAGAAATTATTTCAATTAAAGAAAAACTTTTTTAAAGATAAAGATAAAGATATTTTATTTTGCAAATATGGGTACAAGTCATGGTGGTACACAATAAATAAATACAGAAACAGCCATATTTTGCCAATTACAAGGCATGCAAAAGTACAGAGTTTAAAATTTAATACTATAATTCCATTAAATAATATAAATTTGGTTCATCATTTACTAATAATAATATCAATGTTCAACCATTCAATTCATTCAATAAATAAAATAATTCTATTTCATCAGTCAATAATATCATTAATGTCGCAATTTCTAATAATTATTTAAATACAATATATAAAATAGTCAAACAATTTCTTTCTCCAATAAAAAATCTGCAATACTATAATAAACCTTATCTACTAAAAAATTCCGAAGTCTTTTTTTGAATAATGTCAAATTATATTCCTTCCAACAACTTGGTATTTTATTATATATCACCGGTGCCATGCAGCAGACACCCTTGCGCATCAGAGTTGTTCTAGCACTGGGGATACACAGACTAGTATTGTCACGTCTATTCCGTGGAAATACATCAGCCATTCATGCGAAGCGCTCTGGGTTTAATTTAACAAATACTGCCATTTCTAAAATGTACAAACATGGTAGGGTTAAAAGTTTATATTGTTTAAAATATGGCACGCAGCTATCAGTACTTTTCAATTTAAAAATAGATCGTATGCATCTTTTTTGTGCCTTAAATGCCGTTTCTTTTTCTGTTGAGTTGCCCCAAAAGATAACTCCGTATCGCAGATGGCATTCAACTATACCATAGTACGCAGTAAGGCATGCATCCAGATTTACAATATACGATAGGGTATATAGAGCATATGCAGATGTACTTAGTTTCTTGCAAAGTACCTCAATGTGCTGTTTCCAGCTAAGTTTTTTATCTATTTCAAGCCCTAGAAATTTTGTACTAACTACCTCGCTAATTTTATTATCATTATATTTCACATTAAGATTGTCCATATCTGTCATGCGTTGGTTAAATTGAATTATTTTTGTTTTACTTAAATTGATTCTTAAATTGTTTTCCTCTAGCCATTTTATAATAGTTTTTAACGAATTATTAATGTCACTTTGGTATGTATCAACGCTTCTCGAAGGTATTGTCACGGTACTGTCATCTGCAAATAGAGTCAATGGTTGTTCAATCCATTCTGGTAAGTCATTAATATAAATTATAAATAACAAGGGACCCAGCACACTACCCTGTGGTACCCCATAACTAACATTTCGCTCTTCTGATCTAAATATCTCGTCATGTTTATTAATTAAATTTATCCTGTTGATTTCTGTTATTTGCCGTCTATTTTGTAAATAGGATTGAAACAGTTCTAAAACATTACCCCTTATGCCATAAGCTTCTAGTTTTTTTAATAGTGTAGTATGGTGGACATAATCAAACGCCTGCGTCATATCGCAAAAAATTGCGCAGACTGGGTTTCGTTTATCGACATTATTTATGATATTATGAATAAAATCGTAAATCGCCATATTTATTGTTTTTCTTGGTCTAAATCCCTTTTGTTGCTCACACAGAATATTATATTTGTCAAGGTATTTAAATAGCTCTTTGTGTAGATATTTTTCAAATATTTTTGAAATAACAGAAATCAATGAGACTGGCCTATAATTTTCCAGTAGCTCTCTATTTTCCTTTTTAAATAATGGTTTAACAATGGCAATTTTCAAAGCATCTGGGTACACGCCAGCACCTATACTGAGATTAAGTATATAACTTAAATGTACACATAGTTCCTTAGCCACTGATTTAATAATATTTGTGGAGATGCCATCATAACCAACGCTATTTGTGTTTTTTAGTGACATTATAATTTTAAATATATCATCTGGTAAACTTGGTGCCATGAACATTGATTTACATCTTGTGTATATCTTACGTTGTGGGTTAGGCTGGCTACAGTCATTAATTATGGGCTGTATTTTGTCAACAAAGTAGTTGTTAAACGTTTCAGAAATGTCTTTAGGATCTATTAAATTATTATTATTAACTTTAATTTTATCAATTTGCTGGTTGGGAGTATTGAATTTCTTTCGGTTTATTAATTGCCACGTAGTTTTTGCCTTGTTTGCAGCTTTTTCTATTCGGTAGTTGTTTTGTGCCTTTTGTGTCAGATTTTTTTTTTTTTTATATAATTTAGAATAGTTGACCAACTTTATTTTATTGTCACGGCTCGGGTTTAATCTCAGTTGCCATAGAAGGTTCCTTTTCTTTTTACTACACAATTTAATACCCTTTGACACCCAATTACGTTTTTTTACTAAGTTAATTTTTACTCGAATAAGCGGGAAACACAAGTCATAAAACAACTTTAAAGTGTTGATAAATGCATTATAGGCTATATTAGGATCGTCTGTATCGTATATCTCTGAGAAAGAAATATTTTGCATACAGTGATTGAATTTAGCTATGTTTTCTTTATTGTAATCTCTTCTTGTCCTATACCAATAGTTTATGGCACACGCCTTTCTAACGGGGCACTGAAGTAGCTGTGCTGTGTGATCCGATAACGCAAACTCTAATACTTCACTTTTACATGTTTTACTAAAATTATGTGCAAAATTATCTATGCATGTCTTGCTGGCCATGCGAGTCGGTTGTTTAAATACTAGTTTTAGATTATAACTTAATAGTAGACATTCAAACGTAGCAGAATGTCTATTAGATTTTAGTAAATCTATGTTAAAGTCTCCTGCTATGACAATCTTTTTAGAAGTCGTCTTTGATATTATTCGTAAAAGTCTCTCAAGTTTATTCAAACAATCATCATAATTATTAACATTCGGCACCCTATAAATGCAGACGACAATTATCTTATAGCTTATAAGCTCAATGGCGCAACATTCAAAAATACCAGAAGTCGACAATTTAACAATTTTAGGCAGTTCTTTCCATTTGTGGCCATTTTTAACAAGAATACATGCACCCCCTCTTTTTTTCCCTTTTCTGCAATAAGACGACGCTAAACTATAATTAGGTACATACAACTGACTCTCGTAGCCTTCCATAATGAAATGTTCGGTGATGCATATTATATCAATACATATTTGATTATCAGCTAGTTGATCTAAACATACAGATAAATCATCCGATTTTTTTAACAAACTTGCTATATTTTGATGTAAGATATTAATATATTTATTCGAGAAAAAACAACTCTTTAGCATTTGACTCTGAGTTGTTAATGGTGTCAATTATTATCGGAAATAACTCTAAGTCAATTTTGATCCTATTCATTATATTTTAAGACGATGACAGTCGCCAACGACCTTCAGAGAACAAAACGCGCACTCGTTTCACACCCGCGTGACCAGTAGATTTTTGTACTTTCCTTATTATTCTATGAATTAAAAAAAACCTCAGATCAAAATGTAGATAGTTAAATTGTCTTTGAGATGGTAATAATTTCATTAAAACACGCCAAGCGGTTTCGCTGCAATTGTCGTTTTTTTGTTCGTGGTAGACATAACTTTACAAATTAATTACACTATTTTATGCGAATAAAACTCAAAATTTTCAAAGATCTAATTATTAAGAAAATGGTCTACTGTAACACATATTTTTTCCAAAAAAACTACGACTTTCCGTTTAGACTTGATTGTCATTTTAAAATCAACTACTGAGGGGTATCTGCACCTTAAACAATCTTTTTATCATGCTTAAAAGTGCCTGTTAGTTAACCGTGCATTGTTATTCTAACTAAATGTTTATGTAAAATGTCAGCTTATTCAGTTTGGGATCACTGTTTTAAAATTCAGTTACAAGATTTGATCCATAATATGAAGATCCATTGACGGCAAACCTCCGGTTTTTGGAATAAAATTATCGACGCGTCACTAATTAAAAGCAGGTGAAGATACACTCTTGGCCGTGTTGAAAATTCATTCAACCGAAACCTAACGCGCGGTTGACAATTTGTCTCATTAATTTTGAGACTGCACCAGAAATATCTTTGCATAAACATTTGCAGGTATCGATATCATGAAAACCTGTTCAGCACTTTGCCAACCAAAAACCTTTAGAGATTTCTTTAAAAATAAGCCATCAGCTTTATACGTGTTTCGCTGCTCCTTGTATGTGTGCACAGTAATTGTTAAACAAAAATACTTTTTAACAAAAAAAACAAAACTGACTTCCAAAACAAAACCGGGCGCCCGGTTGGCGCAGTGGTTGAACGATTGACTGCTGCGTTGCGTGTCGCGGGTTCGATTCCCGCACGGGACAAATATTTGTATGATCTACAGATACTTGTTCCGGCTCTGGGTGTTGTGTATGTGAGTTTATATGTTTGTAAACGCACCCACGATACAGGAAGAAATGCCTAGTGTGGGGCAAAGTTTTTAAAAAAACAAGAAAGAAAAGAAAAAACACTACAAAACAAAAAATTACATTCTTTTCGGAAGTCGGTGTCTTTGGTACATGTTTTTTTTTCGTTTTTCACACCTACTTCTGAAAAGAAAGTTATTTCTCGTTTTGTAGTGTTTAGTTTTGGAAGTCGGTTTAATATTCTTATTTTCTATTTTTAGTTTTGGTACCTTGTATTACTATGAAAATACGCATCATTAAGGATAACTCAAAAACTACTCGTCAGATCTTGATCAAATTTAAATGGGACCACATGAAAAGCACCAGCTTTCAAACAAAAAAAGAATCATCAAAATCGGTTTACATAATAAAAAGATAACACAAAAAAAAAAATACAATCGAATTGAGAACTGCCTCCTTTTAGAAGTCAGTAAAAAATGTAACACACAAACAGACACACTATCACATTCATAATATAGATAACATTAATAATAAAGCTACAGTTATGATCGTGCTACAAGGGCCGGTGCCAGGCCCCTCGGGTCTAAGCACATACGTTTAAGTTACTTTCACTTAAAGTGGAAGATAAATCTATCGTGTTATTGTTGTGAGATACTCGTGTGGTACTACTGTGCCCTTTTAAGTTATTATAGCGAGTGGCAGTAGGTACAAGCTTTTTTGAGAATGCTACTGTGAGACTTTCGATTTTGTTGTTTCGAATTGAATTTATGGTACCAAACCGATAATAAATGGAATAATTTTGCTTCTGGTTATGACCAAAATAGATTTTTAGGGTGCCGTGCCCGATGGGTCCAAAAGGAACCTTATTGCTGTCACTTAGTAGGTAATTGTCTATCTGTCCGTCGTCTGTCAGAAAATTTTGTGCCGATGATTTTTCTAAATTCCCATTGGCCTATGAACTTCTTTGGTGATAATGTACATTATTTCATATATTTTACAAACAAATATCAATATAATCTACGTTTGGTACGGAACCCTAAATTTGCGAAGTCCGACACGCACTTGACTGGATTTATTATTTATTCGGAATTTCAACGACCATATCAAAAAAGAAAGAAAACATATATTATTTATTTGGCCCACGAAATGCAACTCAAAATGATGATTGGTTACCACCAAAAATTAACGAACGATGTGAATGTCACAATTATTATGAACGTCTAGTAAAGAAAGAAAGAATGAAAAAAAAAGAAAGAAAGAATGAAAAATATTTATTTGTGACCCGCACAGGAACCAACAGACAAACTACATCAATATCATCATCCACAGACCGAGTTTAGGATATTCTCTCTTTTTGTGCCAATCCCCACGTTCCTGTGCCAGCCTCATCCATGTTTATCATCCGCGATGGCAACAACGTCGTCTTCGTTTTCCAGTCCTTGGAGGCCACACATAAACTCACGCCTTTTTCCCATTAGGGTAGGCAGAAACTACAGAAACCCACCTGCTACGATCCTTACATACTTATTTTGCTTCACTCTCGTTCATACATCCAGTCATACACACACGTCGTTTATGAGTACTGCGCACCTGGCCTTTCTGAAGAACATCACCAATGACGTCTATGTATGTAAATCTAGAGAGTCCCTTCTTAGCGTTTTCGTTCACGCCTGCCTTGTAAATACCTTTTTTTAGTCGCCTATCATTCATGCTCTCAACATGGACAAACCATCTTAGCATACTCTTTTCAATTTTAGTCATTACAATCATCTTCTTTTAAACCACAACGTTGTCTTATTACATGATTCCTCAATCTATAATTTAAAGTTACATCACATAATATACTTCGCAAGGAACGCATTTTCTACTGCATTAATCCTAATTTCATGCCTTTTTTCCCCTACCCATCATTCACTTCCATACATAAGTGTAGGCACCAGCACGCTGTTGCCGCTGGCGCTATTGTTAGATCGCCAGGATTATTATGTATCTTATACAAGAGCAAAACGATAGCAATAAAATTCTTTATGTCATAAAAGTCGGAATTACCTGCTGTGTAGGTATGGTAGGTCTTACACAATCGTTTGCTAATCGCTCGCTGTTTGTCAAAAGCACTCATTAAAAAAAAACCGCCTACAACTCTAAAACTTCTGTATGGAAGAGCAATTATTGCGCAAAAATCGCTATCGTTTTGCTCTTACAAAAGATACGTAATGCCTGCCGATCGGATGTAGTGCGTAACCGCCCTTAGAGTTAATGCCCTGTAACATTTGCAGCTTGTAGGTACCTATTATACTATTTTAGGATAGTTGAAAAAAATTATCTATTTCGTCCGTGAGTAACCTAAAATATTGGACCCGTATTTTTTCTTTTGCCTCGTAAACAAAACATTACGACGATACGGTGCTTTAAAATATCGTTTGACGTCACAGTGTGCTACACTTTATACTGACAAAGTGACGTCACAAGCCCCCACTCCTGAACTTTGATGCGCTTTATCTTTGTAATTTTTTATTTATTTGCTAAAGCAAAAAATATGGGTACAATATTATTTGGTAATCTCACTGACAGACTAAATGGAATTATCATTTTTCGACCCAGGAAACGTCCCTATTACTTTCATAAATTATGTTAGTATAATAGTTTTTGAGCTCGTGGCTAAATAATAACAGCCGCACTGGTCGATCATCAAGTTTAAGCAACGCTTGACGAGGTCGGTCCTTGGATGGGTGACCATTTTCAACATACCGAGTTTCCTTTGTGCCTCGGAAAGCACACAGTTGGTCCCGGCTGTCATTTGAAGATCTTTGACAGTCGTTACAGGTAGTCAGAAGCTTGAAATCTGACACCAGTCTTGCCAAGGAGTATCGTGTTACCCAGTTACTGGGTTGTGGAGGTCAGATAGGCAGTCGCTCCATGTAAAACACTGGTACTCAGCTGAATCCGGTTAGACTGGAAGCCTACCCCAACATAATTGGGAAAAGGCTAGGCAGATTGATTGAATAGTTTTTAAAATACGTTATTCTTGTAAATAAATATATTGAACGAGAAAAGAAAGCTTGTGTTACATTCAACTTCAAACTTAAGGAAGGGTGTTTGCTCATTGGAACCATTCTGTGTGTAAATGGATATCAACTTAATTAGACGTGGAAGACGGTCAAGGTCGAATCTGCTAATTGATTGAGATTATCAGATTAACGCTTGCCTAAGTGCTTTTCAGCTAAGTAAACGCCATATTGGAGATTATAGATTTTTGATTGAACGTGGGGTACTTGATTATTATCCCTTCGGCCGTTTCTTTCAGGTGGACTGAACGCGGGAATGTCGGTTAACTACTGAGTACCAAGTATATTTTCTGTTCTGAAAACTCTCAAAAAAAACTGTGTCTATTTACCAGCTTATGTAAAAGATATTACTTTCTGAAGTGCTCCAATTAAATATATTGTGTGTGGTTCCTTAAAAGAGCATTGTTTAGTGGACCTTACCCTCAACGTATCGTCGTACGTTATCATATACGTCATCTCTTGGCATCAAAGGCCTCGCTGTTTGGCGTACTGAATCATAGCCGGCCTCCAAACCCCTTGGTGCCTACGTATTTACCCGCTTGCCTGTCAATCCGCCCTGCTACCTATTCTACTGCCTGCCTTGACCATCAACCCTTGCTGCCTGCTCACCTGCCTACCTGCCCGATTGCCTGCTTGTCCACCGTGGTGCCTGCTCACCTACCTACCTCGAGCATTCCACAACGCATGGACAACAAGAAAATAATTTATTTTCTTAGCTTTTATTTTAATAACCTTTTATCTTAATTTTATTAACATGGCTTACGTATAGCTCGACTGAGCTGTACGTAACGCTACAACCGCTGAATCAAGTTGATGAATTTTGTAGAAGGACATATTATGATAGGCACTTTTTGTCCCAAGTGTAATTCCAAGCACAATAGACCGAATGGGACTCTAAGTGCGGAAAAGGTAGTCCATATCCAAGTTAAGTTCCCTTGTCATTTGTTTCAGCTTTCATGCAGGCAAAGCCGCTCGCAGAATCTAGCTTGTTAATTTAATAAAAATAAATAATTTTGCCGTTAATTACAACGTCACTGTAAACAACACAGCCCATTCTGAAAGTTCGTAGCTGACTTAAGGTTGCCCTTGTCAACGGCACGAACTATTTTGTGCATGCTATCTCATCCGACAACACGTGCGAAAGAGATACATACTGTGATTAGCAGTAAGAAGCTATTTCGCGTACGAATACACACTTTTTTCAAATTTGTAGCGAAATTAATGATGATTTAGGACGAAAACGAGCGCGCGAAATTTGGAATATGGATATCACGAAAAAACTACTAAATTTATCTGTTCAAAATAAAATTATTTGCATTGTTGTACCTACTACTAATCTATCTCTGAATGGTGACTATTTTGCAATTTTCCTTCTTCTTATGGTATTTATTTGCGCCCAAAGATGCGCTAAAATTAGTGTTGAAATACGTAACTTTCGACGCTCATAACTTTAAAATATATTTTTTTTACTTTTATGTTTCCATACTGGGCTAGATAATGATGAGACAAATTGATATCATTTTTTATTTTGAACGTACATCGTCAAACAGTGGCGTAATCGCCAGACTACGTTTGTATGGAAGAATTATCAACTAGGGCAACCTTAAGGTCGTAGCTCACTTACACCACCCTGTTCCAAGGTTCCAACACCACTCCTGCACAACACCACCTTATACGGGGATAACAGCTCGCTGTCCACGCGCCGACAGCTAGCAGGCAACCAGCTATCCACGCGGAAACAGCACTTACAGCTAGCAGTCAGCTGTCCCCGCGCCGACCGCCGATTTTGCCGGTAGGGAGTGGTGTCGTATATAAGGTCCTCGACCTCAGCATTATTGATTGAAAAGTGTTACTATTCGATTAACGATTTTCTAAATGACAATGACTAAAATTTATTCTAATTTAAATTTCTAATTTAATATAATCATAATATGTTTTATGCAATTTAACGACATACCAACTTATTTAATTGTATCCGTTTTGAACTGTAATACTTATTTTTGTATTTTGAGACTAGTTTTTTGATTACCTACTCGTTTACTTAATTAATTAATGTTTGCATGCCTAATCTGGTAGATTGTACAGGGATCACAATTGTTTTTTTTTATACCTTATGTCATGTACCTACAATCTGTGCAAATAAAATAAACTTTACTTTACTTTACTCAACCTCAATTACAAATCCTACTTTTTTACCATGTTTACATTTATCAAGTCAATTATTTTGGATCTCACACCCACGTTCTTAGTTAATAATAAAGAACATTGTGTCCACACCTTACAAAACTACGTTATATTATAAATGGTCAAGCCCTTTCACGGCACTTTGTGAGTAATAACCGACTGTCAACCGTCAGGTTACGTATTAATTATACAAAAAAGAATAATGGATTTGTGTTTTTATATGAAAATCAGATGTAATCTCTAAATGGAAACCTTTTATGATTTAATTTTTTCCTTTCATGGACGGATTAAGGGTTACGACCTTAGTACTGATAGAATCTAAACAAGCCGTTATAAAAATAGACAAGGGGGGTAAGCACAAGCTCTTAGAGTAAGTGTTGAATACAGGCCTGCGGATTACAAGCCAAGAGCAATGCTGTGGATCTTGGATCCTACAAGGTCTATATCCGTGAAACCGCGATACGCGGCAGCGGTAACTATAGGGATTTGTTTTTTTTTTATACCGATTCCCGTATAGATGGAAAGTGATACAACAACAAGCATACACAACCTACAGCTACAACTTACATTTGTCCCCGTGGTGGTCCCTGGTCTCGTTCAATCCCATGTCCGGTCGGTGGTTATAGGGGGAAAATTTATATAACTAGCGTACGCCTGACGGTTTCACCCGCGTAGTAAGTACCCTTTCCCGTAGGAATACAGGGATAAAAAGTAGCCTATGTCACTCGGTTATAGTGTAGCTTCACAACGGTGAAAGAATTTTTGAAATCGGTTCAGTAGTTTCGGAGCCTATTCAGTACAAACAAAGACACAAACAAACAAAAAAATCATGACTCTTTATAATATTGGTATATATAGGTAGTTTGGGATAACCGACGTGGTCTGCATCGAGATTCCCGGCAGACACCTAGACACGTTTTCAACAAAAATACTTCGCTGCGCGCGAAATATAAACACAAACAAATGCACGGACGACTCACAGTACCACTCTCGGATCGCGAACGTAATTTCGGATAACAATTGGTTGGTTTTATACCAATTTCAACTAAATTAAATCAAGACCAACGCTTCAACCCAACCAAAACTGTCAATATCGATGACGGCAAGTTGACTCAGTGTTGCATCAAAATAAAAATAAAAAGACGAAATTTATTGGTTTTGAACAGCAAGGTTATTTCCAGTGTGCGTAAGGGACATATGTATATGACTTGTATACGTCATGGTACGGGAGTAGGTTATAATATTACTACCTACACAATATTCAACATAAGATTTAGTTTTAGTCCACAAGAGGGATAGGCCAGAATCCACACGAGTAGAGGTCATCCTTCAGGATTTCCAAGGCATTTCCAATATTCCCTGCAATTGAGTCTTAAGGCATCTGATGCGTGGAGCTTTGTTCTCAGTAACTAAATTGTAGTTTATTGGTACATACGTATTAAGTATGGTTGCATAAAAAAAGTAAATTTGCATAAAATTTAAGAACAGATTTCGATAAACGCTGTCCAAAGTGGTATCCTTAGCAACCTTCCACCATCTCAAATAATATTTAACAGGGGCAAAATCGTTATTATTTGAAGGACTATATTGTAATCTCTGGAAGTTACTTCTTCTTCTTAGCTTGTCGATAGCAAAAATAGTCTCTAAATATTATGTTTGGCCCAGAATTCTGCCACGTCAATACCAGCTGGTGACGCAGCCTTAAGATCTTCATATGCACAAGTGACAGGGCAGGCCGCGCAAGACGAAAGGTCGACCATGGTCTGCGGGGAGACGCCGCACAAACACTGAATGTTGGAGCCAGAACAACAACACCACAACTTCTACAGGTGGACGTTACTTAAACTTAATAAAAAAGCTTTGTGTAAATTATTTCATCACCACTGCTCTCAAAATCGGTGAATGACAACATCGTGATGAAACCGACGTGTCCTAGAACCAAAAATTTGAAGACATGTGAATAAGGCCTGTACTATTATACTGTGCTAATGCCCATGCCCACTCTTACAGAGAGGAGACCTGTGTCCCAGTAGTGGGAACATAAAAAGTCTGATGGTGATAAAAAGCTATACTAAATAGCTTAGTGCCATAGGGTTATTTGTACCACAGTGCCTGTAGATGGCTACGGTAGTGAAACTGTGGGAAATACGCATACATTTCTTTATTATTTAAATATACCGCGACCATATTAAATGACGGCGCAATTAAATGACGGCTCATTGCTGCCTTCGAATATTTGTAGTGGTGATGAGTACACGCTTACTGATGATATACGTGTTTTAGGGCTCGCTCAATATAATGGAATACAGAACGCGTTTGGTAAAATCTTGGATTTGGTGTTGTGTAATGAGATTGTCTCAGTGTACGAGTGTCTAGCGCCTTTAACGCCTGTTGACAAATATCACCCAGCCCTCCGTATCGAGGTTACCTTTTTTGAGTACAGTCACTTAACGCCTGCGCCTTATATTCGGTATCGTTACGATAGGGGGAACTTTACTGAAATCAATAGGGAAATATCAGCTATAGACTGGACTAATATACTCTCTGATATGTCGCTTAATGACGCTGTGAACTTTTTTTATTCTACTATAGAGGAAATTCAAAATAAGTACGTGCCTACTGTGACAGTATTCCATAACTCATACCCAATTTGGTATTCCTCGTCACTTAAACACTTGATTAAGGAGAAATCCAAATATCTTCGTAAATTTAAATTGTACGGTAGGCTGTCTGATGAAGCTACCTTTAATCATTTACGGGAAAGAGTTAAAAAGCTAGAAGTGGATTGTTATGCCAACTATGTAGCGGCTACAGAAGCCTGCATTGAACTGAACCCTAAACGCTTCTGGAGCTTTGTCAAACAGCGGTCTAAGACCAATATAATGCCCAGCTACCTGAAGTATGGCGATGTGACACTTTCCTCTCCTGATTCTATCTGTAACGCGTTTTCTGCCCACTTTTATTCTACATATCTTAACCCTTGTGATGTATCGTCTATTGATAATCATTGTTCTATCCAAACTACTGAAAATCTTAATATACCTTCGGATATTCATTCTATTGAAATTGACCCAAATGTCATAGCTAAATTAATTAATAATATTGATCCATTTAAATCTGGTGGCCCGGACCACTTATCACCTAAATTTTTGATCGGGTGTGCTAAATCCATTGCCTTGCCAGTATCTCTCTTGTTTAAAAAATCACTCTCTTCATGTACTGTTCCCCATATCTGGAAGTCTGCCTTTATAACTCCAGTGCATAAAAAAGGGCATAAAAGTGAAGTAGTTAACTACAGGCCAATTTCTAAACTGTGCATATTAGCTAAAATTTTTGAGAGGGTGGTCTATGACCAAGTGTATGCTGCGCTCAGTCAATCTTTTAGTCCCTCACAGCATGGGTTCCTCAAAAGCCGTTCAACTGTTTCTAACTTGGCTCTGCTTAATGACTTCCTAACGGAAAGGATGGATGATGGGTCACAGGTGGATGTCGTTTACACGGACTATAGCAAAGCTTTTGATAGAATCGATCATAATATCCTCAAAAGGAAGCTTTTTAACAACGGTATTAGAGGCGACTTACTTCGCTGGTTTTCCTCATATTTGGATAACAGGTCTCAAGCAGTCGTTGTTAGTAACTACATCTCAAGCTGGGTTTCAGCTCCCAGTGGTGTTCCTCAGGGTTCTCTGATGGGTCCGTTACTTTTTATCATCTACGTGAGCGACATCGGCTCGTGTTTTCATCATTCTAACTTGCTCTGCTTTGCTGATGACATGAAGATATTTTCTTCAATTTCATCATTGGATGATATGGATGCTCTCCAATCAGACTTAGCACGTTTAGATGATTACTGCCGGGTCAATAAATTGGACTTGAATCCTTCTAAATGCTCCGTAATATCATTTACCAGAAGGCGTGTGCCACTCCCTACTACTTACATACTTAAAGGGCAGCTACTACAGCGATGCGATGGAGTGCGTGACTTAGGAGTCTATCACGATTCTAAGCTTTTATTTAACACACACGTGGAACATATAGTAGCTAAAGCCTCGAAGTCGCTCGGCTTTGTTATGAGACTTGCAGGATGCTTTAAGAAAGCTAAAACCCTAAAGATTTTGTATTGCTCATTTGTGCGGAGTCATCTCGAATATGCGTCTCAAATTTGGAACCCTTGTTACATTAAATACATAGACCGTATTGAAAGTATCCAAAAAAGATTCCTTCGTTTTATGTGTTTTCGCCTCCGTATCCAATACCGTTCTGAAAATTACTTAGACCTTTGCAAGAAATTCCATCTGCAACCCCTTAGGAATCGTCGCAGGATGGCGGATTGCACATATCTTTTAAAAATATTGTCAAATGAAATCGACTGTCCTGATCTCCTCAATAAACTGAATTTCAATGTTCCACAAAGATCAGTAAGATTTAATCCACCTATCTCTATTCCCTGCTCTTCATCTAACTACAGGCGTAATTCATACTTAGTGCGAGTGAGTAAGGATCTTAATTTATTGTGTAAGGAGTTTTCGTTTGATGTGTTTACCACTAAAAGCTTGTCAGTGCGTAAGCAGCTTAACCTTGACTTTTTCAAAAGTGCTTAGTGTGCAATATTGTTCTTTAGCGTTAGTGATTTATTTTTTCTGATTGTTGTGCTTGCTGCTAGTGATCCCTAAGATCTCTTTAAAATTATTATATCTCTAGCCGTGAGAACCTGTAATTGGCTTAATGTAACATACTCAACTTGTGTATTCATTTAATGTATAGCTGTTGGTTTTCCATCTAATAAATAAATAAATATTGAATTTTCCTTCATTGTAACGGACTCTGGTTCTAACCGTTCTTATAAACTTGTTATGTGAAAACTCGCCGGCAAGCAGTGCTGCCAACTCGTTTAAGCAAAAACGCGCTGTTAGCTCTTTAAAAAAGCGCTAGAACACGCTAAATGGACGCTGTCAAAAAATCGCTCCATAAATCGGTCAAAATTGGCGCCAAATTCAAACAAAACGCCCAATAATTACTAGAAATGTAAAAACGCATTTTTTTTATTTAATCAAAATATGTCATATGAGTTACTTACATTATAGGTAGTACTTGTTTAGTAATAATAAAATAAAGTAGTACCGTGTTAATGTAATTATTTTATAAAATATAGGTAATATACTAACTAATTCATCATCGTCTGATTCTACTACAATTGCTTCTGCCGCCGAAATAAGTTGGTCTTGATCAGTTTTGGACTTGAATTTATATTTATCTGTGGATGAAATTTTCTTCAAGACTTCGTTGTGAAGTTGATAGTTTGCGCAGTTAGTTTTTTTAAAGAAAGTACAGAGTTTCAAAAAGGGCTAGATTTCGCGCTATTGAGCAAAAAAGACGCTAGATCTGGCGCTGAAAGCGCTAAGTTGGCAGCACTGCCGGCAAGTCACGCCTTTCTACAGGTTAACTATTCGTGACATATCCGACAGTTATCGTCTCAATTTATTAAACGGTTTGTTTATTAATTGCCTTAAACATCTGCATTAACTTTCCACTATATCTTCTGAATTTATTACAATATTAATAAAGAAATAATGTCGTAAATCTACGTCGAGATATATTCCCTAGCGGTATATATACCACCTGTTTTTTATCTATCCAGATTTCTTCTGGTCAATCAAAGGCACAATTAATGCAAGACAACTTACACCAAAGTAAAAAATATATATTATTTTGTTAAAGCGGAGCTGATAATGTTATTTTACTAATGATACCTCAGCAAAAACTTGGCTATAAGACCGACTCGTTATAATATTATTTGCTGCACAAATATACCAAAAAACATTGTAATCTGCTTTCTAATGCAAGACAATTTTTTTGTGTATTACTGGAGCACTAATTAAAACTAAAGGAACTATAGTTGACACTGGGTAAATGCACAAAACGTGCGAAAACAACAAAAATAAAAACCGGTCAAGTGCGAGTCAGACTCGCGCACCGAAGGTTCCGTACAAACCTCAGCTTAAAGGTATTATAGACCTGAGTATTTGATATGAATTTCAATTTAGTACCTCTACGCGTTCATGAGGAAAGGGGTAGTGAGTTTAAAATTATTAAAAATATTTTATTATATGATGTAACTAAAAATTTACAGTTTTCGCAATTATTCCTTCATCTGTGCTATAAGACGTTGCTTCGTACCAAATTTCAAGATTCTGAGTTCACGGGAAGTACCCTGTAGGCTTTGATTCCATTGCGAGTCTCGAAAATTTGCGGCATAAATGGCTGTGTCTTTTGATTGCGTTGGCTTAGAAGTTTGATTTTTTCACAGTTTTAAGGGACAGTAGATCTGAGTATTTGATATAAATTTCAGCCTTATACCTCTACGCGTTCGTGAGAAAAAGGGTCTTGACAGACAGACAGACGGACGAACGGACGGACAACAAAGTGATCCTATAAGGGTTCCGTTTTTCCCCTTTCGAGGTACGGAGCCCTAAAAAAACTTGATAAATGTATGTGACATTTTGTCGAGTTGGACGGTCAAACATGTATTGAACAACCGATTTTTTTCTTTTTTACACTAGATTTTTGCATAAATTGTTGTCTTTGATTGAATACCTACATATACTTAATGTCTGCGATGGTGACAAAAAACCTCATATAACAAGTAAAATTTAAAAAAAAACCCTCGACACATTTTTATTTCACGCTAAATCTATTCGACGATCTATTGAACACGTAATTAAGTCACGATATCTTGCGAAAACACCCCGATGCAAACAGAACACTCAACATTTGAACGGCTGAACCTATTTTCAGATATAGTTATGAATACTCTTGATAAAGTCACCTTTCAAACAAAATCAAAATCGGTTCATCCATTTAGAAGCTATGATGTCACAAACAGATACACAAACACACAGGTACATACGTCAAACTTATAACACCACTCTTTTTCCGTCCGGGGTTAAAAATTAAAGTGAAGAGCCATTTTCTTGGCTCCCTGGTTCCAGTGTTAATCTTATCCAACGTCTCCCATCAAGCGGGCTCATTCATCATCTTCCTGCCCTTGTCCCATGTTACCTGGGGTCGGCGCAATACTTCTTCATCTTCTATTATGTCCTGGTAACCATCACGCTATCACTAATTCCCTTTTCATTCATACCACTGTTTAAAAAATCCATCACACAAGGCACAGGCTCATTGTGAAATAATTTTAGTAATATGGTTTTTTGGGTTCCGTACTCGAAGGGTCCAAACGGAGCCCTATTGCTGTCACTCACGTGTCCGTCGTCTGTCACAAAATTTTGTTCCAAAGAATTTTTTAACATCTCATTGACCTATGAACTTGAAATTTGGTGATAATGTTTATTTTGTCATATATATTACTAACAAATACCAATATTTTCTACATATGGTACGGGTCCCTAGAGGAGCTCGTGGCTAAATAATAACAGCCGCACTGGTCGATCATCAAGGTTAAGCAACGCTGGACGAGGTCGGTCCGCGGATGGGTGACCATTTCAACATACCATTTTTTCTCCGTGCCTCGGACAGCACGGTAAGCCATTGGTCCCGGCTGTCATTTGAAGATCTTTGACAGTCGTTACGGTTAGTCAGAAGCTTGAGATCTGACACCAGTCTTGCCAAAGGGGTATCGTGTTACCCAGTTACTGGGTTGTAAAGGTCAGATAGGCCTTCGCTCCATGTAAAACACTGGTTCTCAGCTGAATCCGGTAAGACTGGAAGCTGACTCCAATGTAGTTGGGAAAAGGCTAGGCAGATTGATTGGTACGGAGCCCTAAATCTGCAAAGTCCGACACGCACTTGGCCGGTTTTCGTTTCTTTTGGTGAATGGAAATCGGAAGAGAATATACAGTAAAAATCCCTCTAGTTTTAACTGGAAAACTTGACTTATAGCACAGATAATATAATACTAGCATACAGATGCCTCATCCCATAAAAAGACACCGTGCCGACGTATCTAGCGTTTTTCATCTGATTATAGATACTGTTTTTTTTTTGTAAATTGGTCGCGTTCGGTTCTGGTCCCCGGCGATAGATCGATCACCATCTATATCGGTGGAACGGAACGGGACCGAACGCGATCGATGTACAAAAAACAATCAGAATAATCAGTATAGACCGCCGGCACGGTTTCTTTATTTCTTTCACTGCTTATAGTCTATTATTTTTCCATTTAATTAGTACTAACAAACTATTCTCGTAAAGCCGTGTTTCCATTGAAATTAAAATTATATCACAATTCTATCATGTTCCAATTATAATATGATAAATCCCAAGTAATTGGAGGGAAAAGACAATTTCCAATAAAATTAATTGACCTTTATTTTACAGCAGACAATTTCATTACCTTTTTGCGTCTTGAGAATCAAATCGTGGAATCTTATGAGCCGTTCAAATTATTTCATAATCTTTGACCGTCCTTATATAATTAACTAGCGGACGCCTCGCGGCTTCACCCGCATAGTTCTCGATCCCGTGGGAATACAGGGATAAAAAGTAGCCTATATCACCAGTCTATAGGTCCAGTAGTTTTTAAGTTTATTCGTTACATACAAAAATACAAATCTTTCCTCTTTAGATTATTAGTATAGATGGTATAAACTAGCAATTGCTCCGGCTTCATCCATAACAAATTACACTAAACCTTCCTCGTGTCTCACTCTATTGGTAAAAACCACATGAAAATCCGTTCAGTAGTTTTTGAGTTTATCGCGTACAGACGCGGTGGAGAACTATGTTTTATAATATATGTAGTGATAATGGGATATTTCCCTAAATTATAATCGTGACAATCTAAGAAGTCTACGATAACTTTGTACGTAAGAAATTGAAAAATCAAATTCATAATCCTAAATAATTACTAGGTTACCCATACATACATAACAACAATCATTCGTAAGCATCAAGTTAAATTATTATTAAGTATTTTTATAGCTGTCAAATCCGACTTCTTAGATTGTGACAACTATAGATAAGTTCATTTCCATTCTTTATTATCATGGTTCACGTAATTGCCTTCACCACAATTTATATGGGCTTTTTATTTGATGGTTGAATGCTATGTCTAGAAACCATCTTTCAAATAATCTATCCACCGTTTTATAGTCATCCTCTTAGGCATATAGAATTTTACATTCGTACCCAAAATATTCTGCTATTTTAACTAGTGTTTATTTTATTTTGAAAAATAAAAAGTCCTTATAAATATGTAAAGCAGGACTGTGAAGCAGTCTCTTAATCCTTTTAAGTTATTAAATTGCTTTTCGACGAAAGTAAATTTTAAATATTAATTTATGATGAACTGTTTTCATCATAAATTAATATTTAAAATTTCGTCAAGGGCTTTATTGTTTCATTACAAAATACTATCAGATTAAAATCTTCATCTCATTTTATATTAAGGGCAAGTTTATAAGTAGATAAATTTTAGCCAAGTATCTCCCAAAAATACCACTGTATATAATACATCTTTATCTTTAATTATATGTCGCATCAAGGCTGGCCGATAGATGCAAACCATCGGGACATCGTGTTTGGGCAAGGTAGGTAGGTACAATCGTGAAAATGAAATAACACAAATTATTCGATACACTGTGTTTATTCAAATAGTCACAACTCACAGTTACAATCTTATTTACTAATATTACGGATCGACTCGTTCGATTTCGTGATTCTACGACGTCTTAGCTCTAAGGCGGTCAGTACTCAACTGCCACAGACAGACAGACAACGAAGTGATCCTATAGTGGTTCCTTTTGAGAAATGTCCACATCATCGCTTACCGTCAGGTGAGAAAGTGGTCAAACGCAAGAGAAAAAATAAAAAATCCGGCCAAGTGCGAGTCGGACTCGCGCACAAGGGTTCCGTACTTAGTAAATTGCGGTTTACGATTTATGACGTATTAAAACGAACTACTTACTAGATCTCGTTCAAACCAATTTTCGATGGTAGTTTACATGGTAATGTACATCATATATTTTTTTTAGTTTTATCATTCTCTTATTTTAGAAGTTACAGGGGGGGGACACACATTTTACCACTTTGGAAGTGTCTCTCGCGCAACCTATTCAATTTAGAAAAAAATGATATTAGATACCTCAATATCATTTTTGAAGACCTATCCATAAATACCCCACACGTATGGGTTTGATGGAAAAAAAAAATAGTTTCTGTTCCAAGTATGGGGACCCCCAAAATTTATTGTTTTTTTTCTTTTTTTGAGTGAACAGTATAGTTCTTACAGTTTCGGAAAAAGTGGCTGTGACATACGGACGGACAGACAGACAGACAGACATGACGAATCTATAAGGTTTCCGTTTTTGGCCATTTGGCTTCGGAACCCTAAAAAGCAAGACCATTACAGTCTCATCAGTCAATTTGTTCTAATAGAGAATGATCTGATAAAGATCGTCCCAAGAAGTGAGAGATTCAGGGCATCTGGATAATCTCAATTGATGGCAATTGTTCCTGGTTCTACGCCAACGCATAGTTTGCGGGTAGCTGTGGAGCTTTCCACTGAGTTACTTGATTGGCCATTCAAAGTTCTAGCATTTTCTATAGAAATTCTGTAAGCAAACAATAACGGGTCAGTAAGAGCCCGAAGTCTTGTAACTTACTATAACGTGTGTTTCGATTACTGAATTAAGTATTTGAAGTTGAGTTTAACCTTTTCTTTAGCCATAAAACCTCTCAAAATATAGCATTAAAGTAGGGTTTGATACGTTCTTATAATGCCCGGCACGTAAGTTGGCAAGAGCCGTTAGATGCGCAGAAGACATTTTGTAGGTATCTTTGGTAGTGAAGCGGGCGGGGGAACGTTTAGAACCGTTCCGAGCGCGCGATTCGTTGGTCAGTTGACACAATGATCGACTGACCAATCGTGTCGCGTCCACATTCCGTTCGCTCTCTATGGCAGTTCGCGAAATATGCGCGAACTTACCCCCAGTACGCCAAAACCTATAGCCAACTTACGTGCCGGGCACTTTAACTACGAGTACTTCATTCAGAAACCCGTGCTTAGTAATACAGACTGTGTTAAAAACACACAATTGAGAGAACACGTTTGTAAATTAATCTTCTCACGAACACGGACTAACCAGCACTTTGTGCGGACTAAACATTAAATTTTATTTAAGACGACGACTAACGCCAACGACCTTGAGGGAACAAAACGCGCCCTCGTTTCTCACCCGCGCGACCCGAAATTTAGTAGTTTTTTGTACTTTTCTTATTATTCTATGACTTTAAAAAAAAAAGCTTCAGATCAAAATGTAGATAATTAAATTGTCTTTGATATGGTGTTGATTTCATTAAAATACGCCCAGCGGTTTTGTTGTGATTGTCGTGTTTTTGTCCGTTTTAGACATAACTTTACAAATTAATTACACTATGTTATACGAATAAAACTCAAAATTTGCTCAGATGAAATTATTAAGAAAATGGTCTAATATAACATATATTTTTTCCAATAAATTACGACTAGCCGTTTAGACGTGATTCTCATTTTAAAATCAGCTACTCAAGGGAATCGGCGCCTTAAACAAAAAAAAACATTATTTTCAGAAGTCGGTGTCTTTGGTAGCTACTTACCTATTGTTTTTTCTTTTCCGACACCGCCTGCCGAAAGTAAAGTTATCTTTTGCTTTGTAGTGTTTTGTTTTGGAAGTTGGTTTAATTTTTTGAAGTCGGTTGTTAAGTTAACACGGGCTGGTGCCGCAACTCTACGTTTAAGCGCGTATTTTGCGTACGGTTGAAGTCGGTTGAAGTCGGTTGAAATAAGTTTTTATATTCTTCTTCTTTTTGTGTGAGGGTGGCTACCTCTGGTGTCAGAGTTAATTAAGCTACCTCTAGGAGCCCCACAGGCCTCTGACTTGGCTATTTCTGACCTACATTAACAATATAATTCCAGGTTTTCTCACGATGTTTTCCTTCACCGTTGCATAGGCAAGAGGACGGTAATCATCAATACACACGTGTATCATACGACGTTTTTCAACACACTAAATAAAGAAAATAATCCAAAAAAAAAAACAGTTTATTTAGTAGCTAAAAAGGTTATTTAGCGAAACAATTAGTAAATGTGCAGTTAGTAAAATTATAATTAACTGTTTTTGGTAGCATAGCGGTCACACACTCATGATATTTAATTAAATATTTTCATGTTCTATTGTTATTTGAGATGGTTCATTATTTGTGTATATATAGGATATCTAAGATAAACTTAGAAAGTACATATGTACTTGAAAAAGTCACATTGGTACTTGCCCGGATTTGAACCCACAACCTCAAGCACGAGAGGCGAGGTCTTATCCACTGGGCCACCACGACACTTTAAATACCTCCAGCTACTAACTTCACCTTTTATATTAAAAATTGCATTGTCACGTAAAACAAATGTAAGCGCAAAATTTCAGCTCTATCGGACACTGGAAATTGCGTCAAATGTAAGTTGCAATCTTTGATTACAAACACACAAACACCGGGACAGGTGAAATTAAACAAAAGCTTGTGACAATTAAACCCATTGTATAGCAAAAAGTTGGACCTACCCAATATTTATAAGGGCAAAGGTACTCAACTGTAACGGCAAAAGACACTTTTCGTTTCACAGAGTAAAAACTTTTTGTTTTACAAAAAGGGTTAACGATGGCGTCGACCAAAAATTTTACATGTTTTTCCTTGAGTACCTACACCTTACAACACAAAAATTGTAATGCAGAGAAAAGGGGAAATGTTGTGAAGAAAGTTGTGAGTATGAATAAAAGTAGGTAAAGGCCAGAGGATGGATATGCTGTGTGAAAGGTATACCTTGAAAGGGACTGACTCATCTCAATGATGACGAATTACATAGATGTATGAAACGAGAAGACATATTGCGACACCAATTAAATTGGGGTAAAAACAAGATATTTAGGCGACTCGGCTAGGTGGCGTTCGGAAAGTTGCTCGGTACCTTCTCGTCCAACTTACCGCAGTGTCTC
The DNA here is from genome assembly GCA_949775005.1 of Orthosia gothica. Lineage (NCBI taxonomy): Eukaryota > Metazoa > Arthropoda > Insecta > Lepidoptera > Noctuidae > Orthosia > Orthosia gothica. Next base: position 3,950,107 of record OX459065.1, on the reverse strand, counting down.
AAGACGAAAGTCGCTCACAATGGGCCTTGGAAAGCTTAAAGTCACCCAAGGGGCAATGGAGAGGGTTATGCTCGCAGTTTCCTTGCGTGATCGCAACAAAAATGAGGATATCCGCAGAAGAACCAAACTTACTGACATCGCCCGAAGGATTGCCAAACTTGAGTGGCAGTGGGCAGGGCACTTTGCTCAAGTTCTGGAGTGGCGACCACTTACCGAAAGGCGTAGCGTTGGAAGGGCGGGAAGGGTCCCTCTAGGTAGAGTGATGACCTGTTCAAAGCTGTGGGAATTCAGTAGATGTGAAATGCACAGCACCGATCAGTATGGATGTTTTTTGACTGCAATAATGATTAAGATGATCATAATATCAGCCGTAAAAGTCCACATCGATCGGTGATCAGTGCGTCTTGTATTCATTCGTATTCCCGTAGCCTTAACTAGGTCAACAGTCCATCTTAATTTCAGTTTGCACTGGAGGGATCAAAAAGTAGTGAGAACGACATACTCCTTGGTAAGAAAAAAAAATACTGGCAGGCATAGCTTAGATATATACATATCTGTAATATTAATAAAGAAAAAAATATTCGATTCTTTTTTGTTTTTTTCAGAATGTTGTGATTTGTTTGTTTCGTGTCGGAACGTGTTCTCGAAAATGGAGAAAAACGAATTGCGAGCCGTTATTAAATACCTCTGTTTAAAAAAGTTAACGACGCAAGAGATTCATTGCGATTTGGAGGCAACATTAGGAGAGTCTGCTCTGCCGTATTCCACTGTCGCTAGGTGGGCTTCTCAATTTCGAGTAGGGAGAACGAGCACGGAAGACGAACATCGTTGCGGCCGTCCATCGACGTCAGTCACCCAAGAAAATGTTGCGAAAGTCGAGAAAATTGTATTGAGCGATCGAAGAGTTACCATCCGATACTTAATTCAAGAAACGGGCATTTCATATGGAAGTATTCAATCCATATTGAAACAATCTTTGAATATGAGAAATGTCTCCGCAAGATGGGTGCCGAGAATGTTAACCGACAGTCAGAAACAAAATCGACGTTACATTTCAAATTTGGACTAGTTTCAAGAAGATTCTGAAAACTTTTTGTCTCGTTTCGTAACAATGGACGAAACATGGGTCCATCATTTTGATCCCGAGACAAAACAGCAATCTTCGCAATGGAAACAGCGATCATCACCGACCCCGAAGTTTCGTGTCGTGGCATCGGCTGGCAAGATTATGGCCTCAATATTTTGGGACTCAGAAGGGATATTGTTGATTGATTACCTGGAGCGTGGAACCACTATTACAGGTCAATATTATGCAGCTTTAATTCCCAAGTTGAGGAATGCCATCAAAGAGAAAAGGAGAGGGAAACTTTGAAGGGTAGTGCTGTTTCATCACAATAACGCACCCGCGCACAGGCTAGCAGTTGCGATGGCTGCCATTCAGCAAGCTGGCTTCGAATTGGTTGACCACCCCCCTTATTCACTAGATCTGGCGGCTAGCGATTTTTGTCTGTTCCCCAAATTGAAAAAATACTTAAGTGGAAACAGATACGAAGGATAACGAGGTGATGGATGCCGTGGAGAGCTTTTTGCAGGACCAAGTCAAAACTTTTTTTGTGAAAGGGATTGAAGCCTTGTAAAAGCGCTGCACTCGGAAAATATGTAGAAAAAATAATTATTAAGTTTTCAATAGTCATTATATTCTATCTCATTTTTACTACTTTTTGATCCCTCCTCGTATTAGGTCCTAATTGTTACATTCTCGAATCATTGAGTATAACATAGTACACATAGTTTATCTTTAAAACTGTATAAACATGTTTCTAAAATAAAACAGCCAGTAATATAAATCTTGCGTCACATTAACTTAATTAGATATACATTAAAAACTACGCAAAGAAGCGTTCAAGACCGAGCAACTAATGAAATTAAATAATTCATTAATTTAATGGAAATATGTGGGCCAGTCCAGTTTAGAGGTAAAGGAAGCATTACATCTAATGTATTAGAATGTTCACGTAATTAAATTAAAAACTAACAAGGTATGACAGAGATTGGGAGTGATTGTGGGAACCATTCGGGGGACCATTAATCTTGTGTATTACTTACGTTATTGCGTATTTTAGTGGTAGTAACCCTTTTGTTGACTATTTACTTGATAAAGAAAGAAAGAAAGAAAAAATATTTATTTGTGACCCGCACAGGAGATACGAGAAATATGCATAAAATAACACAATAATAAAAAATTAAAACCCCGTTCGAGACCAAAAAGGCTCCTATCTCAGCATGCATAAAGGCAGTGGTGTCTCATCCCACACAAAGAAACCGTGCCGACGTACTGTACTGATTATACTGATTATTTTTTGTACATCGATCGCGTTCGGTTCCGTTCCACGGATATAGATGGTGATCTATCTATCGCCGTGGAACGGAACCGAAAGCGATCGATTTACAAAAAATAATCGGTATAATCAGATGAAAAACGCTAGTTAAGTCGGTATGGTTTCTTTGTATGGGATGAGGCATCTGTATGCTAGTATTATATTATCTGTGATAAAGGTAAGTAAGTACAGGTACTTATTTCGGAGAAACTACCCAATTCTGCTTTGATTGCTGAATTCTGATTTGAAGGGTAGTAATGGATTTTCAGAATAATCTCGGACATATATAATATCAATGGGTCCTAACATTGTGAGCTATTTTATTTGATTACAATAATAGGTACGGCAAAAACGCTTGAACGCACGGCAATTTGTTCTAGTTTCCACAAGGTCCGTATAGTGAACAACTCCTGATGCAGCCTGTATATTATTCAACATAATATTAGCTTGAAGGAAAATTATTTATATTAAAAGTAAATTATTTGCCTTCAAGATCGTTGCCTCGCCCTTATGTCAGTGTTCTACATCTGACTGCGAATATGTACAATCTGCTCATCATATCTTATGGAAGTGTATTCTTTGGCAGAATGAACGCAGGTAGTAGCTATTCTTAGAATCTATTATAAGCATATATTTCTATCTAAATGTATAAGTTAGTTAAAATCATCGTTATTAGCATGGCTCTGAGAATATGCCAATGGGGAATTTCAATGGGCTTACGACTTGTCTTTCGTTATGAGATTTCCAAGTATAAGAAGTACCTGAGGTACCTTGAGGCAAAGACTCAGCTGGCTGGCAAAAAGCTGGGGATCCTTGCAAAGGTTAGAAGGTACTTCACGCCAGAACAGCTGCTCAGCTTGTATCAAGCGCAAGTTCGATCATGCATGGAGTACTGTTCTCATCTCTGGGACGGATCCGCCAAATACCAGCTTGATGCACTAGAGTCGATCGAAAAGCGGGCCAAAAGGCTCATCGGCGATGAGGCACTGGTTAAGTCAAAGCTCCAGAGCCTTGAACATCGTCGCCGAGTTGCCAGCTTGTCGGTCTTTTATCGGTTGCATTTCGGGGAGTGTGCGATGGAATTGCATGATCTAATTCCACCAAGCCCGTTTCATCATCGGACTACAAGACGTACGGCGATGCGCCATCGCTACATGGTAGACATACCACCCATACGCACTAAACGTTTTGGAAATACTTTCATTATGCGTACAGCTAAGGAGTGGAATTCCCTGCCGGAGTCTGTGTTTCCCGATAGCTACAATCTAGTAGTATTTAAGTCAAGAGTGAATAGGTTACTTCTAGGCAAGCGTGCTTCACCGTCGACCACATCATCGCTTACCATCAGGTGAGATAGTGGTCAAGCGCGAGCCTATAATATATAAAAAAAAAAAAACCTACTTAGTTATTATATTGTCGAAATTGTAGTGTTTTAACCATGATTTAACAATACAACTCTGTCTAACTCTTCGCAGAAAAAGAACGTGATCTTATTAATAGGGTATTTCACTGAAAATTTGTTTTTTGTCCGTCAGGTATATTAATAATATCAGCGCAGTGTTATTACCTTTTTTGGATATCGCTGCACATGCTGAGATAGGAGACTTTTTGGTCTCGCACGGGTTTTTTTATTTTATCATTGTTTAATTGTATGCTTATTTCTCGTGTCTCCTGTGCGGGTCACAAATAAATATTTTTCTTTATTTCTTTCTTTCGAATAAAACATATTGGACACGCATTTTTTCTTTTGACACGTAAACATAAAGTGAAGACGATATAATGCGTTGAAATATCGTGAAACGTCACGCCGCTAGTACACTTTATTGTACTGCCTCAGTGACGTCACAAGCCCCCATTCCTGAACTTTGATGCGCTTTAACTTTGTTTGTGAAAACAAATGTCATCCAGATCCGCTCATTAGTTTTTTCGTGAAAGATTAACAAACATACAAACACTCACAACTTTCTCCTTTATAATATTAACAGGATTTCATACTTCAGCTTCCTATCTCCCATAAATTCCTGGAATATTCATCAACGTTCCGTATCAATATTAAGTTCCTATGACATAACAATCATTAGTCGTGATTGATAATTGATATCCAATTAGCCACGTCATGTTCCAACTGGATATTGTCGATATGCGGGTATTATGCAAAATGTTGCAGAATATTATTACACTGGAAACTGTACTGAAAATAATAATTGGGACTTGCGAACATTTTTCTTACTAGCTGCAAAACTAGTTTTGTATTATTTTATTAAAGTTCATTATCTAATAACTTAAGATTGCTTAACGTTTGCGGTAAAAATTAAACATTTTTTTTTACTTTAAAAAGTAAACTTTAAAAAAAAAAAAAAAATACTTCAATAAAACTAATAATTTGCAAATAGCAAAACTTTCTTTTGTTCCTAGTAAGAAAAAAGTTCACAAGACTCGGTCTGGATTACAGAAATTATTGTTTCAATAACTCTCTTTGTTGCAAGGAATTCTTTGTGCAATTTGTGTGAAGTTGGTTACAAAGTAGGGCAATCTGAAGTTTCTGAAAAAGGGCATGTACCTACCAGGAAAAAAAATACTTCTTTTGCGGGTATGCATAGCTTTGTTGAATGTTCGTTGTGACCAGATGCAGTGTTATAAAATACAGACTTATGATAACTCTAAAAATAAGCAACCTTATTTATAAAAAATCTGATTCTGTTGAGTCAGCGGATTCTAAATTCAATATCTCTATGGATAATTTTAAATTAAGAATCTGCTGATCAGTTGTTAATCAGCATATTCTTAATTTAAATTTAATATCCTGTGTTTTATTGTTTATTAGTAAAAGATTAATTACCACCGTAAACCTAAAGCGTTAATTTTAAACTTGTTGGTTGCATGGTTATGCATTCAGCGAGTTTAAACATAATCGGTGTTAAAATAAAAGGTACCGAACTTTTCGAAAAAAACACAAAAACCCAAAGTACCACAATAAAAAATAAAAATAAAAGTTTAAAAAAAAAACGTAAAAAGACTTCCAAAGCAAAAAATTACAAAGCGAAAAATAACTTACTTTTCGGAAGTCGGTGTCTTTAGAACTATTTTTTTTCGTTTTTGACACAGACACTGCCGAAAAGAAAGTTATTTTTCGCGTTGTGTTTTTTTGCTTTGGAAGTCTTTTTACGTTTTTTTTAAAAACTTTTTATTTTTAGATTGGGTACCTTATATTACCATGAAAATACTCATTATTAAGGATAACTCAAAAACTACTTGTCAGAGCTTGATCAATTTTTTTGATATGAGAAGCACCAGCTTTCATATAAAAAAAAGAATCATCAAAATAAGTTCACCTAGTAAAAAGTTCAGAGGCAAAACATATAAAAAATAAATACCTACAGTTGAAATGAGAACCTCCTATTTTTGAATTCGGTTTAAAATTACTACTTTCTTGCTGCAACCCAATCCAAACAGACCTTAAATCTAAGTCAAATAAACAAAAGCATCTAGCAACATTTCCAATTATAATATCACCAACAAAATATTTGTTTAACTATAAATTACTAGTAATTATAGTTATGTAATCCTCAATGAAAGCTCGTTATACAAACATTAATATTGTGGCTTCACAGAGCACGGAATCTCCTCGCCCGGCAGCGACAACATGTGAATATTTGTGCCCGCGAAAATTGCGCTAGCCCAATGGCTGTCATCTTCCTGTTCATTGGTACAGTCCTGGCAGAACGGTTGTGGTCACTAGGTATGTTGCAGAGAGACTTTAAGCTGCCATGATTCGCCTCACAATGCGATGCTATCCCTCTCTGTCAGCTCGGGCTTTTATAGCCATAGTAAATTGTAACGGACGGTTAATTTCGATGAGTAAACGGTGACACTTGCTGACAAAAACTTTGACAGGTATGGTATATATATGTTACGGCTAATACCCGAAGTGCGGCTACACCTAGTTTTAGCCGGTTAGAACTAGGTGTAGCCACTTACTCTTGGTTAAACCTAGTACGAGCCGATTGTTTTCGGGTAAAACTAGGTCTAGCCTTCATCATGCCGGCTACAACTAGGTCCAGCTATTCCCTGTTGGATAAAACTAGGTCTATCCGATATCATTCCGGCTAGAACTAGGTCGACGTAGCCCCGCTGCGCGGGGCTCCTATTTCTGTCTGCAGGGTCAAAAGTAACCTAACACGAACGAGATGACGGGAGCTGAGTTCGCTCGCTTTGCTCGCTCACTTCAGCTCCCGTCATCTCGTTCGAACCTAACCTGTCCGTGTCGGGGTGCCCTAAGTTCCCGAGCTCGCTTCGCTCGTTCTTGGACTGAAGTTTTATCCAACAGGGAATGGCTGGACCTAGTTGTAGCCGGCATGATGAAGGCTAGACCTAGTTTTACCCGAAAACAATCGGCTCGTACTAGGTTTAACCAAGAGTAAGTGGCTACACCTAGTTCTAACCGGCTGAAACTAGGTGTAGCCGCACTTCGGGTATTAGCCGTAACATATATATAGAAATACCGTCACAAAATTGACTACTCTGTAGAAAGCGACAAGGCAAATGGATGATCAATACCTATCTCTTTCTTACAACACTATGAATGCGAGAGCCTGATATAGTCTAGATATGGAACGCTCAATCTATTCTACGTCTACTACGTACGGGTTATAATTTTTGACAATGCCGATGCCGTCTCTAGAAATGCCCACATAGTCGTGTATGTGCTCTGTGGTATTGCTTGAACCATTTCATTATGGTTTTAAATGTTATGACCACGCTCACAATTAAGGGAATTGCTATGTATTTTTTTTAATATTTATGTTCCGGTCGTGAGCGCTTTGCTTTAGAAGAATAAATTTATTTATTTTTAGTTATAATTGGAATCGGATTTGTTAGTTTAGAGAAAATTGTTTGGGACTTATCGAATTGGTGTTTGTTTTCGTAGATTGTGTTACTGTTTTGCTAACGTTCAAATTAATTAGAATTCGATATTGTAGAACCAAATGGCATTTGTGCTAGAATTATAAGACCCAATTTGGTCACATTGTCGCTTATTTCTATCCCTCCTTTTAGTAGTTGAATAGACACGAAAAAAAAAATTGAGCAATGACTAAGGGCAAATTTCTGCAATGATGTTTAAACTGATTTCAAGACCTGCATACGTAATTTAATAATATAATAACCAGAATATGTAATTTAATTATTAGATTGTACAAAATTCAGAATGCATTTGTTTTGTTTGAACTCGAATCCAAGTTCGTTATGTTCTAATGAAGAAATGTGAAATGTCACAATAGCAATTACTAGATTGATTTTAATCTTTAAAACAACACATTTATGTGTGTTATTAGACCCTTGTAAGTATTACAGTAATAACCAGTTACAGGCAAGAAATACGAACGTGTCATAAATTAAAAACAAGTCAATTTTGCGATTGGCTGTTTGAAGCTCATTAAACCAATCATAGCAGCTAACGCGTGTGTGACAATTTATCACAACAATTTTGCGATATTATTTGGTCTAGAAGCTTAGCCTTCATCAGCATCATCATCATTTCAGCCGAAAGACGTCCACTGCTGGACATAGGCCTCCCCCAGGCGTCGCCACATTGACCGATCCCGTGCGTCTCGCATCCAGCGCCTTCCCCTTCCCAGTAGTGGGAGGACTTCCAACATATCATCTTCCGCTTCGCGGTCGCCATTCCAGAACTTTTCGGCCCCATCAAACTTAGCCTTATTCTAAAACAATTCCAAGTAAAAAGGGCCCAGTAGCGGGGTATTGAGATAAGACTAGATTCGATATCTAGAATACTTGCCTTTTTTTTCTTCCCGTTGCTGTCCCACTTGCCTGGCAAAGGCCTGCGCCAATTCTTTCCGGACATTCTTTTCCCTCGCTGTCTCGAACCAGCCCTCAAGATTCGCGTCCAAATCATCTCGCCACTTCTTTCTGGGCTAATAAGGCTAATCAAGATTTAAAAATATTCAAAAAACTAGCACATTTTTTTCACAGACATTTGAAGTTGAAACAGTACTTGTGTTTGTTTAAGGACAACTTTTTAAAACTGCGTTAGTCTCGGAAACTAAATGCCGAGAACTGGACACTTTCTGCTTGGAGCCTACAATTACATAAGAAGATAAAATACTGAACGAGAGTGAAAACAACAAAACAGAAAAGGAAAGGTAATAATAAAACAGTACTGCGTCACTGTGATTAATTGTCAATGGAACTATAAACGTCCATTACGAATGTAGATATTAATCAAAAAGAAATGCCAATGCACGCGTAGGTTATAAATACTGAGAGTGACACATTATAGAATTAAAAATTAGCATACAATCGTATATCACGGAGAAGTGTGCTGTGTGACCGCCACGATGTTCTAGTAAAGGGGTTCCCAAAGTGTGCGCCGCGGCGCCCCCCTAGCCAAGTTGCAAACGTTTCGTATTGAATCTCTTTCTACAATCGTTACCGCCTTCTATTTGTATGTTCTGGACACGTCACTAAACGTTTAGATGTGTCATTCCCATACATTGATTCGTTTTCTACTAGCGGTATCGATTGTAGATTGTCAACTTGGCTGGTGCGCCGTAGAAAGTGCCGAAGTGCGTCGTGAAGCGATTCTTTTTACCATTCTCCGAAACCTCAACTTAGCGAAGCTGGATTTTCAGCTGTAGCTGTAATCAAAAGCAAATATCGCTTAAAGATCAATGAATAAAAAATGTGAGTACCTGTATTAAACCTTATCCCACGCTTTGAAAAAAATGTGTGGAGATCCGACTAGCCAAATAGCTATTGTATTTTATTTTTGTTTTTCTTTAGATACTTTAGAACATACAAGGGAGCATGTATGTTTTCTTTGTTAATTTTACATTCTTATAAATAATCAGTTTAGTATAGTATCTACCCAATAGTATCATTGTACGTACCGATCTATTTCGACCAGCTAGATAGGATAGAGCGCCGAACAAAATAGTAAACATGTAATTGCGCCACGGACTGAAAAAGATTGGGAACCCCTGTTCTACACAGAAACCCAAATACACTTTATCTTTTTTCCATCTGGAGTTTCTCAGTAGCCAGGCCGGAGTCTGGATTCGTGCTCTGTTGACGGCAATATGCTCACCCCTATTACATGGGAATTGAACAAAACTGGTAAAATAAGGAGCTCCGTAACCGAAACTATCGGCAATCCCAAATAAAAATCTATCCGTAACCGTTACCGAATCCGATAGAAATGTTTCGGATAATTTCGAATAGGGGCGTAGTCTTAAAATGATACTCGTTATGATAGGTTTCTTGCCCGGCCGAGCGGTTCACTAGCCCGTATCACTTGCAATGCAAGTACCAAATAACTTAGAAATAAAGTTAAATTAAATAAATAATGAAAAGCAAGAAAGAAAGATATATTTATTTGTGACCCGCACAGGAGCCACGAGAAATATGCATAAAAATTAACAATAATAAAAAAAAAAAAAACCTGTGTAAATTAAACCCCGAGACCCAAAAGGCTCCTATCTCGGCATGAGCAGCGATATCCAAAAAAGAAAATAACACTGCGCTGATATTCTGACAGGACCCACTGTTGATGCCACGGACACACTTACGGTAACGGAAAATACTTAAATAATAAATTAAAATAATATATAAATAACAAACAAAATAGAATAAACACAGAAGGTGGGTCAAAGTACGTATAATCATGTGTAAGTTTAATACAAATACATAAATAAAACATATTAAATGTAGGTAATATATTAAATATGGAAAAAAATCAGCCTAATACAATACCAATACCTATTTGTGTTTTACTTTTACCGTTTCTTAAATATCTAATAACCGTAACCGAAACTAACGGATAATCCGAAATAATTTCATATCCGTAACCGTGTCCGAAATCCATATGCTTAATATTATTTCTGTATCCGTATCCATATCCAGATCCGAAATGTCATATCCATAACATCTTTGAAGTGTGTTAGTGACTCGCGCGAGTTTGCTGTATCGTGTAAGCGAAGCATGGAGCGATTTTCTACTAAGAACATTTTTGAAGCACATTTTGTGGTTCTCGAGAAAGAAAACTTTCCAACCCTTCCCCATCTGTAGTAAAAGAAAGTAATCTTCAACCAACACTTTCTGGAGGCTTCAGTAAGCTTTTGATTTGTAAATCTGATGTCAAAAGTCGTGTTAGCTCTTTGTGATTGATTGAAAATGGAATTTGTTTTGTTGACAAAGATTTTATAATGGACTAGCTATTTTCCTGTGGTTTTGTTTCCATGGTACCGTGCGTTTCCATGTTTTTTTGTTTCCATGGTTCACACAGGTACCGTGCGTTTTTACGGGATCTCTATCAGTTATAAGTCGGCTGCAGCGCCGCGTGTCGCGGGATCGATTCCCGCACGAAACAAATATTCGTATGACCTACATAATTATAGTTGTCCCGGATCTGGGTGTTTGTGTATGTGAGTTTAAATGTTTGTAAACGGAAACATTTAATACGATATACGGTACGGGAGAATTGCCTAGTTTGGGGCAAATTTTGCCTAAAGAATTTTCGCAATCCAATCGGAAATTCCAGAGACCTATTAGTTTCTGCCAGCCCGCTTCACTGCTGCTTCACTCGCGTGAAAGTGTTTTCTTACACCAAGAACATTGAATATAATACACCCTGACATTACACATTCAGATCCGTTGAGCCGTTCTTGCCTGATTGAGTAACAAAAACATCCATCCATTCATTCATCCATCCATATAAATTATCTCATTTGTAATATTAGTAGGATGGTAGGACTAGTACTACAAACAAACATAGAACCGTACAATTTTACCTACATACGATTTGTTAACAAAGTTTAGACTGACTCAAAAATGTTATCAGAAACCAACATGACAAATATCTACTGATCGCAGGGATTCAAATCAACTTCATTGGTTTTTTCAACCTTAACACAGTCACTTAACTTCAAAATCACCTCGTTTATTTACACGAAACCACCCAAAACCCTTTTGACTTTCAACATCAAGTTTACCAATTCACTTTGATTTTCTTCCCATCGGGATTCGATTCACAGCTTTAACAAAAAAATCCTTGCGCTACTAATTAGCTTTGTAAGTGAAACAATGTAAATTAGGCTTTGTTACATTGTTCGTATAAAAGCTCTTAGGCTTAATGAGAGCCGTTATCACTTTGCTGTGTCCCCATTCAGGTAAAATATTGGCTGGCGAGAAACAAGGGGACACTTGTAATATTGATCGTGGAACGAGTAGGATACTTCACTTCTTCTATCTTTTGAGACATGTTAAGCGCTGTTTCAAGTAGTGAGAAGCGTCGTATTCAGTAAGCAATATTTGACACGTTTCGAAATTTTTAGCACCCCACCAAAAGACAGGTTAGATTTTCTATTGAACGACCAGACATCACACGGCAGCTGGCAGAAGCATGCAGTGTAGCTTGGACGACATCGCAACTGAGACAGGTCGCGATGTCGTGTATTGGAGGTATCGCGTCTGAGTGTTGGAGACCGCGGCAGGAGAGCATTGCCGGTATTACGGTGCACTGCTCTCCCTATCCTCCGTGGCCTTGAGGGGGTTGCCACCGTCTGATAGCGGACGCGGTGGGCCACAGGGGAGGGACCGAGGAGGAGTGTCGGTGTAGTGTTGGCCGCTCTCCCTTTCCCCTGAAAAGTGGTAGGTGGCGGGGTCACTGTCCTGACCCGACACAGGGGGAACAAGGGTGCCATACACGGGGTCGTCTGGCGCACATGTGCTGGTTTGGTCCCTGGGGTGGTCCGGTGTGCCCGCCATAATCAGCACAAGAGGACACTGTGGAGTTTTAGTGGGTTAGAGTCGCTCATAACTGCGCTATCTCCCCGTGGTAGCGCATGAATGAGCATTTCTCCAAGCTAAAAAAAAAAGCGTGCTAGAAGCATGCGCCGCCGCCGCCCCGCAGCCTTATTGCGTAAGTGCGCAAAGAGTTTAATCTCTATCCAACCGACCAAATCAACCAATCACTTGCGAGATGAATGACATAATGTGGATTTCCGTTTTGTGTGATTGGTCGATTTAGTCGGTTGGATAGAGTTTAAACTCTTTGCGCACTTACGCAATACGGCTGCCGGGCAATGGCTCTCTTGGCCTAAGGGTAAATACGCCACTGCACTTAGGCCTACCTCCTGAACATGTTATAAAGGTGACACAATAATATTGTACGTTGAGACAAGTACACTCACACCTTCTAAGTAGGTATATTATTGCGTTGCATGCACAATATTGCTTGGGAGTCAATAAAAACGCAATTGCAGAGTGATACTGACGATAGTATCGGTACAGTGCATCGTCAGATCCCATTGCGATAATATCCGCCGATATATTATTCCCGATAACTATCTGAAACTGTCTGTCCAATAAACGGGGAGCAGAGAAGTGCAACGTTGCCCACTTTATTCACGTTGACGTGAATGTAGTTGTTTTCTACTAGCATAGATATTCTAAGAAAAGTAGGTATGTGTCTCTGAAATCTTCGTGTGTCTTCGGTTATTGACTACGAGATGATGAGATATAATATAGAGTTTTTACTACCATAAAAGTACTACCTATTTTGTATCACAATTAGTTACAAAATTTAAAGCTCAACACCTCTATAAAATTCTAAAAACTTTTCAGTGAAAAATTACGATCTATACGATCGGAATATAGGTTACCAAACAAATATTAAATTTCATACATAGCGCAATAGCACAAAACTTAGAAGTTTTGCCTACTGGTTAGTCAGTAGAGTTACTTTCTTGCTAATTCGGAAATACGAAGATTACCGAAGTGCATATCTATTCTGCACTGTGTGTCTCTGCACATATCCATTCTTTGGTATTGTTCTTCGAATCTTTGAGCTCCGTTGAGCTGCAAGGTTACTGACAAAAGCGTGCACTGACTGAACAGGTCCACTCAATCTGGCTTGTTCTTTCCTCAAAAGACCATTTCAGATACTCAGACTTTCAATCAATCAGATCAATCAATCAAATCAGAGAATCTAACCAAGATTATGTCTGGACTTTAAAAGAGACTGTGACCTCTGAGTTTGTTTCGGCCTTTCTTCTCAGAGTAGTCAGATAGGAAACGCAGACCACATCTAGTATAAAAAATATGATCTACATGTAAAAGTGCTTGTACAAAACAACTTACAGAATTAAAATCATTTATCTCTCTTATTCCGTAATTACAGTATCTATCATAACCGAAGGAATTTCTTATCCACTGTTTCATATAATCAAAATCTGTCTACTCGACAACGTAAAAATCTCAATTAATACTTTTGAATTATCAAAAATGTAAAGAGTTTACTAGGTACAGTACGTCGGGAACCAGACAATCTAGAGAAGTTGGTGGTAATGGGCAAGGTGGATGGGAAAAGACCTCGCAACCGGTCACCTAACCGCTGGGCAGACCAGGTAACCGCCCTTACTGGACTCTCTGTTACAACCGCCCTGAGAGAAGCTGAGAACCGATTGAAGTGGAAGAACATCGTGCATAAAGCCACGAGAACCTTTCAGGGACACGACTTTTAGTAATGAAGAACGCGACTAAGAAGAGAGGTACAGTACAACATATTTACTTTATGTCCCTCGGCAAACTTCGTGTTCTGTCAGTCGGTTCAATCAGTTGCCCTTTGCACTTGGCGCTGACCGTACGCCACACAGAAACTTATATAGAACGCTCTCAATTAACTTGGAAGTATATAGAGTTCTTAATACTCTTTTGAATGAGAGCAAAGTTGCTATTTTTACCGCTTTATATATTTCACACGGAAATCAAAAAACGACAAACATTAAAATGCTTAGTTCTGAATTCAAATTATTCTTTTTTTCTTCATTGTCCAACCCTCTTCCCAGTTCAGCAGGGATCGGGTCTCCTTGTACGTCTGCGCCATAGAGCTCCATTCTGGGTTGTCTGAGTGCTTAGGTTCTCCTTCAGGATCTCTTTCTGCATGTTTGACCACCAGGTGGCAGGCGGTCGACCCCTTCCTCGCGGTCGATTGGGGATATGTAGGACCTTTTTGATAGGGTTGTCATCGCCACGTCTCAGGATATGGCCGCACCAACGCAATCTGTTGTCCTTGACCGTCTCGCTAATAGATGCTACTTTTCTTTTTTTTTTCTTTTTTCTAAATTTCTTCCTGTATAGTGGGTGCGTTTACAAACATAGAAACTCACAAACTACTACTTTGAACGAACCCCTGACATACTCGTTTCGCACTTTATCTAGACGGGTTACTCCTCCTGCCCGTCGGAGCATTTTCATTTCACTTGTATGCAGTTGTTGTTCAGGTGCTTTCTTGAAGGTCCAGCAGTCCGCTCCGTAAGTCGTACTACCGTTTTGTATACTTTGTCTTTAACACGGATGGGCATTTTGAGTTCACAAAGAACACCTGATAACGATCTCCATTTGAGTCAGGCGGTGTTGATGCGGTGGTCTACATCCTTATCCACATTTGCGTTAGAGGTAAGTAAACAACAAGTATAGTACAAGATAAATCTAATAATTGATGGACATGGCAATTAGCTTTCGTTTGTATTCGGAAATACGATGATTGCCGAGGGACTATAACAAAATAGTTGTACTGTATACCAATTTATTTGTTACGCGATTAACAGCTGTTTTTCTAGTTTTTATCTTCTCAGCTCGCTCCTGAGACAGGCAGCCTTATAATCGCTTACTATGAGACCTAAACCACATAAACACAATCTTTCACTTTCAGCAAGATATTAATCTTTACAATAAAAACTTTATTTTAGATTCTAAACTTAATGGTCTAACAAAAATATGCAGTGGAAATAAATGGATTCTGAATAACATTTACATAATTTTGGAGACATCTCGTCTACTTTGAGAAAAAGTTTTCTTTTATTGCTAAATAACAGATTTTTATTATAACATGTAAAGTGTTTGGTGATTTCTTTGGGAAACACATTTGTTTGTTTATTTAAAGTTTAAAATTTGTAAGAAAATTGCTTTTAAATAACTTGTTTAAGTAAATTTTCGATAAATTTAAAAGACTTGGTGGTATTTATGTGATATTTATGTAACACAAATGATGTGAGTTTTGTCACTTATTATGTTAGTATGCTAACCTCAATACTTTAAACTGATTGTTTTGATATCGGTATTATTAAGGCCGTACCTATAAACAATGCTACATAATACACTATACATTTTGTAACATAAATTACAGTAAAGTTGTCTCACTTAACTATGTAACTAGGGTTGCCAGATCGGAAAACGAAAATATCTGGACGAAATTTGAAAATGTCGGGCTTTTGAGGTTGTTGTCGGGCGAAAAATATAAATGTTTTTTTTTACATTAAATGACTAAATATTGATGAAACATAACTAATTTAACTACACTAAATTTTTAGGTTGCCACATGTTTTTGGCATTAAACTTTACTACAAATTTAAGAAAATATTACATATGAATATAAACAATTTTTCTTCTATACAGGCGACTTCGCACGCGACAGATTATATATTTAGGTACTAGTCCTAGTTCCAACACTAGTACATATTGATCCGTAGGTGCCAAATGTGTAATACAATTATAAATAATAAATTATTCCACCAATGGAACCTGCGAAAAATATCGATAGGTGCCGTATGTGGAAAACTGCAGGTGCCATTCACTCAGGTGCCGTAAAAATTGGTGCTTAAAGTGGAATACATCAACTATTTGACTATTTGTTAGACTAACAAATGCGATTTTGATTTACCGAAACTTGCAACCATTGGTTGAGTTAAGTACGCTCCGGATAGAAAAATCGGCAAAGTGCTAGTCGGACTCGCGCACGAAGGGATCCGTACTGTTATCGCAAAAAACCGCAAAAAATATCACGTTTGTTGTATGGGAGCCCCACTTAAATATTTATATTATTCTGTTTTTAGTATTTTTTGTTATAGCGGCTACAGAAATACATCATCTGTGAAAATTTCAACTGTCCAGCTATAGAATAGAATAGAATAGAATATTATACTTTATTGTACACCAAAAAATGAAGTTACACATCTCTTTCACAATAATACTTATTTCTACGGGTACAAAGGCGGCCTTATCGCTGACAGCGATATCTACCAGACAACCTTTGGATGGACCTAAATAACTTAGAATAGAACAGGGGCAGTCTGTGGTGTAATGCTACATTAAAATACAAATATATTTATAAACAATTAAATACTATACATAAGCCTATATATATACATACATATATATTATCACGTGTAACACATAATAATAGATGGGAAAAAATGAAAAAGGGTTGAATATAGAGAATAAATTAGATCTAAACAGAAAAACGTTAGAGAGAAAGGAAATGGTTTCTAACCAGATTCTTAAAAACAGCCAGTGACTGGGCTTGTCTTACTGACAAGGGCAACTCATTCCACAATCGCACAGCCTGGACCGTGAACGATTTGTCGTAAAACTTAGTGGAATGAGTAGGCATCGAAAGTCTCAAATTTTCCGATGATCTCATCTCATCATGAGATACAGCCTGCTGACAGACAGACAGTGGCATCTTAGTAATAGGGTCCCGTTATTACCCTTTAAACTGGGCCTTAGAAGAGAAACAGACAGGCAGACAGTGACTTTGTTTTATACAATTTAGAGATACTTTAGATTAAGATAAATTACTCAGATACATTTTCCTTTAACCTTTGAAGTATTTAGCCAGTTGATTAAGTTTTAGCACCTAAGTGAATAGGTTTTTTAATTAGATTCGTATTTCTTTCAGTTCTAAGCAGCTTTGCTCCTACGTCGGCATTGAATTAAGAATTAAGTCGAATTAAGCTTCAAATGGAACTTGGATTCGTGTTGCGCGTGTCTAGAATCTAGATTGATTCAAAGTTCGTTCGTTTTGTTATTATGAGGACCCCTAAAAGTCCTCTACTGTTGTACATGAGCGTTACAATTAACGGCAATCACGTAATTTTAAATACGTACCTAAGTACTTATAGGTAAGCACGGTTACTAAATTTAGGTTTTTTTTTTTTTTTTTTTCTGTGATTATCTGCAACCAGTTCCACTATTAGCAGATTTGTTGGTAGGTAATGGTTTTGACAATGTGGGTGAGCCCTCCACTGAGGACTTCTTCCCTTCAGGTCCAAATGCATCATGCTAGTTGGAGAATGTCCTTTCTTTTTAATCTTTTATTGTAGCTTTGGTCAATCAACTTTGCTGCCAATTCATTTGGGTGGTTTTCAAGGCGTTTGATGTAATTTTGGGTTATTCGATGTATTTCCTCCTTCACTGTGTTTACTTCTAGATATTGGTGAATTTCTGCATTTGTGACATACCAGGGTACATTAGCTATATTGCGTAGGATAATGTTCTGCAATCTTTGCAACATAGAAATATTGGAGTCACAGGCGCTTCCCCAGAGCTGGATACAGTACATCCATACTGGCTTCAGTATTGTTTTGTATATCAAGAGCTTGTTATCTATAGATAGCTTAGTGTTCCGTCCAACTAGCCAGTACAGATCCTTGTATTTCAATTTTAGTTCCTCTCTTTTTGCCTTGATATGTTGCTTCCATGTTAGATGCCGATCAAGATGCACCCCCAGGTACTTGACACAATCACTGTGGGGAAGGGTGGTGTTTTCCAGTTGTACCGGTGGGCAGTTTCCCTTTCTCAAAGCAAAGGTTGCATGGATCGACTTTGAAGCACTGGCTTTAATTCGCCATCTTTGGAGCCATTTTGTTATTTGGTCGAGTCCATTTTGGAGGGTGACTGAGGCTCTGACAGGGTCTTTGTCACTAGCCAAGATTGCAGTATCATCCGCGTATGTGGCAGTAGTAACACCTTGTGCTATGGGTAGATCTGCAGTGAATAGTGTGTATAGCACAGGCCCCAATACGGACCCTTGTGGTACACCTGCCCTGATTTCATTAAGGCTTGATAATTTAGGTATTTGCAGTTTGTTTTTATAAGCAGCCGCCCTTAGCTAGCAAATAAAGGTTACTGCCAAAATAGTGTTTTTATATGCCAAAAGACACATAAGTAATTTTCATCACAAAATATGAGGTGTTAGTAAATTAACTCTAGGAAATTTTAGGAGTTGTACAATATAATATTTAAAAATTATCACGAAGAAAAATTAAAAAAAAAGAACGGTTCCAAAGATATGCAACTATCGTAAATTATTGTATTTGCGCACCATACACACACACACAGGTAGGTACTGGAATATGTAGGTAGTGTTCGTAGATAGGTTATTTTTGTGTAATATTAAAATCGTTTTTTTTTGTTTGTAATGATGATGGTTGAGCTGAGTGGTGCCGATCCATGAGTCATGTTCGTGAAAGGGCGCCATCAGTTGGTATTGGTCGTAAATTTGCTGCCTCGGCCTGTTATTGTATTATAATTTTTTAAATTGTTTGTTACTTTAGAAGCTTTTACGTGCACGTATTTTTACGTTGTTCTCACATAATATGTTTTATCAACAAGAATCATGTAAGCAAAATTGTTTAATTAAAACTGATGGAAAAGAGTGTCCGTGGAGTTTCTTGCAATTTCTTCTCCATTGAGACCTACTGACGCTTACGAATTTGCATTTAGAGCCATCTTTTTTTTTTGTTTGAAAATTCAAAATACCTCTGAGGTTTATTTGAAATAAGCAATTTGATTTTGTTTTTTTTTGTTTGTAATAGTTTTGTTTATCGATGCCGAGTATCCTCACGAAATTCTAAGAGTTAACTTTTTAACTCCTTTCCTAAGCAAAAAAAATATACACCCAAAAAAGAAAAACAGTCAGCCTAATGCCTTACCAAGTTAATATGGCCGCTGGGTTCGACTCTCTGCCATACCGGATGTAGCTATTACCAGTATCTTACATGGTGCGGCTGCTTACCTCACCACCACTACTCAGTAACGGATAATCATTTTGTAGTAGTAAAAAATCTTTAAAAAATCAAATACCAACCAGGGGCAAAAGCTTACCTAAAGTACTTTCCGAATTTAAAAAACTTTTTTTCAAAAAAATCAAACTGACTTCCAAAACCAAACGCTACAAAGCGAAAAATAACTTTCTTTTACGAAGTCTGTGTCTTTGGTACCTATTGTTTTCCGAATTTCGACACCGACTTCGGAAAAAATCAAAGCGAAGGTTTGTTTTTTTTGTTAAAAAGTTTTTAATTTATCTCTTTTTAGTTTTTGTAAGTACCCACTCCAAATACCATGAAAATCATTTATAGCTAAAGTAAATATCATGAAGATTCCAATAAGCCTAAACACGACTAGGTTCCATTGTCTTATTTCGGAGTTCCAGTGCCTACCTTCCGGCTTCATCATCAGATCAGTTAGATGTTACGATTTTCATTCTTTATTGTAGACCAAAACAATATTTAATACAATGTGATAATAAAGTACGTGTACAAATGCGAGCTTAACTCAGCAAACCCTAGAGTGACAGAGAATAATGACAAAAGAGGGTAGGATCCAGTGTACAATTTTAAAACAACATAAAAATTATTCATAAAAATAAATCATAAATATATACATACATACATAAATATATATATATATAAATATCTACTTACATTGCGTTCCAAGGAAATGCTCTTTAATTTTCGTCTTGAAGACATCGAGAGAAGGCCTATCGCGTACGGAGTGTGTGTGAGATTTCCAGAGAGTGCCATCATAACGGCTGGAAGTGTGACCTGGAGTACGAAGGAGAAGCGAAGTGGCCGTGCGACAAAGCTTGCCTCTCGGGACGAGGTACTCAAACCGTTCGCGAAAATATTGGGGAGAAGTAGGATTGTGCCGGGTATTATAGAGAAGGGATAGGATATGGGTATCTCGTCAATTCCATTTATTTGTAAGTATTTGCTTTATCTTAGTCGAATAGCCATTCGATATATCTTATACTCGTGATATACTTAGCATAAAGGAATTCCACTGGCCAATCTGAGATCTTTTTTTTTTTTTTCGTTAAGCTCGCGTTTGACCACTACCTCGCCCGATAGTAAGCGATGATCTGGCCGACGGTGAAGCACGCTTGCCTAGAAGTAACCTATTCACTCTTGACTTAAAGACCCCAAGGTTGTTGTGGTTGTCTTTTTTTTTAAATCGGTTAAAGATTGAAAAGGACAAATTTTAGGTCTATAACAATCTCAGAAACAATGTCTGCTACTTTATGTAGCCTAAAATCACAGTTCTTGTTATAACTTTTACTGGTAAATTAACAAAGTCGACTCATTAATAACGTCGTGTTACAAAGTCCAGTAATTGGTATTTTAATCAATTTACTGACGCGCAACAATGTTGTGTATTAATGTAGTATAATTATTAAGTTTATGTGAACATTAATAATAATATGGTCGTCGACCACCGCCGATGGTAATTTATCTAGGTAAAATATAAGTGGCCCAGCTTCATAACTATGTATTAAATTGTGTCAATTTGTAATTAGCTACTAGTTTCATTAAACCTACCTATTTACAACAACACAAACACACACAACAACAGCACCCAATAAATAATATTAATACTAATTTTATCCGTGGTGCTAGGCAACTGGGCTTATCCCAGTTGTAAACGACCCTTTGTGCCTATTGGTCTTGTTTGTTCTGTCTTCTGAATGATATGGAGGGAAGTGGTTTTTTTTTAGTTTTGTCCTACTCCTCCATTATTCGATCCAAGACAGTTAAATTCATTCTCCGGGACTTCGTCGAGCTTCATTGCCGCGGCGCTTTTCTGGTGGTCGCCACTGTTGATTTTGGCTTTCAGGAGTAGCAGTGGTTTGGGATTAGTGCGGTGGGATTGTACCAAACCTACCTATTTGAGTGAGAACTCGTTTTCATATGTTCTAAGTATGACAAAATTGACACATTTTTACGAAAAGTGCTGTTTAGAACAAACAAACTAAGGCTTGCTGGCAGCTGCCTTAACTGCTGCCTCGTACCAACAACATATATTTGGTTTTCAGTGGATTTAATGCCAAACAGTTCTCGTCTGACCAGGCAAAGATTCTTCCTAGATCGTCGTTTAGGTCTCTAATGGCCGACTCATAATCATCTGGTCTGAAAGACTAATACAACTGTACATCGTCAGCATAAATGTGATATTCATTATTGCATTTCTTAAGGCACTTTATTATATCTGCACAGTAAAGAATGAAAAGAATTGTACCCAAAATTGATCCTTGAGAAACTCCTCTTTCTACAGAAGTGAGGGCTGAAGTCAAAGTGGTACCGTCCGCCAAACGTAATTCCACGAGTTGCTTTCTGTCACTAAGGTAACTGTGGAACCACTGCATAGCATTTTCGTCAAAACCATAGTACTTTAACATTAAGAGTGAGACGTTGATACAATCAAATGCGTGTGAATAGCCAAGCAGCACCATCAGTGAACACATGCCTTTGTCTTGGGCAGCCAGAATGCTGTCCGTAACGTCCAGCAAAGCCGTAGAAGTTCTTCGGTGTTTCCTGAAACCGGATTGAAGGTCAGGCAACACCTGGTTGTTTTAAAAAACTGAGTCAGCTGATGGCATACTACCCTCTCCATTACCTTTGATAGACAGGGCAAAATACTGATGGGCCGCAAATCTTTGACTTGTACAGGGATTCTTGGGTAGGTTTAGTAAAATCGACAGAAGTAAATATAAATCTAGAGGTAAATTGTTCGACGGGCCGCTCAGTCTGGGTATCGTTTATATTTTGATAGATAAAACTATAATAGTTAATTATTTTTTTTTTAGATAAGCTTTTTTCGTATTCTTCTCAGCAAACCCTTCCATTTGATACCTATATCATGGCATTGCACAATAAATAACTAGTCCGTCATTGGGCCGTCCGCCATATTGGATTTGGAATGATGCCATTTAGCTAATGCACGCATTGTCATCCAAACTAAACGTGTATGCGAAATTTCATTTGCTTAATCGGTGGAGGATAACTGCTTTAAAATTCAGTTGCAAGATTTGACGCGAACACACTTACATACATACCTTACATACATACATTGCAAGTTAAATAAAAGCTTGTAAAATCAGGCTAAAGTGATTTTACTGCAACCAATTTCTTAAAATTCACATCAGCTCTATTCGAATGACAAAACTGGTAAAGTTCGCGTATGTATCTATTCCTTACAAGGTTCTGGGAATCTTCCAACCCCAGCAAAAAGTTTAATGCCCGCCTACGCTTCCAAAAATGAAATTAGAAACCTAAGAACCGTTTGTTCTCCACAATTTTATAAGTTACTTATGAATTACAAGTCCATTACCATCGTGCCCTTGGGATGGAAGTTGGAACCAACCCTTCGCAAACCGCCTACGTCATGCACTCTGCCCTTACAAGTTATGTCGCAAGATAAGGGTAACGCTTCATTGGGGAAGTCAGGCTTTATCAGATTGTAATGATGTTAAGATATTACTTTAAGGGATTATTTGGTTACTGTCTTAGGTCCAATTTTTGGAACGAATATTACCACAAAATTGTAAAACGCGCTTTAGCTGCTATGGCTGGTTTAGTGAAGATTATTTTTTAGAGACCGGGTGGTAAAATGGCACTCTGATTATTCAGAACAATTTTGGCTACACCGCCAATAGACTTTCTTATGTTTAACCGACTTCCCAAGAAGGAGGAGGTTATCAATATGATTGTATTTTTTTTATGTTTGTTGCCTCAGAATTTGATAATTCTGAAGATTGAGCCGATGTTGATAATTCTTTATTTTTATTTGAAAGCTGGTGCTTAAATTGTGGTTCCATTTAAATTACATCAAGATCTGATGAAGAACTTGCAGGTACCAAAGACACCGACTTCGGATAAAACGTTATTTTTCGCTTTGTAGTGTGTTGCTTTAGAAGTCGGTTTTATTTTTTTGTTAAAAAGTTTTTTTTAGTTCGCTTCTTAAGCAGTCGGGTTATTTTATTTTTGTAGGGCAGAATTTTGTTGATCAGTTTGGTGGAAATCCACCAAATTAGGGCATTATGTCCGCCTACGCACATAATTGCTTCATGATTTTTTTATAAATATATATATATTTTGCAATATGCTGGATACAAATTATTGACTTTCAAAACGATAAAATTAAACAGACAAATTGATGATAGTTTGTAATTATACTAAACTAAAACAACATTCAATACAGCCAACAAATTCAACGCATGCAGTTATGAGCAAAAGTTAATTACAACGAACAAACATATTGGCACGCACAACAGTTGGAGCATAACAAACTACTTTATTATTCTTATACATATTTTACGCACCATCGTAATTACATATCGCATTACCACGAGCGCCATACACACGACCGCCTGCTGCTACATTTTAGACGTTAATGATAATTTTAAACATTGCGTTGCGCTGCTTGCGCTTCCCCCTCCACCTCTACTAGTTAGCAAAACGCTTACTACCCACAAATAAGTACACATTATGCACTTACATCAGTACCTACTATTATTTATTCTGTGCTTACATGTAGAGATTTTTATTTAAATAGATCCCGTTACCCGCAGATTTGTTACCCTAACAAGAAATCAAATATTTAGACACGGCAAACCGGTAACTTCGCAACAAAACCCAAGTAAATAGTTTTATGTAGCAACTATTTTATTTATTCTTCGGCAACAATTAATCAAGAAGTTGCGAAGTTATCTGGAACAAATAACGTCGTATTTACTTGATTAAATAAACTTAATTACGTTTCTAAGGATTCAGTTCCGAGGTACGAATAATATTTACGGAGAAAGAAAGTAGTGGAATTACTTTTCTCTTTTCTATCGTTCTATAACTACAGTAACGCTATCTGACATAATCGTATTTTGAGATAAAAGAAGAAAAACAAAAAAAATGTGGTATAATAAAAATCGATAATGTTTATCAACTATCAATCATATATGCGAGAGTACCTAAATTCGCACTTTCGAATCAATTAATTGTATCAAAAAACCCGACTGCTTCAAAAGCGAACTAAAAAGACGTAAACAAAGAAAAAATCATGCTGTGCAGTCGGAGGATACATATTCACGGGCTGGCTGACCAAAATCTGGTGTATCCTCCGCCTGCACAGCATGATTTTTTCTTTGTTTACGTCTTTTTAGTTCGCTTTTGAAGCAGTCGGGTTTTTTGATTTTTTGATTTAACTTTTTTTATTTATAAGTTTTTAGTTAAGTTTTTTTTCGAATTACGTATAACATATAAGTGTTATATATTTTTGAAATCGCCTCTTAAAACCCTTTATTTTGATACCCCACACACTGGGTTTGGAAGAAAAAAAAAATTTGGGACCCCACTATAAGGCGCCCAAAATCCGCCATTTTTCTTTTGTTCAATTTTAACGTAGCCTATGACACTCGCAGGGTTAAGACGAATCGATTGACGTATGAATCATCAAAATCGGCCAACGCGTTTGGTCTCTGGAACGCCACATAGGAACAAACATACATACATACATACATACATACATACATACATACATACATACATATATACATACATACATACATACATACATACATACATACATAGACTGATAAACACATTACCCTCCTTCGGCAGTCGGGTAAAAACTAGCGGACGCCTCGCGGTTTCACCCGCGTAGTTCCCGTTCCCGTGGGAATACAGGGATAAAAATTAGCCTGTCACCCAGGGATAGTGTAGCTTCCCAACGGTGAATTTTTGAAATCGGTCCAGTAGTTTTTAAGTTTATTCGTTACATACGAAAATACACCTCTTTATAATATTAATATAGATATAATATTAGTATAAATAGGTTTGTAAACCATGGCAATTCGGGGTGTTTTTTTCCAGTATCTATTGATAGAAGAACAATACTTAATAGACAGATCGATAGAGATTATTTTTAGGGTTCCGTACCCAAAGGGTAGAAACGGCACCCTATTACTAAGACTCCACTTTCTGTCTGTCTGTCTGTCACCAGGCTGTATCTCATGAACCGTGACAGCTAGACAGTTGAAATGTTCACAGATGATTTATTTCTGTTACCAAAAACTAAAAACAGAATAAAATAAATATTTTAGTGGAGCTCCCATACAACAAAAGTGATATTTTGGCCGTTTTTTGGGATAATGGTACGGAACCCTTCATGCGCGAGTCCGACTCGCACTTGGCCGGTTTTTTCTGATGACGATGACATCAAAAAAACGAAAATCGGATAATTGTCAGATAGCTGTACTTTAACTATAGCACGGCAGTCCTCTTCTCTTGGAAGCCTTAGAGGAGTCATAAATTCATCGCTCGGGGCCTTTATTAGTGGGGCAGATTTGTCTGAGGAGAAATTACAATGGGTCTTAATAGACAGATGGATAAGACGAGCGAAGTCATTACTTGCATAACTTTTGCTGTGGATGTTTTGTACGCTTCAATTCAAATAAGAAATAGTTTATCGAGGGATGAAACTGCAGTTGGTGTTGATTGTCAAAATGTGCGTATTGTGCTCTACACAGAGATTTAAGAGGCCGAGGCAGGGAAATGATGGAACAGTTTTAATAACGTGCTCGATATTATGGAGTTTCTTGTGCGTTCTTCTCCATAACAAGCTACTTTCCGAATGCTCAGTAGAAAAAAAAAAAAATCCTTGGTAATTTTAATGTAACGTTCAAACGTGCCGCTTGGTGGCCTAGTTGAAATAAAATATCTTTGTCTTTGATCGATCTCTTAAAAAAGTAAACCGACTTCTAAAAAGTTCAATACTTTCGTTTCGGAAGTCGGTGTCTTTGGTTTCTCTTGTTTTAATAGTTTTTCAACACCGACTTCCATAAAAGAAAGTAATTTTTGATCTTTTTAGTGTTTTGCTTTAGAAGTCTGTTTATTTATTGCGAAAAAGTATTTATACTACACCTGCTCGGAAAGTACCTTGATACTTTATCAAATTTACGGTAGAAAGTACGTCATTGCATATCGAACAAATATGCGGCGAGAAAACGCATCTGAGCGGGAGAGAAAAGTGTATAAAAATCCATTTCTTACGTGGTTTTTCTTTTTTAATTTTGGGTAAGACTATGCGCTGGTAACCTAAATATCAAAAGCCAAAAAGTTTTTACAGTGAGTTTTATCTACAAGTTCGCAAAATGACACTGGCCACTAGCTGTGTGTTGGATGGTGTCAAACAATTTAAAAAAGAACATGTGAAAATTGCAGACGCCATTGGCGCCATTTTCAATTTGTGTGTTGTTTGAGGATTCAGTTTTAATTAGTAAAGATTTAGATTTTTATTTTCCTCGTAGGTGTAGTATAAAGCACTATGTATCACTCGAGAGAAAGTGCGAATCCCGATCTCGGGTGTTTTAAAGCCCTCGCCTACGGCTCGGGCTTCAAACGACACCCTCGACGGTAATCGGTCACTTTCTCCTCTCGGTGAACAATGTACTATTATTTCTCTCTTTTCAGTTTTAGTACACTACCACTAAAAAGTGAGCAAAGTCTATAGTAATTAATTAAGTTAATTCACGCATTCGTGCTGTTTGTCGCTAAGTAGTTCGGTTCCATATCTTGAAAACTGCTGATCCGATTTTGATGAAACTTGTACTGTTCCCTATGTTGAGAGATACCTAATCCAAAAAAAATGACGCTCCGATTACTAGTTACAGAGATATGCGTGTACAAACATACATACATATATACACGTATGAAATTTGGCACAAGTGTTTAGAAGCCTATACAGAGTAACATAATTATGTGAATATTTTGTAATTCCAACAATACCAGGCCCCTCAGAAAGTATTGCGAAAAAAAGTTTTTATATATGGGAGACTGGCCAGTTATAATGTTTTTCGAAAATATGATTATTTATAAGTAAAAATAAGTAAGTTCCAATTTCAAAATTTCCCTCCACATTTTTTGCGAGTTAATTCAAAGTATTGTGTCTCACTGAAATATGGATCTGCGCCGGGAACATTTTAGAGCTATGATTTTATACGATTTCAAGTGTCGCCTGAAACCGGATGAATCGTACGATAGACTTCAAATGGCATTCATGGATGAAGGCCCTTCCAAGGCAACCGTGTATCGTTGGTATAACGAATTCAAGCGCGGTCGACCAACTTTGGGGGATGACGAAAGAAGCGGTCGCCCTTTGACGGCTGTTACCGAAGAAAACGTGCTAGCAGTGAAAAATTTAATCCAAGACAATAGGCGAATTACATATCAGGAGATTCAACACATATTGAAGATTGGATCGGGAAGCGTTCACGAGATTCTACACAGCCATCTTCGCGTGAGGAGGATAGTATCACGCTGGGTGCCGCACAACCTCACCGATGCTCAGAAGCAGGCCCGGGTGGAATGGTGCCGTGATATGCTTAACAAATTTGAAGCAGGCTCGTCTCGGCGTGTTTACGACATCGTTACAGGTGATGAGTCCTGGATTTATCAATACGACCCAGAAACCAAGCGCCAGTCGACTGTTTGGGTGTTTCAAAATGAGCCAACGCCTACCAAAGTGAAGCGATCTAGAAGCGGGGGTAAGATTTTGATCGCTAGCTTTTTTAATTTGACTGGCCACTTGGTATCAATTCCCTTACGGGATCAAAGAAGCATTAATGCCGAATGGTATACTACCAAATGTTTGCCAGAAGTTTTCTCTGTTATAAGCAACAAGCGACCAAACACAGGGCTCCGCGGGCTACTGCTCCACCACGACAATGCACCTGCGCACACCGCACTCAAAACGAGGGACTTCCTGGACAGCACGCCAGTCAAACTCCTGGGTCACCCTCCTTACAGCCCTGATCTAGCACCGTGTGACTTCTTTTTATTCCCAAAAATAAAAAATCAGCTCAAAGGGATACAATTTTCGTCGCCGGAAGATGCGCTGGCTGCGTTCGAGCAGGCTGTAAACGAGGTGTCTGCGGCGGACTGGAAAAAGTGTTTTGAAAACTGGTTTAGGCGCATGAATCTTTGTATAGAGGCTGGTGGAAAGTACTTTGAAAAGATTTAATAAAAATATATGTACGTATAGAACATTTTTTTTTAGTTTCGCAAAACTTTCTGAGTGTCCCACGTATTACATACATACGTGTCGAATTGAATACCTCCCTTTTTTGAAGTCGTTAAGTCATAAGTAATTTATTTCATAACAATATATAAATTGTGTCGAAATTTGTAATACGTAAAAATTTACAAACCCCACAAATATATTACCATATAGAAGTAAAAAATAATTTCGTACCATTTGCGAAAAAATTAACACAATAATAATATGAGATAAGCATTTATAAAAAATCCTATTGTATTGAAACCAACATTTACGAATAAATATGATTTGATTTGATTTGATTTGAAAGTAAAATAAACTTAACGTTTACGTATTTGAAGAAAACAAAAGCGCGGCAAATTCCTAGACTAATATTTTTTTGTCGGAAATGCAAATGCATCAAGCTTATACGGCCTCGTCGGTTTTCGTAATTTTATTTAATAATCATAACTGCATATTAAATGCGTCTTCCTTTTTCAAAAAGATGTATAATGCTTTATATACAAACTCAATGGTGTAAAAACAGATGTAGTTCAGTATAAATTTCGGTAAGTTTCCAAATTTAAATCACATTCTCCCCCTAGAGGATGAATGAAATTCAGTACAATTTTCTTTCCCTGTTTTTAACAGATTAAAAATTACTTTTGTTATGTTCGCTTTTTGTGGCATAGAATGTCACTTTTTTGAGCAAGTGGTACGAAAAAATAATTAAATAACAATAACTTTCAATAATAATAATTCGTAATAATTTATCAGTAAAATTAAAATGTCAGAGATAAACATTAAATAATAAAATAGATTCATTCAATTAAAAAAATCATTAGGTAGTGATTATAACAGATTAACAAATAAATTATGATAATCCGAAACAAAAAATACAAGTCAATTTAAAATTCAATGAAAAAGATAAAATTATAAAAAATTCAATAATATCTCACAAATTCTGTACTAGGATAACGAACTGATCAGTTGGTATATTAACCATTTAACTTCCAGTCCCTCATTACCCATAATCAGCTCGAAGACTATGCTTGTGCAGACTTTAATCTTCCCTTTAAAGACTATGGTGACGTGTGCTACTTTGACCTGAATGCAGTATTCCTTGACAAGCTTGATAGGCTCCTAAACAATTGCATCCGGTTCATATTCAACCTGAGAAAATATGACCATGTGTCGAGCTGCAGATCTGAACTCAAATGGATGTCCATTAGGCAGAGGCGAAATTTGCGCGCTTTGACCTCGCTTTTCTCTCTACTCAACTCTCCCACTCCTCCTTCTTATCTCATACCTCACTTTCAATATTTGTGTACTTCACACGCTAGGAATCTTCGTTCGTCTAACAATTTTCTCTTGCTTTGTCCTTCTCATACTTCTGATTGTATTCATTCTTCCTTTCATATTCAGTCCATTCTTCTCTGGAATGCGCTACCAGTCAATATGCATTTACGACATTACTTTCTACATCAATAGCAGAGTCGTCTCAATCACCTTTCTATTACTTTTATATATATATATATGTGTATTTATTATAGGAAATATATGTGTATGTTTATTTTAACTTTTCTTCAATTTTGTTTTTTTTTTGCCTGCCATATTATCACTCCACCACCTTTGGTTGACTGGTAGAGAATGCCTCAGGCATTAAGTCCGCCTATGTACCTGTATGTTGCATGAAGTTTTAATAAATAAATCAGTCTATCAAGCCATAGTAGCATTCAGTCCATCAATTCAAGAACCCTTGCTAATCTTCTGTCAGACCTGCAAATCATACCAGATCCCAGACAGTCGATACAATTATTTCATGATTAAACCCTTTACTTCAACATACATCATATATCATATCATTCGGACTCGACAAATCGCATCCTTAGAATGAAAGTGACCTAACTCAAATTATGCAATTTGTGTGTTTGAGGGCAATGAGCAAAAAGTCTTCATATAAGTGTCGACCGTGTGAGTTGTATAAGTACTAAAGTGACGAATGAGATGTTTTGTGTGTGTTGTGAGTACTTTTTTTTTTTGTTTTTTTTTTTTTTTTATTGATGTTGTCGCGCGCAAACGATAAAATCGAGAATATAAATGATTAGTGAAAATAAAAATTCTTTGACTAATAAAAATTGTCTTTTTTCCTCAGTGCCCCGTTACGTACACTCCAACCGAATATTTAGTAAGTACCTATGCCATTATAACTACAAATCAATCTAAAATTTACAAACCTCCATCAACACCATCATCACCATTTAAGTGTCAACTGCTAGACATAGGAGCCCATCATCATATCGACCATTCATGTGCTTCTCGCATCGATAAAAAAAAGTTCAAAATGTTTGGTATTAACAACTTTTTTTTTAATCTGTACTTATATAATATAATAATATTATAAGGAGGAAAGATTTGTATTTTTGTATGTAACAAATAAACTTAAAAACTACTGGACCGAATTCAAAAATTCTTGGACGGTTGGTAAGCTACACTATCCCCGGGTGACATAGGCTACTTTTGATCCCTGTATTCCCACGGGAACGCGAACTATGTGGGTGAAATCGTCCGCTAGTATTCTATATGCTGGTGCTTGACCACTATCTCAACTGATGGTAAGCGCCGATGTGGTCAACGCTGTAGCACGCTTGCCTAGAATAAACCTATTCACTCTTGACTTAAAGACTCCCAGATTGTAGCTATCAGGAAATACAGACGCCGGCAGGGTATTCCATTCCCTTGCAAGCATAATACAAGTTGCTTTTGCCTCAATTAATGGACCAAAATTGAGGGTAACGTAACGTCAAGAAGCACCATATGGTCCGTTATCGGCACGGTCACACCAAGAAAAGAAGGAGCCGGGTGGAATTGGCTTCTTTTAGCGGATTGATGAATAGACTGTCCTTTTCTTTCTCATAATTTGGGCTCTTTTTACCCGACTGCCGAAGGAGGGTAATGTGTTTATCAGTCTATGTATGTATGTATGTAAGTATGTATGTATGTATGTATGTTTGTTCCTATATGGCGTTCCAGAGACCAAACGCGTTGGCCGATTTTGATGATTCATACGTCATTCGATGCGTCTTAACCCTGCGAGTGTCATATTGTGGGACCCAAATTTTTTTTTTCTTCCATACCCGTCGTATGGGGTATCAAAATAAAGGGTTTTAAGAGGTGATTTAAAAAATATATATCACTTATATGTTTAAATTGTATCTAATTCGAAAAAAAAACTAACTAAAAAGTTATAAATTAAAAAACTAAACAGGGTTCAACACAGGGTTTCAGAGTAGGCTTGCCAAGGTCATTTTATAGCAACATCAGAAATTACAGGAATTTTGAGTTAGGTCACTTTCATTCTAAGGGTTGCGAAATAACGATACACATCTAGGCATTCCTTGGCCCTAAACTAGCGTAATCTGCGTAATAATACGCTCGTATCTGCGCGGGCGCAGCTGTAGATGTTTATTGCACTTGATTGTACTGGGTCTGCGTAATTACGGATCTGTGGAGGTACTTGTTTGTTGAGATTGGCTGGTTAAACGAAGGACATCGTGTAGGACAAGAAAATATAAGCACAGCAGAGTTTTAATAATTTTGTTAAGAAATTCCTTAACAAAATCTTTGTTATCATCATCATTATCATCATTTCAGCCGAAAGACGTCTACTGCGGAACATAGGCCTCCACCAGGCGTCACCACATTGACCGATCCCGTGCGTCTCGCATCCAGCGCCTTCCCGCAACCTTAACCAGATCATCGGTCCACCTAAAGTCAAAGTCAAATGTGTTTATTTCAAGTAGGCCATTATGCGGCACTTTTCAACGTTAAAATTTACAAGTAATAAAAATTGATTCTACCGTGCATTTCGGAAAAGTAGCTTGTTATGGAGAAGAACGCGCAAGAAACTCCATACTTACTCTTTAAAAATAATAATTTTATACAATATTTACATGAGTACATCGGTGTGCAATTGCATGAACTGATTCCTCCTAGCCCGTTCCATCATCAGACTACAAGACGTACGGCGATGCGTCATCGGTACATGGTGGACATCCCACCCATACGCACCAAACGTTTTGGGAACACTTTTATTATACGAACAGCAAAAGAGTGGAATTCCCTGCCGGGGTCTGTGTTTCCCGATAGCTACAACCTAGGAGTTTTTAAGTCAAGAGTGAATAGGTTACTTCTAGGCAAGCGTGCTCCATCGTCGACCACATCATCGCTTACCATCAGGTGAGATAGTGGTCAAACGCAAGCCTATTACAAATAAAAAATAAAAAAGTACATACATGAATAAATTCATATACGTGAGGACTCTGTACCCAGAACTACTATACTACATATAAAAATAATTACAAGCACTAACAGGTAAATTCCTTTACTTGATAAATAGGAACATGGTTCTCACGTACTTACAAATATAGCAAACATAGGTAAATTAACTAAATGGGAGGCCTTCCAACGCATCGTATTCCGGTTCGCGGTCGCCATTCCAGAACTTTTCGGCCCCATCAGCCATCCGTTCTGCGAGAAATGTGCCCTGCCATCCAAATCTTTGTTATAGATAGGTACCCAAAATTATCATCAGCCTTATTATGTTCCCACTGCTGGGTCACAGGCATCCTCTTTGTGAGAGAGGTAATGGGCCTTAATCCACCACGCGGACCCAGTGCGGATTGGTGGATGTCACATATCTTCGAATTTTTGGTCCTAGGACATGCCGGTTTCCTCACGATGCTTTTCTTCACCGTTTTTAAGAGCAGTGGTGATGAAATAATTTACACATAGTAAAAAATCCTTGCCTGGGTTTCAACTCACGACCTACGACGCGTAAGTCGGGGCCGTTTCCACTAGGCCACCACTGCTCTCTTCGCAAAATATGTGGCCATAATACACGGACAACTGTACCGGACCAATGGCCCTTGTCGTAGAAGAAAACAAGGTGGATTCCTATTTTGGCCCCTTTTATACATCGAACTGACATACAGAAAAAACCGGCCAAGTGCGAGTCGGACTCGCGCACGAAGGGTTCCGTACCATTATCGCAAAAAACGGCAAAAATATCATGTTTGTTGTATGGGAGCCCACCTTAAATATTTATTTTATTCTGTTTTTAGTATTTGTTGTTATAGCGGCAACAGAAATACATCATCTGTGAAAATTTCAACTGTCTAGCTATCACGGTTCATGAGATACAGCCTGGTGACAGACAGACAGACAGACAGACGGACCGCGGAGTCTTAGTAATAGGGTCCCGTTTTTACCCTTTGGGTACGGAACCCTAAAAATGTGAAGATCCGCAATATTGTACTTTGAGGGTAATTTAAATGACAGTGGGTGGAACACATTGCTCCAAGGACGCTTTAATTGAATACATACAAGTTTATGTAGAGGAGACCGCATTTTCGGAAGGCACCGCGTGTGATAGCCTCTTCCAAAGTGGTATAATTCTGTCAGCGACAATTATTGTCAAAAAGTCCGAAATTATGAGGCGTCTCAAGTACTATTCTTATCTCTGGGACGGATCTGCCAAATACCAGCTTGATGCACTAGAGTCGATCGAAAAGCGGGCCAAAAGGCTCATCGGCAATGAGGCGCTGGTCAAGTCAAAGCTCCAGTCTTGAACATAGCCGCCGAGTTGCCAGCTTTTCGGTTTTTATCGGTTACATTTCGGGGAGTGTGCGAATGAATTGCACGATCAAATTCCACTTAGCCCGTTTCATTATCGGACTAGCAGACGTACGGCGATGCGTCATCGATACATGGTGGACATTCCATTCATACGCACAAAACGTTTTGGGAACACTTTTATTATGCGTACAGCTAAGGAGTGGAATTCCCTGCCGGAGTCTGTGTTTACCGACGGCTACAATCTGTCTTTAAGTCAAGAGTGAATAGGTTGTTTCACCGTCGACCATATCATCGGTTGCCATCAGGCGAGATAGTAGTCAAGCGCGAGCCTATAGAATATAAAAAGTTGTGTATACCAAACATTCTGGACCTTTTTTAAATCGATGCGAGAAGCACAGGACTGGTAGAAATGATGATTGGCTCCTATGTCTAACAGTTGACAGGTAGGACATAAGGTTAAAAGCGTATTGGTGTTATTTGTCTCAGACCAGCCGCTTGTCGTAGAAATGATGTCGAAGAAATCTTTTTATAAACACGTTTGGGCTCGCCTCCGGCGACCAGCAAGCTGAAGCTGCGGAGGTGGGCATGGGGTAGTAACTATTTAGTAATCTGTGGCATGGGTGCCTATCCTCTGTTACGTAAGGGCAAAGGGATTGCACTTCCCGCAGCGCCGGAGACGATGCAGAAGCAACTTTAAAGTAAAAGAATACCTTCATGTTAAGAATTACGTGGCAGGTGGTTATTAAAAGGGGGACATTTTTCATTATTTTTGCGATAGGACACACCGTTTTCGAGAAATAATCGAATACTGTTTTTGCACTCGAAGTCAAGGGGTTGCTAGTGTCAGGGCACTGGAATTCCATAGTGGCTCCCAAGCTCACTTGACCTTACCTCCAAGGTCAGTCGACCTTGACCTCCAAGGTATCATGACCTGCAGGATCACTTGATCTTGACCTCAAGGTCACTAACCATGAATGTTGACTTGCTCCTGATAATCGCAGCTCTTAACTTTTAGAATGTTGACCGTGACCTCAAGGTGAATGACCCTGAATTCAAGGTCAGTGTCCTTAGGAGAATCGCGAATCTTGACTTTCGGCGTTATGACCTTACACTGAGGTCAAGGTCAATACCCTTGAAATGTCCTGTCCTTGTGTTCCTCCACCTTACTACTCTCACATCCCACCGGGTCAGCTTGATTAGGCGATGATTTTTGTAGAGATTTTACTAAGTCTGTTTTTCATAGTGCCCCGTTTTGTATCCACTGTACAAATATTCTCTTAAAATTATAATATGGTCCCTTCTTTACCCGGTCAGCTAGTAGATGTAGTTTTCGTCATCCTGCCCTTTTCTCAAGTATGTGGCTACATTGATGTTTTATTTCTTTTCTACCATGTCTTAAAGTTCATTATAAAAAGGCTCATTTACTTGGCGCCTGTGGGATGATTCTACCTCGTGATATCTGTTTTTTGAGCCGTGATTAATGTCTGTTTATGTAGCGTTGTGTGTGGTCCTGTAATTAGTACAGGAATAACGTTTTTGTTTGAGGTTTCTAGTTTTAATACAGGTTTGAACAGAGGTACACACAAATTTCACCAGTAATATCTATTCCCCTTTCGTATAAAAAGTCTAGCTTTACTTGACCAAGAATTCAGTCTTACCTTGAGTCTTGAGTCTTTCTAAATTAAGATTTTTAAATTAAGAACTACAATAATACAAGATTTTAATACATTTAAGCATAAGCTCTTGCAGCCTAGATTGTGCAGCTCCGTGACCTCGTTGCGGCAGTCACTGCTGCGAATAACGACTCACTGCCGGTCGTGGTCCAGTCCATTGCTGGAAGTGACAGCGCTTGGGACAAAGTCGCCGTCTTCCTTTATGAAGTCATGATCGCAAAGGAAGCGGCAGAAAGGGAGCGAGTGGATACAATCATCATCCTTATCCAGCAGACACATCGGGAATCGAAAATCACGGCATGATGTCCAGCTGCCACAAGGAGTGACCCGCGGGTGATAAAAATAGGAGTTTGGCGCCGCAACTGACCGCGCCGTGTGCCGCACTTACCTTCCGAGAGATTTTATTTAATTTTAAAGTTTACAGTTTGTTCCTTTAAAAATCTCATTTTAACCATTCCCATTCTTTTGCTACTCGATCATTTTGTGAATAGGACGATCTGCTCATATGTCAAAAAATTCTCAAAATTGGTTAAGTAATTTATGAGTTTATCCAATACCAACAAACTTACAAACAAATCTTTCCTCTTTATAATATTAGTGTAGACAAAAGACCCCTGTTACTATTTGACCCCCTGCTCTCCTAATCATGCTATATTTACGAAACCCAGCGTCCCATAAAGCCCATGATTAAATACAACACTTTTTACGCTTTAACAAAATTTCAGGGGTGTTGTCTACACCCCTTTGCGCCCCTCTTCATCCCGTTCGCCCCCCGGGCATCTATAAGTTCAAATAATGCTGACGCGCCAAGGATTGATTCCATTTGGGTTTTGTTTGCCCAGTTACAATAAAAGAGTTCCCTTTTTTGAGGAGAAATAAAATAAATGTTATATTTGGCCGGCCTCGTAATATGGTTAGGAGAGTGGATACTTCTCTATTACTGGGGGCGATGCGATGGCTAAAAGTTTTGGGAGAAAACAACCAATTATTGTGTATTTTCCAATAGGGTAGTAGACAAAAAATACATTTTTAGTCCGTCAGTTAGATATGTCTGCCTAGCCTTTTTTCCAACTATGTTGGGGTTGGCTTCCAATCTTACCGGATTCAGCTTAGTACCAGTGTTTTACATGGAGCGACTGCCTAACTGACCTCCACAACCCAGTAACTGGGTAACACCGTACCCTTTGGCAAGACTGGTGTCAGATCTCAAGCTTCTACTCCGTCAGTTAGATAACCTAAAAATATTGGGCACGTATATTTTCTTTTGCCACGTAAACAAATAAAAAAACGTAATACAAAAAATCAAAAACCCGACTGTAAGAGACGTAAACAAGAAGAAAATCATGCTGTGCAGTCGGAGGATACATCTGGTTTTTTGTCAGCCAGCTCGCGAATATGAATGACTTTTTTGTAATTTTTTTTTTCTAGTTATTTACATATAAACATATAAGAGTTAATATTTTTTAAATCACCTTTAAAAACTCTTTATTTTGATACCCCACACGATGGGTTTGAAAGAGAAAAATAATAGGGCACCCAAAATCCGCCATGTTTCTATTATACAATTTTAATGTAGCCAGTGACACTCACAAGGATTGATGTAAGAATCATCGAAATTGGCCAACACGTTTGGTCTCTACAACGCCACATAGGAACAAACATACATACATACATAGACTGATACACATATTTCCCTCCTTCGGCAGTCGGGTAAAAATTACGAAGATACAGTGCTTTGAAATATCATGTGACGTCACGGTGTGCTACACTTTATATTGACAAAGTGACGTCACAAGCCCCCACTCCTGAACTTTGAAGCGCTTTATCTTTGTCACTTTTTATTTATTTGGTAAAGCAAAAAATACGGGTCCAATATTATTTGATAATCTCATAAATGGACTAAATAGAATTATCATTTTTCTATTCAGGAAACATCGATATTATGTTTAGAAAGAATGCATCCCTGCATAATACATTATTAGGGAAATCAACATTTACTTTTTTCACATAAATTTATGTTATTTACTCTCCAGTCATTGACAGAGTAAATGTGAACAAAGTAGAGTTTCCGCCCAGCAAATATTTGAGTAATAGAGACAGTATACATTGCTTAGCACAGCTTCAAATTTTATGTAGAGAATTTGCATTAAACACCTCAGAGGTTTTTATGATTAAGGCCCTTAGAATAGAATAGAATTACTCTTTATTCGAGTATCCATGA
Organism: Orthosia gothica; assembly: GCA_949775005.1. Taxonomy (NCBI): domain Eukaryota; kingdom Metazoa; phylum Arthropoda; class Insecta; order Lepidoptera; family Noctuidae; genus Orthosia; species Orthosia gothica. The sequence continues at coordinate 3,912,257 of OX459065.1, read as the reverse complement.
CTTAAAAAATTGGTTAGTAAAACTAACAACTATGTTAGTAACACATATACCTATTAACAAACTAATACTACAAAAACAAAACAACAAATAACAGTGGATCACCGTTGCGACAACCTATGTGAGACGGCACAACAGCGACCCACGAAAACACAGTCTTGGCGACACGAAATCTTACTTAGGATACTGTTGGAGCCGCACCACACCCTGCGAACCATGGAAGCGCGCCTTTTGCGCATGGTTGTGTAGAAAAAATCTACATGCGCATCCGCAAACATCCCCAACGCACTACAGAAGCGAGGCAGCCCCACCAGCATTCTAAACGCATTGCTGCCCGGCGAGCATGGCAAACCCAAGACGTTTGTGACAAGACATGATAAAATTTGTCCATGTCTTACAATTTGTCATTTATGCTAGCACGGGTCAACCATGTGACATATTTTAAAGGCGCGACATGTCTTTTTTGTTGCTTCCCGGCGAGCACGGCCTATTGTACCATGGCTTGAGTCACACATTTCATCGCAATTTGGGCGATAAAGTCATTTTGTCTTAAATACTAGTACCGGCGGCGTGAGAAAATTTCGTGACGTTTATTTGGGACTCATCGGGTCTTAATTGCTAATACGGGTGCACCCATTTTGTCACAAATGTCACATTTTGTCAGATGATTGAGAAATATGTATCACTTTCGTTCGGAGGTGGTGATAAAATTGTACAGTTGAAAAAAATAATATTTTCCTTCTAATTACTGCACCAAATGGCAATAAATTTATTTTGTGTGTGGTGATCAATGCTTATTAATTAATTGAAATGTTATAGGATCTACAATTAATTTTATGGATCTACAATTAATTTTATATTATTCTTATTTATAATTATTATTTTATTAATATTTTATTTTGATTATTATTTTTTTATTATTATTTTCTTTTATTCCATATTCTTCTTACTTTCTACATTTTTAAATGTTTCTTAAATAAAATCCCCAAAAAACATTTAAAATATAAAAAATAGGGGCCTACCGGTATTTGTCCAAGCTATTATATTTTTTAGTAAATCTTTCTAACAAACACTTAATATGTTATCAAACAAACAAAGAAAAATAAAAAAGTTGTTTGGCTGTATGAACGGCATACTTTTTTACGTATTATTTTATTTGGTCGTCTATTCAAATTATGTCGCACTATGAAGTCAACAACAAGAAAAGCAAGTCGCGACTGCACACTATGTCACATGGTTGTCCCGTGCTAGCATTTAAGACAAATTGTAAGACATGACATATTATATCATAACTTGTCATGACCGTAGTTCAAGTCGAAAACCAAGCAATGTTAAAAAAAAAAAAAAACGTATAATTCATGTTGGGATGCTGCTAACATGGGGGGCAGCAAAGGGGGGCTAAATTTTGGTTATTTTTTGCCTAGGACATACCGTTTTCGAGAAATAGAGCGTTTTGTGCAAAATAAAATAAGATACGGAGGCCCATAATTCGGAAACAGTGCGTCGTAGGGCTATGCTTCTCAGAACATAAATGGTTTTTATAGCCAAGGTTAAACCGAAACTGCAATAAAATTGGAAAATTTCCGAAAAAGAAAAAAATAAACGTCAAGAAGTTATGCCACAAGTCAAGAAAATATCTCACGCCGCCGTGCTACCATTTATGACAAAATGAGTTTATCGCCCAAACTGTGATTAAAAGAGTGACTTAAGCGATGTCACAGTAGGCCATGCTCGCCGGGCTGTATTGAACACGGAGAGCGTTGTACGTTCTTTGCGCTTAATGTCTAAGGTAAGCATCTATATCCCAATATGGAATATTTCAAGTCATTAGCCCCTCGTTGGTACTATTGCTTGACCATAACCCAACAAAGGTTGAAATGAAGAAACCATGCTTAAATATTCCACTTCTAATTCTAATTACAAAACAAATGAATGCCTATACAAGTGCATTTATCTTTACAATTTCTTCTTAAGAAATATGAAGTGTCAGATTCATAAATGGCGATCGTATTGAGTACAAATGATATGCTCGTTAAGTATGATGCGTGTGCGCAACAGGTTTGTTGGCCTTACACTTTACTTAACGTCATAAACGATGCGCCTCAGAAAATACCTGCTTATTAATGTCATGTAGATGTTTAAGTGGACATTTATTACCGGTTTCGCCGGGATTCTTGACCACCCCTCTTTATAGACGTAAGTGGCGTTAAAAGGACCTAAGGCCCTAAATAGAAGGCCAACATTTACTGCCTTACCTACACGCCAGTTTCAAAATTACAGCTAGCGCGTATTAGTTGAAATGTAGTCCGTTTGTTAAGACCCTCATAAAGTTATAACATAACATAACCTCTATCTAAAGTTCAGGCAATATAATAATCTTTATATTGCCTTTACTTTCGGGGAAAACACCAAGGAGTAAGGGATTTTACTTACTCAAATCAACCCGGTGATCAGCATGGAGAAGTGGCCCGTTACATCTCAAAGACCACCCAAAGCCCCGTCTGTGCAACGCGCCTGTTGTGGCATATCCATGGGGAAACTGAAAAAACGCCTCGCTGTGAACGGCAGCACATTATCACTGTACCGACAGAGTCCCCAAACTGAGCATCCGCGATCCCGGCGTTCTGCTTACTTATTATGCAGGCAGGGTTTCGGCGTTTTAGGGCCGATTTCACCAGTGAAACTAAACGCGATTAGTTCAAACTGCTGAGAAAGTACCAATCAGAACGCTGAATTTGCATAAACTGAGTTTAGTTGAACTAACCGCGATTAGTTTCATTGGTGAAATCGGCCTTAGGCTTCGAGGCGGTTGCCTCCCCGAGGCCTTCTACGGAAGTACTTACCAGATTACTAAAATGCTTTAGCTGATAGTAAGCTACTCTATCATTGGGTACTTTTTATGCCTGAAAAAGCCACGGTACCATTAGGAAGGCCATGACAGCAAACTCACTTGGAAAAGTATAGTACAATATGATATAACTTTCAACGAAAATGTGATACAAAACGAAACACAATCATAACACTCTATAGTCAGAAAAACGGCTTCAAAATCCATTCAAAACGTATTCTCGGTTGAATATATTGACGGCGCACAGAGGAGTATTCGACCTTAAAATCCGGTTAAAATTATTTCTTGTTATTTTTTTAATAGAGATGATTTAAAATGTGGAATTTAATGATTTGTCGTTTAAATAATGTAATAATCTTGGAAAAAAAGAAAAACTATATATAAAAAATTTATATTTATTAAAAAAAAAACAGTATTAAACAAAAATGACACAAAAAAAATACAAAAATAGCTGATTCAGTCAGTACAACTTTCCACACTCACTTCTTGGATAGTTTCAGGAGCCACTTCTACAAATAATTCTATAGTTTCTGTTAAGAAGCACCGGCTGCTCCTCAGCTTCTGCCGTTTTCGCCCACAGCTCATAAATGGATCTGATGTCAGCAGAAGCCTATTGAAGACATCTTTGTTACAAAGTATTCTCGAGAATTTTCTCGTATAATCGAGTCTGTAGGAACGAAAATGTTTGTTTCTGGCTTCAGCAGCCTCTTCAGATAGTTGTCCGATAGGCAGAAGGGCATGTTATATTATGGCAGGACCATGTACGAGGATTTTATGTATTGTAGGTGTCATGGGATGCCAACCATATAATTTCACATACAATTCCGCAGTCTTATTTGCGTAATTCGCAAACTTGCTTTCATTGATTTCATAACCAGAAGAAATGGCTTCTAATACTACTCTCAGTTTCTGTATGAGTCATATGTCGATGTCCAATAATTTTTGATCTAATTTTCGTTTAGTGCTGTCTCTAAAAAGGGTGTATAATGATCTTCTAGACATTTGAATGTCACATGGGGCCGAACCTAAAATGAAAAAACGAACTCTAAGTCAATGTGCAAAATAACAAAAAAAATACATTCAAAATGTAAACCGTTTTTACGAAAAATGGTGGCAAGATGGGTGACATATTTGTATTTGGATAGCATAACAGATGTCTATAATAAGCTATAAAAAAAAGATTTTTGCCCGATCATGCCCGGAACTATTACAAAAACACCTTTTTTCTGAACAGTTGAGTCAAAAATATAAATATTTTAGTATATGTCTTTTGAGTCTCAAAAAAAAACTAAATATCAAAAGGAACAATTATATTTTAGTATCATAATTAAGTACATACCCTGTGCTTTGGTATCCATTGAAAATATTCACAAATATCTCCACAAACGACTCAAAACACAAACTGCAAAGTTGTTAGAAAGTTTGGCGTATCAAAAACAAAGACGTGCGTATTCAACATCGACTAGGTTCAGACTACCTGCACCCACAGCGGGCGCCTTCCAAGCCGTGTTTCGAACCGGTTTTTATTAGTTCGGTTAGTGACGTGTGCAAAAAATGCAAATAGAGTGTCAATTGTTAAAATATTTTTTTGTGACTTTTAACCGGATTTTGAGGTCTAATACTCCTGTGTGCGGCGCTATATTTTTTCGGCGTAATCCTATTACTATCTACTCTAGCAGCGCCAAAATATGTCGCCCCTTGATGACTATCAAAACTAACTCACGCAGCAAATTGAATATTCGGTTTTGAGTTTTTGACATAAAGTCGTGAGCAGTGGTGGCCCAGTGGTACCGGCCCTGACTGCCGTGTGGTAGGATCGAACCCAGGCAGGCACCTTAGTTTATGTAAATTATTTCTTTACCACAGCTCTTAAAACGGTGAAGTGAAAACATCATGAGGAAACTAGTATGTTATAGAACCTAAAATTCGATTCACCAATCCGCACTGGGCCCGCCCCACGTGTTGGATTATCGCCCATTCCCTCTCTCATAGAGAGGAGGCCCGTATCCCAGCAGTGGGCACGTTATAAACGCTTTCTGTACCTGCGTTCAAACTATCTGCAAGATTCATTGAAAGCTGTTGATTGATTTTTAACCCCCGCCCGAAAAAGAGGGGTGTTATAAGTTTCACATGTGTTGCTGTGTATCTGTGTGTCTGTCTGTGGCATCATAGCGCATAAACGGATGAACCGATTGCGATTTAGTTTTTTTTGTTTGAAAGGTGATTTTGTCGAGAGTGTTCTTAGCTATGTTTGAAAAAAATCGGTAAAAAGTAAAAAGATAAATGTGTCGGGGGTTTATTAAATTTTGAAATTTTACTTGTAGATGAAGGTATTTTGAATTCTTTAGCATATAGTTTCTGAGTTCATGAGCTTTATTCATCAAATATCAGTTACTTTTAGTTAGGAAAATGAAAAACAGAAGAAAAAGTTGTATATTAAAATCTAGGATCAACAGTTTAAAGTCTAGATTGCAACGGCGCCAACTGATGCAGTCTACCTCACATGTTGCGACTATAGAAATTATGGAGATGACTTGTTACCAACATGCATTTACGATAACAATAAAAATAACAAAAAACCCGACTGCTTAAAAAGCCAACTAAAAAGACGTAAACAAGAAGAAAATCATGCTGTGCAGTCGGAGGATACATATGCGCGAGCCGGCTGACCAAAACCAGATGTATCCTCCGACTGCACAGCATGATTTTCTTCTTGTTTACGACTTTTTAGTTGGCTTTTTAAGCAGTAGGGTTTTTTGTTATTTTTAAATATATTTTTATTTACAAAGTTTTAGTTATTTTTTTTAGAATTAGGTACATATAAACATAATGATAAGTATTATATATTTTTGAAATCACCTCTTAAAACCCTTTATTTTGATACCCCACACGATGAGTTCGGCACAAAAAAAAAAATTGTGATCCCACAATATGGCGCCCAAAATCCGCGATTTTCCTATTGTTTAATTTTAATGCAGCCAGTGACACTCGCAGGGTTAAGACGAATCGATTGACGTACGAATTATCAAAATCAGCCTACGTGTTTGGTCTCTGGAACGCCATATAGGAACAAACATACATACATAGACTGTTAAGCACATTACCCTCCTTAGGCAGTCGGGTAAAAATAGCTACTGCACAGGGTCTTGCAGCCAATGAGAAAGAAAGAGACACAAAGATCCGTTGTGAATATTATATATGCTTTATGTTTCATGCTTTAACGAGAGGAGAGAAGCATCAGATTTGTTTTATTACTGCTATTAAGTATCATATATTCATATACGACTACTAAATCGGTATGTTAATTACACATTAACGATGGGCTATCCAATTACTGCTAAAATTAAGCTTCTTTACGATACACGGATGATTACCAGTGATATGATGAGCAATTCATTATTGGGTTCGGAGCTGCCTCCGCTAAGGGCCGAGTCGATAGAGGGATTAAACGAATTAAAGTTGGGAGCACACAGAGCATGGTTACATGTGTCCCATGCAAGAAAAATTATATATGAGCATCTTGACAATTAACTTCTCAATACACTATAAGCAGTTAAAACATTACAGCAAGGCTCATACAGACAGGCTCTATATATTTACAGATTAGTGTAAATTTTAAAGTTTATGGACTCGTTGCAGTAGCAGCAGATAGCAGCAGATAGCAGCAGATAGCAGCAGATTGAAAGCTCTCAAAGCTGGACTCGTTGCAGTAGCAGCAGATAGCAGCAGATAGCAGCAGATTGAAAGCTCTCAAAGCTTACCAGTTTCTTATATCGGCAGAAATATTTATATAAATGATAAATAATGTTATTTCTGTAAGTTTGTTTGTACAAACACTTTTACATGTCGATCATATTTTTTTAAACTAGTCGAGGTCGACTACTCTGAGAAGAAAGGCCGAAACAAACTCAGAGGTCACAGTCTCTTTTAAAGTCCAGACAAAATCTTGGTTAGATCATGTAAAGAACATGTAGACTGATACTTTATTTTCGAAAAAACAACTCTTGAACCCGATCTCGCTTGAATCATAATAATAGTAGATTAGTAGCCAAGGGCTGTAAGGCATCAATTACAGCCCGGCGAGGGCGCCTATAGTTCGAGGGTGCTCGATTGTGAGGTAAGTAGAAAAACCGGCATTACAAGAATAAAACATTTAAAACATTTTTTTTTTCAAGAACGAAATTGAGCTACGCCGTTCGATAATTGGTCATTGGGCTGAATGCATGATGTCTATTGCCAATATGATGGTTAGATGTACGCGAACTTTTTGAAAGAAAGAAGTGTTTTCTTTAATTACTTACCGCCCTAGGGCTTTTCTAGCTACATTATTACCCTAGAGCGCTAATTAGTCACCTACAAGCCCCATTTGGAGGTAATAAGAACCCACTTACCGAAAATGAGAGATGTAAATTAAATTTATTGCATCCATAATGTTCATACAGGTGAAAAATAATAAGTTACAGAAACAATTATGGACGTACACATACGATTCACTTGTATTAAAAAGTCATAGATCATCTTCACCTACATATTCACATTATGAAATTATTTTAAGTATATATTTTATTGACCCACGTCTTTTTATTTATTTATTCATTTATTCATTCAAAATTTGTTTAAACTATTACTTTCATACATTCTGTCTGTGTGACACAAGCGGGTGCCAACTGAAAATCAGCGGTGTCTGACGCCCAGCAAATGCTGAGTGGGTAACCCTTTCGGTGTGGGCACGCTCGGCGCAATCACTCTTAAACCTTGTTTGTAATTACTATTCTTCTCTGTTACTTTGTGATTATTGTTGTTGTGTCGTGTGTATGTCGAATAAATTGTTTTATATTCTATTCTTTCTATGATATTACAATTTCAAACTTATTGTAATGTGACACACTCACACGCACACACACACAAACACACACACGCGCACACGCGCACGCTCTCACACTCATCTTATTGTAGTGTGTCACTTATTGTGTGTGTTGTTGTCTTATTGTGTTGTAGTTTATTTACCGACGAAGATTTTGCATAGCAAACAACTAATTTATTGTATTTCATCATCATCATCATCATTTCAGCCGAAATACGTCCACTGCTGGACATAGGCCTCCCCCAGGCGTCGCCACATTGACCGATCCCGTGCGTCTAGCATCCAGCGCCTTCCCGCAACCTTAACCAGGTCATCGGTCCACCTAGTGAGAGTCCTTCCAACGTATCGTCTTCCAGTTCGCGGTCGCCATTCCAGAACTATTCGGCCCCATCGGCCATCCGTTCTGCGAGCAATGTGCCCTGCCCACTGCCACTTAAGTTTGGCAATTCTTCGGCCTTATTGTATTTGAAAGTAGGTAATTATTGGCTGTATAGTCTACAAGTATCTTGCATATCATCTAATGGCTAGTTATAAATACTTTAAACAGTAACCTGTGGAGAACGTAGTGGGTAGCATAATTGTATAAATGTAATATTTAAGATTGTATGACTGTTTCTTATTGTGTTACTGTTTGTTTTTTCTTAAATAAATAAAAATAAAAAAATAAAATAAAATATCACTGTGCAAGACAAGACCTCCACGTGTGTCCTCACCCTAACAGATAATCTACTGGTTTTCCGGAATTTGAACTTTATGTTCAAATGATAAGATACTGTGAAAGAGCTTTATTAGCCCGTAGAAATCGATAGGTGGGGCCACAAAAACAACGAGGTATGCTGCATATACAGTAGCTTAGAGGAAGTGCTTTTGACACCGAATTTAAAGTGTGGGAAATAGAATTACTTAGTTGAAAAGATTAGTAAAGAAACTTGTAACCAGCTGTTTACTTAAGGCGGTACCCCGAGCAAAACGCCGCGCTAGCCGTTTTTCGTGCTGTTTTTAGGAGCTATCTACTCGTTATTTAAAAAGAAATATCAACTAATAAAAATACATAAAATTTCTACATATTATTGATTCTAAAATGGTAGTAGGTATACTTTTTTTTTAAAGAGATATGTTTCACTAATCTCCTTCCAACAAAACCATAAAAATGAGAAATAATTATTGATAGCATGCATCTCCTCGTAAAGTGTTCATTAATAATTTTTTATACTAACACTAATTAATGGACGGACAATTTAATAACGAAAATTTTTGGCGTATTTTTTTTTTCAAAAGACTAAAATTCGATTTTATAAAGATTTTATTCTAAAATCTGGGCGTATTCACTACTGTAATTCATGCGCCACCAGTGCCGCTAGACCAATAGTAATGCTCATATCTCTGATTGAGTTATCTGCTGATTTTTTGGTCAGGGTACCGCCTTAAGTTGTTGACTGTTATCGATGAAGATATGAATACACAAGATAGTAAAAAAATTGTTTTAATTAGGGAAAAGGTTTATCAATTGATTTAAGAGTTATTATTGTAAATTGACAACATGGTGTTTTGTGGACACGTCGGATACCCAATATAAGAGCGTTGCCACTATCCAGAACATCAACATTTGCTAGAATGCCCAAAATGCACCAACACCCACCTTTTTACCGACTTCTTAGAATCGACTTCTTCTTTAAGAAGATGATTGTTGGAATTGCACAATTTTCACATAATATGTTACTCTATATAAGCTTCTAAACACTTGTGCCAAATTTCATAAGTGTATGTATGTATGTTTGTTTGTATGTATGTTCGTTCACGTATATCTCCGAAACTCGTAATCTGATCGTGATCTTTCTTTTTGTATTGGATCAGGTATCTCTCAACTTCGTGAACAGTACAAGTTTCATCAAAATCAGTTCGGCAGTTTTCATGATATGGAACATACCGTTTGTGTAAATTGAGTGATTATGGGTATTTCGTCAATCCTTTAGGTACCTCACTATAGAACTTGCTCACTTTTTAGTGATTGAGTACCAAAACATCTGTATTCAAGTATTTATATTATCTGTGGTACCTAATACTATTATAAACGCGAAAGTTTGTGAGGATGGACGAATGTCTATGTTACTCATTCGAGCAAAAACTACTGATTGGATTTTGATGAAATTCGGCACATGTTCATCTTTCAAGTGGCGAAGAGATACCTGGATGAATACTTTTAATCTGTAAAGTAGATTCCTTTGGGATAATTCCCAAGTTAGTCTAGAGTATTTGCATTACTTGTGTTTCAACTATTTATCTATGTAGATACTTTGCACTTTAACTGGGTACAACTTACGCCTAGATTTACCTTTCCAGATTATTCCGTCATAATTTTCACGCCATTCCCACACTTAATTACAACAAGAACGGGCAGCCGTCCGACGCTTATCGCCATAACACGCAACTGCCATACGCACTTACTGGTTCATACTTCACGAGTTTTTCTCACGGAATTTCAACCTTATTACTTTCACAATAAGGCGATAGCAATTTAATTTCTACCTAATTACTGGAAAGGCATAGATAAGTAAAGTTAACAAGGTGATAAAGTCAGTTCTTATCAGTTCATGTTAAGAGTGGAACTAATGGGTGTAGGACACCATGGGGTCCATAGACCCTAGTTCGTTTTATTATGTTGTCAGCTCATGGGCCTTAATGACCACAGGCTGCGTTTAGAGGGTTTTACGAGATCGTTTTGAAATATTTTCATCACGTTGTTAGAGTTCCGTAGCCAAATGGCAAAAAACGGAACCCTTATAGATTCGTCATGTCTGTCTGTCTGTCTGTCTGTCCGTCCGTATGTCACAGCCACTTTTTTCCGAAACTATAAGAACTATGCTGCTGAAACTGGGTAAGTTGATGTATTCTGTGAACCGCATTAAGATTTACACAAAAAAATAGAAAAAAAACAATAAATTTTAGGGGTTCCCATACTTGAAACTGAAACTAAAATATATTTTGTTCATCAAACCCATACGTGTGGGTATCTATGGATAGGTCTTCAAAAATGATATTAAGGTTTCTAATATCATTTTTTTCTAAACTGAATAGTTTGCGCAAGAGACTCTTCCAAAGTGGTAAAATGTGTCCCCCCCCCTCCTGTAACTTCTAAAATAAGAGAACGATAAAACCAAAAAAAATATATGATGTACATTACTATGTAAACTGCCAGCGAAAATTGGTTTGAACGAGATCTATTCAGTAGTTTTTTTTTAATACATCATAAATCGTAAATCGCAATTTACCAAGTACGGAACCCTTCGTGCACGAGTCCGACTCGCACTTGGCCGGTTTTTTTCTAATTTAGGCTCGCGCTTGACCACTATCTCACCTGATGGTAAGCGATGATGTGGTCGATGATGGAGCACGCTTGCCTAGAAGTAACCTATTCACTCTTAACTTAAAGACCCCTAGGTTGTAGCTATCACGAAACACAGACTCCGGCAGGGAATTCCACTCCGTAACTGTACTCATAATAAAAGTATTCTCAAAACGTTTAGTGAGTATGGGTGGGATGTCCACCATGGACCGATGGCGCATCGCCGTTCATCTGGTAGTCCGATGATGAAACGGGCTGGGCGGAATTAGATCATGCAATTCCATCGCACACTCCCCGAAATGTCAACGATAAAAAACCGACAAGCTGGCAACTCGGCGACGATTTTCAAGGCTCTGGAGCTTTGACTTAACCAGTGCCTCATCGCTGATGAGCCTCTTGGCCCGCTTTTCGATCGACTCTATTGCATCAAGCTGGTATTTGGCAGATCCGTCCCAGAGACAAGAACAGTACTCCAGGCAACATCGAACTTGCGCTTGATACAAGCTGAGCAGCTGTTCTGGCGTGAAGTACCTACCTTTGCAAGGATCCCCAACTTTTTGGCTGCTAGCTGAGCCTTTGCCTCAATGTATGGCCCAAAATTGAGAGTTTAAAATGCTTTAATAATTATTTCGCTGTAATGATTTTGAGACGTGGTCGCTTACAATGTGCCTCTTCAGAAAGCTTACAGTCACTCAAAGGGCAATGGAGAGGGCTATGCTCGGAGTTTCCTTGCGTGATCGAATCAGAAATGTAGAGATCCGCAAGAGAACCAGTGTTGCCGACATAGGCTGAAGAATTGCCAAACTTAAGTGGCAGTGGGCAGGGCACATTGCTCGCAGAACGTATGGCCGATGGGCCAGAAAGGTTCTGGAGTGGCGACCGTGAACCGCATGACGTTGAGTTGGAAGGCCTCCCACCAGGTGGACCGATGACCTGGTGAAGTTTGCGGGGATCCGCTGGTTGCCGGACGTACGGGCCCGGTCAATGTGGCGAGGCCTATGTCCAGCCGTGGACGTCTTTCGGCTGATATGATGACTATGATAAATGATTTTGAGGATGTACACGTAACAACGCTGTTAGATCCTCACCGACAGTTCAACCATACTTTTATTGTTTATATTTAGGGTGTTTAAAAATAACTGGTTAAACACTTGCTGACATTGACAAGGGTCGGTTGTATTATCATTGTTTGCAGTTTGCACAATGCAAAGAAACAAAAAAATTGCCAGTCAAGGGTAATGCCAACAGGAATAACTGTAAACAGTTATTTACAGACAGTTATTCAAAAGATTCAAGTTTTCACTGGTACAACACGTCACATTTGCATGACGGTGACGTGATCACATTAGCATGTCGCTGACCCAAGCCCATCATGAAAAATCGCTCCACCATGAAAAAGACTTACATTATAAATTAAAGAAAATTAGATTTCAGTAATGCCCAGTGTTTAAAGAAAATGAAAGACAAAAAAATGCACCAGCTGCTTATATTCCCACGGTCCGACGTGTAAAATCAATTAAGAAAACAAGTTGGAATGGTACTCATAGCCCTCATAGCAAGCAAGTAGGTACTCATAGGTAATTGAGCAAACCTCTTCCCTTAGGTACTCCGCACCAGAAGTGCTGTTCTGTACAGTTAATTTCGATTCGAGCTTCAAATTGGCCGTAGACAATAAGAATGCGAACTCATTTGTAATCATAGATATTATTGCAGCCTTGCAATTTGTATGTACTTCTATTTCTGCACATGCTGAGATAGGAGCCTTTTTGGTCTCGCACAGGGTTTTTATTTTATTATTGTTTAAGTGTATGCTTATTTTCTCGTGTCTCCTGTGCGGGTCACAAATAAATATTTTTCTTTCTTTCTTTATTTTTACAAATTACTAGGTTCAGTCAACTGCTTCGCCCTTTTGAATAGTGTTTTATTATCCCAAGGGAGTAAAAGTAGCGGGATAAAAAGTATGTGCAATTCCAGACTATACTCTATTCCTGTGCCAAATTTCATTCAGATACGTTCAGCCGTTCTGGCGTGATTGATTAACATATACACATCCATCCTAACTTTTGCATTTATAATACTAGGCTTCGCCCGCGTGAAAGTGGAAAATTATTCCATGGGGACATATTTCCCTATGTGCTATTCCTAATTATAATCTATCCCTGTGCCAAATTTCATTCGAACCGGTTCAGCCGTTCTGGCGTGATTGAGTAACAAACATACATCCATCATCAAAACTTAAGCATTTATAATAATATTTAGTAAGATAAATAAGATGCCGAGCCTATGTGATATGCTAATGTATAAGCTATATTACTGCAAAGTTTCATCAGAATCCGTTCAGTAGTTTTTGCGTAAAGGAGTCTCAAACATTCGCGTTTATAATAATAGTAGTAGGATTCACAACGAGACTCCGTTCGTATTTCGAAGTTATGTTTTCGGAATAACACTTGTTAGGGTCAATAGGCGATGTTGCGCACGTATTTTCTAAGAAAATTTAAGTATTTTATTTATTTTTCAAGTACAAATCGATCGAATTGTATCGCATTATGTCCATGTGAACTTGCAATTATGCTTAGTAAACCTCGCTTGTTATAAATCGAATCCCGCCGTGCCATCTGTAAGTTCCCATATAGTTAAGTGCTATTCTGCAAACATTCTCTACTTCGAAATTTAAAAATTATATTTGCAAAGATTTATAACGTCTGGGTCATCTACATAAATTATAAAGTTTGACAATTTATGCACTTCATATTCGTACTCCTGAAACCGCTGGTTACTCATATCAATGTTAGTACCTATGTGGTTAGTGTGGTCATTTGATTGTGGTTTAAAATTAACTTTACTGAATAGCACTTACCTAGGTAGGTACCGATTCTCAACAAATTAATTAACTTGGTACCTACAGGGTACCTAACTTAATTGGTCTATCCTTTTAGTCTGCAGTTAACGGTAATGTATATGAATTTGTACCTATGTGTAAGTGTGCTGTTCGATTTTATCAGGGCATAAACCTTCTCGTTACTTTTATTGGGTGAGGAATTTCAGGCTTACATTTTTATTTGATGGTTATGGTTATTCATAAAATTAATATGTCCAGTAGGTACTTATTTAGATACTAATTATTTCTGGTGGTCAATGACTTCTATATGAATTATTGAAATGTTTCTGCCGAAAATTATCCCTCGACAACGAGCTACCAATACGACAATTAAGTATCAAATTCAATACTTACTTACTAACTTATTTATGGTGGTTAATAACTCCATATATCGATGGAATAAGCTTTTGACCTCGTGAAAATCGAAAATTACTCCATGATAAAAACTACCGAAGTAAAACGTTTTTTATGCTCTAATCCAGGCCTTTGTCTACCCGTGTTCCAAATGCCATTCAAATTGGTACATCTGTTCAGGTGTGATGGATCAACAAACATCCCCAAACTTACAGACTTTCTCCGATCATCATCTGCCTAGCCTTTTCTCAATTGTTGTTGGGGTCGGCTTCCAGTCTTACCGGATTCAGCTCAGTACCAGTGTTTTACATGGAGCGATTGCCTATCTGACCTTCACAACCCAGTTACTGGGTAACACGATACCCCTTGGCAAGACTGGTGTTAGATCTCAAGCTTCTGTTCTGCTTCAGTCAACGTTCCAAGCACAGACATACATCTAACTAGATAACGCAAGTCCCTTCATCTGTATGAAAACCAAGCGTGCTACTTTTGCACAAACAATTTAAAAACAAATTTACTTACCAATGGAAGAAAACATTTCCAATGCCTCGGCCAACTTTTCTATACATTATTTACAGCTCAATATGGCATAACAAGGCACTTTTCTAGATTTCGGTGGATTTCCAGTGCCGATAATGCTAAATGAAAAGCTCAGATTACGATCATTTGTCGTAACTTGTGTCCGTTTTATGGCACGCGAGTACATACAATCGCGTCATCTAGTTAGATTTACATCTGCTATTCGAAGTTTAAACTGGCGTTAATTAGTTAATTCTCATTGAACACACAATATTGTCCTCTTCGCTGAAACGTAAACATTCATTTAGCACTCCGTGACTTCTTGTTTCCATACTTATTTCTATAAACATTTGCGAAACGCATACTTAACTGTCAGTAAAGCTTGAAAGAACAACAGTTTCTTTCATATGCCGCTACAATACCCGTTTCCTGCGCATACGCAGCCATTGAAGCCTATAAATATTCTGCAAAGGAATTTGTTTACAGTTTCTCAGTCGAACAACACGACTTTGTTCATTGGTTACAGAAATACTTACGAAGGGAGATGAAAATAGTACTAACTAAAGGAATTTGTACTCGATACTTGAGGAAGAATCGACACTTTATGTAGGGTTGTGTGTGACTGATCCTCACCTCCGCAAATGTGAAGTTCCGCATTCAATCCTTTCCTCCTCAAGATATCTCCGTGGCAGTGTACACAGTTCGTGTGTAGAAACGACACGAATTCTTGCGTAGGCCTGGTGAGTTTTCTTTGCATGTAAAGGTTCATTCATAAGTACATCCGAAGTTGAAACGATTGTCAATAGTATGACTATTGACGACATTTAAGAAAATTGGCTCCAACAAAGCGAAGACCTACACGTGGTGGAAAAAAAACTTGCAATCTCAGAATCACTAGGTTCACTAGAGCAACTGTTTATGAACTTCATCGTAATCACCTAGAATGTGACGAAGTCGCAAAATTGCTTTTTGAGAAATATGCCTACTACTTCTAGAAATAGTTAGGTTGCTGGGATGTCTTAAAAAGATCGCTTTTAGCGATAAGGCCGCCCATTGTATCACCCAGTGTAATGTTTTCTTCGTCTATATTTTATGTAACTTATATGGTTTACATGATAAAGAGTATTCTATTCTATTCTACGATTAGTTCGACCTCGCGACTGTCATCAGAGTGTCTGCGCAGAGTTTTAGAATACTACGGCCACATTGCAAGGAAAGACGGTGGCAACCTCGAGAGGCTCATCGTGACCGGCAAAGTGGATGGGTAAAAGCCTCGTGGACGCATCCTAATACGTTGGTCTGACTAGATCCGCACCGCTCTTGACTCAACAGTTTACAACGCCCTCCACACCACCAGAGACAGAAACCGATGGAGAAAGATCATTCGAGAGAAGGTGATGCAGAAGGGAGGTCAGGACCCTCAATACTGATAAATACGGCGCAAGGAGGAGGAGCTTTGACCTCCGCCTTTGGTATTCTCTTCCTCCGAAGAGATTAATCTCTGAACCTCCACATTCGTCTAAATTAAGATGACTATCGCAACATCCCTTTTCAATACCTACGTGCACATTTTTGTATATAATGGTGAAGTAATTAAACTTACTTATTACTACATACCACAGACATAAATCTAACTAGATAATGCGACTCCCTCTATCTGTATAAAAACCAAGCGTGCCACTTTTTCACACACAGTTTTAAAACAAAATTACTTACCAATGAAAGAAAACATTTCCAATGCATCAGCAAACTTTTTCTATACAGTCTTTACAGCTCAATAGAAGCTCTAGATTTCGGTGGATATCCGGTGCCGATTATGCTAAATGAAAAGCTCAAATTACGATCATTGGTCGTACTTTTACTCCGTTTATGACACGCTAAGTAAATACAATTGCGCCATCTAGTTAGATTTATATCTGTGCTACATACTTTTATGTGTACTTGGTAGTAAATGTGGGCACTATATAAACTTATAGTTTCATTTATTTACTACCAAGTTAAACATATTTCATATTTAACTACTTAACAACAATGCTTTGAAAATAACTCAACTCGTAAAGCATGAAGATTATTCGGCTTTTCGTTATAATTTAAACGTCGGCGTGTGATAAAATAAAATTAACACAAAATCCTTACAATTTATAGTTTGTGAGATTGTAGGCTGTAAAATTAGGCGCTCTGGAAGTATGGACAAATGCCTGAGATTTTCGACTGGGCAAGAAGTAAGAAGTGTCGTAAAACGTGGTTGAATCTTGGTTGTCTGAAGTTTGCTATCACACCTCGAAGGACGAAGGGTTTTGCGAAGATATGGACTGTACGGGCTAGATTATTTGTTAACACTTTAGCATCAAAGTCCAGGTTATAGGTAACTTCTAGGCAAGCGTGCTACACCTTCAACCAAATCATCGCTTAAAATCAATCGAGATAGTGGTCAAGCGCGAGTCTATCTATAATAACAAATCTATACTAATATTATAAAGCTGAAGAGATTGTTTGTTTGAACGCGTTAATCTCAGGAACTACGAGTTGGAATTGAAAAATACTTTTGGTGTTGGATAGTCCATTTATCGAGAAAGGTTATAGGCTATAAAACATCACGCTACGACCAATAGGACCGGAGCATAAATGAAAAATGTTGCAAAAACGAGAAAAAATATTCCTTTTTGAGAGCTTCCTTTGCGTGCGCTGCGTAAACGGTTTAAGTTACGCAACAGTCATGTATGTAGGGTAGGTTGGGTAGGGTAGGTAGGGTAGATGGGAAGGTAGGTAGCCATTTGACGGGAGCGAAGCCGAGTGGGACAGCTAGTCTATACCAATATTATAAAGAGGAAAGATTTTTATGTTTGTTTGTACCGAATAGGCTCCGAAACTACTGGACCAATTTTAAAAACTCTTTCACCTATGGAAAGCTACATTATTCCCGAGTAACATAGGCTATAATTTTAACGGGAGCGAAGCCGCGGGGGTCAGCTAGTAAATAATAAAAGTCCGAATGTGTCTTATTCACCCACAAGGTTGGGTATAAAGATTGAAGAATCGATGGAATTTCTAAACAGTTTATAATCAAGAGCACAAAATATACTTGAGGTATATTATAAATATAGCAGGATGGGAGCTCTTCTGATAAAATTTGAAATACTCGAAGAGTTAGATTTCGTCTGAAATCTTGCAAAAGCTCTACTTTTCA
The DNA here is from genome assembly GCA_949775005.1 of Orthosia gothica. Classification (NCBI taxonomy): domain Eukaryota; kingdom Metazoa; phylum Arthropoda; class Insecta; order Lepidoptera; family Noctuidae; genus Orthosia; species Orthosia gothica. Next base: position 3,894,267 of record OX459065.1, on the reverse strand, counting down.
CGCCTTGTCATAATTTACCAAAAGATCCTTATGCCTATAATATTAAGTACCGTATTATCTACTAACACAGCTACAAAATACAGGTCATATACATCTGCCCCTTACACACACTTGAAATAATCTTGCTCTAAAAGCTTATGGTCACCCCCAAGGAATTATCTTAAAATAGCAGCTGCAAGACTAGTTGCCTGCAATGGTGCCAAAACCTCTTCATTTCATGCCTAGTCTTATTTAATTTACAAAATTAGGTCAAAGACCACCTTTTCACTTTCAATTTAATTACGTACCTACCTACCTATCTAAACATACATCATTACCATCATTTAAAAGCCAGTACATCGTGTGAACAGTATTCCGTGTGTGGGGCGTCAAATTCTCCGCGAGCAGTCAGCTGTGACGACAAACATGGCCGACGCACTTGACCTGCGCACGCGTGTGGAACCTCGAGGAAGACTGACGCTCGTTTTTAACCGACTTCAAAAAGGAGGAGGTTCTCAATTCGATTGGTATTTTTACACAGATTTATGATCCGATTTACATGTTTTTTTTTTCTTTAGTTTGATGCGGAATGGTTGTCATTTGGTCCCATAATAATTTAACATAGTTTGGCCCAGTAGTTTTTATTTTATGAACATTTTTTTATATTTATGAACATTTTTGTTTACGTGTTTTTAGTTTGTGTACGGCTTTTTTAGGAGTTTTCATTTGGTTGGGTAATCTATTCTGGCATCACTGCGGGAATTATAGGTACTATACTATACTATAGAACTTGTCCATTATGTACCTACCACTTAAAAGTGAAAAATAAAAATAAAATAACAAAAAAATCTAAAACCGACTTCTAAAGCAAAACACTATAAATCGAAAAATATTTTTTTTTCCGAAGTCGGTGTCTAAAACAAAGGAAAAACATTAGGTTTTCACTAACACTAGGTGGCACCTTGAATTAATGTCTACGTAAAAAAGCACACTGTAAGCGACGTAAAATGCGGACTCCTTTATAAAATAAAAAAAATATATAATATAGTAGCGGACGCCTCGCGTATTCACCCGCATAGTTCCGGTTCCCGTGGGAATACAGGGATAAAAAGTACCCTATGTCACCCGGGAATAGTGTAGCTTCCCAACAGTGAAAGAATTTTTGAAATTGGTCCAGTACTTTTTAAGTTTATTCGTTACATACAAAAATACAAATCTTTCCTCTTTATAATATTTGTATAGATGTATGTCTACCTCTAACACTTTAATTTTTGTGGTCTACTTTTATCGTCACTTGTTTTTAGGGTTCCGTAGCCAAATGGCAAAAAACGGAACCCTTATAGATTCGTCATGTATGTCTGTCTGTCCGTCCGTATGTCACAGCCACTTTTTTACGAAACTATAAGAACTATGCTGTTGAAACTTGGTAAGTAGATGTATTCTGTGAACCGCATTAAGATTTTCACTCAAAAATAGAAAAAAAACAATAAATTTTGGGGGTCCGCATACTTGAAACTAAAACTAAAAAATTTTTTTTCCATCAAACCCATACGTGTGGGGTATCAATGGATAGGTCTTCAAAAATGATATTGAGTTTTCTAATATAATTTTTTTCTAAACTGAATAGTTTGCGCGAGAGACACTTCCAAAGTGGTAAAATGTGTGTCCCACCCCCTGTAACTTCTAAAATAAGAGAATGATAAAACTAAAAAAAATATATGATGTACATTACCATGTAAACTACCACCGAAAATTGGTTTGAATGAGATCTAGTTAGTAGTTTTTTTTTAATACGTCATAAATCGTAAACCGCAATTTACCAAGTACGGAACCCTTCGTGCGCGAGTCCGACTCGCACTTGGCCGGTTTTTTATTTTGTTCTGTAAGACGTCGTCACGCGAAAACCTAATTAATATAATTTACTCTTAGTTTTTTTTAATAAAGTCACAGATAATATTAATTAAGTTTTTACCCAGTTGATGCCTGATTTGTTCACGCCGAGACCAATACACACTGTTGGATTTTCAACCGTCTGCTAACCGCTAAGAGTTGAAAATACATTAGGGCAGGGAATAACTACTGGCGAGAGAGAGGTACCGAGAAGCACCGATAAAAAAATAAGAAGAAAAATGTTCGATGTTTTTAGGGTTCCGTAGCCAAATGGCAAAAAACGGAACCCTTATAGATTCGTCATGTCTGTCTGTCTGTCTGTCCATCCGTATGTCACAGCCACTTTTTGCCGAAACTTTAAGAACTATGCTGTTGAAACTTGGTAAGTAGATGTATTCTGTGAACCGCATTAAGATTTTCACACAAAAATAAAAATTAAAGAATAAATTTTGGGGGTTCCCATACTTGAAACTAAAATTAAAATTTTTTTTTTCAACAAACCCATACGTGAATCTATGGATAGGTCTTCAAAAATGATATAGAGGTTTCCAATATCATTTTTTTCTAAACTGAATAGTTTGCGCGAGAGACTCTTCCAAAGTGGTAAAATGTGTGTGTCCCCCCCCCCTGTAACTTCTAAAATAAGAGAATGATAAAACTGAAAAAATATATGATGTACATTACTATGTAAACTGCCAGCGAAAATTGGTTTGAACGAGATCTAGTCAGTAGTTTTTTTTTAATACGTCATAATTCGTAAATCGCAATTTACCAAGTACGGAACCCTTCGTGCGCGAGTCCGACTCGCACTTGGCCGGTTTTTTGTTTGATAGGTACAGCAAATAATTTGACATCTTGTTGGACGTGGAGCGAAGGACTCGTTTAAGTTTTATTTCATTCTTGACAAATATGTACGCACTGTAGTGTTCTAGCCACGGTCAATAATGATAGGTATTATACCTACGTTATATTGATAGTTTATAAGTAAATACTTATAGCTTGTTTAAATAAAGGACATTCTTACAAAAAAAAATACCTTCATTAGTCTCTTAGGCCCGATTTCATCAATGAAACTAATCGCGATTAGTTCAACTAAACTCAGTTTATGCAAATACAGCGTTTTGATTGGTTGAGACCGCTGAGAAACTACCAATTGGCACGCTGTATTTGCATAAACTGAGTTTAGTTGAACTAATCGCGATTAGTTCCATTGGTGAAATCGGCCCTTAGTAAACTATCGTCAAACGGGGTGAATAGGAATGCAGGTGTAAATAGAAACAAAACTTTGAAGGGATTTTTTACGTTAATTAAAAATTGTTTGCAGCGTTTTAGTAGGGACTCTAATATATTAAATCCTCTGGGCAGGATTAGTACTTCAAATAGCCTATTTTTTATATCGCGCCATAATATTTTAGGTGAGTTGGAGAAATTATTAGTTCACTGCCATCCCTCTTTCCACCCTCTTAAGGATGATTGCCGAGAAAAACTATCCTATGTCCAGCCCAGGGTCTCAAACTAACTCCATACCAAATTTCATCTAAATTGGTTCAGTGGTTTAGGCGTGAAAAGGTAGACAGACAGATTTACTTTCGCATTTATAATATTAGCATGGATTATGTAAAGTTAAAATTCTAATCAAGTTTTGTTCCCATTCACCCCTACATTCCTATTCACCTCGTTTGTAGGTAATAGGGAACATTACTGTCAATTGCTCCCGCCAGATGACGCTTGAAGGATAGAAGTAAACATAAACAACAACATGGCGTCTACTACTGTTTGTGTTTGTGGTTACCGAAATATTTTTCCTGTTTTTAAGTATAACTTGTGTTCAAAAACCAAATAATAATATTGCTAGCTGTTGGGCAAGAATGCATCAGTGTTGTGTTTATGGATGCAGAAATAAAACCGGCCATATTATCCCAGAAAACGCCAATATTCGCAAGCAATGGGCAATTACTATTCGTCGCAGAAATTTTACAAAAAAGTCAAGGCTGTGTCCTGACCGTTCTAAAGCGGAATATTTAATAAAGAAGGTATTTTACAGGTCAGTGTATAATCCTAAGGCAACCTTTATTCAAATAATAACAGTAATGATTATGTTTAATGCTATAGACATTAAAAAGAAGGTACATAACATTGTGTACTAATTAAACACAACTACAAAATGGTTTTAATGTCTACATAAATACGCATGTTTAACCATATGGTGTTAATAAAACCTAATTTATACTTACAGGACTGAAACTAAATAGAAAAATATGGGGTTACCTACCATTGTTTGGAGAAAAAAGAGTTGATGAAAGTTGAACAGAGAAGGAAACTTTGAACAAAGTGAGCAGAAACAATCAGCACTTTAAATTGCCGGTGCTGTTGGAATAAGTGTCACAATAATGTCTTAAAAATAGTGCTTCAAAAAGCTAAATTTCTTTTGTGGTAAAACAATAAGTAAAACAACAGTTTGTAAGTAGAATAACATGGGCCCTTAAGAATGTAATATACCCAGATAGCCTAGATTTAGACTCAACTCTGGACCTAAGTTTTATGACAATCCCTTCTAAAACTCTTGTTAATTGATGTGAAATATTGTAAATAAAGAAATATATTTCTTTTTAACTTAATTTGTTACTTGGACAATAATAAAGATTCAGTACCTACTCTCAGAAATAATAAGTTTCACCGGTTACTTACTTTAATGGTTATCTAATCTTATGGAGGGGCCGAGAAGCAGCTCAGACACTTCAACCCATTGGGATCTATTGTGGTCTACTGTAACAGTTGGTATATTTTTAATGGTTTTGACACATTACTCAGGTGGACCAGGATTTCTCCGATTATATTGGCAGACAACATTGTATATGAATTGTATTAGTAATCCTAAGGAAAATAAATAACATACAAGTACAAAGAATTGACATTTATTTCTTGTTATAATTAAGTAACACACAGTAGGTACATTTTAATAGCACAGCACTGAAATTTAGGTAAATGTAGGTACTTATTTTATACACAACTATCTAGCCCTTGACCCTTCTTGAAAATAGGTGTGATACTATGTTATGACAATGGAAAAACAAGTTTTGTGTCTGTTCTAGATATATTTCAGTTTTCATCCAGATGACACATAAAAATAATAATATCTATTTTGTTGTAGTAAAAATAGGTACTGATATTTTCATGGAGGCCTTAGACTGGGTGGTGTAATAAACATTATAACAAGCATTAACTGCAAATGCCATTCTAACGTTTTGTTTGTTAACAACGTGTCGTAGTGTTACATACTCTTTGTTGTTACCTCCCGGCTTAGGGTATATATATTCTGTGGTTATCTTTGTTTTAAGTGGCGCCATCTGAGCTCAGCTTTGCGGATAGTTCCCTATTAATGAGTGAAACAAAGAAAGACATACACTTTTTTTGCGCCAATCAATCTGCCTAGCTTTTCCCCAACTATGTTGGGGTCGGCTTCCAGTCTTCCCGGATTCAGCTGAGTACCAGTGTTTTACTGGGTACTGCACGGTACCCCTTGGCTAGACTGGTGTCAGATCTCAAGCTTCTGACTACTCGTAACGACTGTCAAAGATCTTCAAATGACAGCCGGGACCAACGGCTTAACGTGCTTTCCGAGGCACGGAGGAAAATCGGTAATTTAAAAATGGTCACCCATCCACGGACCGACCTCGTCATTGCTTAACCTTGATGATCGACCCGTGTGGCTGTTATTATTTAGCCACGAGCTCCTCGCCAGTGCAGCAAGTGATGACAATTACAATAAAAAAAACTATAAAAAATATGGCGTGTATGCATCACATACAAGAGCATTATTATGTGCACTTTTCTCTTTAGTTAAAACTTACAAAAATACACAACTTGGCTAACACTAGTTCACAATATCCCAGTTTACGCCATCAAGTTGATTCACGAGCTCTTAAACAGCTATGTATTAACATTAACGATACTTTTATTACAGCTACCCAAATGAGAGATAACTATAGCTTTTATTCCTAACAGACATAATTGTGTGGGCCTATTTGCTCATATAATAACATCTCCACCGTTAATAAGGAAAAACCTTCTTGCCCGAAACCATAAAATTGTACGATAATAGGAGGAGGTATAAGCTATAATCATTACCTTCTAGTATGAGATCCCATTGCAAAAATCTGCAGGTACTTTATTTTTGATGAATCTTCATTTTTATGAATGACTAGCTGACCACCGCGGCTTCGGTCCCGTCATCTGGCTATATATCTACCTACCACTACCTACCTACGCTACCTACTCTACAAATAAACAAACTCGTCAGCTTTATAATATTAGTATACGTATAGATGTTGATAAAACTCCTTCGCAAATAAACAAATTTGATTACCATAAAAAAAGGTTATAGTGAGTCAATCTTACAAGATAGACATATGCTGTCCCGGACTTTTTTTAGAACTTTTTAAGAAGAACAATTTCATAATACATTATATTTGCGTAACATAAACCGTTTACGCAGCGCACGCAACGGAAGCTCTCAAAACGAAAAAAAAAAAACCCGTTTTTGCAACATTTTTCATTTATGCTCCGCTCCTATTGGTCGTAGCGTGATGTTATATGGCTTATAACCTTGAACAGATGAACAGTGCAGTCAAGTAATTAAAAAAAATACGCAATAAGTAGTTATTTATTGAGTGCAAACAAGGCGTTAGCAGTAAATAATAACATCCATTTGTCGAACATATTTTTTCCAAAAAATGGCCCAAAGAAATTGCAATATTAATTCATTGCATTTGCGAATCTGATAAAGAAAAAAATAACTTGAAAACTTATACATTTGGGATTAACTATCAAACATAAATTTTAATTTAGTTGATTATAATAATCGCTGCTAGATATTTCCAAGCAATTGCTGCAATCAATTCTACTATCACTACTACTAAAACTGTACTTTAATAAAATTAAGTTTAATCAAAAACCTCGACACCTGCAGATTTCTGGAGTCGGCTCTTAGGCTATATACTTAAACACAGAACCGCAATAGTAATATCTTAGCCAGTACGTGCTAAAATACCTGAATACAATTTGCCAGTCAATACAACCTCGTTTCGGAACGAAATAAGCAGTTATTTATTGAGTGCAAGCAAGGCGTTAGCAGTAAATCATAACGTCCATTTGTCGAACATAAATTGCGTATGAAAATAACGCTATACGCTTTAGAAAATCACAAAGTTACTTTCTGAACGAGCGCACTTGAATTTCAAAGAACGATGGCCATAAAAACTTTGTAGGGTAGATTGTTCCTGCAGCGGCCGCGACTTCCCATCTTGACGCCGTTTTATGGGACGACAAATCATTTGAGTTCGTGTGTGTGGATAACGCCAACGGGCTTATCATTATGTCACTGTAAAAGCCCGAACTACTGTAAAACCTAGGATTTACCGGAAAAACCTAATATTTACCTCGTCTTACAGGTAAAAGGCCGAAGAGATATGATATTAGCTCATTTCGGGCTTTTACCAGCAATCACACGCTAAATATTAGTTTATATTTGGATATACATACCTCAGGGGCTGGTAAATGTTGAAAAATTTAAATGACTATAACACACTATGAAATTTACCTACATACATTCATACATACATAAACTCACGCCTTTTTCCCATGGGGGTAGGCAGAAACTACAGAACGCCACCTGCTACGATCCTTACATACTTCTTTTGCTTCACACACATTCATACATCTAGTCATACACACACGCCGGTTATGGGTACTGCGCACTTGGCCTTTCTGAAGAACATCACCTATAAGGTCTATGTATGTCTTTCTAGGGCGTCCCCTCCCGGCGTTTCCATTCACGTCTGCCTTGTCAATACCTTTCGTTAGTCGACTTACCAAAACCCTAAATTTAACCTTAAATTTACCTGTTTCAAAAGAATCTTACTGGCCCAAGTAGCTGTACTCATCTCATCGATCAAGGTGGGACTCACGATGAATCGGTCCAAACCAAAGCAATAGAATAGAATAGAATACTCTTTATTATGTACACCATATAAGTTACAGAAAGTATAGACGAAGAAAACATTACACTGGGCGACACAATGGGCGGCCTTATCGCTAAAAGCGATCTTTTCAAGACTACCTTTGGATGGATTTTAAAAATGAAAGGAAAGACAGTACTGTAGGTAAGTTTGGTGTACTATTTATATAGAAAATAAATACATATATATACATACTATATAGACAAATATATACAGTAACAAGTATGGAACAAAACAAAGAAATCAAGAAAAACTACTATTAAAGAGAGAGGTAGTGATTCTTCACCATAGTTTTAAAAATAGGCAGAGATTGAGCACGCCTTATTGACACGGGCAAAGCATTCCACAACCGCACCGCTTGAACCGTAAAAGATTTGTCGTAAAAGCTGGTGGAATGCATCAGCATCTCTAGTCCCAAGTTTTCCGAATACATTACGTATTCCCTGCTTTGGTTTGGTCCGATTCATCGTGAGTCCCACCTTGATCGAAAATACAGGACTGATCGACGCGGCGACGTGGCAATTGTATTGTGTGTGAGTAAGAAAACAAATTGAAACAATTAAACTACGATGTCAACGAAGGCAACAGTCGAAATGATTAAATGTAAGGGATTGATCACGTGATTTTTCGATATCGCTTGTCAACCCCATACTGCATATTTTCCTTTTTTGACAATCGCTATCGCCACTTTTTCGATGATAGAATGCCACTTGTCTAGAACTCAATACCAAAGACCTTATACGTATTTCTAGAAGTATAAGGTCTTTGCTCTATACTTCATAAAAGATAGCTTGATCTCTGTGACATATTATGTCAAACTGACGTATACGTTATTGTTATGGTTACTGTATTGATACTGACAGCAGTCGCAGAGTTCAATCTATCTTATATGAAGTATAGATGTGATTTGAAAAGTCGACTTCGATGAAAAAATTCGTCTAACAAACATAATACCTAATTTGGTAAAGCTAATCAATTAGTCCTTAATTATTGTTCTCATCATTTCGTATCATAGTGTGTCACAGACATTACAATTTTTCATCATTTACCAGTCTGTGAGGTAAATCCTATAATATACCGTGTGGTTGCTGGTAAAAGCCCGAAATCAGCGATTATCGTAGATCATTTTAGACTTTTACCAGTAATACTTGGTAAATCTTAGTATTTACCGGTAAATGCTAGGTTTTGCCGTAGTTTGGACTTTTACGTACTTATAACAAAAACACTGTCAGTCTTATTACAAAAAGCGGTTTAACTAAAAACCCAGGTGTAAATCTCTATAAACCACGGTTTAAATAAAAAATATATTACAAATAATGGTTTAGCGATAAACCATGGACCATATCATGGTCTAACGCTAAACCTCGGCGGCCCCTAGTTTAACGATGGTCTAAGTCGTATCTGTCAAAGTTTTTCTTTTAGGTTATAAAATATTTTTCATTGTGTTGTGTTGTTTTTACCCGAAAATGGATATTAACATGGTGGATTTAATTGATATTGAGGATATTACTTTTTCCTCGGTACTCCAATTCTGAGATATTTTTTTTTGTTGGTCCATCACAACACTTAATATTAACACATTATTAACAAAGAGGCAATTGTTATAATAGAGACTTGGATAACTTAAAAATCCAAAGCCTAATGAACTTTGTTCAACGAGCGATGGTTTTGTTTATTGCTTATTGTTATGGTTTCATGTAACGCGCGAGAATGTTACGTTTCGTTACACGTACGTAGATGTATTATTAGTAATTAATACGAATTTAAGTAATGTGCTTAAACCTAAACAAAACTGCAATCGATAAAATAACTAATGTTTATATACATGCAAAATAACAAAGTTTCAATATTTTAACACTCCTAAACATCATTTAATCCTTATCGTATTATCAAAAAGTTTTCTTTTCTAGGCATACGGAACGTTGCAATTGAACGATATTATGGTGAACGAATGATATTTGTTTTATTCTGTGGTTGATATATTGACAATGGTTCAAATGACGGTATAATGTTTGTAATACGGAAAAAATTTGACCATGGTTTTGCAGATAAGCCTGGACTTGATAGACCAGGTTTAAACCAAGGTTTATTGAGTTTTTTGTAATAAGACTGTGTCTGTCTGTGTATGTCTGTATTTTCCGGGTAATCGCCAAAAAGGCCGAACGATTTTGACGGGGCTGCCACTGGCATAGATAGCTGATGATATAAGGAGTAACCTAAGCTAATTTTATTTTAGAAAAATAATTAGGATTCCGCGTAAAAAAACCATGTTTAATTTAGTTTTACTAGTTTGACGTTGATGAACTCGTGGGTTACAACATATTTTTTGTATTTTGTCCAACAGAATATATGGCCGTCCGACCGAATGCATTCGAGAACAGCTGTTAAAGTTCGGAAAATAAAATAAAATTTGATTGTGGAATATTAATAAGGGCCATTAATTAAGCGGGCAAATTAGTTATTTTTGAATTAATATTCTGAATAAATTTTATTTATGATGTTATGTTGATTGTCTACATGGTTGTCGATGTTTAAAATTATAAAATTTAATTGATAGCTTTTAAGCGAAGAATAATTTTTGGCTTGCAATACTTAGAAAGATGTAAGAGAAAACGAATAACCAGTTTTACCAAAGGGCGTGTTGTCCAGTAACTGGGTTATGGGCATATATAATTAAACAAAAACAAGGTTGTGGAGGTCTCTTATTTATTTTCAGAGTGTACTAGTACTCGTATAGACGTATAGACGTCCAAATTGAAAATATAGGTATGAAAAAAAAAACCCCAGACAATTTTTTTTATTTTTATATTATAAGTCCTCCTGACTTAAAGACTCCCAGGGTGTAGCTATCAGGGAATACCGACTCCGACAGGGAAATTATATTTCTATTTTTTTTAGCTTACTTACCACAAACGTAAAAAATCAAACCACAAACAACTTCTATCTTCTCCAAACGTTGCCCAGTAATTTTCAGCGTTTGTAGTACTCGAATAGGCGTTCAAATTGAATTTAAGGTTTAGGGAAAATAATAAAAAACGAGACTAAAAATATATTCTAATTGCTTTTTTTATTTTACTACAAACGAAAAAAAATATTTACAATCCACTAATAACGCCTACCTATCAGAAGCGAACAGAATAAGTCAGGTTTTGCAATTTCCGGAGTGAACATATTTTTGCTGTTCATTTTTTTGCCACCTCCACTAAGTGTTGTTGTTTTCGATCGGCTCAAAAAGGCTATCTTTTCGAGCCGATGGAAAACAACAACTAAGGGAATAAAAACACTACAAAGTGAAAAATAACTTCAATTACGAAAGACAGAAACAGATATGCGATAGTTATTCTTCTGTTGTATATCTCCGAAGTTCTTCATCAGATCTTCACCAAATTGAAATGTGATCAATTCGGGAACATACTCTTTCAAACAAAAAAAGTTTAATATCTGTCAAATATTGACGGAGAGAAAAAAAGAAGAGCTTCCAATTGGAGGCCACGCAATTGGAACGACAGTAGCGTTTCTTCGGTCCTCTAAAGTGCGTATGGAATAAAAGTGGAGTTTTTTTTTTTTTTTTAAACGTTGCTCCACACTAGGAATTTCTTTCTGTTTCGTGGGTGCGTTTACAAACATATAAACTCACATACACAAACACCCAGAGCCGGAACAACTATCTGTAGGTCATACAAATATTTGTTCCGTGCGGGAATCGAACCCGCGACACGCAGCGCAGCAGTCAATCGCTCAACCACTGCGCCAACCGTGCGCCTATGCTGTATGGGAACTTTGGGCTCTCGAGCATATGTGTCATATTCTGCACAGGGACACCGCACTCACATTTTGTATCTGATGAGTATATAATAAAAGCAAGTCAGCTGAGAAGAGAAAACGAATAAGTTTCGAGTTTCAACCTCATATCATTACAAAAGTTCCCGGAACAAAATTCAATTATAATAAAATAAGTAGATACGTCTTCTCCAAGGTCAGATCCCTTATTTTTCTACGGCTTTTAATTAAACAAACCATTTTCATTACGGGCCTAAAGAAACAACGGACTCGGCCCGATGTGGTAAACTTTCACGGTTTTCGTACACACCTCACCTTTAGCAGGCCTTACCCAGAAATTAAAACATAAAATCCCGAACATGGTTTTAAACTTTCACAGTTTTGTAAAGGATAATATCGGCCTTATTTATAAAAACCTCCATGCTGTTTTACAACTGGTCAGTAGATGTTTAATTATTCTATACAAAATTTGAATCTAGAATCTTTTATTTAATAGGGCAAAGCTGAGTTCAGATGGCGCCACAGGAATCAGAGTAAACAAACCAAACTGAAAGTCGAGCGACAAAATTTCGCAGTTTATGCATACAAAATATAAAACTAATATAATAGTGAAAGAAAAATGGAGCAAACTAAGAATTAAGGAAATCAAACCATACTGCAGCAAAAAACCCGGCTTCGACAGCGCGGTGCATCAGTAAAAGGAAAAAAATAACGGATTAAGTTGAAAGGTACGAATATGAATGCGAACATTGCAAGTCTAGTGTAACTTGCAGATATTATGTTAATTCACTTTGTAATTAGATAATTGGCAGTAATGTTCCCTATTGCTGTTACAGAAATCTCTTTGTTTGATTTTAACCCGATTGCTCAAAAAAGAGGATACCCACTCTTTGTATCGGACTGGTTTGCATTTGATCTGGTTTGTCTCAACTTACAGACGAAGATGTAGTTCGCCTAGAGACTTACCTACTTGATCTATGATCGAAGTCGGTGTCGCAAAACAGAAAACAATGGGTACAATAGACACCGACTTCGGAAAAGAAATTTATTTATTGCTTTGTAGTTTTTTGTTCTGGAAGTCGGTTTGTTTTTTTGTTAAAAAGTTTTTTATTTTTCTCTTTTTAGTTTTGGTTAATTGGAGGTATCTACCTCCAATTAACATGATTATCATTTATGGCCAAAGTACATCTCATGGCGATTCCAATAAGCCCAAACACGACACGACTAGGATACATTGTTTTATTTTAGAGTTCCAGTGCCTACCTGCCGGCTTCATCATCAGATCAGTACGATGGTGCCATTTTCATCAGTACCATTTATTTATAAATATTTGCTTCATTATAGTCGGCTATCTATTCGAGATATCTTATACTCGTGACATACTTAGCATTTAGGAGTCCTAGTGGCCATCTATGGTCTTCTTCATCAGTTACACTTCACCAAATGATACTTTCTGAGTGCAAATGCTTGCATTGTTGATGAAAATACCAAAATCGCGATATGTTTTCCTATAATATTTGAGGAGTTCCCTCGATTGGTCTAGGATTTCTTCATCAGATCCTGACTTGATGACTATGGGACCAACTAGGAAATATACCCTTTCAAACAAAAGAAGAAGTTTTGAAATCGGTCCAGGCGTCTTGGAGTAATCGGGGAAAATACATTAAAAAAAAAAGATTCCAACGAATTGATAATCTCCTCCTTTTTTTGAAGTCGGTTAAAAATAACACTTTCTCAGAACTGATATCGAAACATCACGAATAGCTATCCTAATATTTCAAAAGCGCCTCCAGTTTTAGATCAAAATGTGTGCTACATTCTACGTTTACGTTCAACTCGTAAACACGAAATACAGGTAAACAGTCGATCGTAATGGCTGCTGAGAGATCTACATTACGAAATGCCCTTTTTATGCCCAACAAAAAGGGTGAGCAGGTGTGTATTCATAATATACTTGAGCATGTATTTGATGTTGATCTTTTTTTATTAAAAGGTTAAGTGTGTATTGGCTGGCTTATTGGTGATTTACAAGATACCTTAAAAGTAAGTACCTATACAGTATTGCGCACTATACAAGCCATTAGGTATTTGTAAAGGTTGCCTGTTTAATAAAACCTCTCAAATTGCAGATTGCAAGCAGGCAGAATTATGCTTCTCGCTGATTCGAAACCTCAAAGTGATGTGTTTAAAGGAGAATGGCCAAAAGTGGTACCAAAAAGTCTCACGCTTCAAGACAAAAAAAATATAGTAATTACAGTTCCACATTTTTTTACGACATTATGCATGAGGGATTTGATTTTTGAATAGGGAATTTAATTTTGAGAATAAAAGTATGGATATTGTTTTACTCCATATAAATGTCGTTCCGTTTTACATGATATGATTGACATAACCTTGATTTTTTTATAATCCTAGGTTAAGCAGTCTTACTATCGGCCGCGACTTTCAAGTTGTAGGTCGTGGGTTCGAACCCAGGCAGGCGCTTGACTTTGTGTAAATTATTTCATCACCACTGTTCTCAAAAACGCTGAAGGAAAACATCGTGAGGAAACCGGCATGTCCTAGAACCAAAAATTTGAAGACATGTGACATCCACCAACCCGCACTAGGCCCGCGTGATGGACTACAGCCCATTCCATCTCACAGAGAGGTGGCCTGTGCCCCAGCAGTGGGAACATTAAAAAGGCTGATGATGTGATGTGAATATTTTTATAAGGATCTTTAGCTGTTATAATGCCTTATATCTAAACAGTAGGTATGGGAAAAGAAGACTCCTCCTACAGAGAATGAACGAGCATACTGATTACCATAAAATCACACTTGTCCAATATGTTTAACAAAATGTCGTACACTGTTTGTTTAGGTCTGATATCGTAATCAGATACTCTCGAGTCGCCTCACCAAAACAAAAGCTATTGTTTGAGTTTCATTAAAAAGCGAAGACAGAAACTTACAAAATTTTGTACACTACTGACGTGTAGCCCACTGTTTAGTTTAAAATAAATTAGAATCATTTTACTATTTAAGGTTGCACTAGTCGATCATTCTTTCATACAAACTTAGTCTGGCGATTACTCCACTGATTGACGATGTACTACGTTCAAAATAAAATATGATATCAATTGGTTTCATTATTATCTAGCCCTGTAAGGCAACAAAGTAAAGAAGATTTGAAAGTTATGAGTTAAAAAGCCCATATTTCAACACAAATTTTAACGCATTTTTGAGCGAAAATAAATACCATAAGAAGAAGGAAAATCGCAAAACAGCCACCATGCAGGGATAGATTAGTAGTTCAACAATGCAAATAATTTTATTTTGAAAAAATATACATTCAGTCGTTTTTTCATGATATGCATACTCCCAAAAGTCTGTTTATAAAATTAAAAATCATCATCCATTTCGCTACAAATTTGATAAAATGCTAATTCGTACGCGAACTAGCTTCTTACTGCTCATCACAGCATCTAACTCTTTCGCACGTGTTGTCGGATGAGACAGGATGCATTCTAACCCCGCGCACAAAATAGTTCGTGCCGTCGTCGACTAGGAAAACCTGGTGCAGATGCCCAGGGGTAACTGATTTTAAAATGAGAATCACGTCAAAACGGCTAATCGTATTTTTTTGAAAAATATGTGTCACATGACATGAAACCATTTTCTTAAAAAAAAATACTTTATTCCTATAACATAGCTTCATTAATTTTTAAAGTTATATCTAGCACGGACAAAAAAAAACGACAATCGCACCAAAACCGCCAGGCGTATTTTAATTAAATTGTTAACATCTCAAAGACAATTTAACTACCTACATTTTCATCTGAGCCTTTTTTTTTAAAGTCATTCATTAGTAAAGTACAAAAACTACAAAATTTTGGGTCGTGCGGGTGTGAAACGCCTTTTGTTCCCTCAAGGTCGTTGGCGACAGTCGTCGTCTTAATTAATGATCATACAATTCGTTACCTCCTCAATTAAAACGCTGCTGAACAGAAAAACCTTAACAAAAAAATAAAGTTACCTATCGGTTTTTATTTGAACAAAAAATGTCTATAACATTCAACGTTTGGGATTGCGTCTGGTCGAATGATCGGACTAGCCCCATGGGGCCAATTAACACGGACCTCTGTCATCGCCGGACAATCGGAGGCTGACAGTAAACATCTGACATTCTGCCTCTATACCTCCGGGGAATATAGGCCCATGTCACAAATTAATGTTTTTTTATAGTATAACAGAACCTCCTCCTTTTTGGAAAGTCGGTTCAAAATTTAAGTGCTTGTATGTTATATCAAAATAACAACGTTTTATTGAAGGCATGTGAAAGTATATACGGTTATAATAACGAATACACAATTTTTAAGATTTTTGTCTTTATCTGTCTGTCTGTTTGTTCCGGGTAATCTCCGAAATGGCTGGACTGATTTTGACGAGATGTTCACTGGTAACTGATATTTTATGGAGTAACATATACTTTTTCTCCCAGAAAAATTCACAGTTCCTGTATTGTTATTTATTTGTCAATATAAAAAAATAAATAATAGTTTTAAGAGTTTGACGCTGACTATGCCGCGGGCAACAGCTATTTAAGTAAATATGTATAATATTTCGATATTAAAATTGGTAAGTATGTATTCCGTGTGAAAATAAATTAAATTCCATAGAAAGGAGAGTTATTTCATTTTATAATGTAATTTTATTTCATTATGTCCTTATATTATTATATTTTACGAGAAATAACAGAGTTTTTAATGAGATATTTTAAAGCAGCCTTGCGAAATTAAGACGACCGTATTTTGCTTCCTACCTGTTTGCTTATAATAATGAATGGTTCTGCAGAAATAATGTATATGTTTTGGTACCATTAAGTTCGGTAAGTAGACTATTTAATAGTAGGTGACAGCTTTGTTTTAACGTCCGTTTATTTATAACTGAATAATTTATAACATAAGGAAACACGCAATTTTCTCATACCTTGATTAGTACTTACTTATAATACCTACCGTATTGTAGAGCTGGCCATCCGCATACCATAGATGTCAGGGGCGTCCAAAAGCGCGTTAGGTAAGCGATATCACCTAGGGCTCTAGACAGACGGACTGCATTCCAACTGCAAATTTGCAGTTTGAATGCATTTTATGTGCATTTGACATACATAATCTGAACAACTGCATCGAAACTGCTAACCGACTGCGCAGTCCACTCAAATGCAGTTCCACTATCTAGAGCCTAAGACAGGAAACACCTGGATAAGGGACGCACAGAACTATTTACTCGAATATCAGATGATATGGCGGATAGCCGATGGGGCAGAAAGGTTCTGGAATGGCTACCGCGAACCGGAAGACGTTGCGTTGGAAGGCCTCCCACCAGGTGGACTGATGACCTGGTGAAGGTTTCGGGGATCCGCTGGATGCGAGACGCACGGGACCGGTCAATGTGGCGACACTTGGGGGAGGCCTATGTCCAGCAGTGGACGTCTTTCGGCTGATATGATGATGATGATGAATAGCATATCTAATACCTTTAAACGAGCAATTCTTGTATATATGTATACATATAATCTGAATCTCGGAATCGGCTCCAACGATTTTCATGAAATTTTGTATGCAGAGGGTTTCGGGGGCGCGTGTTACCGACATAAGCGGTACAGGAGGACACCGTGAAGTTTTAGTGGGTTAGAGTCCCACATAACTGCGCTATCTCCCCGTGGTGGCGCAGTATGCATGAGCATTTCTCCAAATTAAAAAAATTAAAGAAAGAGGTTTTGTGTTAAAAATCGATCTAGAAAACGTAAACATATTTAGAAAACGTCGTTTTCTCTATTTTCACCCGAGCAGTGCTCGGTCGCCCAGTTACTTATGAAGATAAACACAAAAGTTAAGATAGACGTCCCCGTTGGCTGACATCATCTTTCATGGGGTACTGTGTTAAATTCTATAACAAAATACCTTCTGATATATTAAAACTAAATGAAAGTAAATTTAAAACTTTAGTTAAAAGCACTCTTTGTAAACAAGCATACTACAAATATTCAAGATAAGAATGCTTGGAAACATGCTGGTCCTGCTCCATAGGGCAATCTTTAGTGTAGGCAATCAAATTTGTTAATTTATATTCCTATTCATAGTTATTGTATTAATAGTAGGTATTTTTTTTTATAAATTGACTCACACACTGTTCCGTTGTTGTTGAATTAGGTACTTTACCTATGTTTGCAATATTTGTAAGTATGTGAGAACCATGTTCCTACTTATCAAATTAATTATTTTTTCTGTTAATGCTTTTTAATACTTTATAGCTGTACGTAGTATAGTGTGTAGAGCTATTCTGGGTGCATCGTCCTCACATACATATATGAATTTATTAATTTATGTACTTATGTAAATCACCTATTTTTTTAAAAGTGTTAGTATGGAGTTTCTTGTGCGTTCTTCTCCATAACAATCTACTTGCCGAATGCACGGTAGAATCAATATTTATTACTTGTAAAATTTAATTTTAATTTATTTGTTTTTTTATTTTTTTTTATTTATGATGGGTTTGCTCTTGGCTCTAGTCTAGGTCAGAGGTGACAGAGACAGAGTCTACGATGGAGTGAGCTTACCCAGAAGAAGCCTGTTCACTCTAACTTTGAAGAGATTCGGGTTGAATGCGTTCGGAAAAACAGACGCAGGTAGTGGGTTCCATTCATTCGCTGTGTGCATTATAAACTTGTCAAAATATGTGAGGATTATGCAGCCGGCCATGGGTTGCTAAATAATGTGAAGAAGTCCGAACTCATGGTCTTTAAGGCTGTTGGCAAGAAATTTCCAGTGAATGTGCCACCAATAAAAATTTACGATGTCCCGATTTGTCGGGTACATCAGTTTAAATACTTGGGACATTTAATTGCGGACGACCTTAGAGACGATAGTGATATTGAACGGGGACGCAGAGCATTGGCGGTACGGGCGAACATGTTGGCCCGTAGGTTCGCTAGATGTACAGCAGCAGTCAAACATACACTTTTTAAAGCATACTGCACATCGCTGTACTCGAGCGCCCTATGGATCAGCTGTACCAAACGTGCTGTCAGTGCGCTGCGCATCCAATATAATAACGCCTTCAGGGCGCTGATGCGGCTGCCACGTTACTGCAGTGCGTCAGAGATGTTCGCAAAAGCCCGGGTCGACAGCTTCTCAGCTGTCGTACGGAAGAAAAGTGCGTCTCTGCTCGCCAGATTGCGTGGCAGTGGCAACAGCCTCCTGAGGGTGATAGATGATAGGCCTGATGAGAGTCCTATAATGGGACATCTCATCAAAACAACACTGTCTGTCGTAGAGTATAAGTACTAACATAGATCATAAGCCACATTGTTACTAACATCCTAGTATATAAGTACTAACGTAGGTCATAAGATAAATTGTCACTAACATCTTAGTATGTAAGCACTAACATAGGTTATAAGATTTAATATTGTTACTAACACCCTGTAAGTGTTTTATATTTTTGTTTTGTGAGTGGACCTTTTGTTGTCTGAATGAATAAATAAATTATTATTATCATTTATTATTTAGGATGTTTGGAAGCGCTTGGTGCGAATTGGTGGAATGGCAACAAGGTAAGGATGGTAACTTGCAGTGCATTTGATGTCCAAAAGTGGCGTTTATTGGCCTAGTTGAATAAATATATTTGACTTTGACAGGCAGTTTTTATACGTTGAAATAGTATCTAGTTTCCTACAGAAATACATTCATATTCCAGCTCCACTATGCTTAGGTATTATTAAATAAACAGTTCGATTTCGGTGAGGCACGTCTGCTTCTCAGTACCGTCAGACACTAGTATTTTTATTATATTTTCTGTGATAGATGTCACTGCGTAGTCGAGCTGAAGTTTGCTTACCAAATAAATAAAAAGACCCAAGAAAACTTCGTGAAAACTGTTACAAACCCCTTGGAAAGATATTCAGTAACTAGCGAGATAGTTTGCTCATATTAGCATAAGTTATAAAGTCCCATTGAAGGGACAAAAGTGGTGAAGGAAAACTATCGCAAAAGTTATCGATCCTTCAACCAAGTGTGAAAATAATGACTGTTTCCTTCCTTATTTTGCGTTAAAGTGATCGGAATACCCATGTTTTCTATTTTATCGCGTGCGCAACTTTGAGAGGGCTCCCCACAAGATAGACCGATGACCTAGTGAAGACCGCGGATGTATAAAGCACAAGACTAGCTAGCAATACTAGATTCAAAGCTGAAGTGTCTTGTACCTACCTATATTTATCTTTTACGGGGCGTCTCGCAATTCAATCCGGGCGATCCTGTAAAGACTAAGCTATATAGCCTGCAGCCAGGCACAAATTTCTAAACCTAAGTAACTACGCTGAGGGCTACCGCAGTTGGGGTCGAACTTCGGCTCAGGGCGTCGCTGGGGGGACAACTATTACCTAATAATAGCTATTATAAATACCGGCAGTGAATAATGAGAAGGTGTAGCCCTCTCATTATCGAGGGGCAGCTAAAGGGCCAAGTGTGATCTACCATAAAAGTTTACAAAATGTTATGTTTTAAAATCCATCTATACAATCATCCAACGTATGTGAGAAAACTAAATGCTACTTGGGTAGAGACTCTAAAGAACTTTCAACGATAAAGCTTGTCAAAAAATTGGGATTGACATGCACTAACAATTTTTTTTTTATCTTTTTTGGTTTTGCTCTTTACTCTAGTCTAGGTGAGAGGTGACAGAGACAGAGTCGACGATGGAGTGAGTTTACCTAGAAGAAGCCTGTTCACTCTAACTTTGAAGAGATTCGGGTTGAATGCGTTGGAAAACACTGATGCTGGTAGTGAGTTCCATTCATTCGCTGTGCGCATTATGAAGGATGTTTGGAAGCGCTTGGTAAGATTGGTGGCATGGTGGTTGGTGTTGGTGGTGGTGGCACTGATGGTGCGTTCCTGATAAACGCACTTATTTTGTGACTTTTGAAAACCGGTACCGCTGTTATATTATACCAATTTTTTTTTCCAGCTTTCTTGGCACGATTCCCATTGACATTGATGTGGACGAATTTTTCAATGCACAATGAGCCCTTTTCCTTTTCCTTCCTTTTTTATTTGAATTTTCAATTGTATACCTATATTAATATATTTATTTCATGCATTAAATAAAAATAAAAACTTTAGCGTTCAAGAAGCTAGTATGATGATGATAAAATAGAATAGAATAGAATATACTTTATGGTACACCAAAAAAAGAAATTACATATATATTTTACAGTAACTTAATACTATGGGTACAAAGGCGGTCTTATCGCTGACAGCGATATCTACCAGACAACCTTTGAATGGACAAAGACAAAAAAAAAACAATGTAATGCACAATTTCAATATAACGATAAAACTTTTTCTCGAATTGCAGTCTGCAGATTCACGATATCCAAATACAGACCGAAAAATATAACAACCTTTACATAATATTTCACCAGACAGCTGATATGCTTTACTGCCGAACCCATAACTCACTACAAGCAATATAATATTGCTCCTATTTGTGAACTAAATTTATTTATCCCATAACTTATAGCCCAGCTTAATTTACATGAGCAAAATATATTTATAAACATTTATGTTTGATACTTATTTTATTTATAAGATACTATCTGTTCCCCTTCGCTCCCTTGGACCACCCCACCAGGACCCGTTTTCGGGATTAAAATGTCACTCAGAAATAATGAAGCTTTCTATTGGAGAAATAATTTTTTAAATCGGTCCAGTAGTTTCGGAGCCTATTCGGTACAAACAAACAAAAAATCTTTCCTCTTTATAAGATTGGTATAGACTAAACAGCGAGAGGAGCTCGTGGCTAAATAATAACAGCCGCACGGGTCTATCTTCGATGTTAAGCAACCCTTGACGAGGTCGGCCCGTGGATGGATGACCATTTCAACATACCGAGTTTCCTCCGTGCTTTGGAAAGCACACGTTAAGCCGTTAGCCCTGGCTGTCATTTGAAGATCTTTGACAGTCGTTACGGTTAGTCAGAAGCTTGAGATCTGACACCAGTCTAGCCAAGAGGTACCTACCGTGTTACTGGCTTGTCGAGGTCAGATAGGCAGTCGCTCCATGTAAAACACTGGTACTCAGCAGAATCCGGTAATACTGGAAGCCGACCCTAACATAGTTGGACAAAAGGCTAGGCAGATTTTTGAACAGTGAGTTGGTGATATCCATAGTGATGGTAATGAATTAAATATGAAGATTTATGAATACTACACTTATCTTTAATCTCGCCTTTAAGTCTAGAAGATGAGAATTTAATATGACACCGCGCTTTGCAGAGATGCTTTGTTTATGCCGCGACTCCACTCTCGCGAAATTTCTCAATTTTCATACTGCTCTTCTGTTTCATCTGTCGGCATAGCATTCTCAATGGCTAAAGCAATTTGTGTAGTGTTTTGCTGAACTGGTCCTATTTGGCGCAGCCGTGGACACAATGTCATATTTATATTGTTTTTTCTCTTTTTATTATTGTACAGTTTTAAGTTTTCTTTTTGTTTTCCTTTTTTATATTGTGTGCTTCTTTGTGACAAATAAATGGATTTTTTCACTTTCTTTCTTTAAGTATAACTAGTTTTCGATAAACAATGAGTTCAGAAATAGGTATTAATTCCCTCACAGTAATAATTGGCAAAGCAATAAGCATTCAAGATATTAAGAAGCACACATACACACAATATTGTTGTATATATACTGAGGTGACGTCTGCGCGGCAATACAAACACAAGCTGACCAGCTTGAGTGAAGTCAGTCCGTCCTGCGTCTGGCTGCGACACGAACGAGGTCCTATTTATATCGCTGTGATCTTTTAACTTACTCAGTGATATAAATAAAGTTCATTAGGTCCTATATAGGTAGCTAAAGTAAAATATCGCCAAGTTTTTATTTCTTTATAATAAGTGTGACGTCTCTATTGGTAAAATCTCATTCCCTTCACTCCCCTCCTTCCTTTCCCTTCAATTTAGTTCATAATAGTTCAAAAGCACACTGCATGTTTCACATCTGCCTCGATAATAGCCTAAAAAAAATATGGCCGCCAAAAACTCTTTGTTAAGTCATATCATAACTCACAGGTCATTGCATCACACTACAAATGAATCACAAATTTAGGTCACAAATATAATAACAGTTATTACAATCGATCATCTTATTATGTGACCACTAATTGACAGCATGAATGCAACTCTGATTGTATTTTTTACCTTTGCAGAGATCAAGAATTATAATGGTGATGAACCTAGATACAGATAAGTATTGCTTCACACTAGGCGATACCTGTCAGCCACAGTTTCACGATGCGATTGTCTATGAGCTTGGCGATCAAGTGGAAGACAGAAAATTCGAACAGTAAGCTCTGATTTCTGCACTCTTGCGGAATACTACTGTGTGCCCAGCCTTTAAGGCCTTAGGACACTGAATGCCTGCATACATTTTCAAGTAGTCAATCAATCTGCCTAGCCTTTTCCCAACTATGTTGGGGTCGGCTTCCAGTCTAACCGGATTCAGCTGAGTACCAGTGTTTTACATGGAGCGACTGCCTATCTGACCTCCACAACCCAGTAACTGGGTAACACGGTACCCCCTGGCTACACTGGAGTCAGATCTCAAGCTTCTGACCACTCGTAACGAACTGTCAAAGATCTTCAAATGACAGGCGGGACCAACGGCTTAACGTGCTTTCCGAGGCACGAATGAAACTCGGTATGTTGAAATGGTCACCCATCCATGGACCGACCTCGTCAAGCGTTGCTTAACCTTGATGATCGACCCGTGCGGCTGTTATTATTTAGCCACGAGCTCCTTTAACAACATTTTCAAGTAGTATCAGAATGCAAATAGCTCCTGGAAAGTGTTGTGACGGCTCCTAAATTAAACCGACCGGCCAACCAACCCCGTGTACTTACAGACAAAGCCAAGCCAGCCCAAGCTATTATAAACACATGCATCAGCTAATAAGCTGCTAGACGTAGCCGAAAGACGTCCACTGCTGGACATAGGCCTCCCCCAAGCGTCTCCACATTGACCGATCCCGTGCGTCTCGCATCCAGCGGATCCCGCAACCTTAACCAGGTCGTCGGTCCACTTGGTAGAAGCTCTTCCAACGCAACGCCATCCGGTTCGTGGTCGCCACTCTCGAATCTTTCTGCACCATCGACCATCCGTTCTGCAAGCTATATGTGCCCTGCCCACTGCCACTTAAGATTGGCAATTCTTTGGGCGGATCTCAACATTTAGCATAATAATAATAACGCATTGAAGTTAAAAGCCAAACTCTGAATAGTTGACGTCACCATTCGCTCGTCCAGACGTAAAGTGGCCCACACTAACTGTGGCCTAGTTTGTGATAGGCTTATGTCAATTTCGATTCGTCTCGCGTTTTTCAGTTCCTGTTGTAATTACAGAAGACCTGTTCCAGCATTGAATTTAATTTGAACTTTTAAACTACAGTGGTTAAATAATTTAGTAATAATTCTGTGTCACATAACGGTTTCATTATTAACTTGTTTTAGAATTTCATGTTGTTTTTTGGTGAGCAGATGCAACATATTTTTTCGGGTGACCATAAATCGTTTCTGTCTCATAAATGTCGGTAGCGATATTATGAAACATAAAAACTATGATGAGGGACAAAACGTGTTCAAAGTAGAGGAAAAAAGGAATATTTATGGCCACTGAGTCTTGAACAGATCGTAAAAGGATGAGCAATGTGGTTCACGAGATGGCTACTTACTGGAAGTGATTTGGGCCGACAATGATGATCGCCTAAGAAATTACCTTGTAAACATTTTAAGTTTATTGTCATGTTTTGCCCCTTTTTCTACTTTGTCGTGATTCTTTGTCTACATAAAAGTAGATTATGATTACTAGGTATAAAATCACATAGAATTGTCACTTTTTCGTTGTCTAATGAAACGTCTACAATTTTCTGACCAAGGGCCTTAAACAAATCTCGACGCTGTTTGGAGACTGATTAGTAAGATATGTATGAATTCGCCGCTAGAGGCGCTGGTGTGGCGTGAGTTTTAGCGCGAGTTTTTCTATTTTTCTGAATATTTTCATTTAATTTTTCAGATTAAGATAGGCACGGGCTTTACCAACCACTGCTTTCATAGAGTTTCCTGTTTTGGAAAATCTTATTCTCCATCTTTTCGAAAAAGGGGGCTGCACAAAACTGATTTTATATATACTAATATTATAAAGAGGTAAAGTTTGTGAGTTTGTGACGTTGTAGGGGGTAATCTCTGGATCTACTGAAATATAATTAAAAAGAATTAGAGATCCCTATGAAAATCGCAATAATGTAACCCAAAGTAGCAAAATATAGGCAGGATAGGCAGGTTAGGCGGGGAAAGCAGGGAAGGCAAAAATCAAAGGCAGGGTAGGCTGGGTAGGCAGAGTAGACTGGGTAGGAAGGATAGGCAGAGTAGGCTGGGTAGGCTGGGTAGGCAGGGTGGGCAGGGTAGGCAGGGTAGGCAGGGTAGGCAGGGTAGGCAGGGTAGGCATGGTAGGCAGGGTAGGAAGGGTAGGCAGGGTAGGCAGGGTAGGCAGGGTAGGCAGGGTAGGCAGGGTAGGCAGGGTAGGCAGGGTAGGCAGGGTAGGCAGGGTAGGCAGGGTAGGCAGGGTAGGCAGGGTAGGCAGGGTAGGCAGGGTAGGCAGGGTAGGCAGGGTAGGCAGGGTAGGCAGGGTAGGCAGGGTAGGCAGGGTAGGCAGGGTAGGCAGGGTAGGCAGGGTAGACAGGGTAGGCAGGGTAGGCAAGGTAGGCAGGGTGGGCAGGTTAGGCAGGGTAGGCAGGGTAGGCAGGGAAGGCAGGGTAGGCAGGGTTGGCAGGGTAGGCAGGGTAGGCAGGGTAGGCAGGGTAGGCAAGGTGGGCAGGGTAAGCAGGGTAGGCAGGGTAGGCAGGGTAGGCCGGGGAGGCAGGGTAGCCAGTTGACAGGAGCGAAGCCGGGGGTCAGCTAGTATATAATATAATCGCACTTCTACGGCATCAGAATTTATTTTAAATGAAACTGCTTCCGTGCGCGTTATAACAACTTCCCAAAGTATGTAAGCGGCGGCGCGCCGCACAACGTTTAAGGTGGATGCTCCGATCAACCGGCCATACAATGTTTGCAGCTATATTTAGGAACCTTAGTTATCGTTCCAAGTTTAAAATGACGTTAATTAGTTCATCTTTATTTTCTATTATAGAACCTGCTTCTCAGTTTCTTAACAGTCCCGAGATTTTTATAAATAAGAGTGAAAATGTTTAACAGTAATTTTTATTGATATTTCTTTGTTTCCATACTTATGATTTGCTTAATTCTAATGACAGGTATATTTGTTTTATTTGCAGTCACGTAAAAAAGAAGAAATATTGTGTTCCAATCATTTTCTCAGATAGCCAACATTGCGTTTTTTAGGCCTTTATAGACCTATATTTATTAGTTTATTTATTTACATGTAGGAACAAATCGCATCAGAAAACTATTTGTCATCGAATCCAATAAATGCAATCAAAAACAATTTCCAATAAAGTAATACCAACATAAAATTTATTAAAAACCTAAGTCCAGTCCGGTATTATTACATTCCAGCCAGCAAAATAAAAAAAAAACTAATAAACCCCAGCAAGTTGCAAGCTTGAAAATGTATTACAAAATAGGAAAAATAAACTTTACAGCCATTGTATGCAGTAATCGAGGAGTCGGGCAGAATAAAGTAATTAGATCGTTTGATACCATTTAGTATGGCTCGTAAAATGTGGGCAATTTATAACATGTTTATGGGTCATTGTGTAGAGGAGCTGAGCGAAGCGAGGAAGCGGAGCTGTGCTGTGAAATGGGGTGTCTCCTTTCACCATAGCTGTATGGGGAAGTTGAGCGGTTACCCACTTGAGTTTTTTTTTTTTTTAATTTGACTCACACACTGTTCCGTTTTTGTTGAATTAGGTATTTTACCTATGTTTGCAATATTTGTAAGTATGTGAGAACCATGTTCCTACTTATCAAAATAATAAATTTTCCTGTTAATGCTTTTTAATACTTTAGACCTGTACGTAGTATAGTGTGTAGAGCTATTCTGGGTGCATCGTCCTCACATATAATAATGTATTAATGTATGTACATATTGTAAAACACAATTTTTTTTTTTAAAAGAGTAAATATGGAGTTTCTTGTGCGTTCTTCTCCATAA
This sequence comes from Orthosia gothica, assembly GCA_949775005.1. NCBI lineage: Eukaryota > Metazoa > Arthropoda > Insecta > Lepidoptera > Noctuidae > Orthosia > Orthosia gothica. The sequence goes on along the minus strand of OX459065.1, from coordinate 3,867,389 downwards.
CAATCTACTTTCCGAATGCATGGTAGAATATTTCTTTATTACTTGTAAATTTTAATTTATTTGACGTTCAAAAGTGCCGTTTATTGGCCTAGTTGAATAAATATATTTGACTTTGACTTTGAGCAGTGCGAGGAGGCGTAGCGGAGCCATGGAATGGTTGGAGTCCTTCTAGCAAAACTGTATGGAGAAGCTGAGCAGTGCGATAATACATAGCGATGCTGTGAAATGACGTGACTCTTTTTTACAAAGATGTACAAGGCAGTTGTGCAGTGTGGGTAAACGGAGCTGTGCTGTGAAATAGTGTTTCTCTTTCTTCCAAAGCTGTACTAGACAACCGAGCAGTGCGAGGATACGTAGCGGTGCTGTGAAATGGTGTGACTCTTTCACTATAGCTGTACGAGAGAGTTTAGGTGTGCTAGGCGGTGTTGTAGTTCTTTGAAACAGTGTGACTCCTTCCACAAAAGCTGTACGAAACTGAGCAATGAGTACGGAAACGTTGTGATTCTTGTATCTCTTGACTGAAACTAGATACCTACTCCTTGCACGTTCCTCGCAAGGCACCCTCTTCAGGCTCACAATTTAGGCCTGTTTTGAAGACCTTACTCCGATGAGCCCTTTTTCCATCAGAACCTTACTAAGAAATGTAGTAATCCTATACCTAGATGTATTTTTTCTCGAGCACAGTCGATACCTCGCTCAGCTTTGATAGCAACGCTACCTTATGGGCCATTGTGTAGACGATGAAGAATGGCTATTGACCACTAACCACTTAATTATGGAAGATTGAGGAATGAGGATCTTTGGAAGAGCCGCGGTAATAGGGAAGTGGAAAATAGAAGCTGTTTGTGATGTGTGAAGAGTTATCTATTCTTGGGAGTGATCGATAGGAAGTTTATGCCCTTAGGCATTGACTTAATATATATGGTAACTACAGGGTAGAACGCACGTTTTTCTGACAGCAAAATTTGGTCATACATAGGTCATACTAGAATGAAGCGAACTCGCCGCGGCCGCGGCGGCGCGGCGGTCGGCTATCTCAGATGCGGTGGTGTGCGCGAGAAATTAAAAATAGTAAAATAAAATAAAAAAACCCGACTGCTTAAGAAGCGAACTAAAAAGATGTAAACAAGAAGAAAAACATACTGTGCACGTGTGCAGTCGGAGGGTACATTATTATTTACGAGCTGACTGCCCAAAACTAAATGTATCCTCCGAATGCACAGCATGATTTTGTTCTTGTTTACATCTTTTTTAATACGCTTCTTAAGCAGTCGTTTTTTGATGGCGTTTTTTTTTATTTTATTAATTATTTTTATTTACAACATTTTAGGTGTCATTTATGTTCGTATTACTTTTAAACTTAAAAGTGTTATACATTTTTGTAATCACCTCTAAAAACCCTTAATTTTCACTCGATGGGAATGGAAGAAAAAAAATTGTGAACTCCACAATATAGTGTCCAAAATCCGTCAGGTTTGTTTTTTTTATAACGTCACCTATCGAAAAACACTTGGGCGGTCAAGATGTATCTAAATATATAAATAATTATGTAAATCCATCTAGTGGTTTACAAGATATGAGGTAATAAAGAATATTACATACATATAAACATACACGATACGCGCAAAAACATATTAACTCTTTCCTTGCAGTCGGGTAAAAATGCCGTGTTTTTTGTATGGTGAACACGTATAATAGTTTGGACGGCTACGTCTTAACTATTTAAATATAATATCCAATACCCTAAGGGTTATAATTTGAGCTACAAATCTAAATCAGGCACTTTCCAATCTGTTGTAAGTTGTAACTTTCTTACCTTTCATATAATGTCTGAATAGAAATTAAAAAGTTATTCTATTGCAACATTGGATCTACATGTTTATTTTTATATGAAATTCATTATACCTTTGGTTGGAAAATGTCAGGATACGATTACAGAAATAGCTAGTTTATATATTGCAATGTTGAATCTAAAATATTTTGATATTAAATTATTTTACTTTAGTAACTTGGCATAGGTAGGAACAATTGTATGTACATTTTTTTTTATTATCTATAGGCTGGCACTATCTCGCCTGATGTTAAGCTATGATGTGGTCTACAATGAAGCACGCTTGCCTAGAAGAAACCTATTCACTCTTGACTTAAAGACTCCAAGGTTGTAGCTATCAGGGAACAAAGACTTCGGAAGAGAGTTCCACTCCTTAGCTGTGCGCACAATGAAAGTATTAGCAAAACGCTTTGTGCGTACGGGTGGGATGTCCACCATGTACCGATGGCCCATGGCCGTACGTCTTGTAGTCCGATGATGGAAAGGGCTAGGCGGAATCAAATTGTGCAGTTCCGTCGCACACTCCTCGAAATGTAACCGATAAAAAACCTATGTAAGTTGGTACTGATATCATTCTTATTCTTATTCTTTATTGTACAAAAAACATAAAACATACAAATACAATAGGACAATTTATGTACAAAGGCGAGCTTAACCCATAGTTGGGTTCTCTAACAGCAAACCTCATAAAATAAAATAAAATAAAGATCTAATAAAATATCATTGTATTAGTTGTAACATATGGGAAGCAGAACGATATCGAGTAGCAGAATATAATTGTAGTTTTACAGTTTGGTTTAGATTAGTATCTAAACCAAACTATGCAAGTCCACATTCTCCTAAGTCAAATTGTTTTCGATTGGTTTGAGTAAACATATGCTAAGTCTATGTTATTGCCTTCAAGTTCCCATACATTCAATATATATATATAAATATATATATATCGCATTGACTATTGACGGGTCAATATGGCTTAATTGGTTTTCTATTTTATATTCTCAATATTACTTATTTTATATTCAAAACCGATTTCTTGACTCAATTTTATTCAAACAGAATACCCGATTACCATCAAACTTGCGTGTAATTTTGTTGATTCTGAAATATCAAATGTCAAATAAAATGGATTTTGAATGCCGTACCAATTCGTTATTAGGCGTAAAACGCTATATTGGATTTTCTACCATTACAACATCAGTTTATGATTGAATATCGTTTGGAGTTTAAAGCATCTTTGCAGAAGGCAATACAAGATTCTTTGATTTGAACAATGTGATTATTTGTTAATTCAGTTCAAATATGCGATGTACAAATAGTATACGATTGCATACCTTCATTACATATGTACGATTTGAGCAAATATTGACAATTATCTTTTACTGAGAAACCGTCTGATCATTAAATATGCTTCAATCATTATATTTATTTTGTTCTTGTTGCTTGACATGAAGGACGCGTGCTAATATTCAAAGCTTAGGGTTGATTTACACTTAATATGGGCATACTGGGTAAAGTCCGCTTATCATATAGAGCAATAAGGCCAGGTTCACATTAGGTCGGACCGACAATTTTACAGTTGGGCGGCTTATGGTGTTCACACTATCAGCTGCCGGGTCCGGCGTAATGTGAACAACTCTGTCGTTAACCGCTGCCCGGCTTGTCACAAAACACTTCTATGTACAATGGACGACGATGACGTTCTCAAACTCCTGTCTTCGGGCTCTTACACATAAACACGATATGAAGTCGCGTCGTGCTACGACGTGGCATCTTTGGACTTCACGTCCTTATTTTTCCTTTCAATAGGGACATGAAGTCAAAACGATGCCACGTCATAGCACGACGCCACGACGTCGTATCGTGTTTATGTGTAAGAACCCTTCTACAAGAGAAATCAAAACTTCTATATTAATTTCATTCTTTATGTTTATAAACGTGTCCTCGCTGTGTGCACGCAGTGGCTTCGCCTCTACGAGGCGACAAGTGTGAACAGCGCTATACAAAGCAGTATGCCAATATTATATCCTACCCGACAGAAATCGTGGCTGAATCTCCGGTAAATGCGTCGCAGCCGACAGTTTTTTCGACTCGCCCCAATGTAAACAGCGCTATTGAAATACATATGCCAATTTTCTTCCGACAGCTTTGTTTGTCCGGTAAAACTGTCGGTCCAACCTAATGTGAACCCACCCTAACGATAGTTAACCATCTGCTCAAAAGCCTCATGAGGCTCTAGAGTAAGCAAACTGTCATTCTGCCAGTGATAGCGATGATCGAAATCAAAGAAAAGCTTCATATTGCACACATCTCTATATTGTCAAACCTTATAGGTTCCTAAATGCATCCCCTTTGAATCCGTATCTATATTTTATATACCTACAATACAGCCGTCATCTCTTTGATCTTCCTCAATACTTACAGCCAACCTTAACTCGTCATAGGTATTTGTGTTGTCGTCACAGTCTTTGAGAGTGTGCAAATAATCGTTGTATGCCGTCAAAAAATAAGTATGGTTTTATTTTATAATTGATAAGTGGACAATGTGACGTTAGGAAAGTAATGTACTTGTATAAATAATAGTAGGTAATGCAGATATTAATTAGGCTCACATAATTCCAAAATCAACTTCAGCACCTCCACATAATATTATAAAAACCGGCCAAGTGAGAGTCGGACTCGTGCACGAAGAATTCCGTACTATTATCGCAAAAATGGCAAACAAATCACGTTTGTTATATGGCAGCCCCACTTAAATATTTATTTAAAAAAAACTAAAAACAGTATAGTAACAATATAGTTTTTAGTATTTTTTGTTATAGCGGCAACAGAAATACATCATCTGTGAAAATTTCAAATGTCTAGCTATCACGGTTCATGAGATACAGCTTGTTGACCTACAGACAGACATACAGACAGACAGACGGACCGTGGAGTCTTAGTAATAGGGTCCCGTTTTTACCCTTTGGGTGGAATGGAACCCTAAAAACTCACACGTTGAGTATAGTACAAAACCCAAATTGCGGCCAAAAAACTGGGCATCCTAAATAGGGTGAAGCGATACTCTACGCCTGTACAGCTTTTAACAGCTGATACAAAGTGCTAGTCCAACCCTGCATGGAGTATTGAAGCCACCTTTGGGATGGCTCAGCTAAATATCAACTTGCCGCGTTTGACTCGGTGGAACGCAGAAATAAGAGGCTCATTGGCGATGTTAAACTGGTGGATGCCAAGCTTCACAGCAGTTTGCTCCTTGTGTTCTACAGACTGTACTTCAGGGAGTGTGCCCAAGAACTCCACGAGCTCATCCACCGGCCCTTTTCTTCCATGCCATCTAGACCCACTGCAAGTTACCATCATCCTCACCTAGTTTCCATTCGACCAATCCGCACCAAGCGCTTCCAAACATCCTTCATAATGCACACAGCAAAAGAGTGGAACTCACTACCTGCGTCTGTGTTTCCGAACGCATTCAACGCGAATCTCTTCAAAGTTAGAATGAACAAGCTTCTAAGCTGGGTAAGCTCACTCCCACCCACTTAACAAAGCATATCATGTATTTGAACGTGGTTGATACGTATAGCGCCAGCAGCAGCGTTGAAAATCCAGCACCGAGAATGGGAACGAGCAACCCAAGCCAAAGGGGCTCGTTTAGTTAATCTGCTTCAGGTTTACTTGTCTTTTTTATTTATTTTATTTACATAAGAAAAATATGCCTATTTTATTTTTATATTTTTTTGTTGTCAGGCTCGCTTTTGACCAATATCTCACAAGATGGTAAACGATGATGTGGTCAACGATGGGGCACGCTTGCCTAGAAGTAACCTATTCACTCTTGACTTAAAGACCCCCAGGTTGTACCTATCAGGCAATACAGACTCCGGCAGGGAATGCCACTCCTTAGCTGTACGCACAATAACAGTATTTCCAAAACGCTTTGTGCGTACGTACGAGTGGGATATCCACCATATACTGAAGACACATCGCCGTTTGTCTTGTACTCCGATGATGGAACGGGCTAGGCGGAATCAAATTGTGCAGTTCCATCGCACACTCCCCGAAATATAACCGATAAAAAACCGACAGGCTGGCAACTCGGCGACGATGTTCAAGGCTCTGAAACCTTAACTCGACCAATGTAATCTCAATCCCATGGGTTCCACGGGATTGATGAATCAATGCTCAATCCCGCTGGCATGCGGGATCGCTATTTTGATTCGGAAATGGATTCCCTTACTTACACAGCCGTAATCGACGAGGTACTGCATTTCCAATGGACAGATATCGTCACTGGACAACAGTTGGGACGTCTGCCAGGTATGTGACATAACTACGCATAAAAAGAACGAATCTGTCAGGGGAATTAACCGTCGTCAATAACAATCCATTTTCCCTGACGTTCCTGATCTTTGGAATGTCATTTCCGGGTGAATTGAGTACGACCATTGCGATAAATATTCACATTCAACCTTGTGTAATACATGTCTTATTTGAGGATTTGCAGACAGGTGCGACGTGACTATGCGACAGTCATTTTATAAAGTATTCTACAAGTAAGTTAACCGTTCACAAGTAAAATTTCAAAATTTAAAAACCCCCGACACATTTATCTTGCGAAAACACCCCGATTCAAACAGTTAAACGCGCATAACTTTTGAACGGCTGAACCGATTTAATTCATACATAGCTAAGAACACTCTCGACAAAATCACCTTTCAAACAAAAAAAACTAAATCAAAATCGGTTCATCCGTTGAGGCGCTATGGTGCCACAGACAGACACACAGATACACAGATACACAGCAACACACGTCAAACTTATAACACCCCTTTTTTTCCGGCGGGGGTTAATTATAACACCCTTTTTTTTCCGGCGGGGGTTAAAAACTTATAACACCCCTTTTTTTCCGGCGGGGGTTAATTATAACACCCTTTTTTTTCCAGCGGGGGTTAAAAATATTATAAAATGTTGCATCATTGTGGTATTGTCGCATCGTGCCTGTTTTTGTAATAATCAGTCTAAACATTCCAACACAGGTCTTCTCTCTGTAAGAGCAAGGGCGGATTTAAGAGGGAACACGGGAGCACGTGCCCCCCCTTAGACGGTATTTTGGGTACTGTGGAGATTTTATCACAGTACATACATACTTGTATTAAAATTGCGTATTGTTAAAATACATACATACATACATAAACTCACGCCTTTTTCCCATGGGGGTAGGCAGAAACTACAGAACGCCACCTGCTACGATCCTTACATACTTCTTTTGCTTCACACACATTCATACATCTAGTCATACACACACGCAGGTTATGGGTACTGCGCACTTGGCCTTTCTGAAGAACATCACCTATAAGGTCTATGTATGTCTTTCTAGGGCGTCCCCTCCCGGCGTTTCCATTCACGTCTGCCTTGTAAATACCTTTCGTAAGTCGACTTTCATTCATCCTCTCAACATGGCCAAACCATCTTAACATACCCTTTTCAATTTTAGTCACTACATCTTCTTTTAAACCACAACGTTGTCTTATTACCTCATTCCTCAATCTATCAGTTAAAGTTACACCACACATACTCCGCAAGGAGCGCATTTCTACTGCATTAATCCTACTTTCATGTCTTTTTTGCCATACCCAGCCTTCACTTCCATACATAAGTGTAGGCACCAGCACGCTGTTGTGAACGGCGAGTCGAGCTTCCGGAGACATCGACTTGCTGGTCACAACTGCATGCATAGCACTTTATTCCCTGCATTCACTCAATCTTTCCATCCCTTGTGAACATACTTCCTAGATATACAAACTCGTTCACTTGCTCCACACTCTTATCATTTATTTTCACTTCACACTTCGATACATCCTCTTCTCTTTCAAACACAATTACCTTAGTCTTGTTAAAATATATGAATAAAATAACAGAAAGAGCATGAGTGAATCTCTTGTCTTTCATAAACCTTCCTATACATACTTGAACTTGTAGAAATAAAATTGGTTTATGATATTTCAAGTTTATTTCTAGCAGTTATTGTTGATTTTTTTGCCATGCCCTTGTGCCCCTCCCAGAAAAAAATCCTGGATCCGCCCTTGTGTAAGAATCTGGGTTTGAAAGGCTGATTATGCCTGATTTTGAGAGCTTTTACGCTATTCTCGATGTATTTTGCCATCCATTTTGTACTATTTATGGAACGTAGAAAAAAAGGATTTAAATAAAAATAGTAATAAACAAATTTTCTAATTAGCGTCGTTAACCTTTCGTAACATAAAACGTCAGCCATCGGATCAAAAAACTGTACCAGTAAATTCAAAAACAAAAATATTTGGGCCGCCCTAACAGAAACCTCTAATTATTTGTTTGATTTTGATTAACACTGGCACAAACCACAGATCGAGTAGAATGTTATAATTAAACCCAAATAACAGAGTTTGTTTGAATAACAGACATTTAAATCAATAAGTGGAACCTTTAATTACTGCCGACGATTAGTATCAGGCATTTTGAAATTTATTACAAAACAAATGCTGGCTCTACTGGATAATTTATTTGGGTTTGCTTGTTCAGTATGATAGGCACAGTTGATTCTGGGTTAAGTACTATGCTCTAAACAGTAAAAGTGACTTTTTTCTGTTTGTACCTCTGGAATTTTTGATGGAATTCTCGACTGAGACATAAAATAAGATGAAATGAATGCAACTAGTTGATTAAGTACCAACAAAGTCAAAAAGTCTGACGTTTCTGTAGTACTCACACTTCAAACCTTCATCAAACCTTAAGGCGTATATATATTCCCCAATGTTAACGCGGTACTGTTTGTGCGCCCGCTCGATGCCAGAATATCACTATTGGACCTCCTTTTGAACAGTTTTCTTAGCAAAAAAATTTTTTATTTACATATCCTACTTAGAGGTCTAGTAAGAAGAAATTCTTACTATCATTTTTTGTGTAAAAATATTTTAAAACATCGAAATCGTTTTGGAGGATTATGCAAAAGAAGCCAAAAAAATTCGTGTTGCTAATTATTTTTTTAAAGTAGAAATATTAGTCATACGAAAAAAAACATGTATCACAAATAATGTAGGGACACTGGGGCAATTTGATCCTACGGAAGACGTGGTTCAAAAACGTAACAAAGGTACTTAGCATCCTATCCATCCTAGTCTCCCGTAGAACCAAAGTCATCCCCGTCTCCCTGACATGAATCAATAATAAATATATATATTTTCAAACATTTTAACTTAGCCCTTATTAAGCAGTATGTTTTATAAAGTAACCGTTTCACGGCTCTAAAGCGGAGTAAGGGCCTTAACATAGGCTGGCTGCCTATGTATAAAGATGATACACAAAGATGAGATGAGTCAATAAAGCAGGGGAAGAAAACACCAGACGGAATTAAATATTAACTAGATGATATATTGAAGCTCGCAAAGCAGGACAAGCTGAGCAAAATTGGCACTTAATAAAACATAACGTTACAGCATGGAAGAAAAATTTTGTAATTAATAATGATGAAATTACAGCATTATTGATTCAAACACAAAACTCAAAACATTACCACAGACACTGTTAAACTACAGTCAGGCCAAAACAACACTATGCAGAAGAACGAGCAAGACACTCTTTACATCAGTAAGTAATTAATAATTGGAATTAGGAGCAGACATAGATACTGATGGAACTACTTCCCTAAACAAACTTCACAAGAAACCCACCACTATTGAAGGAAGTGAACACGAAAATAATTGAATCCATAACAATCAGTTAACGCCTTCTTCGTAAAGGCGCTCCTAGTTTCTAAGTTAGAACCTCGTAACAAGAAGTTTGTAGGTAAGTTTTGGGCGAACGTTATTGTTCCGATAAATGAAACTTTAGCCAAAGTACTTCAATTGAAAATATTGCTGTATAAGACTATAACGAGGCTAAGTTTTCATATTGGTGTTAAGAGTTGCGTCATAAAAATTTTCAATATATTTGAAGATCATTTCTCGTACATAAAACATTCAAATTCAAATCGCAATATTATAGTAGCGAAGTAATTTACACCTGCTCCTTAAAAGACCTTTGTGAGGCAAATGACGACGCTGTTGGCGGGGCTAAATTCTGGTCAAAATATATATTTAATTTTGGAATCATCGATACGACGAAGAAAAAGAAGAATCGCAGCGAAGAATAATGTAAAAAAAATTGTCTAAACGTATGGAATAATAAAATTATTTATTACAAAACTTTTTTTTAAATAATCATTTTTCTTATTCTTCTCAGCAAACTCTTTCATTTGATACCAATATCATGACAGTTCACAAAAAATAACTAGACCACAATCTTGGGCCGTCCGCCATATTGGATTTAGAATGACGTCACTTAGCTAACCATGCATTGTCATTCAAACTAAACGTGTATGCAAAATTTAATCATAATCGGTGGACGATAACTGCTTTAAAATTCAGTTGCAAGATTTGACCCAAACACACTTACATATTGTAAAATGGTGATAGATCGGGATTAGGATTAGAATGCGAACGTTCCTTAAAGTTATGGGGATTGAATACCTGGTAATCAATTAATCATCACATTTGTTTCGACGACTGGTGCAAAGTGGTATAACGCCAGTTGCTGACCAAGGGCTCAGTTTGATTAGCTTGTCACATAACTGAGGTTCATTTATACTCAACAGCACACTTCATATCTATCGGTCTGCACATACCTTACTATGAAAAATTACCTCAGCTTAAGCTGTGCTAGCTAAGCGTTGCTGTCTTTGCGATATTGTCACTTACGTCTTTATTGACCGAATTACCTAAATGGGTCAATCCCTCACTTGATAGGTTACAAAAAGCAACTAAGGAATATAGAGCTATTCCATTTGAGACCTAATGACTTGCATTACCATTATTATCTCTAGAGCTTTGCGGCTTATTCGTTTCAAATTATTTATGAAACTGATTATCATCAATCATCAGCTCGTGGCTAAATAATAACAGCCGCACGGGTCGATCTTCAAGGTTAAGCTAGGCTTGTCTAGGTCGATCCGTGGATGGGTGACCATTTTAACATAGCGAGTTTTCTCCGTGCCTCGGAAAGCACGATAAGCCGTTGGTCCCGGCTGTCATTTGAAGATCTTTGACAATCGTTACGAGTAGTCAGAAGCTTGAGATCGGACACCAGTCTAGCCAAGGGGTATCGTATTACCCAGTTACTGGTTTGTGGAGATCAGATAGGCAGTCGCTCCATGTAAAACACTGGTACTCAGCTGAGTCCGGTAATACTGGAAGCCGACCCCAACATAATAGGGAAAAAGGCTAGGCAGATTGATTGATTACCATCAATTAGAGGTCTATGGGAGATTCACATATCTTCACTCCATTGCCTTTGAAGTCTACATCCTTTGCTTGTGAATTTTGAAGTATTTTGCACATACAATCATGCTATATAAATGCCCACAGTTTAACTTTTCAGAATCGAGGCGTTTTTATGAACCTTATTAAGGTTTATTTTATCACACCGTCTTCCACCTACCTACCAGAAACTCTAAATTAATTAAACCCAAAAAGATAGGTAACGCAGGATAACAACAGTATTCATTTAAACCTTAACATTCCACGTTCCCACTCGGTTAATCATCATCTGCGCCTTTAAAAAGGCGCGCTTATAGCAACCCGTCAATTTCTCCGGACCCCCATTAGTAAGAGATCGTTAACCTCGCAGAGGGTACAGGATCAGTTATTATTTCAATTACGCCGGCCATAACGGCAGCAACTACTGCCGTTTTGTTTTATTTTCAACATAAAACTGGCAGGTACAGTCGGCAGGAGCAGTCAAACACGCCAGTTGCAATATTTGTAAGTTTGTGAGAACCATGTTCCTATTTATCAAGTGAATGAATTTATCGTTAGTGCTTGTAATACTTTATACCTATACCACGGAGTTCCGATGCTAAGAAAGATAATTTGGTTTAAAGAAATTTCACTAGATGGGGCGTTAAGTATCGGTTTATTATTGAATTTTGTGTAAAATATGTTTTTTTTAGAATTGATCGTGAAAATGTCATGTTCTTGTTTAATAAAATCTCCTAGGCACAAAATTATGGAATATTGGGTTTTTACTTCAAATTTAAAGATTATTTGATCGGATTATTTAAAATCCATTCCAATAGAGGACGCGATTTTTAATTTATGACGCATTTCACTCAAATTTTTCTAAATTTGTTTTGTATGTAACACATTTTGGTACAATGAAACTTTAAAAACTTGCAAGAAATACTATAAAACAAATCATAACTGTATCTAAAGAAAAAAATATTCACGAACCGAGTAAACCCTTTTACTTGGAAGTCACTGCTAACACCATCTATCGCTTGGGGCGAAACCGACCGCGTCCGTTGGCTTTTTAGTAAAATAATCAGTTTAATCAGACGAACGCTAAGTGACAGTCAGAGAAACGCTAGTTCCGTCGGCACGAATTCTGTGTTTGGGATGAGGCATCTTTGGAATAGTATTATCGTTATTATTCTAAGAATTATAAATTATATTATCTGTGCCTATATGTATAGTGTTATTCTGGGTGCATCATCCTCACCTCGTATATGAATTAATGTATTTATGTAAATATTGTAAAAACTTTTTTTAAAGGAGTAAGTGTGGAGTTTCTTGTCCGTTATTCTCCATAACAACCTACTTTGCCGAATGAACGGCAGAATCATTAATATTACTAAAATTTAAATTTAGATTTTCGACGTTCATAATGACCAAATTGAAATAAAGACAGACTTTGAGTGGCCAGCGAATGGAACGGGAAATCAATGCAGCTCGAATTTGGAACACTAAATTTAGAACGTAAATATTTCATTCAGCCATGTCTGGCTGTCACTTGATACCTATCCAGCCAGTTTTTTGCCACCTGCCATGCTGCGTGACACGTCACCAGCCTGTTTTTAGAGTCTTTTTAGACAGTCTGGACAGCAAGCCGAAACTAGAAAGTTAAATTCAAATAGATGCTATTAAACTATAAAAACCTGTGTAGCAACAAGATACCTATCTAAATATTTATACACAATAATGTAATGATACGTCTCTATTATTGTGTGGTATTCTATAAAAAAGAGAAAACACGTTAACAGATAGCCATAATGAAAAGTGTGTGTTGCTAGCCCGAAATAAACCGAAAACTGAATATCAATCTTAAACCAACACTAGAAAGTCGTATATCGAGCTGAACCAACAGGTTGGTTAAGTTTTTCTGTAACCGAGAGTAACAAAACATCATCACCTGTCAATATAATTAAAAAGACAGCATTTCACGGGCGATGCCAGATGAAAGAGCTTGTTAACCTGTCGGCGAGGGCTCATTAAAACGATATTTTATCGTAACGAGTCTTGGTGTAAAGGCCGGTTAAATATAAGTCTCTCCGATTGTTACAAAGGTTAATATTTTGACACGAGTGGGTACCTAGAGGATAATTTACACGGAGAGAGATTCTGAACCATCGAGTGGCGAGAATGTTCAAGCAAGGAAGTAGGTTACTTACAAGAAAGCTATATTTTTTACGACTGTGTATACAGATTAGTTTTATTTTACCTGCTTTCGATAGACACATACAGTATGAGTTTTAAACTCCTTGATCACAGAATAACAAAAAAAAACTTGCAAACAACGAAAATAAAAAGCGGCCAAGTGCGAGTCAGAGTCGCGCACGAAGGGATCCGTACCATTATCGCAAAAAACGGAAAAATAATCATGTTTGTTGTATGGGAGCTCCACTTAAATATTTATTTTATTCTGTTTTTAGTATTTTTTGTTATAGCGGCAACAGAAATACATCATCTGTGAAAATTTCAACTGTCTAGCTATCACGGTTCATGAGATACAGCTTGGTAACAGACAGACAGACAGACGGGCCGCGGGGTCTTAGTTATAGGGTCCAGTTTTTACCTTTTGGGTACGGAACCCTAAAAAGACCTTTCACTAAGCCCGCTATTAAGCGTTACTAAGCCCTTTAACAGTAGATTTTTTTTTATATTCCAGGGCTAATTATATTGTAAAATATATCATCATTATTAGTTATTTTCATACCTCCAAATGAAATATTACCAACGAATTAAAATTAACCCAGTTTACGATTTTATTGTTTTAAAGTGGTTTTGTCAGCGTGGCGTTTTTTTTTTCAAGTATTGCACGGAGTTCTATTTTTATTATTTTGTTTTTTCACAAACAAACAAAACATTGTTCTTTATTTAATTGCGCGAATAAACGCATTTTCGTTTTGCTTTTTTTTTTACCCGAGGCAAGAAATTCTTCCCGTGTAACCGCTCCATATAAGTCGAGTCATTATTAAGTTAATTAAGATTGTTTCGAATCACCACTTTAATAGAGATTATGGGAAGAGAGGTGTTGTTATAGACGAGAATAGAGGATAGTTGCTCCTGATCTGTTCTTAGATAATCATTATGGTTTATTTAACTATCTGTTACTTGCTATAATTTTATCTGTGGCTCGTGCTTTTGAATTGCGGTCCATTATAACTGTGTAGAGGTGTTATGTATCGTTGTAAGTACCATTTACATAAAAATCTTGAGTGACTTCTTCTTCTTTTCGTGTGAGGATGTGGTCTCCTCTGGTTAATTCAGAGTTAATTAAGCTGTCTCTGGAAACCCCACAGGCTTCTGACTTGGCTATTTCAGACTTACATCAACTATACACACTCTACAATGTGAGGACTTGTGACTTACATCAACTATACAATGTGAGGACGACGATACGACAATGATTTCAACTTCATAGTCATACACGAGTACCTATCGATTAAAATTCCCAGTCTGCCTTAAATAATATATCCAATTGTTTAGTCAATATAGGTAGTTTGGCTATCTAAGAATAGTGCTTAACTTTTTACTCAAGATTTATTCGAGATAACAACTTTATTGGCAGTTATATGTTTGAGCCGTTTGGGGTTGAGACATTAGGTCCATGGGGTCCGAGTGCTCACCGAGTGTTTCGAGACATAAGTAAACGGTTAGTCGACTGTTCACGTGACCAGAGGGCTGGCCTTTTCTTCATCCAGAGGATCAGCATTGCCATTCAACGTGGCAATGCTGCCAGCGTTCTGGGCACGTTTCCCATTGACATCGATGTGGACGAATTTTTTGATGCGCAATGAGCCCTTTTCCTTCTCACCTTTGTATGTAATTTTGTTTTGTTATTAGTCATAAGATTAGAAATATTCAGTTGTATATATTATTTATCAATAAAGATAATTAGAACTGAATATAGATTTATTCGATAGTTTCAAACTAGTCGTATGCACTAGCATCGCCAGTATTGTCGTATCGTCTTCTCCAACCTTTATAAGTCCAGGTTTCCTCACGATGTTTTCCTTGAGTGACTAATGACTGTTAAGTCTAACTGACTGATAACTAAGATGCATCAACCGTAAGTAAGTACTCATATCTAATTCTAGGTATACATTCAATCAGCCTTAACATAATTTCAGCTGGAAGAAGTCCACTGCATAGGCGTCGCAAAAAGATCCGTACTTTGCTTCTTGCAACCAGCAAAATCCCGCGGTCCTCTCCCGGTTACCTCCTTGTGGGTGTTCTTGCAACGTTGCATATTCGGATACGGGGATGACACTCCAGAGCAAGCCATGGTGCTGAAATGTTCTGGAGATGACCTCGATGGATTGCAGATGGGTGCCGTCCGTTCTGCGAGCAATATCATTAAAAGACATTATGGTGACGATATGGAAGCAGGACGATATGGAAGCAGGGAGGCATCCTTTTAATACTTTTTGAATAACATGCTTTACTCAATATATATTGTTATTTTTTAACTTGGAAAAGTGAACGTTCGATTTATATCTGCATGTATTTTTAACCGACTTTGCAAAAAAGAGGAGGTTCTCAATTCGACTGTATTTTTTTTTTTTTTTATGTTTGTTACTTCAGAACTTTTTACTGGGTGAACCGATTTCGATGATTCTTTTTTTATTTGAAAGCTGGTGCTTGTCATGTGGTCCCATTTAAATTTCATTAAGATCTGATGAAAAACTTTGGAGATATACATCAGAACTCTTCAATAAATGACGGCAAATCACTCGGGATAGCTGCAATCGCATGTCTGTTTATTGTTTTTACCATTACATAACATAACATAACATCACACTAGTACGCTCTAAAGCAGTACGCAGGTGTGAACAGTTAACCCTGGTATACTCTCATTCCACCGGTTTTGTTTAAGATTCATGTTATTGTGATAATCAATTCTGGCTTCACTTTGGGCATTATAGGTACCTAACCTATAGAACTGGTCCATTATGTAACAAAACTAAAAAGTGAAAAATAAAATAAAACTTTTTACAAAAAAATACAACCGACTTCCAAATAAAAACACTACAAACTGAAAAATAAATTCAATTTCGGAAGTCGGTGTCAAAAAACGAAGAAACGAAATCAGGAACACCGACTTCCGAAATTGAATTTATTTTTCACTTTGTAGTGTTTTTATTTGGAAGTCGGTTTTATTTTTTTGTAAAAAGTTTTTATACTTTTGTTTGTGATATTTGAAATTAGTATTGTGATTTGTTTTATTGGCGAAACAGATCGAATGTGAAGGATATTGATAAACCGTTCTCATATTGGATTTGAAAAATTGAGATAGGTATTGGTAAATTTCAGCTGACGTATTTTTCAATCAAAAAGTAAACTTTACTATTGCTATCTAAGTCTTAAAAATATCAGAATACATACATGTATTCTGATATTTTTAACTACTCTAACATGACTATTGCTAACATGACTATTCTGGTATTTTTAAGGGTTGTGGTGGATAGCAGTGCCACTTAATAAGGTTGCCGATACAAAAACAAAAATCAGAAATGTATGAAAAATTGTATTCATGGTAGTTAAAAACTCGACTGCTTAAAAAGCGAACTAAAAAGACATAAACAAGGAGAAAATCATGGTGTGCAGTCGGAGGACACATATTCGTGAGAGCTGGCTGACCAAAACCAGATGTATCCGCCGACTTGATTTTCTTCTTGTTTATGTTTTTTTAGTTCGCTTTTAAAGCAGTCGGGATCTTTGAATTTTTAACCGACTTACCAAAAAGGAGGAGGTTCTATGTTCGACTTCTTGTATGTTTTTTTTTTTTTTATGTATGTTCACCGATATCTCCGTCAATTGTGGACCGATTTTGAAAATTCTTTTTTTGCTTGAAAGAGTAGGTTTCGAAATTGGTCCCATTTTAATTTGGTGAAGATGTGATTAAGAACTTCGGAGATATACAACAGAACCCTTCAATAAATAACAGCAAATCATTCGGGATTGCTGCAATCGCATGTCTGTTTATTGTATATACCATTTCATAACATAACATCACACCAGTACGCACTAAAGGGGTACGCAGATCTCTCATATCACCGGTTATGTTCAAGTTTCATGTTATTCGGGTAATCAATTCTGGCGTTATAGGTACCTACCTTACTAAACAACTTGCCTATTTTATTTAGGTACAACTAAAAAGCGAAAAATAAAAAAACTTTTTTGCAAAAAAATACTACCGACTTCCAAATAAAAAACTACAAAGTGAAAAATAACTTTAATTTTGGAAGTCGGTGTCCATATCGCAAAAAAAATGGGAAAACGAAAGACACCGACTTCAAAAATTAAAGTTATTTTTCACTTTGTAGTTTTTTATTTGGAAGTCGGTAGTACTTTTTTTCAAAAAAGTTTTTTTTAAATTAACTTTTTTTCTCAAGTAGTCATGAGCAGGTCCACCCTCTAGTGCCCGCTTATCGTTGAATTTTGGGACACATTGTATACACAATCAGATATAGATATATCAGCGTATAATGATAATCCCACTGCTGGGGAACCCGCCTTCTCTCGGTAATAAAGGTATAAGGTTACAATCCAGCACGTGAGACCAGTGAAGACTGGTAGATGTTTTAGTTCTAAAACATAACGGCTTCCATACGATGTTTTCACAAAGTAAAACGCGGGCCATGTTCTCTGTAAACAACCACTTAATTTTATCGTTTATATCTAACAGGTTATATAATCATTATTACCTTATTAAGTTGTAAACAGGTCCTTTTGTAACCAAGAATAAAATTAGCAAGATGGTATCGAGTCCCACTAACATGCATATGCATGGATGCACTTGCAAATTGCACCAGGATAAGTAAATAATTATTGCAAAGGGTGATTTTAAATTCGTTGGCAATCGTTCAGGGGATGAAAGTACTGATAAATAAAGATTTTTCAAAAAACCCAACTGCTTAAGAAGCGTACTAAATAGATGTAAATATACAGATACATCTGGTTTTGGTCAGCCAGCTCGCGATTATGATTGTATTCTCCGACTGCACAGCATGATTTTCTTCTTGTTTACGTATTTTTAGTTCGCTTCTTAAGCCGTCGGGTTTTTTGATTTTTTGAAGTAGGAACCTAACTTTTTTATTTGTAACTTTTTTTTCGAATTATGTACATTTAAACTATAAGTGTTGTATATTTTTGATTTTACTTCTTAAAACACTTATTTTTGATACCCCACACGCTGGGTTGGGAAGAAAAAAAATTGGGACCCTACAATATTTTTTTTATTTTCCAACTTTAATGTAGCCAGTGACACTCGCAAGGTTAAAACGAATCGAGTGACGTAAGAATCATCAAAATCTGCCAACGCTTTTGGTCCCTAGAACGCCACAAAAAAACAAACATACATACATGTAGATTGATAAACACATTACCCTCCTTCGGCAGTCGGGTAAAAAGAAAGCTGTTTCCTACTTTTCAATTTTTGTGAACATAATGTACTGAACTGTAGATTTTTCATATTTCAGATAATTATCGCATAAAAAATAAAAGTGGTTTATATTCCTAAGTACGCTCTGTCCTCCCCTAAAACATTTGCAACGAATTTAAAATCACCATGTTTAATTTAAATTTCAAACACGAATGAATAGCACGTAACCTATTAAAGATGTCAAAACGTTAAAAAAGCACATACAAGTACTGTTACGTGCTATGAAATGCGATCTTTGTGATAAATAAACATTATTTAATTTTATTGCGCACAATTTGCACACCTGCCCTCTGGCGGTTTTCGGTGTAAACGGCTTTTTTTTACTGTCAACCTCTGTAATGAGTTTGATTTTATTATGCTTGAATGGAAAACTAGCTATTCTGTTAAAGCTCTGTGAGAAAACTTTGGTGAACTTTTTAAGTCAGTCCCTGGGGCGCCGATTCCCTTGAGTAGCTGATTTTAAAATGAGAATCACGTCTAAACGGCTAGTCGTAATTTATTGGAAAAATATATATATGTTATAGTAGACCATTTTCTTAATAATTTCATCTGAGCAAATTTTGAGTTTTATTCGTTTAACATAGTGTAATTAATTTGTAAAGTTATGTCTAAAACGGACAAAAACACGACAATCACAACAAAACCGCTGGGCGTATTTTAATGAAATCGACACCATATCAAAGACAATTTAATTATCTACATTTTGATCTGAAGCTTTTTTTTTTAAGTCATAGAATAATAAGAAAAGTACAAAAAACTACTAAATTTCGGGTCGCGCGGGTGAGAAACGAGGGCGCGTTTTGTTCCCTCAAGGTCGTTGGCGTTAGTCGTCGTCGTATAGAAATGTTCGCTTTTTACTCGGCTGCAAAGAAAGGGTTATGTTTTTCGCGCGTATCTTGTATGTAAGTATGTTTGTATGTAAATGATAAATGATTTTATTTCTGTAAGTTGGTTTGTACAAACGCTTTTACATGTCTAACATATTTTTTTTTTAAACTAGATGAGGTCGGCGTTTCCTATCTGACTACTCTGAGAAGAAAGGCCGAAACAAACTCAGAGGTCACAGTCTCTTTTAAAGTCCTGACAAAATCTTGGTTCGATCATGTGAATACCATGTAGACAGATGTCTGAAATGGTCTTAATAATATTCTTTATTACCTTGTATCTTTCAAACCACTTGAAGGATTTTTTTAAGTAAGATTATTTAGTTAGATAGGTCTTGGCCCCCTGAATGTGCTTAAATAAGTGCCGCTAAAAAAAGAAACATGGCGGATTTTGGATTTTGAAGGGTTTTTAGAGGTGATTACAAAAATATTTACCACTATATGTTTAAAAATCATTCGAGAAAAAAAGGAATAGTTAGGTAACTAAAAAGATGTAAATAAAAAACGTTAAAAAAATCTTTAAAACCCGACTGCAAAGATAAAAACAAGAAGAAAATCATGCTGTACAGTCAGAGGATAATTATAGTTTTGATCAGCCTGCTCGCAAATATGTATCCTTCGACTGCACAGCATGATTTTCTTCTTGTTTACATCTATGCAGACAGACTAAAGTTAGTTAAGTTGTTAGTTACTAGTAATTAAAGTTATTCTTAGGGACCTTCCTGTTTACGCGACGCAATTTAAATTGCGTCGGTAGGTGATATCGGTTTGATATTTCTTACACATATTTTTTACCAACTACAAAAAGGAGGCGGTTCTCAATTCGACTATATTTTTTTTATACTTGTTACCTATAAATTTGATCAGACGTGTAGTTTTTGAGATATCTTTAATTTCACTCAATAAGCGTTTTCGATCTTTGAGCCTAACACGTACCACAATAAAAAAGTGTATTTTTTTTTAAATAACCATCCAAGTGCGAGTCGGACTCGCGCACCGAGGGTTCCGTACAAACCTTAGCTTAAAGGTATTATAGACCTATTAGTAGTAGTATAGTATTTGATATGAATTTCAATTTAATACCTTTACGCGTTCATGAGGAAAGGGGTAGTAAGTTTAAAATTATGAAAATATTTTTATTATATTATGATGTAACTAAAAATTTACGGTTTTTGCAATTATTCCTTTATATGTGCTATAAGACGTTTCTTCGTACCAAATTTCAAGATTCTGAGTTCACGGGAAGTACCCTGTAGGTTTTGATTCCCTTGCGAGTGTCCAAATTTGCGGAAATTTGCGGCATGAACGGCTGTATCTTTTGATTGTGTTGGCTTAGAAGTTTGATTTTTTCACATTTTTAAGCGACAGTAAACTTGAGTATTTGATATAAATTTAAGCTTGATACCTCCACGCGTGCCTGAGAAAAAGAGTCTTGACAGACAGACGGACGGACAACAAAGTGATCCTATAAGGTTTCCGTTTTTTCCTTTCGAGGTATGGAACCCTAAAAATTACAAAAACTACAACCGACATCCGAATTACTTCAATTACGGAAGTCGGTGTCAAAAAATCGAATGAAAACAGGAACACCGACTTCCGAAATTGAAGGTTATTTTTCACTTCGTAGTGTTTTTGTTGGAATATTTGTAAAAAAAAACTTACAAAATTTTAAGTGTAAATCGGTCGAATTGCATCCCATCGAGTCCATGTGAACGTACTTCAAATTTAAATCACCTATCAATATCAATCTGCCTAGCCTTTTCTCAACTTCATTAGGTCGGCTTCCAGTCTAACCGGATTCAGCTAAGTACCAGTGTTTTACATGGAGCGTCTACCTATCTGACCTCCACAACCCAGTAACTGGGTAACACGATACCTCTTGGCTACACTGGTGTCAGATCTAAGGCTTCTGACTACCCGTAACGACCGTCAAAGATCTTCAAATGACAGCCGGGACCCACGGCTTAACGTGCTTTCCGAGGCACGGAGGCAACTCGGTATGTTGAAATGGTCACCCATCCACGGACCGACCTCGGCAAGCGTTGCTTAACCTTGTAAAAGAAATCAGAACAGGTTGTGACAATTAAACGAGCAGAGTATCGTTATTGTTCTTTATTTCACACGAAACACACTTTTAAAATGTTCAATAGGTGCTTTAAAACTAATTTCTGAAGCTAAACCGCCATAACAGTCTTTATCAGTCCAACTTTTTTCCGGAAGTCGGTTTTTTAAAAATATTCAATATCAAGTTTGCAATCGACTTCCGTTTTAACAAAAATAATAAAGTCTACAGAACTGGATTCAATTTCCAATGTTGCCAATACAATGAAATAATGTAGCCAATACGATTAAATATTCTAAGAAAACATCTACAAAGTACACCACTAGGTAATCAACTATATTTAGTAACAATATTTAGTATCATTATATTATAAAGCTAACATTCGGCCTTCCTGACATTAAGTTTGTCCTCAAACTATAAATTGTAACTTTATCACCATTCAGCAAAGTATTTGAAACTAAAGTACCTACTTGAACATGCAACATTTATACAATTCAAGAACACAAAATGACAATCGGCATTCGTCGTTTATTGCACCTTAAGCTTCATTGATCAAACGATCGAAAAATACAATCAGTCACGTTTTACACTAATACAATCAGTCACATTTTACACTTTTCCAATCAGACCCATTTTACACTAATACAATCGACTCACATTTTACACTCATAATATCACAAGCTTCACTGGCTAAACTCTCTCTCTTGCTATACGACTTCCAATAAGCAACTTACAATAATTAAGAAAAATACAATCAGTCACATCTTACGCTCATTGCACCGCAAGCTTCACTGGTCAAGGCTTCGCACTTGCCAGCCACTGTACGACTTCCAATAAGCAACTTATAATAATTAATAAAATACAATTGGTTACCTTTAGACATTAGTCTAAAAGTACATTAACAATCAGTCACCTTTTTACGCTCATTGCACCGCAAGCTTCACTGACCAAGCTCTCTCACTTGGCAGCCACTATACGACTTCCAATAAGCTACTCATTCGGTCACATTTAACACAAGCCACTCATTGCACCGCAAGCTTCACTGGACAAGCTCTCTCACTTACCAGCCACTGTACGACTTCCAAAAAGGGACTAGTGATGTAATTCTGCACATGCCATACATTGCACCGCAAGCTTCACTGGACAAGCTCTCTCACTTGCCAGTCACTATACGACTTCCAATGAATGATCTGTGCGTTAAGTGGGAGATGCACCGTGAGACTTCGCCGGCGATTGATTACTCATCATGAGTTTTGCCAACTATCGAGCCAACCACCCCACGACTTCCATCTCATAATAATCTTAATTTCTGTATTTAAATTATAGCTTAACCAATATATGCATTCTATCTTCTAGGTTGTAATTATTCATCCTAATTATTTCCTCTATTAGGTAAAACTGTATCAACAATATCATATTAATTTAAATACGGTTAAATAATCTTCACCAACTATCAAATATGTTTTACAATCAATAAAACATCTTAAATTAATGTTTATTTTATTTACCACTTAATCAATTTAATCATTCTTTTCAGAATCAGATTCTGAACTCAATTCATTAATACTTGTGCTTATCCATGGTTGTATCTGATCTACAGCCCAAATATTGCAATAGTGCTTTTTACCAATGTTAGCCCCAGGTATGCTTGTGACTTCATACCTATCATTATCAAGAACTGCCGATATTCTGTATGGCCCTGAATATACAGGTAATAACTTTTTACTTTGACCTTCATTATGACCTATCTGTTTCTGAATTTTTACCAAGTCGCCTACTGCATATATCTTAGCTTCTTTACGCGTCTTATCAAATTTATCTTTCTGTTTGCATTGATCTTTCGTTATGTGTTCGCTAACTTCGGTTCTTATTTCAGTAATGTCCCTATCTGACTGCCTTGTGTCAGAAAATATTTCATTCATAATATTCTCACTACTATGGGTTAAATTACGACCAAATAGAGCTTCCGATGGAGATTTCCCGATACCTTTATTAAGAGTATTATTTAAACCCCATTGAATGTTTCCTAACTCAGTATCCCATTTGGCCTCGCCCAATTTATCAGTATATGAAGCTAGCGCGCCTAACACTGTCCGATTATAGCGCTCCACCTGGCCGTTAGCCCGTGGAGAGGCGACAGCATTCAGAACGTGTTTAACGTGGTTTATCTCGCAAAACTTACGGAACTCTTCAGACGTAAATGAAGTGCCTTGATCGGAGATTAAACGCTTAGGGTAACCAAATGTTGTGAAAACATCGTCTAGGGCCCTAATAGTTAGACCTGACCTTAAATTGCGCAATGGTTTTAAAATACAGAACTTAGTAAACCCGTCTACAATTACAAGCAAGTAAGCATTACCCCTTGAACTTTTTACAAAGGGGCCCAGATGATCAATATGAACTGTGTCAAAGGGAATATCATTTTTTGGTATGGGGTGTAAAAAGCCTTCCTTTTTTCCCGAAGGCTTTTTACCGTAAGCACAATGTAAGCAAGACTTTACATATTTTGTAATAAACTTTTTCATCTTTGTAAACCAAAAATCCTTTTGAATTTTTGTTAAAGTTTTATCAACCGAAAAATGACCAATATCGTCATGATTTTGCTTACATATTTGCCATCTGGCCCCCTTTGGAACTACCCATTTTATTTCTCCATTAACTTTTCTAAATAACCGGTTATGTTTTAAAACAAAATTTTGTTTTATGTCAATAATCTCATCGTACTTTGGATCATTTAATATATCTTTAATAAAACATATTTTAGGATCGGTTAGTTGAATACTGAGTAACCAATCGTCTTGTGTGATGTTTAGAACTCTTAATGAATCTAATTCGTTATTTGTATCGCAAGCTTCGTGCGGGTTTCTACTTAACGCGTCTACGTGGGTCATACCATGATTAGGGCGATAAATAATAGTACAGTCATACTCCTGTAACGTCAGCCACCATCGAGCAATTCGTGGCAGAATGTCTCGCTTACAAAAAGTTGACCTCAATGCATTACAGTCCGTGACTATAGTGAATTTTAATCCAAGCAGATATACACGAAAACGCTGAAGTGACGTAACTACTGCTAATGTTTCTAAATCGTAGGCGTGAAACTTTTGTTCATCAATAGTAGTTTTACGACTATAGTAGGCAACTGGCCTTAAAGGAGCTTGATTATTTTCCTTCTGCAAAAGTATTCCTGCCAATCCAATCTTACTTGCATCGGTATGCAGTTCGGTGATAAAGTTTGGATTATACAAAGTTAACAAAGGGCGTTCTGTTAATTTATCTTTAAGAGACTGAAAAGCTACTACTTGTTCAGCTGCCCAACTCCATGGATAGTTCTTTCTGGTAAGATCAGTCAGTGGCCTTGCTATTATTGAGAACTTTTCAATAAACTTGCGAAAGTAACTAGCCAAACCTATAAATTGCCTAACTTCGTGTACATTTCGCGGAGTGGGAAATTTTTTAACAGCCTCAATTTTAACTCTACCTGGTTTAATTCCTTCGTTGGTAACTTCATACCCTAAATACTCAATAGATGTTTGAAAAAAATAACATTTCTGTAGATTTAAAGTTAATTTGGCCTCATTAAGCATTTGAAAAGTTTTCTCTAATTTTTGTATGCCTTCTTCAAAGCTTCGAGCTGGTATTATCAAATCATCCATATACGAAATGGCTGGCTTTTCAGATAAACTGTTACTAGACCCTTGATCAGAATTTAATTTAAGAGCTTGGTTCATGATCCTTTGGAATACCGAGGGTGCATTGGCCAGACCAAAAGGCATTCTCTTAAATTGATACAGACCGTCAGGAGTAACGAAAGCTGTGACGTATCTGCTCTCACTTTTTATAGGCACCTGATAATAGCCACTCATCAAATCTAAAGTTGTAAAGAACTTACAACCACTTAATTGATCCAACTGATCCTCTATCAATGGTAGCGGAAAGTGGTCCTTAACAGTTCGGCCATTTAAAGCTCTGTAGTCTACACACAAACGATGTCCCCCAGTTTTCTTTGACACAAGTATGATTGGACTAGCATAACATGAAGAAGACTCCTCGATAATGTCATGTACCAACAACTCCCTTACCATTTCTTGCACTAGCTCTCTCTCTTTATAACTCAGCCTATACGGTCTATAAACAACAGGGGTGCTATTGGTTAAGTTTATTTCCATTTCACCAAGATTAGTGCAACCCAATTCTGAAAGATTTTGAGCAAAAGTTGTTCTATATTTTGATATTAAACTTTGTACTTTAGTAATTTCTTCTTTTGTTAATTTTGAGTTAATATTAACCTCACAAGCTTCAATGGGACTATAATCTGATTGTAAACTAAAACAACTTAATTGCTTGATATTACTGTTAAAACCTATCTTGTATGCTCTAACTAGAAGCATATGCTTTTTTAAATGCAATTTTGCATCATTTAAAATTATCACAGGAATATCACAACTGTTCCCCACTATCTTGTACACCCCTTGCTTTATCCAATATTGACAATTATCATTATAACGGTAACTACCTAAGACAAATATCGGAGAGTCCTCAACTGTAGACGTGTAACATTTAACTAAATGTGTATTACCACCAGTGTAATCCGAGGAAACATATAGTTTAATAATGCTACTAATTTCATGTTCTATACCAGGCAAGATTCCCTCACAAAAATTCTCACGTTCCAAAATCTCAAGAGTACTATTAGTTTTTATAACTAAAATATTTGGCAATTCGGTGAAATTTTGTCCAACTAACAAGGGTACATGTAGTTGTTCAGATGCAACAACATAAGTTGTGATCAAAGCCTCCACCCCATCTATAGTTAGTAATATTTCAGCTTTACCTATAGGTACAATATGGGACTCTCCTACTCCTTTAATTATAGGTAAAGAACTATTACTAATCACCAAATTGTTCTCATATGCCAGCGTATCTCTAATAAGTGTGCATTGGCTTCCGAAATCTATAAAACATTGAACCATATTAGAATTATTATTAATCAAAGCCTTCTTGTAATATTTATTTTGTGGATTTTCTGACTCAGGAGTAGTGGTCATCAAAACCCGTTTATCTAGATTATTTTGGTTTTTATTTTTGTTTGAAAAGCAATCTTCAGTTTTATGGCCATATTTTTGGCAATTGTCACATTTAAGTATTGGTTTTGTACATTGTAAAACTCTATGGCCAGTTTGTTTACAATTAAAGCACACAGATACATTGTTAGACTGCCTGCATTGGTTTGCATGATGACCACTTTTTTTGCAAATATTACAAGTAATCAAGGAACTATTTGGCACAGGTTTATATTTATTTTTAGGCATAAAGTTACTTTGATCACGACACATATCCTTAAGATATTTTAATAAATCTTCAGGTTGAGCAAAACGGGCTGAAGATGCACCTGCTCTAATGGTGCGGTCCTCAAGACCGTGAATAATGCAATCTACTGCTTTCTTGTCTGATATATCACATGCATTCAACAGAATCATTTTATCATAATAGTACTCATCAAGAGAATCACCTATTCTATATTTCTTTTCTAGCATTTCAAATAACAGAGCGCCATAATTAGTGTCAGCAGGAAATGCACGTTTTAAATTATGTTGCCATTCGGACCATGTATATTTAATAGTTTTAAGTCCTTCATACCATTTTTTGGCATGACCTATTAATCGGGGCAGTGCAAAATGGGTTGTTTGTTGATCAGACCAACCATAAATATGAGCACATTCATTGACTTTAGTAAGCCAGGTATCTATTCTTTGATTTTTAATGGACGGGTCAAATTCAGGAATTATATTTTTATCACATTTTAATGAAGAATACGCAGAATGATCAGGTTTCACATAAGTTGAAATAAAGTTCACTAAATCATGCAAATTGATTGGCAAATTCAAATTATTTGGGTTACTCGTCATACCTCCAACCCCTGAAGGTCCTGGAACTGAGTTTCGATCAGCCTCCGTCACACAGCTTCTACTTGCGTCTGCGTGACATGGATCAGCAACCCCTGAAGGTCTTGGCACTGAGTTTCGATCAGCCTCCGCTACCCGGCTTCTATTGGCATCTGCGTGACATGGATCAGCAACCCCTGAAGGTCTTGGCACTGAGTTTCGATCAGCCTCCGCTACCCGGCTTCTATTGGCGTCTGCGTGACATGGATCAGGAACAGAAAAGCAATCTTCGACCATCACAGAAGCAGCCAAACCTTCTGGTTGTCCCGTTGGAGTTACACATGATCGGACATCGTTGAAGGTTCTACTCGAACTTCTGCTTCTCTCCCTCGTTCGGCGCATTCTTTTGGATTTCTTCTTATATTTGTGGGTACGGGTGTGATTACTAGAATGTGAAGGTTTTTTATTCCTTCGGCGTTTTGAATGTCTCTCTCGATAGGAATAATCACTTGCTTCAATAGATGAAGAGTCACTAGGTACACGCTTCGGCATAGTAAGGTTTACCACCCCGTATTGTTTACAATAATGTCTGTATTTAACACGAACAAACACAAGCGTATTTAAAAAAAAATGTCCAGAAATTTACTTGTTACTTGAATACTTAGTCCAATTGCACTTTTGGGCACTTTACTCCACTTCTGATAAAAGAAATCAGAACAGGTTGTGACAATTAAACGAGCAGAGTATCGTTATTGTTCTTTATTTCACACGAAACACACTTTTAAAATGTTCAATAGGTGCTTTAAAACTAATTTCTGAAGCTAAACCGCCATAACAGTCTTTATCAGTCCAACTTTTTTCCGGAAGTCGGTTTTTTAAAAATATTCAATATCAAGTTTGCAATCGACTTCCGTTTTAACAAAAATAATAAAGTCTACAGAACTGGATTCAATTTCCAATGTTGCCAATACAATGAAATAATGTAGCCAATACGATTAAATATTCTAAGAAAACATCTACAAAGTACACCACTAGGTAATCAACTATATTTAGTAACAATATTTAGTATCATTATATTATAAAGCTAACACTTGATGATCGACCCGTGCGGCTGTTATTATTTAGCCACCTATCAGTGTGATCTAAATTGAATTGCGTCGGGCCAAAAAGAAGGTCGCTTAGTCTCTTAGGATGAGATTTCTATAGAATAGACCGGCAGGAACCAGAATAAGGTCATTATGCAGATTTTATATTTCAAGCACTTAATTAAAATACTTCGATTAAGTATCTCATAGCGTTAATGTATTCATTGCCAAGAAACAAAGAACCCTTTCATACTATACAATCTATTCAATTCAAATCTTTATAATATTTAGAGTAAAATAAAGCTATACAGAAACAGAAATATTAAACAGAAAATTGTTTAGTTAAATCTCAACATTAAATATTATGTACTAATCTCTGCCCGCGGCTTCGCCCGTTTGAGAAGTATTTTTTCGTACCACTTGCTCAAAAAAGTGACATTCTATGCCACAAAAAGCGAACATAACAATAGACATTTTTAATCTGTTAAAAACAGGGAAAGAAAATTGTACTGAATTGCATTCATCCTCTAGGGGGAGAATGTGATTTAAATTTAGAATACTTACCGAAATTTATACTGAACTACATCTGTGTTTACACCATTGAGTTTGTATATAAAGCATTATACATCTTTTTGAAAAAGGAATACGCATTTGTTATGCAGTTATGATTATTAAATAAAATTACGAAAACCGACGAGGCCGTATGAGCTTGATGCCTTTGCTTTTCCGACAAAAAATATTAGTCTAGGAATTTGCCGCGTTTTTGTTTTCTTCAAATACATAAACGTTAAGTTTATTTTACTTTTAATTGTCATTATTTTTAATAAATGCTATCTCATATTATTATTGTGTTAATTTTTTCGCAAATGGTACGAAAAGTAGAGTATTTTCCTCGGAGTATATTCCTTTTTCAAAAAGATGTATAATGCTTTATATACAAAATCAATGGTGTGAACACAGATGTAGTTCAGTATAAATTTCGGTAAGTATACCAAATTTAAATCACATTCTCCCCCTAGAGGATGAATGAAATTCAGTAGAATTTTCATTCCCTGTTTTTAACAGATTAAAAATGACTAGGTTATAAGCTAACTGTGTGCAACATGTCATCCAAATCTTTACAGCCGTTTTTGCATGATTGAAACACAAATCATAATCATCGTCAGCCTTATAATGTTCCCACTGCTGGGACACAGGCCTCCTCTCTGTGAGAGAGGGAATGAGTCTTGTCTTAATCCACCACGCGTGGATATCACACGTCTTCCAATTATTGGTTACCTCACGATGTTTTCCTTCACCGTTTTATGAGAAGTGGTGATGAAATAATTTACACAAAGTAAAGCGCATGCCTGGGTTCGAACTCACGTCCTACGACACGTAAACACAAATACACAAACTTTGTTAATATTAGTAGGATGAATTTCGAGAAATTGGTGCTCTATAGAAATTATGTAATACTCGTAGGTAAATAGCAACTGGGACTGTCTTTATACAAGATTTCTGAATAGTAATAGGTTTACTAGACCAGTCATCAGCTGTTTGATAAAATCGTTTGATTTGAAGATAAACCTGTCTGTGCTTGCTGTGAAACGATTTTAGGGATGGTAGGCATTCATAACCAGGTCAACTGTTTTGAATACACTTCAGTAGGTACAAGTACGAATGAACTAAGCGCCGTTTTCTGAATTGAAAATTTGAAGTAATATTCCAGTAGAAATAACAGCCGCACGCGTCGATCTTCAAGGTTAAACAACGCTTGCCGAGGTCGGACCGTGGATAGGTGACTATTTCAACATAGCGAGTTTCCTCCGTGCCTCGGCAAGCATGTTAAGCCGTTAATCCCAGCTGTCATTTGAAGATCTTTGACAGTCGTTACGGGTAGTCAGAAGCTTGAGATCTGACACCAGTCTTGCCAAAGGGTATCGTGTTACCCAGTTACTGGGTTGTGGAGGTCAGATAGGCAGTCGCTCCATGTAAAACACTGGTACTCAGCTGAATCCCGTTAGACTGAAAGCCGACCCCAACTGCAATTGGGAAAAGGCTAGGCAGATGATGATTGCATTAAGAAATTTGGATTGGGATATCGAATGACGACACGTTTGGCGTAGTGGTTGAGCGAACGGCTGCTGCACTGCGTGTCGCGGGTTCGATTCCCGCACGGAACAAATATTTGTATGGCCTACAGATAGTTGTTCCGGAACTGGGTGTCTTGTTTACGTTAGTTTAAATGTTTGTAAACGCACCCACGATACAGGAAGAAATTCCTAGTGTGGGGCAAAGACTTAAAAAAAAAGGCAAAAATGAATCTGAAGAAAATCAAACCCCTACAATACCTTCCATTATCAATATTCAACTAATAAAGGACTTCCAAATAAAAACAATACAAAGATCAAAATAACTGTAATTTCCCAAATCGTTGTTTTTGTTTTTGATTCTCACACAAGGTACTTTTCTAACTTAACCTATTAATCTTTTCAGCCATAGCAAAAGGAATATACACCATTGCCGTGCTGTTTATTTCACCATGATTTATTATGGAGTTCGACCCAAATCCTTTTGTACATTCATCATCATACGTCAAGGGGCAAATCATAAAACTCACACGATCAAATTTATAGCCCACATTCCTGAAATAGAGACATAACTCTCATTGGTCTAACAAACAGACAAAGAATAGATTATGTTTGAGTATGAATAAGCTATAGAGTGCCACTAATGGAGCTTTTAACAGTCGTTGTCGCGAAAAATGTAAATAGTACGACGATACTTTTATAGCTACTCCCACGCCACGTTAAACAGTAAGTAAAAAAAACCGGTTGGGCTATAAAGATTTTTAAGAGGAGATTTCAAAAATATATATACTTATATGTTTAAATATATTTAATTCTAAAATAAAAATAACTAAAAAGTTGTAAATAATAAAATCAAAAAACCCGACTGCTTTAAAAGCGAACTAAAAAGACGTAAACATGAAGAAAATCAGTCAGTCGCTTCGTCTTAACCTTGCGAGTGTCACTAAAACATGACATTTAGTAATCAAATTTCACCACAGCAAACACCAGACGCCATAATGTAAAAATGAAAAAAGTTAATCGGCAAGCTTTGTCAAGTGGGGTATCGTTGAATAGGCCTAGGTATTTAAAAATCATCTTTAGGTTTATTTCAACATTTTTTCATTTTCAATAACGGTTTAGAATATATAACGATTTAAAGTTGGTTAACAACCATTCTCGCTAATTACCTCATATCTTTCAAACCAAAGGATTTATACAATTAAGGCATCTTTAGTTACGTCTTGGCCGCCAAGGTGTTCCTACACAAGTGACGTAAAAAAACAGACATGGCGAATTTTGGGCCCATATTGTGTGGGACCAAGATTTTTTCTTTCTTTCAAACTCATCGAGTGAGGTATCAAAATAAAAGGTTTTAAGACGTTATTACAAAACATTACGTTGTTACAAATTATTTTTGAATGTAATTCGAAAAAAAAAACTCCAGTTTCCAAAACAAAAACCCTTTTTTGTTTCAAAAGACAAAAGATATTTATTTCAACTGGGCCACCAAGCGGCACTTTTGAATGTCACAATTTAAATTTAAATGGAATACAAGTTGATTCTACCGTGCATTCGGAAAGTAGCTAGTTATGGAGAAGAATGCACAAGAAACTCCATACTTTTTAAATTTACATGGAATAAAAGTTGATTCTACCGTGCATTCGGTTTTTTTTATTTACTTTTTTATAAAACGATTATTCCTTTATGGTAGGTTCGTTTACAAAAATTTCAACTTACATATTCAAACAACCAGACCCGGAAAAAACTATCTATAGGCCATACACATTACCGTGCAGGCATCAAACCCGCGACACGCAGCGCAGCAGCCAATCGCTCAGCCACTGCACCAATCGTGCCGTGTCTCACACACGCTCTACATCTTCTCACTACTCTAAACCACATAATTTACGCAACCAAGATGTGAGATGATAAACTTTCCCTTTCCTATTGAGTGTTGATTCAATTTTGTTTGTCGGTCCGTACAGCCACAATATACATACGTATTGTGTAAACCTTTCAACCAAAAGTTTATGCTTTGTTTAGACTCGCATTCCACAAAATGCGGTCGATACAATGCAGGGGGTCTACTGGTGGCCTGACTGGCAGGATTGTGTCAAGAACTAAGGAGTTTTGAAGGGAACTTCTTTGACTTTTCTGGACTCAGTAGGTAGTCGAGAAAAACTGTCGAGGTTCTCGAGCTTCGAAGACGTTTTATCACTATTTATCATGCTATTTAGGTCACTATCAATTTGATTGAAGCATGCTAAGTCGAGTAGATAAATGATTTAGAATATGGGTATTAAGTTATAATCCTTATAAACTGTTATTTCCAATTTTCTAGGGTTCCGTCGTCATCAAGGAATCCTTATAGTTTCGCCATGCCCGTCTGTCCGTCCGTCCGTCCGTCCGCAGCTTAGCTTAGAGACTCTTAGTGCTAAAAAGCTATAATTTGGCATGGATATACATATTAATCACGTCGATAAGTGGTAAAATAAAACCACTTTTTTTAAATTCCTCTACACGTAAAGTGGGGATGTGTTTTTTTCTCGTCTATCCTATGGCGTGGGGTATTGCGTGTCTGTGAAACCATTTTTCGATTCAGGGATCCGTTTGCGTATAATTAAGCTTTAAATGGCTTATTTTTGTTAGAGTCAATTGTCCCTCTCCCCCCTGACAGCTAAATGGTTGCTTTTAGATAGTTTTGGGAAAAAAGTCACGGCAGTAGTATAATAAGGAAAAAAAAAAAAAAAACACTTTTACAGTAAATCTTACATAGGGACCTCCTTTTAAGTAAAAGATATACCTGTGCTAGGAGGACCCGCTCTTCAAAGACAAATTATAAAATGGTAAAAGTGATGTACAAAAGGAAAACAGAAACTAAATATTACAAGCAAAGTCTCAAATTTAACAAGATGAGACTTGAACTATAACTAAAAAAAGAATAAAAAATACAAAGAAACTTAGAAAATATATCCTAAAATAATGTCTGTGAGTGTGAGTATGCGTGTGAGTATGTGTGTGTGCATGTGAGTGTATGTATGAGTGTGTGCGTGCAAGTTTTATTTTATTTTATTTATTATTACATAATTATTATTTATTTTTCCAACTCATATTGACGATGCCTGCAGCAACAATTCAATATCATCATAGGTCTTCAGTTTCAGCCATTGAACTATTGCCTTTTTGCAGTCTTTAGTAGTCATAGGATAGATGTTAATTATTTTATTTATTTTATTATATAGGGTAACGAAATTAAGAGGAACACTATCACAGCTAAGTAGGCTTTACAATTTTGTGCCATCATTAGAGCAATGTTCGGTGCTTGCATTGTTTATGAACGTTAGTAATGACCTTTTTATATAGAATGAATAAATAACCTATTTATTTTGGTGAATGTAGTTGTTTATACGGAACCCTCTGTGCGCGAGTCAGACTCGTACTTGGCCGGTTTTTTGGAAGCAAAGGTGATTAAAGTTACAGCCTACAACTGAGAAAAATCAATCTATACAATCTATACCAATATTATAAAGAGGAAAGATTTTTTTGTTTGTTTGTTTGTTTGTACCGAATAGGCTTCGAAACGGCTGGACCGATTTTAAAAATTCTTTCACCAATAGAAAGCTACATTATTCCTGAGTGACATAGGCTATTTTTTATCTCGAAAACGGGTTCTATGGGGTGGTCCACAAGAGCCGCGGGGAACAGCTAGTCCATTATATTTTTGCATTTCGAGATTTCAACCGCCTTGTCACCGCTGATAAAATGACAATTTGTCTACAGCCGCAGCTGTCATAATTCAAAATCCGAACTCCGAAGATCAACGGCCAGTATTAACATTCCAATTTTAAACCATTAATGGTACAAACGACTTGAATATTCTTCTAACTTCTTAAGCCCTCCCAGATGGATAGCTGTCGGGTACAGATCTACAGATAAAAAGATTTTGTAATTTATTCGGTACATTACGCTTCGGATTTTAGACGAAGTTTCGACAGAGGGAGGCGAGTGAACGATCTCTTTACTTAATGTTGTTTTAGTACTGGTATATTTTTGTATTTTTTAGGAGCTCGGTCTTAAAAAGTACGATTCGGAGTTTCGGACACGTTGTCCGTTGAATGAAGACTTTTTAGTCGCTTCAATGAAAGTTTTATTCATTTATTTCTCTACGTAGTTTATAATTGTCTATTTTCAGCATAATTCTATTGCTTTATGACCGAAAATTGGAGAGAGACGCGCTCTACTACAAATAATATAAATATTTAATATAAAAAAATATATATTAAAAGCAAAAATATCACTTCACAATAAACCGGTCAAGTGCGAGTCAGACTCGCCCACGAATAGTTCCGTACCATTATCGCAAAAACTAAAAAAAAACACGTTTGTTGGATGGGAGCCCCACTTAAATATTTATTTTAATCTGTTTTTAGTATTTGTTGTTATAGCGGCAACATAAATACATCATCTGTGAAAATTTCAATTGTCTAGCTATCACGGTTCATGATATACAGCCTGGTGACAGAGAGACAGACAGACCGCGGAGTCTTAGTTTTAGGGTTTCGTTTTTACCCTTTGGGTACGAAACCCTAAAAACTTTTAGAATTTTCTCACAGACATAAATCTAACTAGATAACGCAAGTCTATCTGTATGAAAATCAAGCGTGCCACTTTTTCACACACAATTTAAAAACAAATTTACTTACCAATGAAAGGCAACATTTCGAATGCATCGGCCAACTTTTTAAACACAGTTTTTACAGCTTATTATTGCATAATTAGGATTTTTTCTAGATTTTGGTGGATTTCTGGTGCCGATAATGCCAAATGAAAAGCTCAAAGTGCGATCATTGATTACTCCGTTTATTGACACGCTTTGTACATACATTCGCGTCATCTAGTTAGATTGATATCTGTGAATTTACTGTATACTTACCTAGGTATTGTGATAAAATAGAAAATATCTAACATGAGCCCATTCTGTATATAATTTTATATAGAGTACCTAATCTACCCTCAATAAATTGTACTCACTGGGTAATAAAATAGTTGTCGAAATAATTTTCGCCCCTCATTATTTATAACTAGAAGAAATAAATAGACAAAGCTTTCATATGAAACGAAAATAGTTCATTATTTTCCATCGTGTTATTTTTCGTTTTCATTTATCTATACAATTACGAAACCTATTTTGGTCTTAACTATAATAATATGTAATTTATTATAGATAGTCGTGTGGTGGCCCAGTGGCGTAAGTCTTCGCCTCTCGTGCTTG
Source organism: Orthosia gothica (assembly GCA_949775005.1). Classification (NCBI taxonomy): domain Eukaryota; kingdom Metazoa; phylum Arthropoda; class Insecta; order Lepidoptera; family Noctuidae; genus Orthosia; species Orthosia gothica. The sequence goes on along the minus strand of OX459065.1, from coordinate 3,831,525 downwards.
AGGTCTTGAGTACAAACCCGGCCAGTACCAATGTGGTTTGTGAATTCATAGTACTTTCTTAGTTTATCATGGACATCACAATCATCGGATCATAGGCAATCATTGTTAGGAAACCTAGAATTAGAGTGGTTACACCACAGACACAAATCTAACGTCTGTGGGTTTCACACTACACGTCCGTGTCCGTGATCCGTGTCCGCGAAAAATCGGTTCAAAAATAGCCGAGTACTTCTTGTAGGGAACCCTACGCACTACATCCGAACTCTATCTGTCATAATCTGTCATAATTCAGAACATTTTGAACTTGGAACTCAAATCACGGACACGGGTCATAGTTAATGTCTGAAATCGCCATCCTGCATTGAGCAAGCGTGGTGATCAATGCTCGAGCCTTCTCTGTATGAGAAGAGGCCTTTGCCCTGCACTGGGACAGTTACATGCTGGTATTATTATCCATATCTATACTAATATTAAAGTAACGAATAAACTTAAAAACTACTGGACCGATTTCAAAAAAACTTTCACCATTGGGAAGCTACACTATCCCCGGGTGACATAGGCTAATTTTTATACCTGTATACTACGCGGGTGAAACCGCGAGGCGTCTGTTAGTTATATATAACTATGTCTGATATTGTCTTCTAATTATATGACTAAAACCTTGTGTCGGTATTTCAGCGAGGATGGCGATGTAAATAAAAATGCTTAGAAAGGCGTAAGCACTCATGTGTATTCTCATATCAAATACACAGTTACACAAAACACTGACCTAAAAGCAGCACTTACCCTAAGACTTGTTTATTATCTCACACTCAAAATTAAATATAAAAAATGAGTAATAAACTAAAAATAAACCGACTTCTAAAGCAAAACACAAAAACGTGCAAAAATAACTTACGTTTCGAAAGTCGGTGTCTTTGGTACCTCTTGTTTTTATCGTTTTTTAACATTTTTATTTCTTTATTTTTTTTGTTAGTATGTACTCTATCACTAAAAAAAAACTTAATTAAAAAAATCAAAAAACCCGACTGCTTCAAAAGCGAACTAAAAAGTCGTAAACAAGGAAAAAATCATGCTGTGCAGTCGGAGGATACATATTCGCCGGCTGGCTGACCAAAATCTGGTGTATCCTCCGCCTGCACAGCATGATTTTTTCCTTGTTTACGACTTTTTAGTTCGCTTTTGAAGCAGTCGGGTTTTTTGATTTTTTTAATTAAGTTTTTTTATTTATAACTTTTTAGTTAGATTTTTCGAATTAAATACATTTAAACATATAAGTATTATATATTTTTGAAATCACCTCTTAAAACCCTTTATTTTGATACCCCACACGATGGGTTTGGGCTATATATATAAATTTGGGCCCCCACAATATGGCACCCAAAATCCGCCATTTTTCTATTATCCAATTTTAATGTAGCCTATGACACTCGCAGGGTTAAGACGCATCGATTGACGTACGAATCATCAAAATCGGCCAACGCGTTTGGTCTCTGGAACGCCACATAGGAACAAACATACATACATACATACATACATACATAGACTGATAAGCACATTACCCTCCTTCGGCAGTCGGGTAAAAAGTGAGCTGACTGTAAACTTTGCCAATAAAAAAGATTATGATCTGAAAAGTAGTTTCGGAGAAATGTGTGGACAAACATACATACATACAATTACAAACAAACATACATACATTTATGAAATTTGGCACACGTGTTTAGAAGCCCATACAGGTTATATGTATACCTAGTGAAAACTATTGTTTCCTAAAATTCTGTCTAAGCATTGAGCAATATTTAACCACACACTTGGGGTTGGCGTCCCTAATAGGGTGACAAAGCAGTCTGGGCTATTTTAAGTACCCTATTCATTTATTTTGTGTTGACCTTTACTTAAGGCGCTTCGTAGTTTTAAGTGCAACATGCCGATGTTCTTACACATTAAACGTTGCAGTGAAGAATATAATTTAGTTCAAAATGTACCTACTCAGTGCTTTGGACTTCCCCTTAATTTATACTTTTTGGTCAAAATATCATTCCATAAAATGACTTCGTTTTTTTTGCATTTTTCTGCAATTAGGAATCCTTTCTTTCAAATAATATTACGTTAATTAGTAAGAGAATTACTGCAGTTGTATACTGTGAAGAACTGAACACAATCAATGGATATAATATTATTAATTAGGCATATTAATATTTTTTTAGCAAATGAGTGTAATTTTAAATATTTTGACGCGCAAAGCTTTTAGTTTATGGATAATGATGCGACTCATTTATCAGAATCATTATTACAGAGGATTATCGCCGTTCTGCAAGTGCATTATCCCAGACATAAATCTAATTAGATTTAGTCCGACCATTTGTACGAAAATCAAGCGTACCATAATTTTTTACCCGACCGGGTTGTTTTTCGCGCGTATCATGTATGTATGTAATATTATTTATTACCTCATATCTTTCAAACTACTAGACGGATTTATTTAATTAAGACATCGTCAGCCACGTCTGGACCGCCCAAGTATTCTTGAATAAGTGACATTAAAAAAATCATGGCGGATTTTTGGCGCCATATAGTGGGGTCCAATTTTTATTTTAATCCAAGCCCATCTAGTGGTGAATCAAAATGAAGAGTTTTAAGAGGTGGTTCCAAAAATATATAGGTACCTGTTATTTACATGTTTAAAAATAATATGATAACTAAATACATACATACATATATACATAAACTCACGCCTTTTTCCCATGGGGGTAGGCAGAAACTACAGAACGCCACCTGCTACGATCTAAATAGTTGTAAATAAAAAGTTAATTATGAAACTCAGCGATAGCGCATCAGTGAAATGAAGAAATTACCTTATACCAACGTATAATATAACAATTAAACTAATAGGAAACATCACCTACCCTCCAAAAAGCTGCAAAGCTGAAGTGGGACTAGGAAGGCCATGCCTCCCAAATGCTGTCTAAACTGTGGGCCCTTAAGGCGGTACCCCGAGCAAAACGCCGCGCAAGCCGTTTTTATGCTGTTTTTAGGAGCTATCTACTCGTTATTTAAAAAGAAATATCAATGAATAAAAATACATTAAAATTCTACATAATATTGATTCTAAAATGGTAGATTTCGTTTTTTTTTAAATGTTGTGTATATTTCACTAATCTCCTTCAAAAAAAACATTAAATTAGAAATAATTATTGATATTTTGCATCTCCTCGTAAAGTGTTCATTAATTATTAGACAATTTAATAACGAACATTTTTGTAGAATAATTTTTTGACGCTTCATTTGCTTGATATGAAATCAAGCAGGATATACAACTGACCTAGGCCGATAGGGACGAATACACGTTTATAAATAGATTAAAACCTAATGGCGACTCGGAATACTCTGCCAGTCGCCAAGCAGTTATTAAACATGTTTAGTAATGCGATTGACTGAATCTTTGAAACCCGGTTTTAATTCTCGAGTAGGACAAACATTATGTTGTATGGCAGATAGGAATACTGAATCTGGGTGTTCCTGTACCTATGTGTGTAGTTTGTTTGCAATGAAAATACTTGGCTAGATACAATAGGTTGTAGGACTAAGGACATACTAGTTGCCGCTTATGGGAGAAATATGAATGCAGCAAGAACTTCTTCTTTTTGAGAGCAGTGGTGGCCCAGTGGTATCGGCCGCGACTTACAAGATGTAGGTCGTGGGTTCGAGCCCAAGCAGACGCTTTACTTTGTGTAAATTATTTCTTCACCACTGCTCTCAAAAAAGGTGAAGGAAAACATCGTGAGGAAACCGGCATGTCCTAGAACCAAAAATTCGAAGATACATCATCACACACATCCACCAACCCGCACTGGGCCCGCGTGGTGGATTACGGCCCATTCCCTCTCACAGAGAAGAGGCCTGTGTCCCAGCAGTGAGAATATTAATAGGCTGATGATGATGATGTGAAGAACTTCTTCGTCATGTCGAATAATGATGACTCCATATGTTTATGCTTTCGAGGAGCTCGTGGCTAAATAATAACAGCCGCACTGGTCGATCGTCAAAGTTAAGCAACGATTAACGAGGTCGGTCCGGGGATGTGTGACCATTTCAACATACCGGGTTTCCTCCGTGCCTCGGCAAGCACGTTAAGCCGTTGGTCCCGGCTGTCATTTGAAGATCTTTGACAGTCGTTACGGGTAGTCAGAAGCCTGAAATCTGACACCAGTCTTGCCAAGGGGTACCGTGTTACCCAGTTACTGGGTTGTGGAGTTCAGATAGGAAGTCGCTCCATGTAAAATACTGGTACTAATCTAAATCCAGTAAGACTGGAAGCCGACCCCAATGTAGTTGTGAAAAGGCTAGGCAGATTGATATGTTTATGCTTTCACCAAAACTCTGACACATTAACAGAATTCTGTATCAGTGATCTTGCAGTACATTTGTTTGTACCTAGCTACTGTTAGTTCTCATTGATTATATTGACCCTCCATTGTCCACAGTTGCATTGTGACTCATTAGAGTATCCTCATCTGACTAATTTGATCGTGCAGGGCCCTCAAAAGACGGCGTAGTCGGTACAAAAAAATAAAAGCCGTAGACAAAAGTTATTCAGCATTAATGGCGCGCACAGATCACCATCCATGACAGTACGACAGTTTGTTTAGACACGTCGATAACGTTTGTGACATTCTGACAGTAATTTATTGCGTAATAAGAGTCCCCTTTACGCGGGAACACGTTCACAAAATGGCGGCGTTTCGTCGCGTGACGACCGCGCCACACGCGAAACCATTCTTTGTCATTGTTTCTATTATTTTTCATCGTAACAGTTCAATTTGCTCTCAAGTATTGATCGTCTGTCCCTTCGTTATCAAAATATTGGTCATTTGTTTCGATGTGAGCTATCTATTTGGTTTTTAGGAAGGTATTGTGTTCTTCGGTTTATTTTTTATTATACTGTGCACCTAAGCTCTTTTATCATTACGGTATTGAGTGTGCCTGGCAGGTCCTTATGTCATCCTCAATATTTTTATCGAATTTAAAAAGATATTATTTAAACAAACTTTTTAGCTAACTATGCATTGTCTTTCAAACCAAATGTGTATGCAAAATTACAAGGCAAGATTAATCAAAGCTTGTAAAAACAGATTGAAAAAGTACTAAGTAAGAACTGTAATAATTAGCAGTCCAAATCAGACAAAACTGAAGCTTTAGCAAAAACCTTACAAGATTTTGAATGTAGGAGGGATTCATAAAGAGCATAATAACGAGATAAATTTTGTAAGAAAATATTATTTCCACTCTCCCAACTAAATAACACCCACTACGAAGAAATATTTACTACGAAGAAATATGTAACAGGAAACTAACAATAAAGTCTATTTTCGTACAAAATTGAACTTTAAATGAAATATCCAACATAGAAACAAGATCCTTAATAGTGCCCCTAGCAATAATAATAGATACCTATGGGTATTATACAGAGCTAATCAACATTGCAATTCAATTAAATAAAATAATACATGCCTGCTGCATTGCTACATGATTACCTTAAGCATTGCAAAGTATTCGGTTTATATATCCTCCTTAGGATCTTTGCTGATATGCTACTTTTAGAGTGACAGCACGATTGGCACTGCTCCGTTGGTCTCGCGGTCGCATTCTGTTCAGCATTGGGTCCAGCAGCCTTATTACTTAATGAATCTGGCAAGGCAAAGGACAGAGTGTGAACTACAATATATACATTATTATTCACTTCAGTATGTTTTTCAATTTTATGCACCTGTCATGTTATCTCTCCACCACCCTTGGTTGACTGGTAGAGAATGCCTCAGGCATTAAATCCACCTATGTATCTCTATGTTGAGATGAAAGACGCTATGTGGATTCCCGTCTATGTGATTGGTCGGTTTTTTTTGACCCAACCCTTGTCAAGGGATCGGTCAGAAAGATGAACTTAATTGTATCAACATTCCAAAGTGTAGATCTCTTTGGAAAAGAACGTGCAAAAAACTCCGTGGCCTACGCTACAAAACATTTTTTACAATATCATTAGCCAATTATTGTAAAAGCTAATCGTCGATGCGATTAACAAGCAGAGGTAAACACAGCGAGCGCGATGCAGCACCGAACCAGTCGTTGAAGAGTAATATTCTGTGCTGATACCACTGAAACCGCTGAAACGCTATATATTTTGTGATTGCAATCGAAAGTTGAGTTGCCAAACACGAGAAAATGTAGCATTGATATTGTCGCAAAATCATTACCATCACACGCCAGTCGTGCGGGGACAACCGTAGTTGAAATGGTATGTATTAAGAAAGAGGGATGACCAACCTTATCAAGGGTATCCGAAGGTATCGTCTTACCCAGTTACTGGGTTGTGCAGGTAAGATGAGCAGTCGTTCCCTATAAAATACTGATTCTCAGCTGCATCCTTTTGGACTGTAAGCCGACCCCAATATAGTTGGTAAAAGTCTAGGCAGGATGATTGATGAAGTCGCAAAATCGTTCATGCAAAAACTAGTTCTACAACGTCTGTAAGGACCCTTACATTTATGAATGAATACGAATTGGTTTGCATTTGCCGAGAACAAGTTTCTTAGCGCATGTTATTTTCCGTCTTCAAGTTCGTTTCCAAGTAATTCTCGATTTGCTAGTAGTAGTTGTTTTATTAATTGGTAGTGTCTCTCGATCTCTGAGATAAAGAAAATTGTTGAAAACTTATATTAAGGTTACACTAATCGAAAATTCTTCCATACAAACGTAGTCTAGAGATTACTCCACTGTTTGACGATGTACGTTCAAAATAAAAAAATAAATCAATTTTTCTTATCATTATCTAGTCCTGTATAGAAACAAAATAGTAAAAAAATAATATGTTTGAAAGTTATGAGCGTCGAAAGTTCCATATTTCAACACCAATTTTAACGCATCTTTGAGCGGAAATAAATACCATAAGTAGAAGGAAAATTGCAAAGCGGCCTCCATACAGGGATAGATTAGTAATTCAACAATGCAAATAATGTTATTTTATAAATATACATTTAGTTGTTTTTTCATGATATCTAGACTACCAAAGGTCTGTTTATAAAATTTCACGCGCTCGTTTTCGTCCTAAATCATCATCCATTTCGATAAAAATTTGGAAACGTGCTAATTCGTACGCGAACTAGCTTCTTACTGCTCATCACAGCATCTATTTCCTTTGCACGTGTTGTCGGATATGATAGCATGCATTTTAACCCCGCGCACAAAATAATTCGTGCCGTCGACTAGTTCAACCTTAAGCAGCAACAACAATACTGATTTGTATCCGTACTGTGCAACTTAAGATTCAGTTCCAGCATCAGGCAACTACAAGTAGTTAGCCGGGCTTTTACTGAATTGAAAACTGGACTTGTTTGGCGCAGCTATACAATGTCATTGTTTTAGTAATAAGTTTTCTTTGCACCTACGTCGTCTGTGTGTAATATTGCGGTTCTATCTGATCCGCAGATGATGAACAACTGATATTGTATTCTGCATACCCTGATTTCTGTACGCTACAAGAACTGATTGGACGCCACTGATGTTGCTGAACTAAGCCAAATTCTGGTTCGACTGCAACAAGATTTCCGTCAACGCACTGCAGCACTAAATAACAGGGGACCCACAGAGTACATTTTTTAAGCAGGGTAGGTCCCTCATGAGCTCTTAGAACAGGCTTAGTGACACTGACAGATGTATATGACTTGTTAACCGCTAATTAGCAAACACAATAGAAATTACCATTGTCTTTCGCCGCTACGGAAAATATAGGACTTTACTTGATATTTGGACACCTTTTTAACGGCTGCAAGGAAAGGGTTATGTTTTTCGCGCGTATCTTGTATGTATGTAAGTATGTTTGTAAGTATGTAATATTCTTTATTACCTCGTATCTTTCAAACCAATTGACGGATTTTATAATTAAGACATCTTTAGATAGGTCTTGGCCGCCCAAATGTTCTTAGATAAGTGCCGTTAAAAAAAATAACATGGCGGATTTTGGGCGCCATATTGTAGAGGTTGCAATATTTTTTTTCTTTGCAACCCATCGAGTGGGGTATCAAAATGAAGGGTTTTTAGAGATGATTACAAAAATACATACCACTTATATGTTAGTGTAAGTATTTATAAAAAAAAATTCATTAAAAAGTTGTAAATTAAAAAAGCTAATTTATAAAATCAAAAACCTGACTGCTTAAGAAGCGAACTAAAATGCTGTAAATTAGAAAAAATCATGCTGTGCAGTCGGAGGATATATATTCGCGAACTGCCTGATCCTCCGCCGATTTTTAATTTTGATTTTCAAATAAGCTTTTTTTTTGTTGGTTAATAATAAAACTTTATATTTTTTTTTTGACAATGTCTAAAAACCTGGGTTTCAAACTATTGGTAATAAATAATAGGTACCCCCTGTCATTGATGAATTAGCGCACCCTTGTTAACCTTAAGTCTAACCCTTAATAGGTTAGATTGGGCCTTTTCAGTCCCCTTGAGGGTTAATCGATTCCGTGGTGTTACTATCGGGTAGATAGATAATTTATCTTGCAAACGAACATCGAAATAGAATTACAAACAAAATCAATGCTGCAACATCTGCCAAGCCATTGCCCACCTACGTTGAGGTCGCATCCAGCCTAAACTGATACAGCTGCTTGTAATTGGAGAGAATTACTATCTTATAGCCCTCCTAAACGCATTTACCTACTTGGTAACACGATACCTACAGATAGCCTTCACTATCTGCATTTCTAACTATTCACATCGACGGACCGATTTACCGACATAGCCCGAAGAATTTCCTCTATTGTCAGATAAAGTAAATCGAAATAGACGCGACAATAGCAAACTATGCATTCCTAGATCTAGGACAGCACTATTGCGGAAAAGTATAATATTCTGTATGGCGCCAATTATTTATAATACATTACCAAAATATTGGAGGGAATATACAACAAATAAATTAAGAATTAGTTTAAAACGCCTTTTATTAGAGAAAGTCTATTACAGCACTGACGAATTTTTGACTGATAAATTAATTTGACTTGTGTGAATTATGCAGATTTTATTTCTAATTACTATGACATTTAATTGACTAATTTTATATACATTTGTTTGATGAGTTGATGACATAATGCTGTAGTATATTTTAATTTTTAAGTTCTAATTTGGATTATTGATTATTTGTATAATGGATAAGTTTTTTAATTACTTAATGTTTACTTGAGGAAATACGGGCGGAGAGACTTTTGAAAAATAGGTATTTGAAAAAACTATCGCTGTCGCTCTGCGAACTGCGAGCGCGTGGCGCCCGGCCGCCATACCCATGTGTGAGTAAGTTAACAGTGTGTGCGTGCCTCCAAAACGCTCCCGGCCGCGGCTCGCGCATTTCTTGTAATCGCCCCAGTCACTCGTTACTTTTGTTGTTGTGGATTGTGGACAGATATCCAACAATATATGTTATTCTTAACAGCAAACGCAGAAAATCTTTTTTTTGGACTTGACTAATAATACTGTAGTGCAATTTATTAATGTAATTGCTAAATTTATTGGCGGAAAAAGAATTAACTTTGCAGGAAGTGGCTCATATCACATCAGTAAAGATGTTATGGAGTAGTAACTTCATGGAATAGCGAAGGGCTATTCATGCTCGCATTCAAAAAAAATACAGGATGCAGTCCGGACCAATATACACAAAAAATATAGAACAAAAGCAGCGTTCGAAAAAATTTACAGAGATTTACCGAAAAAGGAAACTGACGTATCCCAAAGACGGAACGAGCAAAATAAAAAGAACTACATAACCTGTTAAAACTACGGTCGCTTAGAGTTGGAAGAAATATCTTCTTCCTGCCTTTGGATTTATATAAATTAAAAGAAAAATAAATTTCTTGAAAGATTGCTCTCAACTAAGGATGTTCAAAGAAAAATAGTGGGGGCCAAAGCGATAATAGCTTATAGGAAATTGAAAGACTAAAGAGGCTTACGGCATCGAATTTTGGGCGAATATGTAAGATGCGACCGAAAACATCGGTTCGCAAAATATGAGAAACGTTATTATATAACAAATTTAAAGGAACCGTGGCTACCAATTATGGCAAGGAAAAGGAATCTGAAGCGATCGATAGATTTATCAAGCACACGGGGCTACAGGTATTAGAGTGTGGAATGTTTATCGATGAAAACAAACCCTTTTTAGCGGCAAGCCCGGATGGTCTGGTAGGTGAAGACTCGATAATAGAGGTAAACTGTCCTTATGAAATTGCAAGTATGTCGCCTGAAGACGGAATTCATCAAAAATAAATGGATTTAGAGCTGTTTTCAAGGGTCATCACTAATCATCTCTGTAGACCACACACATACGCGGCAGGTTATACAGAAGTCCGAAGAGTACAACCTGCCTCTCTGTTTAGCGATTGTGGAATACGAGAAAGCCTTCGATTCGATCGACACTTGGGCTGTACTGAAGTCTCTCCAACGGTACCAAATTGACTACCGGTACATTTAAGTGTTGAAATGTTTGTATAAAAACGCTTCGCTAAAAACTTCAGGATCAGAACTCGGAACCCGTCCTTATGCAGCGAGGTGTGAGACAGGGCGACGTAATATCTCCAAAACTGTTCACCGCTGCACTGGAGGATGTCTTCAGGGTTCTGGACCGGAAAGAGCTAGGCATAAATGTCAATGGCTAATATACATCACTCACCTTCGGTTTGCCGACGATATAGTGGTCATGGCTGCGACTATGGAGGACCTCAGTACAATGCTCGATGACCTCAGTAGAGCTTCCTAAAGAATGGGTCTTAGGATGAACATGCACAAAACCAAGGTGATGTTGAATGTCCATGTTACACTCACTCCAATCAAGGTCGGATACTCTACACTCGAAGTTGTGGGTGACTATGTCTACCTGGGACAAACGATCCAGTTGGGTAGGGCCAACTTCGAGAAAGAGGTCAACCGTCGAATCCGACTTGGCTGGGCAGTGTTCGGGAAGTTGCGGTATCTTCTCGTCCAACTTACCACAGTGTCTCAAGACGAAAGTCTATGACCAGTGTGTGTTGCCAGACATATGGCTCTGAGACATGGTCGCTTACTATGGGCCTCAGCAGAAAGTTTACAGGCACCCAAAGGGCAATGGAGAGGGCTATGCATGAAGTTTCCTTGCGTGGTCGAATCAGAAATGTAGAAATCCGCAAGAGAACCAGGGTTACCGACATAGCCCGAGCAATAGAATTTGGCAAGCCCGAGAATTGCCACATTTAAGTGGGGAGGGCACATTGCTCGCAGAACGGATGGCCAATGGGGCAGAAAGGATCTGGAGTGGCGACCGCGAATCGGAAGACGTTGCATTGGAAGGCCTCCCACCAGGTGGACCGATGACTTGGTGAAGGTTCCGGAGATCCGCTGGATGCGAGGCGCACGGGACCGATCAATATGGTGACCCTTGGGGGAGGCCTATGTCCAGTAGTGGCTGATATGATGACGATGAAATAGATTTATGTATGTTTAAAGGCAAAATGTTACAATTAAAACAGAATCACATTTACTTCTACCAAGTACAAGGCCAACTACACATAACTCGTCGAGATTTCTGTTATTTTATTTAGGTAGTCCCAAAAGCTAAAAGCTTTTGGGACTACCTAAAAAAATTCAAAATATTAAGAGGGACGATGCATTATGGCATAAAAATGGAACCATTATTAGAAAAGTTCGATAGATTTGATTTGATTTGAAAAGTTCTACCACATTAGTGGCAAGCCTAAGGCATTAGTTTTAGCCTAAGGCCTTTTACCAGAAATCATTGACGGTTGGATACCAAAGAATAAACCAGTGAGAGAAAGCACGTCGTCATAATCTGCCAAGCCTTTTCCCATCTACGTTGGAGTCGGATGCAGCTGCATACCAGTATTTTGATGGATCGACTGCCTATCTGACCTCCACAACCAGTTACTGGGTAATATGCAACCCCTTGGTAAAACGGGTCAGACTTTCGGGCTGTCAAAGCCGAAAATAACAGCCGGGACCAACGGCTTAACGTGCTTGGCGAGACACGGACGGGTCTTGGTATGTAAAGATGGTCACCCATCCCAACCACGGCAAGCAAATCTTAACCTGATCGATTGACCCGTGCGGCTGACGTTGAAATAAGTTTAATTTCGCTGATGTACCTGGTAGGCGATCTAGAGATTGCGGATACCTATCCGATATATAATTTACTGTTTTGTATTGAAAACTTTTTGTAATACACATTTATAGACATGCACTTTATTTTATTTTGTATCCAATACTTTTTAATACTTCTATTTGTATTTCTCACGAACAGCACATGTAAACAATATAAATGTGTTTATCGATAACTTTTTTCAACACTAGTATATCGATATTATTTTCAACTACTACGCATCACCTTTCCGTCTGTGTACGTATTATGCAGACCCCTTGGGTCTCACCCCGCCCACAAATTCGTGCGATAAGGACAACTGCAGATTCGACAAATTTTCTTAAGTAAAAAGTCATAATTCGAGGTTTGGCTCTCGTCTGTTTTCTCCTCCAATATTGGACCGATTTAAAAGATATTTCATAAACTGAATAAGAAGAATATTTACTATGTCCCTATGTTTTCCTTTTTTCATTAATAGTTGTCAAATTTGTACACTAGGGCTCTGAAGACAGCGACTCAATACAGACAATTTTGAGCATTTTGAGAGGGTTCTAGTTCTTATACGGATAATATATCACCAAAAAGGAAAACATAGGGACATAGAAGAAGTTGATATTTATTTTACTGTAAAAAATCATTGCTTTAAGTTCATAAACCAGAGAGAAAACAGACGAGAGCGTTTGTATGGAGAAAAGACCACCCCCGTTTCCTCTTAAGGCAAAACATGACAGTGATAAATTTAATGTAACATCTTGCATGCCATGTGTGTGCATACTCATGTTTTGAACAAATAAATGATCTTGAACAAATAAATGATCTTAATTGCCAAACTTAAAAAGTGTCAGTGGGCAGGGCACATTGCTCGCAGAACGGATGGCCGATGGGGCCGAAAGGTTCTGGAGTGGCGACCGCGAACCGGAAGACGTTGCGTTGGAAGGTCTCCTACCAGGTGGACCGATGACCTGGTGAAGGTTGCGCTGGTTACGAGATGCACGGGACCGGTCAATGTGGCGACGCTTGGGGGAGGCCTATGTCCAGCAATGGACGTTTTTCGGCTGATATGATGATGATGATCACATCGACGGAGATCCCAGAGAATATTTTAGCAAGCTTATGAAGCACACTAAATTAATAGCTGAGTCGATGTGACTTGATGAAAGAACACCAAAATTAAATTATATTTAAAAAATTGGGTTGGGAACCGTACAGGGTATCCTTTCGGCTTTTAAAACCTTCCTGATAAACTGGTACACTGGTAAAGAGTATAAAAAATAACAAAAGGCAGCCCATTCAGAACTCAAGGCAAAAATCGACCAGTAATAAAGAAAGAAAGAAAGAAAAGAAAGAAAACCATTTTGTTTGGCACACACAGATACAGACAATGTAGGTACAAATAAAAGGAAAAGTAATTTAAAAAAAAACGGCCAAGTGCGAGTCGGACTTGCGCACGAATGGTTCCGTACCATTATCGCATAAAACGGCAAAAAAAAACATGTTTGTTGTATGGGAGCCCCATTTAAATATTTATTTTATACTGTTTTTAGTATTTGTTATTATAGCGGCAACAGAAATACATCATCTATGAAAATGTCAAGTGTCTAGCTATCACGGTTCATGAGATACAGCCTGGTGACAGACAGACGGACCGCGGAGTCTTAGTAATAGGGTCCCGTTTTTACCCTTTGGGTACGGAACCCTAAAAAACAATTACAATCATAGTGTGCCCCGCGGCTGCGCCAAAAAGGTCCAGTTCAGCAAAATGCCAGACAACTGGGAGTTGCCTGACGCTGGTTTTCAACTGAACCTTACGTTGAAGAGTACGGATGTAAATCAGGCCACACAATCTTGCACTTGCCTAAACCTCATTACAAACGATTATTAAAAAGTAATGTGGCACCGGAAATAATAAAACTTAGAAGATACGCATCTGATCGAGTTATACAGCCATAAATATGTCGGACAAGTAATTAGAGCGCGTTTGTACTGATGCCACGATTGTGGCAGGTAGATAATTGAATTACTTACAGATTTAGTGGTGAGTGTTTTTTTTAGGGTTCCGTGTCTCATAGGGAAAAGGATGCCTTGTTTATAGTATCACTTCGTTGCCTGTCTGTGTGTTAAATTATTTTTTGGTCATATTGTAACTTGTTAAAATAAATGTTAAATACTTAGGTCTACGGAAAACGAATACTGAGATACATTGGGGCTGTAAATTAATCGAGCCACCATTATTAAAAAAAAAACCGGCCAAGTGAGAGTCGGGCTCGCGTACGAAGGGTTCCGTACTTGGTAAATTGCGGTTTACGATTTATGACGTATTAAAAAAAACTACTTACTAGATTTCGTTCAAACTAATTTTCGGTGGTAGTTTTCCATAGATACCCGACACATATGGGATAGATGAAAAAAAAAAAACTAGTTCCAGTTTCAAGTATGCGAACCCCAATTTTTTTTTTTTGTAATTTGTGAAAATCTTAATGCGGTTCACAGAATACACCTACTTACCAAGTTTCAACAGCATAGTTCTTATAGTTTCGGCAAAAAGTTGCTGTGACATACGGACGGACAGACAGACAGACAGACCGATAGACAGGACGAATCTATAAGGGTTCCGTTTTTGCCATTTGGCTACGGAACCCTAAGTTACTATAGTTTTACTGTCTATATGTCTGTATAAACTATCTGGGAGCAAAATTTCATCCATTTCCGTACTTTCACATCCATCATCTCCACTAATCCTACTTACTATTTATTTATTTATTATTTATTTATTTATTTATGTACACACAAAACACTTAACAGAGAAAAGAAAGAATACAGATAAAAGAGCACATAGGTACTGCTTATTTCAATAGAAATTTCTTCCAGCAGACCTGCGACAGGAAAGTTGGATGATATACGAAGACACAGTGTGTAGAAGGAAATAAGGAAACTTAAAATATACTAACAACTATATAATTTAACTAATTATCTATACTATCTATACTAATATTATAAAGAGGAAAGGTTTGATTTTTTGTTTGTTTGTTTGTTTGTATGAATTGAATAGGCTCCGAAACTACTTGGCAGATTTGAAAAATTCTTTCACTGTTGGAAAGCTACATCATTCCTGAGTGACATAGGCTATATTTCATTTTCAAAAAAAATAGGCATCCTTACTAAAATTACGATAACGTAATCCAATTGCGTGCGCTGCGAAAACTATTGATGATAGAACAAAATGATATACTACATTTTTTTAGAACACACCATTATCTACAAAAAATCAGCGGCAGCATATCTCTAACTATTACAGTCATGTCACAATAAGCGTTTTTTTATTGAAAAAAAGAAATTAAAATACCACCGCTACAAAAAGCTCTTTATTTGTACCTTGGTATTAACCCTTATCAAAATAAATGATGTATTATTTAAGACTGCTTCAATATCTTTATATTACTTTTTGAATTATTCGATTCTGACAATCCATTCAAAAGATATCACGAGTTAAAAAAAAATTAAAAAATAAACTGTATTCGGCTAGCTATGCGTTGTAGGCGTCACTCGGGCAGGGGTACGGGAGGGGGGTTAAGATCACGAAATAAACTTGC
This sequence comes from Orthosia gothica, assembly GCA_949775005.1. Classification (NCBI taxonomy): domain Eukaryota; kingdom Metazoa; phylum Arthropoda; class Insecta; order Lepidoptera; family Noctuidae; genus Orthosia; species Orthosia gothica. The sequence continues at coordinate 3,815,760 of OX459065.1, read as the reverse complement.
CGCGCGGCTCACTCGCGCGGTCGGCTCCCTACGTGATGGACGTATGCGGAATTTACTTATAAATTACTCAATTATTATTATTTCTATCTGTTCTAATATTATAAAGCTGAAGAGTTTGTTTGTTTGTTTGTTTGTTTGTTTGAACGCGCTAATCTCAGGAACTACTGGCTGGAATTGAAAAAATCTTTTTGTGTTGGATAGTCCATTTATCGAGGAAGGCTATAGGCTATATAACATCACGCTGCGACCAATAGGAGCTGAGCATAAATGAAAAGTGTTGCAAAAACGGGCAAAAATATTCCTTTTTGAGAGCTTCCATTGCGTGCGCTGAATCATGTATGTGGGGTAAGTAGAGTAGGATAGGTAGGGTAGGGTAGGGTAGTGTAGGGTCGGGTAGGGTAGGGTAGGGTAGTGTAGGGTAGGGGGTAGGTAATTGAAGACGGCGCCTACCACTCGGCGCTCTGCGAACTAGGGAGGTTCCCCGGACATGGTCCGAGACCTTGGGGACTCGTTTTATTAAAGGTAAAAATTTTTACATTGTCTTATTATCTATACATTCATTTACTCCAGTCTCTTGACGAGTGTCTTAAGTTTAACATGTTATCCTAGTAATAAAATTTCTTATATTTAACATCAGTATATCACATTAGCAATAGCGGGTTTCTGTTGGTTTGCAGATGTTTATTGCTCTGTTCGCTTCCGATCCTACATGGCAATGTAGGATTTCGAGCGTTGGTGTTATTATTTACTTATTTTTATTTACTACCTTTTGTGTTACTTTTAGGCAGTATTCTGTAAATTCTGTTCTATACTTTTTGTTTGATACAAGTTCCTTTAAGTTGCCCTGTGTGATCTGTAGCCCTAGCTGCTGTTCAGTGTTAAACCTGTCTAGGGCATATACCGGGCAGTCCGTGATAACGTGGATCGCCGTTTCGGCTACGTCATCGTCACAGGTGCATGATGGGCTTTCCTTACACTTGAACCTGTTCAGGTATTCTGAAAACCCACCATGCCCCGTCAAAACTTGCGTTAAATGCCCTGTTGGTCTCAATTTTCTGACGGTCTTATATGCCTCCACGGCGTCCGGGAAAAATATTTTTGTGGTGGCGGCTGTATCACCCATTGAGTATCTCCGGTTCCATTCGACGAGCGAATCCTGACGGATTTGTCGCTTGACGAATGAAACCGGGCGCTGGTCGTAGTCTGGTTTCTTTTTTAGTTTTAATGCCGCTTCTTTTGCCAACTGGTCGGCTCTCTCGTTCCCCTCCAGTCCCGCGTGCGCCTTGATCCAAAACAGAGCAACATGCTTGTTTTGGATGCTGCACTGCCTCAGGTTCTCCCGGGCTTCGACTGCAAGGGGATGAAGAGAGCGGTAGTTTTTGACCGTTTCCAGTGCCGATCGCGAGTCACTGAAAATACCATATGTAAAGTCTTTTTGCTTGGCGATCTCCCGCGTGGCTTTACATATGGCCAGCAGTTCTGCCTGGTAGACCGTGCAGTAGGACGACAGTTTGATTTTCTGGCATTTGGTCTCGGCGCCATTGCTCCAAAAAGACAATGCCGCCCCCACCTTGCTGTCGATCTTGCTGCCGTCCGTATAGATCTGCACTGCTTGTGAGCAGTGGTCTGCAAGTTGGTCCTGATCTGCCAGGCATATGAACTGCAGGCTCATATGCTCCGCCGGGTGGGGTGTAGAGGCAAATGCGGTGCGTCGCTCTACGTCCCCATCTCCCAGCGCCGACTGGGGCAAACCCCTCCTCGCCTCATATAGGGCAGCTGCCTCTCGTATTCGGAGGTCGAGGGGAAGCATCCCCGCCAACACTAGTGCCGAGTTCAGGGAAACGGTGCGATAGGACTTGCACAGTTTCTGTGCAAATCCCCGCTGGACCGCATTTAACCTCTTTGTGACGCACTGTTTTGTGGCTGCAGGTGCCCATGCACCTGCCGCGTACATTATTACCGGTTCCACCACTGCCGTGTACATGGTGCGGATGACGTCGGGGTGGAGGCCCCAGCTGACCTTCGCAGCCCTCGACAACTGCTTATAAAAGTCCGTCGCCTTCTGACAAACGTTGGCGACGTGCTTGTTGAACGTAAGCTTGTTGTCGATTGTTAGCCCCAGGATCTTGATTTCCTGCTTCATGCCAATGGCTACCCCTCCCATGCTGAGCCGTGGGGTGTCGAACTTCAGTTTCCGCGTGATTACCATCGCATTGGTCTTATGCGGTGCGAATTTCAACTTATTGCTGACACCCCACTGATATACATGGGCGAGGGCGTCATTGGCCTTCCGCTCAATCTCGATCGCTGTATCGCCATCGAATACTAGCACCACATCATCAGCGAAGGCTTGGCAGTAGTGTTCCCGATCTACCAGCCCTTTTAGTAAGGGGTCCAGAAGGGTGTTCCAGAGCATCGGCCCTCCGATCGATCCCTGGACACAGCCCTTCGAGGTTTCCCTTACCACTTCAACTCCAGCGTACCTGACCCTGACCCTTCGGTCACTGAGGTAGCTGTCCACGACTCTCCTCACGTTTACCGGGCAATTTTCCTCAGCCAGTCTGGTTCTTATGACAGGCCACCATGTGCTGTCGAAGGCCCCCTCTATGTCTAGCGAGACCACTACTATCAGCTTTCGCTCACTGAGCTTGCTGCGAATGTGGCCTACCAGATCATAGAGGGAGTCTTCCGTGCTCCTTTGGGGCATGAACCCGTACTGGCGAGTACTGAGTTTCGGTATAATGTGCCATTTAACTCTGTTCATGACCATTTTCTCCAGGACCTTTCCCAGCACTGGCAAAAGACCAATTGGTCGGTATGACTTTGGAGCTGTGTAGCTCTCCTTCCCGGGTTTCCTTAGGATCACAACTGTGGCCTCCTTCCAGGTCCCGGGAAAGTAGCCCAGCTCCAAGCACTTATTGGCCAGTGCTAGGAAAGTTTCCGGATCATGGTCAATCGAATGCTGGCAGATATCGGCTGTCAGGCCATCGGCACCGGGGGCCTTTTTGGGATTAAATGAACGCAGGGAGGAGTTTAGCTCCTCGATGGTGAACGGTGGGTCATGAATCTCATCATGGCCCATGACGTTCACCTTTTCCGCCATCGCTCTTATATTTTTGTGCTCCACTGCGTCATCTTCCTCCCTATCCCCGGGGTAGAAGGTTTCCGCCAGCAATTCGGCAGAGTGGAGGTTGTCCAGCGCCTTTCCGTTCACGGTCAGGGGCAAGTCCTCATGCCTCTTTTTGGTTCTGCCTATGACGCGGTATATGCCGTCCCATAGCCCTTCCCCGTCTTGTCTTTCACAGAAAGCTTTCCAGCTTTCTGTTTGAGCTTTTTTGCATTTATCCTCATATTCTTGTTTAATTTGCAGGTACTCAGCGACGACGGCCTCTCGCCTAACGGGTGCTGCACAACGGATCCTACGCCTTTTTGTGGCGACTGCCTTCTTCAGCGTGGCGAGCTCGTCTGACCACCATGGTAAGCTGACCTTGTTTTTTGGCTTAGTAAGGGGTATACTCTTATTGGCTGAATCTATAATTGTGTTCTGGTATATTTCTATTTTGTTTTCTAGTTCTGTTTTGTTTTTAATTTTGTGTATTTCCTGAATGTTAAATTTATTATCTAAGAGCAACTGGGTCAGTTTCTCATGAAACTGATCCCAGTCTGCTTTTCTGCTATGATATTTTCGTGTTGTATTTCTGATTTGTATACCCCTTGCCTTCTCCAAGGCCAGACTGAAGGTGATGGTGTTGTGGTCCGAGCTCGTCAGGCCTTCGACGACGTCCCAGTCGTCCACTAGGCCGAGTAAATCCGCCGTGCAGACCGTTATGTCTACTCTACTGGAGTCTCTGGAGACTCTACTCTACTGGGTAGGGTAGTGTAGGGTAGGGTAGTGTAGGGTCGGGTAGGGTAGGGTAGGGTAGTGTAGGGTTGTGTAGGGTCGGGTAGGGTAGGGTAATGTAGGGTAGGGTAGTGTAGGGTAGGATAGTTTAGGGTAGGGTAGTGTAGGGTAGTGTAGGGTCGGGTAGTGTAGGGTAGGATAGTGTAGGGTAGGGTAGTGTAGGGTAGTGTAGGGTCGGGTAGGGTAGGGTAGGGTAGTGTAGGGTCGGGTAGGGTAGTGTAGGGTAGGGTAGTGTAGGGTAGGGCCGGGTAGGGTAGGGTAGTGTAGGGTAGGGTAGGGTCGGGTAGGGTAGGGTCGGGTAGGGTAGGGTAGGTAGTGTAAGGTAGGGTAGGTAGGGTATTTAAATGTTTGGTCTTTTTATGGCAAAACAAAGTTAAACCCTCCGAGCATGTGTAATGGGACGAGGCTGCTTATTAAGGAGTTAAAGGACAATTTAATAGTAGCAACTATTATCACTGGCCCAGCAGGTGGTCAACTAGCTCATATACCGAGGATACCGATGATCCCAACTGATCTGCCAATCCCATTTAAACGGCTTCAATTTCCGGTAAAAACATCTTTCGCATTAACAATTAACAAGTCCCAAGGCCAAACCTTCGAATTAGTAGGGATCGATCTGCGAAAGAAATGTTTTACTCATGGTCAACTGTATGTTGGTCTATCGCGAGTCGGAGCCCCTGAAAATCAATTTATTTTGCTGCCACAAAATAAAACAACATCAAATATTGTTTACAGAGAAGCTCTAACAAAATAAATGTATTTTCTTTTAGGGTTATGACCTCAATAATTGAAAAAAAAAAACAAAAAATTAAAAAAAAAAATCAAAAAAAAGAAAAAAAGCCCCAAAAATATACAAAAAAAAACACAAAAATACAAAAAAATCATTAAATAATATCTGAATTTGTTATTTTTTTTTTATTTACTCTTTTTTAGGAGCTCGACGCAAAAAGGGATGAATATGTGTCATATTATTATTATTATTATGAATGTGTTAAAATTAACAAATCTAAATGTAATGTTTAATGCCCGTGCGAAGCCGGGACGGGCCGCTAGTTTATAATATTATAGGTAGGTATTTAAACTTAGTCCTAGAATCCGACAAACCGAGCGAGGATTGCTTTACCTACATATTTTTAATGCCTTTTATACTTCTATAATGTACGGAAGCCTAACTGTGCGAGCCAGACTCGTTCTTGACCAGTTTTCATTATAGCGAGAGTGATATGGCGCAACTTGGGAGAGTTCTCTGTGGAAAGGCTGCTGCGATAGCCACAGTTGATTGATAGATAAACAGATAAACATAATGCATTGGTATGTATGGACACAATTTAAATATGTGGAACTGTGGACGTCTCCCAGAAATCGAAACGAACTCATCAGATTTTTTATTTTCTATGGTTTGAAAACAATTCAATGGAAATCTTTTTGCGATGAAAGTACTCATGCGACGACTAACGCCAACGACATTGAGGGAACAAAACGCGCACTCGTTTCACACCCGCGCGACCCGAAATTGAGTAGTTTTTTGTACTTTTCTTATTATTCTATGACTTTAAAAAAAAAGCTTCACATCAAAATGTAGATAATTAAATTGTCTTTGATATGGTGTCGATTTCATTAAAATACGCCCAGCGGTTTTGTTGTGATTGTCGTGTTTTTGTCCGTTTTAGACATAACTTTACAAAACAATCACACTATGGTATACGAATAAAATTCAAAATTTGCTCAGATGAAATTATTAAGAAAACGGTATAGTATAACATATATTTTTCCAATAAATTACGACTAGCCGTTTAGACGTGATTCTCATTTTAAAATCAGCTACTCAAGGGAATCGGTGCCTGGTTACACTAGTCGATCATTCTTCCATACAAACGTAGTCTAGAGATTACTCCACTGCTTGACGATGTACGCTCAAAATAAAAAAAATCATTATCTAGCCCTGTATGGAAACAAAAAAGTAAAAAATACAGTATTTCTAAGTTATGAGCGTCGAAAGTTCCATATTTCAAAACTCGCATCTTTGGGCGGAAGTAAATACCATATGGAGAAGGAAAGTTGCAAAACGGCCTCCATACAGGGATATTTTAGTAATTCAACAATGCAAACAATTTTATTTTGATAATATACATTTAGTCGTTTTTTCATGATATCTAGACTCCCAAAGGTCTGTTTATAAAATTTCGCGCGCTCGTTTTCGTCCTAAATCATCATCAATTTCGACGTGAACTAGCTTCTTACTACTTATCACAGCATCTATCTCTTTCGCACGTGTTCTTGGATGAGATAGCATGCATTTTAACCTCGCGCACAAAATAGTTCGTGCCGTTGACTAGGGGAACCTTAAGGTTCCGTACTATCCGTAGTCAACAAAGAACCATTATAGTTTCGCCAGAGAGCTTAGCTCAGAGACTCTTAGTATTAGGAAGCTGTAATTTGGCATGGATATAGCCAATATGGCCAAAGACAAAGACAGGCTTTATCCCAGAAGAGAATACCCTACTTTTTACACCTTCTGCGAGACAATAAAAAACTGCTGTATGTATTGATTTGAATATTGTGTTTATTGTAGATCTGAGCATTGAATAATTGCACCATAAAGGCTGCTTGACGTTTGAGTTTCTGCAAAATGTTGGCAATAAACTAAAAGAACGGATTCCGACACAGTCTTGACTCCTAATTTTGTTGTTCTTCATTGAACAAAATCGTCACAGGCTTTTTCGTTTCTGTGTTTTGATTTTGCGTAAACATATTAATCACGCCGATAAGGTGGTAAAAAAAAACATGAAACAGATTTTTTTAAGGTATCTCCTGTACACATAAAATGTGGCTGTTTTTACCCGACTGCCGAAGGAGGGTAATGTGTTTATCAGTCTATGTATGTATGTATGTTTGTTCCTATATAGCTTTCCAGAGACCAAACGCGTTGGCCGATTTTGATGATTCATACGTCAATCGATTTGTCTTAACCCTGCGAGTGTCATAGGCTACATTAAAATTGGACAATAGAAAAATGGCGGATTTTGGGCGCCATATTGTGGGGGCCCAAATTTTTTTTTTCTTCCAAACCCAGCGTGTGGGGTATCAAAATAAAGGGTTTTAAGAGTTGATTTCAAAAATATATAACACTTATTTTAAATGTATCTAATTCGAAAAAAACTTAACTAAAAAGTTATAAATAAAAAAAGTTAAATAAAAAAAAACAAAAAACCCGTCAGCCAGCCCGCGAATATGTATCCTCCGCCTGCACAGCATGATTTTTTCCTTGTTACGACTTTTTAGTTCGCTTTTGAAGCAGTCGGGTTTTTTGTTTTTTTTTATTTAACTTTTTTTTGTTTGTATTTTTGTCGTCTATTCCATAGTTTGGGGTATCTTTGGGTAGCCCATTCAAAAATATTACGGGTCTGTAAAAGCCATATTTCGATTCAGCGGTTCGTTTGCGTAAAATTAATCTTTAAATTGCAAATTGTTGTTAGAGACAAGGCCTCCCATGCCAGCGAAATGGTTGCTTTTGGTTATGTGAAAAAATTCACGGTAGTATTGTATATTATAACGAAATTAAAAGGAAAACTATCACAGCCAAGTAGGCTTTACAAGTCGACCAACTTATAAAATGTCTATATTATAAACTCGGAAAAGTAAAATGTTTTCATTTCGTTAGAGCAATGATCGGTGCTTTCATTGTTTTTGAAATTCAGTATTTTCACCTAACTATGTTGGTTAATGTAGCTTTTTTGTACGGAACAATTTGTGCGCGAGTCCGATTCGCACTTGGCTGGTTTTTTTATGGGATCAACCTAATCTCAATATTATTTTTTCATAGAAACGTATTTAGTTCTCATTCATGAACAACTTTTAATGAAGAGGTATTGTTTAAACGATTCAAAGAACTAGCTATAATGTTCAGACCAAATAAAAGCATTTTAATGTGAGGTTTTACAAGGCATTCAACAATGTAGGTACTACCTACTTATACCTAATAATTATATTTTCTTTTCATAATAATGCTGTAGCTAAGCATACACCTAGTAATTAGTCTATACCAATATTATGAAGAGGAAAGATAATTTTGTTTGTTTGTTTGTAGGTACCGAATAGGCTCCGAAACTACTGGACGGATTTTATCTAATTTAATATCTGTTGGCTTGTAAATTTAATTGATATAGGCTGGCATGATTACCAGTTAACAAGTAGTTGTGCTAATAAGTTGATAGGAGCTATGTAAGTACCCACCAGTCAGGTACCTGTTGACAGGGACTACTTATAACTAACCTGTTTTACTTGATTGTCATGGCTCTTAGACTACCTGACTGTTGAAAAACCCATAATAATAAGATACTAACATGTATATCGTTTCAAGACTTCATCATTATTTAGTGCATAGGTATAGGACATTGTAAATAAGATTATGTAAGACTATAAAGTACTACTGTGCATGCTTGGCTACAGGTTTATTACGAAAAGATTTCTTTTAATTAGAAAATATTTAATTATTAGGTATGAAAAGGTACTAACTAATACCTACATTGTAGAATGCCTTGATTATAGATTATAGCTAGTTCTTAAAATCGATTAAAGGAGCTCGTGGCTAAATAATAACAGCCGCACGGGTCAATCTTCAAGGTTGAGCCACGCTTGACGAGGTCGGTCCGTGGATGGGTGACCATTTCAACATACCGAGTTTCCTCCTTGCCTCGGAAAGCACGTTAAGCCGTTGGTTCCGGCTGTCATTTGAAAATCTTTGACAGTCGTTACGAGAAGTCAGAAGCTTGAGATCTGACACCAGTCTAGCCTAGGAGTATCGTGTTACCCAGTTACTGGGTTGTGGAGGTCAGATAGGCAGTTGCTGCATGTAAAACACTGGTACTCAGCTGAATCCGGTTAGATTGGAAACCGACCCCAACATAGTTGGGAAAAGGCTAGGCAGATGATGATGAGGTAAAGGATATTGATTATGTAAGACTAGCTGTTCCCTTGGCTCCCGTTTTCAGGCATAATGTAGCTTTCTATTGGTGAAAGATCAAAAATCGGTCCAGTAGTTTCGGAGCCTATTCGATACAAACAAACAAACAAAAAAAATCCTCTTTATAATATTGGTATAGACTAATTACTAGGTGTATGCTTAGCTACAGAATTATTATAAATAGAAAATAAAATTATTAGGTAGGGTAAATACGCCAAACGTCGGCCACCCCCCAATGTTCGGCCGTCTGCACATTTTCAGCTTGCATTCATTCAAAATATAATTAAGTGGCAATTTTGCCACTCGAATTGCAACCTTAGTTCATACTCTTCATACTCATAAGTACAAACCGTTTCTATTCGATTACGTCACTCACTCTTCGCACACTGAGCGTCAATAGCGATTGCGCCGTTGCAGCGTCAAATTAGCAGCTAAAGTAGCTTACTAGCTGTGAATACCCGCACTTCGGGGATTGATATTACAACGATAAGACCTTTTTTTTTTTTTGTTTTTAAGCTTTCTTATCACTAAAAAGTTTGTTTTACTATAGATAGAGATAGTTTTCTCAACGTTTTGCGTATTGTTTTAAGGGAAAAATAGGGGGCCGCCATTAGAATACCAATTTCGACTTAAAACCGGATTCTCGGCCATGGCCGACTTAAAGTAAATGCAGTCTGTTTTATAAATTCCGATTCTACCAATTCCATTGGCTTAATAAGAGAATTTGCAAAGTTTATAGGCAAATAAATCTATTTTACGTTTAATCGTCAAATTCCGGCCGGGATGATATTAGTTGAATCTCGAGAAATAAGGTACACAAAACAGGGGCCGACATTAGAAATATTAAAGATCATAATGTCGGCCAGCCTCTAATTACAGCGTCACTATACAGGCTGGTTACATTTGTATTTTTTCATTGATTTTGTGGGTAGTCAAATTTAATTTATTTAACAAACTTATTTTCTCAAAATTGATTAAGTGTTATTATAATTTATTAATATCATAAAGAAGATAAGTTTCTTATCACATACTTAGTTATTATATTTTTTTTAACTTTATTATAATTATAGTAACATTCTTTAAGTGCAAATCAAAAAAAATCTTTACTATTAAACAAATACAAATGTTTACTTATGTGATATCAGACTGCTGCCAAAATAAATCATATTAATAATAATTTTTATTGTCTTAATTTAAAACACCCTATACCTTACCTAGACCGACCATAGGCCGTGAACGGCCGACTTTAGGGTTCTTTCGTTCTAGATGCATTTAAACCTTAATACTTTTTTCTTTTAGTAGAAATGTCAATCTTATGCCTATAAAGATGAAATAGATTTAACAAACTTTCCAAAACCGCATCACAAGCATCCTTTTGTTGCAAACTGATGGCGCCAGAGCAATCCCTAGTTAGAAAAGCCGTTAGGGGGCCGACATTTAGCGTATTTACCCTATAAGTAGATAGTACCTACATGCCTTGTAAAACCACACATTATTTTAATTTGGTCTGAACATTATAGCTAGTTCTTTGAATCGCTTAAACAATACCTCTTCATTAAACGACCCCTGATGATGGAGTCATTATTTTTAATTGACGTTTTAACCGCAGCAGACTGACATTATGCCTCTATGAGGCAAAGACCTTGAATTAATGCAGTGGTTTGTGGTACGTCCGTACTGAATAATATTAAAAAAGATGATTGGTGATGTATACAGCACACAGCTACATTGTTTCCTTCATTGTGCAGGTACCGAAACGGACATTTGCTGTCATAAGTCATAAGTCATTTATTTCAGAACAATATACATTGTGTAGAAATTTTGTAAAATAAACAAGTAGCCATTAAAACATTCCGATCTATAAAGAAAGAAAAAAAAAGAAAAAACTAATATAAAATGTAACAAATTCAAATTAATAATCAAGTACATTCCGTTTACAATAATCAATAATAAAAATAAAACGAAGCTGCGAAGTGCCCCAAGTGTCCGTTTACTTGCAGCCTAGATGACTGCAACTGTAAGATGAAGATGAGCAACAAATTACTTTTCAAGCTGCCTTCCAAACTATTTTCAGTACGTTCCAATGATCGTTCTAGGAAACTGTGATTTCGAACTAGGAACCAACGACCTCATGTTATAAAGAGGCAGGGGCGGATCCCCGATTCATTTCTGGGGTATTTGCACGAGAGACTCTTTCTTGATTTGATTCTAATTTTTTTTAATATTATGTATTGGTAGGTACTTTGTTCGAGCTTTGTTTAATGTTTGTATCGATGTAACACTAGCCAAAGCATTAGGACACTAAGTAGGTACTTGGAACCCAGCCTCGGGCACGTAACTTTCTTTAGACATTCATACAGAAATTGAATTGAGAGATACTGGGTGCAAGAGCGAGTAAAGCTAGCTCAAATTAAGACAAATCATAAATAATACTTAGTCCACTAAACCTACTCGTAAAGCTATAGCTAGCTTTGTCCAATCTAGGAGCCCCCAGAGCGTGAGACCTTTTGCATTTGCTTTACCTGCTACGCAGTTAATCTGGCCATGATCAACGGTATGTAATAATTATTAGAGACCGAATGAAGGTTCGGCTTCGGATTAAGCCTGTTCGGCCAAAAAAAAATGGTTTTGGCCAAAAAGTGGCCGAATATTTGGCTCAACCGAAACTAGCGTGCTTGAATTGATATATGTTTTATTATGGACGATATTTTTTTACTTTCTTATCATTTGTAGGTTCGAATACCTCAGTTCCGTCAGCAGCCTGGACTCAAAATGTGTGCTTGGTAAACAGCAGTAGGCTTGCATCTATTGTGTGGGCTATCAACATATCTGTCCAAATCCTGGTGCACTATGCACCTAGGCCTATCTCTTCTGGGAAATAGTTATGTTAAGTAACAGACTACAAAATAATAAGTTTGTTTATTTGAGTTGTTCTTCATATTTAGCCATCACTCTCCGAACATTTAGTAATTTTTCACTATGTAGTCACTTTTTAAAAGTCATACAGAGGGCACGGTGGCATGTGCCCCCCCTCCTGGATCCGCCTATGGATAGAGGTTAAACCTCCTGGATTTAGTAAGTAACACCAATATTTATAGGGATTGGCATAACCAGGAGTAATTGCTTATTTCTTCACCCTAATTCTTAACTTACTGGAGGAAAACTGTTACCGGAATATGTAGTGAGGAAATTAAGCTACCGCAAGTCTTGTTTGGCCCATTTGGCTACTTAGGTACCTACTAATGAAGAAATATGTAACCACACATGTCAGGTCTTCATGAATATTATTCCAATTAAGAACTAAATTGCACTAGAATTTCAACTAGGAATGAAATATACGTATGTAGTTGATCTATATATTGTAGGATCGGAATTCAGGCGCCAAAGAGCCGATCGTTTATTAACAAGGAAGATATTCCCGTCAGAGTCTAGACTTGTATCCAGTTTATCTTGACACTTCATCACAGCGCTGACCGTCAAGATAAACGTCAAAAAGACGTCAAAATCAGAAGTTTTGAACTTAGTTCGATCCTTAGCCGCGGGTCAATTGAAAGTGGCTGTTTAGCAGTAAAATCCTACCGGCAGGACTTAAATAAAGCTGGCATGTTTCGTAATAATCGTTTGCTAGTAGTGTATGGCCTGCAAAATAGGAATGCATAGGAAGTTTCTATTTATGGTCAACCGCGAACCGTGTAACACGCCTGTCATAATATCACTGTTGTAGATGAATGATTGATTGCTCGCAAGAAACGGTAAGGCACTGAATTAGGATTCCATAGATTTTCATTGTCATCATTATTCAGTTTAATTGTTTGATTGTTATCTGTAATTTTTCATTGATTATTTTATTGGTCTAGTGATCGCATTGTACCAATTGTGTAACTGCTGTGTACTTACAGATTCGCTTCCTGAGTCATGTTAACTTGCAGTAAATTTTATCTATGTTCCACTGACAGATTGCTATAATATGAGATTAGATACATAGGTACCTGTATTAAATGATTAAACCTACCGATAGTACCCGCTTTAGAAACATCCACCTTTACTGAGGTCAAATCTAGAAAATAGAATACCATGCTTTACAAAATGTGATGTTATTTATAACCATTTTTTTCTTTTCATGATGCCTTACAGGCAGACGTACTGACTTAATGCAAGCCCATTCAAAGATAAAATTAATGGCGTTCATTAAAACCTGAGTGTTTCTCGCACCAATGCAATTATACCGTGATTTATCTACCTCATTGCTACAATTTGTTAATTAGAAAGAAATTATTGAGTTAGGTAAATTATTTATTTGTAATTTTATCCGAAGAATTTACTTAAAATAGCAGTTAATTTAGTTATCTTAGGAATTGTAGGTTACCTATTATAAACAATAAAATTCTTAGTTGACCGTAATTAACTTTCAAACCCAAATACGGTCTTAATTATTGATTAATTGATTTTTAACTATCACAAAACAAGATCTTAATTTCCAATATGGCGCCCACCAAATAGGTTGCGTCATGACAGAAAAATAATAAGGCCACAGTCTTCCCATTAGCATCAGCTATTTGTCACTGGCCAGTTCGAAGTTTCGGACGGTTGGGTGATCAATGTTCCAACGCTAGTCCCGTCCGACAAATGGACCATAGAGATCTCAATCGGATAAGTAATGAGCCCCGAAACGATGCACTGGTGTCGGATAATCCTATCTTTGGGAACTTTTGTTTTTATTTTGTACCATTGAAATAAAAATCAACGTAATTGACATGATCAGATAACTCCGTATGATCCTGTCTCATAGTTTTGAATTTAACGCAATTTTAAGGCAAGTCAAAGCTAGGGAGGGATACTTGGTACAAAACTAAAGTTTCGCGGCTGGGGGTTAGAAGCCGCGGCGGGAGAGGAGTCGGTATTGCGGTGTGCCGCTCTCCCTAACTTCCACGGCCTGGACGTGGTCGCCACCGTCTGAAGGCGGACGCGGAGGTCCTTATCCCCTGAGGCCGAAAACTGGTAGGTCGCCACCTACCAGTAGGGCCACTGACCTGACGTCACAAAGGGACCGAGGGTGCCATACACGGGGGGTCCTCTGGCGCTTATGTGCTGGTTTGGTCCCTGGGGTGGTCACGGCGTGCAACGTGTTCTGGTGCGCCGGTGATGGGGCGTACACCCAGAGGAGGGTCCGGTGACGGACAGCCGCGGATTCGCGGTGAGTGCTAACGCGTGTCTGTGTTCCCGCCATAAGTGGCACAGGAGGACACCGTGAAATTTTTGTGGGTTGGAGTCCCACTTAACTGCGCTATCTCCCCGTGGTAGCGCAGTATGCATTAGCATTTATCCAGGCAAAAAATAATGATATAACCCCAACTTACCTTTCCTACCACTGAATGGAGGCAGTGAACCACAAATCTCTGTTTGTTTGTTTTCACTGCCCCATTCAGATCCTCAGTATCACCTAACATAAGGCATGTTTGCACTGTGCTTATTGAGTTTGAAGTAGGTAGGTTAATCAAATAGTATTTGCCTCTCTGTTTGAGCAAGATGTGTAAATTGCATTAATATAAACCCTTTTCTGATGGCCTCCGGGACAGGTGATAAGGCATATTATACTTAATTATTATTTTCATACTGGGTGATGTAGGTAATGAGGTTCACATCATCATCATCATCATCATATTAGCCGAAAGACGTCCACTGCTGGGCATAGGTCCCGTGCATCTCGTAACCAGCGGATCCCCGCAACCTTCACCAGCAGCCTAATTGTGTAAGTAAATTCGGCAAAGGAAACAATCAGTTTCTTTCCCAAAAACACACACAGATACACTCTGAAAACGAAAGAAGTTGAATAAAGATTCAACTCTTTATCTTTATGTATGTGTGTGTTTTTGGGAAAGAAACAGATTGTTTCCTTTGCCGAATTTACTTACACAATTAGGCTGCAGGTAATCGGTCCACCTGGTGGGAGGCCTTCCAACGCAACGTCTTCCGGTTCGCGGTCGCCATTCCAGAACCTTTCTGCCCCATCGGCCATCCGTTCTGCGAGCAATGTGCCCTGCCCACTGCCACTTAAGTTTGGCAATTCTTCGGGCTATGTCGGTAACCCTGGTTCTCTTACGGATCTCTACATTTCTGATTCGATCACGCAAGGAAACTCCGAGCATAGCCCTCTCCATTGCCCTTTGAGTGACTGTAAGCT
The DNA here is from genome assembly GCA_949775005.1 of Orthosia gothica. Lineage (NCBI taxonomy): Eukaryota > Metazoa > Arthropoda > Insecta > Lepidoptera > Noctuidae > Orthosia > Orthosia gothica. Next base: position 3,800,715 of record OX459065.1, on the reverse strand, counting down.
TTCTGATAAGGCCCATTGTAAGCGACCACGTCTCAGAGCCTTAAGACATCACTGGCAACATACACTGGTCATAGACTTTTGTCTTGAGTTGGACGAGAAGATACCTTGCAACTGCCCGAACGCTGCCCAGCCGTGTCGGATTCGACGGTTGACCTCTTTCTCGAAGTTGGCCCTACCCAATTGGATAGACATACTTTGTCCCAGGTAGACATACTCGCCCACCTTCGAATGTAGATTCTCCAACCTTGATAGGAGTGGGTATAACATGGGTATTCAGCAATAATGATTACAGCGAGTATTTAAGACGACGACTAACGCCAACGACCTTGACGGAACAAAACGCGCACTCGTTTCACACCCGCGCGACCCGAAATTTAGTAGTTTTTTTTACTTTCCTTATTATTCTTTGACTTTAATAAAAAAAGCTTCCGATGAAAATGTAGATAATTAAATTGTCTTTGAGATGGTGTCGATTTCATTAAAATACGCCCAGCGGTTTTGGTGCGATTGTCGTGTTTTTGTCCGTTTTAGACATAACTTTACAAATTAATTACACTATGTTTTACGAAAAAAACTCAAATTCTGCTTAGATAAAATTATTAAGAAAATGGTCTTATATAACATATATATATTCCAAAAAATTACGACTAGCCGTTTAAACGTGATTCTCATTTTAAAATCAGCTACTCAAGGGAATCGGCGCCTTAAATAAAACCAAACCTATCAACTATTTACTACTTTGTTCTTATAATAAACTTTACTTTTTTAACTATTAATTGAGATCAACTTTAATCACTTTGGCTTATTAATTTTGGAATTTACAATAAAACCAGGTTCGACCACCATTGCCAACCGATGTTGACAATGGTGATCGAGCCTGGTCCTGAGTATACGGTTTTAATTTCAACTCGATACCTCCACGCGTTGCTGAGATAAAGTGTCTTGACAAACAGACAACAAAGTGATCCTATCTGGAATAAGGGTTCCGTTTTTTCGGTACCTTAAAAACTAAGTTAATATGTCATTGCCTACCTGTGCTGTGGGGCACAGCTATGTGTTACTTGGGGCACAGCAAGGGACAGGTCGGATCAGATTATACCTATTCATTCAAACTACATAGACAAATTCAATTACGTAAATTACATCGTACTATACCGCCACCATTCACAATAAAAGTCAGCGCTGCCATCTGTTTTGATGGTACAGTACTGCATGAGCATATCAGAACGAATAAATAAAATAAAAATCCAAATGTGGCAAAAATATTGCTTTGTTTCAAAGATGTAAAGAAATAATTTTAAATATTATTTAATAATACAAAATATCTTGAATTATCACGTAGTTTTTTTGATACCATTACAGTAGCGACATCTTACAGCGTCATTAAGAGAACTTCGTACGTTCTCAGCTAGCGCCATCTTTTGATGCAGTGTTGTAAGCAAATGTGACACGTAAGTTTGTTTGTCAATGGCCGAACCCGAAATACGATTGGTGTTTTGTGTTATAGCGCGTATGTCTAACCAATAAAACGACTAGTAGCATTCTGTCTTGTCAAAAATATCAAATCGTCCATTAGAACCAACTTCTGTACAAACTTCGTTTTCGTTTTCGATCTCGTTCTCGTGTTTCTACTGTGCAAGTTCACGATAACAAAGTGCATATTTATGTGTAGTGCATTGTAAAATGACCTAAATTGTGATTAGTGAAACTTATTAGTGGTGAATGATCAAAAAAAACAAAAAGCATAACGTGGAAAGCGATATGATACTCTCCTTGGCAGTGTTCTAAGATTGTGTTCGTATCGTGAAGTTTCATAGTGCCTTTAATAAAAACCGAAATGTCTACAAAACCAGCTAATCAGAAAAGGAGGTATGTGATTATAATTATTTTGGTGTTTTTGATAACATAACCTATGAGTAGAGTTCAATTTATTATACGAATGTGATCGTAATGAATTATTTCTAATTTTTCCTGTTAGCTCGATTGTCAAGTGTCACCATAATCATTGAACTTTCTCTTTAATATTTGGCTATTTGACGAGATTATATCATATACAGAAGGTAAGTTTAACCTTGTAACGACAAATAACAGGTTAAAAACAAATCCTGAGGCTTTTATTGCGTCGCAGGTAAAATGTAACGGGACCCACGGGGCCATTCAGTTCTATGGTTTCTTTTTACTATATTTATTTGTGTTGTACGTTTCCTGTGATTGCTTGAAGGTTTATGATAAAAAAAAATATTCTGTCGTAAACAATTAGGTTGATAATACTGATAATGAGCTGCCCCATCCTCACATTTATCAGTTTCAGGAGAGACCATAACAAAGATTCTGGTTGGCATGATAACATGTTACATGTGCCTGTTTCATGTTCGAGAGTTAAAACTAAACTAATGCTCAACAAAATTTGCTCTAACAACACTGTACAAAGACCAATAATGCAATGTGCAAAACTAATTGTACGCTAAATTGATAGCAAACAAAACAAGTTACGCAATACTAATCAATTAGCAGGATGTAACTGGTTATAAACTCTCCCAAAAGTAAGATTCTGGGTATTTCCTGTGACATTTTTATTGCATCATCAGTTAGTCCTGCTGAGATTACAGATTGTCAATGATAAAGAGTGATAAGTTAGTGCGGAGTGCAATTGTATTTGACTGTCAATACCATAAATTAAGTTAGGGTTTTCATTAGAGATCAAAATCTAATTCTAAGAAGTTACCTATTATGTTGAGAGCAGTGGTAGCCCAGTGGTTACGGCCACAACTTACAAGTTGTAGGTTGTGGGTTCGAATCCAGGTAGGTACTTTACTTTGTGTAAATTATTGCATCAAAACAGTGAAGAAAACCATTGTGAGGAAACAGGCATGTCTTAGAACCAAAAATCCAAAGACATGTGACATCCACCAACCCTGCGGCACTGGGCCCCCCTGGTGGTTTACGGCCCATTCCCTCTCACAGAGAGAGGGCCTGTATGCACAACGGACCAAATGGGAGTCTTAAGTGTGAAAAGGGGATCTATTTATGCTATCCTTTCCTACCCATTATGTTGTTTATGTACTGAAAAAATTGTTTGCGTAATGGACACTGACTCCTAACTACAATACAAAATCATGTTAAACTAAAATATTAATAATTATCTAATTATTAATGTTATAGTCTCCTGTAAATCTGAAACCCCCCCCCTCTACCCACGAATGTCCCCAGGCTCCTGTATAACTGGCGAAAGTGTGAGTGTGCCTTCTACAAGTGAACTCCACTCAGGGAATTTATATTTAAGCAATAATAGATTCTAAAACCTGTGCATTAGACCCTATTTTTGCTTGTCATTATATGAATGGTCATTTTCACTAATACTAGGTGATACATAAATGAAAGCTTTAATAAAAGTGTACTGTTGGATTTTTAACTGCTTGTTGTTCTGTGTCCAGAGTTGAAAATCCTTAGTGAAAATCTAACAGAGCAATAATGGGATATACCTACCCCATAGCGGTGAAGTGTCTTCACCATGATTTAATTCAGACATTACAGACCCTATTATTGCTTTTCATCATACTAATGGCCTTTATCACTAAAACTAAGTGACACCTAAATTAATCTATGCTAATATTATAAAGAGGTAAAGTTTGTGAAACAGGTAAAGGTTGTAGGGGGTAATCTCTGGATCTACTGAACCAATTGTGGAAATTATATTCCCAGTAGAACGCTACGTTATTCCTGAATGACATAGACTATAATTTATTTTTACACAAATTAGAGATCCTTATGAAAATTGCAATAATGTAACCCAAAGCAGCAAAATTTTGCCTATAAAAATCATTCTTTGGCATTCAGGTACGGTAGGTGGTAGGTAGATGGTAGGTAGGTAGGTAGGTAGATGGTAAGTAGCCAGGAGCGAAGCCGCGGGGTCCAGCTAGTGTTTAAATAAGAGCGTACTGTTAGATTTATAACTGTTTACAGTGTCGAGAGTTGAAAATCCATCAGAGCAATTATGGGATATCCTACCCCTTCGCAGTGAAGTGTCTTAGCCTCATGGCTAAGACACTTCACCGCTAAGGCTAGCTAGAGTCTATAATGTCGGAATTACATCATTGTAATTCCGACATTACAGACTCTATTATTGCTTTTCATCATATTAATTGTCATTTTCACTCATACTAGGTGACACCTAAATTAATGCTTAAATAAAACTGTACTGTTGGATTTTTAACTGTTTGTGCAGCGTCAAGAGTTGAAAATCCAACAGAGCAAATACGGGATCTTCATTTTTGTGTTTCCCAGTGTTCTTGGAAACAGCCATTAATTCTTTGAAGGTGGTTAAAGTTCCTAATACCATACTAATACTAATGTACTAGCAGATGTATGACTTGAATTTTAATTATTAGAATAATATCATACAAAGCTATATCATTATAAAGGTAAACCTTAGCTCAATTTTGTTATTTATCCTTAAATAAATGTAAATTATGTTAGATCCAAAGTCGAATGTAATTACCTACTTACATAATTTTACATTCAATTAGGTACACCTATGTTAAAAATGCGTATAATATGCGTATTCTGGGTGTACTACAGGTGCACCTCTGCTTATCCCTTCGAGGAAGACTGGCGTGATCTTTTATGTTGTTGTGTAAATTACTAACTGCTGTGCTGTATTTATTAAGTAGCTTGTGCCCGCGGCTTCGCCCGCGTATAAAGTGTATTTTCATCCCAAGGGAATACAAACTATCTTATATCCTTCCCAGGGTCTCAAACTATCTCCATGCCAAAGGAGATTGCCCATACACAGGCCCCTTATGAGGTATCGTGTCTGCGATTTCAATAATATTCAAAAATAGGATTTATATTATGTATATTTTTTCATCCGTGTGCTTTACTTTATATGTACAGACAACAAAAGATCAGGTGCCTTCACTTGGACATTTGTATGCACCTTATTGCATTGTAATAAGGGTTCATTTCAACAACAGAAACATCGTTATATCTCGAGAACCCCGCAAAATAAATAAAAAATCTTTTCTAATAATGAATATAACGTGTATTTTCTACAATATACAACCAAATTCATCAAGATACATTTATTCAAAGGGGCCTTAGTTCCCTTACAAAATGGGCATTCCGCTTTCATCTTAATCGTTTCAGTAGATCCAGAGATTACCCCCTACAAGTTACAACCTCACAAACTACCCACCTCTTTATAATATTATTAGTATAGATTAAACTACCTAGTTGTCCCCCGCAGCTTTGCTCCCGTCAACCAGCTACCTACCTACCCTACCCTACCCTACCCTATCCTATCCTACCTCCCTACCCTACCCTACAATATTTATAATTAAACTAGTTGTCCCCCGCAGCTTCGCTGCCGTCATCTGGCTACCTACTTACCTACCCTACCCTATCCTACCTACCTATCTACCCTACCACAATACCTTCCTACCCTACCTATAGTTCTCGCTACACTTCTTGGCCGCTTTGAAGTTGGCTACAATGGCTGCGCAGTAGTAAATGTCATACAAAAACGACACCGATCCGTGTCTTGCGCGTCGGAAAGGGAACTTGGGCCCCTTTGAAAAAATGGTTGTATCTTGATGAATTTGGTTGTATATTATAGAAAAAACATGTTATATTCATAAAATCAAATCAAAAATCAAATCAAATCATATTTATTTGTTCACATAGGTAATAAAATACAGATGTTGCGTTTAAAATGAAAATAGAGCGCTATGTCATGCCAAGAGGCGTACAAATATTAGGTGTAGGTATCTACCTGGAGATTAACAAATCAAATGTCTAGAGAAAAAATAAGAAAAAAACATTGTCGTAAGATCATGCGTATTAAATTAGCAGAACCAATAATTAAATTAACAATAAAAAGTCAGAGAGTAGAAAGAAACAAAACCAAGTAAGTACGTAAATCAATATACTTAATTTAAAATGTCAAAAAATTACCATGTCAAAGATTATGAGATGTCAAAATTATTAAATGTCAACATTATTAATCCAAACAAAACTCAGTATTTTATTTCTGTTATAATATTATTAAGAACATTTATTTATACTGACGCATTACAATAACAAACATTTTATATGGTTTTCAATGATTCATCATTCAGAAATTCCTCCATTGTATAGTAACATTTATCAATAAGTAAGCTATTAAGTGCTTTTTTGAATTTTAATAATGGCATGTTTTTAATGGCATCGGGTATTATATTATATATTTTTGGGGCGTTGTTGAAAAAGCTTTTACTCATTAAGGCTGTTTTACATTTAACATTGCAAAGTTTGTTACGATATTGAGAACGCATTGGATTCCTTCTGACTGCAGATAGGCTTACAAATAAATGTGGGTTTTTTTTCACAAACAATGCAGTTTCCATTATGTACATTGCTGGCAGTGTCAATATTTTTAGTCTTTTGAAGTATGGAATACAGCTATCCGTCGTTTTTAGACCACACATAGACCTTACGCAGCGTTTCTGCATCTTAAATACAGACTCCCTATTAGCTGACTGCCCCCAGAAAACAACACCGTACCGTAAAACAGAAGCCACAAGTCCATGGTATGCTGTCAGTAATGTCTCAATATTAACCTTTTTTGAGAGTTGGAATAGCGCATAGGCAGATTTACTTAATCGTTTACATATTATGTCAGTATGATTGTTCCAAGTCAATTTATTATCAATAGTGATTCCCAAAAATTTAGCATTATCAACTTCCTGTATTTTAATGTCTTTATAAATTATATTAATGTCAGCATTCTCACGACGTTGATGGTATTGCATGATGTTGGTTTTACTTAAATTAATTTTCAAATTGTTATCATTGAGCCAGTTTATTATTTTAGTTAGAGATTCATTAATGTCATTTTCATAGTTATTTATGTCATTGCATTCAATTATGGCTGTGCTGTCGTCTGCGAAAAGAACCATCTTGTGCTGGATTGTTTTTGGGAGATCATTGATGTAAATCAAAAAAAGAGGTGATGCCAGCACACCGCCCTGGGGCACGCCATACTTTATGCATCTTTGTTTTGATAGGTGTACGGTTTCTAATTTGGTTTTAGGACATAATCTAGTGATTTCGGTGCATTGAACTCTATCAGATAAATATGATTTTATCAATTTTAGGATATTTCCCCTTACACCGTAGCCATGTAACTTTTGTAGCAGTATCTTATGGTCAACATAGTCAAAGGCTTTCGTCATATCAGTAAATATAGTACAGATTGGATTATTTTTGTCAACTGATGGCATAATGTTATTAATTAAATCATAAAGTGCCATGTTAATATTTATATTTTTGCGAAAGCCTTTTTGTTCATTGCAAAATAGGTTATATTTTTCAAAATATGTGTATATGGATTTGTATATAACTTTCTCAAAAATTTTTGAAAAGACGGAGATTTTTGCAATAGGTCTGTAGTTTTTCATATCCGTTTTGTCCCCTTTTTTAAATAAAGGTTTGATAATAACTTTTTTTAATCTGTTGGGAAATATGCCATCTACAATACAAAGATTAATAATGTGAGCTAATGGCTGTGCTATATCTTCCTTTACATACTTTAGGACCTTAGTACAAACGCCATCATAACCAACAGTATTCGTATTTTTAAGATCAGAGATAATTCTTATAATGTCATTATCTGAGACCGGTGTCATAAACAAAGATTGTGACGAATGATTTTCAAAAAAAATTACCACTAGTCTTATCAGAATTTATATTATTTTCAATTGTGTCAATATAGTAATTATTAAATTCATTGGCGATGTCAATGGGGCGTGTAAAAGTCAAATTGTCTCTGTTTATAGTCATAATTTGTTCCTGTGGTAAGCATATTTTAGATTTATTAATAACCTGCCAAGCGGCTTTAGATTTATTTTTGGATGAGCTTATAAAATAATTGTTTTGGGCTTTCTGAGTCAACTTTATAATTTTTTTATAGACATTAGAATATTTCCTTAGATTATTTTTATTTTTAAGGCTAGGGTCAAATCGATATTTCCAAAGTAACTCCCTTTGTTTCTGGCTGCATATCTTTATCCCTCGAGATATCCACTTGGTTTTCCTGTTTAATTTAACAGTTATTATCTTTTCTGGAAAACATAATTTATATAATAATATAAAATCTTCCATGAAGGCTTCAAAAGATATGTTTGCGTCTTTAGCCGTAAAAACTTCTACGAAAGATAAACAACCTAGGAGATTTTTAAATTTAATAAGATTTTCTGCAGAATAATCTTTTCTTTTGCATTTCCAGAAATGTAATTTGCAAGACTTTTTTATGGGCACTTTCAAAGTTTGAGATGTATGATCCGAGAGAGCTAAATCTATGATTTCGGCCTTGCAGCCCCTTTGGTAACTATGTGCAAAATTATCGATGCAGGTATTACTACTGAGTCTTGTGGGCTTGTACAGCGCTAGTTTTAAATTATATTGTAAGAGAAAATATTCAAATTCCATTGTAATTTTATTTCTCTTTAAAACATCGATGTTAAAATCTCCTGCAAGAATAATGTTTTTTGCTCCGGAGCAAAGCTTTTTGAGTATGTTGTCTAATTTTTCATAAAATACTGTGTAGTTATGTTTAGGTACCCTGTATATACAAATAATAATAGTGTTAGAAGCTGTAAGTTCGACAGCGCAACATTCAAATTGTCCTGAAATCGATTGTTTAGCTACGTCAATTAGTACTCGATATTGCAGTCCTGCTCTGACAAAGATGCATGTACCTCCCCGTTTCGAATTTCTTGAGTAATAAGCAGCCAGATAGAAGTTGGGTAAATGCATTAAATCTTCATTACCTGATTCCATAAAATGTTCTGTAATGCAGATAACGTCAACAATAGTTCCCTTATTGTATAATTCTTCTAACTTAACTAAAAATGTGTCAGATTTGTTCACTAGACCGGCTATATTTTGATGGAGAATATTGAGACAGTTATAGAAAAAACTGAGAGCCATCTGGTGTTTGCGGGTCCTGTACAGCACTCATTTGATTCTCCTGAGGACAGTCAACCTCTAAGGGTGCAGAGTTCAGGGCACTTATGTCTAGGACGAGATCTTGGAGATCTAATATTATAGTTAGATAATATCATAATTAGAAAACATTTATTTTATTTTGCAGGGTTCACGAGATATAACGATGTTTCTGTTCTTGAAATGAACCCTTATTTCATTGCAATAAGGTGCATACAAATGTCCAAGTGAAGGAACCTGATCTGTTGTTGTATGTACATATAAAGTAAAGGACACGATGGAAAATAACAAAAAATATAAATCCTATTTTTGTATAATATTGAAATCGCAGACACAATACCTCATAAGGGGCCTGCGTATGGGCAATCTCCTTTGGCGAGAACTATACCTACCCACCTAGCCTACCTACCTATCCAACCTACCCTACCCTACCTATCATTTTTTTTCGCCTTCGCATCACCTTGCATCAGTTGGATGGTTTCAAAGTGTATAACGGACATAGGTAGAAACATTTTTTATTGATAACTAATGTCAGCTGCATCCTACTAATATTATAACCGAAAAGTCAGTTCGAATGAGTGATAATTAATCAGAACATGGTCTATTCATGTTTAAAATATGGGTATTTAACCTTTAACAAGTGATTGATTAAGAAACATCCTAAAATAACAAACTTTCACATTCATAACAATAGCGGTTGGAGGTAGGATAAAGGATTAAATTCTTAGTGTAAATCTTCTAAGTTTTTTTTTTCATGTGCTCATACCAACACCCTAGCAAGAGGATTATGTGAACCTTTAAATGTCAGAAGGCTCAAAAGATGACGCAATAGGACTTTGTACACTAATAAAATTTAGACAGCTTTCTTGCCCAGCCTTTTAGGCTATGCCTCCAGTGAGGAGCTAGAGGATTCTCTCTTTTCAATAAACTCCCACAATAAGTTTGTTAAGGGCGTGTGAAGCCAATTGCAAGATTAGGTAAGAAAAAATATAAGGTGCCTACTTCTTGTCCTCTGCTTCCAATCTACTGCAACTCTGGTAAGATCAATGACCTTCGTAAGTTAATTTATGCAAATGTTACTGACTTCACAGACACACTTCAATACTCAAATCTTCAATTAAGGCTCTTGAAAGGCTTTTTTCGCATTATTTAAAATTTTAAACTGTAGAGCAGTGGTGGCCCAGTGGTATTGGCCGCGACTTACAAGTTGTAGGTTTTGGGTTCGAACCCAGACAGGCGCTTTACTTTGTGTAAAATTGAAAATTATTTCATCACCACTGCTCTCAAAAACGGTGAAGGAAAACATCGTGTGGAAATGTCCTAGAACCAAAAATTCGACGACATGTGATGTGATATCCACCAACGCGCACTGGGCCCGCGTGGTGGATTACGGCACTTTCCCTCTCACAGAGGCCTTTGTCCCTATTGATTGAGGCTGATGCCTATTGATGTTCCCACTGCTGGGACATGATGATAAAATAAAATTCTGAGCTTCAAAAATGCTGCACAATAATCTATAGTTTCCTCATGTAGAATTTACTTACAAAGAAACAAATCAAGACTTCTGAGTATTAAATAATTTATGATCATTGTTTATTCAACATAATTGCACTTTGATAACTCCCATATCAATTAGTATTTATTCTTCGTAACTTTTAAAAGATAAGCACTAAATACTAATAAATTTTATTAAAACGCTAATTACTACCTACTTCGTTTATGATCTGCGTAATTAACTGTTTATTAGTACCTAGGTACTTAGAATCCTATTTTTACCGACTTCAAGAAAAAGGATGTAATCGTTCGACACGTATGTATGTAATATGTATGTATGTTTGTCCACGCATTTCTCCGAAACTAGTCATCGAATCGTGTCCATTTCTTTTTTTTTTGGTTAGTTATCTTTCAACTTAGGGAATAATGCAAGTTTCATCCAAATCGGTTTAGCAGTTTTCAAAATAGTCAACCGAAATCCTTAGCGAAAAACCGCACGAATGTGTAAATTGAGATATAGTGGGTACTTTGTCAATCCTATAGGTACCTTACTATAGAACTTGCTCATTTTTTAGTAATAGTGTACTAAAACTAAAAACATTAAAAAACAAGACTTCAAAAGCAAGACACAAAAAATGCAAAATAACTTTAATTTCGGAATTCGGTGTCGTTGGTACTTCTTATTTTATCGTTTTTCTACACCGACTTCCGAAAAAGATGTAGATAAGACAAAATTAAAGACCCAATCTAGGCCTTCATTCCTACGAGGACTTTAATCTTGTAAAACAAATGGTTCCGTAGGGTCGGGTAATCTGTGACCTAGAACCTCTTATCACAAACGGTCAGGCACTCCAGTATTTCTATCAGAATTATTCGCAAATTGTTCAAGCTAACGGTCTGAAAGTTTGGATATTTGTTATTAAATTTTACCGAACCGGCTAAACGGATAAGTAATTATAGCTCAGGTGGGATTTTCTCTGGAAGAATGACAGGTTACATCCTGCCATGTTATCTCTCCACCACCCTTGGTTGACTGGTAGTAATGCCTCAGGCTTTCAGTCCCCCTATGTATCTGTCTGTTGCATGAAGTTTTAAATAAATAAATAAATCCATCAAAAAGAGCCTGTATCAAAGGCTATACTTGAATCTGCACCTTCCTACCATACCTTACCGTACCTTACTTTGTGTAAATCGTTTCATTACCACTGCTCTAAAAACGGTGAAGGAAAACATCGTGAGAAAACCGGCATATCCTAGAACCAAAAATTCGAAGACATGTGACATCCACCAACCCGCATTGGGTTGGCGTGGTGGATTATGGCCCATTCCCTCTATCACAGAGAGGAGGCTTGTGTGGCTGTGTCCCAGCTATGGGAAAGTTTAAAGGCTGATGATGATGATGATGTACCTTTGGTAGTCAGCAATGTTACCTTGCTGGGCAGCGAGGTGATACATGAGCTAGACGCAGTAGTTATGCGCAAGAACATTTTTTTCAGGAACCTAAAGTAATAAAGAGAAGGTAGGTAGTAGGCTTTTGCCATGATTGCATAGAATAATACTAGTCTATTATGGTCCCACTGTGGGGCTATAGACGTCTGCCCATACTGAGAAAAGAATCGACCATCTTGCTAACACAACTTGCTTTTTTAAAGTCCACGGAAAACCTGTGAGATTGTTCTCTGCCATACCTAGCTATAAATCAGCCAGATAAACCTTCAATTTATTGCTATCCGCCCTCTGTAGAACATTAGCACCACAGATTAACCTATTAGCTCTACTAACCTGATAACATCCTCTTCCCTCTTAGGTTGTCACAAACGACCGTGGGGCGATCATTCGCAACTACCAATGCTGCAAGTTCGCAAATTGGATTTTAATAGTAGAATGGATGCCACTACACGTCCTGGTTCTGACCAGGCAGTTATTGTTACGTGAGAGTAGAAATATTGATGTACAGATGATGATAGCACCATCTCCATTATGATCCAGAATGAGATGAAAATGCAAATAGACCTTAGTACCACAAAATAGTAAGTATACAGAAGGGCCACTCCCGCCGTTTAGAAAATTGACAGCTAAACTTGACAGATTCACTAGGGTTGCTACTATATTGATTCCGAATTAAAAAAAAAGAGTAGGTTGCCCAAGTTACAAACATAAATACAAAGATTCGTCTAAACATACATCATAATATCATGCTTACATGCCTTAGAGGGTAGACAGGGCATCAAATATCCATTTAATATCACGAAACATTTCATATTACGCCACATACGATGAATATTGGAGAGTAAAAAGACGTAGCAATAGTGTAATAATGATACCACTTAAACAATTAAATTGTAAAAAGCTCCAAGCTCGACAAAAATATAAATGTGAAAAACAGGTACCTAATAAAATCAAAAAACCAAAGATGATCTTAAACAAGAAGAAAATTATGCTGTGCAGTCGGAGGAAACATATTTGTAAGCTGTATGACTTGAACCTTATTATTATGACAAGTTCCCAATTTCATCTATGGGCTTAAAATAATTTATTATAATCTAGATAATGAATTTCTAATTTGTTATCTTGAAAGATTAATGACCTTTATAACTTAAAAATATTTGAAAGAAAGATATAAAAACAAAAAAGTAAATTCGGTCTGTAACAAATAATAAAGGTAACCCATCCAATGCAACCAACCTCGTTACAGTACTTAATGTATGAATGATGTGACAAACGCCTGCACAAAGCAATCATGACAGCCGCGACTGAGCTCGGTCCAATATTGCCCAATATTCCCTGTAAAACCGAAATGTCAAATTGATAGTGGCCCCTCTGTCTGCGGCGCGCCGCCGCTTACGTACTTTGTGTTAGTACCTACCTAATTCAATGTTACGAGCACACTTACTTAACTTATAGTCCGCCCCGTATTTGTTCAAAAAATCGCATAATACTTCGCGTATTTGCCGGTTTCTGTTCTCCGGTTTAAACCTCCGAACGTTTTCGAATATACAAATATTAGTACTACCTCATGCATGGCCATGCAATGTACCTTGCACATTGCGGTTTGGAATGGCGTGGAGCTCTCGCATCAGTGATAAATTGCAATCAAACAACCTAAAATCTCTTAGCAACACCCAAAAAGCTGAGCACTCTCCGCAAAATGATGTGGTATACGATCTATAACTCCCATCCACCCGAAGTATCCTACAGTAGTGGTCCCAGTAGTTGCCCTGTGGCATTCCTTCCCCTTGAAGCAAAGTCCCTTGTTAATTGCCGTTGTGCTGAAGATGTTTTAACCCCCGACGGAAAAATAGGAGTGTTATAAGTTTGAAGTGTGTATTTGTGTATATATATGTGGCATCGTAGCTCCAAAATGGATGAACTGATTTTAATTTAGTTTTTTTTTGTTGAAACGTGACATTATCGATTAATGAAAATTCGACGTTTTACTGTTTGAATCGGTGTATTTTCGCAAGATATCGTGTCATATTTACGTGTTCGATAGATTGTTGATGGAAGCGTGTCTACTACTGGATACATCCTTTAAAAAATGTCGGTTTTTTTTTAACTTGTTGTAAGCAAATCTTACCTACCCCCGCCAGCTCTTCCTCAACAATGTCAAACTTGAAGGTTTTCCTCTCGAAACCCATTCCGATATCAGTATATATAAAAAGCTTTTAAGCTTTACCAGAAGACATTAACATACACCTACTAACTGCCTTCTTCCGGCTTCCGTCATTGAAAGGATATTGATAAAGTAAACAGTTGCAGTTTGCATATCAACAAAGCTTAAGACACTTAAGTTTTTGAACGAGACAACTCTTGAAATACATTACGTAATGACGTATAGGCCATAGGTAACCGTGGCAGTTGTTCTTTTAAAGGAGTAAGCAGATTGCTGGTCTAAACCCAGTAAAACCCAGCATAATTACGCAACCCCCCCGTTACCCGGTTTTTACCCCCGCCGGAAAAAGAGGGGTGTTATAACTTACACGTGTGTTGCTGTGTATCTGTGTGTCTGTCTGTGGCATCATAGCGCCTAAACGGATGAACCGATTTTGATTTAGTTTTTTTGTTTGTTTGAAAGGTGATTTTGTCGAGAGTGTTCTTAGCTATGTTTGAATTAAATCGGTTCAGCCGTTCAAAAGTTATGGGCGTTTTACTGTTTGAATCGGGGTGTTTTCGCAAGATAAATGTGTCGGGGGTTATTTATTTTTTAAATTTTACTTGTCATTAATCTTCTACATAGTTTTCAAAGGAGTCTAACAACACCAGCAAAAACATGTGGCCTAAAATGCGATCTTTTATTTATTACATCCACAAATTCATCTTGAAAGTTTTACTACCGCAGATAAGAGGGAATGTGGGACACTACTTATTCCTGTAAAATAATGTAGGTAGGTAATTCTTGTAAAAGATAAAGAAGTTAGCTGTTCAGTTATACGTAGTTAAATAAAAAAATATTAATTCAAAAAATCCTATTATTATATAATTCCTAGGCATGTCTCATATGACGGTACACAAATCAATGAAACTACCAATGTAAGATTTCTAGGATTCACCATGGACAAGTACCTAGATTGGAAAGCACATGTTGATGAAGTCTGCAAGAAAGTTAACTCTTTTGTATATGTTTTAAATAAACTTAGAACTACATCAGCTCAACATACGGTATTGTTAGCATATCATGGTTATGTAGCTTCCGTGTTACGATATGGGTTGATATTATGGGGAAACTCAACAGACTCCCAGCGGGCATTTTTATCTCAAAAACGCTGCATAAGAGCCATTGTTGGCATTCCTCCATATGAGTCCTGTAAACCGTACTTTAAAAAACTCAAAATATTACCCTTACCAAGCATGTATATTTTTGAAATTTGTGTATTTGTAAAATCTAATCCTAACCTATTTGTGAAAGCTTGTGACATTTATGCACGTGATAATAAATACCCACGTAGTTCAAGACATGGTCAGCGACTGGTGTTAGAATTTGTACCAAAGACTGCTGTGTTTAATAAAAATTGTTCAGCTATGTGTGTTAAAATTTATAATAGGTTACAAACAATCATACAAGATCTTCCTCTACCAAAGTTTAAAAAAGTGCTTAAAGAGATACTCCTAAAAAAAATGATTTACTCTATAAATGAATGGTTTCAAGAATAATATATGTACATGCAATGATGAGTTTGTGTGTAAAAGTGTGACATCGAACCTACTATTTTTATTTGACTGTTAAATAATATATTATATAAATGACACTATTTAACGTTATAATATAACTGACTAATAATCTATATTGCACTGTATTTAACCAAGTAATATTTAATTGACATTATGCACGCCGAATTTCAGAGACAATAGGACTGAATTATTATTGTTAATAACCCACGATTTTTATATATCTTTGCATGAATAAATAATTTCACATGCCATACAAAGGCTAAATAGAATATAAGATTCAATGATGTAACATAACAAACCAACGTATGTAATTACTCTATTTATATGTGAATAAATGAATTATGAATTATGAATCTAAAAACCCGCGACTGCTTAAAAAGCGAACTAAAAAGAAGTAAATAAGAAAAAAA
Organism: Orthosia gothica; assembly: GCA_949775005.1. NCBI lineage: Eukaryota > Metazoa > Arthropoda > Insecta > Lepidoptera > Noctuidae > Orthosia > Orthosia gothica. The sequence continues at coordinate 3,784,660 of OX459065.1, read as the reverse complement.
TATGCTGTGCAGTCGGAGAATACATATTCGCGAGGTGGCTGACCAAAACCAGATACATCCTCCGTGCACAGCATGTTTTTTTTCTTTAATTCATATTTTTTTTCTTTAATTCATAATTTTTATTTAACACTTTGTAGTTTAAAAAAATCGAATTAGGTACATTTAAACATATAAGTATCATGTATTTTTGAAGTCGCCTCTTAAAACCCTTTATTTTGATATCCCACACGACGGGAAAGGAAGAAAAAAAATTGGGTCCCCACAATATGGCGCCCGAAAGTCGCCATTTTTCAATTTTAAGGCGCCGATTCCCTTGAGTAGCTGATTTTAAAATGAGAATCACGTCTAAACGGCTAGTCGTAATTTATTGGAAAAAATATATTTTATATTAGACAATTTTCTTAATAATTTCATCTGAGCAAATTTTGAGTTTTATTCGTATAACATAGTGTAATTTTTGTAAAGTTATGTCTAAATCGGACAAAAACACGACAATCACACCAAATCCGCTGAGCGTATTTTAATGAAATCAACACCATATCAAAGACAATTTAATTATCTACATTTTGATCTGAAGCTTTTTTTTTAAAGTCATAGAATAATAAGGAAAGTACAAAAAACTACTAAATTTTGGGTCGCGCGGGTGTGAAACGAGTGCGCGTTTTGTTCCCTCAAGGTCGTTGGCGTTAGTCGTCGTCTTAATGTAGCCAATGACACTCGCAGGGTTAAGACGAATCGATTGACGTACGAATCATCAAAATCGGCCAACGCGTATGGTCTTTTGAACGCCACCTAGGAACAAACTTACCATACATACATAGACTGATAAACACATTACCCTTCGGCAGTCGGGTAAAACCGACTCAACTGCTAAATAAATAACTATTCAAGTAGTCATGACAGTGCTTAAGTTACTGACCAAACAAAAAATTTCATCGTTCGACAGGATTTTAGAAAACATACTAGCTTTCAAACTCTCCAAATCAATTTGCGCGTAGCGAGATAAATTATCTTTTCGGCGAATTGCCTGATTTCTAGGCCATTGGTCTACAGGTTTATCTTTTAAGATGACTTAACTGTAGTTTCCAGAAAGTGATAAAAAAATTGCACGCAGATTTCATTAATGATGTAAATTGTAATGACTTTTTTATTTATCTTATTACAAATTGGGTGTGTGCTTTGTTCAAATATCCAGTAGTTGGAAAATCGATTATGCGAGGTCAATAATATTTGAATCATCATCACTAAGAATTCGAGGAAGTCTTACTGATTGTAAAACGTCATTACGGTATGGAAGAGGTAAATCCCGTGCATTTGTGCTTAGGGCAATTCTAAAGTTCTCGATACCTATATTAATTATAAAGCTTTTTATTTTGTGGTTTAAGGCGGTACCCCGAGCAAAACTCCGCGCTAGCCGTTTTTTTTTTCGTTCTGTTTTGAGGAGCTATCTATTCGTTATTTAAAAAGAAATATCAACTAATAAAAATACATTAAATTTCTACATATTATTGATTCTAAAATGGTCGTATACTTTTTTTTTAAAGAGGTTTATATTTCACTAATCTCCTTCCAACAAAACCATAAAAATGCGAAATAATTATTGATAGCATGCATCTCCTCGTAAAGTGTTCATTAATTATTTTTTGTACTAACACTAATGGATAGACAATTTAATAACGAAAATTTTGTCGTATTTTTTTTTCAAAATACTTAAATTTGATTTAAAAGATTTTATTCTAAAATCTGGGCGTATTCACTACTGTAATTCATGCGCCACCAGTGCCTTTAGGCCAATAGGAATGCTCATATCTCATGCTGATTGTTTGGTCAGGGTACCGCCTTAACGCTGAACTTATATCGGATGCAATCTAAACCATTTCAATCGATAGGTATTCGAATTATTATTACAATCATATGTGTACATATATTGGAACAACATTGTATAAAAACATGATGTTTTATTATTCCTGTTACGCCAGAATGTATACAAGCAGGTACCTACTTAAAACTTTTAGTGGCCGTTTAGCATTGATGTATTAAAAAGAGGAAGATACGGGACTGCTCACAGCGCTTAGTCCTACTAATCTAAGTGAATGCCCGCAGCGGGTACTCAGTCGCGCACGGCACATTTTTGATCACACAGCTCAAAAATGTGTGTTTTTATGTTTTTTTTTGCAATAAATACGCATCAAAATGACTTCTTGTGTAGCTAAACAGTGTTTAAATAATACCAGGCAGAAAAATAAGTCACACGGGATCACTTACCACTCGTAAGTACAGTTAAAAAGGTAAATTTGTTGAAAATTACAATAATATTTAATGTTTGCTTCGCCATATTTGTGAGAGCGAGATAGATATTACAAACATGCGTGAGAGACACGATACGCACATATTGCAATGTCATTTCATTCATAATAGTAAACATTCGGTGATTCCGCGGCTAACGCGATTTCGCTTGCACTACAGCGCCGCCTCATATCTCTGTCGTTGTCTATCGGTAACTGTAGGTTTGGGACTGCTGATGAACTGAACACAGATTATGTGTGAGTTTCGGTGCATGTAGTCGTGTGCCGAGCCCAGGTTTTCTGATCGCCATGTTAGCGCGTAACGTATCTTCCTCTTTTTAATACATCAATGCCGTTTAGATTTTTTTTCGTCATGTTTTCTTCCACTTCTGAATTAAAGGAAGGAAGACCTTTCACTCTTCTGTTTGCCCACCGACTTTAGCTATTTTGGCTATAACTATCAATAAAATAAAATAAACGGCCAAGTACGAGTCGGACTCGCGCAAGAAGGGTTCCCTACCACTATCGCAAAAAACGGCATAAAAATCACGTTTGTTGTATGGGATCACCACTTAAATATTTATTTTATGCTGTTTTTAGTACCTATTTGTTGTTATAGCGGCCACAGAAATACATCATCTGTGAAAATTTCATCTGATTAGCTATCACGGTTCATGCAGCCTGGTGAAAGACGGACCGCGGAGTCTTAGTAATAGGGTCACGTTTTTACCCTTTAAAAACAAGACAACTGTATCACAGTTCCATAAGATGACCAGGCTGAATTTTCTATTGACAAATCAGGATCCAGTTGTTACAAAAGTGTTACAAAAAAATCATCTAGGCAGGAAGTTACAAATACCCACAAATCCTGGCTGGTATTTATCAAACAAAATAATCATACGGTCCAAGTAGGTCGCAGAACAGTAAAATAAACTATGTTTATCGACCCTTTCTATTACACAATACATTCTCCAGCCAACGGCTTCCAATGATAAAGCAGGTCAATATGCAGAAATAGTTTTTCTTTAGATTTTCCTGGTGACGTTTCTCCAGAAGCATTTCCTTGTAATATTTTTATCTCAAATAAGTGAAGCTATGTTTTCTTATTTCCTGCAAATACTTTCGCTTACAATTTTCAAAACAGTTTGATTCTGCTTCAACTTCTTGGGATCCACTGCTAATCTTTCCCATTGCAACTCCAACATGCGGAGGATATGACCAGCCTGTTCCATTTGAACCAAGCAGCTGTTTGGCCGTCGTCAGCTACCTATTTGTAATTTGGAACAAGTATAGATTTTTAATGCGGTCTTTGGGAAACGAAAAGCGGCTGGCCCAGAAAAAAGATAGTGGGATGAGCTGATTTCTTCAAAGGATTAGCTTAAAATCGCAGAAGAACAGTCAAAGTGGAAAGAGAGAAGGCAGGCTTTGCTGTACAGAGGGACGGTACAGGGTCATAATAATATTTTCTTATAGGAACCATTATAAGTATAACTAGCGAACCGCCCCAGCATATTATGCTGGCCTACCTACATGTTTTTTCTGTCGTAGGGTCCCGCGATCAGTGTGAGACCCGCGCTTAAATTATTTCCGTGTGCGTTTGTTATTATTTTGCGATAACTCCTAAGATATTCATCATATCATATCAGCCGAAAGACGTCTACTGCTGGACATAGGCCTCCCCCAAGCGTCGCCACATTGACCGGTCCGTCCCGTGCATCTCGCAACCAGCGGATCCCCGCAACATTCACCAGGTCATCGGTCCACCTGGTGGGAGGCCTTCCAACGCAACGTCTTCTGGTTCGCGTTCGCCACTCCAGAACCTTTCTGCCCCATCGGCCTTCCGTTCTGCGAGCAATGTGCCCTGCCAACTGCAACTTAAGTTTGGCAATTGTTCGGGCTATGTCGGTAACCTTGGTTCTCTTACGGATCTCTACTTTTCTGATTCGATCACGCAAGGAAACACCGAGCATAGCCCTCTCAAGCTTATAGTCACTCAAAGGGCAATCTTTGCGTGACTGTAAGCTTTCTGATGAGGCCCATTGAAATCGACCACGTCTCAGAGCCATATATCATCACTGATATAGGTAGATAGATATTCATATAAATTATATTATGGTGTAAAGGGTTATCATAATATGCATGAAATGCTTAACGTATTTAAGTTGATAAGGATTAATATTTTACCCGTCTAAATGGCTTTCCAATTACCACATTGTACGTGACCATTTTTTTTAGAAGTTAGAATGGGAATTAGTGCTATCATTAAAAGATAGACATATGCCATCGCGGACTTTTCTGTAGATCTATGTAAGAGAACCAATTCCACCACACGTTGTTTTGTTATATCTCTAAGAGTTTAGGCACGGTTTTCGATGAAAGCTCCCAGGCGGCTTGACTTTTCCGAATTTTTTAACCATTATCTTCATATTTCAATAACGCAAAACCTTTACAAATTTATACGTCTAAACCTTCCTGCCGAATCACTCTTGTCTATTGGTGAAAACCGCATGAAAATCCGTTCAGTAGTTTTTGAGTTTATCGCGAACAGACAGTCAGACGTGGCGGGGACTATACTGATAAAGTATTTTCCTCCCAGTACATTTCCACATTCATATTTCATCCACAGTGGCCTGTAGTTGTTTTGTACAGTCTGTGCGTTGTCTGTCTGTCTGCCAGTCACTATTTGTGGAAAAATAATAAAAGAAGATGGACGGGTAATTCGCGCCGAATTTATCACAATGATCTATTTATTATTTGGTTAACTTGCTGCGCAAGCGCGCGTGTCCATGAACTCTGTATATGACGGCACTTGTTTTTCTGGCTGCTCTGTGAAGTCCAATGCCATATTAGGAACTGATAATTTGACAGAATTGAACGACATTTTAACATCCATTTTAAAAGAATATTTAAGTGGATTCTGAGTAAAATGACTCGTGCTCAAGTTGTAAGAAATAGAAGAGTTATGTTCGACAAACATTAGCCAAATATAACTACAGGATTGAAAATATTAATTAATCCTGTAGTTATCTTTACAGCCAGAAAACATACAAAATAGTTTGCTTAGAGTAGCTGCAAAAACGTGGTCACCTGCAGTGCTCAATTTATTTAAGGGTTAAACATCGACATAAAAAGAAGGTATTTTACACGTGGAATCAAATCTTTTGTTTAACAATTTGCAAAACCCATTAGACATTTTATTCCAATGGATGTAGTTGCAAATTATCCAACAGACATGAAGCTGAAACTGGCAGCCAAAACGTAGCAGCCAAACTACCCAGGGCCGTAAATAGTGTGGGCCCTGTGCAACTCTTTTTTGATTTTTAATTTCTAACATGAGATGGCAGTTTAAGGAAAAATTTAGATTATTTACTTGAAAATTAGGCAATGACTTTTAGTCCGATTTTCGAATATTAAATTATTAATGGATCAGATTTTCGAATAGAAAAAATCTAAGAATTTCTTCAATTTCTTAAAGTTTTGTCAAAAATGTCATAGTTACATCTTGTGCTCCCTTCTAAATTATGCTTAAATATTAACTAGGCGTCTACTAGAGTGTGTCAGACAATTTATAGAATTTTCCATCGTTGCGCGATGTTAGGAAATAAGAAATACGTATTTCTTAAAGTTTTCTTGAAAATGTCATAGTTGCATCTTCTGTTTCCTAAGTAAACAGACTCCACCAACAGCCACACTCACACAGGCGCGCGTGTGGCAAATTTCATAAAAAAAATCTGATCCATTAATAATTTAATATTCGAAAATCAGACTTACCCTCAGTTTCCCAGCTCAAAATTATCGGAGAATTAATGTGACAAATTGTCAAGCACGCGTTATCTGCTGTGATTGGCTGTTGAAAATTCATTCAACCAATCACAGCAGTTAAATTCGTTGCCTAATTTTCAAGTAAATAATCTAAATTTTTCCTTAAACTGCCATCTAATGTTAGAAATTAAATTTTAAAAAAGAGTTGCACAGGGCCCCACACTATTTACGGCCCTGGGTAGTTTGGCTGCCAGTTTCAGCTTCATCCAACTGACGTCGGTATAGCTGAAGCACTAAATTACTCTAATGATACGTTATTGCACGCGAACGCAATTGTTGAGGTATCAAATGCGTTCTTTTATTATTATAAAGAGTAAAAACTAGAAAACATAAATTAGGTACTGTGCTATACATCCCATATGTATATCTTTTAAAGTAATTTAAGACTATCATTAATGCGAACTATTTTATTTGTTATGTGATTCCCGGGCACAAACTGGCGAATAACCTAATCCCTCTCTCTTTCTCTAGAGGTTAACCAACTATCGTTAGTCAACATTCTCATCATATCATGGTCTACTGCTAAACATTAGGCCTAGCCATTCGCAATCCATCAAACTCGATCTTAGGCTGTAGAAGTACCAGTAACTATTAAGAACTTCGACGCCGAGTTGCCAGCCTGTCGGTTTTTATCGGTTACATTTCGGGGAGTGTGAGTTGGAACTGCTTGAACTGATTCCTCCTAGCCCGTTCTATCATCGGACTACAAGACGAACGGCGATGCGTCGCACCAAACGCTTTGGGAATACTTTTATTATGCGCACAGCAAAAGAGTGGAATTCCCTGCCGGGGTCTGTATTTCCCGATAGCTACAACCTGGGAGTCTTTAAGTCCAGAGTTAATAGGTTACTTCTAGGAAAGCGTGCTCCATCGTCGACCACATCATCGCTTACCATCAGGTGAGATAGTGGTCAAACGCAAGCCTATTACGAATAAAAAAGAAAGTAAATTAATCATCATCATCATTGCCGAAAGACGTCCACTGCTGGACATACGCCTCCTCCAGGCGTCGCCATATTGACCGAACGCGTGCGTCTTGCATCCAGCGCCTTCCCGCAACCATAACCAGGTCATCGGTCCACCTAATGGGACGCCTTCCAACGCATCGTCTTCTGGTTCGCGGTCGCCATTCCAGAACTTTTCTGCCTCATCAGCCATCCGTTAAATGTGCCCTGCCCACTGCCATTTAAGTTTCGCAATTCTTCGGGCCAAGAAGAACATTGTTTGTAAAAAAAAAAGGATACACTGAATACAGTATCCTTTTAAGACTCCAAACGCGCAAATATACAGAAATACTAGACCCAAAAGCCACGTTCTTTTTCGTCGTATAGATGACTAGTAATTTATATGTTTTGACCAGAATTTAGCCACGTCGACAGTGTTAGGATTAACCACGTGTGTAATGGTGTCAAACATCCCTTGCTACTGTCTGGAAATACTAGATATTCTACAATGTTTGCGAAGAGTCATGGTGAAGAAGCCACCAAAAATGCGTCAAGAAATAAGAATGACTTTCGGAGTATCGCAATAGTACATTGTTCACCGAGAGGAGAAAGTGACCGATTACCGTCGAGGGTGTCGTTTCCCGAGATCGGGAATCGCACTTTCTCTCGAGTGATACATAGTACTTTATACTACACCTACGAGGAAAATAAATTCTACGAAAACTGAATCCTCAAACAACACACAAATTGAAAATGGCGCCAATGGCGTCTGCAATTTTCACATGTTCTTTTTTCAAATTGTTTGACACCATCCAACACAGAGCTAGTGGCCAGTGTCATTTTGCGAACTTGGAGATAAAAACTCACTGTAAAAACTTTTTGGCTTTTGATATTTAGGTTACCAGCGCATAGTCTTACCCAAAATTAAAAAAGAAAAACCACGTAAGAAATGGATTTTCATACACTTTTCTCTCCCGCTCAGATGCGTTTTCTCGCCGCATATTTGTTCGATATGCAATGACGTACTTTCTACCGTAAATTTGATAAAGTATCAAGGTACTTTCCGAGTAGGTGTAGTATAAAGGTCTTTTTGTTTAAAGAATCAGTGACTTCATGCAAAACACGGCGATTGATAATGAAATCACTTTCTTATCATCCAAATCAACTTGGAAGTTATTAGGGCACGTGATATCACTGATAAACTTATCTGTTCTTATCAGAAGTGCCGATCTTCTAAAAGCTCTAAAAACAATGGAGGTTTTGTCTCTTGGTAAGCACATGATTTCAGACTCTGACATCAAACAATCTGCCTAGCCTTTTCCCAACTATATTGGGGTCGGCTTCCAGTCTTACCGGATTCAGCTGAGTACCAGTGTTTTACATGGAGCGACTGCCTATCTGACCTCTACAACCCAGTCACTGTGTAACACGGTACCCCTTGCCAAGACTGGTGTCAAGCTTTTGACTACCCGTAACGACTGTCACAGATCTTCAAATGACAGCCGGGACCAACGGCTTAACGTGCTTTCCGAGGCACGGAGGAAACTCGGTATGTTGAAATGGTCACCCATCCACGGACCGATCTCGTCAACCTTGATGATCGACCAGTGCGGCTGTTATTATTTAGCCACGAGCTCGTCTCTGACATCATTTTTTTCAAATGTTACGAGCGATATTATCTGAAGTAGTGAAGACAGAGTTAAACCTGAAGATCTTTTAGTCTCTTTATGGCATGTTTCTTTTTTTTATTTCAGGAATATAAACGAAGGCTCCGTTATCCAGCCCAGCTTAGTTAAAAACTTATTTGTTACTTTATCGTACGGAGTGACGTTAGTGATAAGGCTGATAAGAGCCTCTATCTATGGAGTTTCAGAGCAAAAAAAAGTATGACACAATGTTGTATTAACTGGTACTTTTTTAATGTTATCTTTATACCTTGAAAGTAATAACTAGCTTACTTAGATGACTTAAACCATATTTCTCCTGTCTTTATTTTGTGCGTATCATTTTTACTTTGTGTGATGGTAGACTTAAACAGCAAACAAACGGCAGTATAAAAGATTTGATTTATCATTTAAAATAATAAGTCTCAAATATAGGAACTAGCAGAGAATAATGAAGGCCTGCCTTAATGAATTCGTCATCATAAGCTAGAAAATCATATCATTCTTGACGAACGGATTTTGGATTAGCAACACCAATATCGCTTGCCAAGACTCCAGATACTTGTGATCTCTCTAACTAGACAGTCCTGTGTTGTACCTCGTTCTCATGGTACTTAAGACGGTACCCTGACCAAAAAATCGGCATGAGATATGAGCGTTCCTATTGGTCTAGCGGCACTGGTGGCGCATAAATTACAGTAGTGAATACGCCCAGATTTTAGAATAAAATCATTATAAAATCGAATTTCGGTCTTTTGAAAAAAAATATTCTACAAAAATGTTCGTTATTAAATTGTCTATCCATTAGTGTTAGTACAAAAAATAATCAATGAACACTTTACGAGGAGATGCATAATATCAATAATTATTTCTCATTTTTATGTTTTTTTGGAAGTAGATTAGTGAAATATATACAACATTTAAAAAAAAACGAAATCTACCATTTTAGAATCAATATTATGTAGAAATTTAATGTATTTTATTAATTGATATTACTTTTTAAATAACGAGTAGATAGCTCCTAAAAACAGCACAAAAAACGGCTTACGCGGCGTTTTGCTCGGGGTACCGCCTTAAGACATCAATTTATCTTTGGAGAATCATTCAATTACCATTTTTATTTAGTTTACTCTGATTTGCTGCACATCTTTCGTTATGCAGATGACAACATTGTTGCAAAGAGATACGTGTCCAACGCACGGGCTTACAGGGCCTTAGATCCGGTCTCTCCGTGAGGCCATGTTTGAGCACAATTTTCTCCTTCAATGACTTTTCCCAAAATATCGCGAGATTCATATTCTTTAAATGCATTGCTATCTTGACAGTGTTGAGAATTCATCTGCATCAATAAATCATTGCGAGATTAGAATCGAAACAAAAATATGAGTATATACCTACATTTCTATATCCGCCATACCAAAACTTGTTCCTCGCCGCAACGTACAAGAATGCAACGATTTCTTTGACGTAAAAGATTGTCGGCTATCAGTGATTGAAGCGCTCGAAAAATTCTATTCGCTATCTGATTTGTTATTTTGATATTCGAATCGATGTTACGAAATTAAAACAAATTTATTCTGCTTTTATTTTGGACATTTATCTTTATTAAGGTTACACTAGTCGAAAATTCTTCCATACAAACGTAGTCTAGAGATTACTACACTGTTTAACGATGTAAAGTACGTTCAAAATAAAAATGATATCAATTTGCCTCATTATTATCTAGTCCTGTATGGAAAATAAATGTAAAACAATAGGTAATATTAAAGTTCCATATTTTAACACTAATTTTAACGCATCTTTGGGCGGAACTAAATACCATAAAAAGAAGGAAAATTGCAAAACGGCCTCCATATAGATAGATTAGTAATTCAACAATGCAAATAATTTTATTTTATAAATATGTATACATTTAGTTTTTTTTTCATGATATCTAGACTCCCAAAGGTATGTTTTTAAAATTTCACGCGCTCGTTTTCGTCCTAAAGCATCATCCATTTCGATACAAATTTGCAAAAGTGCTAATTCGTACGCGAACTAGCTTCTTACTGCTCATCACAGCATCTATTTCTTTTGCACGTGTTGACGGATAAGATAGCATGCACCCCGCGCACAAAATAGTTCGTGCCATCGACTAGTTCAACCTTAAAGAGCCGCTGCAGACATTCGATAGAAATCCACGACAGAATCCAATTGGTTAAATTCTTAACGCGTGCATACTTGTATCTTATCTGTCTCAATGTCTACCTGTTTTCCTTGTACTTTATCTCCCTTGCCTTAATGTTGTCAGTTAAACATCAAAGCCACTTGAGTCATAAAAACTAATCGCTTCTTCAGTAAACATAAAATTTCCATGTTTGTTAAAATTATAAACTACTGCTAACTGTAGTTTACATAAAGATCTCAAACTTGTAAAATAATAGTTAACAGAACAGTTGCTTTTGTTGGTATACGGTTAATTATGTATAGTTAACTGAGAATGCTGACTGACCCCTATCTGAGTATACATATTATTAAACACATATATTAATGTGAGTACACACAGATAGACATACTTAAATTAAACCTTTGTTTCAAATGAGGCGCCCAGCGGCCCACAAACGCGTTGGTTTGAATATCTATGAGTTTTGACGGCTGACACAATGAGCCAAACGCTGCGATACATATTGATATGCGGGCTATATTCTGATGTACTTTCAAGAAAGTCAGGTGTAATACAAATTGGGCATTCGTGTTGCAAGTTAAGGATAAACTTTCCAGTTGCTTCCACCAATAGTGTTCGATGTTAATAAACAAGCAGCTTTGCATGTAATGGGCGTTGAAGTGTAACCAATTGAGAACAATCTGCAGACGACAGCGATCTTCTCAGAGCCAACCAGAACAATTTAACAAAGCTATTATGTTTTCACTCCTCATCTCGCTCGCAACTGAACTCTCCCAATTTGCGTGGGATGCATGTGTTGAATGCAGCGGCGGCAACACGCATAACCTACATTGCTTCCGATCTCTTTTCCCTAGTAGCTACTTATAGGCACGGGGTCCCGCGCTAACAAAGAAAATTTTGTTAAAATAAATGTCACTAGATAGCGCATATCGCGCATCGATTCGTTATTGAATTGTGTGTAAAATTAACATTTTCTAGTATTTATCATAAAAATTGTATGTTCTTTTTTAATCAACTCTCCTTAGCACAAAATTATGGAATATTGGGCTCTTAATTCACATTTCAGCGATTAATTGATCAGATCATTTAAAATTGATTCCAATAGATGGCGCGGTTTTAAATTTCTGAGGCATGTCGTTCGATTTTTTAAATATGTATTGTGTAACACATTTTGGTACAATGAAACTGTAAAAACATGCAACGAATTTCACTGTATTTAAAGGGAAAAAAAATAGCCACGAACCGAGAATCCCCTTTTACTTGTAAGTCGCTGCTAACCCCATCTACAGCCGTGGAATGGAACCGAACACGATCGACGTACTTATAAAAGTAATCATCGTAATCAAACGAAAAACGCTATTTACGTCGGCACGGTTTCTTTGTATGGGATGAGGTATTTGTATGCTAGTGTTATATAATCTGTGGTATAGGACAATACTTGGTATTGAGTGAAGAGATTCAACATACAGCCTGGTAGGGGAGATAAATCGGTCAAAGTCCATCACTCATATTATGTCAAAACGCATTTTTTTATTACATTGTTTAATTTGGACCTTGGAGTTTCATAACAGAATGCTTGACCATGTTGAACAATTACGATGCACTCATCAACTTGAACATTTAGGTCAGCTTCGGTTCCACGTGCGACATATTTAAATACGTTAAAATTATTGCATTTGGCTTCTGCGTGACCTTTGCTCTTCAAATTAAGGACTGCATCATCTTTTTCTGGTTTAAATATTCAATCTTTTGCTTTTAAAATCAAGGAGTGTACGCTTCTTGCAGGGGCGTAGCTACCGCCGTATCTGCCGTATCAATTATACGGGCCTCCCGGGTCACGGGGGACCTCGACGTGCGTGTGAAATTTAAACTGTTAAAAAATTACCTAAGAACTTTGATGGGACATGAACGCCTGTCAGACCTGTCACTATTATCCATAAAGGCAGAAACTAAAGTCATCATCAGCTATAAATGATTTAATAAATCAGTTAGCCGAAAAAAAAGGCAAGGAGAGTGTATATTTAATTAGAATGGTTTGTATTTTTTTTTGAAAAAGTGACAGATAGATAATTATGATGAATAAATATTTATTTTAAACAATCATTTTTTCTTTTGTGAGTAATCTTTACCCTTCATAAGGGCCCCCAAACAAATTATTATACGGGGCCCCGCCAAGGCACGCTACGCCACTGGCTTCTTGGTAAATTATGTCCAGCATTTAGTAGTTAATTATACATGTCAGTTAATTATTCAGTCTTCTGTGAAACGGAATGCTTATTTATGTTGTTATTTGAAGGGAATCCAGTATCTCCTCTCATTAACCAAAGAAACGCATCCTGTCGGTGTCCACTCTTCTCGTTTTTATGCCGCTCGTCAGCAATGCTTTACTTTTCGCATATAGCCCTCTTAAGGCGCCGATTCCCTTGAGTAGCTGATTATAAAATGAGAATCACGTCTAAACGGCTAGTCGTAATTTATTGGAAAAATTATATGTTATATTAGACTATATTTTTAATAATTTCATCTGAGCAAATTTTGAGTTTTATTCGTATAACATAGTGTAATTAATTTGTAAAGTTATGTCTAAAACGGCCAAAAACACGACAATCATACCAAAACCGCTGGGCGTATTTTAATGAAATCGACACCATATCAAACAATTTAATAATCTACATTTTGATCTGGAGCTTTTTTTTTTAAAGTCAAAGAATAATAAGGAAAGTACAAAACGCGCCCTCGTTTCTCACCCGCGCGACCCGAAATTTAGTAGTTTTTTGTACTTTTCTTATTATTCGATGACTTTAAAAAAAAAAGCTTCAGATCAAAATGTAGATAATTAAATTGTCTTTGATATGGTGCCGATTTCATTAAAATACGCCCAGCGGTTTTGTTGTGATTGTCGTGTTTTTGTCCGTTTTAGACATAACTTTACAAATTAATTACACTATGTTATACGAATAAAACTAAAAATTTGCTCAGATGAAATTATTAAGAAAATGGTCTAATATAACATATATTTTTTCCAATAAATTACGACTAGCCGTTTAGACGTGATTCTCATTTTAAAATCAGCTACTCAAGGGAATCGGCGCCGTGAGTGGAACTCGTAATCTAGCATCACCTCTGGTCCAATAAAGATGTTATAATCGTGGAAAATCAAAAAATGTCGCTGTATCGATTTTCCCTCTCACTTCTCGAAACAATTTAAAATATCCATTCTGAAATCCACAAAAATGTCGATAAGACAGTCGATACTCGATATCAACATGCTAGACTTGCCAGGGTCGAATAATTCAATGTTATCTAATAATTTTGTTATTATCAACTTTTTGCTACTATGGCTTTTATCCTCAGTATAGATAAGAACATCTTTGCTGCTATCAGTTGCTCGCTGTTTTTGAACCTCGATGGACTGTTTTACTGTTCCCTGTAAAACGAATACGAGATTTCGGATTCCAAAATGCTCGTAAACGGTTTAGGCGAACAGTATCCTCAGGAGTGCCCTGTAGTAGGGGCCTTCGAGGATGCTGGTTGGAATTTGCAGTGCCCGATGACTGGCCAGTGGTCTAGGCAGGCGGTTGACGTTCAGTGTCGTTATGGTGATTTTAATCCGAACCTTCAAAGTCCCTCAGTGCAGTGTTTTAGGAATATGCCTTTCGGGCCTTATGGACACGAGAATGTGCATCCATATTATCCAGTTCAGGAAGTGTATCGGCAGCCAGTGAATTATGTCCCGCATCGTCCAATGATCCAGAACTTGCCATGCCATCAGCAACCAGCTTGGAATTATAATAGCATGTGCTTTAATGTGGACGGGCAAGCGTGTCAATATACCACTGTTGTTGACTTGGAAGATTTTATGTAAGTTTATTACAGTTTTTTTTATCTATTACATTAGATCCGTTTATTGCTGCTATTTCTATATTTTCAGCTGTATCGTAAATTATTTTAGAAGATAAACGTTGAAGTGTTTTCACTATTTTATAAGGGTTTCCATTAAATCTTTTACCTTCTGCGCAATTTGCAGTCAAATGTTTCATCCAGAAACACGAACTTCATAGTATTTCAAACAGCCCCAATTAGTGAGAAAATTATGAGTTGATCATTCGATTGAAACTCCTTGAACGCGTCAACTGCGTTGGTCGCAGCGTTCATTCAACTTGTTTATAATAGTTCTAAACATGTTTCGAACGCTGTGTTGACTAGTTTAAATGCCGTTGATTTATCGCTATGGAAATAAACGGTTATTTTAGCGTCTTACAAATTAACGTTTCTCAGTAATGCAATAGCTGATAACGGCTGGAAAACTGGTAATTCCACTTTTTCTTTGTAGAACCACTTGGAAATTCTTGGTATAAACTTGCGCAAAAAGAGAGCTATACCTTATACCACTTAATATAAATGGCCTACTTCTAATGTTTGGAGTGTTATCTAATCTTGAACGGAATATTTAATCTTATTGCATTGGTAATATGGTTGAAAATGGTGGTATGATGCAAGGGTTAGACGAGATAACTATGTGGCAACATATGGTGATCCCCACGTGGCGTACATGCAGATTACTTTTTTATTAGTTCAGATTCATGGAAGTACGCCAAACATCGTATCAGCTGATTAGACCGCGTGATGTGTTACCACATTACTTTCCTACTACATGGCTTTCTCAATTCTCATATTCAAAACCTCGTGATCTTGTAAACTAAAAATATCTTCCGTTCTAGCATTCAGAAGTCACATGAAGATGTTAAACGGTGTGTCAGTTGATCCCACTCCAATTTTTGAAAAAAAAAACCGTTCACAAATGAAGAATGTCGAGTGAATCATAAAAGTACGTCTAGATTGTTTGTTTCAATTGGTAATTGGCAGTGATAGAGGAAAAGATATAGTTTTCGTCAAACTTCTGGGTCGCCCTGAAGTTGGATTTCCGATGCGCAAGGCACGAAACGGTGCTTTCCTCGATAGGAAAAAACGGAACCCTTATAGGATCACTTTGTTGTCCGTCCGTGTGTCTGTCAAGACTCTTTTTCTCAGGAACGCGTGTAGGTATCAAGCTAAAATTTATATAAAATACTCAGGTCTACTGTCCCTTAAAGCTGTGAAAAACACCAACGCAATCAAAAGATACAGCCGTTTATGCCGCAAATTTTCGACACTCGCAAGGGAATCAAAACCTACAGGGTACTTCCCGTAAACTCAGAATCTTGAAATTTGGTACGAAGCAACGTCTTATAGCACAGATAAAGGAATAATTGCGAAAACCGTAATTTTTTTGTTACATCATATACCTAATTTTAATAATTTTAAACTTACTATACTACCCCTTGCCTCATGAACGCGTAGAGGTATTAAATTGAAATTAATATCTATAATACCTTTAAGCTGAGGTTTGTACGGAACATCGGTGCGCGAGTCCGACTCGCACTTGGCCGGTTTTGTATGAGATTTACTACTGAGCCATTGTAGCCAAGAAGTTTTGCGAGAACTATATCGAATTGGTTATCACTGTCTCACCATTTCGTCCAGCATAAAAATACCTAGGTACCTAGCTCGTGCCCGGATAAAAAACTTGAAACTCAAACGTGGAGAAGACACGAGCCTGTTGGCCGATAGTGTTGATAACGTAACCTCTCTCCGAATGACCCTTACAGCAAGGTATCAACAGCTTGTTTATATGATAACACGTCTTTACGATAAACTTTGTCACGTACATAAACAAGGCTTACCGTCGATTGCTGCTAATATTTCGACGGCAAATCGCGGGCGTGACAAACAGCTTAATTCAAATTATAATTTACTATCAATGTTTTGTTCTTGACCTCTAAGTTCTGGGAATGCCTGTGTCGTGCAAATTAAATACATTAATGTTGTCAGACTTAACAATCAACTGTCAATCAATAGAAATCCATACGGAAACGAAATTAAAGTCACCAGCAACATCAAATGTTCCGGTTATCGCATTGATACCTTTTAGCACTTCAAATAATCTCCCAGACTTTAAGGAAGCCTTTACAAACAATCATTGAGCAATATTCAATAAAAATAATCTTTATTATGTGCCTATTAAATATAATTACCGCCGCCATCTTGACTTGATCGTCTCACAAAATGGCGCTGGGCCGACGCGACACATTTTCCAATGAGATTAATTACTTTTTAATCACATTATAATAGTTTACCAAGCACAAAATATAACTCTAATTGAGGAAAATATCTAAAAATATATTTTTTTGTATTTTATTAGGTAGTACCTACTATTTGACACATATAATTATTTTTTTACTAGGTACCTACATAGTTTAAATGTTGTCGTAAATGGTACTTGATTTAAACTGGAATTGATTATATTGAGTTGATCAATGATGGCGTGACTGTGTCGGTTTACTAGCGTTAACTTTGTATCATCTTATTTCTTAGGAATAATAATTCATTTCGTTTATTTATGGCATCACATTAATAAGAAGAAGCATTGGCACTGTAAGAATTCTCTGGTCATTTTATATGGTTTCCTTTATCTCCATTGCTCCTTAGCTCCTAACACGTAACCAACAATTTGAAGTTTATATTTTCATTGGTTTATGTTTTTGGCATTTCGTCAATGTAGATACTCCGTCTTGTAAAAATTGTGCATCAAAATTTGCTTGCCCTCATCGCAATATTTGGGATCGGCACAACATGTCTTCGTTCTCATACTTCTCTACTTCATCATTCATTCAGTCATTGCAGTAGTCAACCCTTTTCTGGTCTTTTAAATTGTCCATGGATCGTTTCTTAGGTCTTTCTTCCACCTCTTGTAACCGTCCATATTCGTACTTACTCAAAACTTTCCTCACGACTTTAGGGGTATCGCTTATCATATAACAATGATACTGCTTCCTATACACTTCTTCTTTGCCTTTTATTCTTAAGCTAGGACGGCAATTCTTGATTTATTCTGTTTGTTCGATATTTCCTATAATAACCTGTTTACCCATTTATTTATTAAGGAACTGATTTAATTTATCGTTATTATCGTCATTAACATCATATTGTTGTTGTTATTAAATAACTTAATATATGCACGTACAATTTTCAATGTTAATAATTCTTTCAAAACTAGCATTGTGTGGGTCAGTACCAACTTTGGTTATCATCATATTTTATTTTTATCTTTATCCTGTATTGCTGATATATTTTTAAAGAGATAAGGTGTAATTTTACACCGCATCATTTGCCGCAGTTACCTTACTATTATTTCTAAATCAGTCTTGTATTGTAATACAACGTTCATCATCATCATCTGCCTAGCCTTTTCCCAATTGTTTGTTGGGGTCGGCTTCCAGTCTTACCGGATTCAGCTGAGTACCAGTGTTTTACATGGAGCGACTGCCTATCTGACCTCCACAACCCAGTAACTAGGTAACACGGTACCCCTTGGCAAGACTGGTGTCAGATCTCAAGCTTCTGACTACTCGTAACGACTGTCAAAGATCTTCAAATTACAACCGGGACCAACGGCTTAACGTGCTTTCCGAGGCACGGAGGAAACTCGGTAATATACAACGTTATGAATTAATAATTAAAGAACGTATATAATGTTATAATTTTCAAGCAATCGCGAGACAAACATGTTGTTTTCCCTAACTGCATGCGGTCTATAAATAAAACTGGGTTACTACCATACCACTGCACCTTCAGTTACAATTCAATAAAAAATATATAATTTAAGAAGAATCATCAAAACTCCAACATAATATAATGTAATCTTTATAATTTAAACGACCAAAATAAAAACAATGTAGAAAGCCAGACTTCATATTTATGACTTAATTAAAGCTGCTATATGAATTAGATAAGAAACTGCATTGAACATTGATCTTTGAAACTGATACATCATCATCATCATTTCAGACGTTCACATCAGCTGGACAGCCACAAGCGTCGCCTCATAATCCGATCCTTATTTAATGATGTGTGATATTGCCATTGTCAATGCAGTCTCTATGCGGGCCTATAGTATTGCCGCTATCGAATAATACGATTGATATTATAAAGCCCTCACAGCGTGTCAATTCGAAGTACCCCAAGTTTCCAACAAGAGGATTTGGGTGTTAAATTTTCTCCAACCTCTTTATCTTCGCCATTGTTTCATTCATTATTATTCTCTAGATTGTACTTCGTATTTACAATGTCCTTAACGACATTCAGTAATCACGATAACTACATCCATATTTATCAGACTGTCTAGCCTGCGCGTGCGTGACTGGAAACGAATCGGTTCTGCCGTTTATTGCTGAATGTACGTCACAGTAACAAGAAACCCTCAATTGGTAGACGGGAACGCGATTATTTTTGCAATCAGCGCCAATTGTCTGAACTCTTACGTAGTAGCACCACCATTAGGTACTGACACACGGACGGACGTTTCGTTCCACGTTTATGTGGCTGGCATTGGCCTGAAAACTGTTTTGTATCTTGAGAAAACAACATTCTCAAAGTATTCATTTGCAACTTTGATCTGACATTCTATTCTGTTAAAATGTCACCAGAAAATTTGGTGAAGTGAACGTAATAGGATCTATCAATGGATTGACAGCTTACTTCATCCTAAGTTATCACGATGCGGTGTGATGATTACAGAATAGACCGGCTATTTCAATTGATTATTATTATATATTTGGCGAATTTATCGTCACTGCTGCCACTGTATCAATGGATTTGATAAACGGTGATTCATGTGATGGAACAGTACCTATTTGGTGGCGTGAGACTTAATTATCGCATTCAATATCATTGTTGTGGTCTTGCTTGTCATTTCCATTAACAAATATACATATATTATGTAGGTATATTAGAATTTATGTCTCTCTGAAACCGGCTGCGGGAGAAATTTGAATTAATGCGTGTACCTATAGCGCCATTTAATTCCACGTTTGTTTTCAATTCAAGGTTTGCTTTCTCTTGTAAACAATGAATTGTGATTAACGTTGAGTAAATTAAACAAGTATAGCATTCTGGAAATCTTTAATAATGTCTTAATTTCGTTTACAAGTTTTATAATTGCAATTAAATCAGCAAAAAATTCCGTATTGTTTAGGCATTTCCACTTGACATTCGTTTCGTGCACAGCTGTCAAACTCTATGGTTATCTTACCCTAGTAACAGATTCAAGTTAAAACAATTTTAAAATATTTTTTTATCATAATCTTCAATGTTGCCACTTTTCATATTATCATTTCCTGTAAACATTTTAGTTTTTACGTCGTTGTTATTATTATAAAGTGTAAATTCATTAGCATCACTCAATCATAACTCAATCATTGCAAACAAGTTTTTTTCTGAGACGTGTTACTGGGTACCGTTGGTGTTTTATTCTTCGATCGTGTTTCCGAGAATCATGTTTATTAATACTCCAATTTGCAATTGTTTACGGCTTGTTGCTTCTAAATTCCAGTGCTTCACATATTTTTCCTCATTCTGTTGTACTCTACCATGTGGTTATGATATCGGTCGTAACACTAAAACTTGGTTTATCGTCACTCCAAATTTGTTTACAACTAAACATATGTACTTCACCAGGGTTTAAAGTGTAAACTGGTTACTGCTTAGGTACTATGTGTTTTGTTTTTTTCCTTAAATTACAATAGCATTATATATAATAGACAATATAATATAAATTATATATCAGCATTTTTGCCTTCTTCTCTCTTCAATCTTAAATTGGCCCTTTAAGGTTCCCCTAGTCGACGGCACGAACTATTTTGTGCGCGAAGTTAAAATGCATGCTGCTATCTCATCAGATAACACGTGCGAAAGATATAGATGCTGTGATGAGCAGTAAGAAGCTATTTCGCGTACGAATAAGCACTTTTGCAAATTTGTATCGAAATGAATGATGATTTAGGACGAAAACGAGCGCCAAATTTTATAAACAGACCTTTGGGAGTCTAGATCTAATGAAAAAATTACTAAATGTATATTTCCAAAATAAAATTATTTGCTTTGTTGAATTACTAATCTATCCCTGTATGGAGGCCGCAATTTTCCTTCTTCTTCTTGTATATATTTCTGCCCAAAGATGCGTTAAAATTAGTGTTGAAGTATGGAACTTTCGACGCTTATAATTTTTTCACTTTTTTATTTCCATACAGGGCTAGATAATGATGATACAAATTGATTTTATTTTTTATTTTTAACGTACATCGTTAAACAGAGGAATAATCACCACACTTACGTTTGAATGGAAGAATGATAGACTAGTGTAACCTTAACTCCCCTTGGCATTCCACAAATTTATTTAAATTGCTGGCATCAAGATGTCGATCAAAAGATTTTCTCTCAACTCTTATTATGTTGCACGTTTTCTAGGCTGCCATTAGTTGCTATCAGACCTCATCACAAGTACCTAAGCAGACAGACCTCTGGGGGCTCGACCTAATATTTTTCCTCTCCATGACACACTCCCTATGTTCAGAACTGTTCCTTGACTGAAATTGTAATTTTAGATTTCCACCACGTTATCAATACATATTTATATTGAATTTTAAAATGATATTGACTGATAAAGCAGTACCTACAAATATAATGGTTGTCATTCAGTACTTACAAAAAAACAATATGTTGGTTCTGGGTCCAAAGGTCCGAAGTGTTAAAATTATTCGAGAATTAATTAATTTGCGTCGGGTAACATTTTGTAACAGTAAGGCAAATTAGTTTAGTATGAAATACGATGAGCATAGCTCCAAAAAAAATGTATTTTGGTTTCATTTAAATGTGTCCAAACTTGTTTCATACCGCTTGTCAATTTTATTCAACCCGCACTGAACATATTTACATAAACTGTTTTATCATAAAAATATGCATCGTTGGAATCGTTTAGTTATCGTTGTGTTCTACAATAAACTCCTACGCCCTTGGATTGTCTTCTGGATTATTTTTCAAACGAAGTAGCGCCGCGCCTACTTCGGCACTTCAGTATAATCAAATTGATTCTTATATAATTTATTGCAATTGCCAAAACTTTCCTACATAATGATATTAGAGATAAACTGCAAAGGTATAAAATGATTATCTACCACACTATAGATTGCATGATATAGACTTATCAATGCACAGTTGCAGACACAACAAACCTGGATAAGAAAGTATAGTGGCCGCCGTATAATACGAGTGCATTGTGTAGACTCGAGAATTTCACACGAGTTCATTTGATACATGACATAAATTGTATCAAGTTTGTGTCGTGCATTTTGAACGAATGTCTTCATCAATTCTGGGCACGTACTGAGACTTAACTTACGTCAATGGAGTATTCAATTCAATTTGAGAGTTCGTATCATAAGCTAAGTGGTATAAGCGTTGTCGACCCAATATTCTTGAGTTGTGTTCTTGTAGACAATTCAGGAAATTGCTAGAAACAGTTCAAAGTTACTTACTTTGTAAACTTTGCAAAAAAAAATTTTTTTGGCGTTTTGCTTATTTCTGTTCGTTGCCTTTTATTGCCATGTCACGTTGAAGAAGGGCTGTAAATGTCGTATGCATAGACAAATCTAACAAGATAACGAAGTCCCTCCATCAGTATGAAAACCAAGCGTGCCACTTTTCACACACAATTTAACAACAAACTTACCGATGAATGAAAATATTTCCATTGCCTCTGCCAACTTTTCTCTATACAGTTTTTACCCGATTGCAAGGAAAGGGTTAAGTTTTAACAGCTTAATATGGCATAATTAGGAATTTTTCTTGATTTCGGTGGATGTCCGGTGCCAATAATGCTAAATGAAACAGCTGAAAGTACGATTACTCCTCGTACTTTTACTCCCTTTTCTGACACGCGAAATTAGTGTCCGATCTAAACTGGTATTTACGACCGAACCCGAATTTCGGCAACAGTCTCAGTTACGGCCGAAACCGAAACTTCCTTACAAGGATCTTGTTTTGAGGGAAAAATAAAGAAAACGTTGTTATAATCAGTCAGTCTTTATTTTTTTTATCTTTAAATCACATAGGTATGCAGTCTTTGACATTTTCAATTATTGGTATGATAATCAACATAACAACCCTTCATTTAAGAAAAAAAATCGCAAAAAAAAATACTCGCTTGGATGGTATTTAACGCGCCGAACATGACCGATGACAGCGCGAGAACTCCCGAATGCACTTTCGGTTTCGGTCGTAGTTTCGGCAGGTTTGCCGCCGAAACCGAAACTCGTTTTTTTGCCGAAACTCAACCGAAACCGGAGTTTCAGTCGGACACTAATCTGTGGTCGTATGCTATGGAACGTGTGATCGCGTCTGTATCGTAGGTTATCATTATTGTGACAAAAATGAAAGTAATGTTTTGAGTTTATTACAGAACAAAGTTCAGGTTCTGATGCAATCTAGATGATGGTTATTAGGCGCTCGAATTCCACGGCAATCTTCTAGAAAACTCGATCGGCATTTACTTGACTGTTGCTTGGAGTCAGTTGTCCAACCTGTTGTAGATCCTTATGATGGCGGTGACGTGGCCGAATATTGGGCCAGGCATGGGGTTTAACGAGAGCCTGTATTTTTCATCGACACGCTGAGAAAATGAAGTTGTCCAATCTTTAATCCCGCTTTATAAATAAGCGTTTCTTTTTCTAGATATACTATTGCGAAGTCTTAGCCGGATTTTGTAGGTTCCCTTTGAAATTAATCAATCTATTTATAGAGACCCCATTTAAACACATTTCACGATGTAATTCTCTTTCAAGAAATACTGTAGCGAAGTCTACCCCGAAGTTTTGTTGATTATCTTTAAAATTAATAAGCCTGTTTCTAAAGTTATCTTCGTTAGCATTTAATTTTACCTAAGTTAGGTCTTGGCTAGAATTTCTAATACTTACGCATTTTGCATGAAAAAATGATTATTCCTAAATTCCAAAGCGAGTAATTCGATCTTGTTTTGTTCGAAACATTCCTCATGTGACACTTGTGATGTGGTTCGACTATTTTCTTAGTATTGTTTACATAAATAAAATAACTGCTAGGTAATTTGCGGCTTTATGTATGTGGTGGCTCAGTGGTAGAGAATGCAACGTCCGGAATCTCGACCGTTTTTTGACACCGAAAATCCCGGGTTTGTACTTGACTAATCTCAGGATTTTCGGGACAAACAGATCTAATTTGCATTCCGTAATCCGTTGCGCCTTGACAATGATCTTAGCTATACTCCATTTGCCATAACATTAGATATTTTACATACATTTTACAGCCCGTTCAACCGATTTTGACTTCTATTGCGTTGGTGATATGACAAAATATGGCAGCTTTATGCTTTTTATGCCATCCTTATAAAAATCAAGATTCGATTGTTTTTGTTCGGATAATTTTCAATTAGGAACCGATTCTGTTGAAATTAAGTAGGCTGAAAAGCAAAAAAAAAAAATGTATTAACAAAAAAAATTACTGACGAAATAACGTCTAAGAATCAACTCAAAATGTTTCTTTTTTATTTTTTGCTTTTCATTTCTTTATTTCGTCGGTTAAATTTTTTGTTAAAAAGGTTTTTTCAATCAGAATCTTTCGACGTTGACTAGCATTTCTTTCAAATCTATGCCAGCCTAATCTAGCCTGATAACAGAGCCGATAAATTCGTCCTGGCAACACCGACAAAACTGTTTATTGTTTCGTCAATCAATAATAATCTATGATTTATAACTATTGCTGACGTGATTTTATTACCGGTCCTAAAAACTTGGTTGTACCTGTATCCAATAATAATACATCTGTAGTTGCCTCTCTTTTAGAGGATTTGGCTACCTGAGTTTTTGTGAGGAGAGCTCATGGTTTTGTTGTGTTCAAACCGTTTTGCTTGATAGAGGCGGGGTTGAACGGGTATAAAGGAATACACGAAAACTTGTGTAGGTACAGAATTAATTGTAGCTAGTTTACTTTTGTATTTTTTTTTCGGGTTCGATTCCCAAGTCGGGCAAAGTCCTTTTGAGTTTTTCTATTTGTAATTTCTCTGTACCAACCCGGAGTCTGGATTTGTGCCTGGTTGTTGAAGACAACGACTGTCGCCAACGACCTTGAGGGAACCAAGCGCTCACTTGTTTCATACCCGGGCGACCCAAAATTTAGTAGTTTTTTAGGGTTCCGTACCCAAAGGGTAAAAACGGGACCCTATTACTGAGACTCCGCGGTCCGTCTGTCTGTCTGTCTGTCTGTCACCAGGCTGTATCTTATGAACCGTGATAGCTAGACAGTTGAAATTTTCACAGGTGATGTATATCTGTTGCCGCTACAACAACAAATACTAAAAACAAAATAAAATAAATATTTAAGGGGGGCTCCCATACAACAAACGTGTTTTTTTTTTGCCGTTTTTTACGAAAATGGTACGGAACCCTACGTGCGCGAGTCCGACTCGCACTTGGCCGGTTTTTTGTACTTTCCTTATTATGCTAGGACTTTAAAAAAACAGCCTCAGATCAAAATGTAGATACGTAATTAAATTGTCGTTGAGATAGTTAAAATTTAATTAAGGTACGCCCGGTGGTTTTGGTTCGATTGTTTGTCCGTGTTAGACTTAACTTTACAAAAATTAATTACACTATGTTATACGAATAAAACTCAAAATTTTCTTAGATCAAGTTATTAAGAAAATGGTAGGTATAATATAACATATTTTTTCCAAAAAATTACGACTAGCCGTTTAGACGTGATTCTCATTTTAAAATCAGCTACTGATGGGTATCTGCGCATTAAATGGGAATTAGACATAACTGGCAACATTTGGGTGTACCACTGTATAACATTCGCGGCATACAGTTGTTATATTATATCATTTAACATCCAGTATTTCTACTAAACCAAGAAGAAATGATATTGCAGCTAGTCCACAGACCGCATTGCTCGTTAAATCAACAAAGAAACGAACGACCACAACATTAGTACAAAAATGCATTTGTGACGCATTTCTTAAATACGCTATTTAGAACAGAGATAAAATGGCCGCCCGGGCCTAATGACATATTAATGAAATAAAACTTAAAATCACCGAACACACTAGTTAGTTGCTTCCTATAGCACTGTCTTGTCTATTGTCTCTGCAATTTTGTTAAAATATTTTTTTGTTATTTGGTGAAATTGAAGGGCCTAGTGGTGTGAAGTGGTGAAAATGTGTTTAACTGATCCATTTGTGTATCCTGAATTTATGACGGCTGAAGAAATAAAATTTATGTTGGTACCTACTTACTTCTTTCGAAATTTGAACTAATTTTCAACTTTACTCCATCTTGATAATAATAATTAAGTGTAAAAAAAATACCGTCTCGACTTTCAAATAAAAAACAATATTAAGTGCAAAATTATTGGAATTGTTTGTAGTTCTTCGTTTTTTGACACCGACTTCATATGTTAATATGTATACAATTTGTGATTTTTCACTTGGAAGTCGGATATATCTATTGTTAAATAAAATTTTCGACATCAAATCAGAAGGTGCTTTGCCTTCCAAATAAAAAACACTACGTGTAACTGTTTTTAATTTTGAAGGAAAAGCTTATCTCTGAAGTCGGTTAAAAACTGGTGAATTACTAGAAAAAAATGCAGATGGTTTTTATAATTAATTTCTTTGTTAACTGCGTGCAGTCTTCTGCTAAGTTTTTGCCTTGATTGAGAACAATGGCTTCTGATTTGCTCTATTTTTTTCAGTCACACATTTTTGCTTGAACATTTTACAGTAGGTAAAACGGTACCTACTTCAAACAATTAGAAATTCCACCATGATTTTGTCAAGTGTCAATTTGATCAAACTATTATTTTTTGGCTTATGTTTAACTAATCACCAGACCTAGAAAAAAATCACTTTTTATTGCCAAAAATAGTAAATGATCACCAAAATTAAATCTTCATTTTAGCTTGAAATTAGAACCAAAAAATTTACAACTTGTTATCCAACATGATTGTTTAATCCAAAAATAGTGAGTGACCACAAAAAAAAAAAAAAAAATCTACGAGCAACTTGGAACGGACGCGGTTGGGTTGGTCACAGTTCTAACCTAACCTATTTCACAACCAATAATTTGCTATTAAAATTTGGTGATCAATTTACTAAATTTGGTTATCATAGTACAATTTTAGGTAATAGAGGTTATGGTCACAAAGTTATTTTTTGTGGTCATTATATTTATTCCCTTATTTTTTATCAAAATTTCTTTGCGTTGTCTATTTTGAGGAAATACACCTATCAATAAGCAAACTTAGAATTAGGGACCCGAAGCTGACCATGCAGATAATATTATTTTAATTACTGATAAGTGTTCTAATCGTTAATAAATGGTCCCCAATTGTCCGGTATCGCTTTTTATTATGTTTTAAATAAACATTCTTAGATTTCTATTGTATATTTCTAGCTGGCCTATATCGTAGTGACAGACTTCCAAATTCCCAAGGAGTGCTTGGCGTTTTTAAATACAATCACTGGTGAAGGCTTCAATATCCTCTATCTGTTGATATTCAGCATTTCCATTATCTAAGGTCCTTTTTCATCTTCCCCAGGAATAATGAGAAACGGAAGGAGAAGTCGCGAGAGGCGGCGCGATGTCGACGCACGAAGGAGTTGGAGATCTTCAACGCTCTAACAGCATCCTTACCAGCAAGGAAAGAAGACGTAGAACAGCTTGACAAGGCTTCTGTCATGCGGCTGGCAATATCCTATCTGAAAGTCCGGGATGTTGTGTCTATGCGTAAGTGTTTCTTCCTTATTAATATTATTTATCTGGAGCGGGGAGTGTCGTAATTAATTATCTCCAGGCTCTAACTTATGACGAAACTGAAAGTCTTATCTCTAGGTAGGTAATATTCATCAATATGCTTTTAAATTAAATTATTTATTAATTAAATTATATGATTTTATTGAATTAACTAATATTAAATTATCTCTGTCATGCAACACATTATTATTATTATTAAATTATAAAATATATATTTATATATATATATAACACAGTTTATACTAGTACAGATATCGTCGTTCACTCTATCTTTAAAAACAAATAAACCTTAGTAATTCAGTGTTTTTGATTAGGATAGATAAAAAAATAAAATAAAATTTTATTTTAATTTTATTTTTTATCTACACTCACAACGTAATGTTCTAAATATGATTTCAAAAAATATTGTATAAACACGTACTTTATATTCGTGGATAGGTAAAATTAAAAAAAAAATACCATTACAGTGCAACATTTTCCTTCGTTTTTCAAACAACTGCATCTTAAATAACTTTTTATAGCACACTTTTACTTTTTAATTTGGGGCTCATTGACATTGACAGTCATGGTGCAATGAGAATCTAAATTGCCCTCCATACTACATATTTTTTCCGTTTCCACTTTTATTTTATTTCAACCGTATGAGTGAAGATAAAATAGTGTATGCAACGGCATATAATTAGGTATTAAAACACTAGCGTGTTAATATTATCACCACAACCCACGCTCGTGTTTTAATAACCCCTATTATGTGACCATTGCATAAACTACTATTATGTGTAGGACTTGAGTCGAAGGTTCCAGTGATGTAAAGGCCTAAGAACCTAAACAATCAAATGAAAATCGTTAAGGAATTATGAACCTTAATATCAAGATTTGTAATTGCTTTTTGATTATGCTGTTAGCAGAGTGATGTGATAAAGATAGTCGATGGCATCGTGGAACTTTTTACTTCTATTGTAGAATGATATAGTATACGTTAAGCTATATCGATTTCTCGTTGGTATGGATTATATCAGACTGAAAGTCCCACTGCAAAAAAAA
This sequence comes from Orthosia gothica, assembly GCA_949775005.1. Taxonomy (NCBI): domain Eukaryota; kingdom Metazoa; phylum Arthropoda; class Insecta; order Lepidoptera; family Noctuidae; genus Orthosia; species Orthosia gothica. The sequence continues at coordinate 3,756,016 of OX459065.1, read as the reverse complement.
GTTAGTTAAATCAAAAAACCCGACCGCTTATAAGATTGAAAACAATATAATTATCACGGGAAATTTAACGCGATGATTTCGATTGTTTGTTTACCTATTTCGCCCGACGTTTCGGCCGTGTTGCAACGACCGTGGTCCCGGGTAGACTGGTGTCTCGGTGTACTGGCTCCATTGGGGCAGAAAATTCTTCCTCTACCCTCACTTTTCTACACACTACACTGACCGTGTCCTTATTCTGTAAGTTTGCCAACTGCACAAAACGAGGTAATGATTTTTGAATCACTGGATTCCACGCCGCGGATAATTTGTAAACGTCATCCCGATTGAACGTTTTGTGTTTTTTAATTTCAATCGCTTCACGCACAATCTCGATCGAATTTCATCGTCCACAAGTCCTCTCCACGGAACGCCACTTCTATTAAAGATTGCCTGTCTATTCATTTAGCTATCTACCGTCTAGAAATTCATCACGTGTTCTGTAGTTTTCCTTTCCTTTCCTTTTATTAATTTGTTGCAATCTAGATAAAGAACATATTATCCAATATAAACCATGCAGTAATCACATGCAATCAATCAATTACAGAAGTCCTATAAATGCAGTTGATATGTATATATAAAAAACATTCCTATCTGAAAATTATTCGATAGTAATAAAATAATGCATCGATTTAATATCTTTAAGATAATGTTTATTTAGTTCACTAATTACAAAGTTTATCCTTTGTACCAAGATATCGGGTTGCTTAGACGATAGTTAGTTGGCTCTAGCAGTGAATTTGCATATGAAACAGCATGAGAAGGTTTTTGTGAAAGTGACTCTCTTCTCTTGATACAATAAAGCCTTCACCCCAATCTGTATCTCTATATACGTATTTATTTATTCAGGGACAACAAACAGCAGTGTAATAATAACTAAACATAGGTTAGAACTTAATAATAAAGGTAACAAATACACTACTCACAACGTTATCCACATATTGATCAGATCTACTATAGTTGCAAAAGGGAACGATATAAAAATAAACAGAGTAAAAGTGAACATTACTTAATTGATAGGGTTCCGATCACTTAAAATAGTAACAATTTCTATTCTAAATATATCTTTGCTGAGAAACGTAATATCAGCTGAGGCAAACTGCCCATTGTATGAGCATATGAAACTAAAAACATTTTAACAAATATGGAGACGTAAATTATTCCCGCCACTATGCTCCTACAGCTTATCCCCCATAAGGATCGTTGCTTTTTCCGATACAAAAACCTATGCTATTCAGCGATTTTCTACTTCTTATTTTTTTCTTTCTTTCTTTCGAAGTGTCTTTCTATCAGAGAATGAATTTTCGGAATCGAATCAGTACCTCCACAGATCAGTTTTGAGCAATATAAAAAAAGTTAAATCAAAAAATAAAAAAAAACCCGACTGCTTCAAAAGCGAACTAAAAAGTCGTAAACAAGGAAAAAATCATGCTGTGCAGTCGCAGAATACATACGCGCGAGCTGGCTGACCAAAACCAGATGTATCCTCCTCCTGCACAGCATGATTTTTTCCTTGTTTACGACTTTTTAGTTCGCTTTTGAAGCAGTCGGGTTTTTTGATTTTTTGATTTAACTTTTTTTATTTATAAATTTTTAGTTAAGTTTCTTTCGAATTAGATACATTTAAACATATAAGAGTTATATATTTTTGAAATCACCTCTTAAAACCCTTTATTTTGATACCCCACACGATGGGTAAGGAAGAAAAAAAAAATTTGGGCCCCCACAATATCAATATCTATTGTCCAATTTTAATGCAGCCTATGGCACTCGCAGGATTAAGACGAATCGATTGACGTATGAATCATCAAAATCGGCTAACGCGTTTGGTCTCTGGAACGCCATATAGGAACAAACATACATACATACATACATACATAGACTGATAAACACATTACCCTCCTTCGGCAGTCGGGTAAAAAGAAAACGATGTTACCTCTTTTTAACATTATAGAGAAACATACTCCTATAACGTTACGTTGATCCATATCAACGCCGAGTCGAAGTTTGATACCACTCTTTCTAAGTATGATTGCTTATTAACTTAGATCTGTTATCAGTTTGGACCTGTACTTTGACCTGGACATCAGATGACGCTCTAATTGGTTTAACTTGATAGTGTGACTAATTTTCCTTGTTAGTTTTAACAAGATTAAACACGATGTCAATATTTGTATGTATTTCTTTTGCTGTTTCTTCTCCATCGTCTTTCTATGTTCGATTTTGTTCAAATACTCAAAGTTCAATATATTCTGCTCTTACTAGCTATCGTTCTTGCCGTCTATCTCTATCAGCTGAATGTTGCATTAAGGCAAAATTCGTTTAAATTAGATTTATTATCAGTTCAGACCGGTCTGTACCGACCTGAACTGTCTGTCTGTGTCTCTAATTTTCCTTGTTAGCTTCAACAATATTAAACACGATGCCAATATTTGTATGTATTGCTTGTGCTGCTTCTTCTTAATCGGCTTTCAATGTTGTATTTTGTTCAAATACTCATCGTTCAATATATTCTGCTCTTACTAGCTATCGTTCTTTCCGTCTATCTCTAACAGCTGAATGTTGCATTAAGGCAAAATTCGTTTAAATAAGATTTATTATCAGTTCAGACCTGTCTGTACCGACTTGACCTGTCTGTCTGTGTCTCTAATTTTCCTTGTTAGCTTTAACAATATTAAACAGGATGCCAATATTTGTATGTATTGCTTGTGCTGCTTCTTCTTCATCGTCTTTCAATGATAAATTATAATCTGCTCTTAATAGCTCTTTCTTTCCTTTTATCTCTATCAGCTGAAATTTCCATTAATTAGTTTTTTCTTCTTCGTCGTATCGACGATTCCAAATTAAATATGTTTTGTCCAGAATTTGGCCACGTAGACAGCTTTAAAATTTGCCTCGTAAAGGTCCTTCAGAGTGCTGGTTGAATTCGTCTCAAAAGTTAGGAAATATTAGGATCATTATGACATTATAGTTGTTTATACTCCATAGAGTCCTTTCAGAGCGTTGAACTTTGTTGGCTAAGACGCAATGGTAATCAAATTAAACAATCCTAGTTCAGTGCTGGACAACGGCCAAGGCGGATTCAGAGAAATATGCTTTTGAGTTAATGATTAATTTACCTTGAAGATTACAGTCAGACTGAAACTAAGATCCGAAGGCTCGATTTCTGAAATGAGTATTTGCAAAACATATCAAATCCTACATTAATACCAAAGTTTGTTAGTTTTTCAGGCTATAGTAGTTTAAAATACTTAAAAAAATTAATTCAGAAATCGGGAAGCCCCCGAAAAAAGACCATCCCACCATATGGAACGTCATAACTGTAACATTACTCATAACAGTTTTCAGTAGTAAGATTTAAAAGACATAAATAAATTATATAATTTTCAGCTCACCAAAACTGACAACCAATATTTATTAAGCAGTTTGTGTGTCAGTTTCCTCTATGGATGCATAATAAAATCATTATGTGCCTGCGCAAACCGCAACCAGAGTTGTTAGCACCAATGGCACGCGCGAATTTATTTTTTCATGGCACAGCCACGCGCTATGAAACCACATTGACGTCATAACTATCCGATATGTCCGCACAAAATGAGCTGCATCCTTGATTTTTTTCAACACTAAGGTTTCGAGTACACTGAGCTGAGACAGTCGATACATATTCGCGAGCTGGCTGACCAAAACTAGATATATCCTCTGACTGCACAGCATAATTTTCTTCTTGTTTACGTCTTTTTAGTTCGCTTTATTTTTTAAATCATCTTTAAGAGATGATTTCCTTAATTTTGATACCCAATGAGAATGAAAACAAAAAAAAAATGGGCTCCCAGAATATGGCGTCAAAAGCCCCCATTTTTCTATTTGCCAATTTTAATGTAGTCAGTGACACTCGCAGGGTTAAGACGAATCGATTGACGTAAGAAAAATCAAAATCAGCCAACGCGTTTGGTCTCTAGAACGCCACATAGGAACAAACATACATACATAGACTGGTACACATTACCCTCCTTCGCCAGTCGGGTAAAAAATACAACCAACTTCCTTTTATTTCATCATATACATAAATCATACAAAAAACTTACTCGAAATTGAAGTCTTTCTCCTTTTATAGTTGTGTATTTGGAAGTCGGTTGTATTTTTTTGTAAAAAAGTCGGTTGTATTTTTCATATCGTGAAAGAAATGTTTGCACTTCTTCAATATACTATGTATATACATTATAAGAATTCAGAAATTCGCTTCGACTTTGCGTCAATATGTTTTAACCCTATTTTTACGTCTGTAATTTGAATTGCTAAGTGTGTTTTTGCACCTTCTGCATGTAACTACTGAATTTTAATATCCGTTCGTACAAGGTTACCATGAAAACATCGAAAACCAATACACGTCCGCTGATATTGATCAGTGCTGAGTCATATTCCGTCATATCAACATGTTTTACGTAACCGGTTTATCCTTTGGTTATCCCAAAACACAATATGGCACTCCTGTATCCATTCCAGGAACAGGCAAAAGTATAAAATTGGTAATATAACATCCTGTGTTTTTAGTAACATCAACAAACAAACGGATCGTCCTTGCCGAAGGATTGATACTTCCCAGTAGCGATTTTTAACCGAATATTCGGGTTCTCGTCCAGTTTCGGCTGAAACCGAAACCGAAACTTGCGATATAATAAAAAAAAACCGGCCAAGTGCAAGTCGGACTCGCGTACGAAGGGTTCCGTACAATTTTCGCAAAAAAAGGCAAGAAAATCACGTTAGTTGTATGGAAGTCTCACTAAAATGTTTATTTTGTCCTGTTTTTAGTATTTTTTGTTATAGCGGCAACAGAAATACATCATCAGTGAAAATTTCAACTGTCTAGCTAGCACGGTTCATGAGATACAGCCTGGTGGCAGACAGACAGATGGACCGCGGAGTCTTAGTAATAGGGTCCCGTTTAAACCCTTTGGGTACAGAACCCTAAAAAACTATGTTGTATACATAGATACTCATGAAGAAAATAATACGTGGATTTCGAAGTAGTGACTTCAAAGTGTTTGTTTTTTTACAAGTTTTTATTTAACTTGCAATGTATGTATGTAAAGTGTGTTCAGGTCAAATCTTGCAACTGAATTTTAAACCAGTTATCCTCCACCGATTAAGATGACATTTTGCATACACGTTTATTTTGGACGACAATGCATGGTTAGCTAAGAGACATAATTCTAAATCCAATATGGTGGACGGCCCAATATGACGGCCTGGTTTTTTTTTGTGCAATGCCATGATATTGGTATCAAATGAAAGGGTTTGCTGAGAAGAACACGAAAAAAGCTTGTTCATATTGCTTTTCTAGTCCTTCTAGCTACCGCTTGAAACTCACACATGTTTAACCGACTTACAAAAAAGGAGGAGGTTCTATGTTCGACATCTTGTATGTATTTCGTTTGTTTTTTTTTTAATGTATTTTCACCGATAACTCCGTCAATTGTGGACCGATTTTGAAAATTCTTTTCTTTTTTTTTGGAATTGTATGTTCCGAAATTGGTCCCATTTTAATTTGGTGAAGATTTGATGATGAACTTCGGAGATATACAACAAAACTCTTTAATAAATAACGGCAAATCTCTCGGGATTGCTGCAATCGCATGTCTGTTTATTGTTTATACCATTTCATAACATAACATCACGCCAGCACGCTCTAAAGGGGTACGCAATGTGTACAGTTCACCTTGGTATATTCTCATTTCACCGGTTATGTTCAGATTCATGATATTCGGGTAATCTATTCTGGCATTATAAGTACCTTACCTCACTACTTGCCTATTAGGTAGGAACAAATAAAATATGAAAAACAAAAAACTTAAAAAAAAAATACTACCGGCTTCCAAATAAGAAAACTACAAAGTGACAAATAGAGAAATAAAGAAATTCCTAGTGTGGGGCAACGATTTTTTTAAAAAGAAATGAAAAAAAAAACCGTTTTTTACAAAAAAATACTACCGACTTCCAAATAAGAAAACTACAAAGTGAAAAATAAGTTTATTTTTGGAAGTCGGTGTCCATAATGAAAAAAATAGGTTCCTACCAAAGACACCGACTTCCAAAAATAAACTTATTTTTCACTTTGTAGTTTTCTTATTTGGAAGTCGGTAGTATTTTTTTGAAAAAAGTGTTTTTTCTTTTCTTTTTTAAAAAAACGTTGCCCCACACTAGGAATTTCTTCCTGTATCGTGGGTGCGTTTACAAACATATAAACTCACATACACAACACCCAGAGCCGGAACAAGTAGCTGTAGGTCATACAAGTATTTGTTCCGTGCGGGAATCGAACCCGCGACACGCAGCACAGCAGTCAATCGCTCAAGCACTACGCCAACCGTGCGCCCAAAAACAAATCTACCTCTCCAGAAAACTTTATAGCCGGTAATCCCTGAAATTTATCCAAAAATAAGCGGGGCGTGAACGCTGCTACTATTTTCGTTCGGATTAACGTCCGCCACACAAATTACACCGGTTTGTTAGTTTATGCTATGAACAATACTACATTTTTAAATATGCTAATATAGATAATTCATTATCCAGCATGTGCTGAATATGGCGGATTTAAGTAAATTGCAGCTCGGCGATACACACGAACGTGATATATAAGCGTTGGAATTGTTCAGCTGTATTGCTAACGTCCATTTTGTCCTTTTTAGGGTTCCGTACCCAAAGGGTAAAAACGGGACCCTATTACTGAGACTCCGCGGTCCGTCTGTCTGTCTATCTGTCACCAGGCTGTATCTCATGAAGCGTGATAGCTAGACAGTTGAAATTTTTACAGGTGATGTATATCTGTTGCCGCTACAACAACAAATACTAAAAACAAAATAAAATAAATATTTAAGGGGGGCTTCCATACAACAAACGTCATTTTTTTGCCGTTTTTCACGAAAATGGTACGAAACCCTTCGTGCGCGAGTCCGACTCGCACTTTGTTTTTTTAAAGGATAAGGTCTGCTGAATGACGTTGATGGAAAATTTTCGTAAAAGTAACTTAATTCCTCTAGCATGACTAGCATATTTATCAGTTTTACGGAATACGGTTATCCTATATAGGTCACATGGGAACCTTCCACCTCAGCACGGGGTCCCACCGCTAATAAAGAATATTTGGTTCAAATCAATCTCACAAGATGGCGCGATATGCATTGATTTGTTATTGAATTGTGTGTAAAATTAACATTTCCTAGAATTGATCATAAAGATTATATGTTTTTTTTTAATCAACTCTCCTAATCACTATATTTCAAAGATTATTTGAACGGATCATTTAAAATAGATTCGAAAATATGGCGCGTTTTTAAATTTCTTAGGCATGCCATTGGATTTTTTGAATTTGTATTGTAACACATTGGCGCACGGTTGGCGCAGTGGTTGAGCGATTGACTGCTGCGCTGCGTGTCGCGGGTTCGATTCCCGCACGGAACAAATATTTGTATGACCTACAGATAGTTGTTCCGGCTCTGGGTGTTTGTGTATGTGAGTTTATATGTTTGTAAACGCACCCACGATACAGGAAGAAATTCCTAGTGTGGGGCAACGTTTTTTCAAAAAAAAAAAAAAACATTTTGGTACAATAAAAAATACTGTAAAGCAAATGGTCACTGTATTTAAAGAAAAAGACAGTCACGACCCGAGAAAACTCTTTTACTTGCAAGTCGCTGCTAACACCATCTATAGCCGTGGAACGGAACCAAACGCGATCGAAGCACTTATAAAAACAATCATCTTAATAGACGAAAAACGCTAGTTACGTCGGTATGGTTTCTTTGTATGGGATGAGGCATCTGTATGCTAGTATTATATTATCTGTGACCTCAGGGATACTGTCTTGTCGTGGTCCCATGCTTCTGTAGTTGTTGACTATGATAGGCTTTTCATTGTTCATCTTGTCTCATTAACACGTCATCATACAAGTTTGACAAATGATATAAAACGTACTTCTAGACAGGAGAGACAATATGCTAAGTGATGTAGAAGGTCGTGTCAATGACTGCGATATATACGCATGTTTTATGATCAAATTAAAGAACCAAAATAGTCGTTGATGTTGATAGCCAATAATAAAATATAATATTTACGTTATAATGTGGCATTACACCGCTACTACTACTTTACTACCCTACTACCCCCCTTTTTACCCGGCTGCTGATGGAGAATAATGTGTTTATCAGTATATGTATGTATGTTTGTTCCTATGTGGCGTTCTAGACAACAAACGCGATGGCCGATTTTGATGACTATTACGTCAATCGATTTGCCTTAACCTTGCGAGTGTCACTGGCTACATATCGTGGAGGCCAAGTTTTTTTCTTCTTATAAACCCATCGTGTGGGTGATTTCAAAAATATATAATACTTATATGTTTAAATGTACCTAATTCGAATTAATAAAAAATACATAAGAAACGCACTAAAAAGACGTAAACAAGAAGAACATCTTCCTGTGCACTCGGAATATACACCTGGTTTTGGTCAGCCAGCACGCGAATATTGTATCCTCCGACTGCACAGCATGATTTTCTTCTTGTTTACGTCTTTTTATAATAGTTCCATCTTATGTATTTTAAGTTCTTTCAGTCCATCGAAAGGTTGTCTGCCGCCATTGTACCATAGAATAGGGATGTTGCCTGAGTAGAAAAGTAATAATTCTATTTAGTCCGTGTTTTTTGCTTTATCAAATAAATAAAAAATTACAAAAATAAAGCGCATCAAAGTTCAGGAGTGAGAGCTTGTGACGTCACTTTGTCAGTATAAAGTGTAGCACACCGTGACGTCATACGATTTTTTAACGCACTGTATTTTCGTAATTTTTTGTTTACGTGGTAAAAGATAAAATACGTGTCCAATATTTTTAGGTTATTTTTTGTCAACATCCATAATAAGTTTTTTGTGAAAGAGATGTGTACAACTTTGTTTTTTTGTATACAATAGAGTACATTCTATTCGACGTGTAGTAGTTTTTGCAATCCTTGCATATTTCCTTGCATGGTATTTCAACATAACCTTTTGCCAAACCTACTTGAATTCGAACTATAAAAAAACCGACCAAGTGCGAGTCCAAAACGCGCACGAAGGGTTCCGTACCATTATCGAAAAAAACGGCACAAACATCACGTTTGTTGCATGGGAGCATGATAGTTTTTAGTATTTGTTGTTATAAGAAATACATCATCTGTGAAAATTTCAACTGTCTAGCTATCACGGTTCATGAGATACAGCCTGGAGACAGACAGACAGACGGACCGCGGAGTCTCAGTAATAGGGTCCCGTTTTTACCCTTTGGGTACGGAACCCTAAAAAAGATATCTATTGAAGAAGCCGCGGCTAAAACTAGAGATCATTGAAATCTAAATTTAACTAATTTCATCCCATTATTCCAGTCCCGGAGTCGGAATCAATACATCCCAAGATGCAGAACCCCGAGGGTATGGATGAGGTATCCACAGAGCTGTCGTACATGAAGGCTCTGGATGGCTTCGTACTGGTGCTGTCCCAACAAGGCGACATCGTCTACTGCAGCGAGAACATCGCTGATCATCTTGGTGTCTCTCAGGTAAGGGATTTCATTTCTTTAAGACTGGATATGTTTCTATCGCTTTTCTTTTTCTCGTTATAGAAGAAAGTAGATCATGCCGTCGTAAATAAAATCAGTCAGTAAGATCCGAATAAACATTTCGCCAAGACAGTGAAGAGGAGACATGGCCTCGATAAACAGTGGTGAATGGCCATTAGGCTACTAAAAAAAAGATCTGAAAGATCGATCTGATTAACAGATTCTTATTTCAAATTCTCCTTCGAAAATTTGAATAATGTACTTGTACTACTAATCTACAGTAGCTCAAAGTTTTTTTTTTTATAAATAAGGCCCTTAGTATTGCCATAACAAATGCCGTGGAGGTAACTTTAATACAGTGATGGGCAGCTCCGGCCCACGAAAGCATTTAATCCGGCCCGCCGACGGTCCTTCGACATGAATAGTATATGGCCCGCGATAATTATATTTTGACGGTCCGAAGTATACAGTAGATTCTACTTAGTAGAATAATAGACGCATTGGTAAAGGTAGCGCAGAATACAACGGTAAGCCAGTATGACTTATCTATACTAATATTATAAAGAGGAAAGATTTGTATTTTTGTATGTAAAGAATAAACTTAAAAACTACTGGACCGATTTCAAAAAATCTTTCACCGTTGGAATGCTTCATTATCCTCGAGTAACATACATGTATATAATCAAACGTTTTAACCTCGCGCGCCATTTTAATACCAAGCATGCTAAAACCAAATATGCTTTGATGAATGACGCAGAAAAAAAAGTGAATGCGGAAAACCTAAAAAAATATCAATATCTGGTCAAAGAAATATGTTGAAAAAGCAAATTCTGGCCCTCGCGAGGGCCAGAATTTGCTAATTAAAGTTAAAGACATTTCAGACGAGGCCTCGTCTGAAATGTCTTTAACTTTAATACGTGCCCTAATCGCAGATATCAAACTAGCAACGAGAAGTTTATCGTACATCGTGTCAGTATACTTATAAGCATTTTTCTGCACGTAGAAATTCTCAGTGTAGGAAGATTTCCTAGACATAGGGGCTCCTTTTATCTTGATATTAGACTAAGATAAGAAATTGACAGATAAGTATGTCATTATATTAAACTCTTTGCGAGACACTTGAGGCCGACTGATAGACATTAGGTAGTTAAGAGTTATGTCCCGTGCTAGGTAAACTTCAAGAGGTTTCTGTCAGATAAATAATAAGGTAAGTTATCATGACCTTATACAATATTACGCCTATCTCAAACTGATTAAAGAAACTGAAATAGACGGCCCTTGAAACTGAAAGTTTGAAACGGAATTTTTCCTGTCAGGTGATTGACTAAAACTCACGCGTCAAAGTTCGCAAAAAACCCAAAAATTTCTTGATGAAAACCGAAGAAGTGAAGAAGGGTAGAATATTAAAGAGAGGTCAACCGATCGTACGCCTAATAATTGTCATTTGAGGCACCGTGCCTTTTTCACTACGGTCTACAGAAAAGAGACAATATTGACCGCACAGACGCCTTGTCTTTTTAAGCGACATCATAAAAATAGGAGTTTCTCAATTCGTCGGAATCTTTTTTTATGTATGTTACCGGATTACTCAAGGATGGATTGCATAATTTGGAAAATACTTCTTTTTCTACAGAGAGATCAATTTTGTGAGGTTATTGCTCAGTTCATTCTCTTAGGGTCGATTTCACCAATGAAACTAATCGCGATTAGTTCTACTTAACTCAGTTAATGCAAGTACAGCGTTCTGTCTGATTGGTAATTTCTCAGCGGTCTCAACCAATCAGAACGCTGTATCTGCTTAAACTGAGTTTAGTTGAACTAATCGCGATTAGTTTCATTGGTGAAATCGGCCCTAAGCTCATCATGAACATAAACGTTAACACGTGTCACTCAGAACACCATAGTCTACCTTTAATAATGGGTTATTGAATACAAATAATGGAATGATCATCTGTAAAAGGAAAACCCCATAAGGAAATCGATACGGCTGTTATTTATTTCTATAGCATAATGTGTTGTCTGCCGTTTTTAATTGAATTATTGTATTAAATGGCGCTACTCTAGGTATATTTCTATGGTTTATGAGTAATGTTAACGTCTGCGTAGGTAACTAAAATAGCCAGGGTTAATATAGGATGCCTTAAACATTGTAAAGTAGTGAATCATCAAGCGTGAGGATTTTTAGGCCCTCGAAAATATTGCCAACTCAGAACCTAAAAATATTGCCTTCTCAAACGTCCCTTTGTTCCTTTTGGCCAAGCTCTGTTTCGTTGCGGATCCACGAAGTTGAATAGTAGTTTCTGGACGTCTTGATCCAAATAAAATCCTTCTGTATCGGACCAATAGGAACAAGAGAAATTACTTGTGTGGTTTCTTTTTCCACTGCACATTGCTATCCAAACAATATTCTCAATATCCTTGCCCAATATTTTATCAGTTGCTTTCCGGCTAATATCAATTTTATAAAAAAATGATGATTAACTTAAGTAAGATATCCATCGCGGACCTTTTTTTAAACAGTCTACTATGTAGAATACTTGATTCAAATGCAGTCTAAGCGCACCTATAAGAACTCAGTTTATGCAAATACAGCGTTCTGATTGGTTGAGATCGCTGAGAAACTACCAATCAGAACGCTGTATTTGCATCAACTGAGTTTAGTTGAACTAATCTCGATTAGTTTCATTGGTGAAATCGGCCTTAACACGTTGAACGCCATGGCAGACACCAGTTGACCGACAAACAATACATTTTCAATTGTGTCTCATTTCCGGGCAGTTAAGGTGTTAAGTACATATTTGCAAAGTACAGTCACTGACGGCAATTAATTATTTTCTCTAGTGCTACGTGTTGCTACAGTGATTGTCTTGTGTAATAATTATTTGCTCTGATGCATATCTTATCATTTCATATCTATCTAAAAACCATAATATTGTTATCACCATTTTGCAATCTTAATAGTGCGTAAATAACTCCTGATTAATATAGGAGTCCCTAAGTAACAGCTACTTAGAGCTACTACAAATATTCTGAAGTACATACTTCCTTACAATGTGTAATCGACATGCTTTGTATTGGAAATCACGTGAAATAATCAATCAATACATATAATACTAGCTGACCCGGCAAACTTTGTTTTGCCATAAAAACATCAAACATTTATCTACCCTACCTACCCTACCCTACCCTACCCGACCCTACACTACCCTACCCTACCCTACACTACCCTACCCTACGCTACACTACCCTATCCTACACTACTCTACCCAACACTACCCTACACTACCCTACCCTACACTACCCTACCCTACCCTACCCTACCCTACCCGACCCTACACTACCCTACCCTACCCAATACTACCCTACCCTACGCTACACTACCCTACCCAACACTACCCTACCCTACGCTACACTACCCTATCCTACACTACTCTACCCAACACTACCCTACACTACCCTACCCTACCCTACCCTACGCTACCCTACCCTACCTACCTACCTACACTACACTACTCTACCTACCTACCCTACCCTACCCTACCCTACCCTACCCTACCCTACCCTACCCTACCTACCTACCTACCTACACTACACTACTCTACCTACCTACCCTATCCAACCAAACTTATAATTTTTTTTTTTTTGCTTTTAAACCTTCCCTGTATTCTGTCGAATATAACAAAAAAAGAATTATTCAAATCGGTCCAGCCGTTCTTGAGTTTTAGCGAGACTAACGAACAGCAATTGATTTTTATATATATAGATATAAGTCTGTAGAAAAGTCGTTATTGTACATTAAAAATATAGCCAAAAAAAACCTAGTGTGTTAAAGGATAACCAACAGAACCCATTTCCAGCATTTTTGGCATTTTTGTCTATTTAGTTGTGCACGCATCACGTAAAATGTACGGAACCAATGCAGATAACATACATACACATACATAAACTCACGCCTTTTTCCCATGGCGGTAGGCAGAAACTACAGAACGCCATCTGCTACGATCCCTACATACTTCTTTTGCTTCACACACATTCATACATCTAGTCATACACACACGCCGGTTATGGGTACTGCGCACTTGGCCTTTCTGAAGAACATCACCTATAAGGTCAAAATATGTCTTTCTAGGGCGTCCCCTCCCGGCGTTTCCATTCACGTCTGCCTTGTAAATACCTTTCGTTAATCGCCTTTCATTCATCCTCTCAACATGGCCAAACCATCTTAGCAGATAACTTTTATACATAAACATTGTGCGTAACTTGAAGTATTACTTAGTTTTTGTTTCATCGCAATCGGATCACTCTATCAAAAGTTAGATAAATTTAAAGTGTTCAAGAAGTAAAATATCACAACACACGCAATTCAGATACTCGGACAGTTGAACTCCGATAGATGGCGTTGTGCATTTGACGTCATTTTAAGATTCTGTTAAGACGGTACCGTGACCAAAAAATCGGCATGAGATATGAGCGTTTCTATTGGTCTAGCGGCACTGGTGGCGCATGAATTACAGTAGTGAATACGCCCAGATTTTAGAATAAAATCTTTATAAAATCGAATTTTGGTCTTTTGAAAAAAATAATTCTATAAAAATGTTCGTTATTAAATTGTCTATCCATTAGTGTTAGTACAAAAAATAATCAATGAACACTTTACGAGGAGATGCATAATATCAATAATTATTTCTCATTTTTATGTTTTCTTGGAAGTAGATTAGTGGAATATATACAACATTTAAAAAAAATCTAAATCTACCATTTTAGAATCAATATTATGTAGAAATTTAATGTATTTTTATTAATTGATATTTCTTTTTAAATAACGAGTAGATAGCTCCTAAAAACAGCACAAAAAACGGCTTGCGCGGCGTTTTGCTCGGGATACCGCCTTAAGATTCTCCGCGGAAGAATAACACTATAAAACAAAATTGGTAGGTAGTTAGGGCAGCTAGCAAGGCAAGTAGGGTAGGGTAGGCACAGGCACTTGACGGGAGCGAAGCCGTTGGCACAGCTATACTTCATAAAAGATAGCTTGATCTCTACGACAGCTGTCTTTATCAATACAGTAACAATAGCGCTTGACAGGCTAACAATAACGTATACGTCAGTTTGACATATGTCGCAGAGATCAAGCTATGTTTTATGAAGTATAGTTAGTACTATTTGACACATTTTACCGCGAATCGTACGATTTATGTCTAATCCTGTGCTTAGTAACTCATCATCTGCCTAGCCTTTTCCCAACTATGTTGAGGTCGGCTTTCAGTCTAACTGGATTCAGCTGAGTACCAGTGTTTTACATGGAGCGACTGCCTATCTGACCTCCACAACCCAGTAACTGGGTAACACGGTACCCCTTGACTAGACTGGTGTCAGATCTCAAGCTTCTGACTACCCGTACGTAACGACTGTCAAAGATCTTCAAATGACAGCCGGGACCAACGGCTTAACGTGCTTTCCGAGGCACGGAGGAAACTCAGCATGTTGAAGTGGTCAATCATCCACGGACCGACCTCGTCAAGCGTTGCTTAACCTTGATGATCGACCAGTGCGGCTGTTATTATTTAGCCACGAGCTCCTCGAACTGTGAAATATAATATGATAGCTTTTTTATTATTTTTCCTGACTGACAGCTGTCAAAATCATTATATTGATTGATATAATAATATTTCTCAGTTCATCGAAAAATAGACTCAAGTGATTTTAAAAGTCCCTCGTTTTCAAAGCAATGAATTTAATATTGTTCTTTCAAAATGAACCTGAAATGATTGAAAGTGTCCTACGATCCTACGCAATTAGGATGCGGATCCCCGATTGGATAGAAAGCATTTCAAAATTGATTGAATTTAAGTATTAGCAAAAGTGAAAAGCCCTCTGAGGTTTGCAGTTGATTAAAGTACGGAAAAGTATTTCTTTTGTGAGGACCAATTCATCTGGAAACCGTATCTATATCTCTTTGAATTCAACGAGCCGCTCAAATATATTGATTTCGACTTATCTGATTCTATTTTTGTTTTACTGAAGAAAATATTCCGTGTTCTTGAGTGAGATAATGTTTGTAAAACTCACTATCTCAATGACGGGGCATTTTGGTTTATTTTAATCCGTATAATACCTACTTATTGGTAGAATAAAAACCCTTTTTGACCCCCGACGGTAAAAGAGGGGTTTTATTTGTCTGACGTGTGTACCTGTGTGTAAGTGCATCTGTATGTGGCATCATAGCTCCTAAACAATTCAATTCTTAACAGATTTTTTTTCTTTTAAAATTTTTGTTTTAATATTTTTATTAATTGAAATTTTTTTACCAATTTTAATTTTATTGTAACCAATTATTCGAATTTTTATAAATTTTTACCAATTTTTACCGGTTTTTACCAATTTTATTAATGTTATTGATGTTATGTACCTACTCATTTACTTGTAATAATGATTAGCGCTTATAACTATGTAAGTTAGCTTATTAGATTCTTTAAAATTGTGATTGTGGTGTTTGCCTCTAAGTAATTGTTGCACTTTAAGATTACTTTAAGCATGTATTTTTTTTCTTATAATTAAGTGTAAACAATTGTTGGTAAACCTAATAAAATAAATAAACGAATAATTTCGTTTTTTAGTTTGTTTGAAAAGGTCTTTAACGTGAGTGTTCTTAGCTATATTTGATGAAAATCGGTTCGGCTATTCGAAAGTTATGGGCATTTTACTGTTTGAATCGGTGTGTTTTCGCAAGATATCGTGTCATAATTACGTGTTCAATGAATTGTCGATCTAAGCGTGTCTACTACTAGATTAATTATGTAGCATAAAATAAAAATGTGTCGAGGGATTTTTAAATTTTATTTATTTTATTCAATTATGTACTCACAAAACACTCATAAGAGTTATAACATTCAGATATAAGAGCACAAAGGTGCTGCTTATCTCTAAAGAAACTTCTGCCAGCAGACCTGCGACAGGCAGACCTGCGACAGTAGAGTCGTACCTTATACCATTTTGTACGTTTCTGGAGGGCTTATTTTTTTAACTTAGCAGTAGATTTTGGTCGATTTACAAATAGGAATATATTGCCCAAGTATCTCGTGCCTTTCAAACTTGCCAAATCAGTGGTTATCTTACTAATATTATAAATGCGAATGGTTGGGTGTATGTGTGTATGTTTGTTACTCATTCACGCTAAGGGCCGATTTCACCAATGAATATAATCGCGATTTGTTCAACTAAACTCAGTTTATGCAAATAAAGCGGTTTTATTGGTAGTTTCTCTGACTGAGTTTAGTTAAATTACTCGCCGTGCGTTCCATACCCCTTATTGTTGTGTCATACCTATTATTGGATCCAATTGGACCAATAAATCAATCACAATGTTAGGACCCATTAATAATAATGATAATTTTATCCGTGGTGCTAGGCAACTGGGCTTATCCCAGTTGTAAACGTCCCTTTGTGCATATTAGCCTTGTTTGTTCTGTCCCCTGCTTGGTATGGAGGGAAGTGGAAATTTGTACTTTTTCCACTCCTCGGTTATTCTTTTCTGATTAATTTCGTTGCGGGATCCAAGACAGTTAAATTCATTCGCCGGGACTTCGTCGAGCTTCGTTGCCTCGGCGCTTTTCTGGTGGTTGCCACTGTTGATTCTGGCTTTCAGGAGTTGCAGTGGTTTGTAATTGTGCGGTGAGATTGTCCCTATAAAAAAAACTAATCGCGATTAGTTTCTTTGGTGAAATCGGCCCTAAAACGGCTGAACGGATCTGGAATAGCACATAGGCGACTTTTATCTCGGTATAATGTTCCTTTGGGATAGATCTAGTTATTGATATTTCTAACTGATGTTTACTACCAAGTGCTATGTTTTTACATAATATTTGATTTCATTGAATCAAAACAAAGGCTCTACAAAACAAGTCAACAGACCAATGTCACGGTTTGAGTTTCTGCTTTTGAAACCAGTAGAACCTGTTTAGTAACAACCTCCATTTGTATTTGTCTCAGAAGCATTTTAATCCGAACGTATACAATACCATAACTGATTAGGTTTGACGTTTTTGTTGCCACAAACTAATGTGCATTACAGGGATGTTATGGATATATGAAATTTGGGATCTGGATACGGATACAGAAATAATATTATATCGGTTTCGGATACGGTTAAGGATATGAAATTATTTCGAATTATCCGTTATTTTCGAATTGTTTCGGTTACGGATATTAGATTTTTGAGAAATTGTAAAACTAATAAAGACTACACTATTTGCGCTGTAGCATGGTGCGGGTGACAGTTTCAATAACATTCGTCATACCATGGTTATACCATATACCATAGTTGCCTGTATGTTAAACTGCAAAAAATGCGTATACGTTTACGAGTATGCGTAAAAAATGTTATTGAAACTGTCACCCGCACCATGCTACAGCGCAAATAGTGTAGTTATGACTAAGCAGAAGAAAACATCGTGAGGAAACCGGCATGTCCTAGAACCAAAAATTCGAATGCATGTAGCATCCACCAACCCGCACTGGGCCCGCGTGGTGGATTACGGACCATTCCCTCACACAGGGAGGAGGTCTGTGTCCCAGCAGTGGGATCATTAAAGGCAAACGTGCATGGGTCGCGTGCAGCTAGTGTGTCTGCTCGACCGGGCAGAAAAACCTGTCATAATGTGTCTCATTTAGACTCCGCCAATATCAGAAATTATTCGAAACTTTTGTATTGGATTCGGTTACGGTTACGGATAGATTAATATTTCGGATACCCGAGAGTTTCGGTTGCATTTACGTACGGAGCTCCTTAACATCCCTGGTGCATTGTATAAAAACTTAAGCCTCTTTTTGCTCCGCAGTTGGATAACGGATGATTATGAAAAATTATATCTATTGCATAACTTTGGGTTTGAACTTGGATGGGTAAAAGCGTATTGGAATACCTAAAGTGGGGGTGAATACTGAGATGGCGAATAAGGCCCAGTTTGTCATACAAATACTGTCAATTTAACTCTGAGTTAAGTTTTTCGAGCAAGTGGTCCTAATAGGAAAGTATGGACAAAGAATA
The DNA here is from genome assembly GCA_949775005.1 of Orthosia gothica. Lineage (NCBI taxonomy): Eukaryota > Metazoa > Arthropoda > Insecta > Lepidoptera > Noctuidae > Orthosia > Orthosia gothica. The sequence continues at coordinate 3,737,349 of OX459065.1, read as the reverse complement.
AATGTTTCGCTTACCCCTAATACCTAAATTGGATAATAATGACTTACAGGTACATCACTGAGTAATTACTTAATACAAAATTAAACAGATTAAAGCATGCCTCATATTCTGATTATTATGTTTTATCAATAGAAAACTTACGTTCGTCAATAAGCGGCGATTTATCAGTCTTATCGGAGACAATGTTGCGATTGAATTGATCCTTAAGATTAGATTGTTAAAGGCTATAATAAGTTTGGTTTGGAAGCACATGGTGTTACACGTTTTCTGTATAGACACGCAGGCGCACAGTCGCAAACATGTAGGTCAAACTACGCAAGTAGCGATCGCGCGCGAATGGAAGATTTTATTTATGCGTTAAAGACTTTACAAACGTTGGGTATTCTGTAATATAGGTTACGCTTTATAGACGAGTTCGATGCTTTCAGTTTCGTGACCTCTGAATGGAATTATATTGTAGATATGAATTCTAATCTGTCAGTTCGAAGACATACGACATCTACCAATGCACTCGGGGGCCGCGTGCTGGTTAATAACCCACTCCCTCTGTATTAATAGAGGAGGCATGTGTCCCACCAATGGGAACATTAAAAGGATGATCACGCTGCTAGAACTGTCAATCAGAATACAAGTCAATTAAAGTAGTTTTTAGGGTTCCGTACCTCGAAAGGTAAAAAAGGAACCCTTATAGGATCATTTTGTGGTCCGTCCGTCCGTCTGTCTGTCAAGACCCTTTTTCTCAGGAACGCGTGGAGGTATCAAGCTGAATAAATACTAAGGTCTACTGTACCTTGAAGCTGTGAAAAATTAAACTTCTAAGCCAACGCAATCAAAAGATACAGCGGTTTATGCCGCATAATTCCGCAAATTTTCGACACTCGCAAGTGAATCAAAACCTACAGGGTACTTCCCGTGAACTCAGAATCTTGAAATTTGTTACGAAGCAACGTCATAAAGCATAAATAAAGGATAAATTGCGAAAACCATAAATTTTTCGTTACATCATATAATAAAAATAAACTTACTACCCCTTTTCCTCATGAACGCGTAGAGGTATTAAATTGAAATTCAATCAAATATTTAGGTCTACAATACCTTTAAGCTGAGGTTTGTACGGAACCCTATGTGCGCGAGTCCGACTCGTGCTTGGCCGGTTTTTTTTAACAAGCTTTTGAGCTTAACGTGTATTGATATCCAAACCAAACGTGTAAGCAAAAATTCAGCTCAATTGGATGGGGACAACTATTTCAAAATTCAGTTGCAAGATTTGACACAAACAACAAGGCAAGTTAAAAGCTTTTATAAAAACATAAGAGGTCGGTACGAGGTACCAGGTACTGAAAAGTTGTGTGGAAACCGGTTGTTATGTGATCATGAGAAAGGAGGAAAATGTCTTAATAAAAGTTTTGGGTGTGAATTTTAGCTATGAGACTACAGGAAGACCAAGTAATGGTGGATGAAATTTATATAAGAGAGAGACTGGAAAGGGGGGTGACGGGGCATAGAGGAATATGAGAGTTATGACATGTTGTGGCGAACCCAAGTAAAATTGGATATAACGCAAGAGAATGATGTATGAATTTAAAACAATGTTCAATGTAAAATATATTTTAGGTATCAAGCCTTGACCTCATTGGTAAAAACTCATCAAAGTTGCGGACGTTCAACCAGACTGTTATTTTTAATGTTTTTTCTACGAGATAGGAATGCTGAGAGATTAAGATGGATAAACTATAAAATAGGTAAATTGGAGATAGTTTCAATGTGGAGCCTCTCATGGAAAATATAAAAGGAATTCGGTTGTCTTGCTAAGAGAGAGAGAGAGAGAGAAGAAATTAAAAGTATATTTATAATTAAAACAGCGTTGAGTATGTGGATGTTTGGAGATGAAGAGAAAATCTAAGAAAAGATAGATGAATTGTGCGAGTAATGTTTCGACATTTATTTTATTTTATTTAAAATAGGCTTGCGCTTGACCACTATCTCGCCTGAAAGAAAGCGATGATGTGGTCGACGGTGAAGCACGCTTGCCTAGAAGTAATCTTTTCACTGAGGTTGTAGCTATCGTGAATAATAGACTCAGGCAAGGAATATCACTAATTACGTGTACGCATAATAAAAGTATTCCCAAAACAAGGCGCGTCACCTTCGGTACTACAGCCTACTACTATGTACGGCCTTGCACCGGTGCAAGGATCCCCAACTGTAAATTGAGCCACGGGGTCTCATTGCTAAGAAAGAATATTTGGTTCAAATAAATCTCACTAGATGACGCGAAATGTACACACAATTCAATAGAATTGTGTTAAAAATTAACATTATCTGGAATTGAACATAAACATTGTATGTTCTTGTTTAATTAACTCTCCTAAGTACAAAATTATGGAATATTGGGCTCTTAATTCACATTTCAAAGATTATTTGAACGGATCATTTAAATTGATGCCATAGATGGCGCATTTTTAAATTTCTGAGGCATTCAACTCGATTGTTAAAATTTGCATTTTAACACATATTTGTCCAAAAAAACTGTAACAACGTGCAAAAAAATACTATAAAACGAACCTTCACTGTATTTAAAGAAAAACATATTCACGAACCTCGTAAACCCTTTTACTTGCAAGGCGCTGCTAACACCATCTATTGCCGTGAAACGGGATCAAACGCGATTGATGTACTCACAAAAATAACAAGAGTCGGCACGGTTTTTTTGTACGGGATGAGGCATCTGTATGCTAGTATTATATTATCTGTGGTTGAGCGAATGACAGCATGACTGGGTGCAAGAAGAAAACGAGTAAAGCCGACCCAAAGAAACGTGGGACAAGAGCAAGAAGATTTTGAATGATGGTTTACAATACATGAATTTTTTTTTTTCATTACATTGTCATTCCGTCAATGTAAGTGTAGTAGGTATTATCGGTGGATTGCTTCACATATTTAATAATAAATAGGTACATTAAATTAGCATACAATTACTTTTGTGATGACGCAGAGGCGCCTAGATTTGTACGCATGGCGACTACTGCCGACAACATTGACAATCATTCCTAGAAATTTGTGTTTTGAATTTATGCTTACCCACAATTTTATAAGGAAATCGACACTAACGAAGGTAGCCTGTAGGTAGCCCTGTGGAAAAATATGGTGCACTAGATTCAATTCCTAGTTTGGCAAAATGTGACTAATATTTTTACGGTTTATAAATTCTTCGGTCATTGACATGAAACCCCTGAAAATAATGACTATATAGGTAAACAATATTACAAGTATTCAAAGGAAAAAGAGCCGAACCTTTTTGAAATTATGTCCACCTATGTAGGTACCTAAAAATCCATTTTATACCTACAAAATGGAGTTTTCTAAGTCGGTTTTCTTTTTCTTTCTTTGGACAAAAAGTAACGTAGTATTTTTGTTTTTACAAGCTCATAATTATCTCAAAGAGCAAAAGAGTCCCTTCTCTCTTCTCTCCTTCTACTTTTCTCCATCTAGACCTGCCTAATTTATACCTACTACATAATCTTGTGTTTTACCCAACTACGACGAAGCCTAAAGGAAGGGTTATGATTTTAGCAGTCTATGTATGTTTGTTTTTACGTAAGTTTCTCTGTAGCGCTTAAACTATTCATCCGATTTTGATGAATATGGTGTCAATCCATCCATTCGTTATTATGGTCCGGGTATCATAGGCTAAAAAAACCCGTAGTCGGTTTACAGTTCTTAAGGTTCCCCTAGTCAACGGCACGAACTATTTTGTGCGCGGTGTTAAAATGCATGCTATCTTATCCGACAACACGTGTGAAAGAAATGCTGTGATGAGCAGTAAGAAGCTAGTTCGCGTACGAATTAGCACTTTGCAAATTTGTATCGAAATGGATGATGATTTAGGACGAAAACAAGCGCGAAATTTTATAAACAGACCTTTGGGAGTCTAGATATCATTGAAATACAACTAAATGTATATTTTTAAAATAACATTATTTGCATTGTTGAATTACTAATCTATCCCTGTATGGAGGCCGTTTTGCAATTTTCCTTCCGCTTATGGTATTTATTTCCGCCCAAAGATGCGTTAAAATTAGTGTTGAAATATGGAACTTTCGACGCTCATAACTTTCAAATATATTATTTTTTTACATTTTTGTTTCCATACAGGACTAGATAATGATGAGACAAATTGATATCATTTTTTATTTTGGAAGTACATCGTCAAACAGTGGCGTAATCTCTAGACTACGTTTGTATGGAAGAATTTTCGACTAGTGTAAACTTAATTAATGTTTTTGCTTGTTTTATTTTCAGATGGAGATAATGGGTCAGAGTGTGTTCGAGTTCAGCCACCCCTGCGATCACGACGAGATTCGCGAGGCATTGCGCTCGAACAGCGCCGGCCGTCGCGATTTACTGCTGCGTCTCAAGTGCACCCTCACCAGCAAGGGCAGAAACGTGCATCTTAAATCTGCTTCTTATAAGGTATGGTTATTATCCTTCTTCTAGAATATCGAGCATACGTAAGCTTTATGTTATTGGAGCAGTGGTGCCCCAGTGGTATCAGCCAGGGAGCCCAGGCAGGCGCTTTACTTTTTGTAAATTATTTCATCACCACTGCTCTCAAAACGGTGAAGGAAACCATAATGGGGAAACCGGCATGTCTTAGAACCAAAAATTCGAAGACATGTAATGTGCACCAACCCGCGCTGGGTGGTGGATTACGGCCCATTCCCTCTCACAGAGAGGAGGCATGTGTCCCAGCAGTGCAAAATATTAATAGGCTGATGATGATAATGATGAGTTAAGCTTTACGAGACAGCTGTAGAGCAAATCTAAGGCAAATAAGCGACAGAAAATTCAGTGTGCTTACGGCTGCTTAGCTCAAGTTAAGTCAGACAGGGAGGTTGGTGGGTCGTGGACAAATTTGAAAGAGAGTTACCGCGGCTCTAGCACAAGCAACTGAAGGAATAGGGTTGGGTTTTAGTCAGTAAAAGTCTGACACGACCTCACGCTCTATACCAGGCCACAGTAGGCGTGGGCTTGCGGACGGCGAGTAATGGGTAGCTCGCCGTCCGATAACGTTTAGTGTTCCACGCGCGCCTCAAAGAGATGTCAGCAAAAACTGACGGGGTCCGCTAGGGCCGATGCCTGTCTGGGTCCCGGGTAAATTTAAAAAAGAGTTACCGCGGCCCTGGCACAAGCAATTGAAGGAACACGGTTGGGTTTTAGTCAGTAAAAATCTGGCACGCCCTCCCGCTCAGAGCAGGAGAAGTTATTGGATGATATCCCAATCTCAGAAAAAAAACACCGTGAGGTTGGTAACTTGGCAGCGCGGCTGTCCCGGATTCGCTTCAAATCAACTCTCTTCTTCGGATCAAAGCTTAGTTGGTACTATTTGTCGTGGAAGCTGAATCCTAAGGCTTCAAGCTCTGACCTTAAAGATACAGGATAGTGTCCACTAATTCTTAGTTCCTTATGCAAACTTGATATGATTGAGACTTCATTGTAGCTCTCCATTAGTGGTATCCCAAAAATATTTTGGGTGATAGGTATTTCGTCTTCGTCTAACCCATTTAGACTACAGATATCCGGAACCAAAAAGGTCTCGGGCTCCGTGAGGTTTATAGGTAGGTAGGGTAGGATAGTGTAGTGTAGGGCAGTGTAGGGTCGGGTAGGGTAGCGTAGGGTAGGGTAGTGTAGGGTCGGGTAGGGTAGATAAATGTTTGGTCTTTTTATGGCAAAACAAAGTTTGCCGGGTCAGCTAGTACTAGTATACAATTTGGGACTGTTCATCAATATTTATTGCGTTGATCTAGCTGTCGAGAAGATAGATTTGAAAACCGGTTCAATGAACGTTAGAAGCGGAAAAAATTATTACATTGCGAATAGCTATGCTGCGCAAATAGGCTGCTAGTCGCCTACCAAATAGGTGTCAATTACAATAGAATATGTTACTTAAACCGACCGTTCCCTTCCACGGTAATATGAACCTTGGACTGTGGACGTCAATCCATCCGCTTTGATGACTCATTCAATCAACATTGCCGTAAAAAGTCGGCAAATAAGGACTAGCCAAGAAGCTCTTATAATTATTGTGCTATTGTAGTAAATATTGATTAGGTAGTCGATGACATTAAAATGTCGAGGAGCTCGTGGCTAAATAGGTAATAACAGCCGCACAGGTCGATCTTCAAGGTTAAGCAACGCTGGCCGAGGTCGGTCCGTGGATGGGTGAACATTTCAACATACCGAGTTTTCTCCGTGCCTAGGAAAGCACGTTAAGCCGTTGGTCCTGGCTGTCATTTGAAGATCTTTGACAGTCGTTTCGGGTAGTCAGAAGCCTGAGATCTGACACCAGTTTTGCCAAGGGGTACCGTTTTACCCAGTTATTGGGTTGTGGAGGTCAGTTAGGCAGTCGCTCCATTTAAAACACTGGTACTCAGCTGAATCTGAAGACTGGAAGCCGACCCCAACAACAATTGGGAAAAGGCTAGGCAGATGATGAGTCGATGACATTAAAATCACGGTAAAATGACTGTTTAACTGTAAAATTTACAATACCACAGATAATATAATACTAGCATACAGATGTCTCATCCCATACAAAGAAACCGTGCCGAGCGACGTAACTTGCGTTTTACACTTGATTATACCAATAATTTTTGTAAATCGATCACGTTCGGTTCCGCTACATAAATCACCATCTATTTCCGTGGAACGGAACCGAACGCGCGGGTTCTTATCGGACGGCGAGTTATACATTACTCGCCGTCCGCAAGCCCGCGCCCACGTTGGCTGGGAATCGGCTTGCAACTCCTGACGCCCTGGGCGTCTCCTGCCGTGGCTAGGGGACACTTTCAGACCCCTAACGACTGTCAATGATCTACACTAGAAAATACAGCCGGGCCTAACGGATTTTCATGTTTTCCGAGACACGGAGGGATCTCGCCGTGTAATTTGATGTCAATATCAAATCTTTCCTCTTTTTAATATTAGTGTAGACATTCGCTGGTTAGGTTTTTATACACATACCTATTTTTACATAAGGTAAAATTGGCGCATCTAGTTTATTAATAAAATATGTAGTGTTTAAACTTAAATCATGACGAATTTCTACTGAATCATTCACTTATGTCCCAGAAAAATATCGTACGATTTCAAACTGCACAACATACAAAATGGCATATTGTTATTGCATAAGTTGTTTACAAGTCGCATTAGAGAAATACTAACTAACATAGTAACACGAAAAAGCATTCCTTTTGCGTGACGAATTTACGTTAAATTGTTTATAAGTAAATATAGATGAATACTATTTTTCTATAACAAAAACATATTTATTCTGGGAAGTCTGACACGGCATTACACGTGTGTCTGAGGTGATTGGAAATTACCTACTTACGTGTAGAATTATTGATCGTATTGAAAGTCATTATTTTAATTAATTAGTGGATTATTTGTTTTCTAACCACGCCTCTACGGCATGATTAATAACAGGATTTAAGATTGTAGGTAGAGTTGTTAAAATCAAGGGCATGTAGCGGTGAATTCAAATTTGATCATATATTGGTAGTAAAGTAGTTTGTTTACCTGTATGCTACCTGTAATGATTATCAATTATTTTGCCATAATAACCTATGTTCATTGGCCGTTGTTGTTGAATTAGGTATTTTACCTATGTTTGTAATATTTGTAAGTATGTGAGAACCATGTTCCTACTTATCAAATTAATTAAATTTCCTGTTTATGCTTTTTAATACTTTATACCTGTACGTAGTATAGTGTGTAGAGCTATTCTGGGTGCATCGTCCTCACATATATTAATGTATGTAAATATTGTAAAACATCTATTTTTTTTTTAAAGAGTAAGTATGGAGTTTCTTGTGCGTTCTTCTCCATAACAATCTACTTTCCGAATGCACGGTATAATCTTTTTTTTTATTGCTTCTAATTTTAAATTTTAATTTTAATTTATGTGCCGTTTATTGGCCTAATTGAATAAATATATTTTGACTTTGACTTTGGCCTTAGTCTTCAACTTAAAGGAGTATGCCCATTTTGTTAGGGAACTTGGGCCCCTTTGAAAAAAAGGTTGTATGTTGATGAATTTGGTTGTATAATAATTAGAAAAAAAATACCTATCGGGTTTTACGAGATATAACGATGTTTCTGTTCTTGAAATGCACCCTTATTACAATGCAATAAGATGCATTATGCATTTGTGTGGTAATGACGCGCCAGTCGACCTCCTAGCAAACAACCACACACACATAGCGCCGCGCGCAAAGATATGTTGAACTATCTATAACACATTTTTACTAAATCCATCTAACAGTACACGGTAAATTTTGACTAATACCATAAAAGGACTTTCACATACTACATTTCATTACCTTAACATCATTTTCTGTAAATACCCATGTTGATTCAACCTACATAGACTTGGTTAGGTAATCTATAGACAAAGTTTGTCATGCTAGATTTGGCAATGACACGAAGCTTAAACTTATGAATCTTGGTACTTGATAGAAATAGGTGATTCAAGAAGCAAATTTTGCAAATGGGTAAATCTGCAATTGTGGTCTCTGGAACTTATTCAGTTCTTGCAGAATATTGCGGGAATTATATTACTACCCAACTGCCGAAGGAGTGTTATGTGTTTATCAGTCTATGTAGGTACGTTTGTTCCTATGTGGCGTTCTAGAGACCAAGCGCGTTGGCCGATTTTATTTATTTATTAAAACTTTATGCATAAGTACAATGGCGGAGTTAATGCCTTAGGCATTTTCTACCTGTCGACCTTAGGTTGGTGCAGAGATAAAACAAGGCAGATGCAACTAAATGATAGGATGAATAAAGAAAAATACGTAAAAAAAAGGAATAATAAATATATACTTAGATACATACATACATATAAACGATGTTATGGATAATCCGAAACGAACAAATCAATTTTGTGATGATTCTGCAATCGATTCGTCTTAACCCTGCGAGTGTCACTGGCTACATGTGTTTTGTTCAGCCAGCTCGCGAATATGTATTCTCCGACTGCACAGCATGATTTTCTTCTTGTTTACGTCTTTTTAGTTCGCTTTTTAAGCAGTCGGGTTTTTTGATTTAACTTTTTGTGGAAGTAGGGTTTTCTTTGGTTTTGAAGAAGATTTGCTCTGTGTTTTTAAAGCTTCTCCGTTATCAAATAGGGAGCAGTAGGAGGATGTAGTATTTTCTCATCGGTCGAAGATTAGCAAACGTTAAACATTATAAATTCGCAATAGACTGGATTTGATGATCCGTTTCATCATCGGACTACAAGACGTGTGGCGAAGCGCCATAGGTATATGGTGGACATCCCACCCATACGCACTATACGTTTTGGAAATACTTTCATTACGCGTACATCTAAGGAGTTGCATTCCCTGCCGGAGTCTGTGTTTCCCGATAGCTACAAACTCGAAGCCTTTAAGTCAAGAGTGAATAGGTTATCTCTACACACCGTCTTACACCGTCGACCACATCATCGTATACCATCAGGCGAGATAATGGTCAACTAAAATATAAAGATTTCATACAATTTCACTTTCTACAAACAATGCCGTAATGTAAATGATAAGAAGAAAGTTATTTGTCTACAAATCCAGGTCAAGTGCTTACTATGGACAGCACAGCTAATAGCCTCTGTAAAAGACTATGTTTCTCCCAAAAGTCTGCAATGATATTCATTCATTCCACTAATAAATTCGCACCAAGCGCTTCGAAACGTCCTTCATAATGCACACAGCAAAAGAGTGGAACTCACTGTCTGCGTCTGTGTTTCCGAACGCATTCAACCCGGATCTCTTCAAAGTATGAGTGAACAGGCTTCATCTGGGTAAGCTCACTCCATCGTCGACTTTATCTCTGTCAATTCTGACCTAGACTCGAGTCAAGAGCAAACCCATCACAAATAAAAAAACTTAATTCAAAAAATCAAAAAACCCGACTGCTTCAAAAGCGTACTAAAAAGTCGTAAACAAGGAAAAAATCATGCTGTGCAGTCGGAGGATACATATTCGCGGGCTGGCTTACCAAAATCTGGTGTATCCTCCGCCTGCACAGCATGATTTTTTCCTTGTTTACGACTTTTTAGTACGCTTTTGAAGCAGTCGGGTTTTTTGATTTTTTGAATTAAGTTTTTTTATTTATAACTTTTTAGTTAGTTTTTTTCGAATTAAATACATTTAAACATATAAGTGTTATATATTTTTGAAATCACCTCTTAACACCCTTTATTTTGATACCCCACACGACGGGTTTGGAAGATAAAAATAATTTGGGCCCCCACAATATGGCACCCAAAATCCGCCATTTTTCTATTGTCCAATTTTAATGTAGCCTATGACACTCGCAGGGTTAAGACGCATCGATTGACGTATGAACCATCAAAATCGGCCAACGCGTTTTGTCTCTGGAACGCCATATAGGAACAAACATACATACTTACATACATACATAGACTAATAAACACATTACCCTCCTTCGGCAGTCGGGTAAAAAAAATAAGGCAAGAAGAATAAACTAAAACATTACGCGCAATTAGATTAATTCTAAAATAAACAAGTTGCTTTATAAAAGTTTCTAAAATTATCTAAATTGATTTATATTAGTACAAACAACCCATTAAAATGTTTGTTTAAAAACATGGTTTCGGCAATGTCCTCGAATTCTTTAATTAAATAGTCTTTAGACATCAATAAATTCAGAGTTTCTTCTGGAAGTTTCGTCGATAGGAAATCAGTTATATTCACACCAAGGTTTACGAAACTTCTTGTCGCTCAATAGAGAACAAGAAGATGAGGCCAAATTTCAAGCTAACCTTAGCAAACAGGCAGACACTTTGAAGCTCTGACAACTTCATAGCCAGTCTAATATTAACCCATTGTGGTCAAATACTGGTTAAACTGGGAGCCGACCCCAACATATTTGGGAAAAGGCTAAGCAGATTGGTTATAGGCAGCATATACAGGACTTTGCATCTGGAAACCTACCGTAAAGTTCTTTCAGTCCTTCCAAAAGTTGTCGAACAGATATCGCTGCCCTACATATTCACGTGGGTCACTAGCGGGGTGCCAACTGAAAATCAGCGCTGGGTGTCTGACGCCCAGCAAATGTTAAATTGGTAAACCTTTCGGTATGGGCGCGCCCGGCGCAATTCTTAAATATTGTTTGTACTTTTTTATTGTTCTTCTCTGTTATTTTGTGATTTTTGTTGTTGTGTCAATGTCGAATAAATGTTTTCTATTTTATTCTATTCGATAAGACCTTCATTTGATTGTACCCATACAATTAAGGTTTTATGCAAAAGAGATATTTAACTTTGTTTTGTCGTACAGTAAAGTTTATTGTATAATATTCTGAAAAATCACTGAAAAAAATTGTTTCCAAGGATGGTGCCGTAGAATATTCACTTATTTATATCTATCCGTGACAGACATTATCTTAAGACAACTGCAATAACAAACATCTATTCCTTCACAGGTGATCCACATAACTGGACACGTGCTGATGCCAGCTAAAGTCAAGGCTGAACGCAATAACAACGAGGAGAACAAGTCAGATACTGAAGCCACCAAGATCACCAAGACTGGAATGCTGGTGGCAGTGGCCAGACCCATCCCACATCCCTCGAACATCGAGATACCACTTGACAGCAAGACCTTCCTGTCTAAACACAGCTTGGACATGAAGTTCACTTATGTGGATGAAGCGTAAGTATTCTCTAATTGAAATTGTCTATGGTCGCAATTGGTACTCTTAGCGCACAGATCTTTCTCATACTGACTATTCTACCTAACCTATCCCAATAAAAGTTTTGTGTCTTAGGTCGACACAAGTGAATAAAGTTTTTGAGTGGTGCAAAACATCTCTGTTGTCTGCATCATTACTAATAAGGACACGCCAATTTTATTACTTTACTCAGTAAATATTTATCAGACCCATGGCCAAGAAAATTAGGGTTACGGCCACATCTTATCCAAGTACAAACCATGTACTCGTCATAATTTTAGCAACCTTCGAAAGATGGCGCTGTTACCAACGAGCCAGCCCGTATTACCTGACCGAATTTAGGTTGCGCGTCGTCTATTGTGTTCTAGTATTTACGGCGCGCAACTTCATCCAGCCGTGTAATATCAACAAAAATATCACCTTCAAATGTATTTTGTAGGTTAAACATGATGCGATTTCGCGGTTTTGTACACAGTCCGCGATAAACTTACGTGGAAATAGTTCAGTACTCGATGTTTTTATGTGTGGTGATGTGTGCTAGTTTCTGTGATATAGTGTGTTTGTGTCCTTAAAAAGTTCATAATTAAAGTGTTTTAGTTCTGGATTCGGTGAGAATGGCGGGATATTTAAATATCACAGCTGTAAGTCGATTTTTAGAAGAATAAGTTGATTTTGAACACTATATGTTAGGATTTATTGTTTAGAGTAAGATTTGTTGTTAAATTTTTCAATTTGGAGAAGGGACGATGATGGGAGTGGCGGTAGGTCATTCAAGGTTATCTATGTAGGTGTAACGTGCCGGCATGAACTAAGCATGGGAATTGCAGGTCACATTGGAGGTGACCTTTGGAACGTCATGGTTTCCTGTGCCTTATTTTTGTTTTTTTTTGGCAAGTATTCGCTAAGCTATCGCTTACATAGTCCATACAGCCCGAAAGTGATGAATTATCAGAGGATTTGGGATAAATTATTTATTAAATTAAATTATTTTTACCTGACTACGGCGAAGCCAAAAGGAGTCATTCTGTTTGTTGTTTTGGTGGGACATGAAACTTCCAGAATATTTCCAGTATTTAATCAAAACAAAAGAATAATAGTAGCTGGTTCTGCAAAACTAGTTACAGATAGATGAATTTGGAGTACAACTACATAATTAAATTAGAAAACTAAATATGTAGGCACTGCTCTGGTCTAAAAATATAAACCGTTAATTTAAAGATAAATAAAAATAACTCTGTTTGGTCTTTCCAGATTGACGAACACGCTCGGTTACGAGCCGGACGAGCTCGCCGGTCGTTCCGTGTACGACTATCATCATGCTGCCGACACCTGCTCTCTGGTCCAGCAGTTCAAATCATGTAAGTACTAAAATTATAAGAAGAAAAAACTGTTTGAAATTAAGAAGACATCAAGTTTATAACAACGCCCTCTGTTGGCAGCGTGAACATATCGTTGCTACCTTACTAAACTAAATGTCCCGTAGTTAAGTTTGTCTAACATAGATGGCAGCACACGAAAACCAACCTACTGTTAAAGAATAGGAATGAATTTAGCGGCACTGAGATAGACTTTTATACGTTTGTAACAGTTTGGTTCTACACGGCATAACTGGCTAGCTTTATATAATTACACCACCAAGGAGATAATAACCAAAATTATTTTGGCCATTTTTGGCGTTAAGAAAATACGACAGCGACGAATTTACGAACGTTTTTAACCGACTTCAAAAAAGGAGGCGGTTCTCATTCTCAATTCGTCTTAAACTTTTTTATTAAGATAAACAATACTTTAATTATTATTAGTTATTTTCTTTTTAACCCACTTCCAGAAAAGAGGAGGTTCTTAATTCGGATGTTTCGTTTTTTTTTAATGTATTTTCGTGCTAACTTCGTTATATGTGAACGGATTTGGTAAAGATCTGATGAAGAACTTCGGAGATATACAACAGAACTCTTCAATAAATGACGGAAAATCTATCGGGATTGCTGCAATCGCATGTCTGTTTATTATTTACACCATTTCATAACATACTATCACGCCAGTATCCTCTTAACGGGTACGCAGATGTGTACAGTGGTACACTCTCATTCCACCGGTTATGTTCAAGTTACGTGTTATTCGGGTTATCTATATACCTTACTATAGAACTTGTTCCACAAAAAAGTAAAAAAAAAACAAAACATTTTTACAAAAAAATACAACTGACTTCCAAATGAATAACTTCAATTTCGTCAGCCGGTGTCTAAAACGAAAACAGGAACACCGACTTCCGTACTATACTTTTTTTGTAAAAAAGTTTCACATAACAATTTTTCATTTGAATCTACGTAACAGTTTTTGTATAACATTTTTTATATTTGACACTTTTCTTTGCAATAGAATATTAGCTATGGTTGAAAGTCTACATTTTATGATTTAAACAATAAACTGTGCAAATCTAAAGCTATTTTATGTATATATAATTATGACGCATTACATCTTTTAGGTCCTAAATTAGGCAGACTCTTTTTAACCGAATTCAAAAAACGAAGAGATACTGTGCTCGACTGTTATATTTTAAAGTGTCCTTTACTCTACTTTGTTGTATCAGTAATTCGTCAATACATTCATTGTGTACTGTTCTGTGCCAAACGCGTTCATATTAGATACAGGGGCACTTATTGTATGTAGGATAGGAATCGGCTTTGAACTTGTTATTCATACCTACCGGGGGACTCAAACCGGTTTAAAGTGGTTGTGGTCGCTTTAAACCAATTCTTACTAAGTGGAGCAACTTCTACTATGTACTGTCTATGGTTTCATGTTTTGACAGATATCTCCAATGATATTCTAGGAAACAGATATGTTATAGACTCATAAAACAACTGAAAAAAGTGTTCCGCGCAGCAGCGGCAGCACACATACACACTTTTCATTCATCTGACATTTCACTACAAGTCGAAAGGGATGGCTTGATAAAACCAACAAGAATAAAAGAGACAGCTGGTGTTTGTCACTTGCGTGTGAATGTAAACAAATATTATTCTGACCACCAATGTTTTTTCTTTTTCTAACCTTGGAGGTTATCAGAATATTAGGCAAAAAATTGAAATAAATTAGTAAATTGAGGTGTATTGCGTACTTACATATGGTATGAGATTCCTTCTGTTTTGTGTACTTTGGTATAATAATTGGTACACTTTCTAAATACACACGATGGCATTTTTTTATTTTGTTTCAACAAAGCGCATCGCTCTTCGCCATGCGTGACATAGACTAAAGACCGTCCTAATTAGGACGTATTCGCGTCTTGCGCGCGCTTATAACATATATATCTGTTTACTAGAATATCATTGGATATCTCCCAAAGCTTTCCTGATGCAAACTTCATATCCGTTCCTCATTCATCTTCTTGTCCATTCTTCTCCATAACAAGCTACATTTTCGAATGGACGGTAAAATCATTTACGTGGGACACTCAGAAAGTTTTGCGAAACTAAAAAAAATTGTTCTATACGTACATATATTTTTATTAAATCTTTTCAAAGTACTTTCCACCAGCCTCTATACAAAGATTCATGCGCCTAAACCAGTTTTCAAAACACTTTTTCCAGTCCGCCGCAGACACCTCGTTTACAGCCTGCTCGAACGCAGCCAGCGCATCTTCCGGCGACGAAAATTGTATCCCTTTGAGCAGATTTTTTATTTTTGGGAATAAAAAGAAGTCACACGGTGCTAGATCAGGGCTGTAAGGAGGGTGACCCAGGAGTTTGACTGGCGTGCTGTCCAGGAAGTCCCTCGTTTTGAGTGCGGTGTGCGCAGGTGCATTGTCGTGGTGGAGCAGTAGCCCGCGGAGCCCTGTGTTTGGTCGCTTGTTGCTTATAACAGAGAAAACTTCTGGCAAACATTTGGTAGTATACCATTCGGCATTAATGCTTCTTTGATCCCGTAAGGGAATTGATACCAAGTGGCCAGTCAAATTAAAAAAGCTAGCGATCAAAATCTTACCCCCGCTTCTAGATCGCTTCACTTTGGTAGGCGTTGGCTCATTTTGAAACACCCAAACAGTCGACTGGCGCTTGGTTTCTGGGTCGTATTGATAAATCCAGGACTCATCACCTGTAACGATGTCGTAAACACGCCGAGACGAGCCTGCTTCAAATTTGTTAAGCATATCACGGCACCATTCCACCCGGGCCTGCTTCTGAGCATCGGTGAGGTTGTGCGGCACCCAGCGTGATACTATCCTCCTCACGCGAAGATGGCTGTGTAGAATCTCGTGAACGCTTCCCGATCCAATCTTCAATATGTGTTGAATCTCCTGATATGTAATTCGCCTATTGTCTTGGATTAAATTTTTCACTGCTAGCACGTTTTCTTCGGTAACAGCCGTCAAAGGGCGACCGCTTCTTTCATCATCCCCCAAAGTTGGTCGACCGCGCTTGAATTCGTTATACCAACGATACACGGTTGCCTTGGAAGGGCCTTCATCCATGAATGCCATTTGAAGTCTATCGTACGATTCATCCGGTTTCAGGCGACACTTGAAATCGTATAAAATCATAGCTCTAAAATGTTCCCGGCGCAGATCCATATTTCAGTGAGACACAATACTTTGAATTAACTCGCAAAAAATGTGGAGGGAAATTTTGAAATTGGAACTTACTTATTTTTACTTATAAATAATCATATTTTCGAAAAACATTATAACTGGCCAGTCTCCCATATATAAAAACTTTTTTTCGCAATACTTTCTGAGGGGCCTGGTATTATTACTAGTAAATTTTAATTGTTGACGTTTAAAAGTGGCGCTTATTGGCCTAGTTGAAATAAATATTTTTGACCTTTGAATTTTTTTGACATATTTGGGAATCGTTCTTACCTGTATTGGGTATATATCTATACATATAAAAATCAATGCCCCTTTTCGTTTTAATTTTATAACTCAAGAACGGGCTCACCTAACCAAACCAAATTTTTAGGCTTTGTTCGGACTATTTAGTAGATGGTTTATGAGTGTTTTTTTTTTTTCATTTACGGTAGGGTAGTTATTATAGGTAGGTAGTTGACGGGAGCGAAGCCGCGGGGGTCAGCTAGTATATATATAAGTTTATCTGTGTATATAACACATAAACTTTCAGCTTTCATAAAAGACGAAGGTCAGATCGTCGCAGGCCCTTGGGATATATTGATAACCAGTATCCGTAGTAGCTGTGAACTTGATTTATCTTAATATATATAAATCTCGTGTCACAATGTTTGTCCTCAATAGACTCCTAAACCACTTAACCGATTATAATAAAATTCGCACACCATGTGCAGTTCGATCCAACTTGAGAGATAGGATATATATTATTTTTTTTTTTTTATGGGTATGGTAGGTATGTAGGGTAGGGTAGGGTAGGGTAGGGTAGGGTATGGTAGGTAGGGTAGGGTAGGGTAGGTAGGGTACGTAGGGTAGGGTAGATAAATGTTTGGTCTTTTTATGGCAAAACAAAGTTTGCCGGGTCAGCTAGTTTGTATATAAAGATTCAGGTGTCCTCAAAGCATACAAATCTATTTACTAGCAAGCATGACGATGTTCTTCTTCAAAAAGACACACCTCCTTTTCTATGTTTTTCATTGAGCTGATTTTTTGTTACATAATATTTTGTTATGTCATGATAACAAGCGTGTATCATTGTTTTGTAACCATGATTTAGCAAGTAGGTATAATTCTCGCCAAACTTCTTGGCCGTCCAGAAGATGGCTTTCCTATGCCACAGATAATATAATACTAGCATACAGATGCCTCATCCCATACAAAAAACCGTGCCGACGTAACTAGCGTTTTCCATCCGATTAATCTTGTTATTTTTGTGAGTGCATCAATCGCGTTCGATCCCGTTTCACGGCAATAGATGGTCTTAACAGCGCCTTGCAAGTAAAAGGGTTTACTAGGTTCGTGAATATTTTTTTCTTTAAATACAGTGAAGGTTCGTTTTATAGTATTTTTTTGCACGTTTTTACAGTTTTTTTGCACCAAAATGTGTTAAAATGCAAATTTTAACAATCGTGTTGAATGCCTCAGAAATTAAAAAATGCGCCATCTATGGCATCAATTTTAAATGATCCGTTCAAATAATCTTTGATATGTGAATTAAGAGCCCAATATTCCATAATTTTGTACTTAGGAGAGTTGATTAAACAAGAACATAGAATGTTTATGTTCAATGCCAGATAATGTTAATTTTACACACAATTCTGTTGTATTTCTTTTTCTTTCTTTTTCTTTTTAAAAAAAACGTTGCCCCACACTAGGAATTTCTTCCTGTATCGTGGGTGCGTTTACAAACATATAAACTCACATACACAACACCCAGAGCCGGAACAACTATCTGTAGGTCATACAAATATTTGTTCCGTGCGGGAATCGAACCCGCGACACGCAGCGCAGCAGTCAATTGCTCAACCACTGCGCTGTCAATTGTGTGTACATGTCGCGCCATCTAGTGAGATTTATATGAACCAAATTTTCTCTCTTAGCAATGAGACCCCGTTCCTATGCGCAAGGCCATTGTAGCCACCTTCAGGGGGACCAAGAAGTTTGGAGAGAATTATACCTACACCAACGACGTCGCCCGGGTTAAAAAGTAGGTATCGTATGTGCTATTCCTGGCTATAATTAATCTATCTGTTAATTCTTCACGCTCAAACGGCTGAACAGATCCGGATGAAATTTGCCAAAGATATAGATTATAGTCTGGAATAGCACATGCTACTTTTCAACCAGGTATAATGTTTCCTTGGGATGATAATTGTTATTTGTGCAACAAGAGAGCAAAGTTGGTTTTTGCCGCGAGTGTTGATTTTGAATCCCAAGTAAGCGAAGGATTCTATATTTGAATCACGAGCGTAGCGAGTGATTCTAGGTTAGAATCCTGAGTGCAGCGAGGGATTCAAAGACACGAGATGCAAATAACTTTGGTCTCGTGTAGCACATACAACTTTTCACTTCAGCAGCGAGAACAAATAATCTAAAGGTAAAAAATACAACTTGGTAATATTTAAACTACATGTATATTTGTAAAAATTTAAAGTTAAAAGTAAAATTATTGCAGTTTTGCAAATTAAAAGTACCTACCAGTTTTGTTTGGATACCGATATTGTTGTTTTAGCGACTTCAGTTTGAGTATTCACTGATTCGCTTTTTACACACTGCTTCAATTCTTCCGGTTTTAAATTGCAGACATCATCACTGGATTCACTCATATTTATTTATTATTATTTTAATAATATCCAACGTGTATCGCACTTTGTAGCTAGCGAACAGAAGAAGAAAACAATAAAAATTTAAAGCCCGCTATTTTTTAAAGATGCGTTCGGAAATTGCACTATTACTAAATTATTCTGTCACAATAAATATTGTTAAAATTTTAAATAATTATGTAGATACATGATAAACTTCGTATTTTTTACTTCAACATCTCTTTATTTGATTATAAAAAAATATAATTCGATTATTAAGAGAAAAGTATAATAATTACATTCTTCTTCTTCATCGTGTCGATGATTCCATTTTTTTGTTTTTAATTTAGATGTTGTGCTTCGACCAGAACTCAGCAACGTCGACAGCCCTAGCGCTGGCCTCGCACAGGTCCTTCATGGTGCAGGTGTTTGTGCACAGAGAGCACGACAACAGATGGGGCATCGTTTGCGGTGCGGTTCCACAGTCGCACTGTGGCTGATCGGAGTACCCCCATCTGACCAGGTTGTACCTACAGCGGCCCACTTGGCTTCGCAGCCTATTTAGGGTTTTCCATGTAGGCCATGGCAGTTTATGTCCAGCTGGGAGCTTTTCTGCAGGATCGATATAGTCAGTTGGAGGGGGGTATTTGAGGAGCCACAGCTTTCTGCGCGCTTCCCCAGGGCTGTCGTCGCAAGTTGTTAATTACATTTAAACCTTGATTTGAAATTTTATAGATGACGTGTTTCCGAACGTATATATGGAATTTGAAAATCGAACTTCGAATCGACTTGTTTCTATCTCTCGCTCTTTTCGTATCGAAGTGAAAGTGACAGAACAAAGTGAAGTTCAAATCTTTCGAATGTTGTGAGTAGACCCAGCACTGACTCGGCATTAAAAAAATAATAATTAAAAAGTTACTTTCTCTCACGCTCGCAGCAAAATCGAATTTTGCTCACTGTCTTTAAGCAGCAAAACCTGCTTGTTTGAGGTGCTGAGGTGAAAAACACTTTTCAAGCGGGAGGAGCCGCTGACAAAAGCTAGTTTAGTAAACACGTGAATGTATTACTATCTGTCATGTTATTTTTTGCCAAAGATAATAATTATCATAACTGTTTATTAGGGTTTACATAAAACATGGTAATTTTATCGCTGTTTTGTACTTATCGTGTATAGATACTATAGGGACACGCAGATATACTACTAAATTAAACTGTTTGAAAACTAGTAGAATTATATTCAATACGTACTTAGACTCAGAAGGCCCATTACAAAAATCCAGTGCCCTTAACAGATTCAAGAAATATTCCAAACCTATTCGAAATATGAATGAAACCCTTTGAAAAGAAGGAGCGTTTCATGCCAGTTCATTCTTAAGGTTTGGTCTTAATGCAAACTCAATCAGTTCAATACCTTCCAACATACTTAATCAAGAGGATTTTGAAATAGGTATAAATAAATTTATTCATTTAAAATCTTATTCTTAGACAAGCTTTTTTCGTATTCTTCTCAGCAAACCTTTGTCATTTGATATTGAGAATCATGGCATTGTACAAAAAATAACTAGTCCGCCATCTTGGGCCGTCCGCCATAGTGGATTTAGAATGACATCACTTAGCTAAACATGCATTGTCATCCAAACTAAACGTGTATGCAATGTTTCATCTTAATCGTTGGAGGATAAAAACTGCTTTTAAATTCATTTGCAAGATTTTCCCTGAACACACTTACATACATACATTGCAAGTTATATAAAAGCTTGTTAAATCTTTGCATTCGCTTGTTTACTAGTTAAACACATTGTAAGTGCTAATTCTCTAATAGCTCGGTTGCTAAGCGAATTTTTCTTGTATAATATTATGTACCTACTAAGTATTTACTGATTTACATAAATGGAGTGTTGCCAACTCATTAGCACATTCTGAAATTATAATGTCCAACGGAATGTCTACGGAAATTATTTAACTTTAAATCCAACTTAGTATGTGCGAAGAATATAATGTAGAGAAGACTTGTTGTGGGAAAGAACAGTTTTATATATTATCTTAGAATGTCTTACTGCTTGGCAAAGTCTACCTCCATATCTTTCCAGACTCTCTTTTATTGCGCCATTAAGGTGCACACCGCGAAGGCTGGTCTGGATCTCTTTCTGGGCCTGGGTTACGCCGTCCAGCTGAATAGTACATTAAAAAATAACGGCCAAGTGCGAATCGGACTTCACACATTTAGGGTTCCGTACCAAACCGCAAAAACAAGTTGTTGTAATAAGAAAAATTAGGAAATTACAAATAAAAAATCAGATTTAGCAATATATTGGTATTTGATAGCCACCAAATTTGTAGTTCATAAGTAAATACAGGGCAGTTAAAAAAATCATTGGTACAAATTTTTGTAAAAAAAGCTGACTGGTGGCTTCTCATTTCTTTTTTTCCAATATTTTTTAAAACTAAAGATACAGTATCGAGCTTTAAACAATGATACCACACTTGATGGGGTAGGTCAAATTTGTTTCGCGACCCCTTTGATCTGTATGGGCCGGGCCTCCCTTAAAAACATTAAAAATATTATTTGTCGATTTGTATGGCTTTGGGTCAACAAGATGCTTATACCTACTGTGAAAATTTGATGACAGTAGCTCCAACTGTTTGGCTGTAAAACCTGTGTGGCTGACGACGGACAGACAGACGGACACGTGAGTGCCAACAATCTGCTTCCGTTTGGACCCTTCGGGTACGGAACCCTAAAAAAGTGTGTGGTCAGGGGATCCTCGTAAGAGAGAGGGTGCGGTGTGCCTATATCCCTTCTCATAGTCGGATACGTAAGAGTATGAGATAGGAGAGGGTATAACGCAAAAATCTTACGTGACGTTACATTTTCTCCCGAGTCACACCTACCGCAAGCCGCATTAAGGAACTTCGTTCCAAAAACATAATGTCAATCGTAATTCCAAGAACCCATTATGACATATATATTCTTTGGATCCCGTCGAACCAGTTCGAACTTCTATGATCTGATGTGCCCCTTTTTCCAACTAACGAACCAGTTTATTGGAACAGGATTTCATTGAACGTACCGTCGTAGTGTACGTAGGACGTACAACGCACACGTGTTAATAATTATTGAGTCATAAAGACGAGGAAATGGCAGGCGGCTGACGACGTCGATCGGTTTCTTTACGATGGGTAAATGAAGCAGCATGATCGAAGGTAGGAGTGAGTCGTCGATTGCTGGTTGATGTTTGTTTTATGTTGTGGCACCTTTATGGCTTTGTATCATAAATGGTAAGAGAGAGAGAGAGAGAATGATGGGGCCTCCTTTTTCCGCACTGATACTCTCATTCAGTCCGTTGTGCGTGGGGGTTCTGGCTCCGCTCAAAGCACAGGGTTTCCTGGGAGCTTCACAGGCTTCATTGTGCCGAGGATTTCTTCGCATTGAGTAGCCACGGCCTCGCATCCCAGGATGACGTGGCTGGTTGTTTTCGCGGCGTCAAGGCAGCCCCGGCAAAATGGACTGTCTGTGGAGCCTACATTAAAACATGTTTGTTAAGGGGGTTATGGCCCTTAATTGTTCCTATGATATTCCAAGTTTATTTCTACTCGGAGGAGCTCGTGGCTAAATAATAACAGCCGCACGGGTCGATCTTTAAGGTTAAGCAACGCTTGACGAGGTCGGTCCGTGGATGGGTGACCATTTCAACATACCGAGTTTCCTCCGTGCCTCGGAAAGCACGTTAAGCCGTTGGTCCCGGCGGTCATTTGAAGATCTTTGACAGTCGTTACGAATATGCAGATGCTTGAGATCTGACACCAGTCTAGCCAAGGGGTACCGTGTTACCCAGTTACTGGGTTGTGGAGATCAGATAGGCAGTCGCTCCATGTAAAACACTGGTACTCAGCTAAATCCGGTTAGACTGGAAGCCGACCCCAACATAGTTGGGAAAAGGCTAGGCAGATGATGATTTCTACTCGGGCTTTAATCGCGGGTATACATTCGGTAAAGCCAACATTCACTATCTACAGTCTGTTGCCCGTGACCATCATAGTTATTATCACATTCGGTCCTATCTTTGGCGAATCCACGCACGAATGTGTGAGAAAGGCAGGAGCAGAAGTGGGTACGGGTCAGAGAGAGAGAGAGATGTTAGCATCCTTCTGGGACCTCTACGTTTTTGCTATTTGTGCCAAATATCATCCAGATCCGTTCAGCCGTTCTTGGGTGATTGAGTAACAAACATACATCCATCCTTCCATCGAAACTTTCGCATTTATTATATTAGTAAGAAGGTATACAAATATTGCACGTTTAATAGGATGCACACAAACAGGCGGAATTAATTAAGACACTTTAACAATGTGTTTACTAACTAACCTAGCTCATACCTGCTGTTGTCTTTGGATGTTTCAGACTTGATTAATTGGCATAGACGAAATCCCTCTAGTCATAAATCATACTACACATTATACGAGTACGTTGCCAATTTATAGGTACACTTATCTTTTCGCCAGCTATAAATTCATTCAATCATTACATTATTATCCAACCAGCATCATCGTATGCATTATGGATGTTTGTTACTCATTCACGCAAAAACTACTGAACGGATTTTGATAAAAGTTTACAGAAATATAGCTTACACATCAGAATAACACATAGACTATGATATTGGAAAAAGTACTAATACCACGCGGGCGGCAGCCAGCCATCCATAATTCTCTAATAAGTAGACTTCTCCTCGGTTGTCAAATCGTCTTTCACGCAGTCCTTTCAAAGTTTTTTTGGTATTTCCTTACTCTCATAGCCATACACATTCATTCGGAGGAAGGTAGATGATTAATAATCAGGAACAAAGAAATATCGCTTAGAAACTTATGGATTTAATTTTGATGCATTGGCAACATTTTTGATACTGATTCAAATTGCACTTCGATTTTATTCAATTGGCAACACTTAATTTCTCCAACGTCCAATTCCAGCGAAGGATTAATCCTAGACACTCTAAGTAGTCTGTGATCCTGGAGCATGGTGACAGCCACTATGGAGAAGAGACGAAAAGGCGCGGGAGAGGGGTCAAGCACTGCGCGTTGACATGAGAGACGTATGTCGCGTTTGTGTGTGAAAAGTGGAATTATTTGTGCAGTTGCGTCGAAAATTAAGGTTGCCCTAGTCGATCATTCTTCCATACAAATATTGTCTGGCGATTACTCCAATGTTTGACGGTGTACGTTCAAAATAAAATCATGATATCGATTTGTCTCATCATTATCTAGCCCTGTATGGAAACAAAAAATAAAGAACTTTATGAGCGCCGAAAGTTCCATATTTCAACATTAATTTTAACGCATCTTTGGGCGCGAATAAATACCATAAGAAGAAAGAAAATTACAAAACTTAGACAAAAACATATTACAAATTTGCAAAAGTGTGTATTCGTACGTGAACTAGCTTCTTAGTGCTATTCACAGTATCTATCTCTTACGCACGTGTTGTCGGATGAGATAGCATGCATTTTAACCCTGCGCACAAAATAGTTCGTGCTGTCGACTAGGGCAACCTTAAGGATAGTGATTACAGATTGTAGCGTCAACTTGCTGGTAATTGGACAAAGTACTGTCTCTAAACTTCATCAATTACCTACATTCTGCGCTTTGGCATGCATTTAGCCACAGTAAGCCCACAAGACCGAGGGTATATTGAAGATTCCTATTTCCGATATACTCAAAACGTTTCTCACTTTACGTCCCTCATTTACCCGCATCATGTGCCAAGCAATTGCCTCTGCTTGCAATTGCAACTGTACTACCAGACTTCGTCTTATATACTCAACCTACTCCTTTATTATCTACCAGCGTTAGACTATTTTCAAACCCGAAGTTGATTATCTTATAGATCGGCTTGCGGAGATGAAATCATAGTCGTTTGTTATGATCGCCAACGGGAGCCTGTAATGATGCATTCAAACGAGACCTTATCGTTATCGCGTGCCGTGCTTTGAATATTTATGACCACCGGCCATCTTAGATTTAGATGGCCAGCCGTGGAACGGAACGTCAATTTTAAACGTGATCCTGTTACTAGAGAAATTAATGAGCTATAAATAATAACACATCTTGCTTTTCGATTTTTCAATCGACTCCCTACTTGCTTTTTAGGGTTGCGTACCCAAATGATAAAAACGGGACTCTATTACTAAGACTCCACTGTCCATTTGTCTGTCTGTCACCAGGCTATATATCATGAACCGTGATGGCTATACAGTTGAAATTTTCGCATATGATGTATTTCTGTTGAAATTGTTATTTCTGTATAACAACAAATACTAAAAAAAGTTTAAAATAAATATTAAAGTTTTTTCATACAACAAACGTGATTTTTTTGCCGATTTTTGCGATAATGGTACGGAACCCTTCGTGCGCGAGTCCGACTCGCTCTTGGCTGGTTTTTTCTACTGCTTCGCCCGCGGTATGTTGGCAATTATTTCATGGGAATCTTATACTGGGGTTTAAAGAGTTTGTCCCTTTTCCTAGTTTCATCAAAATCGGTTCAGCCGTTTAGGCGTTATTGTATAACAAACAAAATAGTTTGGCTTATTTTCTCTCCGTGGGAACATTCTAGGATGACTATGATCTGTGTAACAAACATCCAGTCATTCACATTCACATCCATAATATTAGCGGGGTCATCATTTTCCAAGCTCAATAATATACCTAAACCTTATCAGTATAAAACCTTAGTATAGATTCCAATCCTTAGAATTCCATTGCAAACGAAATAAATATTAAAATTTCGAAGAATCGATTGCTATTTGCAAGTTATCGAATCGTTGGAATTTCTAGATTACAAATTGCGTTTTAAGTGAAAGGTGTCATAATTTATTTTTGCAATCGTTAAATTAAAGTAAACATTTATTACGTTTTAATTGTTTGTGTTGATACCTACTTATGACAAACATAATTTAATGAAATCATAACTGTACTCGTAATACCTACTTAGGTGTTACTGCAAAATAACAAGGCTTGTTTTCCTTCATATTGTTTTCCTTAGAGTTATGCCTTTATTAGTGCAATCTATATATTGCCTTGCTTTCGTATGTGTCCGACAAAGACAAAAATTCATTATTTCAACAAGGCCACTAAGCGGCACTTTTGAACGTCAAAAATATAAATTTCATGTTAATAATAATTGATTCTACCGTCCATTCGGAAAAGTAGCTTGTTATGGAGATGAAAGGTAAAGAAACTCCATTAAAAAAAAAGTGTTTTAGAACATTTACATACATACATAAATTCATATACGTGAGGACGATGCACCCAGCACTACTATACTACGTATAGGTATATTACAAGCACTAAAAGGTAAATTCATTCATTTGATAAATAGGAACATGGTTCTCACATACTTACAAATATTGCAAACATAGGTAAATAACCTAATTCAACAACAACTGGACAATGTGCGAGTCAATTTCTTAAACAATAAAGAGAAGAAAAAACTAGTAATCCAGTTTTGAAGCAGTTCCTGTAACCGATTAAGCTGTATAGTACTCGCCAAACTTCTTGACCGCCCTGAAGTTGGCTACAATTACTGCGCAGTAGTAAATCTCATACAAAAACAGCACCGATCCGGGCCTTGTGCATCGGAAACCCAACTTCAGTGCAGTCCAGAAGTTTGGCGTGAACTATAACTTGGTGTACTTATTTACCTTTGGAATCATTGAAGTAATATGGTTCTATGGAGCTAATCTCATGTTGAAGCCGGAAGCTGGCCATAGCAACTCCTCAACCAGACAAAATAGCACCATCGTATTTGGGTCCATTGGATGCGTTTGACCAATAAACATGTGTGTGTTTATGTGTTTTACCGTGGTATACCTCTCCACTCCTCGTGCTCGGAGCTAAATAATAACAGCCGCACGGGTCGATCTTCAAGGTTAAGCAACGCTTGCCGAGGTCGGTCCGTGGATGGGTGACCATTTCAACTCAACATACCGAGTTTCCTCCGAGCCTCGGAAAGCACGTTAAGCCGTTGGTCCCGGCTGTCATTTGAAGATCTTTGACAGTCGTTACGGGTAGTCAAAAGCTTGAGATCTGACACCAGTCTTGCCAAGGGGTATCGTTTTACCCAGTTACATGGGTTGTGGAGGTCAGATAGGCAGTCGCTCCATGTAAAGCACTGGTACTCAGCTGAATCCGGTAAGACTGGAAGCCGACCCAAACAACAATTGGGTAAAGGCTAGGCAGATGATGATACCTCTCCACTCCTCAAGCACCTCCGGATATGTTTCCACCTTGGCGCTTCTTCACTAAAGTGCAAGCGACCCTTTATGGGCGCCCATTAATTGAGTCTGGTCACGCCGTGTAGTTCAACTGTGGTCAGGCAAAGGCAAGTCCTATAGTTTTAGGGAATCGATCCAATAAACCTACCAAACCCATAGCCCAAAACATTTCTTCTCGATATTTTGCATTACATTGTCCTGCACCAACCGGGGATTGTCCTTGGGTGCACTTTCGTAGTGCATAAAGGGATAATCGTCGGTTAGTGTCACATTTCCTTACACATACCTAACAAGGCCTCTGCGAGTTGGCTTCGATATTACATTTAGTATCTTTCAAAAAGCTTGTTATGTCCTACTAAAATTGAAACATGTTTTCAGTATAAGTAAACTTGTGTAATGGACGAGTCTGCACGTAGAACTCATTCATTTTAATAAGTATTCGTGTTGCCAGCCAGTGTAGGATATTGTTTTGTAATGTTGCCCAAACTTGGTTGGCAAAAATTAAATTAAATGGCATGAGTTTCAGACTTTTAGTGCTCCCTAGGGGGCGGTAAAGGTTTTTGAGGATTTGTATCTTTTTAGGTCCGATTAGTCTCTGACAATTTTATATTGGAATTCTACATGGTTTTGTTCTACATGAACCCGGACTGGGCCGTAATTATTTTGTGCCCCTGTGGGTGGATTAGGGTCCTCTCTCAGAAAGTAGGCCTGTGTATGGACACAGGCAAAAATCAGCAGCAAGCAGCGGTGAATCAGTTATCAGCCTAAAATATTACCATTGATGACAATGGGAATATTAAACACAGAACTGATTGTGCTTATTCTTTTACGGGAAAATACCAAAGATTTAAAATACATATCTCCAAAGCATATTATGATGTTCAATAGCATCCATTTTAAATTCAAATCGAACACAATCAGAACTTCCTGAAACACAGCAGCCTACAAAAAATTCTATAGAAGTAAAATAGCTATTTGAAACACAAATCACCGGTTTTCTATTCATATACACTATGCAAATAACCCTCAATTGTTGTTCGTTATTTATTCTATTTCTGTACGTATTTACGTAATAACATACCTATCTATTTTTTAACGAAAACAAGCGTCGAATCGTCGTGATATAGCACGTGCTAAAGGAAATAAAAATACAAGTTTTATTTGGGACGCCATTTCATCGCGTTCATTGGTTGACACTGACGAAGGTCAAATAGCTGACCTAGGAGCCGGGTTTAGACGCAATAATGCGGTTATGTCATTTATTATACCTACGATTTATGCGAAGTTCATAAAGTTTTGAGTGGGTTAAATATGTGTGTTTATCTTGACAATGCTGAAGACTGAAATGCTTATAGATTTGAATCTACAATCATTTCACTAAGTGCTAATACTGGTTTTCCATGAGAATAGGAACATTAAAGAACCCATGAATGATTTGTACCTATATGATAAGTATGAATAGAGAGGATGTGATGATGATGATAGTTTATAGATAGGTTTGTGTGTACTTATTTCCATAAGTATATCTTAGTATTCTTGCAAATTTTCTCATCACATGAATTAAAAGGTCAAGGTCAAAGGTTTCTTAAAAGGTCAAGGTCAAGAAGATAGTTTACATATCTGAGTGAGGTAGAAATAATGTAAGAAATAGCTTCTCAAATCTTATAATAGACTATCTACCAGTGGGTAAAGCATTCTTAAAATAAATCCAATACGTTTTTATGCTATCTTATCCAGGCGTTATTAAATGAAGCTTTTAATGCAATTAGTGCTCTATCTTGGATGTAATAAAGTTTAAATGAAATAATAAGGAACCCGACGATAGATAGTTGGTGAATTTTATTAAATGAAGAATTTGTTTTTTGAACGCGCTAATCTCAGGAGCTACTGGTTGGAATTGTTTTTTTTTGTGTTGGATAGTCCATTTATCGAGGAAGGTTTATAGGCTATATAACATCACGTTACGACCAATAGAAGCGGAGCATACATATTTTTTTTTGCATAAACGGACAAAATTATTTACGTACGTACTTAACAAACTGGACCCCCAGATCTGTTAAAAGGCGAAGAGGCAGGCCTTTTAAAAGGTGGAGAGATGAAATTGTCAAGACTGCTGGAAACCTTTGGGCCAGGACAGCTAGACTTCGCGACAAATGGAAGCATTTGGAGGAGGCTTTTACCGCCTCAGGCGGTCCTTACACTGAAATAGAGACAGACAACGGCAACACTAACTCACAATACTAACAAATATTTACATTTTACTAACACACTAACATAATTTAAACCGTTGCTCGTTTATACATGATACAACTTCAAACCTGTAGTAAGGCATTAATAAAAGCTTTTTTTATTTTTATTTTTTATATTGTGGGATATCCATCCCATATATGGGATAGTTGCCTTATACATGTAAATTACGTTTAGGATATATGCCCGAGAAACGGAGCCACTACCCCGTAGAAACTTTGATCGTATTTTGACTATTTTGACACAGTCAACTTTCTGTGGTCAACTTAGTTGTAGTTGGAGATTTTTCGTCAGATTAATAAAATATATATCTGCTTAGGTATTGAAGTGAATGCCGAAGGTTTTAAGAGATGGTTACACTTACAACTTTTGAGTTTTAAATTAATATTAAACTTTACCTTTTTAATGTGCTTGACCTCAATCCGGAATACTTATAACTCCAAGTTTTACAAGTCTTCCAATTTTATAAAGTTGTTTACAGCCCTTAAATCGCCGCCTTTGACATTGATGAAGTGATAGCATTTCCTAGAGTCTTAAATGACAATTAGCGCAAATGACTTCGCGAGCGCCACGATGCCGGCGGTTCACGGCCGTTCGTCAAATTTAATATTCACACCGCGGTAACAGCTGATCAATACAAATGATAAAAAATAGAAGCCAACACGAACCCAACACATGCTCACCGCGTGATAGATAATAACCCACCTACAACTATACATCGAGTAAACACTTAGTCACAAGCAACAAAAAAACATGCAGCAGTAATTGCCTAAATAAAACTGAGGAGCTTATCCAATTGAACGCATGTAAATCTTATCCTAGCCTTTAAAGTGGTCAATAACAAAATGATCCTAGATAACCCCCCTCCGGTTGAACCCAATCACATGATGTGGTCGAAATAAACGCCTTCTGACGACACACATCTGAATATCTGGACCGCCACCAACCAACGTTTGTTTATTACAAGATGCAAAAAGCCAAACCGAAATCACCTCACGTTTCATCGTGCGTGTATTTTTACTTACAAACATACACCGTAAATCATTGCAAATTCTAGTTTTATCTGGTGTACAGTTGTTACTATCAAGTAATATAGTGATAACTGTACAACAATGGGCCGATAATGATGCAGTAGCTACTCGTTCACGTGTCGATCACGACTCAATACAATTCAGCCTTGAACTTGCAAATGAATCATTTGGGAAACATTTTTAATACTTATTGGCACATCTGCCAACTTTCTCCTTTCAACTTTTATGTAACGCGTCTAATGATAGAAACACGTGCTTTTCTTCGTATCAATTCTTAATGTGTTCACGAGATCAAGGAAGGTGAGGGATATCGGTAACAAACTAAAATTAATATCGCCTTGACTCAATTGCTACTATTGTACATGTAATTGTTTGCGAATGATATTGATAATATACTTGTACTATGTATGGATGGATGTAGTTCAGCATCGGTTGTATTTGCTTGAATAACAAGATGAAAATCTCTTTAAGAACAATTTCCGCCACCTAATTTTGGCTGCTCCAATCAGCCGCACGCCAAAATATTTAAAAAACAATCCAGGAAACCGGTTAACGTCGCATCTTTCAAGTTTTTTCTGCCACTCCTCAAAACAAGAGTTGGCATTCAGGTGACGTCAGCCAAAAACATCTCTAGAATGAAACAACCAGACCTTCGGGCATCAGTAAGAGGTCGAGGCGTCGTTAAAAATACCGTTCAGACGTAACATATACGTCAGAAGAACGTGCCACTAAACAATAGCGTGATAAGGAAGGAATTTGCAAAGAAAGACTGAAATTAATTAACTTTCAACGTCAGAAATTAGGTAAAGCATGGATTGATTACATAAGCGTTAGAATATGTATAAGGCCTTTACAATAGTTCGTATACCACCAGTTTACACGGTTTGGATAATTTTGATTGCTCTCCATTTAACGTTATTCTCTTTACCAAACTATGTACGTATACATTGTGAATGGTAAATATTTGATCTACCATTAATATTCCATTAAGAACTACTAACAGATTCGACTTCTTTTCTATTATCATTTGTTCCTACAATTTAGTTGTATTGATGGATGCTAGAATGTGTCTGATTATGCAATCCGTTTTGTTAAGGTCCATTCTATTACCATTTGTCACTATTATATCGACCATAGGGTTTTAATATTCTTACATTACGTGCCCAGACGTACAAATGCCGCATTATACACGTTCTTGTAACGCCAGGATTATTCAAATCAGCGGATTTCTGACCCTCGCCATAAAATATAAATTTTTGTTTTCAACCATTTCCAACACAATTGTTGATTATACCTAAAATGCTAAATGATCAGATTTTTTTGATAATCTCTGAAGTAAAATCCAGTTTTGGTACAGTAGATAAGATATCTACAAGTGTTTCTACTCGTTTAATAATCGTGTCGTCTAG
Source organism: Orthosia gothica (assembly GCA_949775005.1). Lineage (NCBI taxonomy): Eukaryota > Metazoa > Arthropoda > Insecta > Lepidoptera > Noctuidae > Orthosia > Orthosia gothica. The sequence goes on along the minus strand of OX459065.1, from coordinate 3,705,432 downwards.
CAAAATTAAAGAGGTAATTAAAAGTAGAAACGGCGATCGCATACAAAATTGAATTAATGTAAATTCACTTACACTTGAGGAGCTAACAGTAAAATAACATGGCTCTCCTTTAATGGTAGATCATATCGTTTTCAAATCTCGTTTGGCACAGGGAATCTGAAGGACAATGTAAATTGCAGTCCTATCCAGCCTTTACAATTGGACCATCGACCCATGAAATTGTCGGGCACATTGAGAAGGTTTTAGATGGAATTGGGTTTATTACGTATACATTTACACGACATGCACTAGAGATTCCTAACATATTCGAGTTAATAAGCGGGAGCAAAAGCTTTATAACTAACGGTCTATTCAGCAAGGATTCATCTATTTTGTGATCTTTGACATGTTAATCAAGTACAAAACTTTAAGCAACTTTACTCTAAGCAAGTCAACACCATATATTTTCGGTTTACTGTTATTCTTTGTGGATATAATTTATCTAGCCGCTGGCGACTATTTGGCAGTTTCTCATTTCTGTCCAGAGCGAGATAACAAGCGGCAGCAAATTTTACGAGTGTCCAGAATTGTCGTGTGTTGTCGCCCCGGGAATATCTACGTGCTACCGACACTCTGGATTTTCTATAGCTTGTATAGTTTACGAATGATTTTGTCGAGTTCTTGCTAGTTTATTGCAGAGTAGACACCGCCAGATGACGTCGTATTTGTAAAATCTATATTTCTGTGATCTAGATTTTTTTATTCGACTGCGTCCTTTGCCGTTTTATTGCCAAGGGGCATTAACCTTCCAGAATTTCCGTGCTGTAAATTAAACTGAGATAAAATCGTAAAATTTTCTTATTGTAATTTCTAGCTAACAGCTCGTTGGTTAATGTTAAAGCAACTCTAATCTCAACCAGTATTGTTTCTGAACGTTTATACTCGTACTCGTAGTTACGAGTATTGCGGTCAGCCATTAACATGGCGACAATTACTGTTTTCTGGAACTCATTGGATTTTATTATTTTCTTGCTTGCCATTACTGCTATCGTCTTTTAATTTATTTTTGTCTTAGAGTTGATGGTTTCCTTTATGTGTTTAGATAGATGCTTGAAAAATGAAGGTAATTTAGAGTCTTAAGTGATATAAATTTAGGCTTTATCATCATCATCATCAGCCTTTCAACGTTCCCACTGCTGGGTCACTCGCCTCCTCTCTGATAGAGAGAGGAAATGGACTCTAATCCACCACACGGGTTAATCCACCGCCAATTTAGGCTTACTTAATTTAATTGCCTGATGTCCTTCCAAATATTATATCATCGTTCTCTATTACCTCATTTTCACTGCAGATAACTCACTTACCGTTGATGAATGTAATTGGCTTATAAATGATTCAGTTTGACTAATTGGCAAATATATTAATTTCACGACGTAAGTCGTTTATAATATTTGTTTTAATTGTTGTCGTGAAACCTTTGAATTCTGCGAAATTAGTTTTTCTTTATATCGCCTCCGGTGTATTTGCGCAAAGTTGCCAGAGAAATAAGATATTTTGGATCACGGTGTTAAATTAAATATGTCTAAGAATATGCCAAAATATATTTTTCACCATATATAATTTACGTAAGTATTCCCCAATGTCTAGGGTGAATTTATGTTTGTCGCTAAGCAATAGTCGGAATTGTTGGTCATTAAGGTTGCGCGAAGTTATGACCTGGCACCATGTCGTTCAGTAAACATTGTTTATTTGCTCTAGGTTACGTCTTACTTCAGCGAATCAGCAGAGTTTGTCACAAACATTATGTCTGGTTTTATCTTATGTTATTTGCTTGTGGTTTATGTAGACAGTTGGGCTAGGCTTTGTAAGCACCATTTTCCTCCACCCTTTATGAAAGTGTCTTCGTGGCAGTTGATCGTTTACTTCGATTGATCAAACTCTTTAGTAGATATGATTCACTTCTTCAGTTTCACTTTAATATTGGCAGTGTTAACTCCCCTCCTATGCTTTTCTTGTTCTACCTAGTATAAATTCACTAATTTAGTGTCATATTATTCTCTAATAATATGCTCCACGATTATGATCATGCAAATTGTGCATCATCATGCAAAACCATAATGGAAACCGTCTCCATACGTCGGTAAAGACAACATAAAACTAAATCAGATATGGACTAGCTGAACTCATGAATATTATAATGCAGAGGTACTCGCTGAAATTTTCATTACTTCTCTCATTCTCCGAGCGTTGACTCTTGTCTCAGGTTTATTTTCCTGTCCCACTTAGGAACCGTGGAGAGTTCTCCATTTGCTCATATTATTAAGAAGTATAATTCACTCTGGGTGCAAAAACATTTTTACAGCATATTCAACCTCATTTCTTTGTATACGTTTTACTGCTTTTTAATGAGCACTTTAATCATTGCCTTAATGTGCGCTTTAATATGTCCTTTATAATATTTTATTTACCATGATGTGCAACTTAACGTCAATTTTAGTTTTTTCACGAGTCGTTAACCGAATTCTACAAGAAAACCCATTTATATCTTAACTTATGAACTTAATAGTCTTGAAAATATTATCTGTACGTCTTAATTAAACAATGTTTAGAAAACCTGAAGAAGTTTCCATAAACAATCTGACCCTGTCACTAGAACTGAAGTTATCTAACACGGAAGTGTCGCTGCTACCCCGCTTAGGTTATGCGCAATCGATAGCTAATCTTTTAATTATGGTCTCATAAACATTTTTGTTTTCCTACATTGATGTATGTTTGCTTTTGAGATTAGACTATGTGACTATGATAACAAGCCCTTGATGTTTCGGACCTATTAGCAGCTCCGCGTTACTTGCGTGTGATCATTTAAAAAAAAACTTAGACTTGGTTACTTTTATTGACGACAACAGTCCTGTTAAAACAAACAAGAAACTGTGACAAATATCCGCCTCCAACTGACTATATTGAACCTGCAGAAAACCCTTCCAACAGGGCATAAACTGCCATGGCCCACCTGGAAATATCTAAATAGGCTACGAAGCAAAGTGGGCCTCTGTAGGTATATCCTGGTTTGATGGTGTACTCAATCAGCCACAATGTGACTGTTGAACCACACCACAGACGGTGCCCATTTCTTGTCTTGTCCTACTGCCTGTACGCAAACACCTATACCATAACAGACCTTTGTGTGAGGTCAGCGCTGAGGCTATCGACGTGGCTGAATTCTGGTCGAAGCCCAATACAATAATTAACCATTAAATATGAAATCATCGCCACGGAGAAGAAGATTACTTTTATTAATGTTGGTTCGGATATCATTAATGGACTCGAAAGACTTTTCCACTACAGTCCTAACATAGTAACAGAAAAGTATATTGGCGATAACCGTCATCAAATACTACAAAATACTATCTGCCTCGTTGAATCATGTTACCGGTATAATATTACAATGGAAGCATTCTACGAGTGCGTAATTCATTTTATCTAATCGTTTACTGTCGACAGATAAGCACGTATTACTTAACCCTTTATATCACCTGGGGTTGGCACTTATGCTAATAAGCCCTTTGCTCTACTGCCCCATTTAGCTCCAGCTTTCAGCATATAGTAGATTTGCAGACTTACACTATATTTGATAAATACGTGTGAACTGAATGACCCATTTTTTGCAAGACAAAAATATGCACCAAGTAATTAGTACGGAGTTCGAGTTTGTTTTTAATACAAATAGTACATATTATTTTGGTTTTTATTTTAAGATGATCGTTTGAGTGGTGAAATTTTGCAGTGTTAACAAATACAGCTGCATCAGCTTCATTTTGATTTTAGGATTAGACAGTCTGAGTCCAACATAGCTGAATGTAAACATTTTAAAACCAGTAGAAGCCATATCAAAGCTTAGCTATCTACATCACTAATTCCGACTCCCTATCACATCCTCAATAGAACAAACTAATTCTCTAGTACGCATTGAACCAAACGTGTGACCAAAAACATGAGAGAAAACTAACTTGGTCGTAAAATAATAGCACTCTAGCGAATCTGCGACTAACGGCGACTAGAACATAACACTTAAGCATTTACGCTGTAGGTCCTTCAGTGTACTCTGTTATAGAACATAGGTAGCAACAGCAAAGGCAACGGAGTCACTATCAGGCGGGCTCGCATTACTCGGCTCTTAGTTCGACAACCCTGGTCTGGTATTTGCAATTTATAGCTCCATCGGAGTTCGTCGCACTGGCCTTTGTAACAACTCCTCCCTTTTTGGGGCAATAAAACGGCAGTTAAACATTGTACTTATTTCAGCGAGACGAAATCCTATCTCTGTATCCGCCGTATATATTTTTCTGTGATGTGTAGTTTTTTTTTCATTGCTTCTGTTAAAGTATTAACTGGCGCTTTTTAGTTCAGAACGTTCTAAACGGTATTTCTTGTTCAATCAATTCAATACAGCAGTGAAAAGTCGACACTGTGTTTTTGTTGGAACACTGCCTATTTCAGTATTCACTACTTCAATAAATAAAATATGCTGACCTAGTAAACATTTGGACTAGTTTCGACAACATTTTTCATACATTCTAATTGTGTGTATATGAGCTCAGGACATACCGTTGCGTGTCCCTAGTATATACTACCCAACGACTATACAGTTGCTATCCCAGGTCTTCCCAGGATCCAAGACTATTAAAAAGATTTAGATTAGGTTAAGTAAAAGGATTTTTATTTAAGCTAACTAAGTCTAGAGAGTATTGCCATGTTTATTACAAAGGCTTAACGTCTGAGCTGAGTCGTACCATCGACTTTCATGTCCCTTTTATAATAAAATGCTTCATTGCATCGTAATAGAATTGTTCAGTGCTGTTTTGTTTATCGTTGCCGAGTTGCAGTGTCGTGTTCTCCGAACCGCTTGGCATCATGAATAAAAAGGCGGGGTTCCAACGGAATGCATTTGATAGAGGACATTGCAACAATTTGCTATTGTTAATTATATCATGCGCTTACGCTTTTCGGATTTATTCTTTTGTTTTTACAAGAGCTGTTGCTAGCTTGTACACTGGCGTCCATCTAACTATTCTGTATTTTACTGAACATGTGAATATTGGCTAGCTTCGGCTTAAGTTCTTAATTACTTGTTGTGTTCTTGTTTCTTCAGTTTCATCAACTAGGTCTGCAAGTCAATACCTTTTATGGTAAAATTGTCTGTTTCTATGCCGTCTCTTAATATGCCAATCTTATCTTAAACATATTGCGCGATACTTTCAAGTTTCAACAATTAAATCATTACATTTTACCTAATTATTCGATTCATTGACTTAATTATCTTATCTATAGTCAAGCCACATGTGAATTAAGGAGTGTATTAAGTATTACAAAATTTCTTTAACGATAAGGCAATCAGCCGTTGCTCTTTTATCTGTCTGGATATTTCGCGTGACTCCTTTTCTTTTGGGGTTACGTTGACACCGCACGCTATATCCGTTCCCAGTAACATGTTCTCGACCGAAATGGTTTTCTTATACTCCGGTTATGGACTCCACTTTATGTTTATTGGAAATTGGACTCTCTGAATCTTTACTTACATTATTCAGCATTTTTTTACATTGAAACCATTTATTACTTTTGAGTTTTTAGATATATAGGTATTTTCAACTAGAGGTTTTTACATATTCGTACGGCACTGTCTATGTCTGTAAAGTTTTCCTTGTATGACGAGGAAAACTTTTTGGTTTGTCGAGATGAGGTCAGATTTGTTATGTTCATGTTTTACCTTGTTATTAATATGTTCACCTGGAAATTGAAAGATACTAAAATAATGTATTATTTCAAGTACCACGGACGTTCTTCTATTCCTCTTAGGTATCAAAACTATTTCGGCAAAGTTCTAAACAAAATCTTTATCAGTTTTATCTAATACGATAGCTCATTATATTGAATGTTGATGTTAGTTCTCAAGCACGTGCTTGAAGATAAAGATTAGTATCTTGTAGTTTTACCACACAACTACACTCGTATTAGAACATGCAACCCATTGCACAATCTTGAGCTAAATATTTCGGCTTCATCCTCCTTTGAAAACTTCACGAGTATAGCGGGGTTTTTCCATTTTTACAAAACACATACATATTCAAAACAACTTTTAAAAATCCATAAATCTATTTCTGTTTTAAAAATATTCACTTTATTTATGTGGTTACATCAAGTATGGAATGCCATATATTCGCCGAGTACCAACCGCTCATGGTTGCATAAATAAAATTGTGGCAGACTTGTAAACAGAAGTTTGCATACGTAAAGTGTGACGTTTTGTTTTAGTAAAATATAAAAGCTCTGTGAAATAAGAGGACGATAGCCCGGGAAAATCACATCAGCGGAATTCGTTTGGATTTGGAAATGCTACTCGTATTTGAGATTCTCGCCTTAGATTCGACAGAAAAATTATTAGGAACTATATTAAGACGGTACCCTGACCAAAAAATCGGCATGAGAATATGAGCGTTCCTATTGGTCTAGCGGCACTGGTGGCGCATGAATTACAGTAGTGAATACGCCCAGATTTTAGAATAAAATCTTTATAAAATCGAATTTTGGTGTTTTGAAAAAAATAATTCTACAAAAATGTTCGTTATTAAATTGTCTATCCATTAGTGTTAGTACAAAAAATAATCAATGAACACTTTACGAGGAGATGCATAATATCAATAATTATTTCTCATTTTTATGTTTTTTTGGAAGTAGATTAGTGAAATATACACAACATTTAAAAAAAAACTAAATTTACCATTTTAGAATCAATATTATGTAGAAATTTAATGTATTTTTATTAATTGATATTTCTTTTTAAATAACGAGTAGATAGCTCCTAAAAACAGCACAAAAAACAGCTTGCGCGGCGTTTTGCTCGGGGTACCGCCTTAACATTTATATTATCATCCATCCGTATACAATCTCTGGAATCTCGAAATATAATCCCGTGGTAAAGTTATTATAATCCAGTGGCCCAGCATTTCCTGTGTTTAGAAAGCTTACCATCAATAATTTTAATGCGCGCTACGGGATATTAAATGAACTATTAATCTGTGCTCTCTAGTAATAGCTACATCTACCAAACATTTTTCGGCTTAATATCACAAAGCGAGTATTAACTGGACCCGAGAGAGAGGTTTTATTACAATCCTTGTGCCTTGTGTCGACACTATTAATCTTTATTAGTTACACTGTATGGGAGCAACAGCCGAATATTGTATATTGGTAGAAATAATTTGTTCGGTTATATTGATCCCGTACACAAGAGGGAGCGGTGACGTTAATCTAAGGTAAAATTGTCTTGAGAGGGCTTCGTGTCGTATGGGAAAGCGAAGCTTAAAATTGAGGCCATAAGATATATCACAGCTGAAGTAATATCGTAATTTTGTCAGTTGAATATCCGTAACCAATCGACTGTTCATCTTATTATCGTTCAAACCAATTTATTGTACTGTTTTGGTGCTGAATGGAACAGAATCGCTAAACGAAGGTTGTTTTCTTTGGACGTGAATCTTTTGCATTGCCTTGCGAGAATTTGTGCTTCAATTTCTATAATATTTCTGGAAACTTACACAACATAATGTTTTCCTCGATTTTAAACGATATCATACAGAAATACAAGTAGGATATGTATAGAACTGTCTGTTTACTCTAGTCGTGAAGGAGCTGTCCTTTGGGACTCCGCTTGTATATCTTTAGATTTATAACTTGATCCCATGTTTTATTCATATTGTAATCCCGTAATTGTATTTCAATTTATGGCCTGTTATCAATGCCCAATAGCTGTGCGTAGACCAATTTTATTCATTTTTAAAACGCAATTGGACAATTACATGATATACCTTGCGGCATTTAATAGTCTTCGGCTGTCAGTGTTACGTTCTGCAACAATATTATTTTCGTATCGAATATGTAATTCTGCGAATGTTCTGTGTGGTTTGAATTTTTTAAATCTATCCTTTGAGTTATTTGGTCTAACCGCGTTCCATTCGTTGTCTCATTTTCCTTTTCGACATGATCTTCTCCATTATAAATAGTTCCAGCAGAAGTATTTCTTGTTTATTATTTTCCTGGAACGACATTGTTTTAAAATAGATTTGTGATGTTGTGTGGGCTTATCCACCAAACGAAATAGGTACCTAAAATACCTTGTATATTTCCGTTCCTGTTTCTATGACAACAGTCCTTGAAATTTTGTAGAGGTTTGTCAAGTCTGTAACGCACTTATTAATTAATTTTATCATATAATTAATCGTGAAGTGATTATCTGTGACACTCATGTTTGTACTTGAATTATTGCCATAATATATTGCGTATCTAGTAATTAGCAAATGTAATGTGAATGTGACTGCGTTTTTCCTTGTTAATGGCGATTTTATACAATTTTCATATAGTGATGACACTTTAAATTAATTGTTTGTTAGATTTAAGTGCTATATTAGCGGAGGTTTCATTTCATACAGATCGAGTGTTGTCATAAAAATGTTATTTCAATTTTGCACCTTTCATTAGTAACATTAACATTTTGTTCCAGTATTCTCAAAGGGGCAATGCGAGACAGGCCGATACCGCTTCCTCGCCAAGACTGGCGGCTACGCCTGGGTTCAGACCCAGGCCACTGTCATCACCGACAAGCAACAGAAGCCGATTAGCGTTGTCTGCGTGAACTACGTCATCAGGTAGGTCTAGATATAAGAAATGTTCTTCTTTAATCATTGTGTCTTGTGTATTTTTTGAAACTTCAACAGCGTTTTAGGAGTATTATTATCTACATTTTTATAAACGATATTTTAAAACAAAACTGAAGGTTTGTCTAATATATTCTCAAGGTAAGCAAAATTTTTGGTTTCTCTAAATTTATTTTGTAAGGAATTATTTTGAGGTTGGTCTACCGTTATACGTTTTACAACACAAACATAAGTTACGTCGTGTTACGCACGTTATTGCGGGTGTAATATCCGTGGCCGACTATATCTTCACTCAAAAGCCTTATCGTGTCGGCTCACCCTCGTTTAGAGCACTTTCGTTAATTTAATAACTATCAATTTGCGAATTAACTAAGTTAATTAGAGTCTGGACTATAAAATTAAGGACGCAACGAAATGGACTATAATTTTCCTAGAAAATATCGTAAAGAGTATTTACATTCCTGTTTATGTTGTTACCTTGGAAAATATTAGGCACATATTTGAATAGCTAGGTCCTTTACCTCGAATAGCTAGGTTATTACCTTTTTAGGAAGATTAAATAAACTGCAGAGATCTATTATAACAAATTGCAAACATGCCCCTATCCTTTCTTTATTTTCCATAAAAACTTTTCCACCATCTAACAAGAAAACCAATAGCTCTTTCATCTTATACTTTATCATGGATAAATGCAGAATCTTCACGATAACGCCTGTCAGATAACACAAGGAGTAAATCCTTTGATCACACTCTGTGATATTTTCCGTACCATTTTCCTGCCGGACTATAGCAGTAAAGCAATTGAGCTCAATATTAGATACTTTTATATTCCGATATTGGTTTAACTTATCCAGGTATTATTGCATTACATTCGTGAGAAATAGGGTTACTTATAAATCCTTTTAGGAACACGTATTTGCGTCAGATACAATATGTATCTTTCGAGTCTCAACGTCTTTGAAATCCAAAACCTATTGAATATTTTATTGGGTGACCGAATTGTCATGGTCTTGTTATGATAATTCGTCTGGATCTTCGGGATGATGAATACATTTATGATAATCAGTTTAGGACCAAGGTGGATTAACTAGAACATCGAATTCTGCTTTTAAAATAATGATAATAGCTTTTCTCTTCTTTTGTTACCCTTTTACAAGTATGTAATTTGCTTTCGTAACCCAATTTTGTCCCGAAGGCTTGTCAATGTTTTGAAGATGTTCATAACATACATTTGACTAACACCTGGCTGATCTTAACGCGTGTCAAGGACAACAGTTTGGCGTCCACATCGCATCATCGCGACCATACGATACTTGGCACACCGCTTACTGATTACGTATAAACGCTTCTCTCTTCTCTGTAAATAAATGCGGAAAGATAATATAGATCACTACATACATATAATGTATGTAGTGATCTATATTCAGCTATTGTTGACTACATTTCAAATGTTCTATTGTTTTTATAGCTACAAATAGCTCATTAAACAATATTTTATCATTATCTATTTCTTACATTGTATCAGCTTCCCTTGATCTGCGACTCCTATAGATCTCGATAGATGTTTGATATTGTTTGTATTCTTGTAAACAATCTTTTTGTTGACCGTTCGTTCGGTGGTTATACAACTTGGGTTGAGGAAGTTCTGATACAATTTAATGTTCCCCTGGTTTTCCGTTTTATTTATGCAAAGCAAAATAAGGATTCTCCTAAAATACATTTTGTACTCGTTTATAATGTTAGACGGAGCTATATTTAGAGTTATGGTCGTTTATTTAATTCACTTTTTATAGCTCTTTGATTTTTCTTATTTAATTTTTCTTTGGTTCTGTACTAACGGCACTTACCTACTACTTATACCGTTTTTCTGTTTCTTTTTATATCTTGTTTTTCTACTTACATGTTTGGTAAGATTTTACCAATGGACAGTTACAAATGTACCTAATTTGCTCTTTCTATTTTTATTCCATCCTTAATCTCGTAAAAGCCATCTTGAAAGTATTTCAGAGCTGTTCAATTGTCCGTAAAAAAGAATTTTCCGATATCTACTCCAGTGATTGACTGATATTTAATCTGGGGAACTCAATCTCTTCATTTAAATCAAGTTGCTTTGAATATCTTGTTCAAGTTCTGTTAAAATAAAATCCAATTATATTTACGAACGTCTGTCATAAATGATGATAACATTTCATTCGGGTTTTACGATGTCGTTTCTCTTAGCTATAACTTTGTCACTCAACTCAGTCCCATTTCTAACAAGAAAATGTTTTCGCCAAATGTTACCGCTATTGTTAATGGGGTTTCTTCGTCTGTAATTCAGAATATTGCTTACTTTTCCTCCACAGCCATTTGCTACATAATTCTATTACCATTTTTACGGCTTCAATTCAGCACCTTTTAAAATTGATTTTGTCCGTTATTTCAGTGAATCCCGTCGCGTTTATGGGTCACATTCCCGGCCGCTTGAAAGCTGTTAACATTTTGAGGTCACGCACATTGCAATGGGTTTTTCTCTTTTCCGCTTTTCACATATCTTAAACAACGGGTCTTTTTCATTTCAATTCATTTTTGTAGGCTCTGTTGAAGGTATGTTATGCCTATGTTTATTAAAATCTATTTTAAATTCGGCTTTAGCAAACTTCTACTGTTGATATTATAATAGCTGGTTCTTTTACACTCAAGGCCAAACTTATCTTTATACGAAATGTCTTGCTAATAAATACATAAGTCTTCTGTTAGCTCTACATTCTATGGTGATGAGTAAGAACGACGAAACCACGTTCAAGAATCTTTACGAATTGATAAAATTTACTCTTTTATTACTTTTGTACTTGTAGAACCTTCTTAAAAGAATTAGGTAGGTATTCGGCTAAAGTAATATATGAAGTAGCTGAAAATATTCCGATTATTGAAAATATTCCGCGTTGCTCAATATGTTAAGAGGTCAGCAGTTTTTATCATTTCATTTCCAAGACGATGGCGTGGTCTATAAAATGTAAGACCGTGAAAAACATTCAGTTATAAATGGCCTTATCTCTTCCGAACTGTGTTTATCAAGTTTGTTTTCATATTTGTGTCTGAAAGAAATAATTTATATTCCGAATGAACCAAATATATAAAATGAATCAACTAAGAAACACAAATTAATTAAAACACAATGTTTCTTTATACCTAAAAGAAAAAAAAAAACAAATTACAAACGCGCCCGTAATATTCCAAGCATTTTCTTAATTGTGGCCTTTGTGTGAAAGCATTTTAATTCTTAACACTATTTAAATTAAAAGTAACAATCTTCTTAGAAATGCAATTAACGGTTTAAATTAACAATATATCTTTTCGCAACATCACACTGATTAATTGGTAACTCTGTCTTCATTGTTGATGCTCGTACTAATAGAACCTTGTATCATATTCCTTTTGTCTCCACATCGATAAGCCACTAGACAGTCTACTAAGACGAATATCTTATTAATGTTGTACCACGTTCTAATCCTGCATGAGGCGTCATGTATTCGTCTCTTGTCTTCCTCAATACGTAGACTTTGCCCTTTCTTACCATCATCTGACATCCTTGAGTATTGATATTTGTTTAGTTATCTAACATTTTCTTTAGAGGATATTAGCGTCATCATTATTTAGCTCTGTCAGGAGCAAAATTACGTACAAGATTGATGCATATGTGATGGGTTGATTTCTGTTATATCATTATTCTTCAGTAGATTTTAACACAAACATGTATGTATAGCTTTTGAACAACAGCAAAATTGACGCTGTAGCATCTTGATGAGCTCATACATAATCATTCGATAATTTGATATCGCTAGGCGTTTTCCTTGATTTTTTGGCAAATTCATAACTCTTCAGCTTTGTCAATTCCACAAACACATTTGTCATTAATGAAATATATTAAAATTATGATTCAGTTAGTAACTGTTGTGTCATTGAGAATATTATTCAAAGAATTAATTTCACGATGTATGACAATAGCAAAGTCACATTATATCTTGATACACGCAAAATCATGATTGTAATTGATAATTAAGTAGGACAAGACTTTGATCAGATAAGTGTTTATCAATATCATTTTAACTATAGCTCTATCAATTAATAAATCAAACACACAAAATGAACGTAAGTATAATGTATTACTGTGCATGTTAATTATGCCTCAATGTCTACTATGCCGTAAAGTTTTATATCATACCTACTCAACTCACGTTTCTTTACTATCCCAAAGTTTTCTAAAATTACTTGACCTACGTTTCTGATTAGAAATTGCTATCTTAACATTTTCTATTTCTTGCACCAGTATCTTCAAGTACAACTATTTAATCACGTTTATTATGAGACAATTAATTCGTTCTCATTTCTTGCGTATTTATACAATTTATTGACCATTAATTTAAATCGGTAATCATAAAATTAAATTGGCGGCCTTACTATTATTATTATGGTATGTTAAACAACTTCGATGGAAAATTTATCTTATCAGTGTTGACTGCAGATGATACAGGACTGACAGTAGTAGCATCAACATCAGATGCGCTTGGGGTTATCGCGGATGTTGGTTGCTATGCCACATTATCCTCCATGTTTAATTTTCTATTTAATGATAGTGTTATCTTATTTAAAACATTATTAACACCCAATAGGAACTCATTAACAAGAAACCCTTGAAGTTTGTCTAAAAAAATATCCCTATTGCCGAGTTCAACCAAACCTTTTTCGTCCCTTGTTTGTTTAGGCTATGCTAATCCGGCTATTCTAAGTGAATTTACCTTTGTTAGATAATATGATCTTGTTATACATTTCAAGGGATTATTTAATGTGTTAAATTGTGTCAAGTTGGTCTTACAGGTAAAGTGAAGGGCCCAACTGTTGGCGAGACATGATCTAATATGTTATGCTAAGTCGTTTACTCGTACAGGGTCTAAGGTTTTAATGCATGTGCTTACGTTTATAACATGTTCATAACAAGCAAGTTCTTTGATCAGTATTTATTATACCTTGGTATCTGTATCAACCTTTGCAGTTTCATAATTCATTATCTTGTCATCTTCGTTACTAAGCTTTGCAATATCTTCAACATAAAAATTATCAGTATAAATGTGCTCTTTAAAACAAAACTAATTGCCTGGAGAATGTATGTTTTAAAATGCAATGTTTATACGATAATGATTATAAAGCCTTTATACAGGACCTTATCATTGAGAACGAGTACATGGCAACACCTGGACATTCACATGACTTAATATCTTTGTCGTGTGTTGCATTGCACCGCAATTTATTTTCACACCGCATGTAGGTCAATGTGAGAACACGTAACTGTATCCATTGAATATGAAGGGACACACCTAGATTTTTTCTATAATTAGAATTTAATTATGTCTTGGACGATGGATGAGGTGATTTTCGAAACGGACATATATGGCAATGTATATTATTTTCGTTCACTCTCGATCGTATACGTGTCCCGAAAATGTGCTGTCTTCGATAGTGTTGTTATTTAAAATTGAAGCTAACCTAACATGTATGTAGAAACTGCCAAGAAACTTGGTATTTTGAATTTCTAAGTTAAAACTGCTTCCTAGGTGCTAATTTTGATTCGAAGTTTGAACAATGAATAAGAATGATCAAATCTCTCTTGCTGACTGTTTTGCACACGTTTTTATCATCTCGTTCATAAATGCGCGTTTGCAATCATAAATCACAATACAATATCGAACATTACATCATTGTTTTGTATTAATGGTTTAGTCATTTTAACGACCGAATCTTATCTTCGGTTTGGTTCTAAGATTTTTACAGTTATTTAGCAAAATTCCAATTTGTTTTTCTCTTGCAAGAATGTTTATTCTCTGCGGTTGCGGTATAAAGAATAACAATCCCCAGTTCCTTTTTATTACTCTTTCTCTTCTCATTTCATTAGTGTAGAAGTGCGAAAATATAAAAGGAAGAGCCCATCTATTAGGGTTGTTTTTTTTTCTCCATGTGAATTTCACGTTGTACTAAAATTGCCTGGATACTATGCGCAGCTCTGCGGTCGTCGGACGGTTTATGCAACTCCGGGCGATTGCACCGTCTCCTCCCACCCTAGGTCGTTCACCCCACCTTCATACTACTGAGTATCTACATAGATACATTGCAATTTTAGTTAAGCTTGAATGAGGTGCGTGGGTGTTCCTCCGCTTCTGGCATAAGCTGAAACCTCTCAAAACCTTTTCTTTGCCGTCTATTTTTACCGTCTGTTTAGTGAACATTTTAGTTTACCAGTTCGCTTTTATATTGGTTTTTGTTTTCAGTATCGAACTAACGAATATATCTCACACATTTTACTTCAATTTTATTACTGTGATAGGGTGATCCTAAAGAGAAAATTGCTAGACTGGGTACGTGGATCCGAAGGAGAGTCAGTCGGCTTGACGTCATCTTCGCTCTTTGCAGACCCACTTGAGCTAACCATCCTTTAAGTTTTTTTTAGGGAAATTACGCCTTTGGGTGGCAAATTTTGCAACTCCATTTCGGTTACTCGAAAACTCGATTTTCTTTTATTCACGTCAGCTGCGGCAAATTCAGTTAATCGTTTCATGCTATCATTTCAGTGTTGCTACGTTGCATTATCAATCTTCTGTATATTGTAATAAAACAAAATTTACATCAGCATGGAGCACCCATATAATTTGCAGGCCCGTATCCAGATTGCTTGCCCTAATTCGAAAATACTGCATATTGATTTTAGTACGGTCATGTGCGCTAACATGCCGGCGTAATTTAAAATAATGATTGTATCTAATGTCTCCGATAAAACCGGTTTGTATTTTTTGTTAAGAAACAGTCTTGTCTTTCTTATTTGATCACCATCAACTATATGACATTTTTCACCTACTTTTGCTTAATCTTCGTTCTTTTTTTTCACATGCTGCGATATATGCTACGTGACAGTCAAGGACACACACAGTATCAATCAAATCATATAAACCTTTATTGCGGTTGTGATACTTGTCATTCAAAATTGTACCGACTCAGAACTCTACATATATGAACTACAAAAAAACGCACTCATCTACTACTAAAGCATGTTT
The DNA here is from genome assembly GCA_949775005.1 of Orthosia gothica. NCBI lineage: Eukaryota > Metazoa > Arthropoda > Insecta > Lepidoptera > Noctuidae > Orthosia > Orthosia gothica. The sequence continues at coordinate 3,689,663 of OX459065.1, read as the reverse complement.
CGCGACTTGTACTATTGGTAATGAGCCTTAGATCTTGTTCAAGTCTAATTATAGGAGCCAGAATATATATAACCTCAAACATTTTTGTTCACCTGTTAGGAAAAGTGGTATTGCTGGCTGATCTTTATGTTTTATTAATCACTTGTAAGTATAGGCTTCCGTACGCCGTGCACGTGTAACTTAGCCTAATATTGATTTATATTTTGATTTCCAATAACTAGCACCTGGCTATTACAAATATAGCTATCAATATTGATGAGTGGGGTCAATGATTTCTGTAAGACCATTGTTGCAGAACTGGGTCGATTTAATATCCTCATTGTATTGGAAGAATCACTTCAGTTTTGAAAGTTTATGTTCAAATCATTTGCACATGGTCATGGTCGTTTTGAACAACAAAAATAAGCTAGATTCTCTTAAACTCTATATTAAATTGTGGCCTAGCTTTGATATCATTGTGTAACACAATGTTCTTATATCTTAATTACAGGTTTAGCACAGCTCAAGCATCCAATCTATAGTTCAATGCAGTTACAGTTTTTATGACTATATTATGACTCACAGACTTATGTGATGCTATCTTCTACGTCTTCTAGACTATTCGTTTGTAATTTGTAAGCAATATTTTTTCATGTGCCCCCAAAGATTCTCTATCAGCAAGATCTAGCCAATCATTTCATTTTATGTTCTTCGATTCCTATCCGTTCTATCATAAAACCTTAATAAATCTCATCCTATGAATATATTGGTGGGTTTTGTTTGAAAAGTTTTGATTTATTGCGACAAATATTTTGTAGTGTCCGGGAATATTATTGATATATTTTTTTACTCCATTGTCCTTTTCCTCCGTTCCTAGAAAGGCGTGGATGTCGCTTCCTGTTAGTTTCGGGCATAGATAAGATAGTATTGGAGATAAATTCCCAATAGGATCGGAAGATTTATTGTTGTATTATTAATATCGCTCGCTACGTATTGGAATTCGTCTCTGTACGTATTGAGTTGCTCTCATTCTGTACCGTTTTAAAATTCTTGATCGACAGCCGGATTGGGAGTGCACCGTTGTTCACTCCAGAAATTTGCCGCTCAATCATGTGACATACGATATCTACATTATTAATTGGATCTCTTCAAAGTATTGTTTTGAATCAATCCTTTCATGACGTGTGTTTTTCATTTGCTTCGTGATCATTAGTAGTTGCATTACTATGTAGATACACTTGTAAATGGAAGTTATAATTATATGAATTTGCTTTGAAGTGTTTGTATTTATGCTTGTTCAAAGTTATTTATAGATCTTAAAAACATTATTTTATGCTGTACTTACCTTCTTTGTATCCTTATAATCAGTGCGCGGAATACTCTTTCCTGTTTATATTGCAATCTACAGCTTAACATTGGATTCTTTGTCACGCTCAACATTAATCATTTGGTACTCTGGTCATAATCGCCGGCGACAGTTATGTCTCGTAAAGATAATGATGCAAGGTGTGTGCAATGGCGTCCGAGTCACGTAGTCCGTCAGAACCAGCCGGAGCTTGGGGGCGGGGCCGGGTCGACGGCCAACGAGCGGTCTTCTTTGGCCCTAATTGCACAATAGCTTGCAGCTCGCGAAACGCACGGCGAATTTCACGAAATGCAGCTAAGTTGCGCTGATCAACCAATTAACACCGCCATCTTGGATACAATACGCTAAACACCATAATTGTCAGTCATAATACTTCTCCAATAAATACTTTGAAGTTTAAAAACAAGTTTTCCATGTCGTCCTGAGTTTGTGTTTGCACGAGTAAACTTTAAAAAAAAATGGTACTCCCAAGCTTGGATAGAATCACGTTCTGTCACGTAACACAAACTCTCGGAAGTTGACTAGTCACTCCAAAAAAGTTAGGAGCCGCTGAATCGATGCGGGAACGTTTCTCGTATCACGTAGGCAACTAGATTCGCAAAACATGTGACGAATCCTACGACTATAGACGTTTTACTACTACTATTTTAGAGAACATGCTAATGATCAGGAAAATGCCGGTTCTTATTCAATCTGTTTTATTTATAGACGTTGCTGAGGTAAATTATTATCAAATAGCGCAATGCTGCAATTTATACGTATTGTACCTAATTATTCAGGATAATAAATTCTGTAGGTGACCCTAATAATACCAAAAAATCACTTACTGTTAATTTAATATTATTTTTTATATAGATATAAATAAATTGCCGCATATTACATCAGATGATTGCGAGCAGTTGCAAAATGGTCTAGTCATCGTCGCGCATGCTCTTCCATTCAAATTCACGGAGGTACGACAGGATATAGTCTCATAACTCACAAATCCTTCGTTCAGTACAGAACTTACACATGAGCAACAATTACTCAAGTTTCTGTTAAAACAACAAGTCAATTAAAGTGTTTATATCGTTAATAGGCAGTTTGGCAATGAAGACCATTCAATTGAAGACCATAAACAGTGTTAAAAGCTCAATAGAACGTGATTTTACGTTGCAATATATCATAATATACCTGCACACGATATTCGTCCTAGTGGCTGGCATCGTCAGGGTCCATTAGAGCTCGGTGTTGTGTTACGCGGCTAAATTGTGGAACAACACGGCTTCATCGTCCAAACGTATCCAGTGTCACGTCTGCAGCGCTTGATGGATTGGCTACCTAACTAAACCTAGTAACTAATAAAATAAACTAGTAAACCTAATACATAATATCACGCCGGTATTCCCCAAAGGCTTTGTCAAAGGTGAACCTCTATATGTACCCTAAAGTACACCCACATTTCCTAACCTATTCATTATCAACAAATACCTTGATTAAGGCAAATTTTAATACACGTGTTTTATCAAACCCATTGTTCGCTTTCTCTGATTCAGATAGTCGAAAATTAATATTTAATAACCCATTATGTTTTACCTTTTTAATGTCTTCAGCAATTTCATTATGTATAACAATATATATTTGCGTTAAAGGTTAAGCAATTCAGCTTGTCTGATTGAATAACATGATAACATTGTGGTGTTTAAATGAATTTTCCTGAAATGTTGTTGTTCAATTTAGGCGAGATGCCTGAAATGCTTTGCGGGGAAAATTATACAGAAGATATCATTGGTAAAAAATGGCTTAATTCTTAATTTAGAATCTCTCTCTCTCTAGCTCTCGAAACTTTTTCATGAGGACATACATTTGTATAGAAATTACTAAACATTCAAAAGAGCATGCCAACGCTATATGCAAATACTAAATCAATACGCTTCCATGGGTTTTGATTGATGCAAACTGAAATTGCAGTAAAATTAACTTAAATGAGTCTTGTTTAACCGCAAGGTATGTCTTCCGACACATTCGTTGCATATAGATAAGGTTGTGTAATTAACCCGATAACGATACTAAAGAGAACACTTCACAATGCAGTAATATTCAGGTTTAACTCATTGAAAATATTAATAAGTATTGAAACGGGAAATAAACCTGGTTTAAATGTGACGAGGTTCGTTGGCCTGTCCGGGAGCCATTGTTCTTAAAATAAGATCTACTAAACTTATATCTTTAATTATATGGATCGGCAATACTATAGGTTTCATTTCTTTTAGCTTCGGAATCTAGAGCAAGTTTTCTTTCTGGAATATTGGATGTTTTTATTGAAAATGGTCTCGTCTCTGACCGTGCGGGGTGTTTTCTTGTTGTTATGCAGTTATCTTTTCGCGCTTCTTATCAGTTTTATATGAATGGGATCAGCTATCAGTGCTATAAACATCCCGACCATGTGGATATCACTCGTAAGAAAGGTGATACCGCGTTAACCTGATCGTGATCGACACCGCTAGATCCACCGGTGGTTCGTGAACTCGATTAAAAGTCGCGTGGTTGTCGAATGAGCGTGCCGGCTATCCTCAAAAATTTATCATCATTTGGTATCGCGCGACTATGTAATGTATGTGTTTAGGTGGTGGGCCGCGTCACGAGTGCGCCGCCGCCGCCGCCGCGCGTATCATTCGTGCTACAGACTTCGACGTAAACGTACACCCCACGCGGCCACCCTACCGCCCCCGACGAACTCGCGCTCCCGATCAGCTGTTCACTGTACATTGAGTAACACGCCGGCGTCTCTCAACATAGACAAACTTGTTTGACAACACATCGGTACAACTATCGCATCATGGTAAGGATCAGTGCGATTTAGTGATTGTGATATAGTGCATAAATAGTGGATGTGCTCTCATGGTGCCTGTTTCCTATTTTGTGATCTAATCTAAACGATAGTTTTACCATAAATCTTTATACTCATTATAATGGCTGTGGTTTCAAACGGTGACAAGACGATAAAAAAGTAAAATGTATGGAGACTTAGATCGATTCGATTTAATGCAAAACATTTCCATTAACTACAACGTCGTCTATATATTCTTTCTTTCAGTGTTCACTAAACATTCTACTTACATAATATATTGATTCCTACCTTCATTTACTGACAATCGATTGTTACTGAGAAACGCATGTGGGTCTGCATAGTCTAGTGTTTATTTATGGTCGTGGATATTACTGAAGTTAGTTAAGGCATGGTGTCGTTTTTTACTTTTGTGTCAGTGCATTCTCGGAGCGTGCGTTTGCGCTGATGCGCTGTGTCAGTGTGTTGTTTGTGTGAGACCCGCTAATTTTAGCGGTCCCCGTCCCCCGCAGCTTGTAGTCGTAGCCAGCTCGGTTACATAACCGCGCCACCGAGCCGGCCTTGACTCCCGCGCCGCACTTCTCGCTACTCGATTGTCAGACCGATGTGCTGATTCTTCTACTTACTGGATTCAATTCAAACGGTCCCGATCTATAAATTATAAAGCTGATAACTTGCGTTGTTAAATCACAACCGCTGGCTGCAATTTATTCATTCATCCCATGCTTCAGATCTCGAGTCTTTGCTTGGAATTCTGTTTGCTTTTCTATGTTGACTTAACTTCGTCGAGTGGCCACCGTGGTGACTTGCGGTTTTACTACATATTGTTCGAAGCACGCCGGTTGAACGCATAGGGCTATGGTAATTGTATGACCCTCCACGACACAGTCGCTCGATACAATATTAGAACCGGTCTTATGAATTTATCATTCAAAATTTTCACCGCTTATAAGCGTCCACTCTCTGAGAAAGTAAGTTTTCGTTATTACAAAGAGTGGGCATTAATCTACCTAATCTTATCTTCATCAGCCTTGAAGTAATCACCAAATATTTATCAATTTGTCGCGTCTACTGCGTCTGGCATGCTAAAGTTAAAAAAAAAAACATGTTTAGTACAATATGACTAATTTATCATCACGTCTGTATTGTCTGAATTTAGAGTAAAAAAAATACCCGGCACCATATTTCAGCTTAGAATTTTCTACACAAACAGTGTCATTTGCATTATATTCCAGTCAGTAGTATATCGTATTTTAAGACAATTGATGTCCAATGAGGCTGATGTGTATATCGTCACGATTTGACCTTGACCGTGGAGCATGTAATTGTTGAATTGCGTTACCCATTGAACGGTATCACGGCCAAGGTTACCTGCCGAACAGCTGTTCTCTAGTTCGTGTCCAAATATTTTAGTTGCGCAGCGTGAGAGTTATCGCTATCTTATTTCATAATCTAGTTTTATTTTGGTGTTTTATGCGACGCTACAGTGTGTTATCAGTTGGTTTTGTAGAATTCCTCGTCTGTGAAATTATCAGATGCATCATTTTCATTTAGTGTTTCTTCTCCTTAAATTGTCTCATACTCCTCGAAGTAGTTCCCTCTTCATTGCTTCGACAATATAATTTAACGACAGATTCATTAGTTTCAATGAAATATTGTGTTTCTGACACTGCCCGCTTAGCTATAAATTGATACAAAACATTGTTAGTTTGTGACTTTTATCACTATTTCTAAATTGATTTACATTTTGTTTAATAGTATTCAGTATGATATTATTACAAAAGTTTAAAATCTCGCATGATTTTGCCTATGATCTAACATTTTTGAACTAGTTTACCAAGATATTAGATCTTTCATCCATTGTACACATAAAAGAGGTGGTATTGCTTCGGTGTCTGATTGGCATCAGACGGTGGCTCCAAATCTAAAGCCCTCAATCGATAGGGATATCTCGTGGCTCCGATGCGCGCGCACCCATCCCTTCTCGCGCTCCTGGTGAATGGCCAGTCTGAAGAAAACAAGGCGTCTGACTAAGGGGGGTGAGAACGCAAGGCCGCACTTACTACCATCATTACATCCCTTTCTATCCCTACTATCCCCTATCAAACCCTCCCTCTCGCACAAAATTCACTTTTGAAAACATTGCGTAAATGCTAAATGCAAGGACCAAATAAAAACACCGTCCAAGCGGTCTGTGTCTGGCCTGCGTTATATCGTCTGGTTTCAAACTTTCAGAAGCAATTTGATATTGTGTCGTGTAGTCGTTGTTTGGTTTGTCGAGGCAAGATAGACGACCAAAACGTTGCGTAACTCAAGATAAACAAAGGCCCCATATTTAAAATAGTGGTGTTGTGTCAAGCTAAAAGATTTCCCAGTCTTCTAATTAGTGCACATTATGTGTAGATATGTGTAATTTTCCATCGCTAGCCTTGTTTATATTGTGCCAATGAAAACTTGAACCGTAACCATTGTCAACAACATTTTATCTCAGAAGTATTTGCGTATCAGTGTTGATTTTGATATCATTGACGCAAATCGATTCCACAGGGCCAATCCTTAGGTTATCTGATGATGGGATGTTCATTAATTAATCCTAATAATGTTCTAATCGCTGGGTCAGGGCAATTTATAAATTAGTAAAAGTATTTTTGTAATAGTTTGGTATTTAAGATGAAGCTTGAGTTATTTTATGCCCTTTTTTAGTCACGGTCCTTTGAACAATCTACTGCTTTTGCTTTTCGAATCTGAGGAATAACTTTCTAAGTAACTCGGTTTACAAAATTAACTGTATTGTCAATACCTTTATGTCACGTTTCATCTTAAACTCATCTACTTCGCTTTTAAATTTTGAACAAATCTGATGACTGGTTAATACCAATGGGAAAAATCTAAAAGTAATAATATAAAAATAATTACCAAAGAATGTTTTTCAGTATTTTTCTATCATCATCATCAGCCTTTTTTAATGTGCCCACTGCTGGGACACAGGCCTTTTTTATTTTTCTATAAAAAAATCGAATACATACACCAAATCAGCAATCAAATTTTTATTAGCCTTCACAAAAGTAGAATCATTGAATATCTAAAAACGAAGAAAAAAATAATCATTTCAGACGTCTAAGCAAACCCTATGTATGAATTTAAAAAAAAGGTTAAGTAGGTAATATTAAAATTTTCAAAAACGTATATCATGTATATGCTGCCTTTGGTTAATTAATATTTAAGATCTCATTTGTTTTGAAGGCTAAGCCAACATATAATCTCAGTCCATCTTATAAACAAATGTTTTGTGGGATGGCGTTATCAGGTATCGCTTCAGTATGGCCAAACGGGAGTCAGCTGTGAGACAGTGCGCACGCGCTCATTGATGACTCTCCTCTCAGTTTCCATCGCTCTGTGCAGTTTATTGTACTAGTAAAAATAACTTCGACATTTTCCCAACGCTGCATACTTTAGTCTCAAATAGAACATGTACATTGATTGAGCGGTTTCTCATTACTTTGTCAGGTACGAATTTCTGAATTATTTAAAACTAAACATCGGTCAAATATTCATTATCCGAAATTAAATTATTTACCTGCTTTAAGTTTTTCTGTATTTTTTTTTTTGTAATATTTTTCCTTTTTTTTGCAAATAAATAATTGCAAAAAATTGCCCCGCCATATACAATTTTAACATTTGAATTAATGTCAATTTTATCCTATTGACTCTTTCCTTGTTTGCGGTTCTGAATCGTGTGGCTGAGCAGAAACTTATAGTGGCCATACGGTATTTATGTCAATTAGAATAGACTGGTCTAGACGTGAAACAAATTAGTGTTTATCCATCTGTACCATAACGTGTGACATCGAGCTCGTATACAGAGATGTAGACCTACGTCAACCTTGAATATTGTTGACTGATTACGCGCTATTGTATATCTTTACGCCGCGATGCCAATATGTTCCGACTAGTGTTCCCATGTAGCAAGCTATGCACACTTTTCCACACACGACGTACACAAAACCATTTAACACAGGAATGTTTGATTCTCTCTCGACTAATGACCGTGCAGTTTCCATTATAGTCCATTAAACGGAAGCACTTGTATGATGAATACATCTGGTTTATGAGTTGACGTGTTGGCGGTAGACCGTGACACCTAACATGATGGCATAAGCCATCCCGCCCTATGGGCAATGTGTTATAATTTTGTTGTTTTCGCAGTGGCATCGAGTGCAAAGATGAGGTGTTCGCCGTACACCAGTTGCAGCACGCCGATCTGAAACCCGCGCTGGCCCCGGCTCCGACCGTGCTCGAGTCTGTGCCTCTTCCAGCCCTCTCGGCTGACCCCACAGCCAACGGTGCAATAGTCGAATTCATAGCACCCGAAGAGAAGCCTATTCCCGTCACAGAGCTTATATTCGCTCCGCGAAAGAAAGAAATGAACAAAGGCTTTCTCATGTTCGACCAAGACGAGGGACTTACAAGTGAGTGGCTAGAGACGTTCATCAGCTTTGTGTGCTTAGGTATCAGTGTTTGCTTTATTTGAATTTTTGCTTGCTTTGCTATTCTTTTACCAGGACTGCCTCTTTATAATGTTGTCGTTGTTTACAGTGCTTAAAGACGAGCCGGCAGATCTGACACACTTGGCACCCACCGCTGGCGATGCTTGTATACCTCTAGAAAATAGTCCGTTTGACATGTTCGATGATTTCATTCTTGACGAAAACTACTGCAGTCTACTGGGAGATGATTTGGCTAACGGGTCACCAGTAGACTCCTTGACGCCAGATCCATTGCTGCTGTCTTCTCCTGAACCACAGGTAATCATCCAAAATGTTTAACATTTCGCTTTTCTTATTGCTTTGGTTTTTTCACTACTCTAACAATAAATAAATTTTCAGGAAAATGATTCGTCATGCGAACAGTCCTCCTTATTAACAGAGCTGTCATTGGACGCGTTTGACAGCACCAGGTCAGACAATGACATTGAAGATGGCAACTCTCCCTTTATCCCGGCGAGTGATGAACTGCCGGTGTTGGAGCCGGCGGTGATGTGGGGGGCCTTGCCTGACAGCGTGAGCATGGCAAGGCCACAACCCACCGAGATGCAGACCACATCACCGGCACCCGCGCTACAACGCCTATTGACGGCCACTACCACGGGACCACAGCCACAGGATCTCATAACCAATATATACGCTGATCAAGGTATTATACACGAAACAATAGAGTTTTTGTTTAATCAATTTGGTTTTATTGACTCTACTAAAACGGATGCATTGCCAACAGGTCTAATTCCAAGCAGGAGTGTCGCATCATGGGACACGGGCGTCAAAAGAGTAATGAAGCAGGATCAGGAGCCATGCGCGAAGCGTGTAAAACGTAGCCCGTCCCCGGTACAGGCAACGACGCCCGCACAGTCCTCAAGCGTCCTCATGAACCTCCTGGTGAGCGGCTGCGACGTCGACGCCGGCTACATCTGCATGGTGACATGCCGGCCGAGACACAAAGCAAAAGCCTGAGGCACACACCTCGACTACTCTTAACAAAACTGTGATAACGCGCGTCCAGTGTTCAAACATTACGCCTGTAAACCAGTGCTATCTCACAGAACTTTACTCTGGTCGGTTTGATACGAAATAATGTTAATACAGTGCCGTCGATACTTGTGATATTACCGTATACATGTACCAGTATCTGACTGAAAGTCGCATTGTAATGGGAGTCCTACGAGACAATAAGCGTTGGTACGAGCCAGATTAAAGTATAAAGCAGGGCTATTTAACGCGAGACGACCAGTCGAAGGGACTTAGTACTAGAGCTGGTTAGTTTAGTTAATCTTCCACGGTCTTGCAATCTCGTGCTTGCGCCTCAAGGCGTACCAGAATTAGTTTAAGATGTCTAGGTATCTACGATTTAGTTTTAATGGTGTATATTTGAGCAATCGATTGTTGAGTTAAGTGGTTAAGTTGATCGTGCATATCGTGTTGGTTATGTGAAGTATCGGTATCGTTCCTAGGTTACTTAGTTACCGCGAGAGCTCGCCGCGCACTCCGTCTTATGTTCGTACCCGTAGCTGGAACCGAGTCAATATTAATAGTTTTAATATCAACCCTGTACTCAGCGGTTATCGCTATTTATTTGTTAGTGTAAGTCATGTTAGTCGACTACAACGAATCTTATTTCGCATCGATATGGAGTTAGTTCGACTTTAGTCAGTACATGTTTTAGAAGTATTGTTCCGATCTTTATGTATTTTATTCAGAGTTTATTGAAGTGCGTTGTTGTCCCAGGCAGTTTTGTTGTCGATGTCCCAACAGTTTCCACTGTCAAATGATACAAAGTACAACTTAGAACAAAGTGTGTTGTATTACGGTTTATGTTCTCTTTTACGGAAAATTTGGATGCCATTACTTTTATAGTGGGCATGTATTTATCAAACGAGTCATTCAACGATATACTAGTAATTATAAGCAATCTTGAGATACTCGAAATTTAGATTATTACGTGCTTGGCAGAACAGTTGTCATCGCAGTATGAAAATATTAATCGAAATTTTTAAAAGACGTAAACATAGATATCATAAATAATCGTCGTTGTTATTTTAATATGTAATTATAATTTTATAGTGTGTATTGTATATGGATAACATATTTATAGTGTGCATATGGATGACGTGTAATAATTAGAGGATATGTAATTATTTATTTTTCTGGAGAGAAATAAATATTGTGACGTTGACAGAAAATATCTAAAAATAAAAGAGACAAAAATAGTTCTGGTTAAAAAGGTGCACGTTGATTTTTATTACCCTGTTCCTATCCTTGTGATCCATACCGAGTTTTGGCTTTAGCTGACTATGAGACATGAAGTATGAAAAACGGTGAATTTAAGATTCACAGTTCTTGACAACGACAAAACTTATTTTGTAAAAGAGATATTTGCATTTGCACATCTACCAAAAAGAGCTATGAAATCATACATACTGTATGGCAGAATAAATGTGCAAACAACGTTATTTGCAGACTTTTGTCGCTAATTCAAGTTATACAGCAGTTCTGAGTTTTCTGGCTGTGTCAAACATACTGACTAATATATTTATAAGTCTTTATATCTACTACATATATTATAACATAGGCAATTTTTTATTTATTTATAAAATAATATGCTTTTTGATATTTTTCTCAGGCACATTTTATTACCACACTTTAGTCAAACATATCGAATTTAGAAACCTACTAATTGCAAAATTCATTTAAAATACAATGCCATGCATAAACATAGACATTATGATAAGTATTTAAGAACAAACTATACAAGTATGTCCAAAAATAAATTTCATTTATCAATAAAATTCCTAAGTGACCAAAAGAAGTTCGGAAAAACACGTTTTTGACACGAGCTTGTCATTACAAATCCAGTCTTTGAATATATCTTATGTATATATGTAACCGGTCCTACAAAACTTACTTAATTACCTATATTTAGCCAAAGTCCGTATTAGATGGTGAAGGAAAACCTTCTAGACAACAACAGGATGTTTTGATTGGTAAAAAATAAATAGCATAATAGAGGCAACGATGTAGCATGTGACTGATGAAAACATAGTTTTTACTCCACCTCAAACAACTAAGTTTTTCTCAACACTACCGCTGCCAAAAAACCAGTTACCCAAATATCAGCCCAACAGAATGATTAATAGAGACCTCATTTCTCTGCAGGCTCTCGGGCATTTAATACTAGCAAACGTATAACTTTCAAGTCAAATTGTTACTGGAAAACTTTTTTCGCCAGACGAAATTGTTTGTGGAAGTCTTAAGGGCAGGGCAATAACTAAAAAGAAAAATCCCTTCTAAGCCGTCCCTTCGAGCCTTATGTGCGTCCGTAGATAGCATTCTACTATAAAACGGTTGTTGACTTCGGGTGTCACATTATTTGTATTTTCTTTCTGCCCATTCGCATCTAGAACTTTACCCCAAGATCAAGGACTTTGGCCCCTCTACAGCGATATACAAACTTATTTTCCTTCAAGCTCGTTGCCTCGCCTTATGTCAGTGTTCTACATCTGACTGCGAATATGTACAATCAGCACATCATATCTTATGGAAGTGTATTCTTTGGCATAATTAACGTAATATTATGTTGAATAATGTACAGGCTGCATCAGGAGTTGTTTACTATACGGACCTTGTGGAAACTAGAACAAATTTCCGTGCGTTCAAGCGTTTTTGCCGTACCTATTATTGGAAACAAATATAGCAGCTCACAATATAAGGACCCATTTGAGCCTATTGGCCTTGTTTGTTCTGTCTCCTGCTTGATATGGAGGGAAGTGGAAATTTGTATTTTGCCTACTCCTCCGTTATTATTTTCTGATTAATTTCGTTGCGGGATCCAAGACAGTTAAATTGATTCTCCGGGACGTCGTCGAGCTTCATTGCCTCGGCGCGCTTTTCTGGTGGTCGCCACTATTGATTCTGGCTTTCATGAGTTGCAGTAGTTTGGGAATAGTGCGGTGGGATTGTCCCAATAAAATAATATACCTATACCAGGCCCCTCAGAAAGTATTGCGAAAAAAAGTTTTTATATATGGGAGACTGGCCAGTTATAATGTTTTTCGAAAATATGATTATTTATAAGTAAAAATAAGTAAGTTCCAATTTCAAAATTTCCCTCCACATTTTTTGCGAGTTAATTCAAAGTATTGTGTCTCACTGAAATATGGATCTGCGCCGGGAACATTTTAGAGCTATGATTTTATACGATTTCAAGTGTCGCCTGAAACCGGATGAATCGTACGATAGACTTCAAATGGCATTCATGGATGAAGGCCCTTCCAAGGCAACCGTGTATCGTTGGTATAACGAATTCAAGCGCGGTCGATCAACTTTGGGGGATGACGAAAGAAGCGGTCGCCCTTTGACGGCTGTTACCGAAGAAAACGTGCTAGCAGTGAAAAATTTAATCCAAGACAATAGGCGAATTACATATCAGGAGATTCAACACATATTGAAGATTGGATCGGGAAGCGTTCACGAGATTCTACACAGCCATCTTCGCGTGAGGAGGATAGTATCACGCTGGGTGCCGCACAACCTCACCGATGCTCAGAAGCAGGCCCGGGTGGAATGGTGCCGTGATATGCTTAACAAATTTGAAGCAGGCTCGTCTCGGCGTGTTTACGACATCGTTACAGGTGATGAGTCCTGGATTTATCAATACGACCCAGAAACCAAGCGCCAGTCGACTGTTTGGGTGTTTCAAAATGAGCCAACGCCTACCAAAGTGAAGCGATCTAGAAGCGGGGGTAAGATTTTGATCGCTAGCTTTTTTAATTTGACTGGCCACTTGGTATCAATTCCCTTACGGGATCAAAGAAGCATTAATGCCGAATGGTATACTACCAAATGTTTGCCAGAAGTTTTCTCTGTTATAAGCAACAAGCGACCAAACACAGGGCTCCGCGGGCTACTGCTCCACCACGACAATGCACCTGCGCACACCGCACTCAAAACGAGGGACTTCCTGGACAGCACGCCAGTCAAACTCCTGGGTCACCCTCCTTACAGCCCTGATCTAGCACCGTGTGACTTCTTTTTATTCCCAAAAATAAAAAATCAGCTCAAAGGGATACAATTTTCGTCGCCGGAAGATGCGCTGGCTGCGTTCGAGCAGGCTGTAAACGAGGTGTCTGCGGCGGACTGGAAAAAGTGTTTTGAAAACTGGTTTAGGCGCATGAATCTTTGTATAGAGGCTGGTGGAAAGTACTTTGAAAAGATTTAATAAAAATATATGTACGTATAGAACAATTTTTTTTAGTTTCGCAAAACTTTCTGAGTGTCCCACGTATACCAGGCCCCTCAGAAAGTATTGCGAAAAAAAGTTTTTATATATGGGAGACTGGCCAGTTATAATGTTTTTCGAAAATATGATTATTTATAAGTAAAAATAAGTAAGTTCCAATTTCAAAATTTCCCTCCACATTTTTTGCGAGTTAATTCAAAGTATTGTGTCTCACTGAAATATGGATCTGCGCCGGGAACATTTTAGAGCTATGATTTTATACGATTTCAAGTGTCGCCTGAAACCGGATGAATCGTACGATAGACTTCAAATGGCATTCATGGATGAAGGCCCTTCCAAGGCAACCGTGTATCGTTGGTATAACGAATTCAAGCGCGGTCGACCAACTTTGGGGGATGACGAAAGAAGCGGTCGCCCTTTGACGGCTGTTACCGAAGAAAACGTGCTAGCAGTGAAAAATTTAATCCAAGACAATAGGCGAATTACATATCAGGAGATTCAACACATATTGAAGATTGGATCGGGAAGCGTTCACGAGATTCTACACAGCCATCTTCGCGTGAGGAGGATAGTATCACGCTGGGTGCCGCACAACCTCACCGATGCTCAGAAGCAGGCCCGGGTGGAATGGTGCCGTGATATGCTTAACAAATTTGAAGCAGGCTCGTCTCGGCGTGTTTACGACATCGTTACAGGTGATGAGTCCTGGATTTATCAATACGACCCAGAAACCAAGCGCCAGTCGACTGTTTGGGTGTTTCAAAATGAGCCAACGCCTACCAAAGTGAAGCGATCTAGAAGCGGGGGTAAGATTTTGATCGCTAGCTTTTTTAATTTGACTGGCCACTTGGTATCAATTCCCTTACGGGATCAAAGAAGCATTAATGCCGAATGGTATACTACCAAATGTTTGCCAGAAGTTTTCTCTGTTATAAGCAACAAGCGACCAAACACAGGGCTCCGCGGGCTACTGCTCCACCACGACAATGCACCTGCGCACACCGCACTCAAAACGAGGGACTTCCTGGACAGCACGCCAGTCAAACTCCTGGGTCACCCTCCTTACAGCCCTGATCTAGCACCGTGTGACTTCTTTTTATTCCCAAAAATAAAAAATCCGCTCAAAGGGATACAATTTTCGTCGCCGGAAGATGCGCTGGCTGCGTTCGAGCAGGCTGTAAACGAGGTGTCTGCGGCGGACTGGAAAAAGTGTTTTGAAAACTGGTTTAGGCGCATGAATCTTTGTATAGAAGCTGGTGGAAAGTACTTTGAAAAGATTTAATAAAAATATATGTACGTATAGAACAATTTTTTTTAGTTTCGCAAAACTTTCTGAGTGTCCCACGTATATACAAACTGCAGATAAGGATCCGAAACTTTTTGCTCGGATCTATGCATGATTGATATATGAAATATTGTGATCCAAGGTTGAATACTGATAACTGGGGTTTAATCCTGAATTATCTAACTGTCTATAAATTATTTCGTGGTAAGAAACTAGGTCATTCCTAATTTGATCTCATCTTCGACCCTTAGAAGGGATAGTAAGAAAATCCCTAAGAGATAAGCTAGGCCCGACAATATAACGGATGCTGCAATTATGGGTGTAGAGATTTAAATCCCCGCTTTACCCTCATACGATCAGACGATCGTGGGTCTGATTGAAACAAATGATGCGACTTAGATGTTCATAAAGTGAAGTTGAAGTTTGGATTAGTCGACAAAGTATGCCCATTGTGCCCATAGTCAAGCATTTTTACAAGCTTTTATTTAACTTGCAAATCACAGTTACCTACTAAACTAACGCAGTATTATCGTACACAAAAATTTTATTATAGTTTTGTTCCAATAAATATTTGTATTTGTAAAAAAAAAAAAAAAAAAAAATGTATGTATATATGTAAGTGTGTTCGGGTCAAATCTTGCAACTGAATTTTAAAGCAATTATCCTCTACCGATTAAGATGAAATTTTGCATACACGTTTAGTTTGGATGACAATGCATGGTTAGCAAAGTGACGTAATTCTAAATCCAAAATGGCGAAAAGCCCAAGATGGCGGACTAGTTATTTTTTGTGCACTGCCATGATATGGGTATCAAATGAAAGGGTTTGCTGAGAAGAATACGTAAAAAGCTTGTTTAAAAAAATATCTAATGATTAAGTTTTTATTAAAAGACATGTATAAACTTATTAGGAAAATAGATTGGCTGATTTTTGACTGACTTAGCTGCATATTTGTTATTTTATGATTAATTTTAAAAGTTAGAAAACATAAAGAAGTTGCATCACGAAAAATTTCTCACCCCGTATTTTTCTTTATTTTCACAATATTTTTTTTCCTACGTTGAGTGCTCAGTAATAATAAAAGTAGATTTTAATAGCTTCGCTGTTTGGTGGTGTTAAATCTAGCATCAAATCGCGAAATAAAAACTAATGGAACGTTTTTATGACGTCAGCATTTTAGTGCACGTACTGAAGTAAGAAAGGCGTTGCCAAAATACACGCGAACGGTCTGCTGATATCATCCTGACTTCTGAAACATGGTTCGTCGTAAAACTATAAACTACTGGGTACTTTAGGAAATACTAATAAAATAGTACTTAGGGTCGTAAAAGAACAAAACATATACTCAGATTGTTTTGTAGATACAACCAAAATTGTATAATATATACGTATGTAGCTAGTAACTGCAAACCATGTTAAATATTCAAGATTAAGATTGAGACATTTCATGAAGACTAGTAAGTTTTCCCCTCTGTAGTTAAATTTGCACGTCATCAAGAATTTCTATCAAATCAATGGCACTGCAATAAATACCCTTATTATCATTAGAACACAATACGGGGCTAACCAGCAATAAAATCAATCAGCCAATCAGAAGCCCGCATTCAACACGTTTATTAAAATCACATTGAAGTTAGTAGCACGCAGTATTATTCTTATAATGTTAGTGGGTTATTTTTCTATCGACCAACAGTTCACGGCACTTCGACCGCAATGCACCAACACTGGCTTGTGAACATCAAATTATATTAAAGCACTACTTTGAATTAGGCGACATGAAATGTGCATACATAACATACATAAACTCACGCCTTTTTCCCATGGGGGTAGGCAGAAACTACAGAACGCCACCTGCTACGATCCTTACATACTTCTTTTGCTTCACACACATTCATACATCTAGTCATACACACACGCCGGTTATGGGTACTGCGCACTTGTTCTTTCTGAAGAACATCACCTATAAGGTCTATGTATGTCTTTCTAGGGCGTCCCCTCCCGGCGCTTCCATTCACGTCTGCCTTGTAAATACCTTTCGTAAGTCGACTTTCATTCATCCTCTCAACATGGCCAAACCATCATAACATACCCTTTTCAATTTTAGTGTGAAAGTAGTTAACTTGCTAGACGAAGTTTATATTGATGGAAGTATGCGGTATATTGTTCTATCTTTCGACGGCGGGTTGGTCTTAGTCGTGTGTGTAGATGCACATGCACAATGTCTCTGTGTGCTCAGGCGATACTGAGCTAACGCACACAGAAACATGGGCATTACACACACAACTAAGACCAACCCGCCGTCGGGAGATAGAACATCTATGCCACCGTAGCTGCGTAGGTATGAAACATTCCAGCAGTGAATATGGCATGTGTATGCTTAGACGTCCTTAGTCTCTAGACAGTGTTATTCTGTCAGCAAAGGTAATGGTCTAAAGGCCAAAATGTTAGGAGATTGGTCATGTGACACTATGAAAGCGCTTGGTAATCCCATATTCTTGACATTATACCAATCGCTCTCGGGACGCGTTCGTTGGTTATATAATGGCACTTGTTTTGAGGTCTTTCTCGTTATAATTTCATAGTTAAGGTTACACTAGTCGATCATTCTTCCATACAAACGTAGTCTGGCGATTACTCCACTGTTTGACGATTTACGTTCAAAATATAAAATTATATCAATTTATCTCATCATTATCTAGCCCTGTATGGAAACAAAAACATAAATAAATAAAATATTTGAAAGTTATGAGCGTCGAAAGTTCCATATTTCAACACTAATTTTAACGCATCTTTGGGCGGAAATAAATACCATAAAAAGAAGGAAAATTGCAAAACGGCCTCCATACAGGGATAGATTAGTGATCCAACAATGCAAATAATTTTATCATGAAAATATACATTTAGTCGTTTTTGCATGATATCTAGACTCCCAAAGGTCTGCTTATAAAATTTCGTGCGCTCGTTTCGTCCTAAATCATCATCCATTTCGATACAAATTTGCGTAAGTGCTAATTCGTACGCGAACTAGCTTCTTATTGCTCATCACAGCATCTATCTCTTTCGCACGTATTGTCGAACGATATAACATGCATTTTAACCACGCCCACAAAATAGATATAGGATTTGGCTAAACTGTTCATATCCTACAAAGGAACTGCTCATTGCCTCAAATACTTCGTACTACCCAAATTACAACAACAAAGCACATCTGTTTAACAAGTGCTTAGTTACTCGCTGCATCTTAAACTAGCTCATAAATTATGCCACGTTGGTGCTAGATCTTCAAACACGTCATCGGTATATTCACGTGGTCAGAAAACACAAATTACTCTCCTCGTGTTTACTAGCATAATGTTTGCATAACAATGACGGATTGTCCAAATTCTGCTCAGCTTCCAAGATTATGCAAATTTTAAGTGGAACATTTATTACGGCTGAGAATGCTTCAATGTCAAGGCTAAAGCTGATACTCGATCCTCCTCCTACTTATTTATACGTGCACCTTTTTAGATTAAACTGTTTTTGTCTTTTAGGGATTAATCGACCAGAGTCTAGTTTTGTCTTATTGTAGTGAAAAGTCCTTCTTCTCTTGTGTCTGCTTTAATGAAGAAATACTTCAATATACTAATATATGCCTTTATGTGCTTACAGGACCTGCCGCAACAACTACCCCAGCAAAACCCCCGTCTTCACCCCGCTTATCAAATGGTACACCAACAGATCCCCCAGAACACAAACATGAACACCATTCCACTGCCTGTAATAAACTTGCTACAAGGGATGCAAACCAAGCAGCAGTTGATCCGTAACAACACTAATATGACGGCTATGCGCACGAATATTAGCAGCCCTATGTCCCCACTGAGCCTAAATGTCAGCCCCATGTATTCCCTCCCATCCAGCCCGAACAGCTACACCCACAGCCCTGCCATGTCCCCTGCTCAGCGCGCCATGAGCCCGTACTCCACGCCACAGTCCCTCTCCCCAGTTGGTAAGTTCCAGCAGTACAGCCCCAGCAGCAGACTGATGTCTCCCGTCGGCATGATGCAGGGTTGTGACCCGTATCTGACCAAGATGCAGCCCAGCCCCGGCTTTCTCCAGACCCCGGAGATCATGCTCGACTCCAACGGGCAGATGTCCACGGCAGACTTCTGGTCCGAAGCCGACTTGCTGCAGAACACCAGCGACCTTCTGACAGCATTAGATGATGTTAAGCTAGTTTAGTTTTTAAGTGTGACAGGGCGTGATTGTGAAGGAGTGATTTCTATATTTTCGTTGGAACAGTTGTGGATTTATTGAATACTAGATCACAAGTGGTGTTGAATCACCAAGCTATTGCTAGTATTCAGTTTTTCGCAAAAACATTCAAAGAGAAATGTTTATTCTTTAGATATCACTGGAATGAATGCAGGGTCGCAAAGGGTGAAAAAACAATATAAGCCAAAGGGATTCCATGCGATATTTTGTTGTACCCGTCACAGAGCGCTTCGTTCATTTGCAAAAACATTTTTATTATTCACTAAACCTTTTAGTTTTTATGTACAGAGTTGAGGAGAGTTGTTATAAACTTGTAAATTTTATTAAATATGCGTGGAATCCTAGGAAATGCAACGATGTGACTTAGATTTTAACAGATATTCTATATTGTGTACGACATTTATATGCCTACTATGTATTTTGTATGTCTCTAGATATCTTTGTTGAAGGTGTGAATGTATCATAGTTTTAGTCTAACTACATCTATGAAACGATGAGAAATCAAGGCAGAATTAAATGTGACTTGTTTGTGATTGATGTCGATAATTTTAGACAGAAATGATTTAAATTTTTGATATGAAAATTTTGTATTAAATATTATGAAAAAGTCTCAAAAGTTTCATTAACACTTAGTTGTTTTAGTTTATTTCTGTCTTGTTTTGGTTTGCATATTACCTACATGTAACGTAGATGTATTTGTTAAAGGAAATTGGATTAAGGTATTCGATATATTTTCATTTAATTTTGTATTAATCGGCATGGTATTCATTAATCATTTAAAATACACAATTCTCAAAAGAGTATCGACGATAAAAGTTGAGTAAAGATGCTATTGTAAGTTATAATTTATGTTTTATGATCAAAAAATCGTATACTCATTTAGAAAGTAAGGGATCATAATCTTGTATACTTGTTTTTTTTTCCGTTTCTCTTCGTATCATTCAACAAATGTACTATTTATTTTTTTCGCTATCACTGCCTGTAATGATTCACAGTTAGAGGCACTTCGTGTCTGATCATTTTCGAAAGGTGCCTTGCGTTCTACGCACACTCGAATAATTGTATTTTATGTTTGTTCTATGACAGTTAAAGTAAGAAACAGCCTTTTGCGGTACCTTATTTTTGTCAGCAATATACTTTTCAAAGAAAACAGTGTCTTTTACAATATTGGTTTTATAAATCCCAAATTAAATTGATGGGACTATATTTATATATTAACTGAAGGTAACTATAGTAAGGCTGATACATGAACAGTTTCCATTATACAGTTAATTTGAAGTAAATAATTTACCTAATGTTAGGTAGAGTTGTTTGCATTACATGCCGTAGTACATATTAAGTACAATCAGTAACTCCTCTTTCAATATATGAATTAATGCAATTATTTTCTTTATAATTTAAATCTCGATAGATTATTTACACATTATTTAGTTTAAAATATAATTAGGACGGGATTTTTCTTGATCAATTACATTTGATTTTTATTATCATAAAGAAATATAAAATTTCTACAAAATAACTAAGTTTATAAATGTAGGTGATAATGATGTTAACCCAATATTACCATATTGTTTTGACAATACTTTAGTTTCAGTAATTAAGGATCTATAATATTAGTTAGTACTATTTTGTTTGTAAGAGTAAGCTGTTATAAGAACTTATCTACTGCCAATTTTCATGATAATATGTTTGCACACTTTTTTTGTGTTGTTTCTGTAAAAATGTTTCCCTTTCAATCAATGTGCCATAGAATTTGTAAAATATTTACAGGTTCTTTAGCTGTTTTCTTCATACATATTATTATATATACGTCCATCTCATCTCGTAAAACATTCAAAACAATTTATAAATGATATAAAAGAAAAATAAATTGTAAATATAAATCAATATTGTTTTATATATTTAGAGAATAAATTTCTGTCATTTAATACTTGTTTCAATTCACCCTAACACACACAACACACCCTGAGTATTCAAGTGATTATTAGCAAAGAAATTCTCCAGATATATAGTTCCATTGAAATAATAGGTAGAGTCTGGCCAACGAAATTAGAGACTGAAAAAGCGCGGCAAATTTAAAAATCTCGGCATAGCAACCCCAAAACTAGTATGAGATACTTGGAATAACCTAATTTGATACTTTAGAATTATTCATTTAACTTCGTCTGAGTAAAAATACTATAGGTACTTTAGGCAGGCAATACTTTAGATATTATGTGGTATATGTGATATATCAATCCGAATTAAAAGAAAAACAACAGTATTCTGTAATAATTTTGGTTTATTCACTACCATAATCAAAATCTGAATCTAAGACTTCCATGTGCATAGATTCATTAGAGTCACTGGAATCACTGTTTCGTACATCAATCATGGAACTTTATAAATTATGTTCTGTAATTCTATCCCTTTCATTATATTTATTTTCAACACTGTATGACATGATCAGTTATTTTCTTCCACTCCTCTGCTAGATATTTCACCAAAGTACTGGTTCAGGGTTCTTATCCTATCTTTCTGATCTAAATCCGTAAGTTTTTCAATAGTTTTCACTATCTCATTAACCCCTGCTACATTCTCCAGATCTTCTATATAAGAAAAAAAGTGTTAAAATTACATTGCAACTTTTATTATGGTATGATAAAAAGCCATAATGCATTATTATGAAGGTGTTTAACTTATTATAAAATGAATGTGAATAATAATAGAGAAATAGTTTTTGCATCAATAGTAATTACGAATTTAAACAAAGTATCAAATTATTAGCGTCATACTACTTAAGAAATCTAACACCACACGTAAACAACCTTGTTTTTGTTTGAATTCGGCGTCTTTCTCTTGTTGTTTTTCTTTAAATTCAGACATCATGCGAAACAACATCTCCCGTAATCCACTTTTAATTGTTTTATTCATTTTTCACTGAATAAATGCTATTATCAAGACCACAACAAACCAAAACAACACGCCATCTTGTTTTGGTAAACTGAGGTTGACATTAGTATAGCATTGATGTCCGTGACTACCGCAGGACCCCGACAGCAACCGCTTCCATATTTGGTAAATAATTACTACTCAATTGGTACCAACTAGTACCCGAACAACAAAATTGGTACCTTAGTAGTTTTCGAGAAAATCGACTTTGAAGGTGGTCCTGCGGTAGTCACGATCCATTCAGCAGGACCACCATGAGCGCCGAAAACGGGGGCATGCTACAGCTATTCTAAGTATACAAATAATTACTACCCATAAATGTGATCCATTTCGTAAAAAAAACAGAACTGAATCATTTTTATTTATAGAGAAATCAACGATGATAACTTTCACTCGCTCGTTCAGCAGGACCACGACTTTGAATGTTGATTCCAAGTTGGAGGAGCCTGCGACTTTCCTCAAACCTACATAGAAAATTACTACCCTGCAAGATAAAATTGATACCCAGAATTCACAACTAGTACTCCAGTAGTTTACAAGATATACCATGCCATTGGTGGGGTGGCGGTAGTCACAGTGTTAAATTTTCATTTCAAGATTTCCCTATTAAAAACTTAGTGAATTCTGCCCAAATGTATACAAAAATTACTACTCCTACAGAAGACAAAGCGACCAAAAATTCAGATACCTAAGTGTTGTATTTTAAGAGAAATTAGCTTTCATTACTTTTCCATACTAAATCTTCGCGTATAACCCGACCATATTAAGTTGTCAATGGTATTGAGCAGTACACTCGTGCAAATAAGTCTAAGGATGTCGTTTTAGTAAAAACAACAGTTCACAATCTATAATTTTTATACAAAATGTGTACCTAGGCACATAACAAAAAAAAAAAAAAATTGTTACCCATGGCCTGTAATACCTTAGTTAATGCCGTGGGTAGGTAGGTACTCTAATAATTATTTTTCTGTATTGTAAGTACCTACCTTCTGTGTTTTTATATGAATACCATTAAAGAGCGATAGGTATTTCTTATTTATTTCTTTCCTACTAATTTACCATTGCTGCAAGCTTAAGTACCTACGTATTAAAAACCTAATTTACTGCAGTAACAATATGTTGCTAATAGCGTAAGTATAAAATGATAACATAAGTAATAGGTATGTATTTTTACAGTACCAGAAGTCGATTGTATGGTACAATTTGTATCAAATTTCCACTGACATTTCTTGTGGACCTTGGGTGTATTTTTAGTTAGGTACCTATTTAATACTCACATTGTTAGATCTAGGTTATGAATTAGTAATATATTTTTTTTATATGTCGAATAAGTATAAGTCACAGAACACAGATCGATAACAATTTGTAAAATCAGTCAAATTTTAAATATTTAAAAATCAATTTATTATTCTAAATTGGACTGATACCTACCTTATAAAACTGGAACTATGTTATTTATCTAGCAATTAATAATAATAATAATAATAAGCCATTTATTTCCAAAAAAACACAAAACATTACAACTATTACAATCGCTAACATCTAATCCATTTCATGCAGAAAGAAAGAACATAAATTACCTCACTATAATTATAACAAATATTACATTTATTGACCATATGATTCCATTATATCTACATTACAATCAATCCAATAGATTCCATCAAAATGTCACATTCAATTCAAACAAAACAAAACAACCAAGGCCCGATCCCTCAATACTCCGTCTACCCTCAACCGAGGCACAAAAAACACAGCGAGGCGGTCCGAGAACCTTTGTATAGAAAATAATATGTAAAACGGCCATTCCCACTCCCCAGTGACCCAGTCCAAAGCCATCAGACCGCTGAAAAATCGGCCCCCAGTCCGATAACTTCTGCATGATATCAAATGTGACAAATAAATTGCAATTAATTAATAATAAATGGTTGATAAAAGTTCCAATTCAATAAAATAATTTTTATCGATAATCCATTTACAATAAATACAATTCATAATAATATCATCATTATGAGTTCATCAAAATGTCATTTAAATCAATTGAAAAATTAGTTAGATAATTCCAATACACTACGAGACTACAATTATGATCCATACAATAATCAATCAATAAATATAAAAATATCTGGTGAATTTAACCATAAAAATTAATTTGATTATAACACTAGGAATAAATAATTTACTATTAAAGCTACACTATAATATAAGTTTCACTAAAATGTCACATTTGATTTAATCAATTATGTCAAACAATTTTAATTAAGGTATCAATTTAAAAATGTCAAAAATGTAATCAATTAATAAAAATGTTTCATAAAATTTCAATTAATATAATAAAAATGATCTATAATTTACTTAAAATAAAATAAAAAATTGACAAATAATAATAGAAATATGGACTAGAACAGATATTTATTTTAATTTTTGGATACCCAAGATTGGGCATAGGCCTCCTCCATGCATTTCCACACTCTCCTGTCTCTGGCTAACCTGGTCCAAGTGTGTCCCGCGACTTGCACCACGTCGTCGCTCCAGCGGCGGCGCGGGCGGCCGCGGCGGCGTGCCTCGCCGCGCGGCCACCAGTGCAGCACACGCTCGCTCCAGCGTCCGTCACCTGCGCGCGCCGCGTGACCTGCCCATCGCCATTTCAGCCGACAGGCTAAGTCTGCCACGTCTATTAGCTTAGTATTCATTCTGATTTCATTGTTTCTAATTCTGTCTCTCAGTTTTATTCCTAGCATGCTTCTTTCGACGGCCCGCTGGAAAACTCGAAGTTTGTTCAATGTTTCCTTTGTTAGTGCCCAGCTCTGGCATCCGTAAAGCATTGTAGGAGATACAGCAGTTTCGAATGCTTTTTTCTTTAATGTCATTGGAAGTTTAGATTTAAAGATTTGTTTTAATGACCAATATCTTTTCCAAGCGAGTTTGATTCTACGCTCTACTTCGCCCGCAGTTTGATATTTAAATGTGATGTTCTGTCCTAAGTAAACATACTCTTCCACGTACTCTATTTCCTTAGATGATATTTGTATTGGAATGTTTACTGCATTGGTCATTATACGAGTTTTCTCCAAATTCATTGTCAATCCACATTTTCTACTCTCTGTATCTAAGGTTTGCAGCATGTATTCTAAGTGTCTGTGGTGGTCGCACATCAGTACGATATCATCTGCGAAGCGTAAGTGGTTTAATATTTCTCCATTTATGTTGATCCCCATAGTGTCCCATTCTAAGTTTCGGAAAATACTTTCCAGGAGAGCGGTAAATAGATTCGGTGATATCGGGTCGCCTTGCCTGACTCCACGTTGTACCTCAAAAGGTCTTCCTTGCCTTTCCAGTTTCACTTTGGCTTTACCCCTCTTGAAGATTTCCCTTAGTATGTTTAAATACTTGTGTGGGACTCCTTGCTGATCCAGGGCCCTCCACAGAGCCAAGTGTCCAATAGAGTCGAAAGCCTTCGAATAGTCAACGAAAGCAATGTAGAGCGTCTTTCCGAATTCTTCGTACCTTTCGATGACTTGTGTCACAGTGAATATATGGTCAACTGTAGAGTATCCTGGGCGGAAACCGGCTTGTTCTTTAGGTTGATTTAATTCTAGAATAGGCATGATTCGTCTAAGCAACACTTGCGTAAATAATTTGTACGTAGTCTGTAATAAGCTTATAGGCCTATAGTTACCCATGTCCTCCGGATTTCCTTTCTTGTACAGTAATGTAATGATTGAAGTCTCCCATTCCGTGGGTATGCTTTCATAATCCAATATATTATTAAATAATTTCGTAATAATAGGAGACAGTGGTTCGATCAGAGTCTTCAATATGTCGTTGGTAACCCCATCTTCTCCCGGGCTCTTTAAGGACTTAAGAGACGAAATAGCGTTGCTTATTTCACTTTCCATAAATATTGGTACACTTGTATTTACATCATCCGGTCTAACTATGGTAAAATTATTGTTATATTCGTCTCTGCGTTGGTACAAATCTTCGTAAAACTCCGTTGCGGCCTCTACCAGCTCTTTTCTATTGGAAGTACATCTGCCGTCCTTCAATTTTAAAGAGGGAATCCATTTTCTTACATCATTCAACCGTTGTTGTCCTCTCTTCACAGAATTATTCAAGGTTAGCTCCTCTTCAATTATTTTTAGTCTATCTGTGTGTTTCTTTCTCTTTATTTTTCTCTTAATAGTTTTGTATAGTTTGGTGAGTTCCAATTTTTCGGTTTTAGTTTTATTTTTCTTTTCTTTTAGGAGAGTTCGTCGTTCTATGAGTTCAGCAATATCTCGTGAAATATTTACTTTGGGTGATGGTTTTTTAGAGTTATGGGTTGATGACAAAGTTATATTTTTAATAGTTTCAATAATTGAAGAGTATGATTTTTGTACATCTTCAGAATTAATAATAGATACAGAAGCCTTAATAAATTTGTTTTTGAATGTTTCTTTTTCCAGTGGTGTCAGGGCGCAGACTCTACCTTTAAAAGATTTTCTAGATTTCACTTGCGTCCCTATTGAGTATTTTGCTCGTATCATTCTGTGGTCAGTAGGGTGCGATGTGCTTATAATATTAATATCTCTTACTCTGCTTTTATTATTTGTAAGGAAGTAATCAATTTCATTGTATGTTTTACCGTCAGGGGAACACCAAGTCCATTTTTGCTTTTGCTTCTTCTTAAAATAAGTATTCATAATATGAAGCCGGTGTTCTATGCAAAACTCTGTTAACAATTTTCCTCTTTTACTTCTTTTGCCAATGTAGCAAAAAGGGCCCATTATGTCTCTGTCCTCAATTTTAGCGGTGCCGATTTTGGCATTAAAGTCTCCCATTATTATTGTATTATGGCCTGTATTGTACAAAGCCATATTTAAATTTTCATAGAATAGTTGTATGTCTTCGTCTTTTGATTTTTCTGTTGGGCTGTAGACTTGGATAATGTTAATTTGGGTATTGTTTATGTTTATTTCGAGTCGAGCTACTCTGTCTGAGATTGTTTTTAAATCCATCACGTGTATTTTCATGTAGTCTTTCAACAAAAAGCCAACGCCACTGTAGCCGCTCTTGTTGCCAGAGTACATAAATATGAGATTGTCTTTTTCCAGGATTTCACAGTCCTTTTGTCTTGTCTCCGATATACCTAAAATATCCCAGTGGATATCCTTCAAGGCATGTAGCAGTTCATCCTGTCTCGTATCGCTTACTATGGATCTGACGTTAAGTGTGCATATATTAAGATGTGATGTGGTGCTATTTTCATTACAATGCAAGGAGGGTTTCAGTCGATCACTCCCGCGGGGACCAGCCGTACTGGGAGATCTTGTATCTGATGTTTTCTTCATGTTATATTTTGTTTTTAAACTACAAATATTAGATTTGACTTTCTTTTTTTTGATTTTCTTTGAAGGGTTTTGGTCGATCCCTCCCACGCTGACCAAACGTAATGGGAGATGAGGAGGGAGAGGGGGGTCCGATTTTGGTTGCTATGTTAGGTTGTGCTGGGTTGTCTTCGCTTGGCTTTGAGAGGAATCTGTCTGATTGAAGGTGAGTTTAGGTTTCTGTAATACGTAGTCTTTCATTTTAGTGACTTTGTTTTTCTTCTGTGGCTGTTTACTCTTAGTTTGAGCTTAGTAGTTTAACGTGGTGAATGATATTACAACTGGTCTGATTTTTTCACCTTTCTTCCCCATCCTTCTGACGGCTTCAATGTTGCTTCTGTCACATGGCAGTTTGAAATAAGTGTTTACTATATTGATTATTACTCCTTCCAGGTCGCAATAGGATTTTTCGCACTCGTCTACTCCGAACATGACTAGGTTTTTGCGTCTTATATGCCTTTCTAAGTTGTTTATTTTTGTGTTTTGTTCCTCCACCTTTTTCTCTAAAAGTTCATTTTTTAATTCCAGACTATTTACTTTGTCATTAATGCTGTTGATTATTGTGTTTTTTATGTCTTCCTTCATCTCTAGCATGTCTTGTTTTTGTTGTTTCATATCTTGTTGCATTCCTATCAACATTTGTTTTAATTCTTCCATTTTGTGAAAATAACCAATGTTCAAACTTTAAGTCCGAATAGTAGATACAATTTACACAATGTCTTCTACAAAACTGAGCACGAACAAAGGTCCACAATCAAAAAAAATATTTCATTTATTGAAAGTGCACACCAATAAATGCCCACACCGAGTGTGTGTCCCGCTCCCGGAGTTCGCGACCGTAAGGTCGTAAGTGCGCGGC
Organism: Orthosia gothica; assembly: GCA_949775005.1. Classification (NCBI taxonomy): domain Eukaryota; kingdom Metazoa; phylum Arthropoda; class Insecta; order Lepidoptera; family Noctuidae; genus Orthosia; species Orthosia gothica. Next base: position 3,661,001 of record OX459065.1, on the reverse strand, counting down.
AGACAGCGTCGCTTACGCGTTCGCTTCAAGGGCACTGTATTCCGTGTATAGTTGGGTAGGTTAACAAAAAGCTCACACATTAAGCTATGAATTAGTCCTTATTTGTAATGTTTATTTGTAAATTGTTTCACTCACAGATAGTATGTATGTCCAAACACAATTGAATCACCAACACTCAGCCGAAACGTTGTTAGAACTATTTTAAAAGTATTTATGATTGAGGAGCGTTATTACTGCACTGTTTACTTTCGGTTGGTCGCCTATCTAGCAATTAGGTTCGATAAAACAGAACGAGAAAAGCATCTATATTCATGCAAAGTTACAACAGTTTAAGAATAGAATGAATATTAGTTTTATCATTTTAAAACTATTTCAAAATTACAGATTATTATTATGGCAGGCTCACAAGTTATGTACACCTTATGTACTTTTAAGTTATCTAGGTATTTCAATACCTAGATAGCTTGTGAGCCTGCCATATTAATAATCTGTAAAAATAAGTATTATCACGTTTTCATTTTTAAGAGATAAATTGTAAATGATTACCTACTGTGGTCATTCACCCTATCTTGTCTATGGTCCAAAACTTTTTAAACTTTTTTGCACGAGTGTACTGCTCAATACCATTGACAACTTAATATGGTCGGGTTATACGCGAAGATTTAGTATGGAAAAGTAATGAAAGCTAATTTCTCTTAAAATACAACACTTAGGTATCTGAATTTTTGGTCGCTTTATCTTCTGTAGGAGTAGTATTTTTTGTATACATTTGGGCAGAATTCACTAAGTTTTTAATAGGGAAATCTTGAAATGAAAATTTAACACCGTGACTACCGCCACCCCACCAATGGCATGGTATATCTTGTAAACTACTGGAGTACTAGTTGTGAATTCTGGGTATCAATTTTATCTTGCAGGGTAGTAATTTTCTATGTAGGTTTGAGGAAAGTCGCAGGCTCCTCCAACTTGGAATCAACATTCAAAGTCGTGGTCCTGCTGAACGAGCGAGCGAAAGTTATCATCGTTGATTTCTCTATAAATAAAAATGATTCAGTTCTGTTTTTTTTACGAAATGGATCACATTTATGGGTAGTAATTATTTGTATACTTAGAATAGCTGTAGCATGCCCCCGTTTTCGGCGCTCATGGTGGTCCTGCTGAATGGATCGTGACTACCGCAGGACCACCTTCAAAGTCGATTTTCTCGAAAACTACTAAGGTACCAATTTTGTTGTTCGGGTACTAGTTGGTACCAATTGAGTAGTAATTATTTACCAAATATGGAAGCGGTTGCTGTCGGGGTCCTGCGGTAGTCACAGACATATAGCATTGCCATATAAAAAGTTTGCAAATAATTCGAGTGTCTACTTTCGTTTGCCAGACTTTAGGTACTTGATACACCCAAAACTCAACACTAAGTTTATTAGAAATATAAAAAAAAAAACATTTTTAAACAGGCTAAAATAGTGTTAAGCCACAGATGGCCTAATTCTCAAAATGGCAACAGAGTCGCAAAAGGACTAGTTCTCAAAATGGCAAATTCTTTATAAGTCTAATTCTCTAAATGGCCAATACTCAAAAGCCCAATGCTCTGAATGGCCAATTCTCTAAAAGGATAATGATCAAAATGGCATATTACAATTGGGACTGGCGTATTCTTTCGTATTGTTGATAGGCTTGTGCTTGACCACTATCTCACCTGATGGTAATAAAATATGTGGTCGACGATGAAGGACGCTTGCCTTGAAGAAACCTATTCACTCTTGACATGAAGACTCCCAGGTTGTAGCTATCAGGAAATACAGACTCCAGCCGGGAATTCCACTCCTTTGATATACGCATAATAAAAGTATTCCCAAAACGTTTGCTGCCTATGGATGGGATGTCCACCATGTACCGATAACGCATCGCCGTACGTCTTGTAGTCCGATGATGGAACGGGCTAGAGAATTGGCCATTCAGAGAATTAGGCTTTTAGAGAATTTGCCATTTTGAAAACTAGTCCTTTTGCTACTCTGTTGCCATTTTGAGAATCAGGCCTTCTGCGCCTAAACCTAAAATAGTTTTTACCGTGCATTGAGTGCTTGCTTAGGTACGTGTAAGAAATCAATTGGTTGGGGAAAACTGTTTAATACTTCAGTTGCAAAATCGTACTTGCTTAGGTACGTGTAAGAAATCAATTGGTTGGGGAAAACTGTTTAATACTTCAGTTGCAAAGTTTGACCCAAAAAACAAGGCAAATTAAATAAAACTTGTAAATAAATAACAACTTATACATTTTTACTTCGACAAAAACCGGACCAGGGGCTACAGAAATAGATAAAAGGGCAGATTCAGTCTTTAACAATGTTTGTCAAGGAGGCCCTACGCCTTAAAGAAGACAGCACTTTTATTGTAGGCACAGTTCTCAGATACGGGTTCAGTGTAAATGATGAGATAAAGAAGGCAACCCACTTCTCAGCCTGGAAATCATACTCAAGCGGTCATGTCAAGACCAAAGAGCAGGAATGAATTAGTAAGTATGAGTTTACTTAACAAAGAGGCACTGTTAAGTACCTACTAGGTCAACAGCTGGCTTGACGCTGGTAAACAGCTACATCACAAGGTTACGATTACGTGACCAAGCAAAGAATTTCCCATTCAAGTGTGAGGGACCACTTAATAAGTACCTATTAAAAGTGTCATCGACCTGCCATTATATGACCGCAAGCAGAACTGGGTCGCTGCTGCTCAGCCTAGCGAGCATGGGCGTACCCAAGATATTTGTGACATGACATGATAAATTATGTCATATCTTACAATTTGTCTTAAATGCTAGCACGGGTCAAACATGTGACATATTTTAAAGGCGCAACATGCCTTTCTTGTTGCTGCCCGGCGAGCACGACCTACTGTGACATGGCTTGAGTCACACATTTCATCACAGTTTGGGCGATAACGCCATTTTGTCCTAAATAATAGCACCGGCGGCGTGAGAAAATTTCCTGACGTTTGTTTGGGACTCATCGGGTCTTAATTGCTAATACGGGCGCACCCATTTTGTCACAAATGTCACATTTTGACAGATGATTTAGAAAAATGTATCACTTTCGTTCGGAGGTGGTGATAAAATTTTATAGTTGAAAAAAATATATAAGGCCTTCTAATTACGGCACCAAATGGCAATAAATTCATTTTGTGTGTATGGTGAATTGGTGATCAATGATTATTAATTAATTGAAATGTTACAAGATTATTAATTATTTTTATATTATTACTTTTTCATAATTGTATTTTTTTTATTGTTGTTCTTATTTTAATTATTATTATTATTTTTATAATTATTTTCTTTTATACCATATTCTTCTTGCTTTCTACTTTTTTAAATGTTTCTTAAATAAAAGCCCCAAAAAACATTTAATATATAAAAAATAGGGGCCCACCGGTATTGGTCCAAGCTATTATATTTTTTAGTAATTATTAAAATTTTCACAATAAATATATCTTTCTAACAAGCACTTAATATGTAATCAAACAAACAAAGAAAAATAAAGTGTGCATAAGTCTATGGTCGTGGGTCAAATATTAATTTATTCCCAACAAAATTAAAAAGTTGTTTAGCTGTATGAATGGCATACTTTTTTACGTATTATTTTATTTGGTCGTCTATTCAAATTATGTCGCACTATGAAGTCAACAACAAGAAAAGCAAGTCGCGCCTGTAAATTATGTCACATGGTTGTCCCGTGCTAGCATTTAAGACAAATTGTAAGACATGACATATTTTATCATAACTTGTCAAGACCGAGTCGAAAACCAAGCAATGTAAAAAAAAAAAAACTTGTAATTCATGTTGGGATGCTGCTAACATGGGGGTAGCAAAGGGGGGGGGCTAAATTTTGGTTATTTTTGGCCTAGGACATACCGTTTTCGAGATATCTTTTTGGAAATATGCTAAATAAAATAAGATACGGAGGCCCATAATTCGGCCACAGTGCGTCGTAGGGCTATGCTTCTCAGAACATAAATGGTTTTTATGGCCAAGGTTAAACCGAAACTACAATAAAATTGGAAAATTGCCGAAAAAGAAAAAAATAAACGTCAAGAAGTTATGCCACAAGTCAAGAAAATATCTCACGCCGCCGTGCTAGCATTTAAGACAAAATGAGTTTATCGCCCAAACTGTGATTAAAAGTGTGACTTAAGCGATGTCACAGTAGGCCATGCTCGCCGGGCAGTTGGTACTATATCTGTCTAGGCATCAAGTCCAACCATACTTCCATATCTAGAATTAGATGAAGGGAACCAATCAGCGGGGTTTAAGTAAAGCAGACCATGGCAACGGGCCAAAAAACTGTGGTGAAAAGACATGCTATGTTACTATTATCACAGATTACTAAATAGTTACATCACAAATACTTCACTCAGTAGAAAATTTCCAATTCCTACTGCTATAATAGCCTACTCCGTCGCGTCAGCAAACACTGCATGCTAAAATGTGCCTAAATGCTCAAGCGTACAGTTGTGATTGCTTCGCACCGCGCGATCCCACAGCAATCGCAGGGCTGCCTCTTCGATAAAATTCTAGGAGTCTTTAAGTCAAGAGTGAATAGGTTATTTCTAGGCAAGCGTGCTCCACCGTCGACCACATCATCACTTACCATCAGGTGATTACGGTAGTATCTCTAAGTAGTCTGTGGATGAGATAGTGGTCAAACGCGAACCTATTGACTATAATAAAAAAAAAAAAAATTAACATAACTTTTTGTGTCTATGTTATTGAGAACTGTGAATATGTTCTGACTTATAAGTGGCAGTTTAAAATTGTATCGTTTATAAAATATATTTTTCATAAATTGGTGCTGACTGGGCAATACATCTAGATAAAATATAATTGACGTCGTAAATGACGTCTATGTCGCTGTGTAGGTAAAATAAAAAAAATCTTTACAAGTTACATGTGTTTTATTTTTTTATATTTTTTATAAATGTCTTACCCTTTCTAAATTCTCGGTTGTTAAATTTTAGTGTAGAAAAAATCCTGAATCTAATAAAAAGTTTTATGAGATATTGTTTGAAAACAAGGGCAGGGAGAATCAAAATGTATGTCATTTAAAATTTCGTATATAGTCGTTTCATATTTTATTCAAAATTATTAATAAACATAGATTCAAGTTCTCTTACATAATTATGAAACGCATCTGTTAGCACTTTTAACTTTCCGTAAAAAGACGATGTTTTGTTGAATGCTTAAACATTCTATTCGTAGATTCAGTTAAATCGGGAATGTTCTGTAATTCAGCAACAAAGTCAGGACAGGTATGCTTCTTGATACATTTAAAAAGTAAATAGCCCGATATATACACTCGTTCCACTAGAATCCCCTATTTCAGTCCCCCAGGGGATTCTACAGCACTCAATGTTCCACTACGATCCCCTATTCAGGGGATTCTTTAACTACTAATAAGTTATTATGTTAAGGCGTTTTCAGTTGGCAAGTCGAAGCGGTAATCAGTTTCACCACTTAAATTCAAAAGCGAAGGTATATTGCGGCGCGAGCTATCTGCATGTCTCTGTGGTCTCAAACATCCATCGTTTTTCTGCAGCAACTCGCAGATGACTTCTTCACAGTTAGTAGACCGTGAGCTCTTCAGCATATTGCAAAGGAATAATTTTGAGAATGCCCTCATGAACTGTATCGGTGTAGGGTCTCGAAAATTACCACCCTGTTGACGGACGGTGGCAAATTTTTTTTCTAGGCAATATTGATTTGGGCGTCTATGATCCGTGTTTTTATTCGTTTCCGAAGAAAATAATCGCCAAAAGTAATAAAAAGTGCTGGCAGGGATGTTATCTTAAAGGTCAAACGTGCTTGTGAAGAAGAACGAGGCAATAATGGGCCTACGGTTCCGTTTTCCAAAGTTAGAGCCCGCGTTGCTTATTTGACAGGTAATTTTTAGGGATGCCAATAAAATAAAATTTCCCTACCTTTTCGTACTACCGGTGCCTGACGGTATTGGTTCTTGGGTCATCATCATCATCATTTCAGCCGAAAGACGTCCACTGCTGGACATAGGCCTCCCCCAGGCGTCGCCACATTGACCGATCCCGTGCGTCTCGCATCCAGCGCCTTCCCGCAACCTTAACCAGGTCATCGGTCCACCTAGTGGGAGGCCTTCCAACGTATCGTCTTCCAGTTCGCGGTCGCCACTCTAGAACTTTTCGGCCCCATCGGCCATCCGTTCTGCGAGCAATGTGCCCTGCCCACTGCCACTTAAGTTTGGCAATTCTTCGGGCTATGTCGGTAACTTTGGTTCTCCTGCGGATATCATCATTTCTGACGTGATCACGCAAGGAAATTCCGAGCATAGCCCTCTCCATTGCCCTTTGGGTGACTTTAAGCTTTCTGATAAGGCCCATTGTGAGCGACCACGTCTCGGTCCCATAGGTGATCACTGGCAACACACACTGGTCATAGACTTTTGTCTTGAGACACTGCGGTAAATTGGACGAGAAGATACCACGCAACTTCCCGAACGCCGCCCAGCCGAGTCGGATTCGACGGTTGACCTCTTTCTCGAAGTTGGACCTACCCAACTGGACCGTTTGTCCCAAGTAAACATAATCGTCTACAACTTCGAGTGTAGGGTCTCCGATCTTGATAGGAGTGGGTGTTACATGGGCGTTCACCATGACCTTGGTTTTGTCCATGTCCATTTTAAGACCCACTCTTTCGGAAGCTCTACTAAGGTCATCGAGCATTTTACTGAGGCTCTCCATGGTCTCAGCCATGACCACTATGTCGGCGGCAAACCGAAGGTGAGTGATGTACTCGCCATTAACGTTGATGCCAAGCCCCTTCCAGTCCAGAACCTTGAAGACGTCCTCCAGCGCAGCAGTGAACAGTTTCGGAGAAATGACGTCTCCCTGTCTTACGCCGCGCTGGAGAAGGATTGGTTTCGAGGTCTGATCCTGAAGACGGACTGACATGGTGGCGTTTTTGTACAGACACTTCAACACCTCAATGTACCGGTAGTCGATCTGGCACCGTTGGAGAGACTGCAGTACAGCCCAAGTCTCGATCGAATCGAAGGCTTTCTCGTAATCCACAAACGCTAAACAGAGAGGCAGGTTATACTCTTCGGTCTTCTGTATAACCTGCCGCAGCGTATGTATGTGGTCTACGGTGCTAAAGCCTTTTCGGAATCCGGCTTGTTCGGGAGGCTGGAAATCGTCAAACCCGCGCGCGAGACGATTCGTGATGACTCTTGAAAACAACTTGTAAACATGGCTAAGAAGCGAGATGGGCCTATAGTTCTTCAGCCGGGCATTGTCGCCCTTCTTGAAGAAGAGTACCACCACACCCCTGCACCATGCCTGTGGCGTTTTGCCCTCGAGTATGACGGAATCAAAAAGCTTCTGAAGGGCCTTGAGGACTGGTTTTCCACCCGCCATCAGGAGTTCAGCTGTGATTCCGTCATCACCCGGCGCCTTGTTGTTTTTAAGCTGTTTTAGAGCCATCCTAATCTCGTACAGAGAATGGGCAGCAGCGTTCTCTGTGCTCTTCAACAACAAACTGCGATCGCCAACCCGCCTGCCAAACGTGGCGATTAAGGCAAACCCCCCCAAACCAAATGAATAGCACAAATAAAAAACGGCCCCGAGTACCCGGCAGCCAGTCTACCCTCGACTACGGTAGCGGTCGAGGCGATTTTTTTTTTTTTTTTTTTTTTTTTTTTTTATTAATTATAGGCTCGCGCTTGACCACTATCTCACCTGATGGTAAGCGATGATGTGGTCGACGGTGGAGCACGCTTGCCTAGAAGTAACCTATTCACTCTTGACTTAAAGACCCCTAGATTGTAGCTATCGGGAAACACAGACTCCGGCAGGGAATTCCACTCCTTAGCTGTACGCATAATAAAAGTATTCTCAAAACGTTTAGTGCGTATGGGTGGGATGTCTACCATGTACCGGTGGCGCTTCGCCGTACGTCTGGTAGTCCGATGATGAAACGGGCTGGGCGGAATTAGATCATGCAATTCCATCGCACACTCCCCGAAATGTAACCGATAAAAAACCGACAAGCTGGCAACTCGGCGACGGTGTTCAAGGCTCTGGAGCTTTGACTTAACCAGTGCTTCATCGCCGATGAGCCTCCTGGCCCGCTTTTCGATCGACTCTAGTGCATCAAGCTGGTATTTGGCAGATCCGTCCCAGAGATGAGAACAGTACTCCATGCATGATCGAACTTGCGCTTTATACAAGCTGAGCAGCTGTTCTGGCGTGAAGTACCTCCTCACCTTCGCAAGGATCCCCAACTTTTTGGCAGCCAGCTGAGCCTTTGCCTCAATGTATGAGCCAAAATTGAGAGTCGATGTCAACGTAACGCCAAGAAGCTCAAGATGGTCAGTTATTGGCACGGTCGCATCTCGGAAAGTTGGAGCCGGGTAAAATTGGCTCTTTTTAGCGGAAAAAAGACACGCCTGGGTTTTAGCAGCATTAAACCTGACCAGATTGGCATTGCCCCATTCGGAGACTGCCTGCAAGGAAAGGTTCAAGCGCTCCACCATGGCCTCCCGAAGAGACTGGATCTGAGGCCCGGTAGCACGAGCGTTGGACAAGTATCTCTCAGCAACAGTGCTGTCGTCTGCATACCCAAAGGTGCCGGGTTTTAGCAGATCGTTAATGTGCAGCAAGAATAAAGTTGCCGAGAGTACCGACCCCTGAGGAACCCCGGCATTGATATCCAATTGGTCCGATGAGCAGCCATCGATAACCACTCGAATGGACCGATCTCTCAGGAAGTCTGCAATCCAATCACACAGACCACCGGGCAAACCGAATGAAGGAAGCTTACCAATAAGGCTTTCGTGCCAGACCCTATCAAAAGCCTTCGAGATGTCGAGGGAGACGGCAAGCGCTTCCCCGTGCCTCTCGATGGCCTCACTCCAGATGTGAATGGCATACGCTAGAAGATCCCCAGTAGACCGATTTCGGCGGAAACCATATTGGCGGTCACTAAGGATATCGTTTGCTTCTAGGTATGCCAGGAGCTTATTATTGAGTACACGTTCCATACTCTTACAGAGTATGGAGGTTACAGATATGGGTCTGTAGTTGGCCGGGTCAGCTCGACTGCCCTTCTTGGGCACGGGCTGTACGTTAGCTTGCTTCCAAGCATTCGGCACTTTTCCAGCCTCATACGAAAGGCGGAATAGGCGTGTCAAGATCGGAGACAGTTCAGGCGCACAGGTTCTAAGAACAATTGCTGGTATTCCGTCAGGACCGCTAGCCTTGTTCACGTCGAGGTTGCGCAGCACCCTACGGACGTCCTTTTGATGGATACGAATGTCCAACATACTCGTCTCGCATCCATCAGGAGAAGGAGGGGGGCGTGCGTCACCAGGATTCAGACGTGAAGATTCCGCAAAAAGAGAGGCAAATAAATTTGCCTTCTCCTCAGCGGAGTGGGCCAGCGACCCGTCGGGTTTCAGCAGTGGTGGTAGTGAGGGACGGCAGAAGTTCGACTCGACCGATTTGGCCAGGGACCAAAACGCTTTACTACCTGCTGGGTAAGAAGCAAGTTTGGTCCCTATTCGGCGGATGTGGTCGAACCGAGCCCTTCGCAACAAGATCTTGCAGGACTTGGCAGCCCTGTTGAAGGCCTTCTTCTTCTGACCCACGTCACTTGCCTTGCGCGATCGAGCGTCGACCCAAGCCAGGTACGCCCCTTGTTTAAGCGCGTCGGCGCGCTTACATTCGGCACCAAACCATGGCCGGTCTTCGCTAGACATTGATACGTCAGAGAACGGAATGTAGTACTCCATTCCCCGACGCAACAAATCTGTCACGGCATCCGCGCACGTTGATGGATCAGTTGAAGAAAAGCAAGTAGGCTGCCAAGGATAGCATGCGAAGAAAGATCGCATACCATCCCAATCTGCTGACTTGTACCGCCAAACCCGTCGGGTGCCTCTTGGGCTGGGATCGGGCGGGGAATAGACGGATACAGACTTCACCAGACAGTGGTCGGAACTACCCAAAGGTGAAGCAATCGACACAGAGTATCTGTCTGGATCTGTTGTCAGCAGAAGGTCCAAGCAATTCGCCGTGTGCGAATCAACATCCGGTACCCTCGTTGCCCCCTGGACCAGCTGGGTGAGGTTTAGCGCTAGCGAAAGCTTACGCATCTCCCGTCCAGCATGATCAGTGCACTGGTATGGGAAGAGCCACTCCTGGTGGTGGGCATTAAAGTCCCCCAGTAACACTAATTGGGCTGAAGGGTACCGCTGCTGAGCCGAATCAGCCGCCTCACTGATGTACTCTGTGAGCCTAGTTGTCTCCTGATCTCCGCTGTGCGAACGGTAGACACAGGCGTAGATAATTTTATCAAGACCTGTGTCCACCAGAACCCAGAGCGTTGTAAATCGGGAGTCCTCAAGGTTACGGAGACGCCGATAGCAAATGTCGTCACGGGCGTACATACATACGCCCGCTCGTGGTCTAAAATTGTGCTCCAGGGTGAACCCTGGGTAAGACAGGTACGACACGTCTGACGGATTCGCTATCTGCGTCTCCGTAAGGAAAAAGAGCGCTGGTTTCTCAGCCTCCAGGTGATAGTGGACTGCAGTGATATTTGAGTGCAGACCTCTAATATTGGTGAGGTGCACTTTGAGGGGGAGGGGGTGCAGCCGCTGTTTAACACTAGTATTCTTTTTCCTGTTCATAATTTAAAAGAGTGAATGGAGTAGAGGAGAAGGAAGTGAGACGAGGTTCCACGCTGCTAACCTACAGACACGCACTGAAAAGACGCCATCATTGGGGCACTAGTCTGGAGACTGCGGGGACGCCCGAGCCCCCCCGGAATGTCCATCGGGCCCTCCCGTCTGGTCGCCAACCAGCACGATGATGCATTCCGGGATTTTTCGACAGTTGGCGGGGCAGCCTTTCGTGTGTGGCTGGCACACTACTTGGGCCCCCAACTACCTGCGGTCGGCCAGCGGCGCACCGTGCCTCGGATCCCGCTACCCTCCGCGACTAGTCTCCCGATAGATCCCTAACAGCGCGCGTCAGGCTGGTCAGCCTGCAGTGGAACAGCTATCTCGACCCAACTCCTCTAATTGGCTACACCGGGCATCGTACCGGAACACTCAAATCCGGTAACCTGCTCTATTTCTGAGAGGGTGACCGGCAGTCCCAGGGTGGTGTCGGGTTTATCGTCCACAAGTCCCTTGTGAACAACGTGATGAAGATCGAGAGTGTGTCGACCAGGGTGGCGTACCTTATACTCAGAATATCCTCGAGATATTCGCTGAAGGTCATACAGGTCTACGCACCGACCTCGGCACACCCCGACGACGAGGTAGAGACTATGTATGAGGATATCTCTATAGCCATGCATGGTTTCAAAACTCACTTCACCGTTGTCATGGGGGACTTCAACGCAAAACTGGGCAAACGAGACGAGGATGAGCTGCAAGTGGGGCAATTTGGAGTTGGACGTCGGAACCACCGGGGTCACCTACTGGCCAGTTTTATGGAGAAGGAGGGCCTCTACATGATGAACTCCTTCTTCAGAAAGCGTGAGCATAGGAAGTGGACCTGGCAAAGCCCCGATGGTGCAACAAAAAACGAGATCGACTTCATCATGTCAACCAAGAAGCAAATGTTCAATGATGTCTCTGTGATCAATTCGGTGAAAATCGGGAGCGATCACCGAATGGTAAGAGGCACATTAAACATTAATATCAAGCTTGAAAGGTCTCGACTGATGAAGTCAACGCTCCGTCCAGCACAGATCCAGATCCAAAACCCCGAGAGCTTTCAGCTCGAACTCCAGAATCGTTTCGAGTGCCTAGGGAGCTCCGTGGACGAATACAGCGACGGGTTCGTGGAAGCTGTCCATACGGTCGGGTCTAAGTTTTTCAAGACCCGCCGTACAGATATAAATAAGAAGATCTCTGATCCTACTCTCAAGCTTATGAAGGAGAGGTGTGAGATGATCCTGCAGTCTTCAGACGATGCGTTGAAATACCGGCAGCTTAATAGACGGATCTCAAAGTCCTTGAAAAGCGACCTCCGCCGCTATAATACTGAGCGTATTAAAGACGCAATTGAGCGGAATAAGGGCTCCAAGGTCTTTGCAAGAGATCTGTCTATTGGGCAGAGCCAGCTCACGAAACTGAAGACCGACGATGGCAGGATCATATCCGCCAAACCGGAGCTTCTGAGGGAGATCGAGAAATTCTATGGGCAGTTGTACACGTCAACCAGTAAACCCGTCGCGAATCTAGTATAAGACCCTAGAGCTAGATTGACCCGTCACTATACCGAAGACATACCGGACGTCAGCCTGTACGAGATTAGGATGGCTCTTAAACAGCTTAAGAATAACAAGGCACCGGGTGATGACGGCATTACGGCCGAACTCCTGAAGGCGGGTGGTAAACCAATACTTAAGGCCCTTCAGAAGCTGTTTGGTGCCGTCATACTCGAGGGGAAAACGCCACAGGCATGGTGCAGGGGTGTGGTGGTACTCTTTTTCAAGAAGGGTGACAATGCCCTGTTGAAGAACTATAGGCCCATCTCACTTCTTAGCCATGTCTACAAGCTGTTTTCAAGAGTCATCACGAATCGTTTCACGCGCAGGTTTGACGATTTCCAGCCTCCCGAACAAGCCGGATTCCGAAAAGGCTTTAGCACCGTAGACCACATACATACGCTGCGGCAGGTTATACAGAAGACCGAAAAGTATAACCTGCCTCTCTGTTTAGCGTTTGTGGACTACGAGAAAGCCTTCGATTCAATCGAGACTTGGGCTGTACTGCAGTCTCTCCAACGGTGCCAAATCGACTACCGGTACATCGAGGTGTTGAAGTGTTTGTACAAAAACGCCATCATGTCAGTCCGTCTTCAGGATCAGACCTCGAAACCAATCCTTCTCCAGCGCGGCGTAAGACAGGGAGACGTCATTTCTCCGAAACTGTTCACTGCTGCGCTGGAGGACGTCTTCAAGGTTCTGGACTGGAAGGGGCTTGGCATCAACGTCAATGGCGAGTACATCACTCACCTTCGGTTTGCCGACGATATAGTGGTCATGGCTGAGACCATGGAGGACCTCAGTATAATGCTCGATGACCTCAGTAGAGCTTCCAAAAGAGTGGGTCTTAAAATGAACATGGACAAAACCAAGGTTATGTTGAATGCCCATGTAACACCCACTCCTATCAAGGTTGGAGACTCTACACTCGAAGTTGTGGAAGATTATGTCTACCTGGGACAAACGATCCAGTTGGGTAGGGCCAACTTCGAGAAAGAGGTCAACCGTCGAATCCGACTCGGCTGGGCAGCGTTCGGGAAATTGCGCGGTGTCTTCTCGTCCAACTTACCACGGTGTCTCAAGACAAAGGTCTATGACCAGTGTGTGTTGCCAGTGATGACCTATGGCTCTGAGACGTGGTCGCTCACAATGGGCCTCGTCAGAAAGCTTACAGTCACGCAAAGGGCAATGGAGAGGGCTATGCTCGGAGTATCCTTGCGTGATCGAATCAGAAATGTAGAGATCCGCAAGAGAACCAAGGTTACCGACATAGCCCGAAGAATTGCCAAACTTAAGTGGCAGTGGGCAGGGCACATTGCTCGCAGAACGGATGGCCGATGGGGCAGAAAAATTCTGGAGTGGCGACCGCGAACCGGAAGACGATGCGTTGGAAGGCCTCCCACCAGGTGGACCGATGACCTGGTGAAGGTTGCGGGGATCCGCTGGATGCGGGACGCACGGGACCGGTCAATGTGGCGACACTTGGGGGAGGCCTATGTCCAGCAGTGGACGTCTTTCGGCTGATATGATGATGATGATGAATCTCGTACAGGCTGACGTCCGGGATATCTTCGGTAGTGTCGGGTCAATCTAGCTCTTGGGTCGTTTGCTAGATTCGCAACGGCTTTACTGGTTGACGTGTACAACTGCCCATAGAAACTCTCGATCTCCCTCAGAAGCTCCGGTTTGGCGGAAACAATCCTGCCATCATCGATCTTCAGTTTCGTGAGCTGGCTCTGCCCAATAGACAGATCCCTTGAAAAAACCTTGGAGCCTTTATTTCGCTCAATCGCGTCTTTAATACGCTAGGTATTAACTCGGCGGAGGTCTCTTTTCAAGGATTTAGAGATCTGTCTATTGATCTGCCGGTATTTGCACGCCTCATCTGAAGACTGCAGGATCATCTCACGCCTCTCCTTTATAAGCTTGAGGGTATGATCAGAGAGCTTTTCGTTTCTATCAGTACGACGGGTCTTGAAAAACTTAGACCCGACCGTATGGACAGCTTCCACGAACCCGTCGCTGTATTCGTCCACGGAGCTCCCCAGGTACTCGAAACGATTCTGGAGTTCGAGCTGAAAGCTCTCGGGGTTTTGGACCTGGACCTGTGCTGGACGGAGCGTGGACTTCATCAGTCGAGACCTTTCAAGCTTAATATTAATGTTCAATGTGCCTCTTACCATGCGGTGATCGGTCCCGGTTTTTACCGATTTGATCACTGAGACATCATTGAACATTTGCTTCTTGGTTGACATGATGAAGTCGATCTCATTTTTTGTTGCACCATCGGGGCTCTGCCAGGTCCACTGCCTGAGTTCACGCTTTTTGAAGAAGGAGTTCATCATATAGAGGCCCTCCTTCTCCATAAAACTGGCCTGTAGGTGACCCCGGTGGTTCCGTCGTTCAACTCCAAATTGCCCCACTTGCAGCTCATCCTCGTCTCGTTTGCCCAGTTTCGCGTTGAAGTCCCCCATGACAACGGTGCAGTGAGTTTTGAAACCATGCATGGCTCTGGAGATATCCTCATACATAGTCTCTACCTCGTCGTCGGGGTGTGCTGAGGTTGGGGCGTTGTCCTGTATGACCTTCAGCGAATATCTAGAGGATATTCTGAGTCTAAGGTACGCCACCCTGGTCGACACACTCTCGATCTTCACCACGTTGTTCACAAGGGACCTGTGGACGATAAACCCGACACCACCTTGGGACTGCCGGTCACCCTCTCGGAAATAGAGCAGGTTACCGGATTTGAGGATTATCGAGTCCTCCCCCTCTCTTCGGACTTCAGATAACCCTATAATGCTCCATCGCAACCTGCTCAATTCCTCTTCGAGCTCGGTGATCTTCTCGTCGGTCCGAAGTGTGCGCGTGTTGTACGTTGCCAGGTCCAGTCGTCGGTGATTGTTAGGGTAGCCGGATCTCGTCCGGCGATTCTTAGCACCCCTTGCCATGCCGTAACCTCGACCGCTACCGTAGTCGAGGGTAGGCGGGCTGCCGGGCACTAGGGGCCATTTTTTATTTGTGCTATTCATAGGGGGGGTTTTGCCATAATCGCCACGCTTGGCAGGCGGATTGGCGATCGCAGTATGGTTGTTATAGGAGCACAGAGAACGCTGCTGCCCATTCTCTGGTTTGTTCCTTAGTCGCCTTTTACGACACCCACGAGAAGACATGGGATGGTGAAATTCTTAACATCCGGCACCATACGGTTCTTGGGTGGTACATAAATATACCAGTGGGACATGACCGGCATCATGTTTTAGGGTTTTATTATAATGCGTGTTTTAGGTGTTTCTGAACGCACCGTCACCCGAATAATTCAAGAGGGTGATGTAGCAGCAGCTTCATCTTCAAAAATTGTGTCCCGGGGAAAAACTAGGAACCGAAAGAAAAAAATTGCTGAGTTAGACAATTTTGATAAGTGCGCTATAAGGCATACAATTCAATCGTTTTACGTCGTGAAGAAGGAGATTCCTTCCATAAATAAACTTTGGTTGCAATTGAAAGCTGACATTGATTTTCAATATGGCAGAACATCGTTGAGGAGTATTTTAAAGATTATGGGCTACAAATACAAAAAATGTCTGTCTAAACGAAACGTTTTAATAGAACGCAGTGATATTGCAGCTTGGAGAGCAAAATATATTCTAAGGCTACGCAAGAATCGTCAGGAAGAAAATAGACATGTCATTTATCTTGATGAAACATATATACATGCTTCATACCACCTCCAAAAATTTTGGCAATCGGAGAAAGAGCGTGGTATTCTTGCTTCTGATAGCGTCGGCGCAAGATGGATGCTGGGGGTAAAACTAGGTTTGTTGAAAACGGGCTGCTACTCTTCAAGTCTAAATCGAAATCGAGTGACTATCATGACGATATGAATTCTGAAAACTTCATGCGATGGATGAAAGAAAAAATTGTGCCAATTCTACAATCGAATTGCATTGTAGTTATGGATAATGCGTCATATCACTGTACACAAATTAACAAGGCCCCTACAATGGACAATACAAAAGCAGAGCTCCAAGAGTGGCTTACGAAAAATAAAATAGCAGTCGATGATTGTTGGACAAAAGCACAATTATACGAATTAATCAAAAGGCACAAAGGTGACCCAGTGTATGAAATAGAACAAATGATGAATGAACATGGACATGATGATGATGGGTGATGATTTACCGCCGTATCACTGCGATTTAAATCCCATAGAAAAGATTTGGGCAATAGTGAAGAGGCGAATTACAGAGAAAAATGTCGATCAAGCTCCTAGCGAAATAGCCTCAATTACTGAAGCGGCGTTCAGAACAGTAACGACAGAGGAGTGGCTTAAAGTATGTCAACATGTAGAAAAAATAGAAGAAACATATTTCGAATCAGACAGGCTTCTTGATATGGAAATGGTCAAATTTATAATTAATGTTACTGGCGATACATCTGACTCTTCTGATGAAGTCTCTAGCATGGATTCTGATATAGATGTAGATATCGAAGGTATTAATCCACTGGAAGACCATTGTTATACCAAATTTTATAGTACTGTTAAGTATCCAATAAAAGATTTACAATAATATCATGAAGATTTTATTTTCATATTTTATGCAAGTAGAAAAACCAAGTACATTAATTTGTGCTTAGCTGCTTTACTTAAATTACTTTACTTTCCGAGTAATGAACAATGATTATTGATTAAAGTAAGGAAAAAAGAACAGTTATGCTGGCAACATTAAGCACGCCACCCGTCGCGCGCAAACTTATCGTGCGAGCACAGTCTTCTTTTTCTTGGTGTATTAGATGATTTTGTATCAGCGCCTTTGATGGTAATGGCTGATAGTATATTTAATATTCGGTTTGTGTCGATTTTTCCTTAGATTCTGGTTTAGTACTGGCACATGAAGTAGTTGGAAGAGATGGCAGCAGTTTTGTAGGCAAAGCGTGAGGTCGTAATTGTGGTTTATGAATAATCACCGACTTTTCAAAATGAAGACAACACACATAATGACTTTTTGGCTTGGTTTCTGGCCTTGCTAAATCAGGCCTGCCAATCAATTCGGCCCATGTTTTACGCCTGAAAAAAATAAGAATAATAAAATTGGACAGCTAAGGAAGGAGATCGGTACCTAGGTAAGACAGAATTTATAATAGTTCCCACACTAGACAACCCCAAAAATGTATAAATAAGAATAAATAATACCTACTAATAAATACATTAAATGGTTATTAACATTTTATCCATTTATTATTAACTATAACGCTATAAGATCTCATTTCTTTGATACTCTGGCGTTAAATGATACCTTAACACTGAGACCTTAACATTCTAAATAAATTGTGTGTGTTTACGATATTTTATATTTTTTTTGATAAGCATATCTCAAATTCTAATGTGTTGGATTGTATTGTGTATTTTTTATTCGTGATTATGCAATTAATGATGTTAATTCCAGCCTAATAATCTACGTTCTATAATGTATGTACCTACCTATATTTGCACGCCACACTTGGCAGAATGTGATGATACCATTTATTAATTTTTAAGACCATAATGTACCATATTCAGACAAATAAATGGTTGATTTGATTTGAAAACGCTGGGCGAGCTCAAGAATTCTATGGCGATAGATACTACCGACTTCCAAATGAAAAAACACAAAGTGAAAAATAACTTAACTTTTGGAAGTCGGTGTCTTTCGTAGGTACCATTTTTTTGCGATGTGGACACAGACTTCCAAAAGTTAAGTTATTTTTCACTTTGTAGTTTTTCATTTGGAAGTCGGTAGTATTTTATTGCAGAAAAGTTTTTTATTTTTCCCTTTTTAGTTTTACCTACCTAATAGCAAGTTGTTTATTAAGGTCCCTATAACTCCAGAATAGATTAACCGAATAACATGAAAATTGAACATAACCGGTGGAATGAGAGATCTGCGTACCCTTTTAGAGCGTACTGGCGTGATGTTATGTTATGAAATGGTATAAACAACAAACAGACATGCGATTGTATCAATTCCGAGAGTTTTGCCGTTATTTATTGAAGAGTTATGTTGTGTGTCTCCGAAGTTCTTCATCAGACCTTCACCAAATTAAAATGGGACCAATTTCGAAACATAATCTTTCAAACAAAAAAGAATTTTCAAAATCGGTCCACAATTGATCAGTGAACATACACAAAAAAAAAAATACAAACATAATGTCGAACATAGAACCTCCTCCTTTTTGGAAAGTCGGTTAAAAACCGAATCACCCGTGTTTGTTTTGTTTCTTTACGCTAACAGCACGACAAGTTGAGACAGGTCGCCGCGCCGCGCGACTTGTGTTGGGAAGTTTCGTAGGTAGGTATTTGCGCGACTGTCCGTCAAATATTATCACAATTTTATTCTAATAAAAATAGCTTTTTAAACGTTGTTAAAATAGTGTTTAAGATAAGTATAACGTTTCTATGTAACAAAAATATGTAAATCTGTGTCTGAAAGGCAAGCTATTGCTTACCTACCTATTAAAATAATTTTTAAACGACAAAAAATAGTATTAGGTACTTACCTTTCGTCATTGACAGGTAAATGGAAAAATGTTAGGTGTTTATCCCTTCTTTTACTTGATTTGCACCCATCTACAGCACATAAGGCACCAGACGGCATCGTAGGTACGCGGTAAAGTCGGTTAAAAATTGAGCAACGTGCGTGCGCTTCGATTGCGAAAACCGCACTGAATTTGGTCCGCCAACGGTCCGAGACCGCTCGGCCGGGCGGTAGCTAATTATAGCGCGCAAGTACATGGAGTGACGGAGGCCTGTTATAATCAGTAGCTATGATGCATTGTTTGTCCTCAATTCTCAATCCCTAGTCTATAAAACATGAGCCGTAAGTAAAGCCTTCTATGATTGACACTTAGTATAAAAGGCAATCGATATGTAATGTAGTGGAGAATAAGGCCATTTTAATTAAAATAAGAGGCGCCATTTAATTTTTTAATTGCCGAACCAGCCGAAATCTATGGTCGGTTTGGTTTGATCTTACTTTAAGAGGACTTGTAACTAACGCCATCTATTCCTTTAGATTGGAACTAATACAACTTTTAAATGTGTAGTAGTAACAAGTTGCGATAAGAGATGGCGATGTCTGATTTACAAAATTATACAATAATAAATTGATTTCATAAAGTTTTCAATATTACTTACAATATACATGTTTAATTTGATAATCTTTCGTTAAAATAATGACAATCAGTTTTTTTTTTATTAATATCTTTTTGTTTTGCTCTTTCTGCGTGTAACAGATATTTTTAAGATTTTGTTATCTGTATTAGAAATTACTAATAGGAAAATGACAGTAAACGTCATTCATAATTCATTGCCCAAGTCGGTCGAATTGGACGAAGTTATTTTTGTGCGCGATTTTAATAATTCAGCATAAATGGAAAATATTGGTGCCTGGATCTTTGGAAGTAGGAGCTGAACTGTGATTCTAGTGTTTTAAATTTGTGTCCGAGTCTAATAAAGTGACATTAATGGCTTCTACACCAAAACAAGTGAACGGCAACGGCAAACCGTCGAATAGTAACGGCTCCCTGGGAAAGCGGAAGAAATCTCGTGGAAGCAGAGGTTCGTACCTGTCGAAATGGTTGGATAAGACAATGCACCATATCCAGGAATCGACGCCTAGCATGGACACGTATGATACTTACGTGAATCCGAATGTGAACTATGCGATGGGTAGTTCTCAGTTTGCACCGGGCTTTGATCCTTACAGACACATGTACGGCTGTGCACCTGAGCCGATGTCCTTGCCCACGCTGCCTAGTTACTGCAACCCACCTATGATGCCATTCTACGGGCCTGAATATCGTTATGTGCAGAGTGTAAACAAAAGCATTCAGGTGCAGAGGCCGCGACTGCGCCGCAGAAGTGAGAACAAGCCTGAGGACGTAACAAGCACCCCTCGTCACGGGACTCCAACCCACTCTCACAACATCAATTATTTGCAACCAAAGAACTTGACTGACAGCCAGGACTTTGCTAGCTTGCCTCCTATAGTGACCTCTGTTGGTGACACAAACTCCAACAGTGATATGAACCTGAATGACAAGGATGAAGGGAATAATGCTAGGAGGTTCAGTGACCCCTGTGTGAGAGGGCTGCCAGATGTAGCCCGGCCTGCCAATGGAGATGTGGAGTCAGGATCAGAAGACAGTTCAGACATGTCAGGTAGTCAGGTGGGCAGCAGACTCCTGACATGTCTCCTTGACCAAATAACTTCCCTGAAAATGGCTAATGAAAGACTGAATAAAGACTTAATGGATACCAAAGGTAAGAGTTAAACCTTTTTTTATCCTATGAAATAACATTGGCAGTGATGTCCAACAAGCCTTTTATTTTGATATGTTTCACTGGTTCAATAACTATAAATGTTATATTTGTTTGTGCTACTAACAGACTGACAAAATTATTCACAGCTACCTTTACCTGCTTGCATCTACCTCCTATTACAAAAATTCCCAAAACTTTAAACAGCCTTGAGCGCTAAATCTGCATAATATGCAGCCTTCCCAACTTTTTGGTGAACCAGCCCACATCACAGTATAAGGTCAACCTTTCAAACAAGTACACCTACATTTAATCACCTACGCACTATGCATAATGTTTCAAGGACATTAGACATTCTTAAAACATGTATTTCATACTTATGTCACTATTTTACTTGATCTGATAATAATATTATGAAGATAAATGTGCCTTTTAGTAATAAATCAAATGTAATTTATTTAAATTAGGAATCAGCACTTTTTACTCAACTATTAAAATGGAAGGATAATGAGTTTGATAGTCATGAATGTGTTTAGGCTCAATCCCAGGTCAAAAACTACTGAATTAGACAAAACAAAAAACAGCCCTTAAAATGCCCTGCCTTTTTCTATTTTATAGTGTTCATGTTGTGAAGAAAAATAGTGCAATAATCTTCTGAGCATCATTTATATCTTTCTGTTTAAAAATAATAAAAAAAAAAATAGTTTTGGCATAGAGAATGATTTGGATTGGAGATTGGAGAAGAATTTTTAACCTGGGAGTATATTCCTTGGTATAATGCCCGACTTTCATGTGGGCAATGCCACTGGCATAAGCGAGTTTCGTATTCTCAACTTATGATAACATTATAATATACAATAATATTATTCGAAGTCAAAGAGTGTAATATTTACAGTTTTCAAGTCTATTGTCACCTGGGCTAGATCCTCTGAGGATGTTTTTATTCAATGTCATGAGACATAAAACTATCTGTGTAAGAGCCAGTCCACACGGCGCGTTGGATTGCGCTGCGTCGTCGCAACGCAAATATTTTGGCGCATTGCCGGCCATACAGGCGCTGCCTCACCGTAGCGTTGCTACAACGTAGACTTAACGTTCTGTCGTCGTAGCGGGGACGCACAGTTGTAGCGAACATTTTGAACGAAATGAGCTAGCATGTGTCTCCTCTCCCTATCATTACACAAACAACTGAGCGCTGCCTCTCACTCCAGCGTCGCAGTGAGTACACCCCTCCTGTTCCGCAGTGGGTGCAGTCAGTGGTGCCTGTGTGCGTTCTATCGACGCAGCCCACCGTGTGTACACTATGGTTATTAGTATGTAAAATAACACAGCAACAGCGCTCCGTCCTCGCAACGCGCCGTGTAGACCGGCTCTTACTGATTGCTTTGTCACATGAAAAGCAAAATTTGAATTAGGCAATTATTTTTCTTACCCTTGCTGTTCCAATTCTGAGCTAAAGTCTCCCTCAAGCTTGCCAGACATGCTTCTGTGGCATCCTCTCAAAACAGCCTAGGCTATAGCTAAAGAATACTTTATTGACTGACATCAATGAACTGTCAATAGAGTTTCTTCGGAATTAGGTACTTAGCCCCATTTCATATATTTATTACTTCCTCTGTTCCTATTTAAAGAGTTTCTTCAAAAGTCCCATAGAACAAACATTTTTCCTGTTTTTTTAATTTTATTAGCATTTTTTCCAATTTTAGTTAACTTAGAACCTTAATTGGACTTGTTGTTTCATTAAAAAAACAAATTGGTCTAGCCGCAATCAGACAGGTTGTCCTAATCATTCAATACTATTAGAAAAAACCAGCCAAGTGCGAGTCGGACTCGCGCACGAAGGGTTCCGTACCATTTTCGTAAAAAACGGCAAAAGCCCCCCTTAAATATTTATTTTATTTTGTTTTTAATATTTGTTGTTGTAGCGGCAACAGATATACACCACCTGTGAAAATTTCAACTGTCTAGCTATCACGGTTCATGAGATACAGCCTGGTGACAGACAGACAGACAGACAGACGGACCGCGGAGTCTCAGTAATAGGGTCCCGTTTTTACCCTTTGGGTACGGAACCCTAAAAACCAATCTATTCAGGTAATTGGACTAGCCCTTAGGCAGGATTTCCTTTATTAAACATGCATCTATCACAAGCTAAAGGCCTTTACCTAATTAAAATGTAGGGTTTTTTTTAGAGCAGACAGTTTTTCCTTGTGGAGTAAATTGAAATTAATGTTAAAGTAGAATAAATAGTTAATTTTTTCCTCAATAGTTTATTTTGAAGAAGTCACTTTTTGTACTTCACACATTACAATGACAGATAAAATAATAGTGACCTTAATTCATATTTTATCATAATGAATGTACCTACATTAAAGTTAAGTATAATATTTTTAACCAACCTAACAAAGTAGGTCATCAATCCATACTAATATTATAAATGTGTAAGTAACTCTGTCTGTCTGTCTGTTACCTTTCACGCTTGTATGCCAACATTCGAGACACAATGAAAAAGCCATTGTGTCTCGCTTAGATCTGCGTTCCGGCATACTAGAGGTTAAACCGCTGCACCGATTTAGATGAAATTTGGTATGGAGATACTTTGATACCCTGGGAAGGATATTTAGGATAGTTTTATCCTGGAAATCATTCTTTAGACAGACAGGGGGTAGAAGTTTGTATGGTGAAGTAATAATTTCTCAAATCTCAAGTAAGGCGGCCCACACACCTATGTTATATCACAAGAGTGAAAAAGAGGAAAGAATATTGTAATTTATTTTTCTTTTGTCTTTTTCATTTCTTCTTTTGTTTAACAACTTATTTAAAAAAGTAATTGCTGTTTATAACTGTTCTACATTTCCTATTCCTTTGTTTAATGCATGCCGTGGCAGCCTTTAATTAAGGCTACACTATACAATGTAAAAATATGAGTACTTTAACATGTATTTTTTGGTGTATGCTTTGTTGGTTGTCCTTAATAAAATAAATAAATAAATATTATCATCATCTTAAATAAGATCATCGGTCTACAGTTTCGTGAGCTGGCTCTGCCCAATAGACAGATCTCTCGCAAAGACCTTGGAGCCCTTATTTCGCTCAATCGCGCCTTTAATACTTTCAGTATTAATGCGGTGGAGGTCGCTTTTCAAGGACTTTGAGATCCGTCTATTTAGCTGCCGGTATTTCAACGCATCGTCTGAAGACTGTAGGATCATCTCGCGCCTCTCCTTCATGAGCTTGAGAGTAGGATCAGAGAGATTTTTTGTTGACGGATAATATTTTGGCGCGAAATAAAAATTAGGCTATTCAAAGTACTAATGTTACGCCGACGAAGTCGCGTGCAACAGCTAGTATAAAATATAAGTTAGAAATCGCCAACCCTTCTTGAGCAAGCATGGTGATCAATGGCTTTTGCCCTGCAGTGGAACAGTTACATGCTGGTAATATTATATTATTATCAGTACTCTTTACTATTCAGTACAGGTAAATATCATAAACTACATTCATTAAAACCATACTGTTTTTGCCTCAACATACTTATCAAGTACAGTTAGCGGGCTGTTTTTACAGTAATTAGCGATTCCAATGCGTTCATTAATATTCATTTATGTTTTCCTTTACTGCAATTGTAACTTGTTTACAGTGGAACTGGAGAATATGCGACAGCACAACGCGATATTGAAGGGGTCCAGTTCGAGTATGGGGGCTACGCCTAATCACTCCCTTAATGATAATGGTAAGTTACTAAATTAAATCAGTAGGTAATTAAGTTTATGAGGAAAAGATTTTAAAAGAGGTTGGTTCGAGAGCGTGTGAGGCGTTTTAATTTAACTTGTGGGGTGGACAAAGTAACTGTACTTGCTTTTAGTGACGGCGGCCATGGCTCGCGCAATGATCCTGACCTTGTTTATTATATCTATGATCCTGACCAAACACTAAGGCACCTTCCTCACCGGGTTGGTGCGTTTTCGTTTCTGTGCCGAATCTTCACGATGTGTTGTACGTGTATGCGCTTGGTAAAGAATCTGTACCGAAACCACTCAGTCAGGAAGGCGCCTGCGTCGTTTCAAAACCAAAAAGATGCCTTTGGTATAGATGTACCATTAACGCATTAATGGGAGTGATCATTTGATATCTAGCTGACAAAACGATCTGGTGGGTCCTTATTGTTTTGTCATTAAAAAGTTGATTTGATGTCATTTACCTCTAAATGTGGTGTGTAAAAAAAACCTTGAAAGCTATATTCCTCCACTCGAATAAACAAAAAGTCTTGTCACTTTGATATTAATCGAGGGTATTTTTAAACGACTTCAAAAAAAGGAAGAGGTTCTCAATTATTATTCGTCGGAATCTTTTTTTTTAATGTAGGTATGTTCCCCGATTACTCAGAGATGCGTGGACCGATTTGGAAAATTCTTCTTTTGTTTGAAAGGGTATACTTGCCTGTTGGTCCCATAGTCAGGTCAGGATCTGATGATGGCATCCTAGAGAAATCGAATCATCATCATCTGTCTAGCCTTTTTCCCAACTATGTTGGGGTCGGCTTCCAGTCTAACCGGATTCAGCTGAGTACCAGTGTTTTACATGGAGCGACTGCCTATCTGACCTCCACAACCCAGTAACTGGTTAACACGGTACTCCTTGGCAAGACTGGTGTCACATCTCAAGCTTCTGACTACCCGTAACGACTGTCAATGATCTTCAAATGACAGCCGGGACCAACGGCTTGACGTGCTTTTCGAGGCACGGAGGAAACTCGCTATGTTGAAATGTTCCGACCTCGTCAAGCGTTGCTTAACCTTGAAGATCGACCCGTGCGGCTGTTATTATTTAGCCACGAGCTCCTCTTCAAATATTATAGGCATACATATTAGCGATTTTGGTATTTTCATCAACAATGCAATCATTTGCACTCAGAAAGTATCATTTGGTGAAGTGGAAAGAAGAACTGATGAAGAAGACCACAGATGGCCGCTGGAACTCTTTAATTCTAGGTCACGAATATAAGATATCTAGAATAGTTGCCAGACTGTGATGAAGCAAAAACTTTTAAATAAATGTTACCTACTGATGAAAATGGTACCATCGAACTGATCTGATGATGAAGCCGGTAAGTAGGCACTGGAACTCCTAAAAAAACAATGTATCCTAGTCGTGTTCGGGTTTATTGGAATCGTTATGAGGTGTCTCTGGTACCCATTGAAAACCGTTTTACGACAACAATTAAAGACACCAACTTCATAAAAGAAAGTTATTTTAGCTTTGTAGTGTTTTGTTTTGGAAGTCGGTTTGTTTTTTTGTTAAAAAGTTTTTCGTTGCCTTATCATAGCTACCGAGTCATTTAGAGTGGACCAAGTTTTCTTCAAAAGAACCTTTTAGGTATTATGAGTCTAAAAAAATCTTCAGTCTTAAAAATACCAACATTTGTAGTACTGTACTAAAAATGTACAGCAATTATTTAATTAAATCCAAACAGACGAAACAAATGGAATATTCTGTTTCGTCTTCTAAACACGCAATGCCAAGCTCGTGGGCTCAACCCTAAAACACTCGACCTTGACCTTGACATAAGTAAAAATGTAGGTCAAAGTTAATACGTGTAATTGATTGAAGTTTTTCTACAATTCTGAGTCAGACATAATGACTAAGCCTAGCCATTCAAGCTTAATGAGTCCACAATGACACTTGTTCTCATAATATATTTACATATAATAGCATAAAATGGAATGAATGAAAGACTTAAACAGTGCATCAGCTGCTTATCATCTGACTTTCATTGAGAAGCATTCATTTCTTGCTCCTTACGACCTTTTCGCTCAATCATATCAATATTATCCTTTGAGTATTTATGTAGTTACTAGCTCTCCCCCGTGACTTCGCTCTAGTTAACTCTCTACCCTACCCTAGCTACCTACCTACCCTACCAACCCTACCCTAACCTACTCTACCTACCTACCCTACCCTACCCTACCCTACATATCAAGCTACCCTACCTATCCTGCGCTACCCTACCTACTTATTTTTTTTTTTATACCTCTGGTAGCCTATGTCCTTCCCCAGGATGCCATCTATCTCCTTGCCAAATTGCATTGAAATCCGTTTAGTGGTTTAGGCGTGAAAAGGTAATAGGCAGACAGACATTTAGAATTTATAATATTAGTATGAATGTAGTCCTACCGACCGAATTTCGGTTTCGGTGGCCCATCTCAATGCAGATTAGGCAAATACAGATACAATCACTGTTTCTTAACCATTTTCCGATACGGACGTGGAAAGATCAGACCCAGGACCAACGCCTTCATGTGTTTTCCGAGGCACGCGGGTGTCACGCCACCAACTTCCAAACTCCGGGCTGAATCTGAAAATTTCCTAACGAAAAAACCCAATATTATTCGAGCTGGTCCTCAGTCTCTGATTCCCAGGTCGGACAAGACCTGGGAATCGGACTTAGCCCGAAATCGCCCACTGCTGGGTAGGCCTTGCTTTTCTTGTGCCAATAAGTCTCTAAACATGTTTTCTGTTAATTAGAAGAACAGTCTTCGTTAATTTCGCAATAAGATAAATGAGTTTTCGCTGAGTTAACAATACAAGACACAACTTTACACAATCACGTATAACGTAACTAACTTTCTAAGTGCTTCTAGTTGCAATAATTTTGAGGATTCTTCGTCTTTCTTGTACCTTTCCCCAGAACAAGCCAATAAATATTTTAGTGTCGTTAAGGTGTACCTGTATGTCGAATTGCGTTGTAGTACCAGTATCTTCTCGAATCGAACCAAACCTTTGAGTGCCGTGTTCCCCATTACACTACGGCTCATCTGCTTTTGTGCCTCTTTTAGGTACGCCTAATAGATCTTATAGATTACAACCACTGAAAATTGCCCATTTTTATTGGAGAACGACGTTATCCAATGATTTCTCCCGTTCTGGGTGAAACGGGAGGGCGTGTCAGACTTTTACTGACTACCTACCCGTGTTGCTTCAGTTGCTTGTGCTGGGACCGCAGTAACTCTCTTTCAAATTTATCCGCGACACTGAAAATGGTTCTGGACTAGCCCTAGACTAGACTTATATATATAGGTAAATTAGCAACATTTCGATACGATGAGGACGATGTCGTCAATGCTCATCAGGGCATCCGAAATTAGAACATTTCAAAACCCCCGACACATTTATATTGCGAAAACACCCCGATTCAAACAGTAAAACGCCCATAACTTTTGAACGGCTGAACCGATTTCATTCAAACATAGCTAAGAACACTCTCGACAAAATCACCTTTCAAACAAAAAAACTAAATTAAAATCGGTTCATACGTTTAGCAACACACGTGAAACTTATAACACCCTCTTTTGCCGGCGGGGGTTAAAAAGAAAACAATCATAGTGCATTTTCGGGCATGTTTTCAAGACTATGGATCGACTCTGCTTTGAAGACTCGTTTTGCCGTATTCAAGTCTTATATTTTGGCGGTAATCCGATGGTTACACGCTATGATGGCTTTTTGGGCATAATCTTCTACTAACACCAACACAAAGGATCACCCCGCACCGGCTGCTTTGTTCCAACAACCTATCATTTCGCATACTCTGGCGATAATCAGATGTTGATATACACGATATCGTAGATAGATCGTCCCACTTACACGTATATCGCGACTCCGATCCGATAATCTAAAATGTTAGCATTATACGTCGTGTTAGAGCAGATAAAGCGATGCACGTCATCAGCCGACCTTGCCAGACGAAGCATGCAGGGGACAGTTACATAGCTCAAAAATTATGCATAGGTGTGTTAAGATAGTCCTACGCAGTTTATAAGAAATTGATGCGCAGTTATACAGAATTTGTTATTGATAGAGCTGTAGCTAATAAACAAGTTTTTGGGGATTGTTTTTAATCCTCGACGGAAAAGAGGAGTGTTATTATTTTGACGTGTGTTGCTGTGTATCTGTGTGTCTGTCTGTGGCATCATAGCTCCTAAACGGATGAACCGATTTTGATTAAGTTTTTTTGTTGGGACTTTGTCGAGTGTTTCTTAGCTATTTTTGATTAAAATCGGTTCAGCCGTTCAAAAGTTATCCGTATTCTACTGTTTGAATCTGGGTTTTTTCGGAAGATATCGTGTCAGAATTACGTGTTTCGATAGATTTTCGATTGAAGCGTGTGTACTGCTAGATATATTATATATAGTTCAAAACACATTAAATTAAAATTGAATTCAATCAATCTGCCCAGCCTTTTTCCCAACTACATTGGGGTCGGCTTCCAGTCTAACTGGATTCAGCTGAGTACCAGTGTTTTACATGGAGCGACTGCCTATCTGACCTCCACAACCCAGTAACTGGGTAACACGGTACTCCTTGGCAAGACTGGTGTCAGATCTCAAGCTTCTGACTACTCGTAACGACTGTCAAAGATATTCAAATAACAGCCGGGACCAACGGCCTAGCGTGCTTTACGAGGCACGGAGGAAACTCAGTATGTTGTAATGGTCACCCATCCACGGACCGGCCTCGTCAAGCGTTGCTTAACCTTGAAGATCGACCCGTGCGGCTGTTATTATTTAGCTACGAGCTCCTTAATCCTTAATTAAAATTGAATTAAAAACCCCCGACACAAAAACCTCAAATAATATAACCCCCGACGCAAAAAATAAGCCTCGTACTCGCGTCGGGGTACCGCTACCTAACTGTACCTTTATTACATAAGATATTTATCGTTAATTGCTCCTTAGGGTATTGGCAAAATTTTCACTGGATGGACTGGAACTCTCTCACCTTCCGTTGGATGGAATTGGACCGCTGTATCCATGGTCTTCCTCTTGCTTCCATAAGTAGGACGTACTAGATGCACTTACTTATATGATAAACCCCTGACATCATCACCAGCATTTCAGCCGATGGATGTTCACTGCTGGACATAGACCTCTCCCAAGTGTCGCCATATTACCCCTGACAGATTCATTGTTATCCTTTTGAAACGAGTGAGTTTCAAGTCTTGAAGTTCTCAAGAAACTAATAAATTTATGCTTATTTCAATTTAATAAAGAAATAATTGTGACGAAGACGCCGACGTATCGTTTGTTGTTCGAACATGTTGATAAACTTTGACCTCGCGTCAAACTAAACTTTTGCAGTTATTAAATATGCTAACGAGCACTGGACAAGTTTCTTTAAAATATATCAATACTGAAACATTTTAACATATTGAACTTGTGCGCCAGTAATATTAGGATTGGCTTTCCTGTGGGGCCGAATGGTTCTGGAATGGCGGCCGTGTATGGGAAGTCGCAGCGTTGGTAGGCCTTCCACAAGATAGACTAATGACTTGGTCGGTCGAGGTTGCGGGAGCTGCTGGATGCGAAACCACAGAGCTAGGCAGGATACTTTCAAAACCCATCTCACTGCATACATTAAAAAAATATATTTAAAAATAACAAAAAATCGTCTGCTTAAAAAGCCAACTAAAAAGACAATCATGCTGTGCAGTCGCAGGATACATAGGTTGCCTGTAAGAGATAGCGGTATGCGATAAGGCCGCCCATTGTATGTTTTTAGTTTTAAGTTTCTTTTTTCTTGTTTATTATGGTGTACAATAAAGTGTATACAAGTAAATAAATACATGTGCGCTTTTTAAGCAGTCGGGTTTTTTGTTATTTTAATTTTATTTACAACTATTTAGTTTTTTTTTTTTTCAATTAGGTTCATTTAAACATATAAGTATTATATATTTTTGTAATCACCTCTTAAAACCTTTCATTTTGATACCCCACACGGTGGGATTAGAAGAAAAAAAAAATTGGGCCCCCACAATATGGCGGCCAAAATCCGCCGCAATTTTAAAGTAGCCAGTGACACTCGCAGGGTTAAGACGAATCGATTGACGTAAGAATCATCAAAATCGGCCAACGCGTTTGGTCTCTAGAACGACATATAGGAACAAAAAAAAAAACATATATACATAGACTGATAAATACATTACCCTCCTTCGGCAGTCGGGTACAAAATAGTCCTTAGGAGTTTTACGCAAAAATTACGAATTATGGAAATAGAACCTGTTCGCATTGTGTAATTATATTACGTAATAAATTATGTTGTCAGTATATCTGAAGAAACCATACAATAATATTACGTCTAGTCTAATTAGTTAGATTACGTACATTGTTTTTTCAATATCTATCTTTCATGTTGTATTTAACAAGCAATCAGCTTATTATATCCCCACTACTGGGTCACCGGCCTGCTCCCTGTGAGAGGGCCTGGGCTATAATCCACCACACGGCCCTAGTGGGCCTTCTCCCTAATTCCATCAACGAAGACAAGGAACCGTCCGAAAGTAAAGTGTGAATAACACATCGGGAGTAGGGACAATTGTCAAATTGTGTTGTCATTCATTCTTAGTTTGGGCCCCGAATGAATCAGTCGCCCGTAGGTGATACGGAGTAGGAACCGCCCGTAATCAACGCCGAAACTAAGAACTTCGTGCTTATGGAGTAGACCCCCCAGAGTACGGATCAGTAGATAAGACTATGTCACATTCCTTCTGATAGATGGGCCGATGACATTGTGGATGTCGTGGTCAGATCTTAGAACTGATCACTTTATGATGACCATTTCATGAAATAGTTATATTTCATGATAATGGCTAGCTAAAACTGACCATATCGTATAAACGTTTGATGATATGTTAGTCCAAGTTTGGCCATATCCGTAATGTTCCGAACTCCAAATGTTTTACGTTGCGCTCGTTTTTCAAGAGACTTTCTTAAAATTCAAGTAGTTTTGAGTCTTACGACATTTCACTTCACTTTTCTCTTCAATTGGCGCATTATTAATAGCGTTTTTATCAGAATAATAAAATTGACCGCCGCCATATTGAATCACAAAAACAAACCGATATAAGCGCCTCCAACGGTGGATAATTTAACTATTTTACGATACGATACCACTATAAGTTTGACCATAACATGAAGTAGTCGTGCGTAGCTGTTCATATAGTCAAACGCTGATTATTCATTGATCTGGCCTGACCATATCGTGATGTGGGCAGTGGTTATTACCTATTTAAAAAAATACAACCATTTCATGAAATGGTCGGCCACATTATTAAGTGATCAATTTTACGATCTAGCTACTACATGGATCTGGATGAGGTTGGCATTGGAGCGTGAGGATTTGCCAACAAGAGAAGAGAGTTCTATGTCCTGCTGTTGGTGAAGTCAGGACGCAGATGATGATGAGACTAAAATTAATATTTTCCTACGCGTTTTGACTCGTGTTAACTTTTATTTTAGCATCAAGAACACACGGTACGGTATTGTCACTCGGCCAAAAATTGCAAAATTAAGAATGTGTCACATTATATTTGGCATTGTCTGCGCAAAAATACTTAAGCCGTGACTACATTAGTAAGCAAGGATTCGAGTCACGTCTAAATTAAATAGCAGTGCGTTTTCTACGGTCATGAACTCGTGGAAAACTCTGCTAGGCATAGTAAATCGTCAGACAGTTGAACCAGGACTTGTAAAACGTCGTCGGTATTTTTAATAAGTCATCAATCACAAATTCTCGTCTTTGAAAAATTTAAGAAGACAACGTTTGATACCAGTCGTTTTTTTTTTTATGTTTTGGCATAGGCATAGACAATAGTTTGATAATGAAGAGCTCGTGGCTAAATAATTACAGCCGCACGGGTCGATCTTCAAGGTTAAGCAACACTTGCCGACGTCGGTCCGTGGATGGGTGACCATCTTTACATAGCGAGTTTATTCCCTGCCTCGGAAAGCACGTTAAGCCGTTGGTCCCGGCTGCCATTTGAAGACCTTTGACAGTCGTAACGGATAGTCAGAAGTCTGATATCTGACACCAGTCTAGCCAAGGGGTACCGTGTTACCCAGTTACTGGGTTGTGGAGGTCAGATAGGCATTCGCTCCATGTAAAATACTGATAGTCTGCTGAATCCGGTTAGACTGGAAGCCGAGCCCTACATAGTTGGGAAAAGGCTAGGCAGATTGATAGACAATAGTTGGATGTATGAAGATTTCCCAATTGCAAAGTTAGGGAATCCTTGTTGAAAAAATACATACAGAAGAGATTCTTTAATTTAATACTAAATGTTGAGTGAGAGTAATAAGACGAGATTATAAGAAAAACAGACTCGAACTGCAGTAAAGTTGGTGGATAGCTCCAAGAAAGTGCAGAATCTAAATTGATAAAGGCTATGATGCTTACATCAAAAAACTTAATTCAAAAAATCAAAAAACCCGACTGCTTCAAAAGCGAACTAAAAAGTCGTAAACAAGGAAAAAATCATGCTGTGTAGTCGGAGGATACAATATTCGCGGGCTGGCTGACCAAAATCTGGTGTATCCTCCGCCTGCACAGCTTGATTTTTTCCTTGTTTACGACTTTTTAGTTCGCTTTTGAAGCAGTCGGGTTTTTTGATTTTTTGAATTAAGTTTTTTTATTTATAACTTTTTAGTTAGTTTTTTTCGAATTAGATACATTTAAACATATAAGTGTTATATATTTTTGAAATCACCTCTTAAAACCCTTTATTTTGATACCCCACACGAAGAGTTTGGAAGAAAAAAAAAATTTGTGCCCCCACAATATGGCACCCAAAAGCCGCCATTTTTATATTATCCAATATGAATGTAGCCTATGACACTCGCAGGATTAAGACGCATCGTTTGACGTATGAATCATCAAAATCGGCCAACGCGTTTGGTCTCTGGAACGCCACATAGGAACAAACATACATACATACATACATAGACTGATAAACACATTACCCTCCTTCGGCAGTCGGGTAAAAAGTAGACAGCCATTTATCTGGACACGTGCGACAGTTTAGCGATGTATCAAGGCTAAAGTTTCTTATAGACGTCATTCTGCCTGTGAAATGCGCCATATGCACAGACATACATTTCAATAGATATTCCAAGTCCCTCCATTCTGTATGAAAATTAAGAGTGTCACCTTTTCACACAGAAATTAAGATCAAATTTACTTACCGATGAAAGAGAATTTTTCCATTGTCTCGGCCAAATTTTTTTGTAGAGTTTTACGGCTTAATACGGCATTATAGAGAATGAGAATATGCATTTTTTTTTTTTTTTGCTAAATGAAATACTTATCTATACTTCTATATCTATACTAATACTAGCTGTTCCCCGCGGCTTCGCTCTCGTGACCCATTTTCGGGATTAATAAATAGCCTATATCACTCTATCACTCAGGAATAATATACCTTTCTAATGGTGAAAGAATTTTTTAAATCGGTCCAGTAGTTTCGGAGCCTATTCAGTAAAAACAAACATACAAATAAACAATCAAAAAAATCTTTCCACTTTATAATATTGGTATAGATTATAAAAACCGGCCAAGTGCGAGTCGGACTCGCACATGAAGGGT
The DNA here is from genome assembly GCA_949775005.1 of Orthosia gothica. Lineage (NCBI taxonomy): Eukaryota > Metazoa > Arthropoda > Insecta > Lepidoptera > Noctuidae > Orthosia > Orthosia gothica. Next base: position 3,626,988 of record OX459065.1, on the reverse strand, counting down.
TCCGTACCATTATCGCAAAAAACGGCAATAAAACCCGTTTGTTGTATGGGAGCCCCACTTAAATATTTATTTTATTCTGTTTTTAGTATTTGTTGTTATAGCGGCAACAGAAATACACACATCATCTGTGAAAATTTCAACTATCTAGCTATCACGGTTCATGAGATACAGCCTGGTGACAGACAGACAGACAGACGGACCGCGGAGTCAGGGTTCCGTTTTTACCCTTTGGGTACGGAACCCTAAAAAGGAAAGATTTGTATTTTTGTATGTAACGAATAAACTTAAAAACAACTGGACCGATTTCAAAAATTATTTCACCGTTGGGCAGCTACACTATCCCCGGGTGACATAGGGGGGCTACTTTTTATCCCTGTATTCCCACGGGAATGCGATCTACGCGGGTAAAGTGAGGCGTCCGCTAGTTAACTATAGTTATCAAATATGAAGATTTTTCTAAATATCTCCATCAGAGACGAAGTTATAAAGCGTCAAAATTGAAAACATGACGTCAGATGGCACGATGCCCATACAGCCGCCATACAAAACGTCGTTTTCGTAGAGAGGGACAGATATATTTCTTTAAATTGTTACATATCTTTAGTTTTTCGATAAATTTTGATTCTGTATTCACTATTAATATTATATTTTAGTCTTTTTATCATGCATATTCCCTAATAGTCATTTTTTAGATTTCGTTTGATATCCAGATTCCAGTGCGCTCAACAAAACAGCTCAAAGTAAGAGTACTTATTGCTCTCACTTTCAGTCTCATTATTGGCATGCGAAGTACTAACATTCGCATCATCTAGTTACATTTATGTCTGTGGCCTTATGTAAATATTCACATGATAGCTGGGACACATTGTATTCAGCGTGTGAAATATTTTAATCTGCACGACTGTTGACCTGCCTGCGACCGCTCCCGTAGACTGTGAAGTCATGCTCCATATTTGCATGGGTTATCTTTACAATCTCTGATGTTATCGGTGTTCCTTCGAACGTTAGGGTGTTGCTGATATGAGTCACTTGGGCGTAGCAGACGATAAAGGGGTTTTTGGGTAACGAACAAAGTTTTATCTATGTCTACTGCCCATCTCGCTGCCGGTCGATCAACGTTCCTTCTGCCTGACCTTGGTCGCCACCCGGTCACTGCTCCTTACTCCTGTCATCACCGCCTCTGCCATGTGTCGTGCCCAACTCTATTTGAGTTTCATAACTCGTTTTCGATATCAAAGACCTAAGAAGATCGCGGTTCCTCCTCCTTCTTGCGTCGTATTCCTCAGTATAGAGGGTCGTGACCTCTCTTCAGCATCACCTTTCTCTCGAATGATCTTTCTCCATTTCTGTTTCTGGCGGTGTGGAGGGCGTTGTAAACTGTACAATCAAGATCGGTTCGGATCTGGTCAAACCAATGTATCAGGCTGCGTCCACGAGGCCTTTTCCCACTTTGCGGATCGCGGTTAGTTTTCTTTAAATCGTGAAACTTGGAAAACGTTGAAATATATATTCAAATCAAAACGTAACGTAGTTCAATTTCCTATTCAACATTGGCCACACGTCAACGGCCAACTTCCAATGCTTAAAAGTTTACTGAAGCATCAAGGAATTCATTGCCAATATTGGACATTGGCCATCAACCGTTTTCTTCACACACTTCGATTGCTCGCGTTGAATATTAAACGTCAATCAGCCAAGTATTCAACCCGTTCGTGTCTGACGTAGATGAGACAGGCGGTAGAAACGAAGCGTTGGCACAGTACGTGTAGCTAACAGTAGAACAACTATGTGTAAACCATAGACATAAATTTAAATAGATAACGCAAGTCCCTCCATCTGTATGAAACCCAAGCGTGCCAGTTTTTCACAAAAAAAAATAAAACAAATTTACTTACCAATGAAAGAAAACATTTCCAATGCCACGTTTCCAACTTTTTCTATAAATTATTTACATCTCATTATGGTATAAAAAGAAATTAGAATCTAGATTTCGGTAGATTATTGGTGCCGATAATGCGAAATGACAAGCTCAGATTACGATCATTTGTCGTAACTTTAGTCCGTTTTTTGGCACGCGAAGTACATACAATCGCTTCATCTAGTTAGATTTATGTCTGTGGTAAACACTTGATGAACCTGTGGCTAACATAGTCCTTAAATCAAGAGTGAATAGGTTTTTTCTAGGCATGCCTGATTCACCGTCGACCACATCATTGCTGAGATAGTAGTCAAGCGCGAGCCTATAGTGCATAAAAAGTCGGTATCAATATCAAGAGAGAAAAAAAGGCCTGAATTATTATTGGTAGGGTTGAAATAACTAATCTTGGAAATGAACACTACAGTACCCTCATAACCATTTCTACCACCAAGCAGCGCTCAAAGGCCTTTGTGCAACAGTTTTGCGAGTGCCGGATTTAATACAATGGTTGCCGGTTAACAAAAGACATAACAGCATTGTCTCAGGGCTGTCAAAGTGCGATCAATTTCTAAATATGTTTGGGTTGACTTGCAGTCTAACCTGATCCAACTGAAAACAAGGAGGGACTGCCCATATGACACCCACGTCCAATAACTAGGTCTAGGTCCTCTAGACAAGGCTGGTTGTCAAACATTCGGGCTCTTGTCTACCTGTGCCGTCGCATGTAGTGTCACGTAGTTGACAAAGTGGTATATACCTTCAAAAGACCATGTATCTCTAGTTGCATTACTGTTTTCTATTTCCACTGTGCCACTGGCGCGGCGTAATCGCGTGCGTTACGTGACCCAAGATAGCTCGCTGTTTTGTTATAACTTCTTTCGCATTTGCGGGATATAGGTATTATACCTGTAATTTAGATTTGATGCGGTAACTTTATTTATTTTGGGAATTGATTTCATGTAGTTATGGTCTGTATGTCTGGGGATTGGGTTGTAAAGGGGAACTAACATGATATTTTGTATACCTTAAAATTTAAACGCACAGGAATGTACCTTGATGTCTTGATTCATATTTTCCGAACACTCGGGTTCCACTGTTGGACTGTTGGTTGACCAAAAGCACGTTGTCGTACGATAAAGAACACTGCATGCTCAAAATTGATCTACTCCCTCCCCCTCCTCCAAATGGGCTGTACAGCTATGATAAATTGTAAGAACTTTTATTACGATAGTAAAATGGGCTGTACAGCTATGATATAGTGTAGCATTCTTAATAGGCCTCCATACAGACAAAAGAAAAGATAAAATCAATGACGAGGAGACGATAGTCTGCAGGTCGCATTACCGCTACCTCCTTGTAACAAAAGCGTTTCCGTTGAACACTCTTAATAATAGCAGTCTGTAACTGTCCCACTGCAGGACAAAGGCTTCTTCTCATGCAGAGAAGGCAAACAGCATTAAGAGCGGACTCTAGTCAACAGGAATTTGAAGAAACTATTGCCGTCGCGTCACCTCCAACCTCACCCCGTAAAGTGCGAAAGGGACAACTGCAGCTCAGGCTGATTTTACCTACAAAAACTTAGACTAAAAGACGTTTCGTATTCTGCTGTTTTCTTCATGAAAACTGGTCTGATCTAAAAAATTCTTATATCAAAATTTAGAGGAAAAGTATATCTATGCTCCTATCATTTCCTTTTTTGTTAAAAACTTATAAATTTTGTCTGAAAGTCTTCTGAACATGGCGGTAAAAACGGGCATTTTTTTCGGATTTAAGGATTGTCATATTTCTTTTTGTGATTATGTTTTGGAAAAAAGGAAATGATACAGGCACGTATTAATTAGACCTAGATTTTATGGAAAAAAATCATTGCTCTAGAGGCATTATCCACGAAGAAAACAGCAGAATGTGTTTGTATGGAAAGACGGGTTGGCAATTTAAATCCTGTATTAACTATAAGATCAGGTTTCCTCACGTTGTTTTTACGATGTTTTCACTCTTAAATCAAACAATTTCTGTCTTTCACCAATCCGTACCTACATTAGGGTTCCGTAACGGGTCCAAACGGAGAGCTCTATTGCTGTCACTTACGTATCCGTCTGTCTGTCCGTCGTCTGTTACAAAATGTTGTGCCGTAGTATTTTTGAACTTCCCATTGCACTATGAACTTGAAATTTGGTGATAATGTTTATTATTATAATCCCCGGCACGTAAATTGGCAAGACTCGTTAGATGTCCAGATTTTTGCGCACTTAGTGAACCATTGCGTGTTACTCCAACATTGACATTAGTTACCCCGTCTGTGAGCCAGCTATTATGTCCTTGTGAACCTACTGAAACCCCATAAATCCGGTAGACTAAAAGAATTACGGTCGTCGGTTCTTAATAGAAAACTAGTTTGGTTTATTACTGTAGTTAGGTTTCGTGAGGTTCGAACTCGCGATTGGGGCTAGATATTGAGTTCTGAAAAATAATATTTTTATATGTTCGGTAGTATAAATAATACCTACAGGATACATACAGTATTATAGAATTTATACCTTGGCAAAGAATCAATCAAAGGGATCCTCAATAAAAGAGGTCTTAGGCATCGTCCTAGTACAATGCGACTTACGCGACCGAAATCGAAAAGTGCCCTCTGTCGGCGCGACCAAGCGTTCGTGTTTGTCACAGGCGTTGTCCTAATACAACGCGATCATCGCGCGTTCGCGCATACGTTCGCGCAACGCTACGGTCGCGTATTTGCGCGATGATCGCGTTGTATTAGGACTACGCCATAAATTTATTTGCAGTCTAATCTTCAACCCGTAGACATCCTAATACTGGGTGTAGGTTTCGCGTTGGCTTGCAATGGAGAAGCACGCCACTTTATCCGGTCCTGAGACCGTCGACCTGGTCAAAGCAGCATGGTCCATCAGGTTCGTTTCAGTCTAAAGTTCAAAAATCCATTTGATAGTTTATTGTACATAAACTATCAAATGGATTTAGGAACTCATTTGGTACTATTCTCCATTTGGAACTTAGAACTTGCTGCCACCTTATGCCGAAACCATGGACCGACAATGGCGAATACAATAAATTGCCCCCTAGTATCCACGTATCCACTGTATGACATTATTTTAAGTATCTATTTATTTACCTACGTCCGTGTGTCACTATCGGGGTGTCAACTGAAAATCAGCGCTGGGTGTCTGACGCTCAGCAAATGCTGAGTTGGTAACCCTTTCGGTATGGGCACGCTCGGCGCAATCACTATTAAACTTTGATTGTACTTTTTTTACTATTCTTGTTACTTTGTGATTGTTGTTGTTGTGTTGTTTCTATGTCGAATAAATGTTTTCTATTCTATTTCTATTCTATAAGTGCATAGACAAAGCTTGGCTCTAGACAGACGGACTGCATTTCGAATGCACTCCAATAATGCAATTGCAATTGAATGCAGTTTATGAGCAATTGATATACATAACACATCTGAACAACTGCATCGAACCGTGACATAGGTAACCTACATAGGCATCATGTAACATTCCATGGGGAAATGAGGATTACCGGTCGATCTTGACCTGAATAAAAATTACGCTGTCACGCAGCAGAAGATTTTAAAGTACCGTTTCTACTTACAGTGTACCTGGCAGGGCAGTACGCTCCTGGCTTCCTGACCGACTTGGTGCGCGAGATCAGGGACGCGGCGCGCATGCGCGAGGATGCCATGTACTCGCGAGTGCGGGCTATGGTGGTCGAGAGGAACGACGTAAGTACTAATCTTGTATATGGATAGCCATCAACATCATTTCAGCCGAAAGACCTCCACTGCTAGACATAGGTCTCCCTCAAGCGTAGCCACATTGACCTGTCCCGTGAGTCTCGCATCCAGCGGATTCCCGGAAACTTATAACCAGGTCATCGGACCACCTAGTGGTAGGCCTTCCAACGAAGCTTATCTTTCGGTTCGTCCCGGTTAAATAAGTATATTTTTGTGAATATGTATCGAGGTATTTTTCCCGCTATAAAACAGCATTTGGCTAATCAAACCTTGCATAAATAGAAGTAAGTTAAGAGGGGACTCTAGTGAGACTTTCTCCATACAAACACATTCTGCTGTTTTCTTCGTGGATAATGCCTCTAGAGCAATGATTTTTTCCATAAAATCTAGGTCTAATTAATACGTGCCTGTATCATTTCCTTTTTTCCAAAACATAATCACAAAAAAAAATATGACAATCAAAAAAACCGAAAAAAATGACCGTTTTTACCGCCATGTTCAGAAGACTTTCAGACAAAATTTATAAGTTTTTAACAAAAAAGGAAATGATAAGAGCATATATATACTTTTCCTCTAAATTTTGATATAAGAATTTTTTAGATCAGACCAGTTTTCATGAAGAAAACAGCAGAATACGAAACGTCTTTTAGTCAAAGTTTTTGTAGGTAAAATCAGCCTGAGCTGCAGTTGTCCCTTTCGCACTTTACGGGGTGAGGTTGGAGGTGACGCGACGGCAATAGTTTCTTCAAATACCTATTTTTCTAATTCCTGTTGACTAGAGTCCGCTCTTAAGGGCCTACATACCCTTTAGTGCCGTAAAACGGTAACTTTCTAAAGCACACTCCTTAGTAACGACGAGGTTAAAAGGTTTGAAAAAAATATATATTTATTATTGATTCATGTACCTACATAATTTTGAACACAAGGTTTTTTCGTGTAACTGATAGTTTTGCTTTAAAAAAAATATTAACGACACGATATTTTTTCGCAAATTCTGGAAACTCCTCTAAAACTACTTGGATGTTTAAAAATATTTTAACACAGAAAAATTGATGGCTGGAATTTCTTCATAACTAACATAGCATATGTAAATCAAATAATATTTTGCAAACAAAACTGTTCAAAAGGAGGTTCAATATTGATATTTTGGCATCGAGCGGGCGCACGGCCAGTACTGCGGTAACATTGTAGTATATAGCGCCTTAAGTTTAAAGGTAATCAAAAAATATCTTCGTTGATCAGCAATATCCTACCTAGTATAGATGGCGGTGTCGACGTGTGATAATTTTCAAAAGAAAGCCAGTGCATAAAAGACATCTTCAGAAAAAGAAGCCTAAAGGAATCTCATTGAAAGGTGTCCACCAGACGCCAAGTGGGAGATATGTTAACTCGGGATAGTGTGATTTTCGAACACTATCCCGAACTTTCTCGTTGAACTTCACAACTGCCCCCGATAACACTCAGGCAGCAAGTCTTCTGTATAATCTTGAGAGAGGTGCTGCACCTACCAACCAAACCTTAATCCAGTCTGGTGGAATTTAAAGATCTCTTCCATTCAGTTTTTAAAAAAGCGCTACTCTATAATTAATACCTCTTGTAAAGTAATATGGGTCAAGTAACTAGTAGCAAGTACCTTCTGGCCCTTACTTTGTATAGAAACATTGCTTTGGCTAGTTTTACATCGATAAAATCATTGAACAAAGTTCTACCAATGAACCAATACATGTAGTAGAATTTGCTACAGTCCCCTCCCCGTCAAGAATAAACTACCTAACTCCCTTGAGCCCCCCTAGAAATAAATCCTGGATCCGCCCCTGAGCTTGTTAATGTAATTTTGTAGTAAGACCGGACGGGATGTCTTTGTTTCCATGGAAGATGGGTAGGCCTTTAGTGTGGGATGCTACTTGTGTCGATACTCTTGCGCCATCCCATCTTCCTAGCTCGTCGTGCTGTGCTGGCGCTGCCGCTGCGGCTGCAGAAAACCTCAAGCGGCGCAAATATAATAACCTCATTGGTAGTTATATTTTCGAGCCGTTTGGGGTTGAAACTCTTGGTCCGTGGGGTCCGAGTGCTCACGCTTTATTTAAAGATCTTGCCAAACGCCTAGTTGACACTTCGCGTGACCCAAGGGCTGGCTTTTACCTTGGTCAGAGAATTAGCATTGCCATACAACGTGGCAATGCTGCCAGTCTTTTGGGCACATTACCAGTAGTCAACGATGGGGAGGAGTTTTTCGACGCCATATTTTAGTTAAGTATATTTTTAGGTTTAGCTAGTGAGTAGTTTTTGTGTTAAAGTGTATATGTTTTTAGTATTAGTTATCTAAGTATTTTATACACTGTATATACTTGTATCTATGTAAATAAACATTTTGTAGTATAGAAAGAATTGCTAAGTAAACAAGATTATAAGCATAAAAGATAAAGATAAAGATAAAGATATATTTATTTCTGAGTATATGGTACATTAAGATAATCACACTTTAATTTTCCCACTGCTGGGACACAGGTCTCCTCTCTGTGAGACTTGTGACGCTTGAATCTATAACTTATCCAATATGTGGTACCCAGTATATGGTATTTGGGACAGGGTGGAAAATCCCGTATCCTCTATGGGACGGATGTTCTCTTTTGGGCAACTGCCCGAAGGTTGTAGTCGAGCTATTGTACCTTTATGTCCAAATCACGCGGAGATCTTTGATAGCTCGATGCAGGATTTGCGTTAGGTTATTTTTAACCCCCGCCGGAAAAAGAGGGGAGTTATAAGTTTCACGTGTGTTGCTGTGTATCTGTGTGTCTGTGTGTCTGTCTGTGGCATCATAGCGCCTTTTTTTATTTTTTTTATTTATATACAGGCTCGCGTTTGACCACTATCTCGCCTGATGGTATGTGATGATGTGGTCGACGGTGAAGCACGCTTGCCTAGAAGTAACCTATTCACTCTTGACTTAAAGACCCCAAGGTTGTAGCTATCAGGAAACAAAGACTCCGGTAGGGAATTCCACTCCTTAGCTGTGCGTACAATGAAAGTATTCGCAAAACACTTTGTACGTATAGGTGGGATGTCCACCATGTACCGGTGGCGCATTGCCGTACGTCTTGTTGTCCGGTGATGAAAAGGGCTAGGTGGAATCAAAATGTGCAGTTCCATCGCACACTCCCAGAAATGTAACCGATAAAAACCGACAGACTGGCCACTTGGCGTCGATGTTCAAGGCTCTGGAGCTTTGAGGCGACCAGTGCATCGTTACCGATAAGCCTCTTGGCCCGTTTGTCAATCGACTCAAGTGCATCAAGTTGATATTTGGCAGATCCGCAGCCTCAACGGATGAACCGATTTTGATGTAGTTTTTTTATTTGAAAGGTGATTTTGTCCAGAGTGTTCTTAGTTATGTTTGAATAAAATCGGTTCAGCCGTTCAAAAGTTATTAACAAGTAAAATTTGAAAATTTAAAATCTCCCGACACAATTATCTTGCGAAAACACCCCGATTCAAACAGCAAAACGCCCATAACTTTTGAACGGCTGAATCGATTTTATTCAAACATAGCTAAGAACACTCTCGACAAAATAACCTTTCAAACAAAAAAAAACTAAATCAAAATCGGTTCATCCGTTTAGGCGCTATGATGCCACAGACAGACACACAGATACACAGCAACACACGTGAAACTTATAACACCCGTCTTTTTCCGGCGGGGGTTAAAAAGCAAAAAGCATGTTCATTTTATTTTTATTTTTATTAAAACAAAATCGTAGTTTGTATAAGGCATTGGCAGTGTAGATGTCGCTACATATATCTTAAGTCTTAAAAATTCTGTCCGTTCTTAAATGTAGTCTCAACCATTTGGATTTTTTCCGACCAGTATGTAGCTACTCGGTCAGTTCTCGCTACGTTCATTAAGGTTACACTAGTCGATCATTCCTCCACACAAACGTAGTCTGACAATTACGCCACTGTTTGATGATGTACGTTCTAAATAAAAAATGATATAAATTTTTCTCATTATTATCTAGCCCTGTATGGAAACAAAAAAGTAAAAAAGAAAATGATTTGAAAGTTATAAGCGTCAAAAATTCCATATTCATCACTAATTTTAACGCATCTTTGGGCGCAAATAAATACCATAAGAAGAAGGAAAATAAAATTCCATATTCATCACTAATTTTAACGCATCTTTGGGCGCAAATAAATACCATAAGAAGAAGGAAAATTGCAAAACGGCCACCATACAGGGATAGAATAGTAGTTCAACAATGCAAATGAATTTTGAAAATATACATTTAGTCGTTTTTCATGAAATCTAGACACCCAAAGGTCTGTTTATAAAATTTCGCGCGCTCGTTTTCGTCCTGCATCATCATCCATTTCGCTACAAACGTGCAAAAGTGCTAATTCGTACGCGAATTAGCTTCTTACTCATAGTTGCTCATCACAGCAACTATCTCTTTCGCATGTGTTGTCGGATGAGATAGCATGCATTTTATCCCGCGCACAAAATAGTTTGTGCCGTCAACTAGAGTAACCTTAAATGCTTTACACACCATTATCGACACCCATTTAAGTACTATTTTATATTGTACTATGAACTTCTCGTTCGGTTCGTTTTCTCAATATTAATGTCGATTGCAACCCGTCCTTTCTCTCGGGTTCAATAGCTCTGCTAAACTTTGACATTTAAACTATCGAATGTCGTTTAGACTGTCTTCTGGTCTTCGATATAAACGCCCGATTTCTGAATGCTGTCTGTTTAAGACTTATTTATTTATTATATGCTTTATTGTATGTACACCAAGTTAAAACATAGAGAAGGAAACTTAAAACTAAAATACATACAACGAGCGGCCTTATCGCTTACCGCGATCCCTTCCAGGCAACCTGGAATGGACAGTGATAGCCTGGACATGAAATGGGGTTGACATTGGTGTAACACTTTAAATATACAATATTATTAAAACAGGTACACAAATACATACATATGTTATATAATAGATACATAAATACAAACATACATAACTGAATGAGACTTAGGTACATAGATACTTCACGTATTTCGAAACTGTACTAATTTCCGATATAGATCTGTCTTTAAAACTTACTTACTTATTTTAAATGTTTTTATTTCTCTCTTTTTATTTGTAGTACCCTATCACTAAAAAGAAAGCAATTTCTATAGTAAGGTAACTAAAGTATTGACAAAATGCCCATCTATACCAATATTATAAATAGGAAAGATTTTTTTGTTTGTTTGTACCGAATAGGCTCCGAAACTACTGGACCGATTTAAACAATTCTTTCACCAATAGGAAGCTACATTATTCCTGAGTGACATAGGCTATTTTTTAATCCCGAAAACGGGTCCTGTGGGGTGGTCCACGGGAGCGAAGCCGCTGGGAACAGCTAGTACAAAATAATTTACACATTCGTTTTGTTTGTCGCTAAGGAGTTCGGTTGTAGTTCCATATCTTGAAAACTGCTGAACCTTTTGATGACACTAACACTGTTCCCTGAGTTGAAAGATCCCTAATCCATTAAAAATAATGATCACGATCCGATAATTAGTTTCGGAGAAATGCGTGGACAAACATATACTTATGAAATTTGACACACATATTTAGAAGCCCATATAGAGTAACATATGTAAATATTGTGCAATAACAACAATATTACATACATACGTGTCGATTTGATAACCTCCTTTTTGAAGTCGGTAAAAATAGAGCAATAGCCGAACTATGGCGACAGACCGTCCAGCAATCCCTAGCCTCATTTCTTCCCGTTTGCAACCATGTCTTGATCCCATTCTTTGCACAGGCATAATAATATGAAGGTTACGGGGTTAACAGGAACCCATATGATAAGTATACATATAGCGATTTTGGTATTTGCATCAATAATGCAATCATTTGCACTCAGAAAGTATCATGTGGTGAAGTGGATCTGATGAAGAAGACCACAATAGAGTTCCAGTGAACGACGAAATAAAACAATGTACCAGGCCCCTCAGAAAGTATTGCGAAAAAAAGTTTTTATATATGGGAGACTGGCCAGTTATAATGTTTTTCGAAAATATGATTATTTATAAGTAAAAATAAGTAAGTTCCAATTTCAAAATTTCCCTCCACATTTTTTGCGAGTTAATTCAAAGTATTGTGTCTCACTGAAATATGGATCTGCGCCGGGAACATTTTAGAGCTATGATTTTATACGATTTCAAGTGTCGCCTGAAACCGGATGAATCGTACGATAGACTTCAAATGGCATTCATGGATGAAGGCCCTTCCAAGGCAACCGTGTATCGTTGGTATAACGAATTCAAGCGCGGTCGACCAACTTTGGGGGATGACGAAAGAAGCGGTCGCCCTTTGACGGCTGTTACCGAAGAAAACGTGCTAGCAGTGAAAAATTTAATCCAAGACAATAGGCGAATTACATATCAGGAGATTCAACACATATTGAAGATTGGATCGGGAAGCGTTCACGAGATTCTACACAGCCATCTTCGCGTGAGGAGGATAGTATCACGCTGGGTGCCGCACAACCTCACCGATGCTCAGAAGCAGGCCCGGGTGGAATGGTGCCGTGATATGCTTAACAAATTTGAAGCAGGCTCGTCTCGGCGTGTTTACGACATCGTTACAGGTGATGAGTCCTGGATTTATCAATACGACCCAGAAACCAAGCGCCAGTCGACTGTTTGGGTGTTTCAAAATGAGCCAACGCCTACCAAAGTGAAGCGATCTAGAAGCGGGGGTTAGATTTTGATCGCTAGCTTTTTTAATTTGACTGGCCACTTGGTATCAATTCCCTTACGGGATCAAAGAAGCATTAATGCCGAATGGTATACTACCAAATGTTTGCCAGAAGTTTTCTCTGTTATAAGCAACAAGCGACCAAACACAGGGCTCCGCGGGCTACTGCTCCACCACGACAATGCACCTGCGCACACCGCACTCAAAACGAGGGACTTCCTGGACAGCACGCCAGTCAAACTCCTGGGTCACCCTCCTTACAGCCCTGATCTAGCACCGTGTGACTTCTTTTTATTCCCAAAAATAAAAAAATCAGCTCAAAGGGATACAATTTTCGTCGCCGGAAGATGCGCTGGCTGCGTTCGAGCAGGCTGTAAACGAGGTGTCTGCGGCGGACTGGAAAAAGTGTTTTGAAAACTGGTTTAGGCGCATGAATCTTTGTATAGAGGCTGGTGGAAAGTACTTTGAAAAGATTTAATAAAAATATATGTACGTATAGAACAATTTTTTTTAGTTTCGCAAAACTTTCTGAGTGTCCCACGTATCTTAGTCGTGTTTGGGCTTATTGGCATCGTCATGAGATGTACTTTGGATATAAATGATTTTCATGTTAATTGGAGGTACCTATCAAAACTAAAAAGAGGAAAATAAAAACTTTTTAACAAAAAATCAAACCGACTTCCAAAACAAAACACTACAAAGCGAAAATAGTTATTTGTTATACAAGAGTGCAAAGTTGCTTTTTAACTGCGTGTTCAATTTTGATGACCGAGCAAGCGAAGGATTCTAAAATTGAATCACGAGCGCAGCGAGTGATTCAAAATTAGAATCCTGAGCGTTAGCGAGGGAATCAAAAGAGTACGAGGTGAAAAATCTTTGCACTCGAGTGCAACACGTAACTTTTCATTCCACCTCAGCGAGGAAATGACTAAATGCAAAAAAAAAACGTTTACAATCACAAGATAGGTACACTTTTATTTCAGTTTAGGTATTAATTACTACATTATGACAGGTAAGTATTACAGAATAATCTTTAAATTATAACAAAATAATACTAAGGTATAATTAAGAAAATTTTAAAGTAACGTTGCTACAGTTATTTAAATTGAGTGTAATATTTTTGTTTGGTACTGTAATATTGGTGTTAGTCACTTGTGTACTGTTTTTCGGTAAACTATCTGTCATACTTAATAGTTGTACCGATTCATCGGATTCCCTTGGCGTGAATGTTGGAGAGAGAGGGAGATGGTTAGAACCGCGTACAAAGCAAATTGAACAAAGAACACCAAGAAGGTTCCGAGTCTGAGTTTTTAACAAATTAAAAAAAAGTTGTATGATATATTCGGCACCATAGAGGTAGCAGTAAATAGGTTTAATGTTTTTTTTAATTCACAAACTTAGTGCAAACGATGTTCTAAATTCAATTTACTTTATCCTCTAGTGAATAAAAACGGCTTTTCCACTCAGATATTGAAGATTAAAAATACTCTTTCCGAGATGGTGGGATGAAAATTACTTTCTTTTCCGAAGTCGGTGTCGAATAACGAAAAACAATGTGTGCAAAAGACGCCTTCTTTTGAAAAGAAAGTAATTTTTCGCTTTGTAGTGTTTTGTTCTGGAAGTAGGTTAGATTTTTTGTTAAAAAGTGTTTTCTTAGCCTTGAATGTCCTTCTGATGGGCAAAGGTCTCTAGCGTAGTCTGTAACATCATGCAGCCGGGAAAAACCATCTTGGCTACATGCTTCTTGCATCTTGCCTACCATCCTTACCTGGTTGCCAAACATCGTGCATAATGCGCACAGCGAATGAGTGGAACTCACTACCTGCGTCTGTGTTTCCGAAAGCATACAACCGATCTATAGCGATCAAACGCTTGATGTCATAAAAGTCGGAATTACCTGCAGTGTAGGTATGGTAGGTCCTACACAATCGTTTGCTAATCGCTAGCTGTTTGTCAAATGCACTTATTTAAAAAAAAACCGCCAACAACTCTAAAAGTTTTGTATTGAAGACGAATTATTGCGCAAAAATCGCTATCGTTTTGCTCTTGCAGAAGATACGTAATAAAGCTGCCGAATCTTTTCAAACTTAGGAGTGAACAGGCTTCTTCTGGGTAAGCTCACTCCATCGTAGACTCTGTCTCTGTCACCTCAGACCTAGACTTGAGTCAGGAGCAAACTCATCTCAAATAAAAAAAAAAATAGATATTTTTTTTAACATTTTACCAATTTCGATAGCGACGTTTCTGTTGATAGAATGTCACTTTAGGGCCTCTGATGAATAATAAACAAAGCGCATAATTTTAATTTCCTTAACCGTTGTCCAATACCTTGACGTAGATAGTTTAACCATGAATACTATACTCATGTCATTAACCGCATACACTCGTACTTCTTCTTCAATTATTCACGAAAATCGATTGCTTGATGGTATTATAACTGAATGACAGAACGTCAATAATTGGTTTCTTTTGACCTTTAGACAGGGCCTTTAAGAATTGTGCAGTAGGTGTATTGAAGGAAATCCTACTACTATTAAAAACGTGAAAGTTTGTGTGGATGTATGGATGTTTGTTACCTACTCTTTCACGCAAAAACTACTGGAATTTGATGCAACTTTACAGAATTATAGCTGGGCGTAGATTCCATTGGACGCACGGTTGGCGCAGTGGTTGAGTGATTGACTGCTGCGCTACGTGTCGCGGGTTCGATTCCCGCACGGAACAAATATTTGTATGATCTACAGATAGTTGTTCCGGCTCTGGGTGTTGTGTATGTGAGTTTATATGTTTGTAAACGCACCCACGATACAGGAAGAAATTCCTAGTGCGGGGCAAAGCTTAAAAAAAAAAAAAAAATCTTACTAACTTCTGCCCGCGGCTTCGCCCGTGTTCAAAGTTATAAAAAAAGAAAAAATATCGCCACCAAACTTTACTTTCTTTTTTATATATATGGAATATAGATACATATAAAATAATAACACATCAATATCAATTTTCACACTTAAACCGCTGAGCCGATTTAGATGAAATTTGGTATGGAAATCGTTTGACACCCTGGGAAGGATATAGGCTGCGTTTTGATTTAAAAAAAAGAAGTACTACCTACTTGAACTTGACTTAGAAGACACCACATTCGTCCTTATAGGAGAATTGTGGTGTCTTCATATCTCTAACGTTGACATAAAAAAGCTGGAACTATTTTTCGTTCCATAATTTAAACTGTCTTAAGGCCTCCAAGTTAGATTGCTAACGGTCCTCCTTCGTCATAGTTCTTAGCCGCTACCGGGTTCTCTGAGAGCCATGACAAATACTAGATTAGCTATGGAACCGGCGGAATCGATCCGTAACAGCTTTTATTAAGTTCCACTACGTTAGAGAAATCCCTTAACTGTATCGTTGCAGATATTATTTGAGAATTCACGTGAATCTAAAGTTGTATTATAAAATTGTTTGTTATTATTTTGTAGAAAATCTCTGGCACTACTAATTCGCTTACGAAAAGTTTCTCACTTATAGAATGCTTTGGAATTACTTTCCAGACTTTAATCCACCTCTGTGCCCAATTTCATCCAGATAGACCGACGTAAAAAAGGGAGATTGTGCTTTTAACGAGTCTTTACAGACATACGAGTAAGATCTAAGTGTTTATTACTTTCATTGTGCGTACAGCTAAGGAGTGGGATTATCTGCCGGAGTCTGTGTTTCCCGATAGCTATAACCTAGGGGTTTTTAAGTCAAGAGTGAATAGGTTACTTCTAGGCAAGCGTGCTTCACCGACCACATCATCGCTTACCATCAGGTGAGATAGTGGTCAAGCGCAAGCCTATAGAGTAGTCATTTTTTGTAGTTTAACGTCATGCCATAGTTATACCATATACCATAGTTGCCTGTATGACGTTAAACTACAAAAAAAAAATATACGTATATGCGTGAAAAATGTTATTGAAACAGTCACCCGCACCATTCTACAGCGCAAAGAGTGTAGGGGTATTTAAGTCAAGAGTTAAGACGACGACTAACGCCAACGACCTTGAGGGAACAAAACGCACACTCGTTTCACACCCGCGCGACCCGAAATTTAGTAGTTTTTTGTACTTTCCTTATTATTCTATGACTTTAAAAAAAAAGCTTCAGATCTAAATGTAGATAATTAAATTGTCTTTGAGATGGTGTCGATTTCATTAAAATACGCCCAGCGGTTTTGGTGTGATTGTCGTGTTTTTGTCCGTTTTAGACATAAATTTACAAATTAATTACACTATGTTATACGAATAAAACTCAAATTCTGCTCAAATGAAATTAATAAAAAAATGGTCTAATATAACATATATTTTTTCAAAAAATTACGACTAGTCGTTAAGACGTGATTCTCATTTTAAAATCAGCTACTCAAGGGAATCGGCGCCTTAATAGGTTAGCTTCTGGGCAAGGTTGCTTCACCGTCGAACACATCATCGCTTACCATCAGGTGAGATAGTGGTCAAGCGCGTGCCTATCTATAATAAAAAAGCTCTATCCACAGACATAAATCTCGTTACTAGATAACGCAAGTCCCTCTATCTGTAGAAAACCAAGCGTGCCACTTTTTCACACACAATTTATAAACAATTTTACTTAACCATGAAGGAAAATATTGCCATTGCCTCGGCCACCTTTTTTCCGTACAGTTTTACAGCTCAATATAGCATATTTAGGCATTTTTTTAGATTTCGGTGGATGTCCGCTGCCGATAAGGCTAAATGTAACAGCTCAAAGTACGATTATTCGTCGTATTTTTACTGCCTTTTTGACACGTGAAGTACTCATACAATCGCGTCATCTAGTTAGATTTATATCTGTTGTTCTATGTCTATCTACAGGATGAGTTTTTTGAATGGTCGTGAATTACCCGTGACTGCGAGAAGAACCCGATTTTGATGACATCTAAAACAGCATCATTGGATTTTTGAAAATTCAATTTTCCTAGCCAGTAAACGAACTGAACCCGTTGATTATGAAAAAAAACACGCTGTATTATTACACCATCGCTAAAAAGGATCAAATTCTGTCTGTATGTAAACCTATTTTCTTTAACAAAATCCTTTTTTTCCTATGTCATAGGCTTTTTTTTCCCGGGAAAATTCTCGGTTCCTGTGATCTAAACCACGAGAGGTTAGCAAATGCGAAAAGTTAAAGCAATTCAAGGTCACGGTTTCTAAATATACTGCTTCGAAAAATTTATTTCGTCGGTGCAATTTTGTTGGAAAATGTTTTCAGACTGCCAAAAATTTCTTCGAAGTCGGTCATTGTGCACGCAATGAAATGTTAAAAGTAGTAATTGATTCGAGAATATTAATGTGGAATTAAGTAAAGAGCTCTTTACATACTTATTTTTTTCAATTGTTTGGTAATAAAGAGCTTTCTTGGTATATTATTTGCCTTCCAAGCATACACATACAGAAAATAGGCATTTGCCGGGCTCGCTTGGTACATCATCCCGATCGTACACCTCATCAATCCCTTTCCATCAGGTGACTCAATTTTGCCTCGTCAAGAGCTGGCACATCATAATACTACTCTAAGAGATACAAGGTGCATCTCAACTCAACCCAACTCATAGCTTTCATTTTATAATACACTTTTAAATTGCCGAGATGTCGATCGGTCAGAAAGATGAAACTATTTATTGATTTATGTTCACACAAAAACACTTTACAGAGAAAATAAATAATACATATTGAAGAGCACAAAGGTACTGCTTATTTCATTAGAAATTTCTTCCAGCAGACCTGCGACGGGAATGTTGGATGATAAACGAAGACACATTGTGTAGAAAGAATATCATCTGCCTAGCCTTTTCCCAACTCCATACGTTGTGGGTCAACTCCATACGTTGACCCACATTCAGTGTTTCGTTCTATTTTGTTTGTTATTTACATATTATTCTATTTTATTTTATTATATAAGTCCTGTTTCCGTTAGTGTGTCCGTGGCATCAACAGTAGGCCCTATCAGAATATCAGCGCAGCGTTATTACTTTTTTGGATATCGCTGCACATGCTGAGATAGGAGCCTTTTTGGTCTCGCACAGGGTTTTTATTTTATTATTGTTTAAGTGTATGCTTATTTTCTCGTGTCTCCTGTGCGGGTCACTAATAAATATTTTTCTTTCTTTCTTTCTTTCAACTCTGTTGGGTTCGGCTTCCAGTCTAACCGGATTCAGCTGAGTACCAGTGTTTTACATGGAGCGACTGCCTATCTGACCTCCACAACCCAGTAACTGGGTAACACGGTACCCCTTGGCTAGACTGGTGTCAGATCTCAAGCGTCTGACTATTCGTAACGACTGTCAAAGATCTTCAAATGACCGCCGGGACCAACGGCTTAACGTGCTTTCCGAGGCACGGAGGAAACTCGGTATCCATGGTTACTCTTTAAAAAAATGGTTTGGTTTTACAATATTTCCTTGTTACAGCATTAGTACTTAGATATGTGGGGACAACTAAACGTAGGCCCGACAATAAGTCGTAAGACAAACAAAAACAAAAAAAAGATTACATATTATTTAAACAAAAGAAAATAAAACGAGTTAAAAAGTTAACAAATGTTAACAAGCATCTAGAAGGCCTACAATGTTCACACATTTACAAAACAATCGGTAAAGGAATCTATACAAAAGTAAAATAAAAAAAGACTAAATCTAACATGTGGCACAAATATTGTTATCAGTGCTGTAACTATTCTTAGCAAAGGGCTATGAAGATGATTGAAAACCATTGTAAGAAGACTAATTAAAAGAAGGAAAAAAAAAACTTTACACCAATGTATCGATATCTGCTTCGATCGATAGACCATATCATCCATTTCTATTCAAATCTTCGCTATCGAACCACGGAAGGTCATGCGTGGCAGACAAGATACATATTGACATTGTTTGTAGATGCAAAAAGTGTGACTGTGTGAGCTAACACTACTGACAAAATCAATCAATCAATCTGCCTAGCCGTTGCCTGACTATGTTGGGTCGGCTTCCAGTCTTACCGGATTCAGCTGAGTACCAGTGTTTTACATGGAGCGACTGCCTATCTGACCTCCACAACCCAGTAACTGGGTAACACGGTACCCCTTGGCAAGACTGGTGTCAGATCTCAAGCTTCTGACTACTCTTTACGACTGTCAAACATCTTCAAATGACAGCCGGGACCAACGGCTTAACGTGCTTTCCGAGGCACGGAGGAAACTCGGTATATTAAAATGGTCACCCATCCACGGACCGACCTCGTCAAGCGTTGCTTAACCTTAAAGATCGACCCGTGCGGCTGTTATTATTTAGCCACGAGCTCCGTGTAGAACGAACAAGGAAACTTAAAATAGACAAAAATAACTTAACTAATCATATATAAATTACACATATACCTTAACTTAATAAACATAGAAAAAAAAATACATACATTACTTAATACGTGGGACACTCAGAAAGTTTTGCGAAACTAAAAAAAATTGTTCTATACGTACATATATTTTTATTAAATCTTTTCAAAGTACTTTCCACCAGCCTCTATACAAAGATTCATGCGCCTAAACCAGTTTTCAAAACACTTTTTCCAGTCCGCCGCAGACACCTCGTTTACAGCCTGCTCGAACGCAGCCAGCGCATCTTCCTGCGACGAAAATTGTATCCCTTTGAGCTGATTTTTTATTTTTGGGAATAAAAAGAAGTTACACGGTGCTAGATCAGGGCTGTAAGGAGGGTGACCCAGGAGTTTGACTGGCGTGCTGTCCAGGAAGTCCCTCGTTTTGAGTGCGGTGTGCGCAGGTGCATTGTCGTGGTGGAGCAGTAGCCCGCGGAGCCCTGTGTTTGGTCGCTTGTTGCTTATAACAGAGAAAACTTCTGGCAAACATTTGGTAGTATACCATTCGGCATTAATGCTTCTTTGATCCCGTAAGGGAATTGATACCAAGTGGCCAGTCAAATTAAAAAAGCTAGCGATCAAAATCTTACCCCCGCTTCTAGATCGCTTCACTTTGGTAGGCGTTGGCTCATTTTGAAACACCCAAACAGTCGACTGGCGCTTGGTTTCTGGGTCGTATTGATAAATCCAGGACTCATCACCTGTAACGATGTTGTAAACACGCCGAGACGAGCCTGCTTCAAATTTGTTAAGCATATCACGGCACTATTCCACCCGGGCCTGCTTCTGAGCATCGGTGAGGTTGTGCGGCACCCAGCGTGATACTATCCTCCTCACGCGAAGATGGCTGTGTAGAATCTCGTGAACGCTTCCCGATCCAATCTTCAATATGTGTTGAATCTCCTGATATGTAATTCGCCTATTGTCTTGGATTAAATTTTTCACTGCTAGCACGTTTTCTTCGGTAACAGCCGTCAAAGGGCGACCGCTTCTTTCGTCATCCCCCAAAGTTGGTCGACCGCGCTTGAATTCGTTATACCAACGATACACGGTTGCCTTGGAAGGGCCTTCATCCATGAATGCCATTTGAAGTCTATCGTACGATTCATCCGGTTTCAGGCGACACTTGAAATCGTATAAAATCATAGCTCTAAAATGTTCCCGGCGCAGATCCATATTTCAGTGAGACACAATACTTTGAATTAACTCGCAAAAAATGTGGAGGGAAATTTTGAAATTGGAACTTACTTATTTTTACTTATAAATAATCATATTTTCGAAAAACATTATAACTGGCCAGTCTCCCATATATAAAAACTTTTTTTCGCAATACTTTCTGAGGGGCCTGGTATATAAAATTACAAGATGGTGGAGAGATAATGTTCTTTGACTTGTTTTGAAAACTTGAAACTAGTTGCACGTTCAGCGTAGATCTCTGTGGAGAAGAACGTGCATAGACCTCATCCATCCCATCAGGTTTGATAGACGTCAAGACCTGGCCCATCACGAAATACCTAAAAACTATACGGAAATACCTTTCTACGAGGTGAACAATAATAAAACTAGACTTCAGTACACAGAGGTGAAAACGTCTGTCCAGACTAGATTGACATTTCCAAAACGTCTTGGCTCCTCTCCAAATATGTTCGGTTCGGGGCGGTGTCGACTTTCAGTTCAATAACCTTACATAATGCATATATTGGTCATTATGGCTCCAGCATTTGTGGTTGAGATCTTTATGATATCGGAAGAAAAAAATATTTGATTAAAATGGGAGCAATGATGATACTTATTGGTAGATTGTGCGATATCATCAAGCTTGAAATATTACAGTAATTTTTGGAACGGTAATCCGAAGATTTTTAGATCTTTAAATGAATCTTCCGCTTGACCTTCTAAACCACTGCTTTAGTAAGGGATATGTATGCTCGAGAAGAGCCCACTTGGTCTGGCGTGCTCTGGGCATTGTTCATTTATTTACACTTAATCATTAAAAGTTGAAGAATAATATCAGACAAACTTCTTCATCGTTACCAATGGATGAATCGTAAAATCACACTCGTTTTACCCGACTGCCGAAGGAGGGTAATGTGTTTATCAGTCTGTGTATGTATGTATGTTTGTTCCTATATGGCGTTCTAGAGACCAAATGCCCGAATTGACCGATTTTGATGATTCTTATGTCAATCGATTCGTCTTAACCCTGCGAGTGTCACTGGCTACATTAAAATTGGAAATGAAAAAAATGGTGGCATTTGGACCCCATTTTGTGGGGAATAAAAAATTTTGCTTCTAAACTCATCGTGTGGGGTATCAAATATAGGTAATAAAGGGTTTTAAGAGGTGATTTCAAAAATATATAACACTTATATGTTTAAATGTTTTCGAAAAATAAATAACTAAAAAGTTGTAAATAAAAAAAAGTTAATTTAAAAAATCTAAAAATCCGACTGCTTAAAAAGCGAATTAAAACGGTTTCCGAATTCAGTTTTGGGAGTTAGAATGCGAAAAAGAAATACTCAAACTTCAAATTCTTTATTTAGAAATCGGGGCATAGAATAAAATATCAAAAAAATATAAAACCCGACTGCTTAAAAATCGAACTAAAAAGAGGTAAACAACAAGAAAATCATGTTGTGCAGTCGGAGGATACATCTGGTTTTTGTCAGCCAACTCGCGAATATGTATCCTCCGACTGCACAACATGATTTTCTTCTTGTTTACCTCTTCTTCTTCCATACCGTCCTGTCTTGTCATGCTATCAATGACTCCCTTTTCCTTCATAACACTCCTATGTGGTAAAAGATGGATGGACTGTGTGCCATCCATCTTTTCTTTGGCCTCTCCCTCTCTATCCATCCACATTTATATTCATAACTCTTTTAGTGGCATGCGTTTCAACCAGGACAAACGATTTCCTTTCAACTTTTCTGTCACTGGCGGCATTTTCAAACTTCCTCTAATATACTCATTTCTTACTTTATCCAATCTCGTCACGCTGCACATCCATCTCAACATTCTTCTTTTGTTTTGCTTATTCTCAAAAATATGTCATTCTAAAGAAAAAATGCCGCTGTGAACATACACATAGATTTACCATATAATCTTGAGATAACCCAAAAAGGCATATGTAATAGATATTTACACTTTGAAGTTATGTAGTTAGTGATAACGATATGCATATATTGCTGATAACCTAATCCTTATTTTTTATCAAGATAGTAAAATTTGAATCTATGGTCGGTTGAGAAAATTGTGGGAACATTTCATTCAACTCGATTTCGGATTCAACTCGGGATGGATGAAATGGCGACAGGTCACTGGAACAACTTGCGACCCACTGATGCCCCTCAGGTTAAAGGGGAAAATTTACAAGTCCGTGATTAGACCTGTCGTACTGTATGGATCAGAATGTTGGGCTGTGAAAAGATTGATGAAAAGAGATTGCATGTAGCACAGATGAGAATGTTGAGATGGATGTGCGGAGTGACGAGAATTAAGTGAGAAATGAGTATATTATTAGAGGAAGTCTGAAAGTGCCGCCAGTGACAGAAAACTTGAAAGGAAACCGTTTGCCCTGGTATGGTCATGTGATGAGGAGGGATGAAACGCATGTTACTAAAAGAGATAACAATATAAATGTGGACGGATGGAGACGGAGAGGAAGGCCAAAGAAAAGATGGATGGACTGTGTGAGTAGTGATATGAAAGAAAAGGACGTCAGTGATAGCGTGACAGGACAGGACGGTATGGAAGAAGAAAACGTGTTGCGCCGATCCCAAGTAACATGGGACAAGGGCAGGAAGATGATGATTTGAAAATAACTTGCGAGTTTAAACCTGGTAAACTTGTAGCGTTAACCCAAGGATTTTTAAAGTGCTTATCAATGTAGGTAAATCTGCTGTCAACTGTTAAGATTGATTCACCAAAAATCCTAAACACCTACATTGATATGTTGGCATAAGATTTGACGGTTGATTTAAAATGCTGCGGCTCCTTGAATTGGTTGCAGCAACTAAATGCAGATAATAAAGACATAAATATATACAAAATTTTAAAACCTAGATCGAAAAAGACGAACGTGGCATGAAAATAGGCGAAAACGGAAAACAGTTTTCAATTACCATTTATTACATCTGACGGAAGAACCAAATATTCAGTCTATCAGCAGATTTGCTTAAGAGACATAGGATTTTAAGATTACTTAGGTTTGTCAAAAACCAGAATCAAGCCTTGCTTGCCTTTTCACCTTTAATATTGCTGGAAAACCTGCAGAACTTGTCTATCCAACACTACCGTGCGGCATTTACTGCGTTCAGCAAAAGTAATTGCTACTTAAATTAAATACAACAAAATAACAAACATACAGAGGAACACAGTCCGCCTCCTTTTTGGTAATTCGGTTATAAAATACAAGAATTGGTATGGGTTACACTTACGTGTTTATGATTTTTTGTTTTATGAATTTCTAGTATGTAACTCTTTTTATACACAATAAATAAAATAAAATAAAAAATATACCTAGTGCATTTTCAAACTTATTTAAAAAAGGATTTAAGGTACCTTACCTTGGAATAAACGCGGCACTGGAAATAGTTATTTATGCTACAAGTGCGGAAGGTAGGTGATTTCCGATGAGTGGCATTTTTATTCACGAGCGAGCGAAGCGAGTGAGTGGATAAATCGACACAAGTCGGAAATCATCTTACGTAGGTGTATCATACAACATTTTACTATGCATTGTGCGAGGAAATAAATAAATTAATAAAATGGCGGGCTTATTCAAGCGCGTTCAGCATATCCACAGATTAACGAATAGTTCCTCGGGCATATCTACTGCGCATGTGCGAATAGCTCAAAATATACGTTCTGCCAAACATATTTAATGAATATTTAAAATTAATTTATTGATCAAAATCTAAATCTAAAGTAATTAAAACTCCTAAAATAAAGTATTAGTTTTATTTTACCTTTTAAATGAATGATAATCTGTACATAACTAATTTTTAAAACTTGTCTCAAATAATAAAAACTCTATGCGTCGGGCTGACGTTGGAGTTAAAAATTAAAAAAGTACAGGAAAGTAAAAAGCACTAGTGAAAAAAAGTGACACTTTCCGCACAGTTTGGCTGTTTGGAAAACGGCAGGCTTATTACGTATCTTTTGCAAGAGCAAAACGATAGCGATTTTTGCGCAATAATTGCTCTTCCATAAAGAAGTTTTAGAGTTGTTAGCGGTTTTTTTTTTAAATAAGTGCATTTGACAAACAGCGAGCGATTAGCAAACGATTGTGTAGGACCTACCATACCTACACTGCAGGTAATGCCGACTTTTATGATATAAAGCGTTTGATTGCTATCGTTTTGCTCTTGCAAAAGATACGTAATAACCCTGCCGCTCTTTTCGAGGACATGCATTGTAAAGTCTGTTCTAGTTCTTTCTGGCAAATAAATATTTTGATTTGATTTAATATTGCTGAAAAACCTGCCGAACTTGTCTGTGCAGCCTACACTACCGTGCCGCATTTAGTACGAACGGCGAACGTAATTATTATCTGACCTAATAATTCCTTTAGCAAAATTATTAAGTGATCCCTTCCTAACGGCTATTAAATTAATTGTTCTCATGAAACTTTTTGATAGTAAAGTTGTTATTTTAGTTAATTATTCGACATTGCCATCCTTATTTTGTCCTCCAGAAGTGAAAAATCTTAATTTGTACTAGCGAAAAGATTGTTGGCATATAAAAGACAAAAGTTAAAGATTTTGTAATGACTTTCCTATAGCAAAGTTTCCCCCTTCGTCCCAGATATTATTACATAGAACCCCCTTTTATGAAAATTATTCCCATTAATCTAAATTTTACCTAAATTTCTGTTTAGTTCTGGCAAAACTGATTCAATTACAAAAAATATTTCTCTGTCGAACAGTGAGAGGAAAAATACATGGTTCTTGTGGTCACGGTAGCTAATTCGCGGGGAAAAGCTTGTCTACAATGTTCTGATTGTCCACGTTATACTTTATAGTACGCATTAATATAACAGCATTGTTCATCGATCAATGAATCTGGGTCGCTAACATACGGCCTCGCTGCGTGCAAGGAATTTAGCCCATAAGTGTGCACAAAACATATTTTCATAATTAAAAACTAACGGATTTTGTCTCTTTCGCAGAACGGTTTGACATCTTCGGAAGCTAAGTTCACGGAAAAAGCTCTTGAAGAGATCAAGGTGAGTATCTTATTTGTAATTTGGTAATATTAAATTTAGAACGAATGTCGAGACTGAGACTAGCGCCATCTATGAGTTTACCTTGCAACGGAGCCCATGAAGTGGTTTCGACGTATGCCACTAGATGACGTGAAACCCAAAGGTGATTGAATGGACAAGGCAGTTCATTGTACAACGCATAGATGGCGCTTTGTATTGTTATTCAATAAAACAAAATACAAAGGTTACTGTAGGTCTTATCAATAAAACTGATAATATTAATTTAAATTCTGGACAGTAGACTTTTTAAGAAGTTCTTGTTGTTCCTAAAAATGTATTTAATTTATTCCGGTCCTTAAGGTTCGTTTGGTCCTCGTGTCCAAAATCTTAGTTCAGCTGTTTTTGCTTATCATAGTCTACCTTTAGTTGTAGTTCTAATAATATTCGATTTTTAAAAACAATAAGAATAAAAAAATGCAACGCCATGCCAGTTAGAATGACATTAGCAAATAGCATAAACCTAACATTGTTTATCTACTCTTTGCATAAAACCTCAAGGAATCGTAAAACCAACATAATTTTTTCATATTTCACAAGTTTTTTTTCCTTGAGTTTGTGTTTTTTTGGTTTTTCACCTCAATTCGGTGCTATTAAGCATTATTTGCGGAGCGAGTTGGGTGGTCCCGTTGAGGGCTCTTCACGCCTTGACGCAGTAACGTACAGTCACGAAATAGAGAGGTGCAGAAGGAACACACTTGATGCCACGAAAATCTATCGAAAAATTCTCCAACTACCACTAAGTTGACCGTGTCTCATGTCTTGTCCCTGTGCGATTGCATGGGAAGGCAAAAGGCGATCAAACCTTTTGCATATATGTCCCGTTTCTCGATGGGGCATCTATCTATCCTAAATGTAATTTACATGGATTAGGCAACTATCCCCTATGTAGGATAGATGTCCCAAAATATATACCTAGAGGCCCGCAAATATCATCGTCTTGGAAATATTAAAGAAAATGTGTTTTACTTTTCATAAATTTGTAGATAAAAAACCAAAGCATTTTGCTTTATAACCCCCGCCGACACAAGAGGGGTGTTATAAGTTTCACGTATGTTGCTGTGTATCTGTGTGTCTGTCTGTGGCATCATAGCGTCCAACCGGGTGAACCGATTTTGATTTTGTTTTTTTTTTGTTTGAAAGTTGACTTAATCGAGAGTGTTCTTAGCTATGTTTGAATAAAATCGGTTCAGCCGTTCAAAAGTTATGGGTGTTTTACTGTTTAAATCGGAGTGTTTTCGCAAGATATCGTGTCTTAATTAAGTGTTCAATAGATTGCCGATCGAAGCGTATCTACTATGCGAAGCGTATTTAGCATGAAATAAAAATGTGTCGGGGGTTTTTTAAATTTAGAAATTTTACTTGTTGAGAGATTATAGTGATTTCAAAAAGTGTGCGTTTGTGTTTGATTTCATCACATGTACATCTTGATCAAGGTTAAGACCGTTTTCAATTTCTTAGCAGTTAAAAGACAAGTAGATTTCGAAAGGACTAAAATATTTTGGACCTAAAGAGTGGTGGGAAAGTCGTCAATATAAAATGTCAAGTGACTATGATGACCTTGCCTTGCACCTCCGAACATCCGCTTTTTTATTTTATATATCCTATACTGTGAATCCTGTCCCAATGCTGGGCAAAACAAAAGTCCATTTTTTTTTTCTTAGCCTCGCAATATTTGGTCCTTCGATCACTGTCTTCGATGTGACAGCACTTAGAGTTAGCATCGACGTCGTTGTTGTTGATGCGAAACGCCTACGGAGCGTGCTAGGTGACGCGGCGAATTATTTCTAGTTGCTTTTTACTATTTCAGTGACTATTTGTTGTGTTTAGAATAATAGTTGGAACAAAGAGCTGTGAAATTGTTAACCTGCGTACAGCTAAGTAGTGGAATTCCCCGCTGGAGGTTGAAACTGGAGGTCGTTATATCAAGAGTTACCTATTCAAGGTTACTTCTAGGCAAGCGTGCTTCACCGTTGACCACATCATCCCTCACCATCAATTGAAATGCGAGCCTGGCATTGATAAAATAAAATAAAACTTCAATGATGAAGTTAGTCCTTTCAAGACAAACAAAAATCTCATCGGTAAGTGCCAAGTGGCACCCGGCACCGATAACCAAAAAGTTTGGAAATCAGTTATGGTATTAAGACGGTACCCTGACCAAAAAATCGGCATGAGATATGAGCATTCCTATTGGTCTAGCGGCACTGGTGGCGCATGAATTTATTACAGTAGTGAATACGCCCAGATTTCAGAATAAAATCTTTATAAAATCGAATATTGGTCTTTTGAAAAAAATAATTCTACAAAAATGTTCGTTATTAAATTGTCTATCCATTAGTGTTAGTACAAAAAATAATTAATGAACACTTTACGAGGAGATGCATAATATCAATAATTATTTCTCATTTTTATGTTTTTTTGGAAGGAGATTAGTGAAATATATACAACATTTAAAAAAAAACTAAATCTACCATTTTAGAATCAATGTTATGTAGAAATTTAATGTATTTTTATTAATTGATATTTCTTTTTAAATAACGAGTAGATAGCTCCTAAAAACAGCACAAAAAACGGCATGCGCGGCGTTTTGCTCGGGGTACCGCCTTAACATGTGATGCGAAGGAATGAGGAACATGTCGCGAGGAAAGTTCGGAATTCAAATATGGAGAGTAGTTATTCAAATAAATAGAGAAAGAAAAAATCTGCTATCGCTGCAAACCAGTGCTGTGGCCATTTTTTTATTTTTGCCTTGCCTGGTGCGAATAAAAACTTCTTACTTTTTATGTCAATGTATGGATTGTGAAAAAGATGATTAAGACTAAAAAGGAGGTGAACATTGAGATGAGGGCAAATATAAATCTATAGAAGAAGAATACAAGCTGCGCCTACGCCGATCCAAAATAAATTGGGATAAGAATAGGAAAATGATGATTTAAATTCAGAATCAATAATTTATCTGTATAAAGTGCTTGTAAAAAATGGTGATCCTTTATTATTCAAATGACGGTCCTACCTCTCTCCATAGTTAAATTCAAACGCACAAAAACAAAACGCAAACCGGAATAACTTATACCAACTTGCAAATTTGAAAAAGGGAGCAGATCCAGATAGCGTTTGATTTTCATACCCGTACGCACACGTTGGATTATAAAATCAGCGCGAGTGAATAAAACGGAACGCATCGATTTAACTCAAACGTGGCAACTTCGCACATTCAACGGTTTGACGGAGCCGGCTGTCGTACACACCGTAGTGTAACATTGGTTTACCCGTAAAACGGAAAATGGTACTAGTCAAGGGTTACACAAGAACACAAGTGAACTTTTGTGCGTAGATATCCCTGATGTTCTTTCTATTCATGATCTTCAATCATCATCTTCCTGTCCATGTCCCTTGTTACTTGGGTCGGACCAACACGTTGCGTATTTCCATTCTTCGCTATTAGTCAAGGTCATTCCCACACACTCAAAATAACCTTACTCTAACTAAGAGCTTATGGTCACCCCAGGTGTCAGGCGTCACGCTATCGTTCAAGCATTTTTCTTTTATTATGATCTTTATTGTCCATTTTCTTATTGACTGTATTTTTTAATATTTTTATAAAACACATAAAAAAATAGAGGCCTACCCGTATCGGGAACAGGGTCCAACCTACCGGCTACCGGCGGTTAAGGCTCCAGAGAAAGGAACCTACTAACAATACGAGCCGTGTGCAGAAGTACTGCTTTCTGAATCAAGCCCTAGTCCACCCGCCTAACGAGATCCAATTATGATTATAATTAGTACCTTTTATTTGGTTCTCGTATCCCTCTACGTCCAGTGAATAAATGAGTGAAAAATATAAATGTTGATCATTTATATTTTTCATTCTTTTAATAACCGTGTTTCATCCCTTCTCGTTACATCTGATGCTCACTAATAAATTATATTATTTTATTATAAAACGATGTTTTACGAAATTCAGCTTGATTGGTTTGTTAAGAAATTTAAGAAAAACATTTAATTATCGTGGTAATTAGTACCTTCTTATGTTATTGACGTTATTTCCATTTAGTATAACTATTCTTTTTTAGACACGGTAATATGAGTTTTCTAACGTCCTTCAAACTTTTATTAGCACAGTAATGTAAAATTGATTATTGACAGATCAAAAATACCTACCCAAGTTTTGTGGCTATTTATCCTTATACTAATTATGACTATTAACACAAGTGCGAGTGTCAATTCAATCTTGTGAGTGTTTTTGTACATCTATCTGATATTTGGTGTTATCATTGAATCTGTAATTTCTATAAACATCAATATCTTCTAATAGGATAGATACCTACATCTTGATTTTTGCAACAATTTGACATGGTCCTTCGATCCGTAAATAAAAAATAAACTTATTGTAAAATAAATTAAAATGGTCCTTCGGTCCGTTACACCTGTTGAATTGACGCAGAAAAATAAAGTAATTCCATCAAAATATTTCAGTTTAGTTGCATCACATAAATAAAATGGAATAATGATTTATTTGCACAGAAAGTAGGTACAAGATACAGATGTATATTATAATATTAAGTGATCCTTATACTTTCTACCTTAACTAAGGCATGCAAAACAGTTCAGTTCGTCTATCAACCCTAGCGTTACACTTCGGTGTAACAGCAACCCTGTAACTTTGTATTTTGTAGTGTTTAGTGTCACCCCACATCATAGCATTTGAAATATGAACGGGTGGTGCGTGCGAGGGTACTCGGGGTGGGGTAAGGTGGGGTACAGGGGGTCTGGTGAGCAAATATTGGCAGATGTAAGTGGATGGCGGTGCAGCGCGGCGCCGCGCCACCCTTGCTGAGCCGTCACGTGACGGTGTGACGTCATCAGACACGGCCGCCGCGGTTTTTGATAATAATTGTAATAATTATACTGTTACTGGGCTGTTGGTTTATGGAGTATCTAATTGGTCGGTTATTAAATTATATTTTAAATATTGAAACGGTTATTCCCAATTTCAGGGAGTCTTGTGACTAGATACCAGCATAACCGTAGGAGTTTGTTTAGGTTTTTGAATGTAAAAATTGCAATACGAAATTATAAAATTTGCTTTCCCCTACGTCAAAATAAAAGTCACTTATTTACCTGTTCCTATACTTTCACTCTTAGGTTCGAAGAAGAAGTGACATGTGATAATCTGTGGAGTCTGTTGCACCCACAGACATAAATCTACTAGATAACGCAACTCCCACCATCTTTTTTTTTTTTTAAAGTTGCCCCACACTAGGAATTTCTTCCTGTATCGTGGGTGCGTTTACAAACATGTCACTCACATACAACTTTACTTACCAATCAAAGAAAACTATTATTTTTTTGTCTCGGTCAGCTTTTCTATATCTACATTCTTTACAGTTCAATATGGCATAAAAAAGGCATTTTTCTAGATTTCGGTAGATTTCCGGTGCCGATAATGCTAAATGAAAAGCTCAGATTACGATCATTGATCGTAACTTTAGTCCGTTTTTTGGCACGCGAAGTACATACAATCGCGTCATCTAGTTAGGTTAATATCTGTGGTTGCACCACTTATTCGCCAATTCCTGTTTTTTTTTCGAAAACTCGATGTTTGGACATCTTTGCATAAGCATAATATACGCCTCAAATGTTCTTACTGCTGCGACAGAGATATCCACTTTGGTTTGTGGCCTTTGTGGGGGTTTTAATTCACCACATGGGCTAAGTGCCGATTAGTGAATATCACAACAGTAGCATATCTTAAAATTTTGGTTCTTGAACATGTTGATTTCCCTGACGATGTAGCAATTTGCTACGGTCATCATTGACCAAAGACTCCATATTCTAAGTAATTTCCTCCACTCGACTCAATCAAATTTACAGCTCTAGCTTATCTATTGCCATTAAATGAGATTTCTTTTTGTTGTCATGGCGACTAAAGTCAAAGTCAAAGATTTATTTGCAGATAAATATAATCATAATCATAATCTTTATTTCTCCTCACAAAAACATGACCTTATTTAACAACTAATAATTACATTTAGAAGGGAACATTTTGCAGTCAAGTGAGTGTGCGGAGCTGGTGTCTGTTATAGGTGTTAACCTGTATTACAGATCACCAGGCCCTCACCCCATGAATAACAGGTATAACATAACAATTTTTTTATAAAATAGACAAGCGTTTGATGGAACGTATAAACTAAAACAATCTGTTAAATTAAGGAGACAAATTTAGCAATGAAAAATAAATATCATAATGCCACAAAGCACAATATGAGTGTGAGTGTGCGTGGAGTGGGTGTGTGTTGTGTGTATATGTATATATGACTGTTTGGGTGTGTGTGTTTATGTGGGTGAGTGTGTGGATGTGACTGTGCGTGGTGATGATGAAATGAGTGTGCGATTATACCTAGCTATCAAATGATAATTACTACTGTAAAAGTTTCTCTGTGGTAATGTAGTCCTGAGTCTGCAACCAGTCCCTTATTACAGCGCTACATACTTTTTTAGAAAGAGAGTAGATTGACAAGAACCTATTTAATTTGTTATAAAGATTACAGCCCTGATAGCAGAAGAAGCGATGTGCAAATATGGTTACAAAAAGAAGTTCATACAATAGCAGCTAAACATATTTATTCATAGCATAAGAAAATATTTATTTGTGACCCGCACAGGAGACACGAGAAAATAAGCATACACTTAAACAATAATAAAATAAAAAACCCTGTGCGAGACCAAAAAGGCTCCTATCTCAGCATGTGCAGCGATATCCAAAAATGAAAAATGATATGACATGCAAATTATTGGTAAGTATACAATTAGGTCATTGAAATTTTCAAATAATTCCTTCAATGCATTCTCTATTAAACACCTTCGCAAAGCCCTTCTGAAGCGGACCATTGGAAGTTCTTTAATTTGGTTAGGAATCTTGTTATACAAGAAAATTTACAAAATTTCAAAATTTATAAACCCCCGACACATTTATCTTGCAAAAACACCCCGATTCAAACAGTAAAACGCCCATAACTTTTGAACGGCTGAACCGATTTTATTCAAGCATAGCTAAGAACACTCGATAAAATCACCTTTCAAACAAAAAAAAAACTAAATCAAAATCGGTTCATCCGTTTAGGCGCTATGATGCTATAGACAGACACACAGATACACATATACGCAGATACACAGCAACACACGTGAAACTTATAACAACACCCCTCTTTTTCCGGTGGTGGTTAAAAATAGGATAGCAACTTCGCCTATATAGTTCCGTTTTCATTCGACTACTAAGCCGATTGAAGTTACTAAGTCCTTAAAAAAACCATACAATATACGCCTAAACATCTTGCATCTTACCGTATTGTCCTGCCCCATCATCTGAAACAAGTACCTACC
This sequence comes from Orthosia gothica, assembly GCA_949775005.1. NCBI lineage: Eukaryota > Metazoa > Arthropoda > Insecta > Lepidoptera > Noctuidae > Orthosia > Orthosia gothica. The sequence continues at coordinate 3,593,516 of OX459065.1, read as the reverse complement.
CACAATACATACATACAACTTGTTTGCGTGGGTGTCTGTACGCTTGTACGTTTGTCCGTCTCATTAGCACCAGCACTCACCTCGTAATAAGTTGATTGAAGTGCAAAAACGTATGGCAACACCCGATTAACATAGTCGGGTTAATGCATCACTGGGAACTGCTAAATAACTATTCTTTACAGGTTTTACTGAAAAATTAAACTTTTTGATATCCGTGGGTTTTCTGCTGATCCTGCCATAACGGATAAGCCAGAAGACATCCGGATGAATAAGTTTTCCAGCAGATTGGGCGCACGGTTAGCGCAGTGGTTGAGCGATTGACTGCTGCGCTGCGTGTCGCGAGTTCGATTCCCGCACGAAATAAATATATGTATGACCTTCAGATAGTTGTTCCGGCTCTGGGTTTTGTGTATGCGAGTTTATATGTTTGTAAACGCACCCACGATACAGGAAGGAATTCCTAGTGTGGGGCAACGTCTTTAAAAAAAGAAAGAAAATGATTGCTTGTTGATCTGTAGCGAATGACCTCTATAGTCGAAAGCGAAAAAAATAATCTTTGTAGGTCGTTCTCTTACAATAGTAGTGAAAAACGTGATTTTCAATGAAAAAATTAAGAAAAGATAAATAAAAACTTAAGTGGCAGTGGGCAGGGCACATTGCTCGCAGAACGGGTGGCCGATGGGGCAGAAAAGTTCTGGAGTGGCGACCGCGAATCGGAAGACGTTGCGTTGGAAGGCCTCCCACCAAGTAGACCGAAGACCTGGTGAAGGTTGCGGGGATCCGCTGGTTGCGGGAAGCACGGGACCGGTCAATGTGGCGACGCTTGGGAGAGGTCTATGTCCAGCAGTGGACGTCTTTCGGCTGATATGATGATGATGATGAAATAAAAACTGATGACCAATATTTATAGAAAAGGCGCACAATATAAACCACGAAATCAAAGAGTTATGAAACACACAATTACACACTCAAAGTAATACACACACACATATACATATATAGGGTGTACGTTAAATGCTTGTTGAAGCCAGAAATAGAATGCCTGTTACAAGTTGTTCTATCTCATGATGGCGGGTTGGTCTTACTCGTGTGTGTTCCTGGCGATACTGAACGCTCATTGTTTCAGGCGATACTGAGCGCTCCTTCTCATTGTTTCAGGCGATACTGAGCGCTCCCGCTCATTGTTTTACGCACACAGAAAAAAATTGCATAGGCATCACACACACGACTAAGATCAACCCGCCGTCTTGAAATATAACCACTTTACCTCAATGCCGTAAAAAATATAGCAAGTCGGAAATAAGAATTTATCCAAAAAATCATCAAGCATTTCTATCAAACCACCCGTCAATGTAACGACGATGACAATGTATCAGTACAGGAAACTGTCGGAACACACAAAATTAGCCGTCCACCGGCTGTCTGTCTGTTTGTGCGCGCATATAGACTTAGTAGTGTAATCTTACTTAACGCCTACGGGCGAAAGTGGTGGGCGATGGCGGGATGAGAGTGGAAAATATCACTAACAGATTTATGAAGTTCCTATTTGCTGTTTTAGCCGGTTTATTACGAACTGCCCATATTGCAAGTCCTGGAAAATGGGTTTTGGGCCTCCTGGCAAGACTGAAAGAGCTCCATCCGTACTTTCCATAGGAGAATTTATATGCTGAGGATTGCTACACTTGTTCTGCGATTTTGGCGGTCTCTCCAGTTCCGTGCATATAGCTCTCGCTAGAACACCCATACCGATGTGCTCCGACTTCCGGTACCTAGGGGCGCTTGTCCAAGAGGATGGCGAGGTAGACCGAGACGTAACGCACCGGATCAGCTCGGGATGGATGAAATGTCGACAGGTCATTGGAACAACTTGTGACCCACGGATGCCCCTCAAGTTAAAATTTACAAGTCCGTGATTATACTTGTCGTACTGTATGGATCAGAATGTTGGGCTGTTTAAAAAATGGATGAGAAGAGATTTCATGTAACAGAGATGAGAATGTTGAGATGGATGTGCGGAGTGACGAGAATGGATAAAGTGAGAAATCAGTATATTAGAGGAAGTTTGAAAGTGGCGCCAGTGACAGAAAAGTTAAAAGGAAACCGTTTGTCCTGGTATGGTCATCTGATGAGGAGAGATGAAACGCATGTTACTAAAAGAGTTATGAATATAAATGTGGATGGATGGAGAGGGAGGGGACGGCCAACAAAAAGATGGATGGACTGTTTGAGAAGTGATATGAAAGAAAAGGGAGTCAGTGATAGCGTGGAAGCAGAAAACGTGTTGCGCCGACCCCAAGTAACATAGGACAAGGGCAGGAAGATGATGATGCTACAGCTTTATTCAGTAGAATTCTGCTCTGCTTCACCAAGTAGGCGAAAAAACTAATTCACAAAAAAATAATCTAAGCGCAGTCATGCTATAAGCGACTAACATTGTAACATTTAACTGAACGACAGCATTTTTCCTCCTTTTCGATTCTAAAGCTCTGTGTTCTCTGTGGCCTCTCAGTACTATTCAACACAATGAACTAACAACAACTTGCACCACAATGAAATAGCTTCATCACCCCTGGCCATCGCAGTATCATATCTCATGCTGTGTCCAGACCTCGCAGGGTATTGCATTCCTTCGTCATTGTTAATTGTGCAGTAGACTCGTCAATTGAGCTTCGTGGAACTAACATCTGTAGTACACTGATAAAAATAAATTTGTTAAAAGATTTAAAACTAAGAATTTCGATTGCGGAGACCATTTGACATTAGTTCAATGAAAATCTAACAAAAGCTCGAAGTATATCAACGTAAAATGATTAGTTTTTTTCACAAAGTTTGTTTAACCCTTATACCCTACCCATCCCTGGAGAAACACTATTACTACCCTGGGGACCAGGAGGATCCCAATATATTTTGGTTTATATTTTAGAAATAAAACAATATTTTAATAGCATCTACGTTTTATAAATATCAGCTTTATATTAGCACAAAAACACAAATTAAAATTTCTTCGTCAGACATTTCTGGCATATATCCTGGATATGTCCCCTACATAAGGGGTTTCGGCACATACCACACCTGATTTTGGATTTCCGTTCGTTATTCCTTATTTCAGACCACACATCTTTCCTTTGTAAGCAGAATAGGGTTCTGTTCTACCATAAGACGTTTTTTTCTCAAGACATCTCCCAGGAGAACCTCGAGATAGGTGGGCAAAGCTAGCCCTGTAAATTTTTCTTCTAATTGAGGGGTAATAAGATTTATGACAAGTTTTTTTAGAAAATAGCGTCTCGTAATGGCGAAACGTATTTCTGGCGCCGAGCCTACATCTAGTTGAATTGTTGATAAATTATTATGACCTAGGCAAAGACGAGGTGGGACACTAGTATATACATCTACAAATTGTATTTTCATTAATAATAAAATGGGTAACCTTGTGGCGATCAGATAGGCAGTCGCTCCATGTCAAATATTGGGCTTTGGGATTCAGCTGCAGCCAGTTGAATGGAAGCCAACTCCAACATGTTTAAATATCTATCTCTAATATTTTTTTGTAAAAAAGTTCTTTATTTTTTTTCACTTTTTAGTGGTACATAATGGACACGTTCTATAGTAAGGTAAAACTTTACACATCTGCGTACCCGTTTAAAGCTTTCTGGCGTGGTGGTATATTATGAAATGGTGTAAAAATAAACAGACATGCGATTGCAGCAATCCCGAGGGATTTGCCTTCATTTATTGAAGAGTTCCGTTGTGTATTTCCGAATTTTTTCATCAGATCTTTATCTATATCTATAAAAGCGAAAGGTGACTGACTGACTGACTGACTGACTGACTGACTGACTGACTGATCAATCAACGCACAGCCAAAACTGCTAAGCCTAGAAGCATGAAATTTGGCAGAAAGGTTCTTCAAGTGACGTAAGTGTGCACTAAGAAAGGATTTTGGGAAATTCTACCCCTAAGGGGGTAAAAAGGGGGTTGAAAGTTTGTATGAAAAATCTAATTCCTTCGACCAAAATTCTTGATACTTAGCACAAATAGTACTCTAAGTAAATGATAAAGATTGACATTATTAGTTTTTCAAAACTACCCCCAAATGATGATTTAGGGGGTGTTGAAGTTTGTTTGGAAAAATCAGATTTCTTTGATCAATAAACTTGAAACATGCCACCAATACTTATCTAAATGAATAATAAAGGTTGCTACTATTATTTTTTGAAACTACCCCCAAAAGACGATTTAGGGGTGTTAATTTTTTTTTGAAGAATCTTATTATTTCAGTTAATAAACTTGAAACTTTACATAAATACCAATCTAAATAAACAATTAAGGCTTTCATTGTTGGTTTTTCAAAACTACCCCCAAAAGATGATTTAGGGGATGTAATTTTTTTTTAAAGAATCTGATTTCTTGGGTGAATAAACATAAAACTTGATACAAATACCATCCTAAATAAACAATAAAGGTTGTCATTATTAGTTTTTTGCAACTACCCCCAAAAGACGATTTAGGAGGTATTACAGTGTTTTGGAAAAATCTGATTTCTTGGGTCAATAAACTTGAAACTTGCCACAAATACTAACCTAAATGAACAATAAAGGTTGCTATTATAATTTTTTGAAACTACCCCCAAAAGACGATTTAGGGGTGTTAATTTTTTTTGAAGAATCTAAGTATCTAAATAGACAATAAAGGCTTTCATTGTTAGTTTTTCGAAACTACCCCCAAAAGATGATTTAGGGGATGTAATTTTTTTTTAAAGAATCTGATTTCTTGGGTGAATAAACATAAAACTTGATACAAATACCATCCTAAATAAACAATAAAGGTTGTCATTATTAGTTTTTTGCAACTACCCCCAAAAGACGATTTAGGAGGTATTAGTGTTTTTGACAAATCTGATATTTAGGGTCAATAAACTTGAAACTTGCCACAAATACTAACCTTAAGGTTGCTATTATTATTTTTTGAAACTACCCCCAAAAGACGATTTAGAGTTTGTTAATTTTTTTGAAGAATCTAAATTCTTGGGTCAATAAATATGAAACTTTGCTTAAATACCAACCTAAATAAACAATAAAGGTTTTCATTATTAGTTTTTCGAAACTACCCTTAAAATAGGCTTTCGGGGTGGTAAAGATTTTTGATTACTTTTACTGCACATAGCTTCTTTTTAAGATGTAGGGGAGCACTTAGGAGGGATTTTTGGAAATTCAACTTTTGAAGGGGTTAAAAGGGAGACATTTATTTGTATGAAAAATCTTATTCCTTTGGCAAAATAATAAAGGTTGGCATCATTAGTTTTTCGGAATTATCCCCAGAAGACGATTTAGGGGTGTTAAAGTTTCTTTGAAGAATCAAATGGCACTAATACGGGGAACTACCGAACTGGACCGTTTGTCTCAGGTAAACATAGTTGTGAGTGACGTTTTAGTGTTGCGTAATTTACGCTGTATTAGGTTTTTGTGTTGTGTCGCGTAATTTACGCAGCATTCGTTTTCATACTAAAGAAATTTTTGGGCCACCCGAAATTATGCGTCTCAAAAAACCCGACCAGTCTTCTGCTCCTTCTATACATATAAAAAAAATATCTTCTTCTATACATATAAAATGCTTTGTCCTGAATGACTGGCTGACGGATCAACGCACAGCCTAAACCGCTGATCGTAGAGACCTGGAACTTGGAGAGTATGTTTTTGTATGACGTAGGCATCCGATAAGAAAGGATTTGTCGAAATTCTTAGAAAAAGGGGGACAAAGTTTGTATGAAAAATCTAATTCCTTCAACTAATACTCTTGAAACTTGGCATAAATAGTAATGTAAGTAAATAATAAATGATTAACATTATTCGTTTTTTGAAACTACCCTCACAAGTCGATTAAGGGGGTATTGAAGTTTGTATCGAAGAATTTTATTTCATGGGTTACTAAACTTGAAACATTGCACAAATACTAACTTAAATAAATTATAAGGTTGTTATTATTAGTTTTTCGAAACTACCCCCCAAAACAGATTTACGGGGGAGTTAAAGTTTTTTGAAAATTCTTATTTATTGGGTTAATAAACTTGATACTTGACAAAAATACCAACCTAAACAAAAAATAAAGGTTGATATTATTCGATTTTCGAAAAAGCCTCCAAAATACGATTTAACAGGTGATAAAGTTTTGTTAAAGAATTTTATGTCTTGGGTTAATAAACTTGATAGTTGACATAAATACCAACCTAAGTAAACAATAAAAGGTTGTCATTATATTTTTTCGAAACTACCCTCCAAAATAGGATTAAGTGGGTGTTAAAGTTTGTTATGAATCATACTGGACAAGGTTTCGTTTTTGATGTATGATGTGGGATCTAGGGGAGCACGAAGAAGAAATTTGCGGAAAATCAACCTTTCACCATCATTATCATTTCAGCCAAAAAACGTCCACTGCTAAACATAGGCCTTCCCCAAGCGCCGCCACACTGATCGGTCCTGTGCGTTTCGCATCCACCGGACTCCCGCAGCCTTGACCAGGTCGGACTGCCTAATTTGCGTTTTCCGGTTCGCAGTCACCACTGAACTGTCAACCTTTAAGGGGGTGAAAAGGGGGCAATTTGTTTGTATGAACAATCTCATTCCGTGGAGACAAAGTAAATAATCAAAGTTTACATAATACGTTTTTTAAAACTACCTCCCCCCTGATAGGGTTAAGTAATTTTAGTTTTTTTGAGACATCTTACTGAGCAATCTAACTAAAATAAACAAAAAATTAAAAAGAGAAAAAGGGTATATTAAGTTTTAAGGGGCGGATTTTACTTTGTAGCGGTAACCTAATATGTATTATTCTTTAAGTCAAAAAACGAATCGTCCCAAACCTATAAACCGTAGAACTTTACAAAATCACATTTTTATTTGGTTTAATAACAGCTTATTTTTGGTTGCCATCTCACGAACGAAGTCGCGGGCGGAGTTAATATTATAAATGTGAAAGTAACTCTGTCTGTCTCTCTGTCTACCTTTTCACGCTTAAACCGCTGCACCGATTTAAATTACGGAAATCATACTCAAGGGAGTGGAAAGAGGGGTAGAAGTTTGTATGGAAAACCTACAATATTAAGCCGCGATATAAAAAATAAGCAATTCGAATTACTAATGCTTCGCAGACGAAGTCGCGGGCAACAGCTAGTCATATTATAAATGGAACCATTTCGGGGCAAACTCCTTTCGTACAAAATAGAATTTTGCAGTGCAAAAAAGAGTTATGCCCGAACATAAATAAAGAAAAATGGAAACATCCGAATTGAGAGCCTCTTCTTCTTTGGGAAGTCGGTTACAAAATTGGGCAGATGATATGTAAAGCCTGGTCCAAATCTTACTTACTAATAATGCTGAAGAGCTTTTGTAATTTTTTCGTATAAACAATCTGCCAGTTTATAAAAAGCTTATAAAAGCGCTTTATTATGGGGTCTATTTTATCGTCATATTCACCACTTATTAATGTCACTATGAAGCTTAGGATGGCGGGTTCCGTTGTAAGAGATAGAGGCAATTTTGCGTTAACAGCCCCTCCGGCATACCGTGCGGGGTGAGAAAGTTGCTGCGCTAAAATGTTGCACACAGGGCAAAGTGCTTCTCGCATTCACCGGACTCCCGCGGCCCTTGGCCAAATCATCGGTCTATCTTGTTCTTCTAGTACACTATACTACTCCAGAACCTTTCGACCCCAATGATCATCTGTCCGGCAAGCAATGTACCTGTCCCCACTGCCACTTAAGATTGACAATTCTTTGGGTGATGTTTTTAACTTTGATGAGAAAATAACATCTCATCTATCATTACAAAGATGCGCAATTGTTTTTGTCTTTATTTTATAGAAGCTATTTCTGTAACTGAGATAGTTCATCCCTTCTTTACGGTTTCTTGGAGTATTGTTACAAATTCTTCTTATTATACATTCTTAACCTTTTTAATGATCTTCTTATCGATATGTTTGAACCATCGCAAAGACCTCCGAGGATGTTTCAGCTGCTACAGTATTTTTTTGACCTCTGCACCAAATAGCAGCATTTTAGCGTCCGTTTGAAAGCCGCGTGGTCAGCGCGTCGTGTCCCCGAATACATTACCCGTGGACAAACGACGCCGACTGCACTTGTACGTACCATGTGAGATACAGCCTCCTCGGTACAGACTGGAAAGATTTTGGAAAATAATTTGTATTTGTGTAGGTTTTTTTAATTTTAAGATGATTGTGGAGCACAGGACTTACCGATACAAGTTTTTGGAAGGCCAAATTGTTCTTTTTTGTTATGGGTTCGCTACGTATTGTGCATGTAGCCATTGTCACGTTTAGAAATTCTAGTCCCTTTAATTTTTAGTCCTGGTCAGGCACCAGTAAAATGGCGGTAACTTTATTGGGAGCTTCTTCAGAGTTTTGTCGACAACATGAACAAACTCATGTTCTTTTTTTTTTTTTTCTTTTTTTTTTACATAATTTTAGGGAAATAAAACAGAGAAGCAACATAGACGCCATCACGTTCCCGCCAAAACTCCGACCCAAATTGTTTTTAACTTTAACGTGAATGCAAAATATTGGCATGTTTGTTAATAGCTGTGTAAGCTTGGTAATCCCGCCCCGCCCAGATTATGGCAGTCTACAGTCAGTATAGTCGTTAGCAGGTTAAACCTTAACCTTTTCGCATTTTATCTACCTCAGATATTTTCAAGCCACAGTCCTTTTTGGAGACGAGGTCGGTCCGTGGATGGGTGACCATTTTCAACATACCGAGTTTCCTCCGTGCCTCGCAAAGCACGTTAAGCCGTTGGCCTTGGTCATTTGAAGATCTTTGACAGTCGTTACGAGTAGTCAGAAGCTTGAGTTCTGACACCAGTCTAGCCAAGGGGTACCGTGTTACCCAGTTACTGGGTTGTGGAGGTCAGATAAACAGTCGCTCCATGTAAAACACTGTTACTCAGCTGAATCCGGTCAGACTGGAAGCCGACCCCAACATAGTTGGGAAAAGGCTAGGCAGATTGAGTCCTTTTGGGAGCCTGGGGACTTCTGTAGCATTTACGTCCCGAAACGTGGCGAAAAATATCTTTGGACCGATTTGGTATTTTGAAGAATTCTTCACTTGCATTCATGCAACTTATACATTGTCTTAGATCACTAGAGTCTATGTAAACACTGCTAAGTGACCAAACCAAGTAATTGATCTCCTTATGAAGTGTGTACTGTGTTGTTACAGAGTTCTCTGCGTGCTTCGGAAGCCGACAAGCGTCGTATGATGGATCGCATCGTCAAACTGGAAGACGAATTGCGCGTTCTAAGACTCACTAACGGGTAAGTGGCCTTTGTTTATTATCATGACATTACGCCTTTATCGAAAGGGTAGGCAGAACAGGTACCTTGAATATCGGCAACACCGCCACACTATTCCTAACCACTCCAACTCTAGCCAGCATCAACAATAGCGAGCACCAGAAAAGCACCAAAGCTATTAAGCTCGATGACTCCCGGACAAACTGAAGGCCCTACTGACTACTATCTAATCTTGAAGTGTTCGTTGTGAAGTAGTTAGTCCGGGGAAGAACTGTATTCCAGTTTGAAGAATGCGTCCAAAACACACCCTTCAAATACAGCAAAGACGACGGTGTACATACTTCTACAGGACTGCTAGTGATAGCGTCCTTTGGGACTGGGCTAATGCCCACCTGTGGACTTATTTCGGTTGTAATGATGATGAACGACTGAAGATATTTCTGCCGGGCGCTATTTTCAAACCATGCATTGGTCGATTTAATTATTTCTTACGTTAAATTATTTGTATGCCCAACAGTTTGGAATCGAACGAGAACAAAGTATCGAACGGTAACATGGAAGAAGTGGATGCTGATCACATGCGCCTGCGCAAGGAACTCGCCGACATGCGCAAGGCTAAGCAAAATGCTGAGGATCATTCTTATAAGTAAGTTTATAGGGACTCTATCCGTCTTGTATAACAAAACAAAATCTTTGTAAAATAACCATCGAGATGGTTTTTGAATTTAGAACTTTATTTCTATAACTATAAAGTACACAATAACTTGACTTTGACTAGGTTCCATTATTATCTAGATCCTATTGAGACAGATTTTGAATTTGGATTCTTGTATTCTTATTCTATCTAAGGATAAGTTCTTATTTAAAAACTGGAACTAAAATGACAGTTTTGGATTAAGAACTTTATTCAAATTGAAATAAAGTTCAAAATACAATAACCAGCTCTATGGTTTAGAGCACCATGAATTAAAGTTTTGTAATGAGACTGGATCTTTCTTACAATTAGTTAAATCATTAACGAATTTGGGTGTTTATTTAATTTATCAATCAAATATATAAATTCTAGGTTGCCTGGGTGGGTATGTTGGTCTTGGTGGTAGTATACAATAATTATGTTTATTTATTTGCTGAATATAATCTTTTGTAATATATTGCGTACATTAGCTATAGCTTCATGTTTGGTTTGGATTAAAAAAGTAAGTGTATTTACGCCCGGTTTCTGAAAAGAAAGTATACAATAAACATGTTTATTTTTTTGCTGAAATATAATCTTTTGTAAAATATTGCGTACATTAGCTTCATGCTTGGTTTGGATTAAAAAAAAGATGTGTATTTACGCCCGGTTTCTGAAAAGAAATTAAGCTGTAGTAAAAAATAATTCAACCAAAACTAATGCTGATTTATCAATTTTTCACATTTGATTTAAGATCGTTTTCTTTCTAGAAACTGGGGTATAATAGTGTGGTGGCTGGTTTGAAAGAATGCTTATTTATTTATTTTCTATTATTTAGGCATTTAGTAGGTAGGTTTTCACGCTGTGTAGAAAAATAATTAGCTTTGCACCTCCAGGTACCTAGTCTAAACTGAACTCACGTTGCAGACTCGAACGTCTCGTAACACAGCTACGTTCGAAATTCAACGGGCTCCAACTGTCGAACGGACCCGATTCGTTGCCGAGCGATGCCGAACACGACACGAGCGTGCGCGCGCGCCGAACGAGCGTCAATTCGGCGAGCAATTCCACTGTGGTCTTTGGCCCGGTTACTGACTTGTAGCGAATGGAACTCGCGAATGCGGCCGTTGTTATCGCCGCAGATCTATTCTGGTCTATAATATATAAGTTTTCCTGAAAAGACTTCAAATAACAGTAGTTTTTGTGTCGTTTCGAAATAATACAGTTCTGGTTCAGTGTTTTAAGTGTGTAGCACTTTCGTTTGTTTGAGTTGAATCTCAGTCACTGGAATTGATTTATTTAATTAGTTTTTTTAACATGTGCCGTTTATGATATATAGAATGCCGAACGAATGGAGGACCAATTCAGTTGTTGGTTTTATTATTTATCTGCTTATACAAGATGTAACAGAGAGGTGTGATCATAGTTTTAAAAACTGCTTCTACCCAATAAGATTTTACCAATAGAAACGTCATACTCATTAAAGAAAGAAAAACATGGCGATATTTTACTTTAGCTACCTACATAGGACCTATGGAACTTGGAACTTGATTTCTATCACTGATAATGAAAAGATCACAGAGATATAAATAGGACCCCGTTGCCAGAAAGGGATAAACATACAGTTCAAACGTACGTCCGTGTCGCGGCGTGTCGCAGGACGGACTGAGTTCACTCAAGCTAGTCAGCTTGTGTTTGTATTGCCGCGCAGACGTCGGCAAAACGTATCTACCTCAGTAAATATATAACCTCATTGCTTCTACCCACGTAAATGAACAACTTTCTCATAGGAAGTCATTACCCAAAAAAAAGGAATTTTCATACAAAGTTGTTGTCAGCTGACTAAAATTTGAAAATTGACTTAGACCTCTTTGGAGGTGTTCAAAGGCAGAAACAGTTTTTAAATTTGATGGCACATTTCCGTTACATTATGTATAGCTGTTTTTCTGCAGGCTAGGAGGATTTTAATCGGAAGTCAATACATGCGTAGTTCCATAAAGTTTCATAAATAAGAAAATAACATTTTGACTTGCAATACATAATTGTTGTAACGTTTTTTAAATGTTTTTTACTAACACTGGTGCTCACAATTTTATCACATTGTACTTATTACATCACAAACAAGTTTTAATAATTATTATGAAAATAAATTAATATTTGCTCACAATATGTTACCTATGTGATTTTGGTCTCAAAATTAATATTAAATTGCTAAATCATGGTTGTCTAAACAATTTTAATGATTAGTTCATATCACTGATTGATATTAAAATGCAGTAAGTATTTAGTTGTGCAAATTGTCCAAATTTAAGTACAGACGCGTCCAAAAGTGTTCGACATAATAATTTTGAGTTTTTTTTTGTCTTAAGCGTCAATATGTTTTTACTCGTTGCCTTTTATACATTATTACCACACAAAGTCCTCTCATATCATTAGTTTATTTTGATTGTAACGCATCCTTTAGTTTGTTAAAGCAAAACAGTACCTATTACATGTTTTTTTTTTTTGAAGTGTCACAATTCGTTGTTTCACTTTGTCAATTTGTCCAAGCGATTACCGAACAATATTGTCGCGATCATTTAATGATTACAAACACAATAAAGTTATTACATTATAGTTTGCCTAGCAATCAGCTCTTATTGACTAAGTTGATGCACGTCTGTTGGTGTTTGCAATTTTCGAGCAATTGCCTTTTCACACCTTCACATTAAAGCGCTGTTTACTGGAGTCAAGCTCTATTTGTGTGCTAATGATTTTTCTTAAGTCCCTGCGCAGTTGTGTCACTTTTGAAAAAGGAAACAACATTTTTTAATTTGTTTTTCTAAAGTGTCCAAGCTAGAGTACTTAAAACTTATTTTTATTTTAAAACTTATCTTGGTCCTGCCTTAAAAACTTTTTGCTGTAGACCTAAGCAGTTGAAACCATAAGGTTAGACCCAGCTGCAGCAGGATTATGCAAGCTTATAGTAATACGTCATTGTTCCAATGCAAGAGCAATATTTTTTTAAGGTATGTTTCTAAGTACAAAAGCAAGAGTACTAACATATTATTATTTTACTAATTCTAGCCACCCCCTATTTGCTGAACTGAATTAGAAGCCCAGCAGTGGGATTATTCAGGTTAACAGTAGCAGTAATTGATCCCACTCAGTGTTACCACCATAAATAATATTGATATCTGTGCAAATAACGCTTAAAGTCATCACAGCATAACATTTTTAATTACTTTTTGAAGATCATCAAATCTTATTTGTAATTAAAACTTGCTCTCAAATATCCTTGTTGCCTTTAATTTCTGTAGTTTGTTTGTTAATTAATTGATTGATCGATTACAGTATTCTGTGAATATTTTGTGTCTATATCAATCAGTTAAGTTTGTTTTATCTGTTTAACTAAACGAACTACCATTTTCAATATGGCGATAATTTTGATTAATTGTTACGTAACTCAAATTTGAAGCTACAAGGTCAGTTCATAACAATAATAATTTTAGAACAAAATCCTTTGCTCAAGATAAATTGAAAGTTTCGGCAATAGAATACTGTATAATAGGTAACAAGAACAGTAGGTAGGTAACCGATTTAATACCGACTATACTGAAAAAAAATGTGACTTGAGAACTTTTTCTTAGACAAAACAGAGTTTTTTTTTTTTTGATAAAATAACACACAACTAGTTTTGTTGCTAGTAAGAAAATAGTTCTCAAGTCATTTTTATTTTTAATGTATATTTATTTAAAAAGCTCATAATTATTATATGTTTTGTCTTAAAAAATAACAAGTGGCTCATATTGTGATTGTGATGTTTGTGTTTGAACATATTTTATTTATCGAATTTAATTCTGTAGTTAAGTGTTTTGTGTGTGACTGTACTTGTTTGCTCTCTAATATAACGTCTGTGTTTACTTATCTAGGTTCAAATGTAACACGAGTGAAATTATCATTAAAATTTAATATTAATTACTGGTTTTGTGTAGATTGTGCCCGGTTTCTGAAGTATTCTAACTATTCAATAGTCATGTTGGTTCCAAATCGTGCTGCGTTGCATTTTCAACATCTTGGGCCAATTTCACCAATACAACGGAACGGGATTAACTAAACTGCGTTTAAAAGCTGTCAGTGTCATCATTGTTGTGAAAAAGTGACAATGACATCTTTTGAACGCAGTTTAGATGCTCATAAGTATAGAGAATGAACTGAGCGTTCTCTATCCAGCCATAGACAATGTGAAATAGAGGTATTAGCCTCGTAGTAGCTTTCTCTCTTTCTCCAGATTGGTAATTTGAGTGCGTAATGCTTAATCCATTATCTATGTATGTCTATGGATGAGCTGATCGCGTTCAGTTTTATGGTGAAATCTGCATACAGTTACTTTGTGAATATAACTCTGTAATTGTCATCTGATAACTTCAGAAACCGTGCATCAGTCCTTCAAACTGGAGTTGTATATTGTAGTAAAAATAACTATAAACCTGTACTTATACTTATTCTAATAATAGTTTTTAATAAATAATAATACTATGTGCAGTCATGTAACAATGTTAAAAGCTCTGTTTAATCATATAAATTAGATTTTAGAGTCGCAAACATGGAATTGTATTTGACAAAAATTAGGTTAGAGAATTAGCTAGATGAAACTAAAAAATACTAAATTATAGTTTCTGATGTGTCACAAAACGAAATAATACGTCACAGGTAAGTTTATTACTTTTAACAAATATTATATAATTTTTATAAAATACTCTTAGAATATTTTAAATAAGGCTATGTTTATGCGGTTGTGACGTGTAGTTGAAAACTTGTCATTATAAGTTTCGTATCAATTTGAGCAATTTGAAGCATACCAAACTTATGTTTGATTTCTATGTTCAATATCGAATCAACAGTGGTCAGGGTGGCATTTTTTTCGCAATTCTTAAGTCACCAGAAGCAATGCTCAGACTAAGGTCTCTAGGCCCAGTTTTTTATCCATAGTTAACTCAACCAATGGTTTAAATATGCTAACCAACGGTTTAAAAATTCGGTACAACGCGTTTAATAATTATGTTTTGTCTAACAAATGATCGAATGATTAATAACACTTCAATTGATCTCACCATTTGTGATGCCAACAATTGATAAAGAAACGCGTTTTCCGAATTTTTTCTTGTACCTACTTGGGAAGAGACTGGACCCCACATCTGTCACACTGTGGAATCCAGGCAATTTTTCAATACCTAGCACTTAAGGGTTTCTATGTAATGTATTATTGGCTTAATATTAAAAATATATTTTAATAAAAATTTTGAATCCATCCGCATTCTGATATCAGATTAGCGGCTCATATTTTTTTTCTTTTCTTAAACCATATTTAACGAATAGTTCAGTTAACTACCGAACAAAATACTGGGCCTAAGCAAAATAAAAACTGAAAGTCTGTCCTGAGGCGAATCATTTTACCAAGAGGTGCCATTGGCATAAACTAAGGTGGTGCCTTAACTCTAGTTTGCCTGCAACTGATGAAGGTCCAGGCGCCTGCTTGACAGTGGTAACACGTCAACCTTGAGTAGGTCCAGTGTAGTATGGAGCTTCAATAGAATAAGAGGACACCCTAAACTGGTTTTATCACTATAGACGTGTCAACTGCACAATAAGCATCTTTGATCATTCTCGGTAACCACATCACTGTCGCAAAAATGCAGCCTTATCATTAAAACTACTTTTTATGTTCTTTTAGACGGTTTTGGGAAACTATCCAAAGTTTCCCAAAATCGTGCCCTTTTGCAACACTGATCAAGCCCACTAACCACCGACGTCATCACATTAGACTGATTTAAACTAATTTATTAATTACGCGTAAGACACATACCAAATTGGAGATTAAGTAGAATCGGTTTATTTATTTAAATATAGGCTTTGTCGTTACGAGAATACGGTTTCATTTGCTTCTAACATAATATTGAAAACATTGAAAACCATGACTTAAAAGTTTTCAATATCGTCTGTAAAGGAAACATTTCTGCGGTAATCATATTTCAGTCTAAATATTATTATAATCGAGATTTTAATACATTTTTGACGCCCAGTTTCTCAAAAGAAAACTATCGCAAAATAAGTATGAAAAAATTGTCAAGTACCTACGCGGTAATAACAGTTTATGTGCGTGGATCCTTAGATACTAAGATTACGCAAAAATTGTGTTAGACTCAAGAAAAACTAATATCTATGCGAACGATAAAAAATAGAATTTATAAATTACCCTTAAGTAATAATTCGGACAATATAGTATTCCAAATTGAGGTATAAATAAAATAACTATGGCAAAGAATTTCCAATAGGGACGCTTGTATATTTCATTATGTAAGCTCATATTATGTAAAATATTTAATTAATCATACTACTCAATAACATATTGTATTGTAAATGGCTCGTTTTGTAGATATAAGCATATAATTACTTTCTAAGTAAATTTAAAATAATGTGTTTTCATACAACGGTGCAATACTTCCCGATGATAATTTCGTATCAGACAGTTTTTTTTGCGCCATTTAACTTCCCCCCACTTCACCCCTTTCTAAGGTTGACAGCAAATAAAAAGACACTCTGTAAGCCAAAGTAACTATTGAACAAAGATTTTTTTCTTGCTTGAATATTTATTCATTTTTTTGTTCACAACTCCAAAACGAGCCATATTAATTAAAAATGGTGCCTTAACGTAACTTTGTCCGCCCATATAAGCTTAGTGTTGTATTACTGTAATGTTGTTCACTGTACAGTGCCATCACTAGCACCGCTTCTTATCGACTCCATAGTGTTGTGAATATTATCGACTATTTGAAAGTAGAGCTGTATTTTACAGATTCATGTTTTCCAGCTAAAAAACTGTATATTGTAAAATCTATGTGCTATTAGATATTCAGCAAAATGGGCACTATAATATCTCATTGCGTAGGTGCATTGAATTAAATAGATATAAAATGTAAAGAAAATATAAATAATCAATACTTACTCAACTGGAATGACCGAACCAAATATCTGTAATTTTACACATTTTTACATTATTTGATACACTATATCAAGAACAGTTGAAAATATTTAACCGATTTTTAAAAGGTGTCGTCATATTATTTTGCACCCAAGTGTACCTAGACATAACCTTACTGCCAGTTGTGATACTTCGAAATACTCGTCGTGTGCTATAAGTGTAAAACTCATGTTTTTTTGTTTCATACACATTGCCTATGTTTATAATAGTTATTGATTATTGTATGATGGGGGTTATAATAAACTATATAATACAAAATATTTGTTGTTTTTTTTTGTGAAAAGCAAGCCTTGCGTCCCTTTACACTTCTAAGCATTGTTAATTCATCACTCACTTGCCCTAATCCCAATTTAATTGAGGTCATACAACATGGCTTCTTCCATGCTTCTTAACCGGTCGTCATCTCAATAGGCGTAGATATAATCTTTCTTGCAGTGCATCCATATTTTCTTTGATCCTTTGGTCTACTCTAAACCAAGTCACCTCTCGACATCCTCACGAGTTACCTCACAACATCTACCTCATGCCATCCGCACATAGGGTCAGATCAAAGCATCTGGGTAGGTTCTGAATCAAAATAGACTGAAACCTTAGAAATAAAGTACATTTAATCAGTTTGAGATAGAATTGTAAAATGGTTAAAATAAAAGTCATAGTAAGGTGGCAACATTGTTTTATAAACAATACAAGTTCTCTTCACATATATCACATTCCATTCACATCTTTATGCGTTAATAATGAGCAGTTCAATTACGGTTTAACCCCAGCCTTCCGGAACTAATTTATTCGAGAGCGAACCAACACAGTATTGTTTCTATTATTTTTGATCGTTTCCAATAAAAACAGTGCAAGCGTGCGGGGTGCGCCGCACGCGCAAGTCACGTGACGTACGCGTGCCAGCGCCATCTTGTGCGATGGGTGGGAACTTCCGCCGGAACGCGTCATCGAATGCATTGTTGTGGGAAAACTTATCAGAGGTGCGATGCTCGTTAGTCGTTACTCTAATTATATGGTTCAAAGTATGTACTTGTCATACTGGAGTGGAAGTGGACGTTATGTATCAGTAATTTTGATCAAATGGATTGGGAAGTTCATGACGGACTGTGGGAAAGCTTGGTTTTTTGGTCAAGTTTATGTAAGGAAAAGCAAGACCTTTTCTTTCGCTGTAAGAACTTTGTGCTAATATGGAATATCCGGCGTTCAGCCAAAGAGGAGTCTTGATTAGAATTTTTAGTCAGATCAAATGTTTATGGAAATCAGTGCCTATCTGATCTTTTAATTAATTCCTAGACACACTAGAAACAAATTGAAAAGGGGCCCAGGACAACGCGTAGGAAAAAAACCTTCAGGTGTCTGTACTGTAAGATTCTCGCCTATGAACGATATAATAATGATTAGAAGTCTGTATATTAGCACTAGTAGTATTTTGTATAAGAAAAATGTAACCAGGTCTTTTCCACCGCAAAAATAATTTAACCCAATGAATTTTACATTTGGCTGTTCAGTCATAATTGACATTAACAATACTTAAATAAATAATAAATATACGCATGATTGTCCGCTATTATGACCAATGAATATTTGAGTTGCGGTGTGAGCAGACATGATGGTCAAACAGGCATACCGCAGCGACGTGGAGGCAACAAATTGGGCACAAATCAATTGCCGCTGTGCCACCGCAGCGCATGTAACCTCCACATCATTATTGATCATGAATTAATTACACCATGTCGATTGTTTGTAGTGATGGGCCGAATATCGATAAGTTTTGAAACGTGTGTCACTGCGGGGTGCCAACTGAAAATATTTGCTCGGGCGCCCAGCAATTTTTGATTAAACAACATACTTCTCTGTTATTTTGTGTGTTGCTATTGTGTTGTGTCTGTGTCGAATAAATGTTTTCCATTCCATTCTAAAAGGTTTTGCAATTAACTCAATATCACTGGCTAAAGGCTACATACATCTTTAATATATATAAATCACATTGTCACGTTGTTTGTCCGCGATGGACTCCTAAACTACTTAACCGATTTTAAATTAAATTTGCACACCGTGTGCAGTTTGATCCAACTTGAACGATAGGATATCTTACACGTGTTAGTTACACTATTTATAACTCAAGAACGGCTGAATTGATTTGGCTGAAAATTGGTGGGGAGGTAGCTTAGAACCAGGAGACGGACATTTTTTTTTTTTTATTTATTTATTTATTCAATATATGCATACACTATAACATTCAAAAAATCTGCCAAACTGTAAAACAGTTTGTCGGCAGTGTAAAACAGTTTGTCGGCAGCGTTACCGCACATAGGATAGTAGGGTAGGTAGAGTAGGTAGGGTAGTGTAGGTAGGTAGGTAGGGTAGGGTAGGTAGGTAGGGTAGATGAATGTTTGGTGTTTTTATGGCAAAACAAAGTTTGCCGGGTTAGCTGGTAAAATAAAAATTTTGACAGCTTTTGTATAGAAAATATGTCAGACGGCCATTTTTATTCGTCAGATAAAAGTTATTAGACTATTGAAAAATCGGCCCCAATTGAAGTAATTTTTGGCTAATCCTAGATCTTTTTTAATATTCATAGAACACAGACATCCACAACCAAAGTAGCCTACCAGACGCAGCGTATGTGTGATCGGGGGATCCTCCCTTATCTTTGGAGGATGAGATCTTTTCTTCTGAGTTCCTCATAATTCTAAAAACAGAAGTTTCCTCTTAACCTGTATTTGAGGAACATATTGCCCAAATCATTCTTCCAAAATCAATAATGTTTCTTAGAATTTGAATCTATCCTCAAATAACCATATCCAAAAAAGAGGACAGTAAAAATATTTTTAATAAAAAATCAAACCGACTTCCAAAACAAAACACTACAAAGCAAAAAATAACTTATAGTATATATAATAGTCGGTGTCTTTTGTACCCATTGTTTTCCGTTATTCGACACCGACTTCGGAAAAGAAAGTTATTTTTTGCTTTGTAGTGTTTTGTTTTGGAAGTCGGTTTGTTTTGTTGTTAATATGTTTTTTATTTTAGTCTTTTTAGTTTTGGTAGGCACCTCCAATTAACATGAAAATCATTTATAGTCAAAGTACTACTACTACTAGTAATCTCATGACGATTCCAATAAGCAAACACGACTAGGATACATTGTTTGATTTCGGAGTAGCCAGCCAGTAGTCATTGTGGTCTGCTTCATCAGTTCCACTTCACCAAATGATACTTTCTGAGTGCAAATGATGATTATTGATGAAAATACCTATACTATTTGAGGAGTTTCCTCGATTTCTCTATGATCCCATTATCAGATCCTGGTTGCCTTATCATGATACCCTTGGGCTATCTCCTTTCTATTTTTTTCTTTCTAATAAAAATAAAAATTCATCAAAATCGGTTCATAAACGACGAAGATATCCGCGAAAAAACATAAAAATATATATATTTATACGGTCGAGATGAGATACCGCCTCCTTTTTGTAAAGTCGGTTAAAAATACTTCTTTCTCAATTCAATTCTACATATGTAGATACAGCTAGGCACACAAACTTTCACATTTAGGTAACAGAACTCCACAAATTGTGAGACGTCGTCGTACGGCGTCCCTTCCCTATCGCAATGAATATTGTATGTTGCAATTTGTATAATTTGATTAAGCCCCACCTGTGCTCGGAGTTTCGAAACGTCCCCCGTTTATATAGGTAACGTTATTTAATTTAACTTTACTATGAATTATTTTTGTATTTCCAGTTCTGTTTCTGAGAGAAATAGCTGTTACATAATTGGTGATTTCCTGAATTCGATAGAAAGTGTCTCTACAGAAATACATATCGCATACCTGAGATTCGCAGACCCTAATGTATTTCCATTCTAGAGAATTAGAGACTGCAATGTCTAATGTGCTATTAGGTACCTCAAATTTTATCAAGTACACTCACAGAAACGATTCTTGGCTGCAGAAACAAAAATAGTGGTAGAACTTTCCTGGAGGAGCTCTTTCACCACTTCACCAGGGACTTTTCTTCTAAATTTGCAGGTAGTGTAAACTCAGAACTATATATGCAACAATTCAGCTAGCCTATAAACTTGCAAGAAGGCCATTCGCTGCACCGAAAGCTCCGTCTGACCGAGTGCCAAAAGCGCAAAGTCAAAAAATAACAAAGGATGAATATGCGCACACCTTTCACAGTTTAATACAATTATTATTGTAGATTGATTCGTATATTATTACAGTAATTAAATTACCGTGCGTCGGACGTGAGAGTGCATTTTGTGCAACATGGCACGTGGCCACAGCTATTATAACACCTGCCTGCTTTTAGTGAGAGATCGATGTTCTAAAGCTGTTATAATAGAGGGGGATTTGGCAAAAACTTTGTGCGTTGAGTTGCAAAGGCAATTTGGGACAAAAGGTGCGTTTTCATGTCACTATTGGATACCATTTTTGTCTTTTAAGAGCTTTATATACCTACAGTAAGTACGTAGATACCAACACTGCTGCCGTTTATGACCTATTTGGAAAACAGATATCTGTTTTCTTTTCTTAAGAGTCTAGCAGCCAGCCAGATATCAAATATCTTTTTATTGAGTCTAAAAAACATTGTACTATGTTGCAGTATACCAGGAGTGTACCCTCTGCTGTTTCGAACATTTGCGTTCATCTAAACACAGTCTGGATAGACTCATGATACTGGGCTGGGTAGAAGAAAAACGCGCTCAAGGTAGAATACCGGCAAATTGGACAGACGCAATTTAGAAATTTGTTGGAGGTTGCAAGTATCGAACGGTCCACACTGCTAAAGACTATAATTCCTGCGCATCGTATGTGTTCGCGATCCTCAACAGTGAGGGCAAGACGAAGAACAGAATATTAATTTAAAAATATCTGTGCCTTTTGCTATCAGTAGATACGTAATTCACGATTAGAACCAATATTTACCTAGAGCGACCTATCTCAATAAACGTAAATCTCCTACTACTTCTGTTTAATCATATCACAATTATCGGTGTTACGATCTTTATACACGTCTACACGCATAATTTTCTCCCTTATCATTTAAACACGGCTAACTGGTGGCTATCAGGCAGCCGCACGCGTATTTAATCAATCAGCCACCCCTAATGCTTATCATGCGTCCCATCCCTACAAATTACATATTAAGTACGTTGGCAACACTAAAAAAGCGCGCGCTGTCAAACTGACAGTTATTGTTTCTAACCCTCACTGGTTTAAAAAAATATTGCTGTTTGATTAGGGGTTGTGGTTGTTCGTGTGGGTTCCGTATTGCTAAAACAAAAAATAAAATCAAACATTTTTAAGTATCATAATGTACCTATTTAATGCCTTCTCTTAGATTTTGGCTTTGTAATTAGATTCTTCAAAACAATTTTAAAGTCTAATCAAATTTTTCTTTCTTTTTTCATAATTTTTGTGCTATTTTAAGTGGGACAGAGGAGGAATACGTGCTAAAACTAAACTCCTTAATATGTCTTTCGTTCAGAAGAATCAAAAATTTTTTTTTTGGCGAATCAACCAACTCCTCACAATTTTACCCACACCCCACAGAACTCCAAAAAACTAGTGATGTTCCAATCACAAAGCGGAAGCCCGAACATGCGCATATGATTATAATGATATTTTTACAAGCATTATTTTATAGGGAGGGCACCGTGTGACCGGAGGGAAGAGGGCTTCACTCCAGGTACAAAAGGGGTGTTTTTAAAGGGATGATTTCGTAATGGGCTTAGAGGCAGTTTGATGCGTGAACACCAGCCACACCAGGTGGCTATTGTGAGGATTCGGATGATAAAAGCTGTGACCAATGTTATTTGATACGTTTATTTAGCTGTTGTAAAGTCAGAAGTCAAGGTCGTTATCTTGTTAAATGTTTTGGTGACTATATTTAATTTTTTTTTGTGATTTTGAGCTTACCCATGTTTGTTTAGCTCATTTCTGTGTAGAGTCTGGCAAACGAAAGTAGAGACTGAAAAAGCGCGGCAAATTTAAATTAAATTAGGTTATTCCAAGTATTTCATACTAGTTTTGGGGTTGCTATGCCGAGATTTTTAAATTTGCCGCGCTTTTTCAGTCTCTACTTTCGTTTGCCAGACTCTAGCTATTATTTCCAAACCTTTTGCAAGCTTTGTGCTGAGCTGAGACCCCCGAATTCTAAACCTGTACCTGGTCTACTACTTTAGCCAGAAATCATGTCAAACTATAGGTATAGTTCTCGCCAAAATACTGGGCCGCCCTGAAGATGGCTTTCCAGATGCGCGAAGCACGAAACGGTGCTGTGTTTGTATGAGATTGACTACTGCGCAGCCATTGTAGCCAACTTCAGGGCGGCCAAGAAGTTTAGCAAGAATTATATCATTAAAGGTTTTTAACTCTGAAAAGGTAGCTACCTACTCCAATCAGACACTGTCCCTTTTTCAGTTGGAGTTTTTCCATTGAGAGTTATATTTGTCTTGTCTGTTGCAATTTTGATCATAATCCAACTGAAACAGTATGTCATCATTACTATGATTTATGGGCATAGTAAATGTTTGAATCTGGACTCTGGCTAGGCCTGCTTTGTCATTCTTAGTGTGTCATTCAGTCAGACTTGGTAAGGTCCTACTATTGTATTTTGGGACACCGAAATAAAGAGGTGATTGAACTTGCTCAGCTGAAAATCAAACTCAATCTAGCGCAAAATATAATTAAATTACTAAAACACTTATTTCTAAAACTCAGTTACTCAATCTCCGATACTTTATATTGTTCAAAAGATCATTATCTACCAGACCCCAATATAAACAAAATTGTTGTTCAATTACATGAAGTGAGTGTGTGACCCTTTTGAGGTTATTTTTTTTAAAGCACCGTGCTTTATTCTGACCACAATTACTTAAGCGTGAGAATATATTATTAAACAGGGATTTCCAACCCTTACAATCATTATATAGGGATCAAAATAACTTGATAATATTTTTTATAGGTTAGATTGAAAATTATTTTGCGCGGGAACTTTCCGCGCGCTTTTCGTTCATAAATCGGTCATCCGAATCGGTTGAAGTGGGTGCGCAGTGTCCGACACGCGTTGTTTTTTTCTTTATTTTGGTTTAATTAATTTAATCATACTTGTGACGAATCTTTGGGGCTATTGGGATAGGAAAATATTGTTTTTGAATGGATTTGTTTATGTTCTGAAGTGGGGCAGTTCATTAAGATCGCACTTATTTTTATTTGTGAGAATATCTTTTGATGCATTCTTTATTTTGTTTTCTCACTATTTAGCCTGCTTTGACCTTTGTTTTCCTATTCCTAGAAAAGTCATTATGGTTTAGAACCTTAATAATACCAATGTTCTACAGGATCACTAATGTTCGAAGCGAATGAGTGATGCTGTGGAACATTATTGACTCTAGGTACCAAACTAAATTAGTTAAGGAAGTAGAAAAAAATATTTATCTACCAAACGTGATGTGCAGGAAACGATTCATGTTATCTTTCTTAGGGTTAAACGACTATGATATTATTCTACAGAAAATTTGCACTTTATCGCGTACCTGGATTCAAAAGCAAACTAAGGGACAATCAATATATGAACGATAGGCAATATCGCGCACATATTGTCTAAGAATATTTCAAGTTTAAGTAAATCGGTCGAACTGCATCGGATTTCGTTCATGTGAAAAAACTTGTAATTTTGCTTAACAAAATTGAGTCGCGTTGAGACATCGAAAAAGTCACTAAGATCTGATTTAAAATCTAATACAAAACATCGCAACCAAAAAAACCTCTATCCCGAAACCACAATATTGACACAACTCACTATTTTCAACAACTAGAAGAGACAAAAAAAACCTATAGCACGTTCATAAGAATACGCCATGTCATTTGATTTTGAGCGGGCAACTTCGGCCACCCACGGTCTGTTTGTCTTTGCCCCTGTTTAATTGTCTGAGCAAACATTTATTACGATGCTGTTGGGGCAGGTCGGTTGGACTACTTGCGGACGCTGATAAGGTGGGTGAAAGGACTGGGTTTCGAGTTGGGCTTAGTTTTGGAATAACGCGTAGGACTATGGGTGGGTTTCGGAATTGAGTTTTTCGAATTAAGAATGTTTCAAACCCTTTAAGGCCAATTTTGCCAGATTTTTAGACTTAAATAGATTTTGACAAAAACTCAACTTCAAATACTCAGAAATAATTCAAAAATCGGGGGATTATATTTGTGATAAATTGTGATTTATCTCAGTATTTTTCACACTTTTTGATTCACTTTAATAACATGTAGATGGTAGGATATGTCAGATATGTGCCTGAATGTGGCTGATCTTCTTAGTCGTTACGCTCTTGACATAGCGGTCGTAGTCGTCATGAAGTATTGGTAGTATATGCGGCAGATGTACCTAATGCGTCTTACAATGTCTCGCCACCTTTCCCGATTATATGTCATTCGGATACATTCGTGCACGGGACCGCCCACAGCAGACTTGATCTGGTCCGTCCAACGCATGGGTGACTTACCATGCAGTCTAGTGCCTTCCACTTTTCCTTGGACGACTAACCGCTCGTTGAACTGACGGTCTCGCCTTGAAAAGAAAGTGAGTATTGCGGACAGACGCTGCTTGATGTGGAGTTCTCGGAGAATCGAGACATTTGTGCGGAACTCGGTCCACGACACTCCGAGCATTCTTCTCCAGCACCACATCTCCAGAATGTGGCTGATAATAAATACGAAATTCTCATATTCTCTACAGGGTATAACAGAAAGGTTCGATTATATTTTAAATACTGCGATTCTGCCCAAGTATATGAACAACTTTCTTCAAAGAGATAGGCAATTCTCAGGGGTTGTAAGTGTACAGATGTTCTATCTCACGACGGCAGGTTGGTCTTAGTCGTGTGTGTATCACATTGTTTCTGTGTGCGTTAGCTCGGGAGCGCTCAGTATCGCCTGAAACAATGAGTAGGAACGCTCAGTATCGCCTGAAACAATGAGCGAGAGCGTTCAGTATCGCCTGGAACAATGAGCGGGAGCGCTCGGTATCGCCTGAAACAATGAGTGGGATCGCTCAGTATCGCCTGTAACAATGAGCGGGAGCGCTCAGTATCGCCTAAAACAATGAGTGGGAGCTCTCAGCATCGCCAGAAACAAAGTGTGCATGTGCATCTACACACACGCACAACTGTACCTCTTTTCACCCCCCTCCCGGCTCTATTGGTTTTTATATGTTAAGTGAGCTCTTTCCTTCCTGGGAAAATCGTAAGAACAGCCATTGAAATTGAACATAAAGATGTCATATCTATTTTGCATTTTTCTGCGTGCAAACTTAATAATAACCGTTACATAGTATACTATCGTGTCGTATTTCAATTTGCGCCTTAAGCTTCATGAAACATGTCCCCTTTTCCTACTCACTAACAAATAGACGATTAGATAAACATTCAATAAAACACTCAAACAAATATTTACCAACAATCTTGGACCAACACAATATCATTTTAATATCCTGTCTGAACGACTCTACTATTCAAACCAACGTCGATAAATGCCTAGGTATTACAGTCTGGGTCTTAGGCTGTCTAGCTGAGGTCCTGTATGTGAGAAAGTGTATGGGAGGCTCCGACGAATCCCGGAGATACAACTAGTCGCTCGAGAGTGCTCGAACACGGGTGGTCTTGTACACCCGAACGGTAAAATGGATACAGATGTGAGAGCTATTTGGGAATACTCTTGCTCTATCTTATAGAGAGCAGTGGTGGTCCAGTGGTATCGGCCGCGACTTACAAGTTGTAGGTCGTGGGTTTGAGCCCAGGCAGGCGCTTTACTTTGTGTAAATTATTTCATCACCACTGCTCTCAAAACGGTGAAGGAAAACATCGTGAGGAAACCGGCATGACCTAGAACCATAAATTCGAAGACATTGTGACATCCACCAACCCGCACTGGGCCCGCGTGGTGGATAACGGCCCATTCCCTGTCTCAGAGAGGAGGCCTGTGTCCCAGCAGTGGGAACATTAATAAGCTGATGATGTGATCTTATAGCCAACTGGTTTTTTTTCATATCAACAGAATGTCTTACAGCCGGCTAAGGCCGGCTTTCAGTGTAAAAAAATACAAAGAACTACTTTTTAAAGGAGGATAACTATGCATATTAGCTTTGTTTACGTTTTGTTTCTCCATCACAGTGTGATATTTTACCTAATCACAGTGTGATTTTCATCCCTTCTTGCCACTATCTACATTCAGACACTCGAACTAACATACACCCAGAAATTGTAGGACAAGATTTTTTTGAAGTGAAAACTTAAGCCGCGTTAATATTTGGTAGGGTCAATACTTATGGGTTTACGTCACCGACATGCTAATGTGAACGCGTCATCGACTTATAAGTGTGACGTGTAGTACCAGTGAAAACATAAATTTTGGAACAACAGTTATTTCAGTTTCAATTTTTCTTCCGTCGGGAGTCCCCATGACTGCCTATTTTTTGGCTAAATGGCTTGCATCACATTTCTCCCCATTTCTCATGTATTTATATTGTATGTCGTTTTGTGACAATTAAACACTTTTTCTTTCTTTCTTTTCACACAGCATCCACAAAACCCTTCCCCTGTACAGCTATGGCGAAGACACAAGTTTATGATGGTTTTACTGCGAGAGCCACTTAACGCCCGCCACAGCTACCGTGTACCAACCGTCCCCCGTGCCCCCCCCCCTCCCCCTGTGCTGCACAGCCTCACCACCCCCTCTCACTTTAATTAGATGCACCACCTCCGAGATGTTTTTATTTCAGAGTCTAACAAGGTGTTTGATATGCGTGGGACAGTGTGAATTTGTGTGGGCTTGTAATAATTAGTAGGAAGTGATGTAGGCGATGTTGGTTGATTAGTGAAAAACTATTTGGGTGTCTTTCTTTAGGTTTTAGATCTGATGATTCTCGTAATGAACACTGTAAAAAATAAATAGGTACATCTTTGAAATTATTTTACAATGGGACAGTGATCAATAAATCGATCTTATCGATCCGTATAGTTTGGCGTAGTGGGGGTAAGTTCGCACCACAGACATAAAACTAACTAGATGACGCGATTGTATGTACTTCGCGTGCTAAAAAACGGAGTAAAGTTACGACAAATGATCGTAATCTGAGCTTTTCATTTAGCATTATCTGCACCGGAAATCCACCGAAATCTAGGGAAACCCATTTTTTTATATCGAGCTGTAAAGAATGTATAGAAAAAGTTGGCCGAGGCATTGGAAATGTTTTCGTTCAGTAAATTTGTTTTTAAATTGCTTGTGAAAAAGTGGCACGCTTGGTTTTCATACAGATGGAGGGACTTGCGTTATCTAGTTAGATTTCTGTCTGTGCTTCACACATATTCCGCGAACTGACCAACCACCAAATAGAGCGAACGGAACATGGACGCGACACGATTGGTCAGTCGATCTATTGTGTCAACTGATCAACCAATCGCGCGCTCGGAATGGGTCTCAAAAACTTTCCTCGCGCCCCGCTTCACTACCAAAGATACCTGAAACACTACTTCTGCGCATCTACCTACTCTTGCTAATTTACGTGCCAGGGATTACAAACTTCGTGCCTCGGAAAGCACTTTAATCTTTGACAGTCGTAACGGACTGTCAGAAGCCTGGAAATCTGAGACCTGTTCTGACAAGGGGTATCATTATTACCCAGTTACTGGCCTGTGAAGACAGATAGTCGCTCTAAGTAAAATACTGGGATTTTCCTGCATCCGGTTCGACTGGAAGCCAACCCCAGCACAGTTGGTAAATGTCTAGGCAGATAGGTTGTAGATAGAAATAAAAAACCACTCAATTAATCTACACTAGCTAGGTTAGGGCTTCAACTGCATTAAAGTCGGAAACTATCCCGAAGGAACATATTCCCGGGATTAAAATATATTTGTGCTATTCCTGACTACAATCTATATCTGTGCTAAATTTCATCCAGATCCATTCAGCCGTTCTGGCGTGATTGAGTAACAAACATACACACATCCATCCAAACTTTCGCATTTCTATACCAAACCAATATTATAAAGAGGAAAGATTTTTTTGCTTGTTTGTATGTTTGTTTGTTTGTACCGAATAGGCTCCGAAACTACTGGACCGATTTTAAAAATTCTTTCACATTCCTATGGTAAGCTACATTATTCCCGAGTGACATAGGCTATAATTTTGAAGGGATCGAAGCCGCGGGGGTCAGCTAGTATTATATAAAGATATAATAAATGCGAAAGTTGATTGAACGCATTGAATGATTCTGGAATAGGAAGGGCGTTGCAGTAAACCACAAGACCACAAGACCACAAACCCAATTACGGACGGTAAGTGATAGTAATGGTCTGAGAACAGAGAATGTGGTGACAGCTGACGGTCATGACATGACACCTATTGACTGCACGCCGAGGACACTCATGAAATGGGTTGTAATAATCTGGTTCAATCGTTAAACTGATAAGAAGCTGGTTATCCGCATAAAATCAGACATTATCTACAGATTTTTATTAGAGGATTCAGATAGGAACAGGGGGGTGACCATAAGCTCTTAGCGCAAGGTTATTTTGAGTGTGCGTAAGGGACAGATGTAGAATGACTTGTATACATCTGTCTCTTTTTCACAGTCGAACTATGATAGTTTTGATACGTAATGGTACGGGGGCAGGGTTGTGACCATACTGACCATACATCTGTCTCTTACACACACTCAAAATAACCTCCATCTAAGAGCTTATGGTCACCCCCCAGTTTACTACGACAGTGGTAACAACACCAGTTGGGTTTGTTCCCACTAACGTGTGGCATACGGTAAATGAGAGACAGCTTTTGGACTAACTTTCAAGTTTTTAGTATAACTTAGTGCTCTTTCACATAGAGGTCCGTTTTACGGATCCGCTTTATCGTTTACATTTTTATTCGGCGCTGACGTATGTAGTAGTATAAGCAAGTTGACACACATGACAGTATACCGAATCCAGTATAAAATACTAATCCGACAAAACATACAGCAGTCCGTTTTACAGGTCCGCTTTATTGTACACGGTTTTATTCGGAAATGGTGTAGGTTGTATGGGCGAATTAACACACACAACAGCATTGAAATACTGATCCGTTTTATCAGACGTCCATCCTTGTAGAATGTTGGTTTTTGTGAAAATTACCCCCAGTAGCAACAGATCCATTAAAACGATCCGTAAATGCGGTGTAAACATCACCTCCAGTAGCGACGGATCCGTTAAAAATGAACCAGGAAATTCGGATGTTCTTTGTGAGCGTACCCTTAGATCTACTTGTTGGCTAGTTTCGGGCTTTTGAGACTGATTCAGATTCAAAAGTACCACTGAGGTGGAGATCAAATTAACTTTTAAGTCACGCAAAAAAGACTCAAATCTGATAATCTAATTCACACACAACAAGCAGAGAACCACAGAAACGATTCCAACTCCCACGACAAACGCAAAACAATAAAAGGGTACCTCCCACTAGAAGTTTTAATATGCTGCAGATAATCTTGCTTCAGGGGCGGTCAAATTAATTCCTTATAACGACTGTTAAATATTCGAGAGAAGCCAGTGCTATCCAACCGCGGGAACATGAGTAAGTCCCGTAATAAAGTTCTCAGAGATCCCCTGAGGCGCCCACTTGTCCGGGATTACGGGCCGGGATTAGGCCGCGAGCGATGCCCGGGATTCGCGATATCGAAATGTGGGCGGTTTACATGTTGTTGGCTTAGTAACAGTCGGTCTCTAAACGAAAACTTAACTTAGGTGTACTTATTATTTACATGGTATAATTGCAGACTTAAGTTTTCGTTTAGAAGCCGACTGTTGTTATGATTATAACAAGATAAAGTTCAATTTTCCTTAACCTCTTGAGTGGCAAGCCTTCGGTTGACATATCGAGATTTAAAAAAAAAATATTTTATGTGTCACAAGATACTTACATATGCGATAAATACCATACGACACATAATAGGTTAAAAGACCAATATCTCAGGCTAGGACACAGAATAAATAATAGTACAGGGCCAGCCCAGACCTATTCAGTTAATTATACCTACCTAGGTTTATTTGAAGACTATTATATTGAGATCAATAGTTACTAATTCATTGTATCAACCCCGAAAGTATTTTGTGAGTTAATTTTAATCAGGAATTCTCAGCAGAAATTGCCTTAAAATCCTCAAGACCAACTCAAGAAATGAAAGGACTTGACTATGAAACTTTTTTTATCAAGCCATTCTTTTTGTTTATAATTTGCCACACTTGCCACCGTAGTTTTGTTGGAAAATAGTTTTTTTTCAAAAAGTGCCAAACAAGTACATATTTTTTAAAACTTTCATTTATTTTTCATCGTGTATTTGTTATTATTTTTGTCTTTAACCATCAATGCTTTTTCTTTTTTAACAAATTATATGAATCTGAATAATTTCGGTCTATTTTAAAATAAATCAATAATTAGGTTTTTTATCGAATTAATTGATTCTAAATTTCTTTCTTCTCTCTATTTTGTATTAATTACTGAAAATATCCTTATAGTAAACTCGAAGAATCCAATAAATTCTCTAGTTATTTAAATTATCTTTTCATAAAACATTGGCATTGGTTAAGTTGGGCTAAATAAAAGCAAACCTAATTAGTGATAAAAATATAGTATTTTAGGTACTATATTATTTTAATATAATATATAGTACAATTGACGAAAATATAGTACGATACTATTTAACTTTGTACGGGTGACGACCCTATTCACAGCCCAACTTCACCCAATGCTGAGCATAGCCTCTCTTTTCTTGTACCAATCCCCACGTCCCCTAAGACAGTCTCACCCATCCCCCATCCACCCACCCATCATCCACCATCCACCATACCCATCTGCACATCATATCTTATGGGAGTGTATTCTTTGGCAGAATGAACGTAATATTATGTTGAATAATGTACAGGCTGCATCAGGAGTTGTTTACTATACGGACCTTGTGGAAACTAGAACAAATTTCCGTGCGTTCAAGCGTTTTTGCCATACCTATTATTGGAACCAAATATAACAGCTCACAATGTTAGGACCCATTAATATGTATTAATGCTAATTTTTTATCCGTGGTGCTAGGCAACTGGGCTTATCCCAGTTGTATATGACCCTTTGTGCCTATTGGCCTTGTTTGTTCTGTCTCCTGCTTGATATGGAGGGAAGTGGAAATTTTCATTTTTCCTACTCCTCCGTTATTCTTTTCTGATTAATTTCGTTGCGGGATCCAAGACAGGTAAATTCATTCTCCGGGACTTCGTCGAGCTTCATTGCCTCGGCGCTTTTCTGGTGGTCGCCACTGTTGATTCTGGCTTTCAGGAGTTGCAGTGGTTTGGGAATAGTGCGGTGGGATTGTCCCAATAAAAAAAAAGTCTCACCCATGTTCTACCCGCGGTGGTAATTATATCATCT
Source organism: Orthosia gothica (assembly GCA_949775005.1). NCBI lineage: Eukaryota > Metazoa > Arthropoda > Insecta > Lepidoptera > Noctuidae > Orthosia > Orthosia gothica. Next base: position 3,561,077 of record OX459065.1, on the reverse strand, counting down.
GCCCACCTCGCCACCGGACGATACATCTTTTTCCAGTCCTTGGACGCCACTCACTCCACGTACCGAGCCATGCCAGGTGTCCTGCCCAGCTCCATTTGAGTTCCAAAATTCGTTTTCCGACGTCGACTCGTTCTTTCACTCATAAAATATTAACACAAAACCCTCCCTTCTAACTTCCATCATGTAAGCCCTCCCTCATCGACTAGTTTGTGGCATAACTTTAATTGTTTTTTAAGTGCGCACACGCCGCTTTACAGGGGGAGCGTAGGACGCATGAGAACCTAAGACTGGTTTCTATGGTCCTCTAGTAAACGGTGCTAAAGAGGTGCTTCACATGTTGTGTTGTGAATTTTGAGAAAAAAGATTGGTGGAGTATGGGCGATCAATTCCTTTTCTTGAATAAATGATTAGATGTTTGACTTGATTTGGAATACATCATGTGAACGTTTCATGATTTTTTGTTTACGCGAATGTTGATTAATCCATTTTCCATTTTTAAAACTTTCAGTTTTTTCTGATACTACAATCCTTCATAGCTCAATGGTGATTGATGGTGATTGATGGTGATTGGCTGTCCTTTCCTCGTTGACACCGAGGAAAAACACCAGTATTAGCCAATGGAAAATAAACAAATTTTGTCCGGAAGTCAGCATTGAGCTACTTACAATGACAAATATCAAGAATTATAAGAAACCAAAAATGTAAACATTTTCAGAAAAGCCAAATAAAAGTTAACTTCTTTTATGGTATAGATTTAACAATAAATTGTATTAGTTTCAATAGAAACTTCAAATTCAAGACTTATTTAATATAAATAACGCAAAATAACAAAAAAATATGTGGAATATTTATTTTAAATTAGCACATGAATTTTCATCAAGCTAACACAGGAAACTTCGATTCATAATGAGTTTACGGCGCCAACTCACACTGGGTAAGTAAGTTCAGATGAATGCTTCTCCGTATGAGAAGAGGCATTTAGTGATTGCTCTGCAGAGGCACATACCTAAAATCACATTCTTTTTTATGCTTTAACATTACATAGTAATAATAATATTTTTATTTGCAGAAAATACAAGTTTGACGCAGATTAAAGTACACAAATAATTGTCAACGAGGGGACAGATAAATTAACAACAGAAATAGTGTGCAAAAGAGAGGTAAAGTACAGTCAATACAAAATTTGAGCCCTGAATCCTCTTTTTTGTGAATATTGTATAATATATATGCAATTATGTCTTAATAAAAAAACACTAAACTTCTAAAAACTGTTTTGATATTATCATCAACTACATCAATTCAATGACTAGAAGCTAAATAACACAAAAATAATTTGACATTAAATTTTTGCGTTATGTAACTTCTTAGTATTTGCTTACAAGTGGTTCTGCTACTAGTTTTTTGCGAGGAGACGTGCATATCACAACACAGCTAGCCTTGAGGAGTTTCGACAGACAGACGACATGTTTTGATAAGAGCAATCAATAGTACCTAGGCTGTGGTTTTGTGCTGTATTCAAGAATTAATTGCGCAGGCGTTCCAAGTGCTTTTTTGCAAGCGTTGAAGATGCTGCCTGTGAAGGCAAGTTCTACAGGGCTGTAGAAACGTGGATTTCATATCAGCGTAATACTTAATACCTTTTTTCCAAATACCCAAATGTAAATTAAAATAATTTATTTGTGATTTTGTGTTGTGCTGTGTCTTTTGTGTGCACTGAATAAATAATTTATCAATCTATCTAATTTAGCAGCAACATTTTAGCTGATTGAAATTCCTTTGGTATATGGGTGAGGATGTAACTGACCTTTCGTTAGTAAATGACACCTTGGCATTTGGAGTACCTAGATTTATTTTTGAAGGATAATCTAGCAGTGATTGTACTAATAATATCATTGCTTTTTAATCATCTGAATCCTAACGTTTATTTGTTAACTAGTCTAGCCAGCGGCTTCGCCCGCGTGAAAAGTCTTTTCTCACCATAATCTATCTCTGTGCCAAATTTCATCAAGATCCGTTGAGCCGTTTTAGCGTGATAGAGTAGAGTAACAAACATACATACATCCATCCAAACCTTCACATTTATAATATTAGTGAGAGTAAGATTTATGCTGTAATCTAACAAAAACGGCTATCATTACTTCATCGATGAAGATCATTTAGTTTTGGATCTAGGGAATCTTGATCCCAGCAAAAAGGGATCCTTCGAGAGCAGTAAACCCGAAAGGCAAGAACACAAAGTTATAAAGTAACCATAACAAATAACAGAGATTATAAAGTTACAAAAAAAAAAGTCTCTGCAAAACCAAAACTGGACATCGTCAAATCTGTTTAACTTTTACTACAGCTCAAGTATATTTGTATTTACTTTCATACGCATCCCGTATCAAATCAAAACACGTATCTGTCAAAATGGGATTTCGTTCAAAACCTCTAACTTCACCACGAATCACGTTTTAGCTAAGTTTGGTGGCGTTGTTGTTTCACTATCGTGTGAAAAGACTAAGGAAACGACCTCTTGAGCCGGGACGGATGGGCCATACCTGTGCCTGCGTCGTACCTGACCTAGGAAAACAAACATGGCGGAACGTTGGATTAGTGTGGACATTATCTGTGGTGATTTAGAACGGGTTGATTGCTGTGTTTTGAAACTGATACAATGTACCTAGACTTTGTTTGAAACGCAGTAGAATTTGTTGAATGAGGTTGTATTAATATTGAAGGTTTTATTAACTCTTAAGATTACGACAGTCTCCAACGACCTTGAGAGAATAAAACGTGTAATCTTTTCACACCCGCACGACTCAAAATGAAGTAGTTTTTTTATACTGGAGGATATTATTCAATGAGTTTAAAAACACCCTTGGATCAAAATGTAGATAATTAAACTGTCTTTGAGATAGTGAAAATTTCATTAAAATACGCCCGGCGGTTTTGGTGCGATAGTCGTTTTTTTGTCCGTGTTAGACATACATTTATGATTTAATTACTACACTATACGAAAAATTATACATCAAATTATTAAAAAAATTGAAAAAACATAGATTTTCTTCAAAAAGTTACATTTAGCCGTTTAGACGTGAATCTCATTTTAAAATCATCTACTTAGGAGTATTTGCGCCTAGAACTGTTACCTCGTGTTAAAGTTTACTTGTAAGTGTAAAATACTTTAGAATTCGTTGAATGAAGCCGTGACACATACCTACCTATAAAATTAAAGGAATAAGAGATAGGTGCAACAAGACTCTCGCAAGTCTACTCGTGTATCTTAGGTAGGTATTCGTATCCTGATTACCCAGTTGCAGATTATAAGTTAGTTTGAGCTTAATACGTGTATGTAGGCAGACTACAAACAATGCTGTGCGTCCAAGCCTGCAAAAATGCAGCTAGGAAAAAAGATACATCTTTGACAAATTTCCTGTACTATTTCCGTAGTACAGGAAGGCCTCCGCAATAGCTAGATCCTTTCTCGGCATGTCCACCTTATGCCCTACCTGTTATGAGTGTGATATTTTCATATTTTTTCTATGTGATTTTTTGTGTGACGCGCTAAGTGCCGTGATGCAGACCACCCACGGTGACCAGGGAAACCAGGGGAACCTTGCTTGATCATAAAATGTTTAGTAGGTATTGGTTAAGTATTTAGAGGTCTATGAACGCGATCTCTGTTTTCTGAGAAGACTAGGAGATATTGCCTTGCTGCTAATAGTTCTATGTTGGTACAGGATTGGAATCGAATATCGAATCGTACTATTTACTAGGTATATTACTAAATCAGCGTTGACCAGCGTAGTTGCCATGCTGCTCTTGCCATACTGGAAATATTGTGCTTTGAAACTATCTTGTCTTTTGTTTATGCTGTAACATTTCCTAGTGGCAATAAATATTTTCTTTCTTATTGTAAATGCGAAAGTTTGGATGTCTGTAAGTTACTCAATCACGCCAGAACGGCTGAGCAGATATAGATGAAATTTTGCAAAGCGATAGATTATAGTCTGGAATAGCTTTTTATCCCGGCAAAATGTACAGTTCCCGATCTGAGTGACAGCAATTGGGTTCCGTTTGGTCCCTACGGGTACGGAACACTAAACAAGTAGCTTAAACTGAAAGGAAAAATTAAAGGTCAAAGCCAAATGGACTATTGACCTAGCATAAATACTTCAGAATAGATTGACATCAACAAGTGATTGTATGTCAAGCAAAACATACTGAAGAGTGACCATAATCTGGGTAAAATAGTTTACCAAAATGAAGATCTTTTAGTTTGCTCAGAAAGCTTGACCAGAGAAGAGGTTTGACTTAGACACTTACCTACACATGTAATTAATAAACAAATTAATTACTAAATGAATCACTAAAGAGCCAGCATGGCCCAGCCCCACCCAGTAGCCATCTCAACATATTTACATACGTCTACACAGTGGCCCACTCCAATCGGTACATACTCCATTGAAGGACCACTCACGTGAGAGAATCATAAAAAACCTTACAAACTACATCGTTGCGATATCAATGTTGTAATCATTAAAAAAATGCCCACATAATTTATTATTGCGATATCTACTTCTAATAAAAATCTTAAATTCATTCTATCACTAGGAGACTGCGCACAGCCTTAAGAGGGGACTCTAGTGAGACTTTCTCCATACAAACACATTTTGCTGTTTTCTTCGTGGATAATGCCTCTAGAGCAATGATTTTTTTCCATAAAATCTAGGTCTAATTAAAACGTGCCTGTATCATTTCCTTATTTCCAAAACATAATCACAAAAATAAATATGACAATCCAAAAATCCGAAAAAAATGCCCGTTTTTACAGCCATGTTCAGAAGACTTTCAGACAAAATTTATAAGTTTTTAACAAAAAAGGAAATGATAGGAGCATAGATATACTTTTCCTCTAAGTTTTGATTTTTTAGAATTTAGATTTGAAAGAATTTTTAGATCAGACCAGTTTTCATGGAGAAAACAGCAGAATACGAAACGTCTTTTAGTCAAAGTTTTTGTAGGTAAAATCAGCCTGAGCTGCAGTTGTCCCTTTCGCACTTTACGGGGTGAGGTTGGAGGTGACGCGACGGCAATAGTTTCTTCAAATACCTATTTTTCAAATTCCTGTTGACTAGAGTCCGCTCTTAACCCCTGGGTCTAGAAGCATATACTCACAACAGATCTTTGTGGCTCTGAAGTTGGATCTGTCAACTATTGCGCACGAAACAGATTAACTGCATAGAGTAAACGAGATAGGATGATGCGACAAACGTATGCGAGTGAAAGAGACAGTTATACAATGCTTTTTGCACTTTTAATATTGATACAAAAATAGCTAGTGCGCAGCCTCTTGCAGCCAATTCAGAGCCACAAAGATCCGTTGTGAGTATTATAGTACCTAATTTCTACAAGAGTTCCAGCACCGAGAGTGTAAGTACTACGGAAAGATTTTTGAAAATTCTTCTCCTTTAGAGGTAAAATAGTATGTTTAATATTGTGGACATTCTTCCACACGGCTAGTAAACGTATAATTGACGTATTCTGCATTGGGCACCCGCGGGACCTGAGGTATTCCACATACGGCACCTATCAATATATTTCGCAGGTGCCATACAAACGAATAATTTATTATTTAAAATTGTATTCCACATTTGGTACCTACGTATCAGTAGATAGTAGGTACTAGTATTGGGGGTGCTTGGACAGGAAACCTCCCCGTGTGTCCGTGGGCTGGAGTTCCCTTTTGGATGCGTCCGGGGGGAAGGCCAGTCTCCGGGACGGTGCACCCTGGGGTACGGGCAATGACTCCCCACTAGGTACTATGTGCCTAAGGGGTCTCATTGCCCGTATGCCAATATCCTGTCAGAGAGGTTGGAGGTCGGAAGAACGCTCCAACGTGTGTCCCTCTGTGCTCTCAGAGACGCACAGCGGCGGAGTAAGAGCGGGCTCGGTGTGCACTTATCCTGCCGCCAGGCAGGCAGGAGGAAGTATTGCTCCTTCTTCTGCCACCGCTAGTCTCGTAGCCCCGAAGATAGTCACGGTCATGTCTCTGACTGTTGACGGGGGTCGAGGATCTTGGCTTAACCGCCTGGGTCGCGAGGAAGAAAACCTCTATAAAAAATCACCCCAAATCTCCAAGCGGCGGCGCACCGTGAGGGAGGTTGATAGCTTGATTAATGGGTAGCTAAATTAGTCTCTAGTGCGAACCACTTGATTTTGAGAATTAAAATGTTATTTACTCGTGGGAACAGAATGGAAAAACCAAACTTTAAAAACAAAACCGATGAAGAGGTGAGGAGTGATGCGGGGTCGGAGTCCGACGCCGCATCTGGCGCAAAGGGCTCACAGAGCTTGGATTGCGAAGAGGTTGGGGCTGCTGCGAAGAACCTAAGGTTCTTCCGTAAACGCCCCAAATCGGGGGATGGCCTGGGCTCGGTCTCTGATGACGAGCTGGCCTCGGCCCGGAAGATCCCCACCAGCAAACGAGGTGGTGGCCGAGATAGAGGAGTGAGGAGGGGGCTCACCGCCCAGGAGGCTTCCCAGCGAGCCGAAAGGCTTGCCGCAGAGGGGCGCCACCCCGGATTGACCAGTCTCAGGGCTATCCTTTTGGGGTCTTCTGGCGGTGAATTGGATTCCGAGCTGGATTTGGATTCGGGGAGAGCGGCCAGGTTCGCAGAGGTCGTGGGATCCGCAATCCGAGATGTGGCCTTAAAGAGGAATAAGTCCTCTAAAGGCAAGGCTATATCCGCGGCCACGGCCTCCATTATGGCGGCAGCGGAGGCAAATCTTGTCGGGCCTCCGTCGGATGGAATATCCGAAATGCGGGCGGAGGTCACCCGCTTGAAAGCCGACATGGAGCTTCTCCAAAAGGAGAATGAGAAGCTCCGAGCGGACTTGGCCGGGCTCCGAGGAGCCGACCCTCAGGATTTGCCACAGGGGGGGCCGCAGCAGGGGCAAGGTCAGCCTTTGCCTGCGGAAGACCGGGTTCTGAACCTGGTGCGGCAGGAGCTGGCTGCCTTCCAGAGTCGGTTTTCTGCTCTGGAGGCCATTGTCCTGCGCCCCCCGCTTGCTGCAAGCCAGACGACTCTGGACCAGCGGAAGGTGGCCTCGTTTGCCGCAGCCGCGGCTGCCGCGGCCAAAACGGGCCCGTCAGAGCCCCAACAAAACCGGGCAAGTCGGCACCCAAAGGGAGCGGAGCGGCTTCACAGGCAGCGAAGGCCCCAGCCCGGGTGGCGGGCCGGGCGCCCCAATCTCTGACGTCTCCTGAAACTCCTACGACCAACGCCGAATGGCAAGTGGCCGGGGAAAAGAAGAAGGCGAGCAAGGCAGCAAGGCCGGCCAAAAGAAAGGAGAGGCGAAAGCGGCGCAAGGAACGAAGCGTCGCGGCTAGGCTCCGCGCCCCGAAATCCGCAGCTGTAGTGATTACACTACAGCCGGAAGCGGCAAAGAAGGGCGTGTCCTACCGCGAAGTGCTCGCCAAAGCGAGGGCGGCGGTGAATCTGGAGGAGCTCGGCGTCACCGAGGGCATCCGGGTTAGGGTGACCGCGACTGGGGCCCGGATTCTGGAAGTTCCCGGTGCGGCCAGTGGCCCGACCGCCGACGCTTTGGCCGAAAGTCTCAGGGCGTCCTTAGATGCGGATGAGGCCCGAGTGTCCAGGCCCATCAAGTGCGCAGACATGCGCATTCTGGGCCTGGACGACTCTGTGACGGAGGGCGAGGTGGTGGACGCCGTAGCCAGGACTGGGGGGTGCTTAGCCGAGCAGGTCAAGGTAGGCATCATACGTCCTAACGCCACGGGGATGCTAGCCGTTACGGTGAGCTGCCCCGTCGCGGCAGCCCAAAAAATAGCCGGGGAGGGCCGAAAGCTCTTGGTGGGCTGGGTTTCCGCGCAGGTAAAACTGTTGGAACCCAGACCTCTGAGGTGCTTCCGCTGCCTTGTGGGCAACCACGTGGGAGCTCAATGTACCTCGGAGGTGGACCGTAGCGACCATTGCTTCCGCTGTGGTCAACCCGGTCACAAGGCCGGCTCGTGCAATGCCACGCCGCACTGCGTCGTATGTGCCGCTGCTGGTAAGCCGGCCGATCACCGAGCCGGGAGCAAGACCTGCGCTCCACCTGCCAAGGCCAGACGCAGCGGTAAGCACTCCGCAACCACCGTCACCGCCGCACCCGCCACCACCGCCGTCACCGTCGCTGCCACCGCCACTGCCGCCACTGCTGCCGCCCCCACAGCCGTCGTTGCCGCGAAGACCACCGCGGCAGGATCCTCACAGGGGATTCGGGAAGGGATTGAAATGGAGTGCCAATAACGGCGCCATTACGTCTCCTCCAGGTGAACATAAACCACTGCGCCGCTGCTCAGGATCTATTGCTCCAGAGCATGGCGCAGTGGTCGATTAACATCGCCGTAGTCGCTGAGCCGTACTTTGTCCCGCCCAGGGATGACTGGGTGAAGGATCTGAGCGGCTCAGTGACCCTAATTTCGTCGGCCGCTGCCGGCACCCCGTCCCTCGAGGGTGTCAAGAGGGGGCAGGGTTGCGTAGCAGCACGGTTCGGGGAGACTGCCGTGGTGGGGGTATACTTCTCCCCGAACCGAACTCTCACCGAGTTCCACAATTCCCTTGCGGAGTTGAAAATCGTCGTCGTTGGGTACCGCTCCCTCCCTGTGCTTGTCCTTGGGGACTTCAATGCCAAAAACGTGGCTTGGGGTTCCCGTTATACGGACACACGGGGCAGGATGGTGGAGGACTGGGCTCTGGAGACAGGCCTGGTCGTCCTCAACCGGGGTTCTATCCCCACGTGTGTGCGGATGCAGGGTGAATCGGTGGTGGATATTTCATTCGCCAGCCCCGCTCTGTCACCGCGTGTCGTCGATTGGCGCGTTATGGAGGAGGTGGAGACCTATTCCGACCACCGGTATATCCAGTTTGACGTCTCCACCCAGACCTCGAGCACGCCGGCCCGACAGACCCCGAGTGGTCCGCGGTGGGCGCTGAAACAGCTGGACCGGGAGCTCCTCCTGGAAGCCTCGATCGTGCAGGCCTGGGTGTCATCACCGGACAGGCCCGCTGACATCAACGACGAGGCGGAGTGGTTCCGGGATGCCATGTCTGAGATATGTGACGTGGCAATGCCCCGGGTCCAGCCAGGATGCGCCCGGCGCCAGGTGTACTGGTGGTCGCCGGAGCTTACGGCTCTGCGCCAGGCGTGCGTTGCTGCGCGACGCCGGTACACCAGGCACCGCAGGCTCCGTATTCGTCCTCCGGATACGGAAGCCATTGAGGCGGAGCTGTATGAGGGGTACAGAGTTGCGAGGGCCACCCTTCGTTCGGAGATCAAGCGGGCCAAAGGCTTGGCCCGCGAGGAGTCGCTGGAGACTCTGAACAGGGATCCGTGGGGGCGCCCCTACAAAATGGTGCGGGATAAACTCCGCCCATGGGCTCCCCCGCTGACGCAGAGTCTCCGGCCGCAGCTCGTGGAGGGCGTGGTGAGCACTCTGTTCCCGTCGCAAGGGGAACATACTCCCCCGCCCATGACTCCGCCTCTTGCGGTGCCCGATGCGGACCACACCGCCGTCAACGACGACGATGCTCCGGAGGTGACCGAGGTAGAGCTCAGAGTGGCGGTACGTAGGCTTAATGCCAAAAATACCGCCCCAGGACCCGATGGCTTACATGGGAAAGCCTGGGTCCTGGCCTTGGAGGCTCTCGGGCCTCGACTAAGGGGGCTCCTTAGCGCATGTATGGAGAGGGGCCAGTTCCCACATCGCTGGAAGACGGGGAAACTGGTCCTAATTAAGAAGCCGGGGCGCCCAGCGGACTCTCCGTCCGCTTACCGGCCCATAGTACTGCTTGATGAGGTGGGCAAGCTCTTTGAGAGAGTAATTGCAGACCGCCTTGTCGGGCAGCTAGTGCGGGGGGGGCCGGATCTGGCGGAGAGCCAGTTTGGCTTCCGCAGAGGGCGTTCTACAGTAGACGCCATCATGCGCGTGCGAGCCCTCACGACGGGGGATGCAGTGGCCCGGGGTGGGGTCGTCTTGGCGGTGTCTCTAGACATCGCTAATGCCTTCAACACCCTGCCCTGGAGTTGCATCAGGGAGGCACTCCGGTATCACCGGGTGCCGCCCTACCTCTGTCGCGTGGTCGAGGCCTATTTGACGGACAGGGCCGTCACCTACCCCGGTCACCAGGGAGAGTGGAACCGGCGAGAGATGTCGTGCGGTGTCCCACAGGGATCGGTCTTGGGGCCGCATCTGTGGGACATCGGGTACGACTGGGTGCTGCGCGCCGACCTCCCTAGCGGCGTCAGCGTAATTTGCTACGCTGACGACACGCTGGTCCTGGTGCAGGGGAGGTCGCACCAGGCGGCGGCTGAATTAGCGACACGCGGGGTTGCGATAGTCGTCGATAGGATCCGGCAATTGGGACTCGAGGTGGCCCTGCACAAGTCCGAGGCCATGTGTTTTCATGGTCCTCGGAACGCGCCACCACCGGGTTCCCAAATAACGGTAGGAGGGGTTCACATCGGCGTCGGGTCGACGATGATGTACCTGGGACTCGTCCTCGACAGCCTGTGGAATTTCGTGAAGCATTTCCGACGTTTGGTTCCTAGACTGGAGCGGGCCGGGGCTGCCCTCAAGCGGCTCCTGCCCAATCTAGGGGGTCCAAACGCCTCCTGCCGGAGGCTCTACGCGGGGGTCGTGCGGTCTATGGCCCTTTATGGCGCACCAGTGTGGGCGCGTTCCTTAAGGCGGCGACCAGCTCGCTGGTTGAACGCGTCCCAAAGGGTCATGGCCATCCGGCTGGTCCGGGGATACCGCACGGTCTCCGGTGAGGCGGCGAGCCTCCTTGCCGGATTGCCGCCATGGGATCTGGAGGCAAAAGTCCTCGCGCACATTTGGGAGTGGCGCGAGGAGTCGAAACGCCGGGGCGAAACTCCGTTGCCGCGACAAATCGTGGCTCGGCGGACAGAGCTCCGGCAGGATCTCATGGCGACATGGAGAGTGCGACTGTCGCAACCCAGTGCCGGGCACGCCACAATTGCGGCGATAAGACCCCTCTTTGAGGAGTGGCTTGAGAGGCGCCACGGCGTCCTCACCTTCCGCCTGACGCAGGTCCTCACCGGACACGGCTGCTTCGGGAGGTTCCTGTTCAGGATAAGGCGGGAGGAAACGCCCGGGTGTCACCATTGTGTGAATCGCCTGGAGGACACGGTGGAGCATACGGTGGAGGTCTGCCCCGCTTGGGCGGAGCACCGCCGTGTCCTCGTAGAGGCGATCAGCGGTGGCGACCTCTCGCGTCCGGCCCTGGTTCAGGCCATGTTACGGAGCGAGAGGGCATGGGAAGCTGTCACCTCCTTCAGTGAAGCAGTAATGCTCGCGAAGGAGGAGGCGGAACGCGTGAGGGAGACACAACGGAGACGACCTCACGCCCCTAGCCACCGCAGGAGACGCCCCGGGCGTCGGGAGTCGCAAGCCGATTCCCGGCCACCGTAGGCGCGGGCTTGCGGACGGCGAGTAATGGGTAGCTCGTCGTCCGATAAGGACCAGGCCCGAGTCGACGGCGCGTAGTGTTCCACGCGCGCCTCAAAGAGATGTCAGCAAAGTTGACGGGGTCCGCTAGGGCCGATGCCTGTCTGGGTCGCGGATAAATTTGAAAGAGAGTTACCGCGGCCCTGGCACAAGCAACTGAAGGAACACGGGTGGGTTTTAGTCAGTAAAAGTCTGACACGCCCTCTCGCTTCACCCAGAGCGGGAGACGTCATTGGATGATTTCCCACCCAAAAAAAAAAAAAAAAAAGGTACTAGTATTGGGACTTTTATATTTTTTAGGACGTCAAAACCATAATTCGACTAACATCAATAGTTAAAGTTTATATGATAAAAAAAGTTAATTGAAAAAAAACAAAAAACTCGGCTGCTTAAAAAGCATCTAGTTTTGGTCAGTAAGCTCGCGAATATGTATCCTCCGACTGCACAGCATGGGTTTGGAAGAAAAAACAAATTTGGTGCCCCACAATATGGCGCACAAAATCCGCCATTTTTTTATTTTCTAATTTTAATGTAGCCAGTGACACTCGCAGGGTTAACACAAATCGATTGACGTAAGAATCATCAAAATCGGCCAATGCGTTTGGTCTCTAGAACGCCACATAGGAACATACATACATACATAGACTGATAAACACATTACCCTCCTTTGGCAGTCGGGTAAAAATATAACTTCCTGTTTTGCTTTTTTAGTTAGATGTTGAAAATTATACCCAAACTACCAGGAGGCCAGAATCATGAAGAAGCCAGGGGCTAGTGGACGTCCTTCGGCTGAAATGGTGATGATAATGATGCCGCATTATTGGACATAGACCTCCCCCAAACATTGCGTTGCCACATCGCCCGGACCTGTGCTTCACGCATCCAGCAAATTCCAGCGGCCTTCACCAGGCCATCGGTCCACCTTGAAGGTTGCCTTCCAGCGCTGCATCCTTTGCATATGGTATATTATGTTAAGTAGATTACGCTACGCAGTTATTTATTACAAGGTAAATTTTCAATGACGGGCCTAGCCCAAATGACGTACTTTGGAAGTCACATGTCATCTACAAGTAGTCAGTTTACAAGAGATAAATGTACTAAAAAACTTGCAACAACATAAGATACTAGTTTCGGTGTAAGCTCTCGAGTCTAGGCCATAAATTACGCACGTACTTTTTACAAACATAGCTACAAAAAGCCTAGGAAGGATAGAAAAATAAATATTGACTGAATGATAATGATGGATGAATGGAAACTTCAAGCTATAATGACAGTAGACATTCCAAAGGGGGCCAACGCGTATAAATTTGCCGCTAGAGGCGCTGATGTCGCGTGAGGTCTCCGATTTGTAAAATTTCATTGATTTTTGGCTTTTAGCGCGGGTTATTATAATATTTTCCAAATATGGCAGATTAAGATAGGTACGGGATTTACAAACCACTGCTTTTATAGTTTGATTTTTATGTTTTAGAAATTGTTTTCTACTTTTTTCGAAAAAAAGGGCTGCAAAAATATTATTTTGTATTTAACTATCTGTCCCATGAGGATTCGCTCCCAACAACTGGCTACCTACCTACCTACCCTACATACATGAATTTTGCGTAACTTCAACCGCTTACGCAGCGCACGCAACGGAAGCTCTCAAAAAGGAATATTTTTGACCGTATTTGCAACATGTTTCATGTATGCTCCGCTCCTATTGGTCGCAGCGTGATATTATATAGCCTATAACCTTCCTAGATAAATGGACTATCCAACACAAAAATAATGTTTCAATACAACCAGTAGTTCCTGAGATTAGCGCGTTCAAACAAACAAACTCTTCAGCTTTATAATATTTATTAATTAATTAATATATTATTAGTATAGTTTGCAATTCTACGGCATCAGAAATTTTAATTTTAGTTAGTAGTTAAAGAGTTTTAATCCGTATCCTTTTTGCCTTTATTTAGTGTGATATATTTTATAATCACTGTTCCCACACCGAACAAAAAACATCCCAGAACATAACATTCGATGACATCTGACATCCCACCACTCAGCACTGCTCCCGAGATATGGACTTGAGCCCACTTTCTCACAAAGAGAAGGTCTATATAGGTTGAAGGTTTATGTAATAGATGACTTTTGGTTAGTTCTATGTAAAAACGAATAGCAAGATTGTTTTATTCAAATTCAAATAATTTATTGTGGATCATAGGTACATAAGATGTTGTGTTGGATAAAGGTAGATCTGCTATGTCCCGCCGTTGAGGCATACAAAATTCATAATAATGGTATATTTAAAATACAAAACATCAAATTGTCATGCAATACAAATAAAAATTTAATAAGTATAATATGCAATGTCAAATTATTAATTAGTAATGATACAAAATAGTAAAAACAATAAAATAGTGTCACTTCATAGTTTGTGAGTAATAGTTTACAAATTCATGATGCATGCATCATTTAGAAATTCTATAACAATAACTCCACGAATTATTGCTAAGCAAATATACTCTATAATATAATAATTAAATTATAAAAAATTATAAAATTATACTATAATTTACTCTATAATAATATTTGCTTAGCAATAATTCGTGGAGTTTTTTTAAAGGCTTTGCTTTCAGATTATTATAGATACGTGGGCCCATACAAAAGATGATTTGGTGCAAAAGCTTTGTTTTACTGGCAACTGTGCGCAGCATGTCTTTGTGTCTGGTCCTAGTACAAAACTCAAATAAGCTAGTTTTTAATTTAATGAACATAACATTTATCAACTAATTTTTTTTCTAGTTGATCAATATTTCACAAACAATAATGATGGTACTAACTATCACAACATACCCAAGTCACAGATAATATAAACACCCAAGTACAACACACTACAACTTTAAGGTCTCAATTTCACACTCCTAAAAAGCGTGTTCCGCTTGCATTAGCCCGGATTATCCCACCTTCTCCGACCACTTACAATAATTAGTGGCTATCCGTAGTAGGTCCCACATAGGTGAAATTTCCCGAAAAGGTTGCTATGGTAACATGCTATATTAACACGGTTCACCCACGGGGCTATTAGTGGTGGTGTAGTGGAAAGGTTCCATTTCGCGACTATATGAGAAGGATGTTATACAAAATAGTTGTGTATTGCAGTGTATGCGTGTCTGATTTTTAATCCTCCTCCTCCTCGCGTCGTGTTCCTCATTACTGAGGGTCGTGATTCCCCTGTCGTCGAGAAAGCAACTTTTCCTTTACTAATTTGCGCCATCTATGCCTGTCTTTTGCGTCGTGGAGAGCACCGTGCAGTTTGGTGTTTAACGATGTGCGGACTTGGTCTGACCATCTTATTGGACTGCGACCTCTGCGACGTTTCCCTTCAATCTTCCCAGTAATCATCAGCTGTTCTAAGTTGTTTCCATCCTTTCTGGCGATGTGACCAAAGAACTCCAATATCCTACGAAGGCAGATTGTAGACAGTCTGATCTTGACATTCAGTTCGCGGAGGATGGACTCGTTGGTGCGAAAGGCAGTCCAAGGGATTTGCATCATCTTTCTCCAGCGCCACATCTCAAACGCATCTATGCGGTCACGGTCAGCTTTCTTTAAAGTCCACGTTTCGGCCCCGTAACTGAAGATTGAGAACACCAGGGAGTTCACCAATTTCACTTTCGTTTTACGTGAAATGTTTTGATATATTATGTATTGATTATTGTTTGTGATTTTTAATATAAAAACTAATTATATAGTAATCTTTAGACGTTAAGTACGTCTAAAGATTACTATATAATTAGTTTTTATATCTGATTACGCAACTTCTTTCACTTCTAAATGTGGAAGAAGCTGGCAGGCCATAGTTGTAGGGCGGTTGCACACTACATCCGATCCGTGTCCGTGAAATTTCGGAAAAAGATTATATTCTTTTGCGAAGATAGACCGTACCTATTTTGTTGTTTATATAGTAATCATACAATGTACAGGAAAATATCGTGACGATTATAGTTTGAGTATGTACCCTGGGAGAAGAATACCAAAGAAAGGATGTGTGAAATGTGATATACTTAATCATTTATTTTATATTTTTTTTGCATTCTTCATCAGTTCCACTTCACCAAATGATAATTTCTGAGTGCGAATGATTGCATTTTTGATGAAAATACCAAAATCGCTATATGTATGCCTATGATACTTCAAGAGTTCCCTCGATTACTCTAGGATCCCATTATCAGATCCTGCTTTCCTTATCATGGCACTACCCTTAGGATATATCCTTTCAACAAAATAAGAATTATCAAAATCGTTTCATAAACGACGAAGTTATCCGCGAACACACATAAAAATATACGGTCGAATAGAGAAACTGCCTCCTTTTTGGAAAGTCGGTTAAAAAGAAGACATTTTGCGCCGACCGAAATAAATCGGGATGAATTGAGGTGGAAAAGTATGCAAGCAAAAGCATTTAAATCATTATTATTATGATTTAGCCCGTTTAAACCGTAGTATAAGAAGCTAAACCCGGATCAAGAATGTATGAGAAAGTCGTAGCTTACATGTCACTGAAATACACAAAAATATTTTGTGCTAAGTGCGGTTAAGCACTACATCCAATCCGTGTCAGTGATTTGAGTTCCGAGTTCAAAATGTTCTGAATTATGACAGATTATCACGGATAGAGTTCTGATGTAGTGCGTAAGCTTTCCTACAAGAAGTACCACGCCTACTTCGGAACCGAAATTTCTCGGATTCGGATCGGAAGTAGTGCGTAACCGCCCTAACAGAAGAAGCTTAAGCTCTGAAAGCTTGTCAAGATTATATTAATTTCGACGAAGACTAACTAAGATTAAGACACTAGACTTTCTTCGAACTTAATTACTGGAACTATCCGAGGAAGTTGCATCACAGTTCATTTTATTTGCTTCTTTATTATATTTCTGCTTACCTATTTACAAAATGTTTTACTTTGTTGTATTTTTCTTTTGATGGTTTATAGTGGTGTCTTACGAGCCCAGAGAATATTCTTATTACTTATTAGTGTTTAAACATTTACCACTAGATGGCGCTATTGATGCCTTAATTAAGACCCATCCCATCGTTCTCTTATCTCATTCATTCCTTTATCTACACTCACATCGTAATGTTGCAAATATGAATTAAAAAAATATTGCATAAACACGTACTTTATATTCGATGATAGGTAAAATAAAAAAAAAACCATTACAGTTCAAAATTTTCCTTCGATTTTCAAACAACTGCATCATGAAATAACTTTTTAATTTTTATAGCATACTTTTACTTTTTAATTTTTTGGCGCTGGGCTCATTGACATTGACAGTCATGGTGCTATGAGAATCTAAATTGCCCGCCATACTGCTTATTTTTTCCGTTTTCACTTTTATTTTATTTCAACTTTATGAGTGATGATAAAATAGTGTATACAACGGCATATAATTAGGTATTAAAACACTCGCGTGTTAATATTATCACATTCGGCTTCGCCTCATGTGCTAAACCCACGCTCGTGTTTTAATAACCCGTATTATATGACCATTGCATAAACTACTATTATAAGATACGCTTTTATTAACCATAACAGGCATAACTTTTCTACAAGCACCGTTTCAAAGCCACGTAATGACCACGTTCTAAACCACGGGAGGTCGCAAATCGTCATTCACAACAAGAAAAGGATTCCCTAAAATTATTTAGCATCTTAGACTAAAGCTTTCCAAATTCTCACGTAAATTTTAGTTCGATCACAACCACAAAAGACACTTTTGTGACACATTACTAGAAGAAAAAACCTTTAGTTCCCGCCATTATACCTTGACCTGTCACAGTGGTGCCACTTGTTTAAACAAACGTCAGATTTGGTACATTGGGCTTAGTTCCTCTTTTCGCCACGGACTAACTTAAACTGGGCGGTTAATACGTGATGTTTTTGAATAGTTATGGCTTAAATATATACCTGCCGTTATCAGGGACAGTGTTAATGCAATCATCTCTATTATCTATGCCTTTGTGAGATAATCTATGTTTTTTTTGGAAGGGTTGGGATTTGGTAAAGGTGTGATTTTTTTGGCAAATTACGAGGATTTGTGAATGACAGTTGGGAATGTACTATCTGTTTTAACAAGCTTTTATTTTAACTTGCAATGTATGTATGTATGTACGTGTGTTCGGGTCTAATCTTGCAATTGAATTTTAAAGCAGTTATCCTCCACCGATAAAGATGAAATTTTGCATACTCGTTTAGTTTTCATGACAATGCATGGTTATCAAATGGGTATCAAATGAAAGAGTTTGCTGAGAAGAATATGAAAAAAGCTTGTTCAATAAAATTATCAATTTTTTTTTTTTTGAAGACAAGCTTTTTTCGTATTCTTCTCATCAAACCCTTTCATTTGATACCCATATCATGGCAGTGCACAAAAAATAACTAGTCCGCCATCTTAGGCCGTCCGCCATCTTAGGCCGTCCGCCATATTGGATTTAGATATACCTAGGGATAATTAAAATAACTGAAAACCTCATAAGAGGTCGTCGTTGCATTCATAATTATAAATAACTTTTGGAATGGCACTCGATCTGATATCACTATTAAAACCGGCCAAGTGCGAGTCGGACTCGCGCACGAAGGGTTGCGTACAATTATCGCAAAAAACAACCCCACTTAAATATTTATTTTATGCTGTTTTTAGTATTTGTTGTTATAGCGGCAACAGCAATTAATCATCTGTTATAATTTCAACTTTCTAGCTATCACGGTTCATGAGATACAGCCTGGTGACAGACAGACAGACGGACAGTGGAGTCTTAGTAATAGGGCCCCGTTTTTAACCCTTGGGTAGGGAACCCTACAAAAATTGCTGCTCCATCCATACATCAGATTGTTGAGTTTAATTGTCTACTAGACAGTGTCCAGTTTTGTAAGGTCGACCGACCTGCATATACCTTAATACGTGCTGGTCCGACCAAACCCAAATCTCGCTGAACTTGAAAGTATCAGAAGCCATGCATGATGCTGACAAATTAAACAAATCAAGGCGAAAATAAATCAAATAATATAGGATCAAAATTTTGAAACTACGATATGGTCACGACCCCTATCATTAGAGAATCGACGCAGGGAGGAGGAGTCCATTTTTTAAAAACACCCCATTTTCAAAGATGATCCAAGCAACTAAATAACCCAACAACAACCCAGTAGACTATCTTTTCGCTGATTTATCAGTAATAAACAAAACATTAATAAAGTAAACGAGTCTTCAGCAAACAGCGCTAATTAGCCGGCTGCCGTAATCGTGAACAAACAACAAAGTTCATAGCAACACTGATACAACGATACTGTTGCTGCTAGGTAGTTCTCTTTAACTTAATTCTTTTAGGGTTCCGTACCCGAAGGGTCTAAACGGAGCCGTATTGCTGTCATCCACGTGTACATCTGGCACACAGGTTTGACAGCCAAACGGTTGGAGCTACAGTCTTCAAATTTCCAGAGTATTAAGCATCTTGTTGACCCAAAGCCATACAAATTGGTAAAAAATATTTTTAATGATTTTAAGGGGGGCTCCCATACAGATAAAAAGGGCGCGAGAAACAATTTTACCATCCCCAACGAATGGGGTTTCGTTCAGTAGATAAATACTGTATCGGTTGTTTTTAAAAATATTTTGCAACAAAGGAATGAGAAGCTACTGAAGTCAGCTTTTTAACTAACCGTTTTTTACTTAAAATTTGGTGATATTGTTTATTATTACGTATATTTTACTAACAAATACCAGTATATTGATATTCTACATTTGGTACGGAACCCTAAATGTGAAAAGTCCGACACGTACTTGTTTTTATCTATTGAACATAACACATTTTTGAACGTACAAAATATTGTAAGCAGAACTTACACTATTCTCTATTTAATCATTTTAGATATGTAATACAATTTTTATTACTGTTATCATCAGCAAAACAATTAACCATGTTACTGTCCCACTGCAGGGCAAAACCGTCTTCTCTTACAGAGAAGGTCTGAGCATACGTCACCGCGCTTACTCAATGCAGACAGGGGTCTTTCTACGTGCTGATGGTGATCACAGGGGTGGTTTTAGTGAGGGAAAGAAAGACTCCCTGGTCTTTTCCACAAAAGTCCAGGCGCCTATTGAAGGTTTCCTTACGTTAACCAACAAAAAGGCTACTATAGTCTTTAGTTTTACCACGAATTGCGATTTTTATTCGCGTGAATTTTTGTCCGTGTACTCAATTTAACTAACACCCACTGTGGATAAAATTCCGCGCGATTTTTGTCTCCTACCTGTTCATAGAGTTCAAAATATTCGCGCGAATTTAATCCGCGAAGCGCTGCGGTGGACTCTGTGGCAAAACGCGAATTTCTTGCGGTATTATTGGCGTGCGATTTTTTTTCCGCAATGCGTGCAGCTTCATACAATTCCATAGGTCGCAGAATTGGCGGAAAAAAATCGCGCTGATAAAAATCGCAGCGCATGCTAAGCCTTAGCCACGAGGCCACCACGACACAAAAAATACAACCGTCCTTGAAAATTACGCACTATATCTTTAACTACCAATCTACGCGCTATTTTTGAGTAGGTATAAACAAAGCACTATATTTAGACACCTAGGTCTGCCTACCTAATTAACTCGTCAGTCCACTAGTTGCGAGTTTTAACGACATATTATAGTGTTTTGCTCATTGTCGCTCGGGTACTAACCAATTAACACCAAGAGGTACATATGTAATGAACTGCGTACAATCTAACGCGGGGTACAAAGATCGACTGTCGGTCACATGTCAGCAGCTGAGTAATTAGCAGATTTAATAGACAAGGAATGTGTAGTATTTACTCATATAACTATTTATTAAATAACCAATTCGAGTGCGGTGCTACTGATCAGACTTTTATGTCCCTTTATTTTCGGCCAGCGACTTCATCCGTGTGAAAAGTGTTTTATCAAATTCAAATTCATTTATTAATTTTGTGAACATAGGGTAAAATTACAGATGTTATAAATAAAAAATGTTGGTCCATACTATGTCCCGCCAGAAGGCATACAAATATTCGGCATATATAGGTAATTGAATGTCACATTAACAAAAAAAAAAAAAAGTCAATAGATGTCACAATTTCATATCAAAAAATAATAATTAATAATAACGTTTCAATAAATTAAGACGGCACATAAACAAATAGATAGTAACTAGTCACAATTTCGTAATACAATAAAATTGAGTTAAAAATGTCAAGTCAGAATAACATTATCATATGGAAGTAACATATTATTATACAGACAGATATCAAACACTTAAATATAATATTATTTTAATGTATCATTAATCCATCATCCATCATCATCATCATCATCATCATATCAGCCGAAAGACGTCCACTCCCCCAAGCGTCGCCACATTGACCGGTCCCGTTCATCTTGTAACCAGCGGATTCCCGCAACCTTCACCAGGTCATCAGTCCACCTGGTGGGAGGCCTTCCAACGTATCGTCTTCCGCTTCGCGGTCGCCATTCCAGAACCTTTCTGCCCCATCGGTCATCCGTTCTGCGAGCAATGCGCCCTGCCCTCTGCCACTCAAGACGAAAGTCTATGACCAGTGTGTGTTGCCAGTGATGATATATGGCTCTGAGAGGTGGTCGCTTACAATGGGCCTAAGCAGAAAGAGACCATTATACCGGGATAAAAAGTAACCTATGTCCTAATCCAGACTATAATCTATCTCCGTGCCAAATTTCATCCGGTTCCGTTCAGCCGTTCAGGCGTGTTTGAGTTACAAACATCGATCCATCCATCCAAGCTTTCACATTTATAATACTGGCTTCTGCCAGCGGCTTCGCCCGCGTAAAAAGTGTTTATACTACACCTGCTCGGAAAGTACCTTGATACTTTATCAAATTTACGGTAGAAAGTACGTCATTGCATATCGAACAAATATGCGGCGAGAAAACGCATCTGAGCGGGAGAGAAAAGTGTATGAAAATCCATTTCTTACGTGGTTTTTCTTTTTTAATTTTGGGTAAGACTATGCGCTGGTAACCTAAATATCAAAAGCCAAAAAGTTTTTACAGTGAGTTTTTATCTCCATGTTCGCAAAATGACACTGGCCACTAGCTGTGTGTTGGATGGTGTCAAAAAATTTGAAAAAAGAACATGTGAAAATTGCAGACGCCATTGGCGCCATTTTCAATTTGTGTGTTGTTTGAGGATTCAGTTTTCGTAGAATTTACTATTCCTCGTAGGTGTAGTATAAAGCACTATGTATCACTCGAGAGAAAGTGCGATTCCCGATCTCGGGTGTTTTAAAGCCCTCGCCTACGGCACGGGCTTCAAACGACACCCTCGACGGTAATCGGTCACTTTCTCCTCTCGGTGAACAATGTACTATTTCTTATACCAAGCGAACATTATACCGGGATTAAAAGTAGCCTATGTGCTATTCCAGACTATAATCTACCTCTGTGCCTAATTTCATTCAGATCTGTTCAGCTGTTTTACAACCATCAAAACTTTCGCATTTATCTTCTACTATATAAAAATAAGTCGGGTTTTCCTCCCTGACGCTATAACTCCAGAACGCACGAACCGATTTCCACGGTTTTGCATTCGTTGGACAGGTATCGGGCTCCGTGAGTGATCTCACGGAGGTGAATCTATCAGTAGGGTAGGGTAGTGTAGGGTAGGGTAGGGTGGGGTAGTGTAGGGCAGTGTAGTTTCGGGTAGTGTAGGGTAGGGTAGTGTAGGGTAGGGTAGGTAGTGTAGGTAGGATAGATAAATGTTTGGTCTTTTTATGGCAAAACAAAGTTTGCCGGGTCAGCTAGTAATATATATATTTTTGTATTAGTATGATTTGCTGGAGTGCCCCAAATGTCCGTTTACCTGCACCCTTGATGAACCTGAACCGAGCCTCCAGTGATGCATTACCGTGGCCACCTAAGAAGCCTAAACAGTTTGATTACAAATGTACCGCGACACGAAAAGAAGAAGCAGGCACAAGGATGGATAGGATAGGATATGGGACCAAATGGTAGTCTAAATGCGGCAAAGGGAGTGTCCTTTTCCGACCTTAGAAACCCATTTGGTCCGTCGTGCGTGCTAGCCTCTTCTCTGTGAGAGGTAATCGGCCGTAATCCACCACGCGGGTCCAGTGCGGGTTGATGGATGTCACATGTCTCCGATTTTTTTTGTTCTAAGGCATGCTGGTTTCCTCACGATGTTCTCCTTCACCGTCCTTTTTGAGTGGTCGACGGTGAAGCACGCTTGCCTAGAAGTAACCTATTCACACTTGACTTAAAGATTGGTATCTTTTTTCTTCGTATTTTCTGTCACCTCAGTGCTGAGGGTCGCGTCTTGAAGTGTTGCGGTCTCCAGCCCTCAACTTTCATCAAGTTCCATCTTGCCGGTAATTTTGTGTACCACTACCAATCCACAGGGTTTAGTATGTGAAGTATGTGCTTCAAGGCTATCTAGGTAGGTATCCCGTCCCTATGTTTGAAGTAGGTACTATTGGAAATTCCTGTTGCCTAGCCATGGCCCATTTTCAGTTCGTGTCGTATGTGTTCTAGAATATTTTAGAGAATATGTTTGAGGAGTAGTGACGAATAATAATGTCATTAGCAGAAAGGTCGCTTCTCCGCACACAATCTAAAAATATTTAAATACTTTCAGGGGAATTTGCTTCTTAATATACACAGGACATCGCTGCTCTCTATTATCTTAACTCTTGGAAGAATACCAGTATGAACCAGATCAGTAATTCAGAAAGATTTTACTGTCTAGTGGGCAGACACTAAGAATGTAACGTAAGTAGACAATTTGCCTCATTAAAATATTATATCATGTTAGTAACGCACGTAGGAGGAGCTCGTGGCTAAATAATAACAGCCGTGGATCATCAAGGTTAAGCAACGCTTGCCGAGGTCGGTCCGTGGATGGGTGACCATTTCAACATACCGAGTTTCCTCCGTGCCTCGGCAAGCACGTTCAGCCGTTGGTCCCGGCTGTCATTTGAAGATCTTTGACAGTCGTTACGGGTAGTCAGAAGTTTGAGATCTGACAACAGTCTAGCCAAGGGGTATCGTGTTACCCAGTTATTGGGTTGTGGAGGTCAGATAGGCAGTCGCTCCATGTAAAACACTGGTACTCAGCTGAATCCGGTAAGACTTGCAGCTGACCCCAACAACAATTGGGAAAAGGCAAGGCAGATAAAAAAAGTAACGCACGTAGGCACTCTTGTAGAATTAAATCATGGTAGATCGGACCACTCCGCGAGTCTCCGCGAGCAGGGGTGAGAGGTGAAAGTGAATTTCACAGCTATCATTAAGTTTAAATAGACCTGTACAAGCTGTGATATGATGACAACATTTAACTCACGCCTCACGCCTTTTCCCATAGGGGATTGCAGAATCTGCAGAACGCCACCTGCAACAATTCTTAAATACTCCGGTTGCTTCGTCTACCTCCGATTTCTGATTTAAGAGTTCGAAATTGAGTATTTGCCAATCTCTACTTTAGCCTGAGAACCTGTAAAATGTTGACATTATAGTAGGTTTTTTTGACGCGTTCTTAAGTCCGATTACTCAATTCAGAAACCCGCCCTTATTTATTTCATACTTAACAAAAATCCTCGCATCCGAGGCCTCAGCTCATCTGCATCGCCCTAACTGGAACAGACGTTAGAAACACAATATACTTAATATTGAACATATGAGCAGTTAATACACGATGGTATAAGGCGGGCTACACACGTAGCGACTACAGTTGCCGCGAGGGCGTGACACGCATCCACCATTAACTCAGATCCGGTGTCGAGTTGCACACTTTTGGTGGGTTCCTTTTGTAACCGAACACAAAACTTGATCAATACATAAAAGGGAATACTTAACACACAAAATTAGAAAAATCCTTGGCAAATAATAGTTTAGCGGCAGTCGAGAGTGAGTGCTAAATAGTTTTTGTTAATTTAGTGTAATTTCATATTTGTATTAGGTATTTAAATGTTGCACAAATCCATTTATTTCAATCTTTCTTTTTTAATCATTGTCTACCCATTGTTATTATTTTATTCTGTGTATCGCTATTATATACATGTGGAAGCTTGTAATTAGCCATTTTCCTTACCTACGATTATGTTTTTATTAATCTGTAAGCTTTCTTTAAAATAAATGAAGATAAAGGGGACATCATGAAAGACTTTAATTCTTTTTTGTAATTAAAAAAAAAACAGAAATATAAAATCCTTAATTTGAGAGTTATTAGGTACTGACTGACATGAATGTGAAAGAGGAATAGCTATATCTTTAAGTTGATTTCCTTAGTGTTTTAGATGCTATAAAAGTTACTATCAGATGTAAACTTTACTTTTGTGGTTTGAATTGAATTATATAAAGTAACATTAACTAGCATTACCTTCAGACCGTTTACAATTATTTTACCTTTTACAGTAACCTCATATCTACGAGAATATAGTGATGGTAAATCAGAGTTAATATTTATTTATTCGTTTTATCCTCGCACTGGAACGCCTCGCAGCAATTACATCAAAGGATTACAAACTTATAATAACTATAAGTCCCAGTTTCCTCACGATGTTTTCCTTCACCGTTGTCAGCGATGTCAAAGATAAACTTAGAAAGTACATATGAACCAGATTTGAACGCCCGACCTCAAGCACGAGAGGCGAGATCTTAGCATATCTATACGAGTAATACTAATATTATAAAGAGGAAAGATTTGTATGTAACGAATAAACTTAAAAACTGCTGGACCGATTTCAAACATTCTTTCACCGTTGGGAAGCTACACTCTTCCCGGGTGACATAGGCTACTTTTTACCCGACTGCCTAAGGAGGGTAATGTGTTTATGTATGTATGTATGTTTGCTCCAATGTGGCGTTCTAGAGGCCAAACGTGTTGGCTGATTTTGATGGTTCTTATGTCAATCGATTCGTCTTAACCATGTGAGTGTCACTGGCTATATTAAAATTGCAAAATAGAAAAAAGCGGCTTTTGGGCGCCATATTGTGGGGGCCTAAATTTGTTTTTCCTTCCAAACCCATCGTGGGGGTATCAAAATAAAGGTTTTTAAGAGGTGATTTCAAAAATATATAACTTTTATATGTTTAGATGTACCTAATTCGTCAAAAAAAACATAAAAAGTTAAAAAAACAAATAACCCGACTGCTCAAAAAGCGAACTAAAAAGACATAAACAAGGAGAAAATCATGCTGTGCAGTCGGAGGATACATTTGGTTTTGTTCAGCCAGCTCGCGAATATGTATCCTCCGACTGCACAGCATGATTTTCTCCTTGTTAATGTCTTTTTAATTCGCTTTTTAAGCAGTCGGGTTTTTTGATTTTTTTTATTATCCCTGTATGCCCTCGGGAACGGGAACTACAAGGGTGAAACCGCGAGGCGTCCGCTAGTATAATATAACTGAGTGGACTGAATAGCTCAAGTCACCATATAGGGTGTATTTGCCCGGCCCCACACGGAACCTACCAGTCTATTGCCTCCATCGGCCGCCCGCGCGGTCGACGTAACATTATCTCTTTCCATTTACTTTACATTCATATTCACATACGATCTGTAGGGAACGTTATGTATATCTAGTGATGGGGGTTTGAGTTTCAGTGAGAATTATATATTGTTTTTGTTGCTAAGGATTATGTAGGTAGGAGTTGAGCCACATACAAGTTGAATCGTGTGAATTTTGTTATTCTAGTTTTTTTAAGTTAAATCTTTATAATGTCAGAGCTAAATAAAAAGGTTAGTAGTTCACTTATATAAAATAAAATTATGTTTCAACGAAAACCGTTAATGAAAACGTTATTAAAATTAATTTTAATATAAATGAAAGATTAAATTATTAAATCAATAAAAATACATTAAAGCATTCATCATTTCAGCCGAAATACGGTCACTCCTATACTTATATTGAGGCCCCTCACATAAGTGTCGCCACACTGATCGGACCTGTGCGTCTCGCAACCAGCGGACATCCGCAGCCCTAACCAGATAATCGGTCCTAGCGCCGGATCGGTAGCCCCTGCTGGTTATCGGTCGAACTTTTCGGCCTCAACGACCATTATTTCTGCGAGCCATCGACCTGGGTGTCTGGTCGATGCTGCGAGCGATGTGCTCTGCCCACTACAACTTAAGTTCATAAAACATTCAAATGCATCTATCATTAAAACAAAATAAATCAATTCATTAAAACATTAAAAACTGCACTTACGCCGTTTTGTATGAACTATCACATGATGGGACATTGATTCCTACCAATAAGTTACAAAATCTAATTGCAAAGTTCTTGCATCCCTAGTAGCACAGACATAAATCTAACTAGATAACGCAAGTCCCTCCATCTGTATGAAAACCAAGCTTGCCACATTTTCACAAACAATTTAAAAACAAATTTACTTACCAATGAAAGAAAACATTTCCAATACCTCAGCCAACTTTTACTATACATTCTTCACAGCTCAATATGGCATAAAAAGGCATTTTTCTAGATTTCGGTGGATTTCCAGTGCCGATAATGCTAAATGACAAGCTCAGATTACGATCATTGATTGTGACTTTGCTCCGTTTTTTGGCACGCGAAATTCAATCGGGTTATCTAGTTAGATTTATGTCTGTTTCTAGCAGTCTTTGTAACACAAGCTTTTTTTTATCAAAAGCGATAGTGGTACGTTACTATATTTAACTACTAATTACTAAATGTGTCAATCAGTACTAAATACCTAAGGCAAGACAACAATCTCTTCTCATGCAGAGATAAAGTCACGACGCAGCAGCATTTTTCAGCATATTGGTGTTTTCAGACTTTTAGGTCCATATTTCCAGAGTTTTCCTTCTAGTCAGACAACATTTTTAGGGTTCCGTAGCCAAATGGCAAAAAATGGAACCCTTATAGATTCGTCATGTCTCTCTGTCTGTCTGTCTGTCCGTCCGTATGTCACAGCCACTTTTTTCCAAAACTATAAGAACTATGCTGTTGAAACTTGGTAAGTAGATGTATTCTGTGAACCGCATTAAGATTTTCACTCAAAAATAGAAAAAAAACAATAATTTTTGGGGTCTCCATACTTGAAACTGAAACTAATTTTTTTTTTCCATCGAACCCATACGTGTA
This sequence comes from Orthosia gothica, assembly GCA_949775005.1. Lineage (NCBI taxonomy): Eukaryota > Metazoa > Arthropoda > Insecta > Lepidoptera > Noctuidae > Orthosia > Orthosia gothica. The sequence continues at coordinate 3,533,422 of OX459065.1, read as the reverse complement.
TAACTATGTCTATGGATAAGCCTTCAAAAATGATATTGAGGTTTCTAATATATTTATTTTCTAAACTGAATAGTTTGCGCGAGAGACAGTTCCAAAGTGGTAAAATGTGTGCCCCCCCCCCCCCTGTAACTTCTAAAATAAGAGAATGATAAAACTAAAAAAATATATGATGTACATTACCATGTAAACTTCCACCGAAAATTGGTTTGAACGAGATCTAGTAAGTAGATTTTTTTTAATACGTCATAAATCGTAAACCGCAATTTACCAAGTACGGAACCCTTCGTGCGCGAGTCCGACTCGCACTTGGACGGTTTTTCTTATTAGGTACACAGGTAAATGCAATTATTTGTCTGTCAAAGAGACAACACTTAACCAGGTATATATTACACCTATCTATATATATACTTTACGTTATCTTGTCAGAGTAAATCAACACCACGACTTAATGAGACTATAAAACAAAAAATGGTCATTAAATAGCCCATGGTCTGCCCATGGCCGTTTCCTGCAGCTTTACGAGCAGACAAACATGGCCGCGTATATTCACGGACACACGTAGTGGGTATGGGCAGGTTTAATGGATGCTGGACTTTTGTACGAGTTATGTGTGAAGAAAAAGCGGATATTAAAATACCTTGTACTTAGTGGTTATTACTGAATAAACAACATTATTATGGAAATCTTGTTTCTTTACCTATCTATAATTCCTACCCAGGTAGGTATTCAATTATTTTGTCTGTATTAGTCTTAATTTATAGTAGTCAGAAGCTTGAGATCTGACACCAGTCTAGCCAAGGGTTACCGTGTTACCCAGGTACTGGGTTGTGGAGGTCAGATAGGCAGTCGCTCCATGTAGAACACTATGTACTCAGCTGAATCCGGTTAGACTGGAAGCCGACCCCAACATAGTTGGGAAAAGGCTAGGCATAGTCTTAATTTATAGGTATTTATTTTAAACATAACTAACATAAACAAAATAATACAAAATAAAAAAATTGACAAAAAAAAGTAAAATCAGGACTACAATTAGTTTCAACGTTTATTAATATATTTTATAATGTTTCAACGTTAATTAATAATCATTAAATTAAATTTTGTTGTTTTGTTAAGTTGTAAATGATAAAATTTATTTATTCATGACAAAAAGATAAAAATTATCCAAAATTAAACAGAGAACCACCTTTTGAAGTTGGTTAGTGATGAGATTAACTATTCTCATTAACTATCCCGTATTAATGAAGAGGGAAACATTAACAGTTGCTACTTAAAATATAACTTATAACCGTCTAGTTAATTAAAAAATAAACAACATCAGGCGCACTTAGCTAATAACGTATCGTTTGCTAATATGTTTGTTTGTCTCTTTGTCAAACAATGTCGTGAGGTATACAATAGATGTATTAGTTATTAATGATAATGTTTGTTTGTTTGTTGGTGCTGTTTTAAGTGGATGCTGTGGTGATTATAAAATGGCTTGTGAGAAACGATCTTTCAAATATCTTTTAATTTGATATAAATAGCTTAGTATTAGCGTGTAGATTACAAAGTTCTTAGCAAAATCTATCTTCTTCTCTTTACCTACCCCAGAATAAAAAAAAAACAAAAACTCTTCCACAAAGGTTTCTTTTTAACCCCCGCCGGAAAAAGAGGGGTGTTATAAGTTTGACGTGTGTTGCTGTGTATCTGTGTGTCTGTCTGTGGCATCATAGCGCCTAAACGGATGAACCGATTTTAATTTGTATTTTTTTTTTTACTTTATATAGGCTTGCGCTTGACCACTATCTCACCTGATGGAAAGCGATGATGTGGTGTGCGTGTTTTTTTTGTTTGAAAGGTGATTTTGTCGAGAGAGTTCTTAGCTATGTTTTGATAAAATCGGTTCAGCCGTTCAAAAGTTATGGTCGTTTTACTGTTTGAATCGGGGTGTTTTCGCAATATAAATGTGTCGGGGTTTTTTTAAATTTTGAAATTTTACTTGTATCTATTACATAATGGTGCAATATTACTTCATCTGCATCTGTAGGACATTCTGTCACACAGATCACCTAAATTTTTCGATCAAGGACGCTGGACAACGCTGTTTGCTGGCGCTGCCAAAAGATCCTCACGAGAATAGGCAACAGGACATGATGCGTTAGAAATAAGGTGGACCATGGTCTGCAGAGATACGTCAAAAAACTAACGAAGATCGGAACCATCCTAGAACCAGAGTGCGGAGTCTGTTCAAAGTTCATACGCACTGAACGTTTTGGGAATAATGCTTACAGCAAAGGAATGGAATTCCCTGCTTGAGTCTGTGTTTCCCGATAGCAAAAATCTAGAGGTCTTTAAGTCAAGAATGAATAGGTTACTTATAGGCTAGCGTACTTCACCGTCGACCACATCATCGCTTACCATCAGGTGAGATAGTGGTCAAGCGAAAGCCTATCAGCAATTAAAACAAAAAAAATGTATTCCAGGTCGGTTTGTCAGCTTGAATTATACCTACATTGTTGCTTTTATAGGCCGGTTTTTGTCAAGTTCTTAACAATTTTTTTAAATAATACCTAATTAAATTTGTTGGTTTATGGTGTAGTCTGTGTATAGCTGTTATATGCATACCTACATGCCAGCACTGAAATTACATAATGCTTTCTTGAAATAGCTATTAATTTAGATACTGCTGTTTTTCTATGCCTCAAGGCGCAGATAAATTTACCGTTTTATTCGTATAACATAGTGTTATTATTTTGTAAATTTATGTCTAACACGGACAAAAAAACAACAATCGCACCAAAACCCGCCGCCGCCGGGCGTATTTTTTTTCCTATCGTTAGGCTCGCGTTTGACCACTACCTCGCCTGATGGTAAGCGATGATGTGGTCGACGGTGAAGCACGCTTGCCTAGAAGAAACCTATTCACTCTTGACTTAAAGACCCCAAGGTTGTAGCTTTCAGGGAACAAAGACTCCGGAAGGGAATTCTACTCCTCAGCTGTACGCACAATGAAAGTATTAGCAAAACGCTTTGTACGTTTGGATGTCCACCATGTGTCGATGGCGCATGGCCGTACGTCTTGTAGTCCGATGATGGAAAGAGCTAGGCGGAATCCGGTCCAGTCCCGTCGCACACTCCCCGAAATGTAACCGATAAAAAACCGACAGGCTGGCAACTCGGCGTCGATGTTCAAGGCTCTGGAGCTTTGACGGGACCATTTTAATGAAATTTGCACCATCTCAAAGACAATTTTGATCTACATTTTGATCTAAGGCTTTTTTTTAGTCATAGAATAATATGGACAGTACAAAAACTTACTACTGCCTCTAGGCCGTTTACCCTTGACTGTGCCAGTAACAATTACCTTTAGAATGTCACCAGGTTTACGGCCAATGTGGCCATAGAAGTCAAATATCTTGCGGAGGCACACTTCGACAATCTTGGCCTATTTTTCAATTTTGAGGTCCTGCAATATCAAGATGGCGGGTGACGGCCTATATGCCGTCCACGAGATACGCAAAAAAATATATAAATCTTGCATTAGGTAAGTGTATAAGTTACAGGAAAGTATAGCGAATTTAATGACCATTGATCATTTTGACAACTGAAGGTCGAAGTTCCGACGGCAGCGGAAAACGGTAGAATCTTTTTTTTTTTTATTACTTGTAAATTTTAATTTATGTGACGTTCAAAAGTGCCGTTTATTGGCCTAATTGAATAAATACATTTAACTTTGACTTTGAATGGCCATAATAAAAAAACCGGCCAAGTGCGAGTCGGACTCGCACACGAAGGGTTCCGTACCATAATCGCAAAAAACGGCAGAAAAAACCTGTTTGTTGTATGGGAGCTCTACTTTAATACTTATTTTATTCTGTTTTTAGTATTTGTTGTTATAGCGGCAACGGAAATACATCATCTGTGAAAATTTCAACTGTCTAGCTATCATGGTTCATGAGATACAGCCTGGTGACAGACAGACAGACAGACAGACGGACATACAGACAGACGGACCGCGGAGTCTCAGTAATAGGTTCCCGATTTTAACCTTTGGGTACGGAACCCTAAAAAACATCAAGAACATTTCAGCCTAATCAATGCAAGTTATTTAACAGCCTTTCTTTTTTTTTGTCTATCTATTTAAATCAGAAAGTATTAGAGTTAATCTGATAATCTCTATGAATAATGCGATATCAATAAGATTGTTGAAGATATGAAACCCTTAGGTAGGTAGGTTTATAATCATAATATTTGCTCTATACATGTAGGTACTTGTTGGATGTAACCCTGGATGGCTGATGGAAAATCACTCCAATAAAAGGACAAAGAGAAAATACTTTTATAATCATCATGATTGGTAAGTACACTGCTAATCGCATTATTTTACATAAGAAGTAAGCTGCTATGCATCTTCTAGAATCCTAGATGAAATACCCTAAGTTTTGCATTTCATGACGTCTACAGGGCCTTTCCTAGGTTCCAATACAGTGCTGTAGATACTATGACATAGATTTTGACCTCATGGTTAACTTTACTGATTTCATAATAATATATCTGTTTTCAGAAATCATTGCTGGACATAGGCCTTCCCCAAAAACAGTCACTAAATTACTAGTTCAACGCAGAATTCATTTAAGTTTCCTTCTTATATAATCATCAGCCTATTAATGATCCCACTGACACAGGCATTCTCTCTGTGTGAGGGGATTGGCCGTAATCCACCACGCGGGCCCAGTGCGTGTTGGTGGATGTCACATGTATACGAATTTTTGGTTGTAGGACATGCCGGTTTCCTCACGATCTTTCCTTACAGCGTTTTTGAGAGCAGTGATGATGAAAGAACCCACGACCTACAACTTGTAAGTCGCGGCCAATTCCTAGTCCTTCTTATATAACAAATTATTTATGATTTTCAAGTAAATGCAAATTTAAAATTACTCATTTCACCAACATTTTGTATCTTGAAATTAAATTTATGTATGCCGTTTGCCTATTAGATACGATTACGGGTCTACATTATCTACCTACTTAGGTCACCTACACACAATTTAACGCACTATTATTAAATCCACACGATCTAATATTAAGTCCATGTAAAGTTAAAACATTTTGTACAACTTGTTCGAAAAGAATATAACCGCTACATTGTCTTATCTTTTCGTAGCCGCGTAGCCGTAGCGTAGCGTAGCGCTACGCCAACATTAATTAAATAATAAAGTTAATCATAAATGGGATAAGTAACCGACATGAGTTAAAATTCTATGAGGCACTGTCAATACCAAGCTCACGAGTAATTTGAGAAAATACTTCCAAATTTATACCAACGATTAACACTACATTTTTCAGAGAAACTTAGAGATGTGCTTTCAGTAAGATTAGACCCATCAGTGGCAGAGAACTGAATAAAATAACGCACATTGAATTCAATCTGGAACCTCTTAGAAGCACAACAAAGGAAATGCTTGTAGTACGCGTACTGAAATATCAGCAAACAATTCACGATCGTTACTTATCTCTGAAAAACGTTTTCTAAGAAAACGGATATGAGCGCGCCGTGCGTGATACTTGTAGAGCCTTGTTCGAATGTGCGGCGGGTCCCAGTCACAAGCACACATTCCAGACGAACACTTATCATAATTCCATGGTTTTATCGTAGGAGCTGAGCTGCGGTATTATTAGCGGCGGAGCGCACAGCGGCGCGCGCGGAGCGAGCGGAGGGGTGCAGGGGCGCGGGGGCGCAGGGCGAGGGGGCGCAGGCGCGGGGGACGCGGCGCTGTGTCACTGGGCGGACCCGCAGGCCCCGCCCCGCCGCGCGCCAATCCGCGGCGCAGTGGAGGGGCGCGCGGGCCCCCGGCCTCTATTTACTCTTTCAATCAGTGCGAGTGTTTGCCCCTGGCCGGCGTGCACGCGCGGGTGATGCGCTAGCCATGATCTCGCAGAAGCTGTCGTACGGCGACGTGCCGACGTCCGCGTCGCTATCCTCGCTGTCACCGGGCCTGGCGCCCGCGTACGTCAACGGTATGGGCTGCATGCCGGCGCAGCCCTATCCTAACCTGTACTCCAACAACATGGTGGCCGGCAGCTCGTGCATGGGCTCGCCTGGCGTGGGCTACAGCCCACCCAGCACCATGGCGTCGTGCATGGGCGGCGGCGGCGCCGTGCCGTACGGCGCGCTGCCCCGCGAGCAGGAGGCCGCGTCGCCCACGTCGGCGCTGCAGCGCGCGCGCAACGACAAGACCTACCGCCGCTCCTACACGCACGCCAAGCCGCCCTACTCCTACATCTCGCTCATCACGATGGCCATCCAGAACAACCCGTCGCGCATGCTCACGCTCTCCGAGATCTACCAGTTCATCATGGACCTGTTCCCGTTCTACCGACAGAATCAGCAGCGCTGGCAGAACTCCATCCGCCACTCGCTGTCCTTCAACGACTGCTTCGTGAAGGTGCCGCGTACGCCCGACAAGCCGGGCAAGGGCTCGTTCTGGACGCTGCACCCGGATAGTGGGAACATGTTCGAGAACGGCTGCTTCCTGCGGCGGCAGAAGCGCTTTAAGGACGAGAAGAAGGAGTCGATCAGACAAGCGCAGAAGACGCACCCAGGGCACGGGCACCACGGTGGGTCGCACGAGAAGCGCGGCGAGCACGGGCACGAGAAGGGCGGCGCGCCGCCGGAGGAGAAGGAGATGCGTGACGAGCTTCTCGCGCAGCTGCACGCGGCGCCCGAGCTGTGCCTTCCCGAGCACACGCCGCTGGCGCTGGAGCACTACGCGCAGCTCAAGCAGGAGCCCACGGGCTACGCGCCGGCGCAGCACCCCTTCAGCATCACGCGCCTGCTGCCGGGCGCCGACACAAAGGCGGACCTGAAGATGTACGACGTGAACTACGGCTACGGGCACGCGGCGGACCAGTACTACCAGTCGCCACTGTACCACCACCACCACGCGCACGCACAGCCGCCCTTGTGACAGTACCCACTGGCGTAGGCGGCGCGGCGCCCATGGTGCCAGCCGCCCTCGCCACCCCAGGCGCCGGCTCCTCTCAACCCCTGATATTGACGGACTCCAGTGAGCGTGTCGTGTTCTGGTGATATTACCGCGCCCGCTGCTCCCCCCGACCTGGTGTATATTGTGTACATATATGCGATTATTTTAAACAAGTCCATTTTGTGTGCGTTTTATTAGTAGGTATAGATGTTTAGTGCACGGTGGACGATGTGGGACGCGTCGGGGCGGGCGGCGGCGCAAGAACTTAGGCCTAAAATTGTTTCGTGGAACTTCTGAGAAAGTGTCCTTTATAGTCATTGTGATCGATTTCCCCTTGTATACCAACTCTTAGGTGAACGGTTTTGTGTGAAACTGATGGAAAGCTAAGTGGAAGCTTTGTCCGCCTAAGTCAGCGTACTCCAGTTAGATAAAACCGTGAACATATCGCGATCAATACGTTATCACGTTGTTTATCTATTTTTGTTTTGATAAATTGTTTGTGTTGCGCGTTGATGTCTTTTGCTTAACTAAATAGCGTGCTTGATTCAATTTTATCAAAAATCGATAATTTCGTACAATTTACTGAAAATTTACAGCTTCATTGCGTATTTCTCTTATCTCTAAGCATTTATTTGAGAAACAGTAGCCCAGTGAAATTTAACACTACAAAATGTGTGTTTCAAACTAAACTATTACATAGCTACTGTCCCCAAAACACAACAAAAAGTTTTAGTCTCAGTCTATCTGCCAAAAAAAGGAATCTAAAACAACAAACAAAGAATAACAAAAACAATATTTAAGAGTTGGTATACGACGGAACGAGAAATGACGACATATCGTGGACGGTTCAACTGTGCAATGTCTGTGTAACAAATTGTGTATAAAATTAAAAAAAAATAACAATATAAATATATTAATGATAAAATTAGCTAGGCGAAAATGGAATCTGAGTTCTGTCATCGACCATCTTTAGGAGTGTAGATAAGTTTTGTATATATATTCATAAGTTATAATTGTATGACTCTAAGTGGTGTTCGGTGTAAGATAGGTACCTATCTCGGCTTCTGCACATTCCATTTGAATATATATTTATATGCAAGCGTCAATTTAGCATTTATATGTCATCGGAGACGATTGGCAAGCGTGAGAGGTGAGTTTTCTTTTTTTTTTACTAAATAACACTTAAAAATATATTTCTGATATCACTAGTATAGATTTTGAACGATATGTTGTTTGAAAACGCGATAGAATTTGAAAATGCAGGGTTTTTTGATTTCATTTGTAATATTTTGTTGCTAACCTATTCTTTATTGATTAATAACAGAATTGAAAACACTAACTATAATATGTTTCCATTTTGTAATTTTCTACATCAATCAAATTTTGTACATTCTGATCGTCAATAGTTTTCAAGTGATTTGATAGCCAATACTCAGCTGAAATTTATCTACTTATATCAGCAGCATGAAAAGACCAATAAAGTTCAAATAATTCAAAGATAAATATCGTATTAAAGTTGACCTAGAAATTAATCCTCTCTTTTGACACTTAACTTGGCAAGGATTTTGTCAATAACTCAATATGATCGGAGGCTGCTGAATTTGACATAATGACGTTTGCCTTGACGTTCCAATTTAGATAGAACACCTTGAGAACAACCTTTGATGACGTACAGAGGTCTTGCGCATTATGTGAGGTATATTACCTACCTTCTATGTAAATGGCCGTAATATTTACCTAACGACTAGTATTCGTATTGACTCTAAATTGGAAATATATCTTCGTTCGTTTTTAAATGCGCATTGTAGTTGACGAAATTTAAAAATTGTGACACGATGTCTTTTTAAATTGAAACTCCGTTATTTTAGAATGATATTGTTTTCATATTTCAAAAAATTATCGACGGTTTATCACGATATTGTTCTATAATATCAATTGATGATAGTGTCATCTTAATTCTAAAGATAATTTGTTGACATTTATGTTTTGTTGCAACAACGACTTTTTCTACAATTAATTTACCGCGAATTATATTATTTCATTTAATTCAATAACAAAACTTATACAAAGGAATGTCACAGAAGTTTTATATAAAAGTATATTTTTATTTATGATCTTCTATTTTTGTATAAAAGAATATTTTTTTTGTATTATATTACTTTAACATTTATATGCATTGCTCAACTTAAGTTTATATTATTAGTTAGGTTCAGAAATACTTTGGAAATGTACACATTTGTATCTGAACCTCACACGCTGACCAAAAGCCTGGAGATTTTAAGCACTTATTTGATAGTTGTGCTAAATTCATTCTTGTAGCTATAAATAAATATTTATGTCGTACTACTCGAATCTAGATAGGATACTTATATATCATCTGTTAGTTTCAGAATTAATAAAATTAAGTATTTACAAATCTCATTTGTTTTTCTTTGTTTTCATGTACAATAATCCACTTACACATACTTTCGGTACTGGTTGTACTGATTCATATGCAGTAAGCATAAATTTTATCATAATACCGCTTTCAAGAACAGTTTATTTGCAGAAATGGCTTTAAAATCACAATACAAGTATACAGTATAGAAAAGAGTAACAATATTTAATAAAACAGTTATGCAGTGACCATATGCGAACTCTCAATGTTTATTATATATGCACGCTTAAAATTACTACACTTAAAATCACTCTTTATTCAGCATTTGCTAACTAATAAGTAAAAGGTGTAGCAGGGCATTCCCACCGACTTGCTCTCAAAAAAAATATCGTCGATATCATTAAAAATAAAAACCTTAACCCTTTCGTTGCAAACAAAGACACAAAACGCAATAAAAGTTTTAAAAAAAAACGAGTACTTATCATGCAACTTTTACTGCTGGACATTTTCACTTTTTATTTTGTCGGCTTGCGCAAGAGTCGTTCGCCGTCAACGGGTTATCTCTTACCAACGACAAAGCCCAACAATAAAACCATAAATGCCAACAAAAGGGCCAACACGTGGACACTGGTGTTAATTTGTTTAAGAAATCGGCAAAAGTGCATTGAGAAAAAAACGTTTTGTCGAACGAAATTGTCAATGAGACAAAGTATTCATTTACTTTGTATTTATGTTTATTTTGCAATTGAGATTGTGCAATATAGTTTCGCTTATCATTTCTTTATTTGTGAAGATACAATTTTTTTATTGGCACAAGCCTTTGATACTTTAATATAGCGATTTCGTTTGTCTATAAATCTCCCATGCTTATAAATTTTACACAATAAAGGTAAAGTCCTTCTGACTTTTGTGGTATTTTCATATCTAAATAATTTTGTGCTAGTTTTGGTTATTAGCAAAATAATGTCAAGTTGAAATAGCTTTTAGTAATATGCCATGAGGCTTTAGTACTTTTATTTGATCCTTCCATTTTACGAATATTATTTTTAGACAATATTATTTGAACAGTGTTTCAGCATAAGCCTATAGAGCGTTTAACTCCCAAAAGAAATGGATTGAACTTAGGTGCTGAATATTAATCAAAAGTGTGCCCAAGGCATAACTTTTGTGTTAGGCTCGATTAATAGTATACAACTTTCTCCTAAATCTCATTTTCGCATTAAAATTGTAACATTATTAAAAATAGAGTATAGATAGAGTTGGAAATTGACGTATATTTAATCAAAAAAAATTATTTTGTTTGCTTCTGCAGTTTTGAGTCATCCAATTCATCTCACAAAGAAAAACAATAACAATTTCATACTCAATTAGTGAATCCATTCATTCCATTCATGTTTCTTAACTATTTAGCGCCCGGGACTCGAAGGCGGGACGCTGCGGGTGGTATACAGCGGCCATAAAGCTAACCACAGCACTGCTGACCTACTGAGTGGACAAAGACTGAGGGACAGGGATCCATTGTGGTACGGCACGATTGTTGCACCTTTTTGATTCTACCTTAGTATTGTAAAGGATGCTTTTTAGTGCAGTAGTGATTCTTTTGCCGACTTTGTTTTGATATTTATCTTTCTACTTTTTATAAATCTAATCATATAGATAATCTAGTCTCAGTAATCAGTAATCTTGTCGTCATTTTGCCGGGATTTTTCAGGAAAAGAGCAAATAATAGTGTCCTCAAATGAAGATGAGTTACAATCGAAGTGTTGGTCTCAAATTGAAGGTTCATAGTTTAATGAAAATACAAATGCTCTGAGTTTGATTGTGACTGGCTACTTACAATTTTATTAGCAAATAATTTAAATAAGATAGGGCCAGTACAAACCGTAATAATTCGTATTTTAGAATCCAAGCAGCAGCCGACGGGATAAACTCGCGGTTAGTCCCTAATGGGCCTAAAAATTTAAAAGTTTTTAATCCATATTAATTTTAAAATGACGCACTCGCTATCAAATGATATGGCTTATTATTATTATTTATTATATACTTTATTGTACACCACTAAAACATACAGGACAAACATTTACAAAAACAAGTGTACTATGGGCGGTCTTATCGCACTAGGCAATCTCTTACAGACAACCTTTCATATATGTACATATATTAAACTTACAACTTACGACAAATTAAAAGTTGAATACGATATTATTAAACTTTATGAAAATCAAATATAGATTAAAATGTCCTCAAAAAGAGCCTCCAGAATGGACACGCGTCCCTCAATGTGTGGGCGATACATTTTTATTTATCCACCTTTTGATTTTGTCTGTCATTCCATTCATCTTGTTACAGCCAAGCTACTGCGCTACCCACCTCCCAACGCTTTACAAGTCAACATATTTACAAGTCATCACTTCAAACCAACTTAATTTTAACCTCCGACGATATTTTTCTAAATTTGAATCACAACTTTATATCAAAGACGATATGTTCTGTTTCTTATTGGGAGATGGTGTTTTTTAGGTGTCTCAGCATCTTGGTCGATTTGTAAGTTTTATAGTGAATCACTTGAGTTTTTAAAGGTTTTTTTGCGTGTGTCCACGTCTTAGTTTTGTTGTAACATTTATTTGGATACGTTTGATATTATGTCAGTGGTCTTAGTGATAATAAACAGCCCCATTGTCCAGCTAACGGCGTGTTTTGAATTGTGTGGTGAATCATGAAGTTAGGGCGTTTTGGGTTTTATGATTATTCGTTAAGTAATATAATGCACGTGTCTTCTTGAGATTTGGCTTAGCGATCTGTAATGTGGTTCTGCTTCTACGCCACTGCTGTTGTCTTATTGGGTCTTTACAGGACAGTTGAATCGATTCTCTGATTCCATTGCCTCTTGGTTGACGGTTGACACTTTTCTTGTGTTTTCCATTTTAGTTTGAGCTTACAGAAGTTTCGGTGGTTGGTGATATTCGTAGCATATCGGGCTTAGCATTGTGCATTAAAAAACTCTTTTGGACTTTTGTAGTTACATAGCATTGTAAGTTATCCACAAGCGACATATGTATTGAAAAACTGGTTGTTATATAAAATAAAAACCATTATTGAGATATTTTCATAACTTAAGCAGTAGAATTGTACTTGGTTTTCCTCAATTCTATTTAAGACTAGATTTTGCCAGCAAACCGTGAACGTCGAAAGTATTCCACTGAAACTTTCTAGGGGATAAAATATAACCTAATCGGGACAATAGTCTATCTGTGTTCTAAAATTCATCCAGCAAATTCGTTCAGCCGTTAAGATGAGTTTGATTAACAAACATCCATACCTATTTAGTAGGATTCGGCTTTGAAATATCCAAAACCTAACAAAATTTTGCCAATGATCAAGATGGTAGCTTTATTCTCTAGGTCTTTACAATTAATATCATTTTACTGTCTGATATTAACAAAGCCAACTAAAATGATATTCAAATTCTAAAGGCTGAATGAAAGTGTTAATTCAAGCCATGTTTCCGCTAGCCTCTTCTAAGAATTATGAACAGGCATTTAGCAAGATATGTTCTTTTTACTTGTACTCAAGTATTTAGCTAAAAGTCTTTACTGAGAACCTAGACAGGTGCTAAGAGCTAACTCACTGCTTTGTTCCTAGATCTTGTGGTTAGGAATTTCTGCTGGAATTAGTGATAAGTATCTAACTTATCTTATATTATATTATTCATTATGTTTTGTTAGACTGATGTGTAGTATGAGTGTAGACTTTGATGTAATCATCAGGGTTTTAATGTTCCCACTGCTGGGACACAGGCGTCGTCTCTGTGAGAGTGGGGATGGCCCTTAATCCAACACGCGGGCCCAGTTTGGGTTGATGGATGTCACATGTCTTCGAATTTTTGGTTCTACGACATGCCCGTTTCCTCACGATGTTTTCCTTCACCGATTTCAGAGAGCAGTGGTGATGAAATAAATTACACTAAGTAAAGCACCTGCCTGGGTTCGAAACCACGATCTACGACACTTAAGTTGGGGCTGGGCCACCCAACCCAATATTATAAAGAGGAAAGATTTTATGTTTTGTTTGTTTCTACCGAATAGACTCCTAAACTACTGGACCGATTTAAAAAAATCTTTCACCAATAGAAAGCTACATTATTCCTGAGTGACATAGGCTATTTTTTATCTCGAAATCGGATCCTGTGGGGTGGCCCACGGGAGCGAAGCCGCGGGGAACAGCTAGTTTGACATAATATGACTTATGTTTCATATTATTATCAAAGCTTTTATTTTTCTCGTTTAGTCTTCTTTCTTCTTCGTCGAAATATTTATTTGCCTGCCTTTCATCATCATAACTTCAAATACCAAATATTTTCGGCAACCTGTTTTCTTGTTGACCATGTTTACGCTTGACTCTTCTAAGAATTATGAACAGGCTTAGGCAGGCACGGGCACATGTTGACATCTTCTCAATAGTTGGTATTGCATCAGTATTAACCTAGAAATTATTTAAATTAGCTTTTTTGTTAGTTGGCCGAAATTTTTTCTCGGTAAATTGTTACCTACAAGATTCTGCACTTTTATTTGATTGATTTTAGTGTTTAGATTTCCAATCGGCTTATTCAGCGTTAATGCCATTACCGATTACACCAAGTTCTTGTCAATTATTCTTGATTCAACTTACATTTTCGAATCACTGTGTAAGTGTAACTTGTAATAATGTCAAATGATTACAGTAGTTGTTGCATAATCTGATAGCTTACGTTGTAGACTTACCCTCTTACTAATAAACTCGGAATAAAGTTATACCAGGTATAACAAAGGAATAACCAGACATTTTCATAGGTTTATACCTGGTATAACTTTATTCTGCGTTTATTAGTAAGAGGGTTAGAATTTATTTTGCAGGCTATTCAAATAAGTTGATGATTTTGTTGTGTCTTCTTTGGGAAAGGTATTACCAGTCTAGCTATTTAGAAACGGCACTTCCAATACAAACTAAGGGTATTAGTGAGTGCCACCGTGTATTTATAATTCAAATTAAATATTTTATTTCACGGACGTTTGGAGTAGAGCCGAATCATAGAAACTGGCGGACCTTGTGAATTCTGACCACAGATAACTATATACTAGTCAGAATTCTGTCTATGTACATATGTGTTTGCCAAGTTGCCAGCTTGTCGGTTTTTTATCGGTTGCATTTCGGGGAGTGGGCGATGGAATTGCATGTTCTGATGCCGCCCAGCCCGTTCCATCATCGGACTTCGATCGTTATGCGTCATCGTTACATGGTGGATATCCCACCCATACGCACAAAACGTTTTGGGGACACTTTCATTATGCGTACAGCTAAGGAGTGGAATTCCCTGCCAGAGTCTGTGTTTCCCGATAGCTACAATCTTGGGGTATTTAAGTCAGGAGTGAATAGGTTTTTTCAGGCAAGCGTGTTTCACCGTCGACCACATCATCGCTTACCATCAGGTGAGATAGTGGTCAAGCGCAAGCCTATAGACGATAAAAAAAAAAACGTGCTTAGTGCATCTTTCTACAGTTATCCTGTAAGTTTTAAATATCCTAATTTCTTATCCTAGAATTTTTATTTATTTATTTATATATGCTTTATTATTATTATATTAAAACTAGCTGTCCCACGCGGCTTCGCTCCCGTCAATTGGCTTCTTCTTACCACCCATCTTCCCTACCTACCTTACGCTACCTACCCTACATACATGATTGTTGCGTAACTAAAACCACGCAACGGAAGCTCTCAAAAAGAAATAATTCTTCCCGTTTTTGCAATATTTTTCAATTACGCTCCGCTCCTATTGGTCGTAGCTTGATGTTATATAGCTTATAGCCTTCGTCGTTAAATGGACTATCCAACACAAACATACTTTTTCAATTCCAACCAGTAGTTCCTGAGATTAGCGCGTTCAAACAAACTAGTAGTATAGATAATAGCTAACCTATACTGCCCCAAAGCTGGACAACGGCCTCTCTCGGTACTTTTCAACGTTCTTCTTTTCTGCGCCCCTTTTTATAATTCCTATGGAAGATATTCAAGTTAGCCCGCCATCACCCCCGTTGGTCCTATCTCATTTTGTAGTTTCAGGTTATAAATCTTGTTTTTTCCTCTGGAATATTTCCACATTTTTACATAACCTCTATTCCAAGGAGGTTTTATTATCTTGATATCACGAGGGGGTGACGTCATCGCATTAATTTGTCTCTGATAATGATAAAAAGCTCGTTTGTTGGTTAACGCCTTGAAGGAGATAACTCGTGTTTGTTACCTGTATTGTATGTATATTACCTGGGTCAGTCGACTAGAGTACAAAATTTTTGTCGGATTCGGTCACGCAATCTAAATTAGATTGTTTTGGCGCGTACATTATTACCTCAATGTACATGAGTATAATAGTCTTCGTGGCATTACATGAAAAACGGACAAAAAAAATTTTGTACTCTAAATTAGAGTTGTCGACTGACCAGCAGATATGTGGCTATATCTACCTACTTGGATATAAATTAGGTGCTTGCTTTCCTTAAAAAGACAAAAGATATTTATTTCAACTGGGCCACCAAGCGGCACTTTTGAATGTCACAATTTAAATTTACATGGAATAAAAGTTGATTCTACCGTGCATTCGGAAAGTAGCTTGTTATGGAGCAGAATGCACAAGAAACTCCATACTTTTTAAATTTACATGGAATAAAAGTTAATTCTACCGTGCATTCGGAAAGTAGCTTGTTATGAAGAAGAATGCACAAGAAACTCCATACTTACTCTTTTAAAAAAATTGATTCTACCGTGCATTCGGAAAGTATAATGTTATGGAGAAGAATGCACAAGAAACTCCATACTTACTCTTTTAAAAAAAAATATTCTACCGTGCATTCGGAAAGTATATTGTTATGGAGAAGAATGCACAAGAAACTCCATACTTGCTCTTTTAAAAAAAATGATTTTACCTATAAACATAGTTTATTGATTTGTAGGTAAATATAGGTAGGTATACCACAGGTACTGTTTTGTGACTTAGTCAAGCGTGATTTAATGTTCGTGTCTTCACTGTATGAGATCAGGAAGAGCGGTTGCCCTTCAGTGGACCAGATACAGCCTGGTAATATTTTGTACTGTTTTTTAGTTGAAAGGTTTTTTTATTCTCGATAGGCTCGCGCTTGACCAGTATCTCGCTTGATGGTAAGCGATGATGTGGTCGGTGAAGCACGCTTGCCTAGAAGTAACCTATTCACTCTTGACTTAAAGACCCCAAGGTTGTAGTAGCTATCAGGAAACAAAGACAATGAAAGTCGAGTAAATATGGTAGAACTGACGTCTACCTTCCTATTAATATGCACAATAATTAAGTAATTTAATAATAATAAGTATAATTGAAAAGCATTTCTTTTGTTCATAGGAAAATTTCTGGCAAACGTTTATAAAATAATATCTTCTTAACTTAATGAGAATGTTATCACAATCTATCCGCCACTTTTCTAGATACAGTTCAAATATGACCCAACAAACGTGATTCCCATTTCAATAACAGCGATAGTGATTTTAATATCATCATGATCATCTCGAAGTTGTTTGCTTAGCTACGGTCGAATCTCTCACAAGTACCCAGAGTTACGTCATTTGTCTTAGACACTTTGACGTATGCGTGACATTTCGTAATACTGGCACCTGTGAGGCTGTGACTATTAGTGAGTGACACACGAGCCACTTGCGGCAACTTTTAGTGCTCAGCGACGGCGATTACCATCTCTCAAACTTATATGTATCTATTTAGCTAAAGGTCGCTACATCCTGTGTCCATGTCCATACAGACTGTGTGTGAGTGCCAGTCTTACTTACATTCAAGGAATCGTGTCACCAAGCCGATGGGACAAAAAGGCAGGCGCTCTATGTAAAATACTGGTATTCAGCTGCATCTAATTAGACTGGAAGCGGTCTCAAAAAATCCTAAGAAAAGGCTAAGCATATGATAGTTGACCGAGAAAGCGCGAAACGAAAAAAAAAAATGCTTGTACAGTGGATGTCTGGCTGTTCTCCTCTACAGGTCGCATTTCTTGAAATTTTGTGAACAAATTCGTTAATTTTATCGCATTATTTTTTTTTGGTTTCCATTCTGAATAGAATAATTTTTATCCAATATTTTTTTTAAACAATTTTTTTAGCTTACCGTGCATTGTCATCCAAACCAAAAGTGTATGAAAAATTTAATCTTAATCGGTTGAGGATAACTGCTTTAAAATTCAGTTGCAAGATTTGACCTGAACATACATACCTACATACATACATATTCCAAGTTAATAACAAGCTTGTAAAAAGACAGACACGCGAGGTCTACTCACAAAGCTACTATTTTAGTAAGCCTATACCGCCACTGCCGTTGAAAGTATTTGAAAAGTTTCTGTTGCCGACCACTGTTGTCGGTCGTGAGTGGCCCGTGTGTGGAAAGCCTAAATAATCGTGGATTGTCATCATCATCGCATATTGGCTCGATGGTTCTTTTAAATTGGTATTCGATTTCTTAATCGTTTTTGTAATGAAATACTCAATAAATAGGTACGATTATGACTGCTAAGGCTAGCACTGACTGACTGCAATTTTTAATCAAAGCAAAGTATATAGGCTTATAAATTGCATTGATTAAAAATATTTTCGACATCTCTAGATTAACAGGTGTCTGATAAGTATATCCGGCGAGATAAATAATAATCCTGACAATTGCTATCTGCGGCAAGTATTATTTTGAATTGCTCGCTTCCGGTCGGTCTTTTCTTATCAATAAGAAATATATTATCTAGTACCTACTAAGCTTAATACAAAACATACGTAATGTAAGCTTTCCTATGAATAAATAAAATGTAAATCTAAGACTACAAAACAGATTAGTCTGTCATAGACAGAATATTTTTTCTGTTATTTTCCTTTATAATTATCTAAATAGAAATAGCAGCCATAATATATCTACCATAACTGGATGGTAGGTATATTTATGCTACCATTTTATATATTATTAAACTCCGTTTTTGGGTTGCTATACAATCCCGTGGAGTATCGATCCAGTACATGAAACAGTATCGATTTGTAAAGATAAAAAAAACACTCTCAAAGGGTAAACACGGGACCCTATTACTAAGACTCCACTGTCCATCTGTCTGTCTGTCTGTCACCAGGCTGTATCTCATGAACCGTGATAGCTAGACTACTAGCTAGATTTCATAGATGTATTTCTGTTGCTCCTATAGCAACAAATACAAAATAAAATAAATATTTAAGAGGGGCTCACATACAACAAACGTGATATTTTGCCGTTTTTTGCGATGATGGTACGGAACCTTTCGTGCGCGAGTCGCACTTGGCCGGTTTTTTTTTAAATCTTATCTTACTTCTTACTTATATTATAAATGTGAAAGTTTGGATGGATCTGTGTGTGGAAGTGTGGATATATGTATGTTTGCTACTCAATCACGCCAGAACGGCTGAACGGATCTGGATGAAATTTGGAGATAGATTATAGTCTGGAATAGCACATAGGCTTTTTATCCCGGTATAATGTTCCCTTGGGATAAGAAAACACTTTTAACGCGGGCGAAGCCGCTGACAGAAGCTAGTATTTTAAATTTTAGCTTTGCAAAACGATACTGATTCATGCATCTACCGGATCGAATCTTCACGGGATTGTAACGACGTAAATTTTTCGGAGTATAACATTATGGACAATCCGTCATGTTGGTCTGTTGGTCGCAAGGCCTACTGCTGAGTAGAAGATTCCTGGCTCGTTTCCTGGGTTGGGCAATGTGCTATTGGGTTTCAGCATCTAGTATTTCTCAGTACGGAGTCTGAATTTCCCATTAATGGTAATATGGTCGGTCCCTTTTTATATGGATCTAGCGGACGCCTCCCGGTTTCACCCGCGTAGTTCCCGTTCCCGTGGGAATGCAGGGATAAAAAGTAGCGTGAAAGAATTTTTGGTATCGGTCCAGCCGTTTCGGAGACTATAAGGAACATACATACATACTTTCTCTTATATATATAGATTTAAATACAACTGACGAGTGTAGTTTAAGGAATATCTCTGCCTAAGAAGTTGGATTTGAAAGCTATAAAAATACTTAATAATAATTAAACTTGATGCTTACGAATGATTCTCGTTGTTATAGTGTATGGGTAACATAGCAATTAATTAGGATTATGAATTTGATTTTTAGGGTTCCGTACCCAAAGAGTAAAAACGGGGCCATATTACTGAGACTCTGACTCTGCTGTCCGTCTGTCTGCCTGTCTGTCAATCTGTCTGTCACCAGGCTTTATCTCATGAACTGTGTGTTTATGTTGCCGCTATAACAACAAATATAAAAATAAAAACAAATAAGTTCGGCTCCCATACGACAAACGTGATTGTTTTGCGGTAATGGTACGGAACCCTACGTGTGCGAGTCCGACTAGCACTTGGCCAGTTTTTCAATTTCTTACGTACAAAGTTATCGCGGCATGTAAATTGAGAAATCCTTACGTATTGTATGCCTGTTTTTTCCACAAGCGTGATATTATCTTTGTGTAATAAATCTATCTACTAACTAAGGAAAACAAAACAATTATTTTATCTACCTCGGAAGCTCCAAATGTCAAGAATTTCTCCACAATTTCAACCCAAGCGAAGCCAAAACACAATAAATTGATTAAAGCCATATTTCCTGCCCCACGTATGTTTGTACATACCTACATAGGTACCTACAGCTGGACGCATTAGAAGTAATATTGCAGTTGTACAAATAATGCGGTGGGTTCCTTAGCGGACGTTGGAACTCGGAATATCTTTAATGAGTTGCTGTGTGCGTACGATCAGCTGATTGTTTCCTTACCTATTTATAAGTATAAATGTGGATAAAAGAAATTATGACGTATTATATGTGTAGGCACATATATGTTGTCTTTTTTACAAGATTTTATTTCACTTGCAATGGTATGTATGTAAATGTGTTCGGGTCAAATCTTGCAACTGAATTTTCAAGCAGTTATCCTCTTCCTATTAAGATGAAATTTTGCCTACACGTTTGGTTTGGACGTCAATGCATGGTTAGCTAAGTGACGTCATTCTAAATCCAATATGGCGGACGGCTCAAGATGGCGGACTAGTTATTTTTTGTGCACTGGCATGATATGGGTATCAAATGAAAGGGTTTGCTGAGAAGAATACGAAAAAAGCTGGTTTAAAAACAAAATCATTAATAATTTCATTATTTTAGTAGTAGTAATTTTATTATTCTGTGCTCAGTAACTCTGAGAACAGCCTCACGCGTATAGTTACGTGTATTTTTTTTTTTACAAATAGGCCCAAATGCATATTGTTTATGGCTCTCAAGAAATTATGAAACCAGTAGCTACCATCAGATCCAGGACAACGGTAAGGTAAGGCTTTGTTATAAGATAAGTTCTTTGTATCAATCACAGTAACATGAGACACGAAACAGTAACAAATCTTTGTTTTTTTTTATTTATTATCTAATAATATAAATATAATAATAATTTATTTATTTATTCAAACAGCAAAACAAAAAATAAAACACTTAAAGGGTGTTAGTAACAATATAAAATCTTATAACCTATGTTAGTGCTTACATACTAAGATGTTAGTGACAATTTATCTTATGACCTACGTTAGTACTTATATACCACTATCTCACATGATGGTAAGCGATGATGTGGTCGATAATGAAGCACGTTTGCCTAGAAGAAACCTATTTACTCTTGACTTAAAGATCCCTAGATTGTAGCAATCGGGAAACACAGACTCCGACAGGGAATTCCACTCCTTAGCTGTACGCATAATAAAAGTGTTATATTTAGAAAACTATTCAGAGGTTTTGTGTAGGTTGGTTAAAATAAAATGGAGCTGGAGGTCAATTACTAGAACAGATCTCTTCTTTAAGCCAATCGCTTAGAAATACATCTGTCGAGACCTCTTACAGCCCTGAAAAGATAAATCCGTTATACTCTAACTTAAAACATTTATTTCATCGAAACCATTAAATTTTAGGGTTCCGTACCCGAAGGGCCCAAATGGAGTCTGGAGGCTGTCACTGACGGGTCTGTGTAAGCGCATGTCAGTCCGTCGTCCGTCACACAATTTTGTTCCGAAGAATTTTTTAACTTCCTATTGACCTCATCATCATCAGACTATTAATGTTCGCACTGCTGGGACACAGGCCTCCTCTCTGTGAGAGGGGATGGGCCGTAATCCACCCCGCGGGCCCAGTGCGGGTTGGTGGATTTCACATGTCTTCGAATTTTTGGTTCTAGGACATGCCGGTTTCCTCACGATGTTTCCCTTCACCGTTTTTGAGAGCAGTGGTGATGAAATAATTTTCACAAAGTAAAGCGCCTGCCTGGGTTCGAATCTACGATCTACAACTTAATAGTCGCGGCCGATACCACTGGGTCTCAACTGCTCTATGAACTCGAAATTTGGTGATATAGTTCATTATCTATACCAATATTATAAAGAGGAATGATTTTTTTGTTTGTTTGTTTGTAACGAATAGGCTCCGAGGCACCTTCCCATATCCACATAACTTTCGAAGGCCTACAAAACCCAACATAACTGTAATATGTTATGAGAACCCTACCATAAGCGAAATCAAGCCGGTTCGGTCCGAACCGCAGACCAAACGAGCTCGGCACGCCTTCGTAAAATTGTAAAACTATTTGCGGAACAAACACCATCCATCATGGGACGCCACTTGGTCGCATTGCCGGATAACCTGCCCGGACTTGGGCTAAGAAAGTAGGTATAGTCGTTGCCTTTTAGCATGGTAATAACTGGCGTGGACATTTCTACATTTATTGACAAGTTTAATTTAAAAAACCGGCCAAGTGCGAGTCGGACTCGCGCACGAAGGGTTCCGTACTTGGTAAATTGCGGTTTACGATTTATGACGTATTAAAAAAAACTACTTACTAGATCTCGTTCAAACCAATTTTCGGTGGTAGTTTACATGGTAATGTACATCATATATATTTTTTTAATTTTATCATTCTCTGATTTCATATATATTTTTTTAATTTTATCATTCTCTTATTTTAGAAGTTACAGGGGGGGGGACACATTTTACCACTTTAGAAGTGTCTCCCGCGCAAACTATTCAGTTTAGAAAAAAATATATTAGAAACCTCAATATTATTTTTGAAGACCTATCCATAGATACCCCACACGTATGGGCTTGATGGAAAAAAAAAAAGATTCAGTTTCAAGTATCCCCATACTTGAAACTGAAACTAAAACCCCCAAAATGTATAGTTTTTTTTTTTTTGAGTGAAAATCTTAATGCGGTTCACAGAATACAGCTACTTACCAAGTTACAACAGCATAGTTCTTATAGTTTCGCAAAAAAGTGGCTGTGACATACGGACGGAAAGACAGAGAGACATGACGAATCTATAAGGGTTCCGTTTTTTGCCATTTGGCTACGGAACCCTAAAAACGAACGTAAAATTATAATTGCGAAAAGTATTTTGTTGCGTTTTCACGCCTAACCTGCATAGCATGACCAATTTCGATACTTTTTCGAATAGAGATGGATTGGACCTTGGGCAAGGGACATAGAAACTATTTTATCCCTTGAGTATGTCCCTTGGAATAATTATCGACATTTACTCGAGTGAAGCAGCTGTCAAAATCTAGAAACACATAAAAACATCCTGAATCGTGAGCCTCAAAATTGTTTATTGTCCGGGCTCCTACGAATCGATATTAGTGAAAGGGCAATGACCGCTTTTGCCATGCTAAAACGGCATAACTATACTGAACGTTCCTCTGCACGGTACCTTCTACTAGTAATTTTGGTAATGGATTTTGAGTACAATTTCGGGTAGTGCGTTGTGTTGTCAAGTGGACAATCGAAAGTGTTTGTTTGATTGAAAGAGAGATTATCACATTAGGTTATATAATTTTAAGTTAGAGAGAATTAAACCAGCTGATGTTTGAGCTAAGTGTGCTCATACTTCTGATTTTATTCATTCTTTCTTTCATATTCAGTCCATTCTTCTCTGGAATGCGCTTCCTCTGGATATCAGGACGGCCACCAGTCAATATGCATTTAAGCGGATGTTGCGACATTATTTTCTACACCATAAGCAGAGTCGTCTCAATCACCTTTCTATTAATTTATATATATATATAAATATAAAGGTATTTATGATAGAAAATATATATGTATGTTTTTTTTAAATTACAATATATACGCCGTTCACAACAGCGTGCTGGTGCCTACACTTATGTATGGAAGTGAAGGCTGGCAAAAAAGACATGAAAGTAGGATTAATGCAGTAGAAATGCGCTCCTTGCGGAGTATGTGTGGTGTAACTTTAACTGATACATTGAGGAATGAGGTAATAAGACAACGTTGTGGTTTAAAAGAAGATGTAGTGACTAAAATTGAAAAGGGTATGTTAAGATGGTTTGGCCATGTTGAGAGGATAAATGAAAGTCGACTAACGAAAGGTATTTACAAGGCAGACGTGAATGGAAACGCCGGGAGGGGACGCCCTAGAAAGTCATACATAGACCTTATAGGTGATGTTCTTCAGAAAGGTCAAGTGCGCAGTACCCATAACCGACGTGTGTGTATGACTAGATGTATGAATGTGTGTGAAGCAAAAGAAGTATGTAAGGATCGTAGCAGGTGGCGTTCTGTAGTTTCTACCTACCCCCATGGGAAAAAGGCATGAGTTTGTGTATGTATGTATGTATGCATGTACAATATATACATTATTATTCAATTTTACTTAAGTATTTTTTCTATTTTTATGCACCTGCCATGTTATCTCTCCACAACCCTTGGTTGACTGGTAGAGAATGCCTCAGGCATTAAGTCCGCCTATGTATCTGTATGTTGCATGAAGTTTTAAATAAATAAATAACGGTATAATGTAAAGTAATAAAGTGATGCCATTTTATAGCCGTTTAGTTCAACAATGGTCGGTTAAGGGCCGGTAGTCCTCCTATAGTTTTGGCAATCGATCCACTAAACCGACAAAATCTATAGCCCAATACATTTTTCTCCATAATTTGCAATAGTCCTGCACCAAGCGGGGATTGTCCTTGGGTGCAGTTGCGTAGTGCATACAGGGATAATCGTCGGTTGGTGACACATTTCTTGATACTTGCCTAACGGGGCTATACGATTTGGCTTCGGCTCCTCGCACGCCTTTCAAAGGACCGGGACCCTAAGGTCCCGAGATAAGCCAATAAAAAAAAAAATAACTTAGGGAAAACTACATCTAGAACTATTTTTAGTTCTAAAATCGAGGATTTCTTGGAAAAATATTAATACTTAAGGTTGAACTGGTCGACGACGGCACGAACTATTTTTTGCGCGGGGGTAAAATGCATGCTATCTTATCCAACAACACGTTCGAAATAAATAGATGCTGTGATGAGCAGTAAGAAGCTAGTTCGTGTACGAATTAGCACTTTTGCAAATTTGTATCGAAATGGATGATGATTTAGGACAAAAACGAGCGCGCGAAATTTTATAAACAGACCTTTGGGAGTCTAGATATCATAAAAAAACAACTAACTGTATATTTATAAAATAACATTATTTGCATTGTTAAATTACTAATCTATCCGTATGTGTATGGAGGCCGTTTTGCAATTTTCCTTCTTCTTATGGTATTTATTTCCGCCCAAAGATGCGTTAAAATTTGTGTTGAAATATGGAACTTTCGACGCTCATAACTTTCAAATATATTATTGTTTTACATTTTTTTTTCCATACAGGACTAGATAATGATGAGACAAATTGATAACTTTTGTTATTTTGAACGTACATCGTCAAACAGTGGAGCAATCTCTAGACTACGTTTGTATGGAAGAATTTTCGATTATTGTAACCTTAACAATGTTTTCACTAATATTTTTAGGTCCTTTTGATATAGCTATATGAATATATGAAACATACTGGCTAGGAATAGATAGTTTTAGCGTCAAAAAACCTATGTAAATATTGTAGATTTTAACAAAAACATAAAAAAGCCTTGTCACCAAAACCTAAAATAGTTTTAATTCCCTAACTCTTCATCAACTTTTTTTCACAAATGCCAATAGGTAAGCAATCTAATAATTTAACAAAAAAGTACTTTTTCCTATAATATATTGATATAGGAGAAGTTCTTCTGTCCCTGGCGAGTTCCAATCATGGCAAGACATGGCCAGCATGATTTATTGCTTCGTCCAGATATCCAGTCTAACAGCCCGCGTCCACAAGATGAATTGCTTGCAAAAACTTTCGCTCAATTGGGGTCGCGCAATCCTTTTCTTTTTGAAAGTTACACGTGGTAAAAGATTGATTTCTTTTCGGAACGTTTTCAGTAAATTTCTTCGGAAATTTAGACCAAGATTTCAAATCAAATCATTTATTTGCGAAAAATGGCTAGTGTTTTGGGTGACATTTTTGTAAAAACTTCTTTAGACCATATCCTACCATGGCAGGGGTGCAAAATATATACCAATATTAT
The DNA here is from genome assembly GCA_949775005.1 of Orthosia gothica. Lineage (NCBI taxonomy): Eukaryota > Metazoa > Arthropoda > Insecta > Lepidoptera > Noctuidae > Orthosia > Orthosia gothica. The sequence goes on along the minus strand of OX459065.1, from coordinate 3,507,562 downwards.
AAAGAGGAAAGATTTTTTTGTTTGTTTGTACCGAATAGGCTCAGAAACTACTGGACCGATTTTAAAAATTCATCTATGGAAAGCTACATTATGCCCGAGTAACAGGCATAATAATTTTGACGGGAGAGAAGCCGCGGGGTTCAGCTAGTATTACAATTATATGAATAAAATATTACAGCATATAATTCTATTATTGGACGATTACTCAACTTTTAAGTATTACATTATTTTCTCATTTAAAAGAATAATAAGCTTTTTGAATTAAATACTTTTTTATTGTTTTTTAAATATTGGTTTATTTTATGTACTAATGTAGTTTATTAGATATATATTCTAGGGCCCATACAAAATACACTCTTAACAAACATAGCCGTTCTATGGCTTATATAGCACTAAGTGTATTTATTGCTTATTATTTATTTAGGTTAGTTCTTATGTCCAATGCTAGTTCATAGATATACAATGATGGGAATGTCAATATTTTTTAATTAATAAAGTGCGGTTTACAAGTTTCATTTGATGTTAATGCACAAATTAATGCAGAATTGGCTTTAATGCAGAATATAATATTACAACTGTTATTGTAAAACATTTCACCAGTTCTGTTATAAGTTCTGTGTAGACAATAGGGTACGTAGTATTGTTATTGTCTTTGTTACAACTTAACATAACATCACGCATATAACCCCTGAAGGGTTAGGCAGAGCCCTACTTGCTTTATCTACTTATTTCCTGAAAAAGCCAGTATAGTAGTCACAGCGGATCTTTTCGACTCTGAAGTTGACTCTGCCAACCATTGCGCAAAAAACAGTTTGTCATCGAGTATACTGCATAGAGTAAGCGAGATAGGACGATGCGACAAACGTAAGCGAGTGAAAGAGTTATACAATGCTATCTTCACCTTCAACATTGACACAAAAATAGCTACTGCGCAGGGTCTTGCAGCCAATTCAGAGACACAAAGATCCGCTGTGAGTATTTTACGTTTATTAAGGTATTGCTAAGATAGAGATAAACCAATAAAACATTTTTTTTATAAAATATTTGGCAGAAGTCAGTGTGGGTTCAAAAGACAAATTTTCTCTGTTTTTAGGGTTCCGTATCTCAACATATAAAAAAAAAACTTAATTCAAAAATCAAAAAACCCGACTGCTTCAAAAGCGAACTAAAAAGTCGTAAACAAGGAAAAAATCATGCTGTGCAGTCGGAGGATACATATTCGCGGGCTGGCTGACCAAAATCTGGTGTATCATCCGCCTGCACAGCATCATTTTTTCCTTGTTTACGACTTTTTAGTTCGCTTTTGAAGCAGTCGGGTTTTTTGATTTTTGAATAAAGTTTTTTTATTTAAAACTTTTTAGTTAGTTTTTTTCGAATTAGATACATTTAAACATATAAGTGTTATATATTTTTGAAATCACCTCTTAAAACTCTTTATTTTTATATCCCCCACGATGGGTTTGCAATAAAAAAAAAAATTGGGCACCCACAATATGGCACCCAAAATCCGCCTTTTTTCTATTGTCCAATTTTAATGTAGCTTATGACACTCGCAGGGTTAAGACGAATCGATTGACGTATGAATCATCAAAATCGGCCAACGCGTTTGGTCTCTGGAACGCCATATAGGAACAAACATACATACATACATACTTACATACATACATACATAGACTGATAAACACATTACCCTCCTTCGGCAGTCGGGTAAAAAGGAACCATTATAAGATCACTCTCTTGTCCGTCTGTCTGTGTGTGACCACCGATTTTCTCAGGAACGGGTGGACTTAGCAAGTTGAATAAGAATAATTTATACCAGATACTGAGGTCTATAGTCTCTGTTAGGTATATAAAATTCAAGGTCCTGGGTCAACACGATAAAAACATATGGGTAATTTTAGATTTTGCATGAAAACTTTTAAGTACCAAAATGTACCTTAATATTCAATTTTCTTTTTTTTCGGAATGTTCCTTTACTTTTGCTATAAGACCTTGCTTTTAACCAAAATGGACAATTCTAGATCAACCGGAAGTACCCTATAGGTCTTGGGTCGAAAACCTGGTAGTTCCCGTTGACCTAAAATCACGAAATTTGGCAAATAGTAAGTCTTATTTATTATTTATTTATTTATTATATACTTTATTGTACACCAAGATAAAAACAATAACACATATGGAAACCTTAAAATAAAAACAAACATACAACAGGCGGCCTTATCGCGTTCTGCGATCTCTTCCAGGCACAAATAAAGGAATATGGATATAAATTTTATTACGGCGGTATAATGGGTTGGTACGAAACCCTCGGCGCAGGAGTTCGACTCGCACTTGATTGTTTTTTTTAACAGCAAGCAGTTTTCCGTTACTAAACTTCGTGGTCATACTATAATATTCCGTAGTCAAAACAGAACATTGTTATCAAGCGATGTAGCGTTATTTTTGAGTCATAGTTACACCCACATTGTTTTGTTCAGGGTCGTCTACCCATGGGATAGGCTTATGGAATCTTTGATATCTATCATACTTTTAAATTTTTATTAACATCCGACGGATAAAGAGGGGTGTTATAAGTTTGACGTGTGTATCTGTCTGTGGCAGCATAGCTCCTAAACGGATGAACAGATTTTAATTTAGTTTTTTGTTTGAAAGATGACTTAATCGAGATTGTTCTTAGCTATGTTTGATGGGAATCGGTTCAGCCATTTAAAAGTTATGGGCGTTTTACTGTTTCAATCGGGGTGTTTTCGCAAGATATCGTGTCATAATTACGTGTTCAATTGATTCTTGATCTAAGCGTGTCTGCTACTAGATAAATTATATAGCATGAAATAAAAATGAGTCCGGGTTTTTTAAAATAATGCTTGTATTATAAGATTTAACTACTACTCACAAAGAAGCTTTATACTTTTTAAAAACTAATTTAAATATTATGCTTTATATCACCGTTTCATAGATGAGCTCGTGGCTAAATAATAACAACCGCACTGGTCGATCATCAAGGTTAAGCAACGCTTGACGAGGTCGGTCCGTGGATGGGTGACCATTTCAACATACCGAGTTTCCTCCGTGCCTCGGAAAGCATGTTAAGCCGTTAGTCCCGGCTGTCATATGAAGATCTTTGACAGTCATTACGGGTAGTCAGAAGCTTGAGATCTGTCTTGTCTTGCCAAGGGGTATCGTGTTACCCAGATACTGGGTTGTGGAGGTCAGATAGGCAATCGCTCTATGTAAAACACTGGTACTCAGCTGAATCCGGTTAGACTGGAAGCCGACCCCAATATAGTTGGGAAACGGCTAGGCAGATTGATGCTTTATTTCACCAGTTGCTAAGTGAAAGATTCTGGAGCCTAGGCCCATAGGGTTGTGCCAATCACTAGAACTAGAGTAGATATACTTATAAAGCATAGACAGTCCTATTTTATGAAATTTAACCTTTTTTATCTATATCGCTGAGAGACGAGAATTTTGTTCAGTATCGTAAATAGCTTTGAATAATCTTTCAGGATAAAAGGTTTTGCCTCGTATGTATGTCTTTAAGCCTTCAGGCCATATTTATCTAAATCGTTCTCAATCCTTTACAAATCCAACTAATTATATTGTTCTCGTGTACAGTAATACTTTAAGCTTGATGGCAAACAGCGCGAGAGCAATGACCTGGCCGCCATTTTGTGATATGTCTAATTATTGCATCATGGCGGCAAACTAACTGTTTTAATGGATGCTTGCTAATAAAGACTCATTAATACCTACGTGTGTGAGACGCCAGATATTTAGTAGCGTAAGATGCAAGCTGGTTGATTTACAGATTTGATTTTGTGAATGTGTATTTTAGTGTCAATACTCGTTGTAACCCGAAGGTTTATACGATCACTTGTCTTCTTCTATAGGCTATTACAAGACCCTGCTGGGCGAGCACGGCCGCTGTGATAGGCTTGAGTCATGCATTTTATCACAGTTTTTGCTCCCAAACTGTGACGAAAATGTGTGACTCAAGCCTGTCACAGTAGGCCGTGCTCGCCCGGCTGGAGTACATTTAAATAAAAATCTTATAGAAAGGTACTTGTCACTGTCATCATTTCATCCGAAAGACGGCCACTGCTGGACATAGGCAAGTGGAAAGTGTCACCATATCGATCGGCCCTGTTCATCTTGCATCCGGCTGGTTCTCGCAGTCGCCAGCAGGTCATCGATCTACTTTTTTGCGCAACCGCTGCTGCTTAATGGAAGTCCCTTTTTCTTCTTTTTTTAGGGTTCCGTACCCAAAGGGTAAAAACGGGACCCTTTTACTAAAGACCCCGCGGTCCTTCTGTCTGTGTGTCTGTCTGTCACCAGGCTGTATCTCATGAACCGTGATAGCTAGACAGTTGAAATTTTCACAAGTGATGTATCTATATTGCCGCTATAACAACAAATACTAAAATCAGAAGAAAATAAATATTTAATTGATGCTCAAATATTTATTTCATACAACAAACGTGTTTTTATTGCCGATATTTGGAATAATGGTACGGAACCCATCGTGCGCGAGTCCAACTCGCACTTGGCTGGTTTTTTTCTTTTGTTTGGAAATCATCCAATGACTTCGCCCGCTCTGGGTGAAGCGGGAGGGCGTGTCAGACTTTTACTGACTAAAACCCACCCGTGTTTCTTCAGTTGCTTGTGCCAGGGCCGCGGTAACTCATTTTCAAATTTATCCGTGACCCTGATGGGAGGCTCTGGGTCAGGCCAAGTGTTTTTGGATTTCCCATCAGAAAATTAGTAGCCTCGAGTTTGGGTTTGTGCCGGATGATGGCATTACCTTACTCGTAACTCAATTTGCGTGTACTATACCTATACCTGCGTCTAGCTCTTCGGGGAATAACGGAGTATTGTTATTAAGCAACGCTTGCCGAGGTCGGTCCGTGGATGGGAGACCATTTCAACATACCGAGTTTCCTCCGTGCCTCGGAAAGCACGATAAGCCGTTGATCCTGTCTGTCATTTGAAGATCTTTGACAGTCGTTACGGGTAGTCAGAAGCTTGAGATCTGTCACCAGTCTTGCCAAGGGGTATTGTGTTACCCAGTTACTGGGTTGTGGAGGTCAGATAGGCTGGCGCTCCATGTAAAACACTGGTACTCAGCTGAATCCGGTAATACTGTCAGCCGACCCCAACAACAATTGGGAAAAGGCTAGGCAGATGATGATTTAATTTCAAACAGAATTACAACACTGAAAATAGTTTCCGTTAACTTTCCGAACCCTGACATTCTTCACGTTAAGATGATGAAGGCTAGATATATTGAAGTTAAAGTTGTCTGCAGTCTGTTAGCTTAAGGAGATTAGATTAGCAACGTTTTCAAGGGTGATCGTTTCACACATAGAAAAGTTTTATGAGTACCTAGGCACTGTGTATGTGTGCTACGCTATGGTATTTATTTTTATCTGTAAGCATAGACAAATACCATTCATATATGCAACCAACGTTCTGACATAATAGTTAGATATCGAATTTACTAAGGGAGACATTCAAATGAGTGCTTAAAAAAGTGAAACAAATAAAATTGATACGCTGATTTTTTAGGGTTCCGTACCCAAAGGGTAAAAACGGGACCGTATTACTAAGACTTCGCGGTCCGTTTGTCTGTCCGTCTGTCACCAGGCTGTATCTAATGAACCGTGATAGCTAGGCAAATGAAATTTTCACAGATGATGTATTTATGTTGCCGCTATAACAACAAATACTAAAAACAGAATAAAATAAATATTTAAGTGGGCTCCCTTATAACAAACGTGATTTTTTGTCGTTTTTTGCGATAATGGTACGGAACCCATCGTGCGTGAGTCCGTCTCGCACTTGGTCAGTTTTTTTAATTATTAGTTTGAGTACACTACAGGACAAAGAATCAATTAGTTTTTTTATTTAATTTTCTCTGTCTACAGTAGTCTTTGGCTTTCATATTTTAGAAGTCTAAATCATCTTCTTCTGGACCTACACTCTACAGCGTCTTAGCACGGAACAGTCTGCCCTGAAACTCTCACAGAAAAAAAACTATGCTATCATTTCTACATCTCAAGACTTTCCAAGAATAATAGTTATTAATACTCATTAATTCAGCTTCAAACAACTCAATGCTGTTACACCAATATTTGCTTTATCGATTAGTATCTACTGATCATGCACCTACAAAATATCGCGAATCATCGCAACAGTCTCGGTCGACGGTTAGACAACATTAAATCGATAACGATCGCAAACAGACTGATAAAGATTTGTTAGTGTGTACGAATTCGTATTTCGAACGCTCATTCAGAAAGAGTTTGGCGCCTTTTTTCTGTAAAATGCCGGCAAACTACGCTGTCACACACAGAATTTTTTTCTTAATACTGTTTTTAACCAGCGTTTATTTTACTAGATACTTTTACTCTGGTCCTCAAATCTACACTAGCTTTTAAGTTTCTATTTATACCAAGTTACAGCATGATTTGCAAGCCAATACGGAGTGAGGGCACACAAGTCAAACAGCAAAGTTATGGCGTCCTCAATGCCCCAAACGTCATTGAAAATTCATAATAAGAACATGCAGTCGTCTCCGCTAGAGGTGCGTTCAGTTTTTATCACATACGTTATTTGCCGATCGTTGCCGTATCGGGTCAGTATCGATTCGCGTCGTAGCCCCTTATCGAATAGTCGATATATTTGTTTGCACAGGCCCATCAATGAGAGAGGTTCGAGTGTATCTTGCGTATTTGAGCAATAACTTGTTTGATAACGCTTTACAGTGCTTGTACTGTGATTAGTCTCGGCCCTCTAGATTGTGTTCATGATTTTTTTGTTCTATCTATTAGAGCTTGATTGCGAGCGATTTGTAATGTTTGTTCTCTGTTATCGGCGATGATTTAACTATAAAAATGTTTAACACGTTCGCCTATCACTTGTGCTTCATCTCTGATGTCTACATTCATATTGTATTTCTGACTCATACAAGCTGGTAGCATGTTTACGAAACTTGCGTGTGAGTTACACTTTATCACCAATTAAATAACTATAAAACGTTTATCTGAAAGTCTCACAAAGCACCTCATTTATTCGATAACCAAATTATCCTAAACCAAGAACAAATGAAACAATAAAACAGGCCTAAATCTCCACACATTATCCATTCTAATCGGGCCGCAACAAGAAGCGGCGGCCGCCCCTTTTCCCACAGCCGGCCGGGCCACTCAAGACCGCATTTTGGTAATAAAATACCTCCATGTAATATAAAAGCCGATCGCATTATCCAAAGGAGCCATTATTAAAAAGTATCGAGTTTCGGAACGCACCGCGGCTGCGCGCTGGCCAATCGCAGTCTCCCGCCAACCCGCCAGCCAATCAGAACGCGAGCTGTTTTCTTTTTTATTGTAGATCCAGTTAATGGATTGTTCTTCATTTTGATTTATGTATTGTTTCTTTTTTTGGCGCCGTGTTGTTTTTAGTTGCTGCCGTTACGATTTTGTGTTTGGTAAATATGAGTAGGTAAGCTTATTTCGATGTGAAAAATATAAATGTTGTATGGATTTCTTTGTTTAAGTAAACTGTAGCTAAGTGAGTCTTATTTATGAAGTTTTGTGTGTGTGTCAGTCTACATGGTCTTCACATGATCGAACCAAGATTTTGTCAGGACTTTAAAAGAGACTGTGACCTCTGAGTTTGTTTCGGCCTTTTTTCTCAGAGTAGTCAGATAGGAAACGCCAACCTTATCTAGTATAAAAAAAAATATGTTAGACATGTAAAAGCGTTTGTACAAACCAACTTACAGAAATAAAATCATTTATCATGTGTTCGTGGTTTGTGAAATAAAAAAATAAATTTCTGTAAACTGTGTGACTGACTGTGTATTTTTTTTACCCACACTGTCTCACTGCTAGGCCAAGCCCTCCCCCTCCCCAAATCCTTCCATGTATTCTTTTCCTGAGCCACCTCGAACCAGCTACAGTAGATGTCTAGTTGTCTCGCCAACTCTTTCTGTTTTTTTTTGGTATCTCATATCTTCAGTAGTATACATTTCTGAAAAAACACAGTGACCTTTTAAGCAGACCGGCGGCCCTAGTGACTGAAAAGATATTATGAGGAACATTTAGAGAAAAGAACATTTAGATAAAAGGACATTTTGAGAAAGGACATTCTAAGAAAGGACCTTTGGAGAAAAGGACCTTTTGAGAAAAGACATTTGAAGACATTATGCACTGAGATTTCGTTTATATCATAAAAAATGTAGGTAGTATATGTAATTATTGTTTGATTTATTTCTCGTCTTTACTAACATAATTTAAGTACTACTAATACTATTTTTAAGGGTTTAGCATAAGTACCTATAATCTTATATTGTATGTATGTCGTGTTGTGACAAATAAACACTTTCTCTTTTCTTTCTTTTTTTCTTACTTGGAGGACAACTTCAGGCTTGTTCCCAGAGTAGATGCAGCGGGAGTAAGTATACTTGAGAGGCCGCTAAAAGCGAAGAACAACGAAGTTATGCCAAGAAAATAGGCACAGGGCTAGGTCGTTCTGTTGGCTAATCACAAAATATTATAAAGGCGAAAATTTGTACGTGTGTTAGTTACTCTTTCACGCAAAAACTACTGAACGGATCTGAATGAAATTTGGCACAGAGATAGATTATATTCTGGAATAGCACATAAAATACTTTTTATCCCGGAAGTAGGTTCCCTTGGGATAATTTTCGTCATTCACGCGGTCGAAGCCGCTGACAGAAGCTAGTCCTAATCTAAAATAATATTTTAAACAGGTAACAATTTAAAGGTAAACCTACTGTTCCTATTACAAAAACGTATACACACTAATAGAAAACTACTAGGTATGCACGATTCCTGTTGAATGAATGAATGAATGAAATAGTTTATTTGCTAAATGTAGGTATACAGATTAGATGTTGTTTTTTTGTAGAACAGTCCCGATACATTTTGCCTCACGGCATGCAAAATTGTTTATTTTAATGTAATTACATACACCAATATTTTTAAAGCCGTAAAACATAAAAAGACTCGCAACATAATACAGTAAAGAACATTAAGGTTATCATTACAAAATTCGCTATTTAAATACAATAATTAATCAAAATATTCATATTAAAATAATAATAATCAATTTTATCAATGAAATTTAAACACAATAGTTAAGAATGTAGGCAAGATGAATATTATTAATAATGTCAAAATATCAACAAAATGTCTAATGGAATCAATATGCTTATGTCAAAAATAAAATTAAATAGTGTCAAAAATAAATCAAATGTCAAATAATATAAATATATGTCATAACTGTGTAAAATTAGTCAAATGTGTGAAAAAATGCCTGTTGCTTCTTGGCCACATGAAAGAAGTCGTGGGAAAGAACTAGTGTCTAATAAAATAGGTAGGTAAGTACTGGCAACATCAGCTTTTCTACAACTATCAGGATAGTAGCTTAAAAGGGATTATTAAAAAAAAAAAAAAGTCTTTATTACTTCAATTTTACCACAAAACACTATATCTAAACACTTTGCGTTACAACTAGGGTAAAGTGTGTTTACGATGAACTCTGGCACCCAATGTAAGATTTAACTTGTGTTTAGGGTGCCAGCGTCCTCGTGTATTGATCAGCCATTTATTATCTCCTTTTACCGAGCAAATGTATCTACTAGTGCGAAGGTTTGTTGAACAGAAGACGAATGGAATTAGGTAACTAAGTAACTAGGAACATCGATGTTGTTATTTACAGTTTATTTACATTTATATTTTAACCCAGTTTAGTCTCGTCATTCTGTGCCGAATGTTGAGTTCAGACACGAATGTCGAGAAGCTGGAAGAGTCCGGTCCAAGAGAGAGAAAAAGCACATAACAAAATCTTGTCCATTCTTCTCCACAAAGGTAATTTTCGAACGGTTGGTAGAATTACTTAATCACGATCCAGCCCTGGTTGTCCCCCCAGCGACGCCCTGAGCCGAAGTTCAGCCCGCAGCCCTCAGCGTGGTCGCTTAGGTTAAGTTTTTGTGCCTGGCTGGAGGCTCTAGTTTCGTCTCCACAGGATAGCCCGGTTAAGCAGTAGCCAATCACTTTGATTGAACCACGAAAAAAAAAGAAACAAAATTAGAGTGCCTAGCGATTGAGATGCTTTCGTGAATTTCTACATTGGGCACTCGCTTTAACAGTACCTGAGTGAATTGCACTTTATGATTCTGGTCTCCTGGTAGTTTGGGTATAAATGCTTATAATGTTCAACATCTAAGTAAAAAAGCAAAAGAGGAAGTTATATTTTTATCATGTTATTAAACTCTCTACTAATTTTAACCGTTTTTTTTATATTGACGTCATAAGAAATTAACGTCGCAACTCTAGTACTGAAATGTGGAATAAAATTTTAAATAATACATTATTCCATTAATGGCACCTCCGAAAAATTTCTATAGGTGTCGTATGTGAAATACTTTGGGTGCCGTTAAAACGGGTGCCCAATGTCGAATACCACGCTACAAGCAATCAATCTGCCTAGCCTTTTCACGACTATATTGGGGTCGGCTTCCAGTCTAATCAGATTCAGCTGAGTACCAGTGTTTTACATGGAGCGACTACGTCACTACAACCACTGAAGTTATTTTTCTGAGCCTTCCCAGAAAATTATCCCAAACCCAGATGTATTAAAAATACTTATTTGTACTATTTGAGAAGCCTATATCCAGCAGTGGACTGCAGCAGTCTCGTGATAATGCTCTTATTAATTTCGTATATGCAAAATTATAATGGGCATAAGAAAAAATAGTAAGTATGAAGTTTTAGAGCCCTCACATTTGTTTTTCATCAAACAAAATACCTGTGCTCTGTTTTAAAAATATTGAAATACGAACACAACTTTATCCGTCGGCACGCTTTCTATCAAAGATTGGTTAAATCGTGTCGACGGACAAAATCTTACATTTAAAATAAAATAGTACCTTCAAACCAGTTCCTGCGGTCTCCTAGCCACATCCAGTCCCCAAACGTCCGTTCTAAACTCGTTGCTGGGTAGGCATGCGCATTCGACTCAGTCAATACAACGCGCGTTGCCCGGCCTCCCTCGATGACGGGTTGCCTCGCTCCAGTCGCTAGTCCGTGCCACGGTACTCTAGTACTTTTATTTAAGGGATAAATGCTACTGGGAATTCTGGTGGCAAGTTGGTTGAATGTTGATTAGAATCGTTTGTGAATGAATCTGTCTTTCACAGTCAATCACATGAAAAAAAAAACTGTTTCATATTATAGTATCTATAGCAACATTAGGGCTATATATACCCCTAGTGTTCCACGCGTGCCTCAAAGAGATGTCAGCAAAAATTTACGGGGTAGGGCCGATGTCTGTCTGGTAGCGGATAAATTTGAAAGAGGCTTACCGCGGCCCTGGCACAAGCAACTGAAGGAACACGGGTCCCATATAAAAATATATATAAAGGGCTGTATTCCCCGAAGATTAGAGGTGCACGTATAGAGTACTGAATTACTAGTTCTCCTAGGTACTCAAAATTAAATTTGCCTTCCTATAAATTTTGGTCATACCTTAGTAGGAATAAATGATCCGTTAATACCCTTGTCCTCTTTGTTGTGTCCTTCTGTTGTTCGGTAGAGTATAGCTTAAGGCGGTACCCCGAGCAAAACGCCGCGCAAGCCGTTTTTTATGCTGTTTTTAGGAGCTATCTACTCGTTATTCAAAAAGAAATATCAATTAATAAAAATACATTAAATTTCTACATAATATTGATTCTAAAATGGTAGATTTAGTTTTTTTTAAATGTTGTATATATTTCACTAAACTCCTTCCAAAAAAAACACAAAATCGAGAAATAATTATTGATAGCATGCATCTCCTCGTAAAGTGTTCATTAATTATTTTTTGTACTAACACTAATGGATAGACAATTTAATAACGAACATTTTGGTAGTATTTTTTTTTTCAAAAGACCAAAATTCGATTTTATAACGATTTTATTCTAAAATCTGGGCGTATTCACTACTGTAATTCATGCGCCACCAGTGCCGCTAGACCAATAGGAATGCTCATATCTCATGCCGATTTTTTGGTCAGGGTACCGTCTTAACATATTACTGATAGATCTTGTTATAAACAGTAGGACATCAATGGACATGATGCAGTACTGGTAGAGCTACAATATTGTACCACTATTGACTTTTGCAATGGAGAGGGCTAGGCTCTGAGTTTCCTTGCGTGATCGAATCAGAAATGAACAAATTCGCAAGAGAACCAAGGTTACCGACATTTAGACCGAAGAATTGCCAAACTTACAGTGGGCAGGGCACATTGTCGTTGCCGCAGAACGGATGGCGGTTGGGGCCGAAAATTTCTGAAGTAGCGACCGCGTACCTTAAGTCGCAGCGTTGGAAGGCCTCCCTCTAGGTGGAGCGACGACCTGGTCAAGGCTGCGGGAGTCCAGTTGATACGAGGACCGATGAGTGTGGCGACGCTTGGGGGAGACCTATGTCCAGCAGTGGACGTCTTTCGACTGATATGATGATGATGATTGAGTTTTGCACCGAGAGATCTGGTTAACTTTACAATACGCCCAGAAAGTATCATTAGTCCGTTAAAAAAAGAAACTGTTTACTTTCCATATTATGTAGCATAAATCTAAAACAGCATTACATACCGCAATGCGAGATTGGAAGTCTTACTGGACGAAAATTCAGTCTTACTAGAAGTTACCTGGCTAGCCCGATGACTGCTGCAATTAACGATATTTTTAGCAGAATCTCAACGACAAAGACTCGTCTTTACGTCTTTTTACCTCTATTTCTTCATTCCAAAAAAACTTTATATCTACACATCCCTACACCACGCGTCACGAACCCAAATCCCTACGCGTATGACCGTCACGTATACCGCCTTATATTTATTTTTATCACACAGAACGTGACGGTGTCGCCATCTACCGTCGGAACGCAATACTGCGCTGTTTATTTGTCCAGCGGATATATCCGATGGCCGGTAGGTATAATATACGCTTTCACCGCTCTATTGTTTCATCATTAGGGTATATTGTGCGGATAAGTTGGTTTTATGCGGATATAGGTAGAGGTGTCTTTGTAATGAAAGGTAAGGTAAAAATGTCTTTAGCTTCGAATAAAAAGGAATGGGAATAAAATTATGTTTAGATAATAATATTATTTCTACATATTAACTATATTACTGAGCATTAATTTTCCCCATTTTCCTCTATGGAGCTGAGACGTGGACAATCCGAGCAAGGGAAAGACAGAGAGTAGACGCTTTCGAAATGTGGTGCTGGAGGCGGATGCTCCGAATACCATGGACAGCCAAACGCACAAATGTGTCTATCCTTTCCCAACTCGATAGCAAGACCAGATTGTCTACAGTATGCCTACAGCGTATTTTGACCTATTTCGTTCACTTAATGCGAAGGGGAGATAGAAGTCTAGAAAACTGGTCATTGTTGGCAATACCGAAGGGAAAAGAGCACGAGGCCGGTCGCCAACACGATGGTCTGACCAAGTGAAAGAAGCTACGTCCTCAAGCAAATTTCAGCAGGTGGTGATGGTAACTTTGGTCCGGAATCGATGGAGGCAGATTGTCCTCTTAAAGGGGTCCAGTGACCAGGATCCTCAGTAATGAGGGATCGATTAAAGAAGAAGAAGAAGTATATTATTATTTTATGATTCAGCTCATATTCATTCGATAATATGAGTAGGAGAAGATAATAACATTTTCTTCTGAAAAAGTTTTGAATATTATTCTTATAAGTCAAATAGAGATAAGAATTATTGGGATAACATTTCAAAGCATTGAATTTGTATGGTCTATATAACTTAGCACTTTGATTACCTACAGAAGTACAGATAGGTACAGGTGTTAAGCTGAGGTTACATGGAGCAACAAGACATTTTTAGATATTGTAACAGATCTTATTTTTGTGTGTCTTATTTTATCTATTTTCCTTACCTTGAGCTCCATTCCTCGTTGGCAGGTGGTAATTTTATGCTTAGCTTTGGCAGTAAATTGTCACGTCTGGCATCCGTACGTCAAACATGGTATGAGGCTAGAGTTCATGATCCTAGTTTTCAGGCTAATAGGCATGTTACTCTTAAAAATCTCCTTGAGGCTCCAGTATTTGTTTCATGTTTGTTGCCCTCACCTGTCTATTTCTATTTCGTTGGTTTTTCTGTAAAAACTGTTTTTTTTCTTAAATATGTTCTTACTCATGATCTCCATTGATTCTTATTGGTATTTTTCTACTATTTGTCATTGTCATGGTCTTGGTGAGGTTGATTTCCAGTCCTACATTTGTACTAGCTATCATATTCTGTAGCTGTGAGCTTGTTTCCGATAGTAATACTATGTCGTCTGCGAATCTTAGATGGGTTAAGAAGGCCCCATCTATATAGATGCCCCGTTTGCTCCAGTTTGTCTTGTTTATTATGACTTCTAGGATGGCTATAAATATTTTCGGGGACAGCGGGTCGCCTTGTCTTACGCCCCTTTTTATGGGGAAGCTTGGACCTGGAGCTTCTAGCTTTATTCTCCCTATATTGCTCTTGTATATGCTCTTGATGACTTCTATATATTCCTTACCGTCATTAAATAACATGGCATATATTTCTCAAACCGAATCTTAGACCAAGAGTATTTACGCGCAAGATTAATAAAAAATCTTATTTTTTTATTAGTTTTTCTCATTCCTCCCCTAATGCCATCGTCATATAAGTCCATCCTACCCGTAGACGTCGCTAAGCTAACAGCGCTTGTTGGCTCATTATTGTTTAAGACCGTCCGAGCTTAACTCGCCTTTAATATTAGCTGTTTTTGCCAAGTATCGTGTTTTCCACTTTAAAATTCGTTTCTGTATTTTTGAATCTACTGCTGTTTTTTTTATTATGCAGGTACTGGAGAGAGAACTTTCGTTATTTAGGTATACGATCGTTATAACACGTATGATCTAAGTCAGAACAATCTAAGTCCAGAGTCATTCTTATATTGATAGCTTAAAATTTATCTCTTATATATGAATGTTATATGAGGTTAACTAAAACAATCAATGCAATGGATAACTCATTCATCTGCCTAGCCTTTTCCCAACTATGTTGGGGTCGGCTTCCAGTCTTACCGGATTCAGCTGAGTACCAATGTTTTACATGGACCGACTGCCTATCTGATCTCCACAACCCAGTAACTGGGTAACACGGTACCCCTTGGCAAGACTGGTGTCAGATCTCAAGCTTCTGACTACCCGTAACGACTGTCAAAGATCTTCAAATGACAGCCGGGACCAACGGCTGTCATTTGAAGATCTTTGACAGTCGTTATATTATTATTATTATTCGTTGTCGTTATCTTTCACCAACCAATCAATGCAATGGATAACAACCACCAACAATTTAGGACTGTAATTGTATTACTATTAATTATTTTTAACATAGACAATAATGTCGACACACATATAAATATTGTACCCCCAATGTTACAATGATACAAAAATGCTAATAGTAAGAACGGTCTTTTCACCTGTGACAAACAATAATAATATCAAACAATAATTATTTTGAATAAAATTAAAACTTTTAACAATTTTTAGTTTGCACTTTTAGTTGTAGTGGTACATAATGGACAAGTTCGAAAATAAAGTACATATAATGCCAAAACTTATGCCAGAATAGATTAACACCAATTAAATTGAACATAACCATTGAAATGAGAGCTATACGTCTGCGTACCATTTTAGAGCTTACCGGCGTAATCTTATATTACGAAATAGTAAAAACAATAAACTGACATGCGATTGCAGAATCCCCATGAGATTTTCCGTCATTTATTGAAGAGTCCTGTAATCATAATCTAAACCTGTAGTATATCTTCGAAAATAAGGATCATAAAAATTAATTCATAATTGGCGGAGTAATCGCTTAACAAACATACAGTTGAATTGAGAACCTCCTCCTTTTTAATGATTTTTAAGCTCTTTAACCTCTTACGTGCCTAAAACGTGGATACACGCGACACACAATGACTGTTCTATCGCATCGGTAATTACGACACACAACTGGTAAATTTTTCATATGTCGGTTTCCAAAGACATTAATCAATATGCTTAGCAATTACTGCATTGGGTCAGCTTCCGGTCCAACCGAATGCGCTATGTGTGTGTGCATAATATGATAAATTCTCAGATTTCAGCTGAAAAAATCATAAATCCACTTTTAAATACAAAAAAGATCTTCTAATAATACACTTTTCTACAAAAACATCGTCCATTTGTCCACTTGATTAGCCCAGTGCACAGACGAGCGACAAATTCGTCGCAATAATGAGATCAAACAATGATTAAGCACCAGACGGACGGACGACAAGGAGACTGCGACACGACACGACGACGCGACGCCCGGCACTTTTCATAAGTTCAATTGAGTGGAAGAAATCGCCGGGACTAATCACAACGGTACTTGGTCTGGACAATGGGAGAGTGAAATATTAAATTCGATAAGTTAATAGAAGATATTGAAGAAAATTGTCTTGTTTTTCTTCAGAGATACTTTTGAGGGTTCAAAAACCTTGAACCAATGTAGACATATACTGTAAAGGTTGCCTGCTTAGGGTAAGTACGTAAGTCATCGTTCACACAAGGATCCGTTTTACAGGTCCGCTTTATCGTATACGAGTAAATTCGGCGCTGATGTATGAAGTTGTATGAGCAACTTCTCACACATGCCAGTATTCCAGAGCCAGTAAAAATACCGATCCGACAAAATATACAGCTGTCCGTTTTACAGGTCCGCTTTTTCGTATACTTTTTTATTCGGCGATGGCGTAGATAGTTATGTGAGCGAGTTCACACACACAAAAGTATTCAAAGTCAAAGTCAAAGTCAAAGTCAAATGTGTTTATTTCAAGTAGGCCATTATGTGGCACTTTTGAACGTTAAAATTTACATTTAATAAAAATTGATTCTACCGTGTATTCGGAAATGTAGGTTGTTATGGAGAAGAACGCACAAGAAACTCCATACTTACTCTTTTAAAAAAAAGTTTTATACAATATTTATATATATTAAAATACTGATCCGTTTTATCGGATCGAAGCCACGCGGGGCGTGCCATTACATTACTGGGTGGATCCGTTAAAACGGTACTATAAATATGGTGTGAACATTACCTCCAGTAGCGACGGATCCTGGAATTACGGATGTACTGTGTGAACGAGCCTTAAACCTCCTAGCTTGCATTCTACAGGCTGGCTTAAAAATAGTTCTGGCTCAAGACTAGTGATATTATGATCTTCATCAACGAAACCGTCGTCACGAATTCAGTCCATCATCATCATATCAGACGAAAGAGGTCCACTGTTGGACATAGGCCTCCCCCAAGCGTCGCCACATTGATCGGTCCCGTGCGACTCACATCTAGCGGATCCCCGCAACCTGCTCCAGGTCATTGGTCCCCCTGGTGGGAGGCTTTCCAACGCAACGTCTTCCGGTTCGCGGTCGCCACTCCAGATCCTTTCTGCCCCATCGGCCATCCGTTCTGCGAGCAATGTGCCCTGCCCACTGCCACTTAAGTTTGGCAATTCTTCGAGCTATGTCGGTATGTCGGCTGATTCTTTTGCGGATCTCTACATTTCAGATTCGATCACGCAAGAACACCTTTGCTTTTTGGGTGACTGTAAGCTTTCTGATAAGGCCCATTGTAAGCACTGGCAACACACACTGGTCAATTCAGTCCATTACGTTTGGTATTTTGGCCATCGTCATAGCTGATAGAATAACAATTTATCTAGAGTCCATTTCACATAAGAATTCCCCTGGGAGTGGCGCTTCAGTCGCCTTCAACATTCTAAAATAAGCTCTATTACTATAGAAATAAGCAAACCACAATTAAGTTCCAATAATATTCCGTGGGACTTCTTACATGACGCAGACTTTATAGCCTCTGGCTGGATATGAACTTTCATTCGAATTTAGATCGAGATAATTATTTATTATAGTTCATTCGCGTTAAAAAAATAGTGAGTCATTGTTGACAACCGGCCCCTCAACCAATCGGGTCGCAAGCTTTTTAATTTGTTGCGTCCCGAATGGCCGACATGCCGGCTGACAGCGATGGAATGAACTATAGAGATTGTACCAAATGTTTTTCTTAAATTCTTTTTAATATATTTTGGTAAATAAATAGGAATTTTAAAAAATCTAAACAAAAAATTCTGTTCACTCAAGTGGAAAGTCCTATTTGTAGAAATAACTGAAAAAGCAGTAGACATTTACCTAAGGACTAAATAAATATTTAAACCTAATAATTCACCAAATATTTGCTAATAAATATGACGTTCGTCCTACACCTATTTTTGAGTAAATGATAATAAGGTTAAATTATGATTCTAAGAAGTATTGTACTGTTGTCCTTATTTGACGACTGGCTAGCATTAGCATTGTATTATTTTACACATATGTATGAGTCTTTCATCTATTTTATTTACTGCTGATCTTATACATTAAGGAGTTGTGATTCTCCAATTATCTTTTTGCAGTGCAAGATTTCCACCTATTCCGAAATTCTTTTTCACCCAACTTCTTCTAATACATTGTCTGCCTGTTACTTACCGACTTTTGGGACAAGCATCCTCTCTTGTGAGGAGGGGTTAGCAGTAATCCACCTCGCAGGTCCAGTGCAGGTTGGTAGTTGTATTTATTTATTAAAACTTCATGCAACATAAAAGTACATAGGCGGACTTAATGCCTGAGGCATTCTCTACCAGTCAAGTTTTTATTTTAGAACATGTCAGATCTTCACAATATTGTATTTCATCGTTTTGAGACATAACCAAACGGTTTTTCTTAATTTTTAAAATATTCTCTATAATATTTCCTGCTTCAGTCTCTTCGAAAACTCTTCGTCGAACAATTAAGGTTGAATTTAAAAAATCTTCTTTATTTAAGAGCGCCTTCAGATCGGTAATTTGTTGAAATTTTTTCTTTAATTTTTTCCCGATGTCCGTTTAATGGAGTTCCTTGGGCTTATGTTTATTCTAACTTCGGAATCAATTGAATTGTTAAAAGATTGTTAAAAGTTACATGATTGGATTAAGCGTTAATTTAGTTATCTTAATTACTTTACGAAAAAAGTTCGGCGTTGTTTTTTCATGATTTTTTACGGCATTAGGATGTTTAAGTTAGGTTCATATTTGATTTTGTCTTGTTTTAAATATACCATGCTTTCTCTAGCTCTACTTAAAAGAGCGAAGAAAGAGGAAAAGTTCGTTTTGATGACAAAACAATGAACCAGTCAACATTGATTTAACATGGATTTAATTGTTTAAAAATTATCATGGTATTTTATGACATTCATGTTTTTGTAATGATTGTTACTGTTTTTTATCTTTGACACCGCATTTTTAAATTGACTAGAATTATTCTTTAAAAGTAATTTGGATTATTATTATTTTTAATTTGTTTTAGTTTTGTGATATATTAATAATATTTGAAAATTACTATTGTATTTTTAATTGACTTAATGCTATGTTATACGGAATATGGATAATCAGATTTTTTGTAGATATATTTGTCATAATTAGTGATAGTGTTATAAAACGTAAGTAGACAAAAGATGAATACCACAGTATATACCTATAATATTTGAGGAGTTCCCTCGATTTCCATGAGATCCCTTAAGAGATACGAGGTGGTCTCATTGTCACCAAATCAGAATATGATTTGGTGACAGTGGGACCACCTCGGCAGTATACCCTTTCAAACATAAAGATATAATTGACGGAGATATCGGTTAACATATATAAAAAAATCATACATACAACTGAACATAGAAACTGCTCCTTTTTGGGAAGTCGGTTAAATAGTAGGTTACCAATTTTTTCAAATTTCAGTAAAATGCGTTTTTAGGGTTCCGTAACCAAATGGCAAAAAACGGAACCCTTATAGATTCGTCATGTCTGTCTGTCTGTCTGTGTGTCTGTCCGTCCGTATGTCACAGCCACTTTTTTTCGAAACTATAAGAACTATGCTGTTAAAACTTGGTAATTATATGTATTCTGTGAACCGCATTAAGATTTTCACACAAAAATAGAAAAAAAACAATATATTTTGGGGGTTCCCATACTTGAAACTGAAACTAAAATGATTTTTTTTCATCAACCCCATACGTGTAGGTTATCTATATAATATAGAGGTTTCTAATATCATTTTTTTCTAAACTGAATAGTTTGCGCGAGAGACACTTCCAAAGTGGTAAAATGTGTCCCCCCCCCCTGTAACTTCTAAAATAAGAGAATGATAAAACTAAAAAAAAATATAATGTACATTACCATGTAAACTTCCAACGAAAATTGGTTTGAACGAGATCTAGTAAGTAGTTTTTTTTAATACGTCATAAATCGTAAAACACTATTTACCAAGTACGGAACCCTTCGTGCGCGAGTCCGACTCGCACTTGGCCGTTTTTTTCATAAATTGTTACCCTAAACAAATAGACAAGTAACCAACTTATTTTAGCATTTCTTAAGTAAAAAGCCTTATAGCCTACGAAATGCATCCAATTCATTAAATTCTTATAACAAGCCTGTCATAACGACATTTTCAAGGAAACCGCAGCAATATCTCGATGCATTAGAGGTGGTGAGTTCTGTTATCAGTTCTCATTAGATAAGGTCGGCGACATCCCGGAACCGCCGACGCCGTACAAACACGGTTATCTGGGCGAAAGGGACGGACGCAGCTTGGTATAGGGGGATAAGTTAGTATTCTGTGTCGTAGGTGTTAAAAGAAAATATGCAGGTATTATTAGATTGAAATTCAATTTAAGCATTTTTTTAAACATCAGATTCTGGCTTTAGGGGGTCTACCCTAACTCCGTCAATGAAGTTACGGGCCCGTCCGAAAGTACTACGGAACTGCTGAGTGAATTCTACGCCGATGAAATTTTGCGGACGGGTAAAAACACATCAGAAGCAACTAGACAATTGTGTTTTCATTCATTAGTACGCCTGTAACGAAGGCCGAACTTATGGACTTTGTGCTTAGGGAGTAGACCCCAGGTCTCGAAATCCCAAAAAAAAAGTGACTTAGTTTTGGCTTGTTACAGGTGCCCTTATCTTTATAGTTAGTTAGTTTGAGTTCTCGTTTACATATGTAGTGGGGTCTCATTCCATGCAAAGAAACTGTCCCGACGTACTGTACTGATTATTGTTTGTACATCGATCGCGTTCGGTTCCGTTCCACGGATATAGATGGTGATCTATCTATCGCCGTGGAACGGAACCAAACGCGACCGATTTACAAAAATATATCGGTATAATCAGATGAAAAACGCTAGTTACGTCGGCACGGTTTCTTTGTATGGGATGAGGCATCTGTATGCTAGTACTATATTATCTGTGATATGTGTATCACCTAGGTGATCAGTCTATATAATTAGGTTAAGTATTTTGTTATTATTTACCTTTTACAACTTCTCTCTGTATCCGTAAATCTTAGCTTAGTTATACTTTTTTGTGTTCAATTTGTTATTCTCTGCGTAATAATTTTGGCGCAGTTGGTAGCTTATCTTAGGGCAGCCAGACAGGGATAACGTACCTGTTGGGTCGTGTGTGACAAGCAGCTACGGTAGGCACCTGAAGGGTTCTGAAGATCGACGAACCTGGTATGGATTTCTGCACATACATTGTGTTACTGTGGTAAGTGGCTTCACACAGAAACACGGTGTATGTGCAGAGATGCATCTCTGAATATGAAGACGACGAACGAATTCATCAGCCACCTCAGATCAGGCGATGATGCCCAATCTTTATTCTAAGGGGGGAGGTATTAGACCATCATATTCCTAGTTAGTCTAAGTTCTTATAAACATGTTTATAACCTAGGAATTAGACTTTGTAATAAGTGAATTGCTTTGTTTTTTATTAACACCTATTCACCAAAACGTTGCGATAAACCTCTCTGGTCTCTTGACCGACCCAATACCCCGCTGTGCAACGCCTCTTAGGGAACATACCTAGGGAGATAAGACAATAAAGTTATCACAGCAAGAAAACACATTGGATACTCAAGTTACTTTAAAAACCCAATAACATTTTATTGTTTAACACATTAGTGGACGTGCAAAAGTCTTCACATATCCTCACAACCAAGTTATTGAACAGTACATATGAAGATTTTCGTAGGTATATAACAAATGGGCATGTCTTGACGTCTGTAACCAGTCGGCGACGGTTCCGCGCCGATGCATCCCCCGCCATCTTGGAGAAATAGGTACCGATAGCAGCAACGTTGAAGGATTTTCCTCCTTATTCATTTCGATTATTAAGTTTAAGATGTTTTTTTCCTGTTATAGCTTAGTTATACTTTGAGAAAGGAATTTCCTTGTTAAGGACAAGTTCGCGTATACTAAGAAAAAAATAAGCTACTTTTATTATGTACTACTAGCATTATGTTTGATGTCAGATGTACCTTTTCTGCCATTAAGTGCTGAATGCTTCAGATGATTCAGGAACATAGTTCTTTCAGGTCACAAAGGGACCGGGACACTCGTGTTCTTCTGTTAACACAATAAATGTTGCCCTGTCAGCCCTATTATATAAAAAAAATATATGTGCGAATTACTGTATACGAATGGAGAATTCTGCCATATCCTAAGCTTTGATAAATTTTAGACCTAAGATAAAAATTAAAAAAAACCAAATGCTCAAATCTTTTAAGCTTCTTCTAAGAATGTTTTTGCAACCAGTACTTCATATATCATAAGAAATATTTTCGAAATCGTCTGCCGAGCCGGTTTCGGCGTTTTTTCGTCTCCGCTCGCCATCTCAGTTGAGCAAACAAACCAAGCGTACGCTTCGAGCCACGCACAGATACAGAAAATGGCCTTTTTCTGTACAAAGCAATACCAACTTAACTATATAAAACATTAATTTAAAACCACCATTAACAACTTACCAATAAAGTTCAAAATCCTTTGATATTTTTTAGTTTTCATGCGGCCAACCTTATTACAAGTTTTGGCTCGAGTTAATTTCGAAATGCGAAACGTATGTTTAATTTAAATGGTATTTTTCGAATGGTTATGAAATGGGTGGCGGCAGTTGACTCATATTTCGAAATTGGAATTTACAAAACATTTTATGAATTTCATTTTGTATTAAAAGTTGTTGATTAAGGGGATTCGTCTGTGGCGTATCGAAGGACCAAAGCTTTGGTCCTTCGATAGCCCACTATATTTGGGTGCATATCTTGCTTGCTTGAAGGTATGTTTGGTAATCAAAATCTTCAGAGAAGGCACATCGAGTACCTATAGCTCTTTCATCATGACCTAGATGTTTCCTTCTTAGTTACACCTAACCCGCAGCTAATGGAGTAGGTAAGTGAATTCGGCAAATTCTCTTTAAATAATTAGGTACTGGTAATACCTATTTATTCAATGTGTATTAGTCATACTCTTTCATGAGGTCAACCCCTTTGCCTTGCAAAATTCACATACGCAATTAGGCTGCCGGTGACGGTGACAAAGTTTGGAAACTAAATAGGTATCTTCGGAAAATTCGTGGGCTTTAACCATGAACGCCACTCTTAGCAAATAGATTCATCATTTCAGCCGAAAGACGTCAACTGCTGCGCAACCTTAACCAGGGCATCGGTCTACCTAGTGGAAGGCCTACCAACGTATAGTCTCTCGGTTCGCGGTCACCATTCCAGAACTTTTCAGCACCATCGGCCATCGGTTCTGCGAGCAATGTGCCCTGTCCACTGCCACTTAAGTTTGGCAATTATTCGGGCTATGTCGGTAACTTTAGTTCTCCTGCGGATATCCTCATTTCTGATGCGATCACGCAAGGAAACTCCGAGCATAGCCCTCTCCATTGCCCTATGGGTGACTTCAAGCTTTCTGATAAGGTCCATTGTGAGCAAATGGATTCGTTATTCGAGAATATTGGGCCAAGGTGTCTTCAGGTAGACAAACGCAGAGCTATATACCAAAAGCCATTATCATTAATCAAATTCAAGATATTCCAGTAAAATCCCGAAATCTCGTTCCTACTGTAACACGCACAATTCGCCATATTTGTCGCAGAAGTGCAACGTAAATACGTTACTAACTAGATAAGCCGGGTATAAGATAGAAACACTCAAGTGCAGTAGACGCCTTGATAGTAAACTTCGTTCATATCGCGGGTTCGATGGCCGATACAGGCACGTTGCACAATGTGATACCGGTGACACTGAATTACGGTTCTAATTTAAACCGATATCAGGTTATTTTTGATATTATCGGTGTGTGTATTTTTACGAATTATCTGATCACGTGTTTGGGCTTTTAAATTAATGGGGAGAGCACGTCGATTGGGATTGATGTAGCCGACATTACAAAAATGTTTAATTAGGAAATTATCTCTCGATTTGTTACGAAACTTTCACGTTAGTATATTTTTGGAATTGCAGTACAGGTTTTTATATTGATACGCTGTTTTTGGGCTAGCTAAATAAATAAGTACGTAGATCAACTCACGCCTTTTTCCCATGGGGGTAAGCAGAAACTACAGAACGTCACCTGCTACGACCCTTACATACTTCTTTTGCTTCACTCAGGTTCATACATCTAGTCATACCGATATATACTAGTCATTTATTTTTTACCGATTTTAAATGTTTTGTGATTGCTTTCATCATCATCTTCATCGTTTCAGCCTAAAGACGTCCACTGCTGGACATAGACCTCCACCAAGCGTCGCCACACTGATCGGTCATGTGCGTTTATTTATTTATTATTTTTTTATGCACAAGTACAAAGGCGGACTTAGGGCGCCCACACAAAACTGCGAATTCGCATCGCATCGCAAATATCTGCGAGCTAGCACGTACTTAAATGTATAGATATCGCGTCGCATCGCATCGCAGTTATGTGTCCCTTAATGCCTTTGGTATTTTCTACCAGTCGACCATAGGGTGGTGCAGAGATAAAATAAGGCAGGTGCAATATAAAAATAAAATATATAAATATATACTTAGATACATACATACATAAACAATATAATAGAGAAACCGAAACCAACTAATCAATTCAGTGATGATTCTGCAAACTTCTTGCGAATGTGCTCACGTGTCACGAGCGTTTCGCATCCACCGGACTCCTGCAGCCTTGACCAGGTCGTCGCTCCACCTAGAGGAAGGCCTTCCAACGCGTTTTCAGAGCCACTCCAGAACTTTTCGGTCCAACGGCCTTCCGCCAACTCCGCATCTTCTTTTTCAGCTTTATCAGATATTTTATTTAAAATTTCCTAATTTTTCCTATTACATCCAACTCGTTTTTGCGGTTTGGTACGGAACCCTAATTATGCGAAGTCCGAAACGCACTTGGCCGGTTTTTTTAGCTGTCATCCACTTAAATGAAGCTAAAAACAACCAATCTAGAATAGACTTACATTTTACACCTAGATTTTATCAACTCTATTGACGAGAAACTAAGTATTATCACCTCTTATTCAAATTCACCATAAATATAAGTAACTAAATAACACAATAATGGTATTTACATACGAAAAAACTGCTAATAGTCGGTCTGTAGACATGTAATTTTAATTTTCGTTAAGTGGGTGCGGGCGGAGCCGGGCGGCGCGGCTAGCGGGGGCGGATCAAAGGAGCCGACTGACCGCCGTAATAGGAGCCTATTATCAAAGTTCCACATATAAAAAGTTTAATGGTTTTATGTTCAGGTCATTATGTGTTGTGTAGAAATCTACTTCCTATGTAGGTTTTTTTTGGCCATGGGTGGTGCTAGATTGTGACAGCTCGATTATGTATGTATTATTACCCATTTATTTCAACATCATCATCATCAGCCTTTTATGTTTCTTTTACTGCTAATAATGTTAATATTTTGAACAAAACAATGTAATGCATTTATGGAGAAATAAAGATTATTATTTTATTTTTTTATTATTTTATTACTGCTGGGACACAGGCATCCTTTATGTGAGAGGGAATGGACCGTAATCCCCCACGAGGGCCCAGTGCGGGTTGGTGGATGTCAGATGTCTTTTGTTTTTTTTTAATTAACTCTGATAAACGATGTTTTCCTTCACCGTTTTGAGAGCAGTGGTGATGAAATAATTTACACAAAGTAAAGTGCCTGCCTAGGTTTTCTACAAATTGTAAGTAGCGGCCTTTTACCACTGGGCCACACTGCTCTTTATTTCAACAAATACTCTTTCATTTTTATTTGCTGTTGATATGTTTTTATTCCCATTAAGGTTCATCTTTTTTACGCTTTGTTGATTTTGACTTTTGAGCACCTATATCATGGTTCTAAGGTATCTCTATCATCGTCACACAATACACTACAAACAGCAACACTCTAGGTGTCACGTCTTGTATGTCATATATATGGAACAACTAGCTTCTGCCAGTGGCTTTGCCCGCGTGAAAAGTGTTTTAGCATCTTGGATCTTCACTTGGATTTGGCGTGAGATGTCCTCATTGACCGTCCACGTTTCGCATTGACATTGGACCCGAATATCTTGAGTTTAATCCTTCTGGTCAGTTTCCGCGATTGCCGAACAGGTCTCAGCTGCGCGAAGGTAGCGTGATTACACTACACGCAACTTAAAGCCACTCTGCTCCAAAAACCTCCTGCAATATCCCCAAGAATAGTCCCCCAAGACGGTCGGATACAGAGTTACAAACACAGGGAATATAAGAAAATCTACTACATTCAACATCGGATCGAAGTATCTTTCCAATGACCAAAAAACATACCTTCAATTACACTACACGCAACTTCAAGTCATCTAGCTCCAATAATAACATCCCCAAGACGGTAGGGTACAGAGACGGGAAATATTCGAAAATTGACTACATTATCTACTACATAAAAATCTACTACATTCATCAGATTTATTTCAACATCTGAATGCAGCAAATTCTGGTTGTAGGAGTCCGGTGGATGCGAGATGCTAAGAACCGATCAGTGTGGCGACGGTTGGGGGAGGCCTATGTCCAGCAGTGGACGTCTCTTGGCTGAAACGATGATGATTTCAACATCAAATCGCAGGATCTTTCTGATCGGAGGAGTGTTAAAACTAAATGAAAGAAAATTTAAAACAATAGTTAAAAGCATACTTTGTAAACAAGCATATTACAAATTAGATGATTATATTCAAGAAAAGAATGCTTGGAAAGAATATAATAATGCGTATTTTTCATTCTCTTTTTCTTTACAAAAAATTACTCGGACACTGTTCCGTTGTTGTTGAATTAGGTAATTTACCTATTTTTGCAATATTTGTAAGTATGTGAGAACCATGTTCCTATTTATCAAGTGAAGGAATTTACCTGTTAGTGCTTGTAATACTTTATACCTTTAAATACGTAGTATAGAAAGAAGTGCTGGTTGCATCGTCCTCACGTATATGAATTTATTATTGTACTTATGTAAATATTGTAAAACACTTAGTTTTTAAAAGAGTAAGTATGGAGTTTCTTGTGCGTTCTTCTCCACAACAAACTCCTTTTCCGAATGCACGGTAGAATCATTTTTTATTACTTGTAATTTAAATTAAACTACACACATCTAAAAATAGAACCTGCTTCTATCCCCCAGAATAGTCCCCTAAGACGATGTAGTACAGACACAGGGAATATTAGATGTCTCAATTCTAAGCCAAGAGCAGGCCAGCCGAGATTACAACCACGGAGCTTTGATGCCGACTAGTTTTAGAATAGCTAATGATGAACTGGACTTGGGGAGCTGGAGAATTGTGTGTAGTGTGTACCTGGCCGATTGTGGAGTGGTTTTAAGGTTTGAGTTTCTTATTATGCAGAACATAAAGTTAAATTATGCTTTATTTTCTATATAGACTGATTTTTAGTATGATATGAGTCCTATTAGAGACAACAGGTTTTTGCGATAGGGATCTTTTTTTTTTATTTAACGAAAAACAAACAGTAGCACAATAATAAATTAGTCATCCTATCTTAAATATTACATTTATACAATTAAGTTACCCACTGCTTTCGCCACAGATAACAATTTAAAGTTTTTAAAACTAGCTTGTAACACAGATACAATACACAACGGTAATTGTCCGGTTTTTTAAATAATATATAAAAGAAAAACAGAGAAAGTAAATTTGTGTGCGTATATTATTAAACATTTATATTATTATATATTAATTTGCTGATCCTTTAGGGCTGCTTGGATTTACTTCTTAAATGGGTTTTTACTAAGAAAAAGAATGTCGATTGAATTAAATTCATTGTTATATGTGCGAGTGCCAGCGTTGGATTTACAGAGGCTAGTAGCAAATAGATGTCGAGTGCGTACCCCACGTACATGAACAGTTCAAGTACCCAGGTAACTCAGACTCCTAAGTCCAGACAATCAAAATGATTGCGGCACACATTGAACAGAGTCATAACTTCCAGAAGTTTCCGTCTTGACTTTAAGGTCAGAAGATCATAATTTTTAAGAAGTAAGTGGTATGACATTTTATTCCGATAACATCTGAAATTCATAGCACGAAGGTATTACCGTTGTATTAATTCTAATCTTTCACTATATTTTACGTAAAAAGGGTTCTAAATAGGTACTAGGGCAAACTCTAACCGTGGCCTAATTATTGATTTGTATAAGTGCAAAAAGGTGGAAGGTCGACGAAAATCCCTGGAAGATCTCATGACAAAACCAAACATTAGGCAGGCCTTGTTAACATTTTTTTCTATATGAGCATACAGATGGAGCTTCGAATCTAACAGAACACCAAGATCGCGGCGAAAAGTTACTTCACTAATTGGCGTATTGGGAAGACGATAGTCGAACTCAGTAATATTTGTCTGTTTGGTCAATATTATAACATGACACTTTGGAAATCTTAGGGCCGGTTTCAGAATTTAGAGTTGAGAACTTGTAGAATCCTGCTTTAATACCAAAGAAGTTGAGTTTGGCGAATACTCAGTAAGATTCTTAGGTAGTTCAGAAACCGGCCATAAGATAAAGGACGAATACATCTTTCTGATATATTTATGAATACGAGTCTCATAAAAAGTGCAATCACCACTTTATACCATTTGCGTCATAATTTTTGAGGCGTGTTTTCCACGCGCCCTTCCTCGTTTGGAGCTAATCTACAAACAGCTTACAATGTTGCAACTACACAGATACTTACAACCTAGATCAGCCACTAATAAGAACAGCATAATATACAAACTTTTTAATGTTGGTTTATGACTCCCATTCACACACACCCACCAGTAACATAGGCTTTATTTTCAAAAAGATTAGAGATCCTTATGAAAATTGCAATAATGTAACCCATACTAGCAAAATTTTGCCGATAAAATTCATTATACGGCGTCCGCTGAGAAAACTATTGATGATACATAAAAATTATGTACTACATGATTAAAGTACTCATTGTTATCTACAAAAAAGACAATGAGAGAATATATCTCACTATCATAGTTAAGTCACAATAGCAGTTTTTGTGTTCTAAAATTTAATTAGATCGCCGCCGGTAGAAACAAAAGTTGGTGACATTCGTATATTGTAGTATTAATTCTTATTCAACTAAATAGTTTAATAAATTTGTAGGTAGTTAGATAGGTAGGGTAGGATAGGGTAAGTGTGTAGGGTCACGAGCGCGCAGATTGGAGACTCTGGCCGTCCACCAAGTGACTCCAGGAAAGACGGTGGCACAGTGAGGGTAGGTAGGTATGTTGGTAGGTAGGTAAGGTAGGTAGGCAGGTAGGAAAGGTAAGTCGTGAGGGTCAGCTAGTAACTTATATTTTTAACCCCGCCGGAAAAAGAGGGGTGTTATAAGTTTCACGTGTGTTGCTGTGTATCTGTGTACCTGTGTATCTGTGGATCTGTCTGTGGCATCATAGCGCCTAAACGGATGAATATGATTTAGTTTTTTTTTGTTTGAAAGGTGATTTTGTCGAGAGTGTTCTTAGCTATGTTTGAATAAATCGGTTTAGCCGTTCAAAAGTTATGGGCGTTTTACTGTTTGAATCGGGGTGTTTCCGCAAGATAAATCAGTCGGGGGCTTTTTAAATTTTGCAATTTTACTTGTTACCTACAGTGCGTTGTGTTATAACATAAACAGAATATCTATTTTTTACCACTTCCAGCATCACATAACTCCATTCTAAGCACAGTTGTATAATTTTAAGTAAAATTGTCCTCAGTCTCACACATAGTCGCTAACGACGTGCCAGCTCTTCGAGGAACATACGTGATGAGTCTGTTTGAACACCATGTACATAATATACATACTCCATGTATTTACATACCCCATATACTGAGAATGGAGATGGTATTTTACCTTAACACGGAAACTAAGGAATGTCTCACTTGGTCATGATTTTGATATGTAGGTGTTTAATTCTGGTTTGGTGGTCTTTTTGAATAACTTTTTGGTCCTTCTTAGGCAAAATATTTGAGCTTCGTTTTATAGAAATACGACGAATATGTGCCCTAAAAGACCATTATTCGTAGCAATAAACCTTTTGTAAAATCTTTTATTTGCATCGTGGAACGTAAATAAATACTAGTATATGAATATGAGAGATTGCAATGAACACTCCATTATATTCTATATTTTATCCACAGAAACGATTTTAGTTTCTGTTTAAAAACAAGAAGAAACAAAGGAAGTGTAGGAGTTTAATTTAAAACTTTACATTACAAAATAAAATATTTTTTTTATAAATATTTAAAGACAATATATATCTTCCTAATATCTTCAAGCTTTTTAGTGCTTCTACTTTTCTAATAATTGCTTTTTAATATTAGTGTAATAATAAGTAGTGGACTATAATATTACGCTGAAATAACAAAAAAAATAAACCAACTTCCAAAAAAACACTACAAAGCGAAAACAAACCTATGTTTTTTCGACACCAACTTCTGAAAAAATAGTTATTTTACGCTTAGTATTGTTTTTTTTTTGGCAGTCAGTTTGGGACAATCCCACCGCACTATTCCCAAACCACTGCAACTCCTGAAAGCCAGAATCAACAGTGGCGACCACCAGAAAAGCGCCGAGGCAATGAAGCTCGACGAAGTCCCGGAGAATGAATTTACCTGTCTTGGATCCCGCAACGAAATTAATCAGAAAAGAATAACGGAGGAGTAGGAAAAATGTAAATTTCCACTTCCCTCCATATCAAGCAGGAGACAGAACAAACAAGGCCAATAGGCACAAAGGGTCATATACAACTGGGATAAGCCCAGTTGCCTAGCACCACGGATAAAAAATTAGCATTAATACATATTAATGGGTCCTAACATTGTGAGCTGTTTGTTATATTTGGTGGCAGTCAGTTTATTAATTTTTTTCTCTTTTTTTTTTTTTGGTACCTCAAATTACCATGAAAATCATTTATAGCCAAAGTGCATCTCATGAAAACACCAATACTAATAATAACAAAAATAGGATACATTGTTTTATTTGGGTGTTCCAGTGGCCATCTGGGGTCTTCTTCATATGTTCCACTTCACAAAATGATACACTCTGAGTTCAAAACATTGCATTGTTGATGAAAATACCAAAATCGCTACATGTATGCCTATAATATTTGAGGAGTTCCCTCGATTTCTCTAGGATCCCATCACCAAATGCGGGTTTGGTGACAATGGGACCATCTCGAATCTATACCTTTTCAAACACAAAAAGAAGTTTCAAAATCGGTCCACAATTGACGGAGTAAACGCGTAACAAACATACAAAAAAAAACACGAATTGAGAACCTCCTCCTTTTTGAAGTCGGTTGAAAAATAAGCTAGATACGCACCTATGTGCCTTAGCGAATGCTACTCAGTAATCTTTCTGTCTGGACGGGACACTGGACAGGTATAGTTTATATATAGGTAGACTAATTTAATCTTGTTATAATAGTCACAACGGATCTTTGTGTCTCTGAAGTTGGCGCTGCCAACCATTGCGCAAGCATCGAGTATACTGCATAGAGTAAGCGAGATAGGATGATGCGACAAACGTAAGCGAGTGAAAGGGACAGTTATACAAAGTTATCTTCACCTTCAACATTGAAAAAAAGTAGCTACTGCGCAGGGACTTGCAGCCAATTCAGAGACACAAAGTTAGTTAGGTTAGTAGGTAAGAGAGTTACGTTAGTTCAGTTAATGTAAGTTCTACGTGTCTGTACATGGTTACGTATAGACGTAACCATGTACAGACACGTAAACCATACATTGGTACACACATAGGTGTGTACCAATATATGGTTAAATTGGTACTAGGCTTCAGAAGCAGGTAATCTTAAGGTCGATGTTTTAGATATAACATGACCGTTCGCGAAGACTAGCACGTTACGTAAAGAAAAAGATCCGTCAGTAGGAGCTCGTGGCTAAATAATAACAGCCGCATTGGTTGATCATCAAGGTTAAGCAATGCTTGACGAGGTCGGTCCGTGGATGGGGACCATTTCAACATACCGGGTTTTCTCCGTGCCTCGGAAAGCACGTTAAGCCGTTGGTCCCGGCTGTCATTTGAAGATCTTTGACAGTTGTTACGGGTAGTCAGAAGCCTGAGATCTGACACCAGTCTTGCCAAGAGGTATCGTGTTACCCAGTTACTGGGTTGTGAAGGTGAGATAGGCAGTCGCTCCATGTAAAAACTGGTACTCAGCTGAATCCGGTTAGACTGGAAGCCGACCCCAACATAGTTGGGAAAAGGCAACGCAGATTGAGTAGGTATAGCCCTCGCAAAACTTCTGGGTCGCCCTGAAGTTGGTTTACCGGATGCGCGAGGCATGAAACGGTGCTGTTTTTGTATGAGATTAACTACTGCACAGCTATTGTAACCAACTTCAGGGCAGCCAAGAAGTTTGGCGAGAACTATAGGTATATTCGTCTACAGAAGTGTCACTGATACTTTGTTCCTTGCCTTTTCAGATGATAAACGTGAAAATTTTCGGTCACTTTCATAGAAGAATAATTTATTTGTAATCAATAAATAGTTGGTTTATCCTACAGACAATATATTGATAGTTAGTCTATGATTCGATTTAAAAATTAAATCATAGATTGTGTTAGCTTTTTTCGCAGTAATTTGGCTTCAAATTTTAGTTACTGATTTTACTTGAAGATACCACATTACTTTTTGCCTAATCCCTTTCAGTATCCTTAAACTTTACGATTCTTAAAATTTATACTTTTTGAGAAAATGTGTCAGATTCAGACTTTCAATTTTGTGTGCGGGTTTAAAATGTATAATATTTCATCCGACAAAACGTGCGAAAGAGATAGTTGCTATGATGAGCAGTAAGAAGCTAGTTCACGTATGAAATGGATGATGATTTAGGACGAAAACGGGCGCTTGAAATTTTATAATTAAAATATTGTTAGCGTTAAAATAGTGTTGAAATATTGAAATTTCTCGAAAAAAAAAAATTGTTCCATACAGGGCAAGATAATGATTAAACAAATTGTTATATGTAATTTTTTATTTGAACGTACATCGTCAAACAGTGGAGCAATCGCCAGACTACGTTTGTATGAAAGAATGATCTACTAGGGCAACCTTAAGGGCCTTCCACCGCTTTAGTGCCGTAATACGGTTACTTTCTAAAGTGAAGCCTTAGTAAAGCCTTAGTAAAGGCTTGATTAAAAGTTTGAAAAAAAAAATTTTTTTTCATACTTATACATTATTTGTTAAAAGAGCTTTGCTTTACAAATAAAAAATTACAATACGATATCTTTTGGCT
Organism: Orthosia gothica; assembly: GCA_949775005.1. NCBI lineage: Eukaryota > Metazoa > Arthropoda > Insecta > Lepidoptera > Noctuidae > Orthosia > Orthosia gothica. The sequence continues at coordinate 3,473,826 of OX459065.1, read as the reverse complement.
ACTTTTGGATACTCCTCCAAAAAGACTTGATGAAATTGATGGCTATAATTTCTTTATAACTGAAATAGCATATGTAAATCAAAGAATATTTTGCAAACAAAACTGTCCAAAATTAGATTCAATATTGATATACTGGCTCCGAGTGGATGCACGGCCAGTACTGCGTTAACATTGGGGAATATATACCCAAATGCCCAATAAATGCCTTGGAATAAAGCCCCATAGATGTTGAGCATAACATAATATCATTACTGTATTCCCACGGTTGGACAAAGGCGCACCAAAAGTACATATCCATATTTCACCAATTGTGTTTAAATTCATGTAGATAGGGGAGAGGCTTTCACAATCAACAAAGCCAGACTCCGGGTTGCTTCTAAGAAATGTCCTCCTACTCCTCGCGTCATGTTCCTCATTTCTGAGGGACGCGATTCCCATATATGTAAGTATATACATTTTCGTATACAAGTTGTTGTTTTTAGATATTATTTTGTACCCGTTCACAATGTTGTCCTTTTTAACCCAAAGGTTGAATGTTAGAGAATGCCTTGTGGCATTAAGTCCGCCCTTGTACCACTATTGTACATGAAGTTTAAATATTTCGTCACAATATTACTTCGAAACAATTCCCCTGTCGTCATGGATACAACTTTTCTTCTACTAATTTGCGCCATCTATGCCTGTCTTTTACGTGGTGGAGAGCATCGTGCAGTTTGGTGTTCAACGATGTGCGCACTTGGTCTGACCACCATATTGGACTACGACCTCTAAGACGTTTCCCTTCAATCTTCAACCCAAACCATCAGCTGTTCTAGATTGTGTCCATCCTTTCTGGCGATGTGACCAAAGAATTCCAATATTCTACTCAGATCGTGGACAGTTTGATCTTGATATTCAGTTCGCGGAGGATGTAGTCGTTGGTGCGAAAGGCGGTCCAAGGGATTTGCTTCATCTATCTCCAGCACCACATCTCAAACGCATCTATGCGGTCATGAAAGTCCACGTTTCGTTTCGGCCCCATAACTAAGAAATGTATATATACAGTGTACCTATGTTATATTTTTTTTACCTAACATAGGCTCGCGCTTGACCCCTATCTCAACTGATGGTAAGCGATGATGCGGTCGATGATGGAGCACGCTTGCCTAGAAGTGAACTATTCACTCTTAAAAAAAAAAAACCGGTCAAGTGCGAGTCGGACTCGCGCACCGAGGGTTCCGTACAAACAGCTGTATTCACCAACATAATTAGGTAACTAGGTCAACGAGAACTATCATATAGGTTTTCGAACCAAAACCTATAGAGTACTTCCGGTTGACCTAGAATTGTCAATTTTGGTTAAAAGCAAGGTCTTACAGCACAAGTAAAGGGAAAATTCCGAAAAAAAAAAGTTGAAAATTCAGTGAATTTTTTGTACTTATAAGTTTTCGCGAAAATCTAAATTTGCCCATATCTTTTTATCGTGTTGACTCAGGACCTTGATTTTTAAATAAACTAATAGGGACTATAGACCTCAGTTTCTGGTATAAATTTCAAATGGCTAGGTTCACCCGTTCCGTTACGGACAGACGGACAAGAAAGTGATCTTATAAGGGTTCCTTTTTTTACCTTTTGAGGTACGGAACCCTAAAAAATAGCAGTAAATAACTAAAACAGCCCAAACTTGTCCCCGAAACGAGAAGATCACATCACTGCACTAACCGCGCTCGCATGTACCTCTGCCTACCCAGTACCTGCCAATAACTGACTAAAGTAAATATTGACGAAAGCGAGACAACGGCGAGGTTTTTGAGAATTTCCAATGAAGGTCCGTCCGTGTTGTTTGTATGTTTGTCCGGTCGACGGTATCGTGTAATCTCGCTATTTGTCCGGACAGGTCGCGCTGTCCGCCGTCCGGGCTTGATGTCCGGGTATGCTGTCCGGTGTAATACTGTTGGTATTGCCTCCCTCGTTGTTCGTAATGTTACATGCTTTATCGTGCGTGACGTTTCGTGGTGATCGGTTTTGTTGGACTGGTAATTTTCAATGTGAGGTATTTCGACGATATATTGAGAATGCTGCTCAGTTGAATCTGGAAGGATTCTGCAAAAAATAATATGACTTTGTTTTTAACCGACTTCCCTAAAAGGAGACTCCTTCTTTCTCAATTCGCATGTGTTTTTTTTTAGGATGCCTTACCTCGAAAGGAAAAAACGGAACCCATATAGGATCACTTTGTTGTCCGTCCGTACGTCTGTCTGTCTGTCAAGACCCTTTTTCTCAGGAACGCGTGGAGGTATCAAGCTGAAATTTATATCAAATTAATTTCCGCAAATTTTCGACACTCGCAAGAGAATCAAAACTCAGAATCTTGAAATTTGGTACGAAGCAACGTCTTATAGCACAGATAAAGGGAAAATTGCGAAAACTGTAAATTTTTAGTTACATCATATAATAAAAATAAATACAATAATTTTAAATTTATTACCCCTTTTCTCAAGAACGGCTAGAGGTATTAAATTGACATTCATATCAAATACTCAGGTCTTTAATACCTTTAAGCTGAGATTTGTACGGAAACCTCGGTGCGCGAGTCCGACTCGCACTTGGCCGGTTTTTTTAAACTTGTATTCGAACCCCGAATAGTTTGTTAATTTGCATCAATGATTTGAGTCATCATCATCATCAGCCTATTAATGTTCCCACTGCTGGGACACAGGCATCCTCTCTGTGAGAGAGAATGGGCCGTAATCCACCACGCGGGCTCAGTGCGTGTTAGTAGATGTCACATGTCTTCGAATTTTTGGTTTGGTAACGATTTGACTGTGGTAATGTAATTATAGTAGATGTTATTTTTTTCAGAAATCTTTCTCAATGCTTAGAATAATGTAGCTTAGTGATCCAAACGAATTAAATAGACAAACAGTCTCGGAAAATTTTCTCTTCTGGCAATACGGAAGCATTGTCTCATAGCTTAAGCGTATCTAAGGCAAGTCTCTTAGAATTTATTATCCTTTAGAGATAGCCACTTTTTTTTGCCTCAAAGAAACAGCAATTGCTCAAGATTATAGGTACCAATATTATAAAGAGGAAAGATTTTTTTGTTTGTTTATACCGAATAGGCTCCGAAACTACTGGACCGATTTTAAAAATCCTTTCACCTATGGAAAGCCACATTATTCTTGAGTAACACAGGCGATAAATTATTTTCAAAAAAATTAGAGATCCTGAAAATTGCAATAATGTAACCGAAAGTAGCAAAATTTCGCATATAAAATTCATTAGTGCGAGGTGGCAAGGTTGGTGGGTAGGTAGGAAGGGTAGATAGGTAGGTAGATAGCCAGTTAACTGGAGCGAAGCCGCGGGGGTCAGCTAGTAATTCTATATTAAACATTAGAAACTCACCTCTAGTTTCAAAATTAAAAAATTAGGTACACATAGTTGCGAACTGATTAAACTATTTTAACATGAAAACTTGTCAAACGTTGTCATTAAAGAAGAGTTAAGACGACGACTAACGCCAACGACCTTGAGGGAACAAAACGCGCACTTGTTTCACACCCGCGCGACCCAAAATTTAGTTTGGACCAAGTATTTAGTTTTTTGTACTTTCCTTATTATTCTATGACTTTAAAAAAAAAGCTGCAGATCAAAATGTAGATAATTAAATTGTCTTTGATATGGTGTCGATTTCATTAAAATACGCTCAGCGGTTTTGGTGTGATTGTCGTGTTTTTGTCCGTTTTAGACATAACTTTACAAATTAATTACACTATGTTATACGAATAAAACTCAAAATTTGTTCAGATGAAATTATTAAGAAAATGGTCTAATATAACATATATTTTTTGCAATAAATTACGACTAGCCGTTTAGACGTGATTCTCATTTAAAAATCAGCTACTCAAGGGAATCGGCGCCTTAACAGAAACAGGGTGTAAGTGATGTTTTTCTTACATAACAGATTACAACTCAAATTCACAGTACCCCGTAAAACCTGCGTCAAATTAGTCGTCCAGTGAATATCCTTGCGACTTTATCAGTAGCTCACGATGTCGAGAGGCTAAGTGAGCACAACGAGGTGCTAAAGCGGCCCACTAATGAGACGACGCTAATCGTCGACAAAGTAAGTGCGCGTGAGTGGCTCACTTGCCATGGGACACTTTGCATTCGATATTGCTTGTTCGAGGTCGTCAGATGATGAGATGAGAGGTTCAGGAGTGGTGGTAGTGTGATTTACATAATTGGGGCCAGCTACAATTCCTTTGCTTAACAATAGCAACAGATTTACTACTCCGTTGTTCTTTACTAATAAATTTGGTAGGGGCGTGTGCGATCACCTGTCTACCGACCTTCGACTTGTCTACCGTTGTTGAGGAACTCTTCAATAAAATACGTCCGTTGCAAATGAATTCAATAATGAGTATATATTCAACAAGAAAAACGATTTTATACAAAATTCGAGGAAGAGGGAGATGGGAACAATATTCCTCGCTGTTGATTCCACGCGCGATTGTGATTGGCCTACGATGATGACAGATGACACAGCTAATATAAAATGATAGTTGGAGAGCACAGATAATGAATATCAGTCTTCAATAAATTTCGTTGCGGAATCCAAAACAGTTGATTCTGTTGTCCGGAACTCGTCGAGCTTCATTGACTCGGCGCAGATGATTCTAAAGCTCTTATTGATTGCTCTTTTGATAACTGCTACAACAATGTAAAAATGCTCGAAATCTTCGTTACCACACTGAAAAGTAAGTAACTATTTACTATTAGGAGATAATCACAAATTAAAATGATTTCAATGAGCCTGTAGGTACTCAAAGCAAAAAAAGGTACGCTTAGATAATGTAAGGAAGCAGGTTTAGGCACTATTTTCTGCTCTTAAATGTGTTTAAGCATTGTAGAGGATTTTTACGTTTTAAATACCTATGGATAAGAAGAAAGGCGACAAACGAAAGGTATTTACAAGGCAGACGTCTAAGAAAACGCCGGAAGGGGACGCCCTAGAAAGACATACATAGACCTTATAGGTGATGTTTTCAGAAAGGCCAAGTGCGCAGTACTCATAACCGGCGTGTGTGTATGACTAGATGTATGAATGTGTGTGAAGCAAAAGAAGTATGTAAGGATCGTAGCAGGTGGCGCTCTGTAGTTTCTGCCTACCGCCATGGGAAAAAGGCGTGAGTTTATGTATGTATATAAATAACTATGGGTATCCTCAACTACGTTTGGAAGAAAACACTAATCTCTACTCAGGTTCTCTGTAACATAGTGAATGAAGTGTTTGGACATGACTTTACAAAGCAACTCAACCCACCAGTCTCCCACCAAACACAGCTTCCAAAAGCAACAATTTCGCTCTATCAATTAACCTAATTTTCTACGACAGGCACGACATACATAGCGAAATGCACAAGGAGCCATATTGATCAATATGCCGTCAGAGACTGACAAACAACGCGGTTGCTGGAGCCGCCGCCCTTTGATCATGACGACCCGTCCGTGCGCTACTTGTTACGAGGTCAGTGGGCAGGGTAAGACAGAAGGTTAATCAAGAATAAGCTTGATCAAGGCTTCGATAAGGACGCTGCTGAAAAATCTTATGTTAGGGTACGCCCCATCCGTCTACAAAAAGTCCAGACTATTATGTTCCCAAGCACCCATAACTTAGTACGTTTGATAGATACATCCTGCCGGGCGAGCACGGCCTACTGTGACAGGCTTAAGTCAAACATTTATATCACAGTTTTTGAGCAAAAACCCGTGATAAAATGTGTGACTCAAGCCTGTCACAGAGGCCGTGCTGGCCCGGCTGGCCGCTCGATTCAGTCGCCACAAAACTCTTAAGTCGAGAATTTTAATGGTCAGTCTAGTAAAAAGGTTTCAAAATTTTCAGGATACCGGGCATCTCTACTAATAATAATTTGCGTGTTTCGAAAACTTTATCTATTTTTCAAGGCGAATGAGGCGGTCAAAAAGAAATTCAAGATTAAAATTTCTTGACATCATGGCTACAATTACCACAGGAATAATGGCTGCTATGATGTAACTAACATTGAACTGTCAACTAAAAACATCTATGTACAACAATCTAAGTTTATATATGCCTTTGTCTCAGAACATTTTTTTTTGTCAATATGCTCGCGCTTGACCACTATCTCACCTAATGGTAAGCGATGATGTGGTCGACGGTGAAGCACGCTTGCCTAGAAAAACCCATTCACTCTTGACTTAAAGACCCCTAGATAGTAGCTATCGGGAAACACAGACTCCGGCAGGAATTTCCACTCCTTAGTTGTAAGTACGCATAATAAAAGTGTCTCCAAAACGTTTTGTGCGTATGGGTGGGATTTCCACCATGTCCATTGTTCATTATCCATTTATCACAATTAGGCTCAGCGCAAACGGGCCACCGACCACAGCCACCGGTGGCTGTCGCGTGCCACCGCCACATTTTTCAACAGTGGCAGAAGTGCGCGTCAGCCACCGGTGTTCAGAAGCCGCTATGTTTCTATTGCTGTATAAATGAGAATTTGAATCCCAAATAGCGGTACGTAATTGGATTTCCTATATGAAAGTATCGATATCCATTGAGGCGTCGTCGTGCTCTAAGGTGACGCGTGCGATGTGTGGCGCAGTGGTGACCACAAGTGGCGAGACGCGGACACCGCTGTAGCGAGTGGCTACCACCGTCTGACTACATGTGTGCGGTGCGTCTATACAAAATGTATGGAAAAGTGTGTTAAGTTGCTGTCGCTGGCCACCGGTGGCAATGGTCGGTGGCCAGTTTGCGCCGAGCTAAACTTCTGCCGATTTCTCTGGTATAGTACCGTTGTCTCATGCGGCCCCAACAAAGTGCTACGTATGGGCTGCTTTGATGGGAAATGTCCACAGTAATGCAGTTTTTGATACGCCACTCGGCGCCATCTTGTTTCAGCTCGAACTTTGTGATTATAATGTGGAGGTTTGCGAGATGGTACTCCAAATGTATTATGTACGAAGTATCTGATGTTTTGTCCTTCCCTTGTTTGTTTTGTAATAATACGAGATGCGAGGGAAGATGAAAGAAATAAAAAAAAACGGCCAAGTGCGAGTCGCACTCGCGCAAAAAGGGTTCCGTAACATTATCGCAAAAAACGGCAAAAAAATCACGTTTGTTGTATGGGAGCCCCACTTAAATATTTATTTTATTCTGTTTTAAGTATTTGTTGTTATAGCGGTAACAGAAATATATCATCCGTGAAAATTTCAACTGTCTAGCTATCACGGTTCATGAGATACAGCCTGGTGACAGACAGACAGACAGACAGACGGCCCGCGGAGTCTTAGTAATAGGGTCCCGTTTTTACCCTTTGGGTACGGAACCCTAAAAAGTCGGTTAAAATGTTTGTACAAAGATAAATTACTCACCAACCACAAGTATAATTATTTATCTTAACTGGGGTCTTACCATGACGTGTCAAAATTATCCTAGTGTGACTGTGAAAAAAAAAGTTAATAAAAATCAAAAAACCCGACTGCAAAGATGTAAACAAGAAGAAAATCATGCTGTGCAGTCGGAGGCTACATATTCGCGAGCTGGTTGACCAAAACTATAAATATCCCAGACTGCACAGCATGGTTTTCTTCTTGTTTACATCTTTGCAGTCGAGTTTTTTGATTTTTATTAACGTTTTTTATTTACAACTTTTTAGTTTTACTTTTTTTTTCGAATGGATTTTAAACATATAAGTGGTATATATTTTTATAATTACATCTAAAAACCCTTCATTTCGATACCCACTCGAAGGGTTTCGACGAAAAAAAAAATTGCTATCCCCACAATATGGCGCCCAAAATCCGCCATGTTCCTTTTTTTTAACGGCACTTATCTAAGAACACTTGGCCGGCCAAGACCTATCTAAAGATGTCTTAGTTATAAAAATCCGTTAAGGGGTTTGAAAGATACGAGGTAATAACGAATATTACATACATACAAACAAACATACAAGATACGCGCGAAAAACATAACCCTTTCCTTGCAACCGGGTAAAAAGTGACAGAGCTATTTGTCTCTATTTGACTTGTATAGTTCCGTCCCTCTTTGCAATTGAATATTTGTCAAACTCTAGTTTGGCATTAAACGTTCCACATATGAAACATTCTTAACTCAAAATATTTAATTCATATATCAGCCCTTAGTTGAAACCCCGACACATTTATCTTGCAAAAACACCCCGATTCAAACAGTAAAATGCTCATAACTTTTGAACGGCTGAACCGATTTAATTCAAACATAGCTAAGAACACTCTCGACAAAATCACCTTTCAAACAAAAAAACTAAATCAAAATCGGTTCTTCCGTTTAGGCGCTATGATGCCACAGAGAGACACACAGATACACAGCAACACACGTGAAACTTATAACACCCCTCTTTTACCGGCGGGGGTTAGAAACAGTCTTTATTAAAGCACAAAACAGAAGAAAAAGCTTCAGATCAGCAACAAAATAAAATAGTACATAAGCAAGCAAATAGCTTGCAAATACCTCCACAGGGATAATCTGCTAAGGCTCTTTGAAAAAGAGAGGGTACCTTGAAACAGCAGCATGGTTGCAATAACTGCAAACAACGCCCTCTCTCGGTGATTTGGGCATTTATTAAAATGCACACAATACCCGGCCACTACACTGAGATCGCTCTTTTCTATTTTATTTTTAATATTAAACCCTCCGGCGACTGCTCGTTGGCATAGAGTAGTGTGGGTCAGAGATTACAATTAAATCAATGTGTAGGTAAATAATAAGTACAGTATCACTTCTTCGTTCTTCAATCTTTACCATACCAATATTATAAAGAGGAAAGATTTTTTTGTTTGTTTGTACCGGATAGGCTCCGAAAGTACTGGACCGATTTTAAAAATTCTTTCACCTATGGAAAGCTATATTATGCCCGAGTAACATAGGGAGCGAAGCCGCGGGGGTCAGCTAGTGTGTGTATAAATAGGCATATAAAAACTTGTATTTGTATGCACATTTGTAAATACACCTCATTCCTCCATATTTTGCAACAAATAAAAGTTAATATGCAATTTGTAGCTATTAGATTTTTCTTAATTCTTTATTGTACACCAAAAAAAAACAACATTACATACATTTGATAATAAAGTACATGTACAAAGGCGAGCTTAACTCAATGCTGAGTTCTCTTACAGCAAACGCTAGAGTGACAGTGAAATTTTACAATTATAATTTATTTTATAGTTTTTCGTAGCAAGAGCTACGAGATTTCGTAGCACTTAAATACGCAACAAACAAGTTATGAAAATAAGATGCATGTTTTAACTTTTGTTTCTATTAAAGAGTTTATTGCATCAATTGAGTAGCTAAGTTGACTTTTGTGATAAGTGAAGTGCAGATAAGTAAGCTACAAAAATAAGCGGAATAAATAATTGGTGAGATTCAGCAGATATAAAGCGTTGATTGCAGGATTAAATATAATTAAATTCATGATTATTCAAACTATAAACATAAATAGCATCATGGTCCTAATTTTATAAATAAACACTTTAGTTTTTTATAGTACCTAGTAAACATGATTTTGAATTAACCCCCGCCGGAAAAAGAGGGGTGTTATAAGTTTCACGTGTGTTGCTGTGTATCTGTGTGTCTGTCTGTGGCATCATAGCGCCTAAACGGATTAACCGATATTGATTTTTTTTTTTCTTTGTTTAAAAGGTGATTTTGTCGAGAGTATTCTTAGCTATGTTTGAATAAAATCGATTCAGCCGTTCAAAAGTTATGCGCGTTTAACTGTTTGAATCGGGGTGTTTTCGCAAGATAAATGTGTCGGGGGTTTTTAAATTTTGAAATTTTACTTGTGTGATATGTGGTCGCAGATATGTAAGCTTCAAAAATAAGCGGAATAAATAATTGGTGAGGTTCAGCAGATATAAACCGTTGATTGCAGGATTAAATATAATTAAATTCATGATTATTCAAACTATAAACATAAATAGCATCATGGTCCTAGTTTTATAAATAAACACTTTAGTTTTTTATAGTACCTAGTAAACTTGATTTAGAATTAACCCCCGCCGGAAAAAGAGGGGTGTTATAAGTTTCACGTGTGTTGCTGTGTATCTGTGTGTCTGTCTGTGGCATCATAGCGCCTAAACGGATGAACCGATTTTGATTTAGTTTTTATTTATTTAAAAGGTGATTTTGTCGAGAGTGTTCTTTGAATGTTTGAACAAAATCGGTTCAGCCGTTCAAAAGTTATAGGCATTTTACTGTTTGAATCGGGGTGTTTTCGCAAGATAAATGTGTCGGGGGTTTTTTAAATTTTGAAATTTAACTTGTATACTACATATTCATAAATTAATACTACGAGTATATACCTACTTGATTTCTTACAATAGAATTTATTTAAAATAAAACGTAAATGTCATCTCTGTCCGACAATACTCTGTAGCATCGCTTCCCTGCGAGGCCGGCGAGGGCCCTCCACAGCTATTATTGAGATTCAGACGGCAAACTCTTCATCATATCTCTTCCTGCTGAAATATGTACTCTTGCAATAACTGTTTATGTAATACACAAAACTTTGTTCTTATATCTACTGGATTCGACGAAGTTGCTGGTATATAACGCTGTGTTTTGAAGTGAGTTTGGCTTATGTACTTGAGTAGAATATCGGGTCTTGAATTTCTGTTTCATATAATTTAATAGACTCTTCAGTCAGAAACAATTTGATGGATATTAAAAACAAAAAATATAGCCCAGTTGGAGTTGGCTTCTGTTCTTGATTTTTGTCTTAAGGTTACACTAGTCGAAAATTCTTCCATAAAAACGTAGTCTAGAGATTATTCCACTGTTTGACGAAGTACGTTCAAAATAAAAAATTATATCAATTTGTCTCATCATTTTCTAGTCCTGTATGGAAACAAAAATGTAAAATAATAATATATTTGATAGTTATGAGCGTCGAAAGTTCCATATTTCAACACTAATATTAACGCATCTTTGGTCAGAAATAAATACCATAAGAAGAAGGAAAATTGCAAAACGGCCTCCATACAGGGATAGATAAGTAATTTAACAATGCAAATAATGTTATTTTATAAACATACATTTAGTTGTTTTTTCATGATATCTAGACTGCCAAAGGTCTGTTTATAAAATTTCACGCACTCGTTTTTGTCCTAAATCATCATCCATTTCGATACAAATTTGCAAAAGTGCTAATTCGTACGCGAGCAAGCTTCTTACTGCTCATCACAGTATCTATTTCTTTCGCACGTGTTGTCGGATAAGATAGCATGCATTTTAACCCCGCGCACAAAATAGTTCGTGCCGTCGACTAGTTCAACCTTAATAGGCCAAATTTTATCGTCACAAAAAAAAATGATAAAAAGGAAGGTGAAATGCTAACCACTTGGCCATTAAAGACTTGAGGAGTACTGTCAAGTTTTCAGTTTGGTGGTGCCGGTGCGATGTTTAAAAGACAGAAGTATTGTTGGGGCTGCGCCACTTCTTCTTCTCAGCTAGAACACTAAGAAGTGGTCTGAGTGGTGGTGATGATAGTGGTGGTGGCGGTTTGGGGGACTGTCTTTTGTAATTTCTTTTGACTTTGAAAAAGTGCTGAAAACCACAACGCAACTCCACTTCTTTGCAAATTCTGGGCAAGGTTGCTTCACCGTCGACCACATCATCGCTTACCATCAGGTGCGATATAGTGATCAAGCGCGAACCTACATACATATAATCTTACTAATATTATAAATGTGAAAGTTTGGATGTTCGTTTGTTACTCAATCACTCCAGAACGGTTTAACGGATCTGGATGAAGTTTAGCACAGATATAGATTGTAGTCTGGCATATCACATAGGCTACTTCATCCCGGTATAATGTTCCCTTTGAATGATAAAACACTTTTCACGCGGGTGAAGCTATTGGCAGAAGCTAGTAAAATAATAAAAATAAATGACTTTTCAATTTTATTGCGATTTATTTCGGTGAAATCAAGTCCTTGCCCAACCTTCGACTGCACCCATGTCAATTTGATTTAAACTTAGGTCAGACCTGTTCAGATTTACTCTTAAGGTATGTCGTCAGTTTTACATGTCAATTCAATCTGCCTAGCCTTTGCCCAACTATGTTAGGGTCGGCTTCCAGTCGGTTACCGGATTCAGCTGAGTACCAGTGTTTTTACATGGAGCGACTGCCTATCTGACCTCCATAACCCGGTAACTGTAACACGGTACCCCTTGACAAGACTGGTGTCAGATCTCAAGCTTCTGACTACCCGTAACGACTGTCAAAGATCTTCAAATGACAGCCGGGACCAATTGCTTAACGTGCTTTCCGAGGCACGGAGAAAACTTGGTCTGTTGAAATGGTCACCCATCCACGGACCAACCTCGTCAAGCATCGCTTAACCTTGATGATCGACCAGTGCGGCTGTTATTATTTAGCCACGAACTCCTCCTCCTTTACATAAAATGTTTTATTTAGGTATGTTCAGATCGACTCTGTATTTGTTTTAGGCTAATCAGAAGGTCTACAAAACGTTACCTAAATCATCGCTGTTGGTAAAGCGCTGGATGAAGACACTGCAGTCAGGTGCAGTGGTATCCACAAACAGTCGGTAGTCGGCCGAACAATTACCGAGGCCACCCGATTCTTATCAGCTCGGCTGGACATCGCGTGCAAGTGCTGTACTGCAGTGTGAGGACTAAGATATGAGTGGCAGCGGTTTGAGAAGTACTTGAATAGTATATAAGAATACCTACAGTTTTTTTCTTCTTTTATTAGCTTATACTTTCTTACTGCTGGGTGAAGGCTTCCCACATATATTGACATACGCTTTATTATTGCGCCCGACTTTAAGCCAGCCTTCATAGTGCGCGTCCAGATTATCTCGCCACCACTATCTGGGCCCACCTGGTTCATCCCCTGGCACCCTTTGCGTGGAGAGTGATCATCATGAATACGGCTGATGTGACCCGCTTAAACCCATTTTAGCCTGGCAGCTTTTATGACCACGTCTTGTTTTGCAGTTCGATTAGAAAATATAGTAATCCACCACCAGGCCGGGCCAAATCAACGAATACTCCGAAGGTGCCGCTGCGATAGGCTGTGTTGTGTTGCATCCACCGGACTCCCGCAGCCTTGACCAGGCCGTCGTTCCACTTAGTGGGAGGACTTCCAACGCAACACCTTCCGGTTCGCGGTCGCCACTCCAGAACTTTTCGGCCTCAACGGCCATCCGTTCTGCGAGTAATGTGCCCTGCCCACAGCCACTTAAGGCGGTACCCCGAGCAAAACGCCGCGAAAGCCGTTTTTTGTGCTGTTTTTAGGAGCTATCTACTCGTTATTTAAAAAGAAATATCAATTAATAAAAATACATTAAATTTCTACATAATATTGATTCTAAAATGGTAGATTTAGTTTTTTTTTAAATGTTGTATATATTTCACTAATCTACTTCCAAAAAAACATAAAAATGAGAAATAATTATTGATATTATGCATCTCCTCGTAAAGTGTTCATTGATTATTTTTTGTACTAACACTAATGGATAGACAATTTAATAACAAACATTTTTGTAGAATTATTTTTTTCAAAAGACCAAAATTTGATTTTATAAAGATTTTATTCTAAAATCTGGGCGTATTCACTACTGTAATTCATGCGCCACCAGTGCCGCTAGACCAATAGAAACGCTCATATCTCATGCCGATTTTTTGGTCAGGGTACCGTCTTAAGTTGATTAGAAAAATGATTAAAAATAGAGAAATACAATAGAAAGGCTGCTTAATGCTTCAATATCTTAACAATGTCAATTGGTAAAGATATAGGAGCAGCGTTTCATAGCTTGGACAGTACGATAAGTAGTAAAGCAGGCAGCATACAACCAAGCCAATTATAAGGGTTGTGCAAAGTTGAACAGAGGTTGTTTGGCGTAACCCTGCGCTGTTGAAACCATGGTTAAACGAATTATCTATGAATCACTACGACTACTGAATCTAACTGAATGCGACGTGACTAAAGCGTTGTCAATACTTTTTATTTCAGCTAAATTTATTACAACTTTTAATTTAATAGTTATTTATGCTACAAGTGCGAAAGGTAGGTGATTTCCGACACAAGTCGGAAATCATCTTACGTACGTGTATCATACAACATTTTACTATGCATTGTGCGAGGAAATAAACAAAATTAATAAAATGAAATTAATAAAATGGCGGGCTTATTCAAGCGCGTTCAACATATCTACACATTAACTAATAGTTCCTCGGGCATATCTACTGCGCATGTGCGAATAGCGAATAGCACATCGTAACGCAATAAGGCACGAGCAAAATATACGTTCTGCTTAACATCATCATCATCATCTGCCTAGCCTTTTCCCAACTAACAAATAAACAAAACAAAATAAACATATTTAATGAATATTTAAAATTAATTTATTGATCAAAATCTAAATCTAGAGAAATTAATGACGCTTAAAATAAAGTATTAGTTTTATTTTACCTTTTAAATGAATGATAATCTGTACATAAGGAGTTTTTGGCGGGATTTTTTCGAGTGAAGTTCAGCGGCTCTTTATATTATTTGCAAATTGATTCCTAGTGGATATTGTGATATAAAATTGGTGTAGTTTTGTGTCTCAACTGTCTACGCAACTGGACAATATGTGAAATCATTGACAGAAGCGAGCTCAGGATAGTGGAGCGGAGAATTTTATTGTAGTATTGACTACCTCCGCAAAGCTTACTGGGAAGGCTGACTCGATACAATTTGCTGCCAAATACTCCAAAAACCATTAGAATCTGTTACACCCGTATTCTAATGCATACTAAAGAATGTTAAAATTGCACTGAAGACGAGGCGGTATGGTCCAAGACCTTAGCCTGCCCGAAAGGGCGAACAAAAAGAAAAAAATGTACATAACTAATTTTTAAAACTTTTCTCAAATAATAAAAACTCTATGCGTCGGGCTGACGTTGGAGTTAAAAATTAAAAAAGTACAGGAAAGTAAAGTAAAAGGAAAACCGCTGTTTTCGAGGACATGCATTGTAAAGTAATTTGTCTAACTTAGACCATAGTGAATTCTGTCTCTTTCTTGTGTTAGGCTTAACTTTTTAACCCTTTTTGTGATTCCTATGCAAGTCTACTTAATTACCTATTAAAGGATAAAGTTAATTGGATATTGACGAATAATAAAACACCATAAAAGATCACAGTTTCTAGCTTTTTATTTTATTTTTGATTTTTTACCCAGAAGAAGCCTGTTCACTCTAACTTTGAAGAGATTCGGGTTGAATGCGTTCGAAAACACTGACGCTGGTAGTGAGTTCCATTCATTCGCTGTGCGCATTATGAAGGATGTTTGGAAACGCTTGGTGTGAATTGGTGGAATGACAACAAGGTAAGGATGGTAACTTGCAGTGCGTCTATATGTCCGATGGCTAGCCCATACAAGAGGTGTTTTAGTACATAAAATAGATAAGTATATTGATCTCACTGGTGTTGTTCTTCAGAATGGATAGGTGCGTAAGACTAACGGCATGCCTGTAATGCCAAATGTATGGACGTACATGAAGCACAACGAATGTAAAAGGATCGTAGCAAGTGGCGTTTAGTTTCTGTCTACTCCCTTGGGAAAACCATAGACATTATAGCCAAAAAAGCTCGGTAGTTTTAAGGTTGTGTATCCAATTGTGTAAAATTTGCTCTTCAACCGATACATTTGTATTTTTCCTACTGCTCCGTTATTCTTTTCTGATTAATTTCGGTGATCCAAGACACTTAAATTCATTCTCCGGGACTTCGTTGAGCTTCATTGCCTCGGCGCTTTTTGTCGGTCGCCACTTTTGATTCTGGCATTCAGGAGTTGCAGTGGTTTGGGAATAGTGCGGTGCGGTTGTCCAAAAAAAACCCGGTACATTCCCGCTATCACACATAAGCCCGGAAGTATAGACCAACACCAAACAAAATTCACACAGAGTCAACTTGTTCTACACAGAAGTTTATCTGCAAGTTATTGAGGGTAGCAAACATCGACAGGTGTGGGTACGGCTAATAGTTGGAAATTCAAAGTTGTGCTCAAACAGGGTAGGGTAAACACTAGGCCATCTGGCGGGCTTTGCCCAATACGCGGACTTGGAGTGTTGGGTCTTGTCCCCTGTGTAGTGTGACTACATCGGTTTTGGCGTGTAGGGTTTTCAAATTCGGATAGTTTAGTCGTTATGCCTTTTATTTTTACACTAGCTTCTGTTAGCGGCTTCGCCCGTGCGAATGCCGGGATAAAAAGTATTTATGTGTTTTTCTTGACTATAATCTATCTCTTTGCCAAATTTTAGTATATCCAGCCGTTTGAGCGTGAATAATAAACAAACATACAAAATCACACACACACACTCTCAAACTTTCGCCTTTATAATATTAACTGTGATGATAATTGTTTTTCAAAATAATACAAAATAATTCTTTTTGCATCCGTTACGACTACATATTACAAAAATGACAAATTCATTGATAACATTATACTTCGATGCTAATTGAAACTGAAAACAATAGCCATCACGAAAACTTATTAAAACTTTTCTGTCGTTTGTGAACTGTTATTAATAGAACGAAATAATTAGACAACCAAATGCTTTACAATTACACCAGCAGCCTTATTGCTTAAGTGAGTTCGGCAGGGCAAAGGGTATGAGTCCATGAAATAGTATGACAAATTCCGTTGGTGAAGATACTCTTTTCGAAAGTTAGCAATACCGAACAAATTCAAGCTAGACTCCAGTCACCTTCAAACCCATCAAAAATCAACCAAAAACGCCAAACACCAGGCGCTCTAACAAAAGTCGTCACACTACACTACCAAGTGCGTGCAATACTTGTCTTCGGAGGGAGAAGTAATTGACAGCTACGAGTACAAGGAGTGCTTGGTGCAAAAACATGGCGAATTTTTATTGCTGTCAAACCACTTGTGAGTGCAAGCAATAGGCGGTGTACCTTGCACTTGTGCGGAAAAGATAGGGTACGTTTGTTGTGGTGTTAATTGCTGGTTTGAATTATTCTTTTTGTTTTGTAGTTTTAAATAGGTAGTGTGGGCGTAGTTTTTAACCCCAGAAGGAAAAATAGGGATATTATAAGATTGCAAGTGAACCTGTGTGTTTTTGCATTTGTGTATCTGTCTGTGGTATCATAGCTCCTGAACGGATGAACCGATTTTGATAAAGTCTTGTTTTTTTTTGTTTGAAAGGTGACATTATCGGGAGTGTTCTAAGCTATGTTTGATGAAAATCGGTACAGCCGTTCAAAAGATACAGGCGTTTTACTGTTTGAATCGGGGAATGATAATGATATCGTGTCGCGGGTTTTTACATTTTACTGTTTATGTTTGGTTTTTCGATTGATAGTTAGGAAATGTCACGCAAAAGATGGGGTATATGCTAGACAATGTTAAAATCCAAGGGTCTGCATCAATCAAGCTATACCTGGTTAGACGCAGGTCATGGGTTCAAACCCAGACAGGCGCTTTACTTTGTGTAAATTATTTCACCACCACTGCTCACAAAACGGTAAAGAAAAAGATTGTGAGGAAACCGACATAGCTAGAACCAAAATTTAGAATAAATGTGACATCCACCAACTCGTATTGGGCCCGCGTGGTGGATTACGACCCAAACCCTCTCACAGAGAGGACGTCGCAACGCAAGAGGGCGTCTCAGTGTGGATTTTAGATTCGACAATGGATCGGAACAAACACTGTCCGTCCTCTGTCGTCGCATCGGAGTTCCGGCAGCGCAGCGAATCACCCGTCCCCCCGCTTCGTCTCTCTTCTGTCCGTCCGTTAAAACTTAAAACGACGCGTGCGTCGACACAACATATAATGTGGCATGTCATTAAAAATATATTTGTTAAAAGACGCAGCGATGACGCTGCGACGACGCAACGGCCTAATGAGGCCTCAGCCTCATAGGGGGCGAGCCTATTGCCATCAACCGGCCACAAAGCCAGACTCCGGCCTACTACTGAGAAATTCCACATAAAAAAATTCCAATAACACTTTGCGTCACTGGGGAACCGAATGTAGAACCTCATGCTTCATGCACCAGACCTAAGTCTCATCATCATCATATCAGCCGAAAGATGTCCACTGCTGGACATAGGCCTCTCCCAAGCGTCCCCACATTAACCGGTCCCGTGCGTCCCGCATCCAGCGAATCCTCGCAATTTTCACCAGGTCATCGATCCACCTGGTGGGCGGCCTTCCGGTTCGCGGTCGCCACTCCAGAACTTTTCTGCCTCATCGGCCATCCGTTCTGCGAGCAATGTGCCCTGCCCACTTAAGTTTTGCAATTCTTCGGGCTATATCGATAACCCTGGTTCTCTTGCGGATCTTTACATTTCTGATTCGATCACGCAAGTTTACTCCGAACATAGCCCTCTCCATTGCCGTTGGGTGGCTGTAAGCTTTTTGATGAGGCCCATTGTGAGCGACCACATCTCAGAGCCATATGACATAACTGGCAACACACACTGGTCATAGACTTTCGTCTTGAGACACTGTGGTAAGTTGGACGAGAAGATACCGCAAAACTTTCCGAACGCTGCCCAGCCGAGTCGAATTCGATCACAGATATCAATCTAAATTGACGACAAATGATTGTAATCTGAGCTTTTCATTTAGCATTATCGGCACCGGAAATCCACCGAAAACTAGAAAAATGCCTTTTCATGACATATTGAGCTGTAAAGAATGTATAGAAAAACTTGGCCGCGGCATTGGAAATGTTTTCGTTCATTGGTACGTAAATTTATTTTTAATTTTTTTGTGTAAAAGTGGCACGCTTGGTTTTCATACAGATGGAGGGTCTTGCGTTATCTATTTAGATTTATGTCTGTGGATTTGACGGTTGACCTCTTGACAAGACAGTCTAGGCCCCTAAAAATAACTATTTAATTAGGTAAGTCAAGGTGAAAACTATACCACTCACCTGACATACTGTTTTGAAGTCATTATTATCCTCGCGTGTATCCAACCAGAAATACTTCTGATAACATACCCATAAAATACTTTTATCGTCACAATAATCACAACTTTCGAACTAAACCCTACTGGTTAACCGGGGCTCAAGTGTTCCCCACGGGGTAGCGTGTACCCCATAGCGTGGGTCGTGGGGTATCTCGTACCCCAGAGGATTCCCCAGTTATTGCTACACGGCCCGCGGGTACAACCCTCAAATTGAATATTTTATTAATTTAAACTTGCCCAAAAATTGTCTGTTAATTTTAAATTGGTACGTTTTAGTTCATTTTGATGGACTTGCGTTTTAGGTTATTTTATTTGCTTTCGTGAAGTCATTTACTTCGGTTTTATATGCGAATGAGTGTTGCTTATATACCTACATGGATAAAAGTTGAGAAACTATTCATCGCCAAGCTTTTCTTCGTTGATGATTTAACGCATCTATCTGTGTGTTGTTTTTGACCTCTGACGGAAAAACAGAGGGGGTGTTAAAGTTTGACGTGTGTACATCTGTATTTATGAATCTGTCTGTGGCATCATAGCTCCTAAACGGATGAATCAATTTTGATTTCGTTTGTTTTTGTTTGAAAGGTGACTTTATCGAGAGTGTTCTTAGCTATGTTAGATGAAAATCGGTTCAGCCGTTCTAAAGTTATGGGCGTTTTACTGTTTAAATCGGGGTGTTTTCGAAAGATATCGTGTGATAAATACGTGTTCAATAGATTGTCGATCGAAGCGTGTCAACTACTAGATAAGTAGCATGAAACAAAAATGTGTCGGTGATTTTTACATTTTTAAATTTTACTTGTCTTAGCAGATATTAGTATCTCAATCACTATTATTCTGCGCATGATACAATTGCCTAATTTTCTCCCTTAGTACAAAAAAGGAAATTGTTAGGATGTAGTTAAATGAAGACTGAATACCTAGATATCTCTTCTCTAATCTCGAAATAGTATAAACAACTAAATTACTGCCTGCTTGTGCCTGTTTCTTCGATAGCCTACTTCTTCAAAAACTCGCAAAGCATTTTGATACGATTTTCACTAATAAAAAACGATAGAAAAACGATAAATCGGCAAGGTTGTTTACAATTCGCTTGTAAAATTATAAATAATTATAGTCGTAAATTTTATTTCAGGCCGTATCCTGACCAAAAAATCAGCATGAGATATGAGCATTATTATTGGTCTAGCGGCACTGGTGGCGCATGAATTACAGTAGTGTATTCGCCCAAATTTTAGAATAAAATCTTTATAAAATATTGGTCTTTTGAAAAAAAATAATCTTCCGTAATGTTCGTTATCAAATTGTCTATCCATTAGTGTTAGTACAAAAAAATATTAATGAACACTTTACGTGGAGATGCATGCTATCAATAATTATTTCTCATTTTTATGATTTTGTTGGAAGGAGATAAGTGAATTATATACCTCTTTAAAAAAAAAGGTATACTACCATTTTAGAATCAATATTATGTAGAAATTTAATGTATTTTTATTAATTGATATTTCTTTTTAAATAAAGAGTAGATAGCTCTTAAAAACTGCTCAAAAACGACTAGCGCGGCGTTTTGTTCGGGGAGGCGCCTTAAGCTGTCTGCACCACAATTTGGCATTTAGCAGTAGTAAATAAGGATTTAATTCCAAGTTTATAAATTTTCGGAAAAATCTTTAACCCTGATTTTTTTATACCTTACTTAATGTCTATCAGAAATCGGACTAAACAGTTGTGGCACAATCAAAGGGTGCAGACATATGGCCAACATTATGGCCAGCTTTTATTAACTTTGGCTGTCACTCAATTTGGAGTATTAGCAGTGTAGTGCGCCGCGGGCCGGCTTAACTGTGTACAGGGTGATGCGGAGTAGATGGATGAAGTTTTTAGTTAGTTTATTTTAGGCTATTAAATAGTGGTTGATTATATTTTAGGTGTTGAAGCTATCAAGGGTTTTTTTATGAATAGTAAAACTAAAAAGAAAAAAAATATATCCTAATTATTATTTTTGTGATTTTATTGATTTACTTTGTCATATTAATAATTGAAGCTTTTATTTGAATCACTAGCAGTGCCTGCGGTTTCGCTCCCGTCAACTGCCTGTCTTACCCTACTTACCTAGACCTACCTACCTACCCTACTTACCCTGCTACCTAACCATACTTATCTTGCTACCTAGTCTACCTACCCTACCTGACTACCATTTGTTTTTGTGGAGTCTTTCTTCCGTGGAGAATCTTACTCACACATGGATAAGGCGGCCGGGCGCCACGCGCTCGCAGTTCGCAGAGCGACAGCGATAGTTTTTTCAAAAACCTATTTTTCAAAAGTCTTTCCGCCCGTATTTCCTCTTAACACCGCCATTCAGAAAATGACGTTAAACCTTAGATAAAGTACCTATAGATGGAGCCATGGCGTGGCCGCACATGAAACAACAATAACAATAACACTTTGGCTTTTACAGCCTAGAACACTTCAACCCACCATCGCACTGACAGTTATTATCTATAAATAACCCAATTCCTTGTCTCAATAAATACTTAATCCCGCGAAATCACAAAAAAATCAAACACGACCGAGTTAGTTTGTCAAACCTGCCATGATATTAGCGTTTGACAAACAACAAAAGCCGGCCATGGTGACAAAGACAAAAAATAATCTTTTGTCCTTATTATTCACATGGGGCTGCCAATTAGCGATCTCGCTCTATCAATCAAGCTCATTCTATGGCTAAATCTATAGGTACTTTATCGAAGCGTTAAACATTGTGCACAACGCCATCTATCGAATATGGAGTTCAACTGTCCGAGTATCTGAATGGCGTGTGTTGTGATATTTTACTTCTTGAAAACTTTAAATGCATGTAAATTTTGATAGAGTGAACCGATTTCGATGAAACAAAAACTAAGTAACACATCAAGTTACGCGTATGCATTGGTTTCGTTTATTAGATTTTACGTGATGCGTGAACGAATAAACAGGCAAACAGACAAAAAATCCAAAAATGCTGGAAATGGGTTCTGTTGGCTGGAGTTATCCTTTAACACCCTTGCAATTTTTTTGGAAATATATTCGATGTACAAAAACACGACACGCCAACCGAATGCCAATACGCACAAAAGGCAAAGTATACAAAACGGCGGTAAGCCGGCAATGATGTACGGTGCCGAATGCTGGGCCGTGAAAAACAGCCACGTCCGAAAATGCTGAGGTGGTCTGGAGGAGTAACGAGAATCGATAGGGCCCGCAACGAACATCCGTACATAGTGGTCAAGCGCGAGCCTATAGGATATAAAAAAGGTAGTTTAAGCGTGGCTCCAATACAGGACAAGTTGACGGAGAGTAGACTGAGATGGTATGGACATGTCATGAGAAAGACAGAAGAACACGTCGTGAGAACTGCTCTGAGCCTACCTGCGAGGACAAAAGAGGCCGAGGACGACCTCCTTTGACATGGTGGACCAGTATGATGAAGCTCCTCAAGAAGGAGAAATTACCTGATCCGGCAACCCTCGACAGAATGTCTTGGCGCCGTGAAATAAGGAGAGCCGACCCCACCAAAAGTGAGAAAGGGTTGGAAGAAGAAGAAGAAGATTTGATGTACAAAAACGACTTTTCTACAGATTTTTTATAAGTATTAATTGATATTGGTGATGATGATAAAGGGCACATTGGTATATAGGTAAGTAAATTTCGTAGCTTTTCTTTTTATTGAGAAACTAAACTCAATCAAGCTATCGAGCATTTTTTTTTTATTAACGGTAGGTTTGTGTTTGACCACTATCTCACCTGATGGTAAGCGATGATGTGGTCGACGGTGAAGCACGCTAGCCTAAAAGTAACCTATTCACTCTTGACTTAAAGACTCCTAGGTTATAACTCAGCATGTATTTAAAGACAATATTTTTTTGGGGCCGTTTACCAGTGGCTAAATAATAACAGCCGCACTGGTCGATCATCAAGGTTAAGCCACGCTTGACGAGGTCGGTCCGCGGATGGGTGACCATTTCAACATACCGGGTTTCCTCCGTGCCTCGGAAAGTACGTTAAGCCGTTGGTCTCGGCTGTCTTTTAAAGATCTTTGACAGTCGTTACGGGTAGTCAGAAGCCTTAGAGAAGACTGGTGTCAGTCTTGCCAAGGGTTATCGTGTTGCTGGGTTGTAGAGGTTAGATAGGCAGTCACTCCATGTAAACACTGGTACTTAGCTGAATCTGGTTAGACTGGAAGCCGACCCCAATGAAGTTGGGAAAAGGTTAGGCAGATTGATTTACCAGTCTAACCAAATTCACATAAGAACCAATTTTTATCAAGAAACTGGTTTAAGAAAAAGACATATTTATCCATCCCAAATCTTCCATTACTTTGAATTCCAAAAATAAACCACTTTCCAAATTCGAAATCACCTTTTTAAAAGGCGCCAACAGACGGGCTCTGTTTCCGCTAATTCCCGCTAAGCCCACTAACGCGCCCGTATGAACGATAATTACAGGTCGATAACACTTCGTTAGGAAAATTAAAGTACTTCGCACTCCATCCTCGACGAGTAAAGCTTCAGATATGTAAGGAATTTTTTTTTTTTTTTATTTTCGCTTCGTTCGCTGGTTGCAAGAGTGGTAATGTTTTTCGCACGTCTATATTTGCTTAAGTGGGTGTGCAAGTTTTTAGGACCTAAGTAACTGTAGATGTCTCAGGATTTTAATAAATCTTTGTTTCTTGAACGTATGTCAGTAGTTCTTCAAGAACCTAGATAGTAAATTATTTTTGTGATGTATACTATACGCAGAGGATTGGAAAGAAGAAGGGGAGGCCTTTGCCCTGCAGTGGGACAGAATAGGCTGAAAATAATTAAAAAATACTATACGCATACATAATGGTGCGAGGTGCCACAGGAGAAGAATACTTGGAAGGAATTGGAGGAGGCCTCTGCCCAGCAGTGTGGCAATATAGGCTAATTTAAAAAAATAAAATATACGGATAGAAAAATAAGCTAAACAAAACTTTGATGCAATGCTTCCTATTTCGAAATAGCTAAGGCAAGAACTATAAGAATGAAATTAAAAATAAAATTTATAACTGTGAATAATTTTTTATTGTTAGCAATGTTTTTTTTCTATAATCATGCCGTTCGGAAAACCCATAATAATAATCATTAATTTTCCAGAAAGCAATACTGTTGGGCACAGTTCGTTTTGTTAGGAGGCCTGACCGCCTGCCTCGCCGGTAGCTTGGACCCTGTTCCCGATACCGGTAAGCCACTATTTTTTATATGTTTAAATGTTTTTATTTTGTGTTTTTTTCTAAGAAATATTTAAAAATTGTGGGCAATAAGAAAAGAAATTAAATAAACATAATCATTAATTTATTTTATGATTTCTTACAATGAGTATTTATTTTATTCAGTTTTGTTGTACGCACCCCCTGTATAACATCAATAAGCCGGAATACCGCAGGCGTTTAGCTGCTGACATGCATTGTCCCGCCCCAACAGTTCATATGCGCAGGAGTCGATATCGACCCCGAAATGTTGTGCCTACCCGCGAATAATTGATTTAGTTGCGCGTGAAATTCCATAGTACCCGGCTTGTTTTGATTTTATTCGCTTCGGTTAATTATTACAAAGTTATTTTGTGAATAGTGACGTCACGGTTAATGGAGCTGTTATTCATAATTATTTATTCATGAATATTATTTATTTATGAATTTTGATGTAAATGTTTACACGGTGATGTGGCGCCTATGTGAAATGTTCATTGTGCGTTGGTAAATAATAAATATGTAGCTGTTGTAATTATTTATTGGAAGTGGTTTTCTGTTACAGAGGTATTGGCCTAGTCCGATGGTTAGAGGATGTTTCAAACATAACAGTAAAATATTAAAGTTTTTCGAATACTGTAGACAAAAACTATGAATAGAAAAAAAATTTAGTCCTTTTTAATAACAGAAGAATCACTATTGATTCTATTAAATCAACAGTGATTTGGTTTACTGATTAAGTAAAAAATCGGCGTATTGTTTTAAATTTCCTTTCGTAACGAAATTAAAACTAAACCCATTACACTAAGCTCCACCTAATCAGATCAGCAATCAAAAAACGAAAAACTCAATCAAATTAAAAATAAACAGTATCTGTCACATATGGCACCTACAAACCGACCCTCACAAGGAAACCACCCTCACAACACATCAACAGTTACCAACCCTAATAAAGCACCAATAAATAAAATTTATTCAGCGAAATGCAGCATTTATTCAATGAAATCCGAATAAATTTATTCAATGAAACTACGATAATAATACGGTGTTTTGTCGTAGTAATCCCTGAACAATAAAAATCTCAGTACTGCCCTTGGCACTCTTTGGAGGGATAGAGAAATGGAGGATAATCTTTAGTTTAGGATAATTGTGAATGTAGGGGTGATTTTGTCTACTAGGCGTTGCTTGTAAAAAGAACAATACCTAAAAACGTGTGAGGGTAAATAAATTCAATAAAATAAGCATTTGTGTATCTAAAGAAGATATTAGTAATGGATGAAAAGAGATTGCATGTAGCAGAGATGAGAATGTTGAGATGGATGTACGGAGTGACGAGAATGAATAAAGTGAGAAACGCATAAATTAGAGGAAGTTTGAAAGAAGCGCCAGTGACAGAAAAGTTGAAAGGAAACCGTTTGTCCTGGTATGGTCATGTGATGAGGAGGGATGAAACGCTTGTTACTAAAAGAGTAATGAATATAAATGTCGATGAATGGTGAGGCAGAGAGAGGCCAAAGAAGAGATGGATGGACTATGTGAGGAGTGATATGAAAGAAAAGGGAGTCAGTAATAGCATGACAGGACAGGACGGTATGGAAGAAGAAAACGTGTTGCGCCGACCCCAAGTAACATAGGATATGATAGAAAGATGTTGATTAGTATTGCCTTCTCTGTATGAAAAGAGGCCTTAGCCCAATAGTGGGACAGTTACAGTCTGGTATTATTATTAGTAGGCAGTCGCTCCGTGTAAAATAGTGGTATGAATGAATGAATCCAGTTAGATTGGAAGCCAATCCTAAAATAATTAGAAAAAGGCTCGGTTGATTGGTGTTTAGTGGGTAGGTTATTGTATAAAACTTAATTCGTTCTAAGCTGAGCCTTTGACTCAATGTATGGGCCAATTGAGAGTCGATGTCAACGTAATGCCGAGAAGCTCAAGATGATCTGTTATTGGCGCGGTCACATCTCGGAAAGTTGGAGCCGGTTGTAATTTGCTCCATTCAGCGGAAAAAATACACGCCTGGGTTTTAGTAGCTTTAAAACTGACCAGATTAGCATCGCCCCATTCAGAGACTGCTTGCAAGGACAGGTATAAACGCTCCACCAAGGCCTCAAGATGGAGAGACCGGATCTACGGCCCGGTAGCCCGTGCGTTGGACAAGTATCTCTCAGCAACAGTGCTGTCGTCTGCAAACTCAAAGGTTTTTAGCATATCGTTAATGTGCAGTAAGAATAATGTTGTTTAGAGTACCAACCCCTGAGGGACCCCGGCATTGATATCCAATTGGTGCAATGAACAGCCATCTATAATCATTCGAATAAACCCATCTCTCAGGAAGTCTGCAATCCAATCACATAGACCACCAGTAAGACCGAATGAAGGAAGCATTTAGCCAAGACTTGAAAAAAAAAGGAAATTTCCTTCTTAACTTGACTGTTTATTTTTGTTGCTTATTTTAGTGATGTCACCAAGAAGGCATCGAATCGAATCGCAAAAACGCAATCGAAAATCGCAGTCGTCCTCACATGTAAAATCCTCCTCAATACGCGAGGGTTCGCCTAGGGGTGCCGACCGAAAACAACACGATTTGTATTTATATCTAAACCGAGCCTTTGTCGTGCGATTAGTAGCGTATTGTTGCGACAAATGTGCGCAAGTGTGCGGGGGTACTTAGCGGGCTTATACTGGGGTTAAATGTTATTGCCGGGCCTTAGTGTGTGTGGGTGTTGAGATGATGTGTATTGTGATGTGCGAGGCTGAATAATTGTGATTTATTGTGCGATTGAAATTATTGGTAGAACGTTTACGGTAGGCTTTTTTTCTTTTCATAAGAAGTGTTCAGGCATGTAGGGGAATATGATTTGAATAAAATACATGGTTGTGAGAACGACCAGTGGTGGCCCAGTGGTATCGGCCGCTACTTACAAGTTGTAGGTTGTGGGTTCGAGCCCAGGCAGGCACTTTACTTTGTGTAAATTATTTCATCACCACTACTCTCAAAACGGTGAAGGAAAACATCGTGAGCAAACTACAAAATTCGAAACCATGTGACATCCACCAACCCGCACTAGGCCCGCGTGGTGGTTTACGGCCCTCTCACAGAGAGGAGGCCTGTGTCCCAGCAGTGGGAACATTAATAGGCTGATGATATGGTGTGATGTGACATAGTTTTCCGCTTACCACATACAGAATGAGTTTTCCAAGTGGGGGTGAAAAAATACTTATAGGAGTCACCGGGCCCGATTTTGATGCAAAATAAAACAATATCATTGGATTTTTGAAAAATCTATATTTCTAGCCAGGAAACGAACCCGTTGGTTTTGAAAAAAACTACACGCTGTATTATTACACCACACGGTATTGTCACTAATACGGATCAAATCCTGCCAAGAAATGATATACGGGAAACTTAAGGAGACACCTAATTTTTTACAAAATATTGATTTTTCTTCACACATATTACAGACTATACCTTCCACACAATAGTATAACCTGGTCCAATACAAAACTACATTAGTTACAATCAGCACCAACGCCCACAGCATCACGCCAGGCTTGTCACGCCATAGCGGCAGGGTTGTCACGCACGGACGAGCTCTCCCCGTGCTAATGAGAGATAATCCCGGGACTCAGCCTTGATTTCTGTTGCAGTCCCTCCCGGTACAATGTAAAAAGGTTCAGAAGGTCCACTCTGCGCAAAGCTTGGTGTATGAGAAAATGATTTCGTAGTATTATGGTTGTTGTTATTGTTGTAGTCGTGTGTTGTTCTTGTGTACTACCCAATCACCTACATAACTTTTAATATTTCTTTCCTCTTTTAAGAAGCGATCTTTTAACAAGCGTGATGTTATGTTATCGGGAGTAAAAAGGGTTTTATTTCGTAAAGTGAGAATTAAATAGAATATTCTATGTACATCAAAACTGTTACATCCCTATGTGTGAGAGCACCTGAATAAGCATAAAATGTAAAAAAAAACTTTTTGTCAAAATAATTTAAACCGACTTCCAAAACAATACAAAGCGAAAAACAACTTTCTTTTCGGAAGTCGGTGACTTTGATACCTATTTTTTTTCGTTTTTGACACCGACTTACGAAAAGAAAGTTTAAGTTATTTATGCTTAATTTTGATACCTTATTACCATGATCAAAATCGGTTCATAATTGGCGGAATAGTCGTTAAAAACATACAATCGAATTCAGAATCATTTTTGAAGTCGGTTGAAAATGTAGAAAATAAATGCCACGCATCATTGCCCTGCTGCCCTTTCTTTTCTAATGTCCCTTTCTCCCCAAGTCTCCCCCAGTCGGACTCGCCGTGATTTCTATAGCGCAGTGATCCCGCCGTCCCGCCGTCCCGCCATCCCGCCGACAGCACAGGGGTTGTATACAACACCAGTGTTTTTATTGCATAAACGTGCTGGCACAATTAAATGAATTGAGGGTGTGGATTACAGTTTTAATTAGACTTTTGTGACGGGAAGATTAGAAGTGTGAAACGTTTTTGGGTGTGGAAATGAGAGAAACTAAACGGTTTGATTGTTGTTGATGAAATAGATGTTCTATTTTTGCGTGCCGTATTTCCTCCTGGTCAAGTAGGTGAGCTTAGGTAAGTAGGAAGTATGCTGGACCTATTTCTGCCGCCATTTTTATAGCATTTGGCAGTTTGAGAGACAAAGACATAGAGGCACCCATGGATGGGTTTTTGCAATTCCATTGCAAATTCAAATACTGTTACGAAAGTGTACTCGTATCGCGCAAAAACTTTTTTACAAAAAAATAGAAACCGATTTTCAAATAAAAACAGTACAAAGTGAAAAATAACTGCTTTTTCGGCAGTCGATGTACCTGTTTTCTTTTCTTAATGTTTTGTCACCGACTTTCGAAAATGAAGTTATTTTTCACTTTGTAGTGTTTTTTATTTGGCAGTCGGTTGAATTTTTTTTAAAAACGAATTTTATTTTTCAGTTTTTAGTTGTGGTACCCTAACAGGCAAGTTCTATAGTAAGGTTACTATAATGCCAGAATAGATTACCCGAATATCCTGAAACTTGAACGAAACCGGAGAAATGAGTTTACCAAGGTACCCCTTTAGAGCGTACTGGCGTAATGTTAAGACGGTACCCTGACCAAAAAATCGGCGTGCGATATGAGCATTCCTATTGGTCTAGCGGCACTGGCGGCGCATGAATTACAGTAGTGAATACGCCCAGATTTTAGAATAAAATCTTTATAAAATCGAAATTTGGTCTTTTGAAAAAAATAATTCTACAAAAATGTTCGTTATTAAATTGTCTATCCATTAGTGTTAGTACAAAAAATAATTAATGAACACTTTACGAGGAGATGCATAATATCAATAATTATTTCTCATTTTTATGTTTTTTTGAAAGGAGATTAGTGAAATATATACAACATTTAAATCTAAATCTACCATTTTAGAATCAATATTATGTAGAAATTTAATGTATTTTTATTAATTGATATTTCTTTTTAAATAACGAGTAGATAGCTCCTAAAAACAGCACAAAAAATGGCTTGCGCGGCGTTTTGCTCGGGGAACCGCCTTAAGTTATGAAATGGTATGAACAATAAACAAACGTGCAATTGCAGCAATCCCGAGAGATATGCCGTCATTAATTGAAGAGTTCTGTTGTATATCTCCGAAGTTCTTCATCAGATGTTCACCAAATTTTAATGGAATCAATTTAGGAATTTATACTCATCATAAAGAAATCCAAAATCGGTCCGCAATTGACGGATAAATCGGAATATACAAAAAAATAAACAAAGTCGAACATAGAACCTCCTCCTTTCTGAAGAGTCGGTTAAAAAGAAAAATAATGAACAAGTAGGATATTGAGAAGGTTGGTTGACACTTCCCTCGACCCAAGGGCTGGCTTTTACCTTACCTAGAGGATAAGTATTACCATATAACGTGGCAATTCTTGGGTACATTAACGGTAGAGAGTATTGCCAAGCAATTCTACAACGCCATATTTTGGTCTGTTTTTGGTTCAGCTAGTTAGTTCCTAAGGATATTGTATAATTCCAATAATGAGTAAGCCGTTACTAAATTTACGACATTTGATGAAACTTCAATATTCTCTTTTACATAAAAATATAATACATACTGAAATATACACGTACAAAGAACAGATCATTTTTACAACGTCGGATAAGTCTCTCAAGGAAGGAAGGGTGTGTCTTTTTCATAAAGAAGAGAATTTAATATTTGAAACTTAATTTCGTGAGATGAGACTTGCCTCTGAAGCGGCGAAGACGTGTAATAAAAAGTTTTAGCTTAAGCGAAGATTGTACTTCGCTATAGGTAGGTAGTAATGTAGTAAGCCTTGTGCTTGTTACCTGTATAGATAGGTTTTCTGAAAGACTAAAATAAATAACGCTATATCCGTGTACGGTTTGATTTTAAAAGTGAGTATAAGTAGTGTTGTAGTGAGTGGCTCCTCAACTGACTATGTCGAGCTTGCAGAAAATCTCCCAGCGGGCCATGAACAGCCATGGCCCACCTGGAAATTCCTAAACTGGTTACGATGCCAAGTGTCCAATCAGCCACAGTGTGACTGCGGAACCACCCTACAGACGATGCCCCATCTCATGTCCTCCTTAAGTAAAAACATCTGCACCATGCAAGACCTTTGTGAGGCCAGCGCTAAGGCTATCGAAGTGACTGAATACTGGTCGAAGAAATTTAGTGAAGGACACGACATGACACGAAGAAGAAGAAGTGAGTGGGATGTAAGTGAGTGAGTTGTGTGTATTTAATTGTAACAGAACATCAAGCATTCGCCATTTTTGTGATTCGATCTGATAATCTGTGTGACCTTATTTTAGAAACCAACGAGCTTATTGGTGTAATATTTTATCGAGCAAAGGCATGAGCGCGGATGACAACCAACATATCAACAATGAACAGAAGGTAGAGATAAATGTTACAGGTAAGTGCTCACACGTCGTAGGCATTACCTGCGTCAAGCATTTGTAGGAGCGTTACAATAGATGGAAATGCTTTTGGCAACTGAGCTTTTGCCTGTATTGTACCATTCGTAAGAAAGTTATATTACATTGTAATGCTCTGGTCTATACTCACCGTAAGTACGATTCAATATCGGTGTAATCTTAGCAAAAATCTCGTCGACTATTCACGTGATGATTTGTATTTTGTATGTCCGCAAAAATCGAGGGCTTTTCAAAACTAGAAGCGACTTCCATAATTTAAATACACGCAATAAACACGAAATTGTATTACCCAAATTCAGATTAACGAAAACTAGCAAGTCTTTTCTTATAAACAGTATACGCTTTTATAACAAGTTGCCAAAGTCAGTTATAGAACTGACCGACGGAAAGTTCAAAAATCACATCAAACGTGTCCTTATTAAAAAAGCATATTATAAAATCAAGGACTACGTTGAAGATAAAAATATTTGGTTTTAGCTCCTTCTGCACATGCGGCTTCCCTGGTAACTCATAAACGGCACAAATATGTGGATGTCTCTAACTAATCTCAATCTAATTTTTCTTCATTTAATAAGACTTTTTACAATGGTTTTCAATTATCTTTATAGCCCTTTGCTAAGAATAGTTACAGCACTGATAACAACATTTGTGCCACATGTTAAATTTAGTCTTGTTATACTTTGTATAGATTATTTTTCCGATTGGTTTGTAAATGTGTGAACATTGTAGGCCTTCTAGATTGTTAACATTTTATCTCGTTTTACTTTTTTTAAATCTTTTGTTTATTTATTATATAATCACTTCTTGTTTAAGTTTCTTACGACTTATTATCGGGCCTGCGTTGTCCCCCCATCTAAGTACTGCTGTAACATGGAAATATTGTAAAACCAAACAATTTTTTAAAAGAGTAACCATGGAGTTTCTTGCCGGTTCTTCTCCATAGGAATCGACCAACCCGAACCGTGCACATTGTCGACGTTTTATAAGTGCCCATGTAGGCCTATGTGAAATAAAAATTATTGATTTTGATTTTGATTTTGATTTTGATCAGAGGGCTGGCCTATTTTTCGGCCAGTGAATCAGCATTGCAATTCAACGTGGCAATGATGCCAGCGTTCTGGGCACATTTGCCATTAAATTCGATGTTGACGATTTGTTTGATAGACAATGAGCCCATTTCCCTCTCCCCTTTGTAACTAGGTTTGTTTTGTTATTAGTATTTTGTTTTAGAATATTCAATTGTATATGTTAATAAAAGATATCTTCTGCTTCTCTCTTCAGCTTCTCTTTATTCTCTCTTCAGTTGTATGTTCAATTACAAATGTCGGTGTTATAAAACGGCGCCTATCTCTATAATATATTTTCAAAGGGATCCTAGGGCATGTTTGATTGACTATACTGTCTCGTAAGTGTAGTGGTCGCAATGCCCACTGCTGAGCAGGAGCCGCAGGGTTCGATCCCCTGGTCAAGCAAAGATTTTCTATCTGTATCATAGTTAATAGTTAGATAATCTCAGTAGTTACCTGAAGTCTGGATTTTTGTCCGGTCGATGGTACCAGGCTCGACTCCTACAGCCTAATTGCGTATGTGAATTCTGCAAGGCAAAGGGGATGACTCCATGAAATAGTATAAGAGTTATTCACACTCTTTCATGGGGTCAAACCCTTTGCCTTGCCGATTCACTTAAGCAATAAGGCTGCTGGTCTCGACTTAAGCCTAACTGGCAAAAAGTGGGCCTACTTTTAGATACTAATCCCACCCATACGCACTAAACGTTTTGGAAATACTTTCATTATACGTACAGCTAAGAAGAAGTGGAATTCCATGCCGGAGTCTGTGTTTCCCGATAGCTATAACCTAGGGGTCTTTAAGTCAAGAGTGAATAGGTTACTTCTAGGCGAGCGTGCTTCACCGTCGACCACATCATCGCTTACCATCAGGCGAGATAGAAATCAAGCGCGAGCCTAACACACATAATAAAAAGATACCCCTCTGCATATACCTTAGGGGACTACAGACGTGTTTTGCCATAAAAACACCAAACATTTATCTACCCTACCTATAATACCCTACCTTACACTACCTACCCTACCCTACCCTACCCTACACTACCCTACGCTACCCGACCCGACACTACCCTACCCTACACTACCCTATTCTACCCTACACTACCCTACCTTCCCTACTCTACGCTACACTACCCTACCCTACACTTTCCTACCCTATCCTACACTACCCTACCCTACACTACCCTACACTACACTATCCTACCCTACCCTACACAATCCTACACTACCCTACACTAGAAGATAAATAATATATATATATATAAACGTAAACACCATCTTTGAACTTCAACGAACATTAAAAAAAAAGAATTGTCCAAATTGGTCCAGGCGTTGTTAAGTTATGCGCTTACCAACACATTTTGCGATTCATTTTTATATTATAGATAGATAACTGCAATTAAAAAAGAAAATGGAATGTTTATTTACGAACCATCAAACGCTCACAGGCCACAATCATTTACCTCGATGTCCACTATAAAAACCACTACAGATTCCTATGAAAACGCTACCCGTCCATTATAAAACAATTCCGCCCTACAACTATGTCATTAGGTCACAATCAAAATTTATAAGCAAACACACTGTACCGTACCTATCTGTTGATTTTATCTGCCGGTCGACCAATGAGCAAACAGAATTTGAATAAAGAACTGGACTAATGGAACGGGCGATGTTTGCCGATGTTTGCCGAGTCGCGCGATAACGAATAGATGCGAGTGCGAGTTGCAAGCAAACACTGGCGCAAGTTAGCTAGCTAGCGAGTAAACTGTGACCTAGCGAATAAATACAATGAGTGACGGGTCGGTGATAAATAGAAAAGATCTGGCATTTATTTTGTTTGCTAACTAATTCATTATTCATAATCTTCACAGTCCAGCACGGACTAATCCGGTCGAGCAGTGGCCAAACTTTTCCATTATTATTGATTTGTTTTCCTCTTGCGGCAACTTGAGGTGCGTAGCCCAGAGAACATTAAAAATATTAGCCATTTAGCACAATTGAAAGAAGCATTTATTTGCAGCTTGGGCGTTAGCTACCATGCGAGACGTGAATGAGCTGAGAGTAGGTATCTTAAAGGAAGCAGACATGCTTAGAGCATCCATAGACGGCCTGGTCTGCTTGTAATAGTCAGAGCTGAGAGCTTCAAGCGGTCATGGTTGTGTCGTTTCCATGCAAAAGGAGATGTTCCAGAAATGTATGGAGCCTGGGCCATCACTATGTACACTATATATAAAAATCGCTATATATAATAGTAACCGTTTTTTATTGTAAATTTTCTTTAATTTCACTTCTTTTAAAAAAAACACACACTCAAATTATCTTTGTCAAGTAGAGCAACACAGCATAAAAATAAACATGGTGGATCAGATCAGCAGTATGCTAAAAAAATGACATTTGGTTGAATTAAACAACGAAATACGTTTAAGGTCTTTGCATGAATTCAATTGCAACAGAGAATTAATCAATCAATGTCAGTAGTATTAAACTGGGTTACAAAACTAAAACGATTACTAAAAACTCCAAAACATAACTAATATAAAAATACAAGGCAAAAAAAGACTCAAAGTTGTCACTTCTTAAAACTGTCAAAGTCGTCAAACGTCATGTCAAATACAACTGTCATGGCTGCCCTTAAAATAGGGTTATCATAATAACAAAAATTTCAAATGATCGTTTTTGTACGCCTGTACCCTTCTGCAAATTAATTGGTTAATATTTTTATGGAATTCCTATCTTTTCCTATTTATGTATGTGGTGTACATAGTGATGGCCCAAAATCAAACATCTTCATTACGTCCACGGACCGCTTTTTCAGACGCAGCCAAAGACTTAAGATTGGCCAATATTGACCGCTTGAAATTGTCGGTACCGAATCTCCAAGCAGTCTGGCTGGTTATGGATGCCGTTTTAGTTCATGAGATTATTGCAGCAGTCTACGCCAAAGTTAGTTTCTTATCAAACAGTTCCTTTGCTTGTATTTTTTTCTTGTAATTTTTTGACCCAGGCACATAGTTACATTATAAATTAATTGAGACAAAAACAATAAAAAAAACTCGACTGCTTTATTGAGCGAACTATGCTGTGCAGTCGGAGGATACATGATAGCGCTGGTAAATGAAACTAGCACCACAGACGAAATCAAATATAAAATTATTTTTATTTGAGTAAAATTTTTAAATCAAAAATGGAAGGTAGATCAACGACTGTTAGAATATTTAAATAAAATGATTGGTAGCTAAATCCGTTTAAAATATTTGTGTTATTAATTACTAATCAAATAATGTACACAATTACTGTATTTTACAAACCTAAATCTATAATAATTGAAAAACGAATGTCACCGGATGTTGTTGCTGTGTGACGTCTTGTCATTTGTTTAAACGTATAAATAGGCTGGTTCTAGTCGAAAGAACTCAGTATTGAATTGTATTGAACTGTGCACATATCATTATAAAATTAAGTTGTGAGACTTACTGTTGGTGTGAGTAATAAAAAGTGTATACAAGATGTCTGATCGTTATCATTTGAGAATCCTGAGTACGCCCGCTCTTACATACATATTCACGAGCTGGCTGACAAAACCTTAATTATGTATCCTCCGACTGCTCAGCATGATTTTCTTCTTGTTTACATCTTTTAGTTCTTCGCAGCCGACTTTTTCGATTTCATTAACTTTTTTGGGTATCTTTTTTTTAATTAAAAACAATATAATTATCACGGGAAATTTAACGCGATGATAATTATATTGTTTTCAATTATGAAACGCGAAAGTTTTAAAGTTTTTTTTTAAATTACTTTTAAACATATAAGTGGTACATATATTTTTGTAATAACCACTAAAACCCTTCATTTTGATACCCGACTCGAAGGGTCAGGCAGAAAGAAAAATTGGGAGCTACACAATATGGCGCCCAAAATCCGACAAGTTTGTTTTTTTAAACGTCAAAACCTATCTAACGATGTCTTAATTATATAAATCCCACTACTGGTTTGAAAGATATGAGGTAAAAAGAATATAACATACATACAAGATACGCGCGAAAAACATAACCCTTACCTTGCAGCCGGGTAAAAAGATGTGCGTGTTTCAAATGCTGTTGTTGAATACATTTTAATAATTCTTTCTTTTCTTTGTAATTAAAACCCAAAACTACAAGTACAGTCGTATACATTTCATTCAGCTTCAGTCGGCTGTCGGTATTTAGGTTTACGCACACCTGCACAAATATCCAATGAATAATTGAACAATTTGCGGCAACTGGCAACATTGCGTGTCACAACAGTCAGCCATCGCTGATAACCTCCGGAACTTGGGCGGTACGAGGCATGAGCAATCGTTCTTGGAATGTGTTTTGGAAGTACTTAGGTTCAGAACTTTTGTTGCAACATAAGCTCTCGAGCATTGAGTTAATTATTTGCCTTCAAACTTGTTGCCTCGCCTTTATGTCAGTGTTCTAAATCTGACTGCGAATATGTACAATCTGCACATCATATCTTATGGGAGTGTATTCTTTGGCAGAATGAACGCAATACTATGTTGAATAATGTACAGGCTGCATCAGGAGCTGTTTACTATACGGACCTTGTGGAAACTAGAACAAGTTTCCGTGCGTTCAAGCGTTTTTGCCATACCTATTATTGGAATCAAATATAACAGCTCACAATGTTCCCAGTTGTAAACGACCCTTTGTGCCTATTGGCCTTGTTTGTTCTGTCTCCTGCTTGATATGGAGGGAAGTGGCAATTTGTATTTTCTTACTCCTCCATTATTATTTTCTGATTAATTTCGTTGCGGGATCCAAGACAGTTAAATTCATTCTCCGGGACGTCGTCGAGCTTCATTGCCTCGGCGCTTTTCTGGTGGTCGCCTCTATTGATTCTGTTTTTCAGGAGTTGCAGTGGTCTGGGAATAGTGCGGTGGGATAGTCCCAAAAAAATAAATGCTTAGCTGTTCCTGAAGACGACAATACACGAACCACTTTTTCAGTCGCAGCCAAAAACTGAAGATTGGCCAATAGTGACCGCTTGAAATTGTCGACAGTGACTCTCCAAGCAGCCTGGCTGGTTTTGAATGTTGTTTTAGTTCATGAAATTATTGCAGCAATCTACGCCAAATTTCGTTTCTTATCAAACACTACTACTACTACTGTACTTGTGTTTTAATGCAGATGTGAGAGACTCCGGGAGGTGACGTCCAAGAAACATATGAACCAGACGTTCTACCGTTACTGATTACCATCATGGGAAAAAGGCTTGAATTTACGTCTGTATTTAAGAGGAAATAGGGGCAGAGAGCGCCGCCTGAATGTCCTTAGTAAAAAGTCATAATTCGAGGTTTGGCTCACGCCTATTTCCTACTCCAATATTGGACCAATTTAAAATATATTCCATAAACTAAAATTAAAGATATATACTATGCCCCTATGTTTTCTTTTTTGATGATACATTATCTTTAGAAGCACTAGAACCCTCAAAAGAATGCTCAAAATATGCGCTGTCAACAGAGGCTTGTTGTACAAATTTGACAAATACAAATGGAAAAAGGAAAATATAGGAGCATAATATATATTTTATTTTTCCAGTTTATGGAATATCTTTTAAATTGGTCCAATATTGGAGGAGGAAATAGACGAGAGCCAAAACTCGAATTATGACTTTTTATTAAGGAAATTCAGTCCATTCAATTCAATCAATTCTCAGCGCATATTTCCTCTTAATGAGCAGCGAATAAGCAAGTACCTATACACCAAAACTTACCGTTCACTGACTTTTATATTTCTGAAACAAAAAGTTTAATCAGAAAAATATTGAAAAATAAATATTTCGTTTGTTTGTCTGAAACGGCTTTTTTTGCACATTCCTAAAGCTTCTTTTCACTATCCCATAAACAAATAACAATTATTAGATAGTGTGTAAATAATCAGAATCAAAAAGAGGGTGTGTACCCCGGTTTACCCTAAGGAATAGTAGGTAATGTTTACGCCGCATCTCATTAAGACGCCGCCTACGCCCACTCTCCCCTAAGCCTGCGCGAATTTGTTCGACCATAAAAAATAAATAAACTCAAAGCCCCTGACTATGCCTTTGATTGTTACGATTTTCGCATTGCAATGCATGGCAAATATATATGGTAAGGGATTTTGAATCGTACTTATCTAGAGATAGAGAAGTGTTTTGATTGGGGTTGGAATGGTGGGGTTTTCGTAGCGAAATCAAAATACAATAAGTACACTAACAAAATGTAGATATAGAAACTAAATTTTATAGTAGAGAAAGAATAAAGTCTAATAATCAGTTGTTGAGATAATTGGACGGAACAGATGTTTTGACTAGTCAAAAATTGTTTAGGAATGGCAAATAGAAAAAGACCAATACGAAAAAAAATGCAAAAAATTAATAATACCAACTTCTTAAACAAAAAATCAGCTTCTAATTACTACAAGGCGAAAAATAACTTTATTTTCCGAAGCCGGTGTCTTTGGTACCTATTGTTTTCAGTTCTTCGACACCGATTTCGGAAAAGAAAGTTATTTTTCGCCTTGTAGTGTTTTGTTTTGGAAGTTAGTTTTATTTTTTTGTTAGAATGTTTTTTTTTTTGTAGGTAGCTCCTCCAATTACCATGAAAATCATTTATAGCCAAAGTACATCTAATGACGATTTCAATAAGCCCAGACACGACTAGAATACATTTTTGTCGGAGTACCAGTGTATCTTCTAGCATTATCGTTCGATCAGTTCAATGGTACCATTTATTTATAAGTATTTGCTTCATCATAGTTGGTTAACTATTCGAGATATCTTATACCCGTGACATACTTAGCATTAAGGACTTCCAGTGTGGTCTTCTTCATCAGTTCTACTTCACCAAATGATACTGAGTGGAAATGATTGCATTGTTGATATAGATTGTTGACGAAAATACCATAATTGCTTTATGTATGCCTATAATATTTGAGGAGGTTTTATTCTGAGTTGAGCTTCATGGTTATTGACAAATGCGTGCACTGACTGGACAGGTCCACTCAATCTGGCTGGTTATATCCTCAAAAGACCATTTCAGACATCAATCTACATGATCTAAGCAAAATTTGTCTGGACTTTAAAAGAGACTGTGACTTCTGAGTTTGTTTCGGCCTTTCTTCTCAGAGTATTCAGATAGGAAGCGTAATCGAGTTAAAAAAAATATGATCGACATGTAAAAGTTTTTGTACAAACCAACTTACAGAAATAAAATCATTTATCTCTGTATGAGAAAAGGTAAAGGCCCTGCAGTGAGCACTCATTAACCCACCATTTTATTTTACTAATTATTTATTTACTTTGATAATTTATTAATTAAAAGTAAATATCATTACGTAAATTATTATCATGTCAGCGGAAATACGGCTGTCCATGCACTGCCCTAAGCATCCCCACAGCGACAAATATAAATGTCCTAATTAACCAAACAACACGTTTCACATTGGCGAAACATCAATAAAATTTAAAACTAACAATCACGACCTTTATCACCATCGATAACTGGCCAATAAATCGGTATCACAAACCGGTACGAACCGTACACGGTACGAACCGTACACGGTACGAATATAAATCTTCGTGCCAATCCCGTGAAGCGAATCGTGAGCATCGACGAATGCACATATAATACCCCTTAATAAAGATTAACAGGCGGGGTGCGAATAGGAGGGGTATCGATTTAGCATTCTGCGGGACAACTTCCACATCAGAAACAGTGGAACTCCCTGATAGAGTCCTCAAATGATTATGGTGCTTCTATGCATGCATTGTTTTGTTCTTGGGGGGAAACCATCAAAAGACGCCGGGACTATTTCAGGAAAAGACCAGAGTGTGAGATTTTTACCTCACTGAAACCACCCCGGTTATCATCATCAGCCCAAGAAAATGGTCCTCTAACCTCCTAAAATACCACTCGGAACCCTCTCTGTGCAACGCCTGTTAGGGCACATCTCTGTAGAGACTGAAGAAGAAGAAACGTCTTCCCTGAGCCTTGCTGTGCACAGCACCACGTGATCACTGTGCCACCATCTTTCCTGGTTCACTTGGTTGGCGGACAGTGCCTAGAAAAACTATAATCACTCATGAACCCTTGGGTGGACCATCGTTTATCATATCATCCTTATCATCAAGTGACAGTGGTCAACTGAGAGCCAAAGAGATAAAGAGCGAGAAAAATTATAAAGAGCAATTAAAAAAAAAAAAAAAAAAAAAACCCGACTGCTTAAAAAGCCAACTAAAATGACGTAAACAAGAAGAAAATCATGCTGTGCAGTCGGAGGATACATATGCGCGAGCTAGCTGACCCAACAAAATTTGGGCTTCCACAATATGGCGCCCAAAATCCGCCATTTTTCTATTTTGCAATTTCAATGTAGCCAGTGACACTAGCAGGGTTAAGACAAATCGATTGACGTAAGAATCATCAAAATCGGCCAACGCGTTTAGTCTGTAGAACGCCATATAGGAACAAACATACATACATACTTACATACATACATACATACATAGACTGATAAACACATTACCCTCCTTCGGCAGTCGGGTAAAAAGCCAGAAGCTACAAAACACAGTGAATTAGTACATTGTTTCGAACTCGAAGCAGTATTTACAATAGTCTAGTCAATAATATGGTAAGATACCTAATGGTCGCCAGTAAGATCTAGGCCCTAGACCAGTAATACCCAAAGTAGTCTATGTAACAGACCTGCGGGGCGAGCACGGCCTTCTGTGATAGGATTGAGTCACATATTTTTATCACAGTTTTGGGTACAAAACCGGCGATAAAATGCGTGACTCAAGCCTGCGGCTGCAAGGGGTCTAAGACAAAGAAATATAAAATTGGAGTGCATGAGAGGTAAATGGGGGTCTACGAAACCCCTCCCTAGACCTAAC
Source organism: Orthosia gothica (assembly GCA_949775005.1). Classification (NCBI taxonomy): domain Eukaryota; kingdom Metazoa; phylum Arthropoda; class Insecta; order Lepidoptera; family Noctuidae; genus Orthosia; species Orthosia gothica. The sequence continues at coordinate 3,432,601 of OX459065.1, read as the reverse complement.
TGACGGCTTAAATTATTAATAAAAATATGTTTTTCTTATTTTTTTATCATAGGTAGTATGAGATATTCTTTTCTGTACCGATGTAAGAGATCTCTGAGTTCGCGCCGCAACGCTAGATCGCGTGTGGGTCGCCCCAGTTAGTCCACCTTAATATTTTATCCCAAAATACCCATGTTAGATGATCACCCTACCAAATAGCCTTAAACTGCCACCAATGCAGAACAAAAACGCCATAAAAGCCAAGCACGTGCCTCCAACATTGCCCTTTTCACCCCCGACAGTGTAAAACTAAAAATTTACAACATTAATTTTGATGGCGGACAAAAGTACGTATGTCGCGTTCTTTTGACAAGCTGTTTGATCCTAATGTGCTGATTTAAAGTTACAAATAGTTGGGGTGCTAATCACTGGGTCATTATAATTTTATTGCTGTGTAGAAGTGTGAATCAGCTTTGATACATGTGTTGGTTAATTGTTTAATTGTAATACGTGGATATTTCTTTTCTATTACTTAACATCACGCCAGTATTCCTCTAAAGGATAGGCAGTGTATAGGTTTAAAGAATCTTTATTTCTCATAAGAAAATTACAGTTCACTTCCTCCTCCTCCTCGCGTCGTGTTCCTCATTACTGAGGGTCGTGATTCCCCCGACAGGAGATCAACTTTTCTCTGACGAGGATTCTCCATCTGTGTCTGTCCTTTGCGACGTGGAGCGCATCGTGCAGCTTTGTGTTCAGCGTTGTACGTATTTGATCAGACCATCTGATTGGGCTACGGCCCCTCGGCCTCTTGCCGTCGACCTTGCCTGTGATCATCAGCTGTTCGAGGTTATGACTATCCTTACGGGCAATGTGACCAAATAACTCCAGGATTCTTTGCAGGCAGGTGGTGGAGAGCCTGGCCTTGACGTTCAGTTGTTGAAGGAAAGATTCGTTTGTGTGCAACACAGTCCATGGAATTTGAAGCATCCTTCGCCAGCACCACATCTCGAAAGCGTCAATGCGATCACGATCAGCCTTCCTTAGCGTCCACGTTTCCGAGCCGGAAACTCACAGACAGTTCACTTACATGAGTTTTAAATTATAAATAACGTCGTCTAATGACGAGGCATGCAAAGATAAAAAAAATACAATTATCATCACATACAAAGAAAAATTGTGAGTGTTTAGTCGCATGTAATAAGAACGTCCTATAGGTGACTGAAAAAATCGAGGGTAAAAGACCTAGAGGCCGAAGACCCACTCTGTGGTCGGATCAAATATCAGAGCATCTGGAGATACCTACGAGTATCAGCGCCGCACTCCACCAGGTTGCTGATCAATCCATTTTTTTTAAATAATTTATTGGGTCGCGCTTGACCACTATCTCACCTGATGGTAAGCGATGATGTGGTCGACGGTGTAGCACGCTTACCTAGAAGTAACCTGTTCACTCAAAATTAGACTTTGCCCGACACTGGGTCGAACCGATCAAAATTGTTGGGCTAAACTTGTGTACACCTTGTTACAATGAGTACTATTTACGCCGTACTTGTTATGTGCATTGGCCCAATAGTTGTTAAGATTGTTTGGTCATTTTGTAATGCATGTAATGTGTATAATGTTCCCGGTATAATGTTCAATCTAGAGGTCTTTAAGTCAAGAGTGAATAGGTTATTTCTAGGCAAGCGTGTTTCACCGTCGACCACCTCATCGCTTACCATCAGTTGAGATTGTGGTCAAGCGCGAGCCTATAAATAATATTATAAATGTGAAAGTTTGGATGGATTTGTGTGTGGACGTACGTTTGTTACTCAATCACGCCAGAACGGCCAAACGATTCTGGAAGAGATTTGGCACAGAGATAGGTTATATTCTGGATTTATTTTTTCTCGCCCCCCCTTTGGCTGTATGGGAGCCTTAAAAACATTAAAAAAAAACGACAATTTGTATGGCTTTGGGTCAAAGAATAACAAGAAGAAGAAAAAATAACAAGACTGTAGCTCCAACCGTTTGGCTGGAAAACCTGTGTGACATACGACGGACAGACAGACGGACACGTGAGTGACTGCAATACGGAGCCCCGTTTGAACACCTGGGGTACCAAACCAACCTGCCTAGCCTTTTCTCAACTATGTTGGGATCGGCTTCCAGTCTTACCGATTCAGCTGAGTACCAGTGTTTAACATGGAGCGACTGACTATCTGACCTCCACAACCCAGTAACTGGGTATCACCATACCCCTTGGCAAGACTGGTACCAGATCTCAAGCTTCTGACTACCCGTAACGACGGTCAAAGATCTACAAATGTTAGCCGGGACCAACGGCTTAACGTGGTTTCCGAAGCACGGAAGAATATCGGTGTGATGAAAATTTGGACCATTCGGGTACAGAACCCTAAAAACCAATTCTACAATAGAAAATACATATAAAGCTGCACCCAACCAGACTGGAAGCCGTCCCCAATATAGTCGGAAAAACTGCTAGGCAGATATTGAATGAGTAAAACAAATTTTTACCTAAATACCACATTTCCATTTAAGAAATTGGCAGACAAGCTGTCAGCGCAGCACCAAAATACCGTTACCTTCAGACACCTGCAAATTATTACAACACAATTAATTGAAAGGCTAATTGAAGTATTTTCAGTGGGCCACGTCAGTAAACAACGTGTATGTATGTACGTATGTATGTATGTGGGTTTGTGTGTGCGGCGGCTCCAGCCTTGATGCGGCTGCAATTACTGACGCTGGGCGGAAACCGCCCGCCCGCACGTCCTGCCAACGAATTATAATTATTGTTACCGTTTATATGTATTTTGTGAATAGTTGTATATGAGTCTGTATGTACTTATACTTAGTGTGGTGTATATTAATATTTCATGGTTTACACAAATAAAATCATCTTATACTACTACTACCACTACCACTAGTACTAGTCTACTACTACTTTACCTTTTTTGGATATTTTTTTTTTTTTTTTTTTTTTTTTTTATTTCAACAAAATTTACATGACTGGGTATTATACAAATCTTCTGCCAAACTGCAGGACAGTTTGTCGGCAGTGTTCTCGTGAATACAGCTCTTAATTTAAACAAAATAATTACATTTAACATATAGTTAAATTTAAGGGTAAAGGGTAAATAGTAACACAGTTTTATTATTATAAGGTTACCTATATCCAAGGGTAAGTACATCGTCGTGTATTTTTAGTGCACCGTATGCTCACACAGAAGGACGCATGCCAAGCCCAAATGCACAAATACTCGAGTTGCCCAGTTTGTATTTAATAAGAATTACCTAATTATATATATCGCTGCACATGGTGAGATAGGAGCCTTATTGGTCTCGCACGGGGTTTTTTTTTAATATGGTTTAATTGTATGCTTATTTCTCGTGTCTCCTGTGCGGGTCACAAATTAATATTTTTCTTTCTTTCTTTTCTTTTTATAAGTTGTATATTTGGCCAGGTTTGGGTCAGGTTTGGTTTATGAATAAGTGATTATTTATTCAAAATTTTATTTTAAGATTATGTGCACACTTAAAGATAAAGTTGAAAAGTCTCCAGACTACATTGTTATACACATTTATTTTTAACCCCCGCCGGAAAAAGAGGGGTGTTATAAGTTTCACGTGTGTTGCTGTGTATCTGTTTATCTGTGTGTCTGTGTATCTGTGTGTCTGTCTGTGGCATCATAGCGCCTAAACGGATGAACCGATTTCAATTTAGTTTTTTTTGTTTGAAAGGTAATTTTGTCGAGAGTGTTCTTAGCTATGTTTGAATAAAATCGGTTCAGCCGTTCAAAGTTATGGGCGTTTTACTGTATGAATCCGGGTGTTTTTAACCCCCCCTTAAAAAGAGGGCTGTTATAAGTTTAAGGTGTGTTGCTGTGTATCTGTGTATCTTTGTGTCTGTCTTTGGCATCATAGCGCCTAAACGGATGAAACGATTTTGATTTAGTTTTTTTTTGTTTGAAAGGTGAATTTGGCGAGAGTGTTGCTATGTTTGAATAAAATCGGTTCAGCCGTTCAAAGTTATGGGCGTTTTACTGTTTGAATCGGGGTGTTTTCGCAAGATAAATGTGTCGGGGGTTTTTTAAATTTTACTTGTTATACTGTTGCTCGCAGCTTCATCTGCGTCAACTCGTATTTTTTTTGTTTTTGTTTTCTTATTTTCCCACAGGAACTGTGAATTTTGCCGGGATAAAAAGTAGCCCTTGTTACTCCTTCTAACATCAGCTATCTACCAAAGAAAGTCTCATCAAAACGGGTCCAGCTGTTTCGGAGATTACCCGGAACAAACAGACCTATAGACATACAAAAAATCAAAACAATTGCGTATTTGTTATTAGTACTGTATATACTTTCATTCATTCAATAAAACATTGTTATTTTGATATTACATACAGACACTTAATTTTTATTTATTTGTTTAGAGTACCTATAGATGTATAGATTAACCTATAATGTATAGAAACTACATATTTATACGTTTTCAGCTCCATTTGCATCTGGTTAGACAAAAAGCTGGCCCCAAAATAGTTGGGTAATGGCTAGATAGATGATGAGAACCACATTAATTGTGTCTTTCTCCTCGTTTCTTCTTTTATTCTAGATCTTTTGGACGTTTTTCTGCAGTTCAGCAAAAGTACCTTTTTTTATCCCCTATAGCCTTCCGCTTGAACACTATGTCACCTGATGGTAAGCAATGATGTGGTCGACGGTGAAGCACGCTTGCCTAGAAAAAACCTATTCACTCTTGACTTAAAGACCCCAAAATTGTAGCTATCGGGAAACATAGACTCCGGCAAACAATACCACTCCTTAGCTGTACGCATAATGAAAGTGTCCCCAAAACGTTTTGTGCGTATGGGTGGGATGTTCACCATGTACCGATGACGGATCGCCGTACGTCTGGAAGTCCGATGATGGAACGGGCTGGGCGGAATCAAATCATGCAATTCCACCGCACACTCCCCGAAATGCAACCGATAAAAAACCGACAAGCTGGCAACTCGGCGACGATGTTCAAGGCTTTGGAGCTTTGACTTGACCAGTGCCACATTGCCGATGTGTCTCTTGGCCCGCTTTTCGATCGACTCGAGTGCATCAAGCTGGTATTTGGCAGATCCATCCCAGATATGAGAACAGTACTCCATGCATGATCGAACTTGCGCTTACCTTGCAATATGCCTCCCAAATTTTTATCACCACACACCTAAATAGCACATAAAACGTTAATATTCTCATTTCCATACTAATCTCACAGTTACATAGACAACCCGTCACTTCCACCTCTAATTATTAACATAGCACCCCTATTTAAAACGGGTTAATTTCACTAATAAAACAGAGAAGGAAATTAAACGCCATCCCGCTATCCCTCGCCAGTAGATGTCGCTGTTAGCTAAGAGTCCTCTTCATAATTACGACTCGCTCTTGGCAAATACTTGGACTCTAATTATATTTTTTTATTACCCTCTTTCTAAGGGAGGGCAAACAAATAAATTATTAACGGAATTGTATGTTGTTAGGTAGAATTCAGAATTTCGTCGTTGTTTTTATGAATCTTTAGGTGAAGTTTTTTTTACACGACTGCCGAAGGAGGGTAATGTGTGTCCTATGTGGCGTTCTAGAGATCAAACGAGTTGGCGAAATTAAAATTGGAAAAGAAAATGGGGGCTTTTGGGCGCCATTTTGTAGGTGATAAATTCTAAATATTTTTTTTGTAATTCTTCGTGTGGGGTATCAAAATAACGGGTTTCAAGAGGTGATTTCAAAAATATATAACACTTCTATGTTTAAAAGTACCTAATTCTAAAAAAAAATAACTATAACGTTATAAATAAAAAAAGTTAAAAAACTCGAAAAACCCGACTGCTTAATAGACGAACTAAAAAGAAGTAAACAAGAAGAAAATCATGCTGTGCAGAGGATACATCTGGTTTTGGTCAGCCAGCTTGCGAATATGTATGTTCAAAGTGTTTTTACTTTTTTTTGCGAAGGCCTCCGCGAACTTATGCCAGGAACTATTCTCCTGTGCCTCCTGGAACAGTAAACGTTCAGCACCTGTAGCCAAGTTGACAATCTACAATAGATAACGCTAGTAGAAAACGAATCAATGTATGAGAATGACACATCTGAACGTGTCTGAACGTTAAGTCACGTGGTCAGACCATACAAATAGAAGGCGTTCACAATTGTAGAAAGATCGATACGAAACGGTAAGCGATGATGTGGTCAACGCTTGCGTAGAAATTCACTCTAGGTTTAGATACCCCCAGGTTATAGCTAACAGAGAACTCAGACTCCGGCAGGGAATTCCATTCCTTAGCTAAACGCACATACCGCTGTATATCCGAAAGCGTTTGTAATAACATACGGCCACAACGGACTGACATGGTGGAGTTTTTGTACAGACACTTCAACACCTCAATGTGTCGGTAGTCGATCTGGCACCGTTGGAGAGACTGCAGTACAGCCCAAGTCTCGATCGAATCGAAGGCTTTCTCGTAGTCCACAAACGCTAATCAGAGAGGCAGGTTGTACTCTTCGGTCTTCTGTATAACCTGCCGCAGCGTATGTATGTGGTCTACGGTGCTAAAGCCTTTTCGGAAGCCGGCTTGTTCGGGAGGCTGTAAATCGTCAAACCTGCGCGCGAGACGATTCGTGATGACTCTTGAAAACAACTTGTAAACATGGCTATGAAGCGAGATAGGCCTATAGTTCTTCAGCCGTTGTCGCCCTTCTTGAAGAAGAGTACCACCACACCCCTGCACCATGCCTGTGGCGTTTTGCCCTCGAGTATGACGGAATCAAAAAGCTTCTGAAGGGCCTTGAGGACCGGTTTTCCACCCGCCTTCAGGAGTTCAGCCGTGATTCCGTCATCACCCGGCGCCTTGTTATTTTTAAGCTGTTTCAGAGCCATCCTAATCTCGTACAGGCTGACGTCCCGGATATCTTCGGTATAGTGTCGGGTCAATCTAGCTCTTGGGTCGTTTGCTAGACTCGCAACGGGTTTGCTGATTGATGTGTACAACTGTCCATAGAATGTCTCGATCTCCCTCAGAAGCTCCGGTTTGGCGGATACGATCCTGCCATTGTCGGTCTTCAGTTTCGTGAGCTGGCTCTGCCCAATAGCCAGATCCCTTGAAAAAACCTTGGAGCCTTTATTTCGTTCAATCGCGTCTTTAATACGCTCGGTATTAAAGCGGCGGAGGTCTCTTTTCAAGGATTTAGAGATCTGTCTATTGATCTGCAGGTATTTGCACACCTCATCTGAAGACTGCAGGATCATCTCACGCCTCTCCTTCTTAAGCTTAAGGGTATGATCAGATAGCTTTTTGTTTCTATCTGTACGACATGTCTTGAAAAACTTCGACCCGACCGTATGGACAGCTTCCACGAACCCGTCGCTGTATTCGTCCACGCCACAAAATTCCTGAGTAATTTTTTCCCGCTTTTAAGGCGGTACCCTGAGCAAAACGCCACGCAAGCCGTTTTTTGTGCTGTTTTTAGGAGCTATCTACTCGTTATTTAAAAAGAAATATCAATTAATAAAAATACATTAAATTTCTACATAATATTTATTCTAAAATGGTAGATTTAGTTTTATTTTAAATGTTGTATATATTTCACTAATCTCCTTCCAAAAAAACAAAAAAATGAGAAATAATTATCGATATTATGCATCTCCTCGTAAAGTATTCATTAATTATTTTTTGTACTAACACTTCTGGATAGACAATTTAATAACGAACATTTTTGTAGATTTATTTTTTTCAAAAGACCAAAATTCGATTTTATAAAGATTTTATTCTAAAATCTGGGCGTATTCACTACTGTAATTCATGCGCCACCAGTGCCGCTAGACCAATAGGAATGCTCATATCTCATGCCGATTTTTTGGTCAGGGTACCGTCTTAATGGCGAAAAATTTAACGGGCTACGGGAGCGAAGTCGCGCGAAAAAGCTAGTAGAAAATATGTCAAACAACCATTTATTCTTTAGATTAAAGTTATCCGACTATTTAAAAATCTGCGCTAATTTGGAAGTATCTGTTAAAAAAATGTGCACAATATTTAAATTGTCCAGAAACAACTTTGAAATAATTTCAAAATTATATCGAGTAAGTACTAGTACTACCAGTTTGGCAATTTAACTAAATTGTTCTCATTGTTTCACCACTGTCCAAAATGTCTAGATATGGTAGAATGTCTTAATTGTCAAGTCTATCGTTCTACTTTCAAAAACCTTAATTTGAATAAACTGCATAATGGCAACCCAGAAACAAGATTATATAATAAAATGGAATACAAAATGGTCGTTTTTAAAATTGCATCCATTGTCCTAGATACTATTTCCTATTGGTACAGTTGTCTGCAACGTCTGCAGTTAATATATTTGTTTATAAAATTGTCAATATGTACACGGAATAAATACAGTTGCAATTATTCATGGTTATGTATATAAAAAGGTAGCCCGTGGCTATGACGGAAAATGACACAAATATTTGTAAAAATTCGCTATTATTTATATTCTACGTAACTTACTTACTGCATATGTTAGCTTCAGTGCAAAAAGACAAATAGAGAAAAATTCAAAAAAAACTGCAGTTATTATTACGATAAACAAGTATATGTTGTTCAGCTATAATTTGAGGAACCTTTCATCTTCTGCCATTCGCAAGTATCTACCCACGCGATAGCTATTTAAAAGTCTTGGATTAGAATTTGTTTATTTAGAAAACTACTAAACAATATGAAAATACTTAGTACTAGCGGACGCCTTGCAGTTTCACCCGCGTAGTTCCCGTTCCCGTGGGAATACAGGGATAAAAAGTAGCCTATGTCACCCGGGGATAGTGTAGCTTCCCAACGGTGAAAGAATTTTTGAAATCGGTCCAGTAGTTTCGGAGCCTATTTGAGACAAACAAAGAAAAAACTCTTTCCTCTTTATAATATTGGTTGAGAAGAATCAGCACCTGCTTAATTATAAATAACAAGCATTTTCCCACGGCTTCGCGCTGTAACCTCATCATTACAGGCGATAGACGTCCACTGTTGAAAAAAAAAAGGCGTCTATTCGTCACATTGACCGGTCCCGTGCGTCCCGCATCCAGCGAATCGCCGCATTTTTCAGGATAAAACAGCCTATTGTACTTAACCAAAGCCTAGCTTCGTAATCAGAGCAGTGCTACCAGAGATTATGTTTTACAAATATCTAGACTATTGCACGTCTTTTAATACTAGTATACCTAGATATTATATCAACGGCGCTCTTGCAACATATGGTTTAACTCACCCGTTTTTCTCTACACATGCACTTATCCACACTCACACACACACACACTCATACAAACACACACAAAACACACTCAAACCATCCCCATACACGAATCCACAATCACGTCAATAATGTTATTGTTTTTTGTTCTGTTTTGTAAAATTATCATGCTATGGAAGAGCGGAGTCTCTTAATACAGGCTCTCTTAATTTTTGCCTAAAAAGAGGCTTCAATCATAACTTGTTGTTTTCATTTGGTTAAGAAATAAACAATAGTGTTTTTTTTTTTTAATATAGAACTATTGATTATAACGGATATATATTTACAAATACTGTCAAGAAGACAGTCCCTCCGATTGTCCGTTCTTCTCCATAATAATCTACCTTTGCGAATGGACAGATTGAATCACTTATCATTATATTTTCACCGTAAATCTTGCCATTGAAAAGCGACTTTAAATATCTAATTTTAATAAATGATTTAATACGGTACCCTGACCAAAAAATCGGCATGAGATATGAGCATTCCTATTGGTCTAGCGGCACTGGTGGCGCATGAATTACGTACAGTAGTGAATAAGCCCAGATTTTATAATAAAATCTGTATAAAATCTAATTTTGGTCTTTTGAAAAAAAATTGCTACAAAAATGTTCGTTATTAAATTGTCTATCCATTAGTGTTAGTACAAAAAATAATTAATGATCACTTTACGAGGAGATGCATGCTATCAATAATTATTTCTCATTTTTATGTTTTTTTTGGAAGGAGATTAGTGAAATATATACAACATAAAAAAAAACGAAATCTACCATTTTAGAATCATTATTATGTAGAAATTTAATGTATTTTTATTAATTGATATTTCTTTTTAAATAACGAGTATATAGCTCCTAAAAACAGCACGAAAAACGGCTTGCGCGGCGTTTTGCTCGGGGTACCGCCTTAACTTTGACTTTGAAGACATTCAGCGCCTACACCGTAGCGCTTCCCGAACGTGTAGCAAACGACACAAAACGCTCCGAAACCACTCTCTTCCCTCTTCGCAATTCACTCATACATAACCAAACACACGTATAAGTAGGCTTATATCTCGGTGGTAAGATGCGGCTGCGTGCCGGCGATAGCACAGCCGTGCCGGCCCGTTCAGCGGCCGGATTAGACCCGGGTCTCCGGACCCCGGCGCAAGAACCCAACTTTATAAGAGCTTGGCATTCCCAAGATATCGGGACATCTCCCGTTTATAATGGCTGTAGGTAGGTACTTGTAAAGTAGGTATGAAGTGGTTAGAATTATTATGTTATTCAGTAGGAAGACCTGATTTTTTTTCGTAAAAAATGTTAAAAAAACCGGCCAAGTGCGAGTCGGATTCGCGCACGAAGGGTTCCGTACCAGTATCGCAAAAAACGGCAAGAAAATCACGTTTGTAGTATGGGAGCCCCCCTTAAATATTTATTTTATTCGTTTTTCAGTATTTGTTGTTATAGCGGCAACAGAAATACATTTCATCTGTAAAAATTTCAACTGTCTAGCTATCACGGTTCATGAGATACAGCCTGGTGACAGACAGACAGACAGACAGACGGACCGTGGAGTCTTAGTAATAGGGTCCCGTTTTTACCCTTTGGGTACGGAACCCTAAAAAAATCTTAGCATGTAGTTGAAAAAGTCACTGTTTCAGTATATTTGATACTCCATGTATTTTTTTCTGTTTTATATCTTAAGTTATCTGCAAAATCGTATCAAGAGATAATAAGTGTTTTTATTATATTGCGTATCTTTCATTACCAGTTAAAACAAGAAAAATTCAAAATTTTAAAAACCTCCGCCACATTTATCTTGCAAAAACACCCCGATTCAAACAGTAAAACGCACATAACTTTTGAACGGCTGAACCGATTTTATTCAAACATAGCTAAGAACACTCTCGACAAATTCACCTTTCAAACAAAAATACAACATCATAATCGGTTCATCCGTTTAGGCGCTATGATGCTACAGACAGACACACAGTTACACAGCAAAACAGGTGAAACTTATAACACCCCTCTTTTTCTAGCGGGGGTTAATTAAGTTAAATTATTTGCACGAACATGTATACCAGGGTTGCAACAATCACGTGGACGTCTTGTAGTCGTTTAAAAGAGTTTTCTAAATGTTCAATGTTAACAATATTTAATGTAAACAGCCTTATTTTTCATCTTCTCAGCCCAACCATCAGATAAAGTCTAGTCGCTCTCTTCATAAAATAAAAAAAGAAAGAAAGAAAGAAAAATATTTACACTCTCACATCTACACTCTTTCTCTCCAGCCTCTTCAAGCCTTTCAACCGCTTACTTTAAAGTCTTACGAAGCTTGGTCCATAATCCCTCTTTCTGTGAAAAACTACTACTACTATCACCTACTGTTGATGCTGAATATGAGATCTTAGGTTCGATTCCCAAGGCGAGCAAAGTGATATTGCCCGCCCCGGCCACCACATTTGGGATTTCTCAGTAGCAGCCCGGAGTCTAGATTGTGCCACTCATCATCATCATCAGCCTTTTCATGTCCCCACTGCTGGGACACAGGCCTCCTCTCTGAGAGAGGGAATGGGCCGTAATCCACCACGCGGGCCCACTGCGGGTTGGTGAATGTCACATGTCTTCGAATTTTTGGTTCTAGGACATGCTGGTTCTTTCACGATGTTTTCCTTCACCGTTTTGAGAGCAGTGGTGACGAAATAATTCACACAAAGTAGCACCTGCCTGGGTTCGAACTCACGACCAACAACTTGTAAGTCGCAGCCATTAACCACTGGGCCACCAGTGCTCTAGATTGTGCCCGGTTGATGGCAATGGTCTCACCCCTTTCTTCTTCGTCGGTACACTCTTGGCAGAGCGGTCGTGGTCATCATGTTGCAATGAGACTTCGGGCTGACATGATTCACCACGCGGTGCGTCACCATGCCTCTCTGTCGGCTGTAACTCGTGTGCACTCATGCAATGGGCCGTCTACTGCAGATTTGCCGCGTGCTTACATTCCTTCCACTCTGCTTTGGACAACAAGCCGCTCAATAGAGTCATTGCCTCGTCGGGACACATGACCAAAGAACTGGTGTATTCGAGCCTGGTCCAGCCGATAGACGCTACTTGATCGCTCTTGGAGAATGGATACGATAGTAAAAAATTCGGTCAAAGACATGCCAAGCATTTTCCTCCAGCAACACATTTCCAGAGCGTCTATTTTCTCCTCTTAGTTTCCCTAAATATCCAGCACCTGTAGCCAAGTTGACAATCTACAATTGATAACGCTAGTAGAAAACGAATCAATGTATGGGAATGACACATCTGAACGTTAAGTCACGTGGTCAGACCATACAAATAGAAGGCGTTGACGATTGTAGAAAGAGATTCGATACGAAACGTTTGTAACTTGGCTAGGGGGGTAAGTCTCGGTTGCGTAGAGGAATATGGGGAACATCAGTGTCTGTATGAGCCTGGTTTTCGTGGCTTTAGTGATGTTTCAATTCCTCCAAACTTTCCTCAGACAATCCATAGCAGATCTGGTTATAGCCTGCTGTCTGCTATTACATCGGATTTAAACTTAATAGGCAAAACTTACTACAGACATACCTCTGTCTAACCCTTCTGGAAAAACACGCGTGATGGTACGTACAAAATAAATAATCGCTTCTGATTGAAAGCCGATTTGTTTTTTGAACAGGTCATGGCGACAATGTCACACTATTGGGGTGGTGACGTCTGTCAGATGACGTTAAGTGCTTCAAAGTAACACGAATAACAAAGTGGAGTGTATCTGGAGCAGGCAGCCGGGATTGAGGACTCGAGGAGTTTTGTACAGGGTGATTGTGAGAAAAAATATTTCTGTGTTGGGTAGGAATTTATCTATAGATCTTGACAGTAGTGACACTCGAGCTCAGCATTCAATTCTGTCAGTTAATCTTACTATACTTTATTACACTAATATTATAAAGGCGAAAGTTTGTGAGTGTGTTTGTACGTTTGTTACTTCTTTATGCTCAAAGAGCTGGACGGATCTAGATAAAATTTGGCACAGAGACAGATTATAGTAAGGACTATCACATTATATATTGTCCCGGGAATATGTTCCCTCGGGAACAATGGTAATATTATAAATGCGAAAGTTTGGATAGATGTATGCTTGTTACTCAATCACTCCAGAACGGCTGAACGGATCTGGATGAAATTTGGCACAGAGATATGTTATAGTCTGGAATACTACTTAGGATACTTTTCAACCCGGTATAATGGTCCCTTTTTTACTTAAGTTAAATGAAGTCCGACTAGAAGTTTGCTATATCGCAACAAAATGTAGTGCTCTCTCTGCACCGTTATCCGTGCTACAGGTAAAATATGGCATAAAATGGGCATCTGTTGGCATCTTATTTAAAAACCGGCCAAGTGCGAGTCGGACTCGCGCACGAAGGGTTCCGTACTTGGTAAATTGCGGTTTACGATTTATGACGTATTAAAAAAAAATACTTACTAGATCTCGTTCAAACCAATTTTCGGTGGTAGTTTACATGGTAATGTACATCATATTTTTTTTTTTAGTTTTATCATTCTCTTATTTTAGAAGTTACAGGGGGGGACACACATTTTACAACTTTGGAAGTGTCTCTCGCGCAAACTATTCAATTTAGAAAAAAAATATATTAGAAACCTCAATATCATTTTTGAAGACCTATCCATAGATAACCGACACGTATTGATTTGAGGGAAAAAAAATATTTTTGTTTCAGTTTCAAGGATGGCGACCCCCAAAATGTATTGTCTTTTTTCTATTTTGGAGTGAAAATCTTAATGCGGTTTACAGAATACATCTACTTACCAAGTTTTAACAGCATAGTTCTTAAAGTTTCGGAAAAAAGTGGCTGTGACATACGGACGGACAGACAGACAGACATGACTAATCTATAAGGGTTCCGTTTTTTGCCATTTGGCTACGGAACCCTAAAAAAGGCAATAGCTATAAATATGCTACCAGAGCTGTATAAGAAACAAATGACGAAATAAGAATAATTTATTACACAGAAATTTTAGCACCTATGCGCAGGGGAGCGTACAAGACCCGAAGAACAACTCATATTAAATTGACTATTATTTTAAAACAAATCATTTTAATAAACCTCTGATAATATCAAACGATTCCACCGTATTATCATTCTCAAAACACTCTCTATCTCATATTAACATATTCCTTTTAATATCGCCTCGCGTTGCACGCACACGCGTTGGTGTTTGCGACACGCGTTGCACACGCGGTTCGCACGCGTTCCGTCGAGGGTTAGAACCAACACTAATTTCGACTAACCCCAGCAATGAGGGTGGATGTCACACTATTGTATTGTGGAAATCGCTTGCTCATTTTGCTACGGTTTTTTGGTCTGATGAGTTTATTAGTGTGCGGGATATTGGTCATTTGGAATTTGAGTTTTGAATGGTTTTTGTAATCTATAGTAAAGAATTTGTTTGGGTTTTCTACAGTGATTTTATTGAGACAGTGGACATGACTATGGACTGTTTTCAATTTAAAAATATTTTTAAATAAATAAGCCCGTTTCTTTATCGTACTACCAGACGTACGGGGATGCCCCATCGATACATGGTGGACATCCCACCCATACGCTTTAAACATTTTGAGAATACTTTTATTATGCGTACAGCTGCAAAAAAAAAAGGAGTGGAATTCCCTGCCGGATTCTGTTTCCCGATTGCTACAATCTAGGGGATTTAACTCAAGAGTGAATAGGTTATTTTTAGGCAAGCGTGCTTCACCGTCGACCACATCATCGCTTACCATCAAGTGAGATAGTGGTCAAGCGCTAAGCCTATTTTAGTGTGGATGGCAAAAACTGAAAAAATCTATGAGGAATAGCGGAAAACACTCAAAGGAGTCACAGGCCCGATTTTGATGAAAATTAAAACTGCATCATTGGATTTTTGAAAATCAATATTCCTAGCCAGGATCGAAAATGTAGATTTTGTAAAAAAAAGACATACTGTATTATAACACCATATAATAGTGTCGCTTATAAGGATCAATTTCTTGGAAGTAATGGCAAACTTAAGGAAAAGGGTCATTTTTAACAAAATAAATTATATATTATTAATATATTATTAATAACTGTCACACGCCATGAAGAAGATTACTTACCGACTTTCC
Organism: Orthosia gothica; assembly: GCA_949775005.1. NCBI lineage: Eukaryota > Metazoa > Arthropoda > Insecta > Lepidoptera > Noctuidae > Orthosia > Orthosia gothica. The sequence goes on along the minus strand of OX459065.1, from coordinate 3,417,151 downwards.
TAACTTCTTTTACCTATAGAGTGAAGTTTCCCTAAACTCATGACAGCTGAAAGATGAAACAGCGCAAAGCCAGAGTATTAGCACATATAATATAATACTAGCATAGTATTAGTATGATCAATACGACACGTCGCTGGCCATTAATATGTTGTCTAAACGCGTTTTGCTTAACAATTATGTAGATGATATATCAGGCAGCTATGTTTGTCTGTCCAAATAAAACTACCTCGATTCTTCAATATTAATAAAACAGGTAAAAGTTTGTAAGGTTGTTTGTATGAAGTAATCTCTGGCACTACTGAACCGATTTTGAAAATTCTTTCACCAGTAGAAAGCTGCATCATTTTATCCCGAAAAAATAATGGGGACTGCGGGGTGTGTCACGGAAGTGAAGACGGGCGAAAAAAGCTAATAACTAATATAATGAAGAAGTATAAAGTGTTTGAGTTTTGTAAAGATTTTCCGTTTTTTTTTTTTAGTTAAAAAGAGGAGTGTTATAAGTTTGACGTGGGTTGCTATATGTGGCATCATAGCTCCTAAACGGATGAACGAGATTCAGATTTAGTTTTTAGGGTTCCGTACCCAAAGCGTAAAAACGGGACCCTATTACTGAGACTCCGCGGTCCGTCTGTCTGTCTGTCTGTCTGTCACCGGGCTGTATCTCATGAACCATGACAGCTAGAGAGTTGAAATTTTCACAGAAGATGTATTTCTGTTGCCGCTATAACAACAAATACTAAAAACAGAATTTTTAAATGGGGCTCCCGTACAACAAACGTGATTTTTTTGCCGTTTTTTTTTCGATAATGGTACGGAACCCTTCGTGCGCGAGTCCGACTCGCACTTGGCCAGTTTTTTGTTGTTTAAAAGGTGACTTTATTTTAAGCGTTCTTAGATAATATATGATTGATGAAAATCGGTTCAGGCATTCAAAAGTTATGGGCGTTTTACTGTTTCGATCGGGGTATTTTCGCAAGATAATTATTGTGTCATAAATACGTGTTCCTTAGATTGTCAATGGAAATGTACCTAGTTTAAAAAGCATGTAATAACAAGTAAAATTTCACAATTTAAAAAACAACCGACGCATTTATCTTGCGAAAACACCCCGATTCAAACAGTAAAATGCTCATAACTTTTGAACGGCTGCACCTATTTGATTCAAACATAGCTAAGAACACTCTCGACAAAATTACCTTTCAAACAAAAAAAACTAAATCGAAATCGGTTTATCCGTTTAGGCGCTATGATGCCACAGACAGACACACAGATACACAGATACACAGCAACACACGTGAAACTTATAACACCCCTCTTTTTCCGGCGGGGGTTGAAAAGAGGAGTGTTATAAGTTTGACATGGGTTGCTGTGTACTTGTGTGCCTATCTGTGGCATCATAGCTCCTAAACGGATGAACGAGATTCAGATTTAGTGTTTTTTGTTGTTTAAAAGGTGACTTTATTTTAAGCGTTCTTAGATAATATATGATTGATGAAAATCGGTTCAGGCATTCAAAAGTTATGGGCTTTTTACTGTTTCGATCGGGGTATTTTCGCAAGATAATTATAGTATCGTAAATACGTGTTCCTTAGATTGTCAATGGAAATGTACCTAGTTTAAAAAGCATGTAATAAAAATGTGTCGACTGGTTTTTAGATTTTACTTATATGATAAATACACAATCACTTTTTCATAGGCTACTCTTCAACACCGAAAATGCATTTATTTTCTGGATTCGCCACAGGATTTTTTTTTACTGATCCAGTTCTTAAGTTTATAAATGTTTTCCCATCTTCTAAATCTAGATAATCCAACAGTAAACACCACTCCAAAAAAAAAAACATCCCTCCATCCCCTAATGTTGGATTCGCAGAAAACTATCGGGCGTTCATCCCCTGATTGATACGGGCAGCAACAATGGGCTGTTTGCATTCAATTACACACCCCGGCTCGCCTCCAATACATGGACACACGGATGTACAGACTTGATGTTATGACGTCAGTGATTCGTCCGTGGTCAGGATTTGGAAAATTTTGGTCCACAAATAGAGTGTATCGTAACTGAGAATTTAGTCTTCTGTAGTATTATTTTATGACAGAATCATAAGATATATAAACCTAGTGATGATGATGACATTCCATATTTTTTAGGGTTCCGTACCCAAAGGGTAAAACCGGGACCCTATAACTAAGACTCCACGATCCATCTGTCTGTCTGTCTGTCCGTCTGTCACCAGGCTGTAACTCATGAACCGTGATAGCTAGACAGTTGAAATTTTCACAGATGATGTATTTCTGTTTCCGCTATATCAAAAAATACTAAAAACAGAATAAAATAAATAATTAAGTGAGGCTCCCGTACAAAAAACTTGTTTTTTTGCCGTTTTTTGCGATAATGGTACGGAACCCTTCGTGCGCGAGTCCGACTCGCACTTGGCCAGTTTTTACTCCTAATAACCCCAACTATCACCTTGTTTCGTTTGATCCGCGAGTTTTTGTGCACCCTGTATATTTCCGAAGAATAATCGCCGGAAGTTCTTAGTAATAGGGTCCCGTTTTCACCCTTTGGGTACGGAACCCTAAAAATGAAAATAAATGTTTCGTTTGATCCACGATTTTTGGCCCATCCTGTGTATACAAACGTATAATTTTAAATCTTTACTATAATGATTCAAGATTTTGCCCCACTTTCCTTACAGACAGACCGAGAGTGGATAACGTTAAGAATGATGTTCCAAGTTGATTGTCACATCCGTAACATCCCTACATCCATGACAAGCCACACGCGACATCCCGTGCCATCCCGCCAATCACTCAGTTCACTGATTGTCGGATATCTACTTACGAGTACTTTGCATATCTACACACTACCCACCTGCCTACGTCATAGGTTGTGGCAGAACCTACCTACATTTTGTAAAAACGCATTTTAAGCGAATCTGTCAAGATCAAACTGGTAATTTTCAATACTCGAACATGTAAATCAGACACAGATAGATTGATGGAATACTCTTTAATCAACAGTGGGTCCTATCAGAATATCAGCGCAGCGTTATTTTCTTTTTTGGATATCGCTGCACATGCTGAGATAGGAGCCTTTTTGGCAAGGGTTTAATTTTTTTATTATTGTTTTATTGTATGCATATTTCTCGTGTCTCCTGTGCGGGTCACAAATAAATATTTTTCTTTCTTTCTTTTTTGTAATTCATAACAAATTAGGTACGGTATTAGATGGTATTATCGCAAAAAAATATCATTTACAATTAACAAGCGAATTAAAAAGATGTAAACAAGAAGAAAATCATGCTGTGCAGTCGGAGGATACATATGGTTTTGGTCAGCCAGCTCGTAAATAAGCAGTCGGGTTTTTTGATTACAATAACTTTTTTTTTTATTTACAACTTTTTTGTTGTATTTTTTTTACGAATTACTCTTAAAAATATAAGAGGTATACATTTTTGTAATCTCCTCTAAAAACCCTTCATTTTGATACCCCACTTGATGGGTATGGAAGAAAAGAAAATTGAGACCCCACAATATGGCGCCCAAAATCCGTCGTGTTTTTTTTTTTAAACGCCACCTATCTAAGAACACTTGGGCGATCAAGACGTATCTAACGATGTCAAATGATGTTAATTATGTAAATCCGTGTAGTGGTTTGCAAGATATGAGGTTATAAAGAATATTACAAACATACATACATACAAATACAAGATACGCGCGAAAAACATAACCCTTTCCTTGCAGTCGGGTAAAATCTTTTCAGCTCAGAGCAACTGGTAGGTACGTAGGTAGATGTTTATTTCTATTCACATCCTTCAAAGCAATATTTTCACACTTCTACCAATTTAGGCAGTTTCACCACAAAGATTGTGAAATTAACCTACTGATCATCTGGCTAGACTTTTCCAAAATATCATGGAGTTTGCTTTTCTGAATGCATTTGATACAGGCCCATCATAACTGTTTACACACTCAATATCAATCCACATCTTTTACTAACATCCTGTCCTTTTTACCCTCTTCGAAGCTACTCGACCTTTACCAAAGCCGAGTTTTCAGCCAGTCAGTCCAATTCCGCATAAAAACCTGAAAATATTCTAAACCGGCAGGCAATCGACAGGCTACGCAGAAACACATAGGTACTCGTAAAGCTGCATATTAAATGGCGTTTCCACAAACGACCACTGGCGCGTGTTTCCCAACGTTTTTTCGATCTGGGACCCCATTCAAAATTTTTGTTGTTTTCAGAGACCTAAAACCTAAATCTAAACTTACTTTGAGCAAAATACATTTAACTAAAAACACTTTTTTGTAAAAAAATACTACCGACTTCCAAATAAAAAACTACAAATTGAAAAACAACTTTATTTTTGGAAGTCGGTGTCTTTCTTTTTTCCAATTTTTTTGCGATATGGACACCGACTTCCAAAAATAAAGTTATTTTTCAATTTGTAGTTTTTTATTTAGAGGTCGGTAGTATTTTTTTGCAAAAAAGATTTTTTATTTTTCCCTTTTTAGTTGTACCTACCTAAAATAGGCAAGTTGTTTAGTAAGGTACCTATAACGCCAGAATAGATTACCCGAATAACATGAAACTTGAACATAACCGGTGAAATGAGAGATCTGCGTGCGAAGGTCTTCATCAGATCTTCACCAAATTAAAATGGGACCAATTTCGAAATATACTCTTTCAAAACAAAAAACGAATGTTCAAAATCGGTCCACAATTGACGGATATATCGGTGAACATACATAAAAAAATAAATAAACATACATGAAGTCGAACATAGAACCTCCTCCATTTTGGTAAGTCGGTTAAAAAATTCAGCATCAAAAGTAAAAATCAAATGTGGTACAAAACACAATGTTTCTAAATATATATTTTTTTTATTGTTGCTTGCGGCTGACCACTATCTCGCCTGATGGTAAGCGATATTGTGGTCTATGGTGAAGTACGCTTGCCTATAAGTAACCTATTCACTCTTTGCATTAAAGAACCGCAGGTTGTAGTTATCAAGAAACATAGAATCCGTTAGGGAATTCGGTTTAAATGTTTAATGTCCTTTCGGTCCGCGGACCACAAGTTGAGAACCAGTGGTATAGTAGACAATGTTTTAACTAGTTCGTCATAGAATCATAGTTCTATTTGATTTATTTTCCGAGCGCGCGCCCGCGCCCGGGGCTCGCGCCCAACTATTTTAATATTACATTACAACTAGGCACTCGCTCTAATAGCTTTCAATTCAAGGTTTTTATTGTAGTTAGCTCCCGCCACTCACAATTTGACTTTTGAGTTTTTGAACAGTTCAATTTTGCTAAACGCTTTTGTTCGTGCCGCCTCTGAAATATTGAATTGAGTACGTTATGTGCCTGTGTTTGTTGTATCCAGAAATGAATATTGGATTCGTTTTTTGATATTTTTTATTACATATATTGTTTCGTTCAAAAACAGACAAATGGACAAAAAAAGTTACAGAATGGTACCCGAGAAATGGATAGAGACAAAGAGGAAGACAGATAAAGAGATGGGAGGACGATTCACCAAAGGAGTGGCGAAAAACAGCAAAGGACCGAAACAAGTGGAAGGAATCAGAGGAGGCCTATGTCAAAAGACAACCAGACCTGGTACCTGATAGTTAGTTAAGATAAGATTATTTTTTTTAGATTAGAAGAGATTTTTGTTTATTTGTTGTTTTTTTTTATTTTTTTTAGAAATTGACTCACACACTGTTCCGTTGTTGTTGAATTAGGTATTTTACCTATGTTTGTAATATTTGTAAGTATGTGAGAACCATGTTCCTACTTATCAAATTAATTAATTTTCCTGTTAATGCTTTTTAATACTTTATACCTGTACGTAGTATATTTCAGTTTAAATTGTTTAATTTCAAGAGAACGATAATACATTTTGGTTCAACTTACGTGTCCCGCACTATAGAGCTATTCTGGGTGCATCGTCCTCACATATATTAATGTATGTACGTATGTAAATATTGTAAAACACCAATTTTTTTTTTAAAAGAGTAATTATGGAGTTTCTTGTGCGTTCTTCTCCATAACAATCTACTTTCCGAATGCACGGTAGAATCTTTTTTTTTTTTTATTACTTGAAAAATTAATTTATGTGACGTTCAAAAGTGCCGTTTATTGGCCTAATTGAATAAATATATTTGACTTTGACTTTGAAGATTTCATTTAATAATGCATAGTTATCCAAAGCTAGATGTAAGATTTAATTTATATAAAAAAGTATTGTAAACAGGTTACAGGGAATAAAAGCAATTTTTTTTAACTATTTTATATTGTTTCGTTGTCCATTTAGTTTAATGCAGTTAAAACTACTATTGGGCAGGCTTATCCTAAATTGTTTTATTTTCCGGTTTGTGCAAAACTAAACACCATACCTTTCAAATGTGCATAGAAACCATTTTCCGACCCTCATAAGCAACATAGTAACGATAAGAACCAACTCATAAAATCCAACATAAAAGTGCTGTAAGCAAAACTGAATGTGCCGACTACAAGGGTAGCGGGTTCGAGTCCGCGCGGGTAACCCCATCGTATCGCGAGCGCGCCTTATTTCAAACACAAATATTTACCGCCAATGAAACTTTTCCACCGTCTACGGGCGTTTATTGATATTTTATTATTTTGTCTTGCTACTCCGTTTCGGCAACTCCCAACTTCCCTTGTTACGAACTCCGGCTTTAAAGCGATTATATTTTAAATTATTTTAATTAAAACACTGTGCAAACGTCTAAGTACGGGCATTGCTTTTGGGAATTATTAAATGAAATGTTTTATTACTGGGAATTAGACTCACGTACCTTAGTAGGTATACCTGCTGGTCCTTTGATACTCTGTCAATAGAGAAGGTACAGAGACGTTTTTAATAAACCTTGTCAATTTTTCGGAATAATTTAATTACTTCATATGGTATTTACGATAAAGAACCTTCCTCGGAGCAATCATTTAAAGAGACTTATTTCTTCTCTTCTCGTTTAGAGTAGCTTTAATTCATCTCTTCACCTTCTGCCAAGCGTAGTATCCCCTGAATTGTGTAAGGGTCCAATAACAGTTCCTTCCCTAAATGTGATGTTATTGGAATTTTCCGTAGATCACCCAATACGATGATAAGTAAGTATACCTAACTCTCAGGCTACTTAGAGTCCCCGCGGTGGGTTCCGCATTGTCGAGGTGGGGGGGCTCAGTAGCCGTGGCTTAGTCACGAGCGGTGAAGCGAAGAGGAACCCGAGGAGGGGCCGCTCGTCAGGGCTTTTGCCGATTAAGCTGACGACGTAGCGACCAACAAGTAGGTCGTCGGGCACCCATTTGCAGGTTTGGTAGGCTGGGCTGGTCCGGGCGTGTAATGTGTTTTGGTGCGCCGGTGATGGGGGGTACACCCCAGAGGAAGGTGACGGACAGCCGCGGCGGGTACACGGTGAGTGCTAACTCATGCCCATGTTCCCGCCATAAGCGGCACAGGAGGACACCGTGGAGTTTTAGTGGGTTGGAGTCCCACTTATCTGCGTTATCATCCCGTGTGGTAGACATGGCGTGCATGAGCATATCGCCAAGCTAAAAAAAATGCTATTGGGAGTGAAGATCTTAGCTGTTTAGCTGAATTAGGTATTTTACCTTTGTTTACAATATTTGTAAGTATGTGAGAACCATGTTCCTACTTATCAAATTAATTAACTTACCGGTTAATGCTTTTTAATACTTATACCTGTACGTAGTATAGTGTGTAGAGCTATTCTGGGTGCACATATATTAATGTATGTACTTATGTAAATATTGTAAAACGCCTATTTTTTTTAAAAAAGAGTAAGTATGGAGTTTCTTGTGCGTTCTTCTCCATAACAATCTACTTGCCGAATGCACGGTAGATTCATTTTTTATTACTTGTAAATTTTAATTTTAATTTATTTGACGTTGAAATTCTGGGTGCATCGTCCTCACATATATTAATGTATGTACGTATGTAAATATTGTAAAACACCAATTTTTTTTTTAAAAGAGTAATTATGGAGTTTCTTGTGCGTTCTTCTCCATAACAATCTACTTTCCGAATGCACGGTAGAATCTTTTTTTTTTTTTATTACTTGAAAAATTAATTTATGTGACGTTCAAAAGTGCCGTTTATTGGCCTAATTGAATAAATATATTTGACTTTGACTTTGAAGATTTCATTTAATAATGCATAGTTATCCAAAGCTAGATGTAAGATTTAATTTATATAAAAAAGTATTGTAAACAGGTTACAGGGAATAAAAGCAATTTTTTTTAACTATTTTATATTGTTTCGTTGTCCATTTAGTTTAATGCAGTTAAAACTACTATTGGGCAGGCTTATCCTAAATTGTTTTATTTTCCGGTTTGTGCAAAACTAAACACCATACCTTTCAAATGTGCATAGAAACCATTTTCCGACCCTCATAAGCAACATAGTAACGATAAGAACCAACTCATAAAATCCAACATAAAAGTGCTGTAAGCAAAACTGAATGTGCCGACTACAAGGGTAGCGGGTTCGAGTCCGCGCGGGTAACCCCATCGTATCGCGAGCGCGCCTTATTTCAAACACAAATATTTACCGCCAATGAAACTTTTCCACCGTCTACGGGCGTTTATTGATATTTTATTATTTTGTCTTGCTACTCCGTTTCGGCAACTCCCAACTTCCCTTGTTACGAACTCCGGCTTTAAAGCGATTATATTTTAAATTATTTTAATTAAAACACTGTGCAAACGTCTAAGTACGGGCATTGCTTTTGGGAATTATTAAATGAAATGTTTTATTACTGGGAATTAGACTCACGTACCTTAGTAGGTATACCTGCTGGTCCTTTGATACTCTGTCAATAGAGAAGGTACAGAGACGTTTTTAATAAACCTTGTCAATTTTTCGGAATAATTTAATTACTTCATATGGTATTTACGATAAAGAACCTTCCTCGGAGCAATCATTTAAAGAGACTTATTTCTTCTCTTCTCGTTTAGAGTAGCTTTAATTCATCTCTTCACCTTCTGCCAAGCGTAGTATCCCCTGAATTGTGTAAGGGTCCAATAACAGTTCCTTCCCTAAATGTGATGTTATTGGAATTTTCCGTAGATCACCCAATACGATGATAAGTAAGTATACCTAACTCTCAGGCTACTTAGAGTCCCCGCGGTGGGTTCCGCATTGTCGAGGTGGGGGGGCTCAGTAGCCGTGGCTTAGTCACGAGCGGTGAAGCGAAGAGGAACCCGAGGAGGGGCCGCTCGTCAGGGCTTTTGCCGATTAAGCTGACGACGTAGCGACCAACAAGTAGGTCGTCGGGCACCCATTTGCAGGTTTGGTAGGCTGGGCTGGTCCGGGCGTGTAATGTGTTTTGGTGCGCCGGTGATGGGGGGTACACCCCAGAGGAAGGTGACGGACAGCCGCGGCGGGTACACGGTGAGTGCTAACTCATGCCCATGTTCCCGCCATAAGCGGCACAGGAGGACACCGTGGAGTTTTAGTGGGTTGGAGTCCCACTTATCTGCGTTATCATCCCGTGTGGTAGACATGGCGTGCATGAGCATATCGCCAAGCTAAAAAAAATGCTATTGGGAGTGAAGATCTTAGCTGTTTAGCTGAATTAGGTATTTTACCTTTGTTTACAATATTTGTAAGTATGTGAGAACCATGTTCCTACTTATCAAATTAATTAACTTACCGGTTAATGCTTTTTAATACTTATACCTGTACGTAGTATAGTGTGTAGAGCTATTCTGGGTGCACATATATTAATGTATGTACTTATGTAAATATTGTAAAACGCCTATTTTTTTTAAAAAAGAGTAAGTATGGAGTTTCTTGTGCGTTCTTCTCCATAACAATCTACTTGCCGAATGCACGGTAGATTCATTTTTTATTACTTGTAAATTTTAATTTTAATTTATTTGACGTTGAAAAGTGCCGTTTATTGGCCCAGTTGAATAAATACATTTGACTTTGGCAGCAGTTAGATGAGACTTGCCGAAGATCGGTATGGTGTGGGATTGTAGAGGTCTATGCCCAGCTGTGTCTTGCTGTGACTGATCATGATGAAAATATACTGATCATTATTTTCATCATTTCGGTATTGATAAATAGCCAACCAGTAATGGCCTGGCAAAGTAGATTAGGTTCAGCTCACCTTACAGAGGATACCCGAGTATCAGGACACACAAAAATATAAGCTAATTATACATGTAAGCTATGCATAATAATAAATGATTAGCAAAGGAAAATATTTGCCAACATTTTCAACAAAAATATCGACTTATTCGCTACAGGTTGTCTTAGTCTGTTTTTATTTTCGCTTCGAGTTTCGCTAAGTGTAAGCGACACAGTTTGCCGAGTCGATTAAAAATATTGTTTACAGCCGCCCCGGTGTTGCCACACGGAAAATACTGTAAATATTTATCTCCCCTCCCCACGCTGTCTTACTACTCGAGGAGAATGTTTAGGAAAACAACGATGAGTTTGCAAATAGGTGCTTGTGGAAGTGGCAGTACTGGGTTAGTGTAATAATATTCAGCTGATATATGATTGACCGATGACCAGTGGGGCGTGTATGTAATGACTTGTATACAACTGTCCCTTACGCACTCTCAAAATAATCTTACTCTTAGAGCTTATGGTCACCCCCTGGTAAAGGTTGCGGGAATTCGGTGGATGTGAGAAGCACGGGACCGGTTGATGCGGGGTGACACTTGGGGGAACCCTATGTCCAGCAGTGGACGTCTTTCGCCTGAAATGATGATGATGATGTATGATTAATGAAATGAAGAAACATGTCGGCAATCATTGCTTTTCTTGATTTTAAATTATGCGTTGGGACAAACAGTAAAGCATGTTGTCTAAGGTTGTGGGTATAAGCATACTTTTTATCAGACTACGGCATTTTTACTCGACTATGGCAAAGCCAAAAGGAATGGTTTTGATTTTAGCAGTCTATGTTTGTATAGATGTTTGCATTTACGTATGTTTCTCCTTAGCACCTAAACCATTCATCCGATTTTTGTGAATAAGGTGTCAATGGATTCGCTATTATGGTTCAGGTAACATGGACTAAATTAGCTAAGTTTTTAAACTTGTCGCTTGTTTCGTAAGCGTGAAAAAGGCTGAAGATGATTCGAATTCGTTCCGTTTCTAAGTCAGAGTCAAGTCATTTATTTAAAATAGGTCATTTTTTATGACAATAATTTTAAGTAAAAAATAAAATTATTGGATTCTACAGTCCATTTGCAAAGGTGTTAACAGTCAGTAGCTTCGGATAATCAGAAGCCAGGAAGCCTGATACCAGTCTTGCCAAGGGGCCAGTGCCAGTTTTACCCAGTTACTGTGTTGTGGAGTTCAAATAGACAGTCGTTTCATAAAAAACTGGTAGTCTGCTGCATTCGGTTCTACTGGCAGCCGACCCCAGCATAATTGGAAAAAGCAGAACGTTTGAATCCCCGTTTCCAATAATGAAAAAACTCAGTTATTTAATGCTAGCCAACACTTTAGTTACATAAAACCGTTCAATATCTACAACATTATTACCCAATAAAATTAATATCCCGATTAGATACTCCCACGCAGCACAAAGTAAACGTCTGTAGCCGTTCAATTAAAACAAAAGGAACACAAACATTAATAACCGGTGGACCGATTGTGATTTCAAAATTACACTGTAGACAATTTAAATATTCAGAGTTTAAACCTATTACAAGTTTGCTACTCAAACTACTGGTTCGCAGCCGGAGCCGGCTTAAAGTTTTTGTGAATTTTACACTGCCAGCAAGATTAACGTTTTCCGAAGGCCGACGGAACTTTCTTGTTCGTTAATTAATTAAATTGCTTCGTAGAAATATTGCTGGAATTTTAGTTGAAGTTAGAAACGAGGAAAGTTTTCATGATTTTCGTTAGGGGTACGTAATTTCACTGTAATAGGTATTTTACTTGCTTTTTTTAGGTTATTTTTCTTTGTGTAATTACGTGTGGGTTTCCTTGTATGAGTATTTTGCGCAGTGTTTCTTAGAAAATCAACGTGTAGTTTAACATTTGTTTGCGGTTTTCAAGCTTTGTATAAAAATTGATTATTTTCCGCGGAAAATTCTGAGAACGGTCTAAAAATAATTGGAATAATATTAATGAGTTAATAAAATCATATGTCGGGCTCATGTCACCGCCGAAGATGCACGCGACGATGGAAAGAAACCAGACGGGATGACCATAATGCCTTGGAAGGTGGGAGCCTTTGGTGTAGGATGCAACATGTGTCGACACTCTTGCACCAACCCATCTTCTTAGCACGGCGGGCTGTGCTGGGGCGGCTGCTGCCGGTGCAGAAAACCTCAAAAGGCGCAAATATAACAACCTTATTGGAAGTTATATTTTTGAGCCGTTTGGTGTTGAAACATTAGGTCCATGAGGTCCGAGTGCGCATCGAGTTTTTCGAGACATTAGCACAAAGCTCGTCGACTCTTCACGTGACCAGAGGGCTGGCCTTGTCTTTGACCAGAGAATCTGCCAGCGTTGTGGCCACGTTCCTATTCACATTGATGTGGACGAATTGTTTGATGCACAATGAGCTCTTTTCCCTCTCCCCTTTGTATTTATAAATCGGCTTGTATTTCTTTTCTTTTTTTAGAATATTCAGTTGAATATATGTTAATATATTGAAAAATCCTTAAAAAAAAAAACTAGTTAATACAACTGGATTAATCGCCATTTTGCGAGCTGTGAAATAGAAAAGAAATCTCTAAATGCCAAAAAAACGCAACACTTAATCCTTATTATTCGCAAAATATGATATTGTCACATGAATAGAATCAAATCAAACAAAAATCCCTACTTGAAACTGCGGGAACATTAATAAAAGCGGTAAAGGTATAATCTCCCGCCATTTTGTTTGTTAATTTAGCTAGGAGCCGTCAGTTTGCGCGCCATTTTCAAGGGCCCTTAATGCTGGCAACACATGACATGGCAAAGACATCGAGTGATTGTGCCTGAGAATGTGAAAAGCGTGTTTTTGTATCTTTATTTTTATAGGATTTGTTACTGGCTTACATTTGATAGGGAGAGTATTCTTTCAAGCTTTTATAAATATAAATATAATAACAGTAACTCGGTACATACACGTCTTAATAGTTACTGTGGCACAAACCACTTATGCGTCGGACTTTCATTTATTTATTGTTTTTTTTTGGTCCTTTATATTAATCAATCATAGTTTGTATAGAAATTAAAATTTTGCGTCGGTGTAACTTTATATTAAGTTTTAGCTGTTCTTCTTTAACTGTTTCATATTATAAGATAGGTATATTAGTAGTGAAGGAAAATACGGTGAAGGAAAACATCTTGACGAAACCGGCATGTCCTAGAACCAAAAAATCGAAAATATGTGACATCCACCAACCCGCACTAGGCCCGCGTTATGGATTACGGCCCATTCCCTTTCTCAGAGTGGAGGCCTATGTCCCTGCTGTGGTAACTTTAAAAGGATGATGATGATATTAGTAGTAAGTAAGTATATAAACACTATTCTACATGTACACACGGCCATTTAACATAAATAATGATCAAGTAAATTATAGCACAACGAAACCATTAGATGCTTACAGCCATATCACATAATGAATGATTATTATACTTAGATACCTGTAATGTGTAACTTTAAGCCACCGCACAGTTATGTAATGATAACGCGCTCTAATCCCCATATAAATCACGAGCTTGCGAATTTATGAGCCCACTGAGCACATACGTACATATTATACGTAAATTATCACATGTCACGCACGCTTAAAAACACAGCACCCTTTTGATATATCGTCTACGATAACACGCGAAATACGCGCACCTACTATTTATAGGCTTTACTTTTAATTTTTATACATGGCAAGTATTAATGTCATTAGAAAAAAAAATACGTCAAAAGAATACGTTTTTGAAAATTTGAAATCCTTTTGTGTTCTAAACACGTGGCGGTGTTGTCATATCTCTAAACTTTTTTTTTTCATTCTCAATTCCTACCGACCAACATGTGTTATTATTATTCAGTTTTTCATTCACCTTTCTTTGTTGGACAAAGAATGGCCCACGGAACTATGGCCCTCTTGTAATGCGTGACATTATGTTCAAAGCATAAAAGAACTGAGAATGCTGGAAGAAATATGTTACGCGTTTATTCAATGTGTATTTCGGATGTAAAACAAACTGACATCGAATGTAAATACTATTGTTGAGTGTTGTCATACGTAAAATAACATTCATAATGGTTATCTAATGGTCTTTTTGATGAATGGCCAGTTTGTCTGTGGAACACTGTCGTGGGCTGCGTGTTCGTTAAATACATAGATTATTTTATTGTTTATAGCAGACTGTATTTAAATAACATTGTAAATTACGATGCATTAAGGATGACTTACTTGATACGTATTGTTTCTCGTTAATGACATTTGAAGGGTACAGGCAAAGAATAGGGAATGTCACAAGTTTTCATTTTTCTATTTTATATTGGCAAGCAAATCTTTATCTATGGTAGTTTTATTCTCAATCACTAACTTAAAAAAAAGTAAACGTAAGGCGCCAGAAAGACGTTTTTTTGTTTATGGCCGAAGCGAAAATACCGGTAAAGAAGAAGGATATAATGCCTGGATCTTAAGGGAGTAGGTACCAGTTTTTTTTTCTTGTCTGCCCTTCATGCACAACTAGCACATTTCAGGATCTGAACGTTGCGGATGATAGAACTGTCAAAGTTGCCACTAAAATTTTAATGGTAGAGCTTGAGGCTAAATCTGAGTTAATCGGGTCGAAAAGAAGAAGAGGTAAGGAGGTAATTTCATAAACATTTATTCAGCCTTTATAACAAAACATCAATCAGACGAACAGTAATTGTTAACAAACAAACAAACCTCTTTTTTAATTAGTTATTATTCATCACGCTGGCAGGCTCACAATAAAGTGGGGCAACACAAAAGGAGAAAAAAGTAGTTTTCATCTGATTGTGTATTTTATCGCTGTGCATATTCAACGTGTTGTCTGTCTGTCCGTTTATCCACGGTAGCACAAATACGTCACGGTACTTTGACCGACAACATTACCCATACACATGACCAACAACAACTGCATTGGATAATGCACCTTATTTTTTAAGACACAAGTGCATTAAACATGTTTTCTAGGCCGCAAAACAAAGTTTGTGGTCCTCCGTACACGGATCTGGAGTCTCCGTTGCCCAATAGGAACATTGCGCGTGAGTTGAAAACTTGAAATCGAATGTATTGTCTTTTGGACTCTTATGCTAATATACTTTGTCATAATAAAATTTATTTTTTTAATGGAAAACCCCGCTGACTAAACTAGTTCTTGGATACGTTGTTTCATAATTTCAAGGATGAAAAGATCCGTTTATGAATGACTATATTGTGACGAATGAGACGTGGCTAATTTACGCCAGAATGTCTGTGGACCAATGATATGTATCTATTTTGGCAAAAAAAGCGTGGCTGAATAGTTGTGTGCCTCCTGAAATGTATTAGACAATAATAAGAATGGTTTTTCAGAAGGTCGAGGACTTTTTAAGAGAATTTTCACATCCACTACTATAACTTGCTTTCAATATTTGTCTCTTCTTGTCATTACAGTAACGATCTACTGAGGGGTTTTCAAGGCAGTTCTTCAGATAGGTGTTTACGAAAAACGTAACTCATCATTGTCATCAAAAAAATTCTATGCATGTTTTTTTTAGATGTTGTCAACCAGTCGACAGTCTGAAAATTCCTATGAGCAATTACTAATTTCATAGTCTTATTATTCGTCTTATAACCTTTGTAAAGTACAAACCTTTTATTGCTATACAACTCTACTTGTATAACCATTGAAGAGTTGTTAATAAGTATGCAAAGAAACCAGTAACAGTAGCGAATCGACATTGAGCATAATTTATTTACAAATATTAACCATTTCAGCACAGTAAACGTCCACAATGCGTGCCTCTTTACTTCAAATGGAAGCCCTAATAGGCGTAACGCAAACACAAGTGTACTAAACTCCATACATTCCATACAAATGTACCTGTTACAGGACATATACGTTGCTAAAACTTCCTGTTACCGACAAAGGGAATCGCGAATTCGCCACGCCCAAATCAAAATATATTATCGAGTTATTCCGTAATAAAAACTGGCAACACGGAAAGAAAAAAAAAATTGCGTCGGCGTTCGCACAATCAATCAAGCGATAAGCCAATAAACCTCAACGATGCGCTTTTGAATCGCGAATTCGATTTTTGAATCGGTCTTTTGTTGTCATGGCCGGCGGCGGCGCGCGATCTGCCGACTTGTACAATGAAAGGGCAACCGGAAGCGAATGCCAGTGTCTCCTTGTGAATGGGATGAGGCTGATGGTTCAGGAACTGTTGGACGATGTGGATACGTCAGATCACGTACAGTCGGCAAAAGAATGGGACAGTTTTAGATAACTTTTGGAGTCGAGATGAATGTTAGTCGTTCTGACGAATTTTCTGATTGTAAGTTTTCAATGTTTAATTTTGCAGCAGCAGTTTTTCAGTAACAAGAAAACTTTAACTGAACAGACTTTGCTTTGTTAAAGTTTCTGAAAAAAGGACAAAGTGAAAAATAAACTATTTCTATAGAGCACCGAAAAGTTTGGAAAATACGTTCATATTTTATATAGGTACAAAACCTTACTGCTTCCTGCATAAAATATTCAAAATTATTCGCCTAACCATACCTACATGATTATAAAACTATCTATCAACGAAAAAAAAACATTGTACAACAATACAACGCCCCCTATTGTCATACGAACTGGCATTGTAGCATCGTTCCGTGGCCTTAAAAAAAAAATACGTCCGGGGTTGCCACAGCAATAAAATTAAGCACCATAAAAGGTGGAAATTAATAATGAAATATGTATTACATCGGTATAATGTTGTTAGGGGTCCCGTTTAAAATGAATGGGCTTTTGTGACCGTTTGACTTGTACCTTTTATGTGGGATTGTCCGTGAAATCGGTCGAGATGTATGGATTCAATGAACGGTGGGAATCGGTCTTGCTAAATGTTTGATGATTTTTCTAATTACAGGGGTGGGGTTGTTGTTCGATTGTAGTGAATTTGTCATCTGTTTGAGCAGTGTTTGAGAGTGATAGAATTGTATTAAACTTTAGTTACGTGCTGTGCACGGATTGACATTTGACAGAGAAACATTTGAATAACGCTCTTCTAACTTAATTTTTTTAGATAGATGGATATTTCCCATGATGATGAACATTTTGTTGGACTGCCAACTTCAAGTGTAGAATAGTTGGTGTCCAGCACGACCGTTTTACAAGACAGGAAAAGCAGCTAAGTTAAAAAAGCGGTTGAGTGGCTGGCTGTTCAGGGTGTGGCCGAAAACTGCAGACGCAGGTTCCTGCAAAACCAACAAGAATTAAATAAAAAACTTAAAACAATCAATCAACCACAACACCGAATTGAAAGCAGCCAATAATTCTGCAATAAATTAAAATTATGACAAACTACGGACTTGTAGAAAGTAACTTTCTCCATCACAAATTGGGTTTACAAAACCAACATAATTTAGCGATTTTGAAAATGTATTTTGTGTCTTATTTTCATCGGAAAAAGAGTGTTTGAATAAGGTTAAATATCTTTGTTTGAGAGAGTCGCTTTCTTTGCATTCACCGCCGGATGAGGCAAAGCCGGTTCGGCTAATTAGTGTTAATCAAATAATGTCCTCTTTGGCTTCAAACTAGCATTTTGTGTGTACTTATGTGGAATTTATACCTCTCTGTGGGTGGGAAGCTTGGGAGAAACAGTTTGCTGAGTTTTGGCGATAATACGACCTTTGGGTAGATAAAAATATCGAAGGTTTTCTATCATGGAAATGGCTTTTACCAGTCACCATAATGTTATGATTGAATGTACAATTAAGTGTCAGAAGTGCAGTCACACTACAAAAACAGCAGCGAAAATTTTTTTTACACAGAAGTTTTCAAAAAGTAAGGATCGTAGCAGGTGGCGTTCTGTAGTTTCTGCCTACCCCCATAGGAATAAGGCGTGAGTTTATGTAATTTTAACCGTTACTATACTACTTTAATTTCTTTACAACATGTTAAGCCATAACCTAATTTAACTTCTTCTACAAAAACTAGCCATTTGAATTTTGGGAGAGTGAGACTGCACTTTCGACCCTTGATTGTATGTCCAGCAGAAGTCTGAACCAATATAGAGGTAAATTTATGGCTTTTTCGAAGGATTTATAATTTCTGAAAGTACTGATCCGCTTCCGAATCGTTTTTTCTCAGAATAATACACGATTCCTGAAGAATAGTTTGTTCACGGGAGCATAGCTATGAGAAAAAGCAAATTATAATATTTTTATGGATTTACACTTGGTTTTCCGCCCTTTTCAACTAACATTCATGATAATATTAGACATATTAAGTTCAACTGTATTTTTTTAATTACTCAACAAAAAAATATTTAATTTTTGTTTTACTATCTTATTGTTCGCTCACAATGGGCCTCATCAGAAAGCTTACAGTCACCCAAAGGGCAATGGAGAGGGCTATGCTCGGCATTTCCTTGCGTGATCGAATCAGAAATATAGATATCCGCAAGAGAACCAGGGTTACCGACATAGCCCGAAGAATTGCCAAACTTAAGTGGTAGTGGGCAGGGCACAATGCTCGCAGAACGGATGGCCGATGGGGCAGTAGAGAAACTGCGTACCGGAAGACATTACGTTGGAAGGCCTTCCACTAGGTGGACCGATGTCCTGGTGCAAATTGCTGGGCTCCGCTGGATGCGAGACGCACGGGACCGGTCAATGTGGCGACGCTTAGGGGAGGCCTATGTCCAGCAGTGGAAATCTTTCGGCTGATACGATGATCTTACTGTTTAGTGAGATCACTTTTCCTAATATCTAATTTTATCTCTATGACACAAGACTAAAAAAATGAAGATTGCACACACCCATTTCTATCAGAATTTTAAACAAACTTATAACAAAAGTTCTATTAATAGTAATGAGCAAAATATAATAGTGTCATTTATTTAATCTTCTTCACTCTTTCTGCGCAAACAGAGGAAATCAGGCCTTATCAGGACTTATATGAAACAAAGAATTTACAGCTCCGTCAGTCATCGAGATAAATAAAGACTGACAAGTATTCCTTATCAACGCATGATGCTGATGTGTTCGTGGAAAATTTTCTTTTAATTACTCATTAACTTAAGAGCCATCTGTCGCGTATAGATAAGTCCAAAGATCTGGGCAAATATGAGGAGCATTGTAACTGTTGATAAAAATTGTGATGAAATTATGTCGAAAAGTTTGACGGAACGTGGAAAAGGAAATGATGTAATTTAATAAGAAGAATCTTCATTCGCTTTTGAAAATTTTGTCTTAAAACAAATATTTTAAGTAATATTAAGACGGTACCCTGACCAAAAAATCGGTATGAGATATGAGCATTCCTATTGGTCTAGCGGCACTGCTGGCGCATGAATTACAGTAGTGAATACGCCCAGATTTTAGAAAAAAAATCTTTATAAAATCGAATATTGGTCTTTTGAAAAAAAAAATTCTACAAAAATGTTCGTTATTAAATTGTCTATCTATTAGTGTTAGTACAAAAAAAAAATAATGAACACTTTACGAGGAGATGCATAATATCAATAATTATTTCTCATTTTTATGTTTTTTGGAAGGAGATTTGTGAAATATATACAACATTTATAAAAAAACTAAATCTACCATTTTAGAATCAATATTATGTAGAAATTTAATGTATTTTTATTAATTGATATTTCCTTTTAAATAACGAGTAGATAGCTCCTAAAAACAGCACAAAAAACGGCTCGCGCGGCGTTTTGATCGGGGTACCGCCTTAAGACATGTTTTCTTGTCTGATCGTGTTTTTCTTATAAACTCTAGACATGTGTGGATCTCACAATAATTTAGAGAATTTTGGCTATATTAAATTAAAATGCTTGTAGTCTATTTGCAACGATACTTCATTTCCAAAGAAAATAAATTCTTTAAATAAAGGTTTTCTGTCTTGGTTGCTTGTCCAATATATTTTTGTGCAAAACCAGGTAGGTATGTGCAATTATCAGGAAGTTATATATAATTATCTCTACACTCGAAGTTGTGGACGACTATGTCTACCTGGGACAAACGATCCAGTTGGGTAGGGCCAACTTCGAGAGAGAGATCAACCGACGAATCCGACTCGGCTGGGCGGCGTTCGGGAAGTTGCGCGGTGTCTTTTCGTTCAACTTACCACAGTATCTCAAGACAAAACTCTATGACCAGTGTGTGTTGCCAGTGATGACATATGACTCTAAGACGTGGTCGCTTACAATGGGCCTCATCAGAAAGCTTACATTCACTCAAAGGGCAATGGAGAGGGCTATGCTCGGCATTTCCTTGCGTGATCGAATCAGAAATGTAGAGATCCGTAAGAGAACCAATGTTACCGACATAGCTCGAAGAATTGCCAAACTTAAGTGGCAGTGGGCAGGGCACATTGCTTGCAGGACGGATGTCCGATGGGGCAGAAAGTTTCTGGAATGGCGACCGCGAACCGGAAGACGTTGCGTTGGAAGGCCTCCCACCAGGTGGACCGATGACCTCGTGAAGGTTGCGGCGATCCGCTGGTTGCGAGACGCACGGGACCGGTCAATGTGGTGACGCTTGGGAGAGGCCTATGTCCAGCAGTGGACGTCTTTCGGCTGATATGATGATGTGCAATTATCAACTTCACACCGACCTCATCATCATCATCTTCTCATCATTTTGGTCAATGGAGACCTGAAACAGGAAATTACAGAGTACATGTAAATGCGTTCTGTAGCCCACTTAAAGAACAGAAAATAAAATCACTACATATTATAAAATAAAGTGCCCCGCCGCGTTTTTACGCGATAAACTCAAAAAATACTGAACGGATTTTCATGTAGTTTTCATCAATAGAAAGAGTGAAAAACGAGGAAGGTTTTCGTGGATATTTTTTCACGGGCGAAGCCGGGATGGCTCGCTAGTATTTAACATACTTAGATATATAAACTCACGCCTTTTTCCCATGGGGAGGCAGAAACTACAGAGCGCCACCTGCTACGATCCTTACATACTTCTTTTGCTTCACACACATTCATACATCTAGTCATACACACACGCCGGTTATGAGTACTGCGCACTTGGCCTTTCCGAAGAACATTACCTATAAGGTCTATGTTTCTTTTAAATAGAAAAGAGTATGTTAAGATGGTTTGGCCATGTTGAGAGGACGAATGAAAGGCGACTAACGAAAGGTATTTACAAGGCAGACGTGAATGGAAACGCCGGGAGGGGAC
The DNA here is from genome assembly GCA_949775005.1 of Orthosia gothica. Taxonomy (NCBI): domain Eukaryota; kingdom Metazoa; phylum Arthropoda; class Insecta; order Lepidoptera; family Noctuidae; genus Orthosia; species Orthosia gothica. The sequence goes on along the minus strand of OX459065.1, from coordinate 3,395,765 downwards.
GCCCTAGTATTTAAATAAATTTATAAAGCATTTTTTTAAAGAAGGCATTTCTGTGATCATGTCTTGGTAAAGAACTAGCAGATATCTAGATGTGATTCACATTGATCTTTGTTTCTATCGTTATCTAGTGTTTGAGACTGCTACAAAAAGATTTAAAGTATTCGCAGTTAAGTAGAATCGATGGGCATCTCTGCATCCAAAATTAAACTAATAGGCTTCATATGAAAAAAACATCATGAAAACCCTAGTTAAGACCACAAGAGACTTTTTAACACCATTCATTCCGAAAAGGGAAACATCCTTAACGTTTTTTTCACACACACACATCACACACACACACACACATTTATCTACCCTACAAGAGCCAGAGCGTGACCAAACTATTTCAGTCCTACAAATATTTGACCAAACTTATCGGTCAAATTCTAAAAAACGCAACAGCAAAAATATTTCTAATAATGACAACATTACACGGATCAAATATTAAATATTTACACCAATAAACGAGAACTCAATGTTTACAGGCAAAATAATTCCTTAGTCTGAAGACAAATTAATTTATAATGTTGCCAGAATTGAGCACAGATAATTAAAGCGAATACAGTAATGGTATGATAATATTAGTTGATACAAATATTTACTGTTTGCTATGTTGTCATCGAGTTGACTATCAGCTACTTAAGTGAGTTTGATTGGCGTATATCAAACAAAGAAGATATATTTTAGTGATTGTACGGGCATTTAAATTTTTTTGCTACTGTTGATTCGCTTATAAATGCAATATTGCTACAATAGTCATGATGAAAAAAAAAATTTTTAGTCCGTCAGTGAGATTTCCAAAAAATATTGGACACGTATTTTTACCCGACTGCCGAAGGAGGCTAATGTGTTTATCAGTCTATGTATGTATGTATGTTTGTTCCTATATGGCGTTCCAGAGACCAATCGGCGACGCGTTGGCGTTGGCGTTGCGAGTGACACTGGATACATTAAAATTGGACAATAGAAAAATTGCGGATTTTGGGCGCCATATTGTGGAGCCCAATTTTTTTTCTTCAAAAAAAAAATGTTTTTAAGAGGTGATCAACTGATATGGTATGGTGATACTTATATGTTTAAATGTACCTTATTCGAACTAAAAACTAACTACAAAGTTATAAATAAAAAAAAGTTTAATAAAATAATCAAAAAACCCGACTGCTTCAAAAGCGAACTAAAAAGACGTAAACAAGGAGAAAATCAATGAATAAAAAAAAAGATTTTCGATAGTATTTTTTAGCATTACTGTACATAGACAGCAGGCCATTCTGCTAATATGTAGTACATTTTTTACATAAAAAAAAGTTAAATAAAATAATCAAAAAACCCGACTGCTTCAAAAGCGAACTAAAAAGACGTAAACAAGGAGAAAATCAATGAATAAAAAAATGATTTTCGATAGTATTTTTTAGCATTACTGTACATAGACAGCAGGCCATTCTGCTAATATGTAGTACATTTTGTTATTAGGCCATTTTGAGAACAGGACCACCTGCTCACCGGACATTTTGTGAATAGGACTTTTTAATACGGAATCAAATATTTATTTTAAGTATTCAAAAATGTTTTTTTTTAATATTAAATCAGTCTCTCTTCCAGACAGAAGGCCTGTGTTACAGCAGAAGGAACATTTAAGTTTGATTAAGCTATGAGTAAAACACTGAGTACTCGTTTTTAGAATCTAAAGACGGGCTCTAAAGCCTAAAATGGGTTGTAGTCTGGAAATGCTACATCCCCGAAGACGATGCGTTGGAAAGCCTCCCACTAGGTGGACCGATGACTTGGGAAAGGCGCTGGATGCGAGACGCACGGGATCGGTCAATGTGGCAACGCCTGGGGGAGGCCTATGTCCAGCAGCGGACGTCTTTCGGCTGAATGATGACGATGAGTCTGAAATGTCAGTTCAAGAAAGAGTTTTGAAGTTTTAAACAATAAGAACTAAAATCAAATGGTTTTAGTGTCCTCTCGTTGCATTCAGCATACTTCCTTATCTTAGATCGTGTTGTTTACAAGGTACAATAAACTAGATTGACATATATTAAGTGCAATGAAAACGGAGACTGTAATGAACATACTACACTAATATTATAAATGAAATCTAACTCTGTATATGTCTGTTTTTTGTACTTTTACGCCAAAACTGTTAGATAAATCGATTTTTGTGTTAAAGAGTAAGGCCCTTTCCTGATGGCGCGATGCAATTTGATTTATATCACACCGATAAGCGATCTTTACTAAGAGAAATTGCAAGTATGTTCACATGGACACAATGAGATGTAATACGACCGACACGTACTTGAACTTTTCATAGAAAATATGTGCGCGATATTGCCTATCGACGCAATTTAATTTGCGTCGCGCCAGCAGGAAAGGACCTTAAATTAGACCCCGGAGAAGGACTTAGGATACTTTTTATTCTGGCAGTTCGTTCCCTTCAGATAATTTCAGCCTTTCACCCGGGCTAGAAGCCGTTTGCAGTAGCTATATAGTATGTATCACATAATGCAGAAATTTGTGTGTGTGTATGTGTTAATAAATAAATAAATGTTTTTTTTATACCTGTAGACAATTTAGATACTCTATCCTGATAGAGTTCATCCTACCATTTTATCATAATCATCATCAGCCTTTTGCTGTTCCCACTGCTGGGACACAGGCTTCCCCTCTGTGAAAGAGGGAATTAACCAATCCACCACGCGGGACAAGTGCGGATTAGTGGATGTCACTGTCTTCGAATTTTTAGTTCTAGGATATGCCGGTTTCATCACGATGTTTTCCTTCACCGTTTTTAGAGCAGTGGAGATGAAATAATTTACACAAAGTAAAGCGCCTGCCTGGGTTCGAACCCACGTAAGTCGTGGCCGGTACCACTGGGCGACCACTGCTCAGTCCTACCATTTACCAGTAAGTTTTTATTATTTAATATTTTTCTTTTAATTAGTAAACAACATTGAGTCAGTTCATTATGCTTTTTACTATCAATACAATATATATCTAAACAAAAACAGCTTTCCACTGTTTGTTACCAGTCAATAAGTAAAATCATCAAATAACAAAAACATCGCAAACTGGCGAGCACACATTTAACATTGAAACATTGCGTGTTTCAGCTATTTATTTATATATTTGTAGTTTTCATTTTAGCACATACATAGAACTATTATATACATATAAAACGATCCGTGACTGGCTGGTTTTCTAAGAGAATGTTCATGATTAACAAACATACAGTTTAAACCACTGAAGACAGTCAATTTGCGTTTTTACAACTATGTTGGGGTCGACTCCTATTCTAATTGACTGACTATCTGACTGCCACAACCCAGTAACTGGGTAACACGACACCTTGGCAAGACTGGTGACTACTGAGGACAGAAAGATGAAATAAGATTTTATTTTTTCTCAAAACTTTCGAACTTCATCATCATCATCATTTCAGCCGAAATACGTCCACTGCTGGATCGATCCTGTGCGTTTCGCATCCAACGGACTCCCGCAGCCTTGACCAGTAATGACCAGGTCGTCGCTTCACCTAGAGGCAGGCCGTCCAAAGAACAACTGCCTTTCGAACTTATATGAGTAAAAACTGTCTTCAGTATACCTACTTGCTGGCTGATCCACTGTTCCCGAAGACACGAACACGAACAATTTCTATGGGTCTCATCTAGTGCTTTTCAGACTACATTCCATTCTAAGATTATATTATATTGAAAAGACAGAAAAAGAACCCCATTTTCCAAGCAGGTCAGACAGGATTTCGGTAAAAGTCGCGGGCAACAACTAGTACTATGTATTACGTAGGTACCTATTTGATTTGTCTGTGATTTTCCATAGAGCGTTTTGTCCGTGAATCGGCCAAGATGGCCGTCGTCGGCGGCTCTAACGACTTCAGCAAACATAATTATTGGAAGTCGCACGTTCACAGCACTATTTGATCTTGCTTATTGGCTAACACGACTCTTGGTTACAATTTTCATATTGTCCTAGCTATTTAGTATAAAATGAATTGATTTTCAATGTTTTTCAACGCTTAGTACTTGCATACATAGGTGTTGATATTTATTTTAGTATTTATCTGGCATTTTTCTTGTAAATGCTTGAAGTTTTCGTGTACATATTGGCTGCTGCTGTAATAATCTTTTTTCAGCCTTTATTCGCGCGTAGTATTAGATATATATAGTATATTATACACATAGTATTTTGGTATAGATAGTTTAGACTTCGGTGAGGCTTCATTGTAATGATACGTAGCAGGAATTTGAGTGGTCATTCAAAGGCAAATGTATTGTACGTAAACTTAATTATCTTGACACATCACATCATCAACCTATTAATGTTCCCACTGCTGGGACACAGGCCTCCTCTCTGTGAAAGGGAAAGGGCCATAATCTACCACGCGGGCCCAGTTCGGGTTGGTTGGATTCCTCACGATGTTTTCCTTCCCCTTTAATTATCTTGACACCGCCTCTTTTTTCACATTTAACTATCAATCTAAATTAAATGAAGTTTGTAACTGTTTAATCTGCAGAAAATTATAAAAGCAGAATCTGACACCATTTCTATTTTTAGATTTGGTTCTCAGCTCACTGCAGCCAGACTATATTAGAGGATGAAGATGGGTATGAATACGTAAATAGTACCTAAGGGTTACTAACCAAACACACGACGTACGTTTTTAGAAAACCCTTTTTTAGTCAAAGATCCATGACCGACATAAGTCCTCAAGTTGAGTGACACTTACCACAAAAACAGGATATTTTCCAACACTCATGTTACGAGTGAAGTTGTAAATTAACACAGTTGCACGACATTCGGCCCAGCCATCAATTACATGTGTATCGCTAAATAAATACGCGTTAGCTATACGAATCCGTACGCGTCAGAATTGTTACAGCAAACAAGCTGGACTTGCGCTTTTGGTGATGGTGCTTCGTTTACATGATATTTTTGGGCTAGTGGCTGGCATAGCCACTAGCCCATTGCTTCTGTTATATCAAAGCTGTCAAGCAATATTAGACAGTTTTGTTAGACTATTGACTGGAGTAAGCCTTTTAGTTCATTAGAGTTATTATTGGTTTGTCCAAGCTGTGAAGTAATATTAGACTTCTTTGTTAGGCTAGTTACTGGAGTAAGCCTCAGTTAGAGGTTTGTTTGATATGGTGCTGGTTCGACAAAGTTGTGAAGCACTATTGGACAAAAGCTGTTTAAGATTTTAGCCCGTGAAATTGCCTAATTTCTTTGTATATCGTTCTAATAGATTGATGCGAAGCAGCATTAACAGTCAATAGCCATAAGTTTAGTCGCAAACACCCGAAGCTTAAGTGCCTGTAATTTATTTGTAGGTAAATTTAAATGGTTTTAATCTTATAGAATCTGAAGAATGATAAATCTAGTCGTGGAAGACGAAGAAAGTTTTGGCACTTTATCTGTCTGACTGCGATGGCTCTTTTCACCTTTCACTATACATTTTCCAAGTAGTCCAACAATAGTATGACCCTGCAGATCTCTATTATAAATAGGACCTATTCAAATCTCATCCCAGTAAAGTTAAAAATTATATTGCGTTCAACCAATCCTCAACACTACTCTACTGTCTGCAGCACTATCAATACTAAACGAAGCACAGCACGTAAAAGGGTACGAGAGGGTCACATTACAGTGTGGCCGATAATTTGTGCAGTCTGGACCCGCCGCTCATCTCATTAACACCCAGCCTGCGTACGAGATGCTATAACGACTGTGAAACGGACTTCGGACCAAAGGCTGGTTCTGTTACCTCACCGGGAATATAAAAAAAGAAAGAACGAAAAATGTGTGTATTATGACAAACTACAGAAAAAAAAACAGAATAAAAAGACCTGTGCAAGGCCAAAAAGTTTCCTGTAGTCTCATTTTAAAAGAGTACCCGGGAATAGATACATAGATAATGAATAGCTCTTCCCTACAGTAGGACAACACAGGCTGGCCCGGGGATACCGCACGGTCTCCGGTGAGGCGGCGAGCCACCTTGCCGGATTGCCGCCATGGGATCTGGAGGCAAAAGTCTTCCTGTCCAGGAAAAGACGGGAGGAAATGCCCGGGAGTCACTAATGTGTGGATCGCCTGGAGGACACGGTGGAGCATACGGTGGAGGTCTGCGCCGCTTGGGTGGAGCACCGCCGTGTCCTCATGGAGGCGATCAGCGGTGGCGATTTCGCGTCCGGCCCTGGTTCAGGCCATGGTACGGAGCGAGAGGGCATGGGAAGCTGTCACCTCCTTCTGCGAAGCAGTAATGCTCGCGAAAGAGGAGGCGGAACGCGTAAGGGAGACGGAACGGAGACGCCCTCACGGTGTCGCAAGCTGATTCCCGGCCACCGTAGGCGCGGGCTTGCGGACGAAGGGTAATGAGTAGCTCACCGTTCGATAAGGACCAAGCCCGAGTCGACGGCGCGTAGTGTTCCACGCGCGCCTCAAAGAGATGTCAGCAAGAACTAACGGGGTCCGCTAGGATTGATGCCTGTCTGGGTCACGGATAAATTTGAAAAAGAGTTACCGCGGCCCTGACATAAGCAACTGAAGGAACATGGGTGGGTTTTAATCAGTAAAAGTCTGACACGTCCTCCCGCTTCACAGAATGGGAAGAGCGGGAGAAGTCATTGGATGATATCCCACAAAAAAAAAGAAGGACGACATAGGCTATAAATAAATGAATAAATAGATAATTTGTTAAGTCTGGACCACCGCTCATCTCATTAACACCCAGCTTGCGTACAAGATGCTAAATCCACAATGAGACGGACCTCGGATCAGCGATAGTTCTGTTACCTAACGAGGAAGCAGTGTCGTTTTAATAGACGGTAAACTGGGAATGATAGATATTAGATTTTATCTACACTCACAACGTAATGTTACAATTATTAATTCAATAGTTATTTGTGCAACAAGAGAGCAAAGTTGGTTTTTGCCGCGAGTGTTGATTTTGAATCCCGAGTAAGCGAAGGATTCTATATTTGAATCACGAGCGTAGCGAGTGATTCTAGGTTAGAATCCTGAGTGCAGCGAGGGATCAAAGACACGAGATGCAAATAACTTTGGTCTCGTGTAGCACATACAACTTTTCACTTCAGCAGCGAGAACAAATAATCTAAAGGTAAAAAATACAACTTGGTAATATTTAAACCACATGTATATTTGTAAAAATTAAAAGATAAAAGTAAAATTATTGCAGTTTTGCAAATTAAAAGTACCTACCAGTTTTGTTTGGAACCAATGGAACCGATATTGTTGTTTTAGCGACTTCAGTTTGAGTATTCACTGATTCGCTTTTTACATACTGCTTCAATTCTTCCGGTGTTAAATTGCAGACATCATCACTGGATTCACTCATATTTATTTATTATTATTTTAATAATATCCAACGTGTATCGCACTTTGTAGCTAGCGAACAGAAGAAGAAAACAATAAAAATTTAAAGCCCGCTATTTTTAAAGATGCGTTCGGAAATTGCACTATTACTAAATTATTCTGTCACAATAAAGATTGTTAAAACTTTAAATAATTATGTAGATACATGATAAACTTCGTATTTTTTACTTCAACATCTCTTTATTTGATTATAAAAAAATATAATTCGATTATTAAGAGAAAAGTATAATAATTACATTTAAACCTTGATTTGAAATTTTATAGATGACGTGTTTCCGAACGTTTTATTGTTGGTTTCTTTTTTGAGCCTATTATATATGGAATTTGAAAATCGAACTTCGAATCGACTTGTTTCTATCTCTCGCTCTTTTCGTATCGAAGTGAAAGTGACAGAACAAAGTGAAGTTCAAATCTTTCGAATGTTGTGAGTAGACCCAGCACTGATACGGCATTTAAAAAAAAAAAAAAAAAGTTACTTTGTCTCACGCTCGCAGCAAAATCGAATTTTGCTCACTGCCTTTAAGCAGCAAAACCTGCTTGTTTGAGGTGCTGAGGTGAAAAAAATATTGCATAAACACGTACTTTATATTTGAGGATAGGTAAAATTAAAAAAAAAACCATTACAGTTCAACATTTTCCTTCGATTTGCAAACAACTGCATCATAAAAAAACTTTTAAATTTTTATAGCACACTTTTACTTTTTTAATTTATTGGCGCTTGGCTCATTGACATTGACAGTCATGGTGCAATGAGAATCTAAATTGCCCGCCATACTGCATATTTTTTCCTTTTCCACTATTATTTTATTTCAACTGTATGAGTGAAGATAAAATAGTGTATGCAACGGCATATAATTAGGTATTAAAACACTCGCGTGTTAATATTATCACATTCGGTTTCGCCTCATGTGATAAACCCACGCTCGTGTTTTAGTAAATATTATATGACCGTTGCATTAACTACTATTTTATTATGAACCTTATTTTTATAAGAACTCTATCTGGCAAAAAAGCGTGATTAAATTTTTCACAAGAAAAAAATTGAATCTTTAATCAGCATTCACAGTTGGATATGGAATGGGCTTCCTCCAAGCGTTAAAACATCGACTGGTCCGTTGCTGCATCCTGCAAACTCCCTCTCCCCTCAATAGGCCATCAGTCCACCTTGGGAGGCCTTCCAACGTCGCAATTTCGTCATCAATCTAGCAATCACTGCAAATATATAAGTCTCGCATATCATACCGGATACGAAATGCAAAATAATAATCATGATTTGCATTGACCTGCTACAAAACTATCATTCGGTGCTACGCTCGTAGCCTTGTAGCAATGAGTGCTACGAATTTATTTAAAAAGTGTAGTCTGTTTACAAAATGGATCCGATATGGACTACGGCGAAACTAGACAGAGGTTTTACTTACACGCAAATAAAATGATAAACACCAATATATTTATGTAAAAAATTACGCGATTTTGGATAGGGTAGGGCTATGTATTGTGGACAGCAGTGGATAGTGATTTGTGATATACTGAGTACAATAAAAACATTAAATTCTATTCAATTATGGTTTACAATCAATTATATTCTATCTATCTAGGTATCAAATACAAAAAAACTAACTACATGTTAATTATCATGTCTTCTTTCGCTAAGAAAAAGAATAAACTTCTCTAGTAAAAAGCAGTACGTACCTACATCTTATCTTCTGGAGGGGCCGAGAAATAACTCGGACAGTTCGACCCACTGGGATCTATTTTGGTCCCCTAGATACCCTACTCCTCCCCAATCTCGTTAAAAACTCTCTTCATGAGTTCTACAACAAGACTAGGAGATATGCGCCTATGGTCTTCTGGTTTTGGATATCCAACTCCTAGGAGACTCATTCGCTTACCAGCCAGTGCATCGCATGTGCACAGATACGTACCTACATAGTGACCTTACTGTGTAATCAAAATTATGACGTTTCGTATTATTTCTCTGCCCGTACGAAATATTGAACAAACACATTAAATGAATCACAGCATACATAAAACAATAGCCCCCAAATCGACGAAAATATCAGCTGCAATCAAGTTGAATACAAAATACCTATCAAGTAAAACCCGAACAAAAGGACAACAAAATCGTTCATCGAACTTTACATCACAATGTCATGAAAATATCAACGCACTTGAGTAAGTGAATGACTCTGAAATCACAAGAGCATTTTATGATTTAAATTATTTGACCAAGAGAAATCAAATGTCAGGTATTTTTGTTAGACTCCGTAGTGTTAGTCTCCGTTTGGTAGAGGCCATTGAAGAAGAAACCGAAATTGGGGTTTTTCTAGTATATTTATTGGCTTTGAAAGACTAACCAGCTCAAAAAAGCAGACTTAAAATAGAAAATAACACTGAACCAATAAGCTAACGGGTTAAGCTTGCCTTTGTACATAAATTGACCTTCTGTATTTGTATATGTTTGTTTTGTGTAGAAAAGAGAATATGAATATGAACCAATTATAACTTATGCAATAGGAAAGGCTTATTAGCAGAGTATCTAGTCAAAATTAGACCTAAATGTGGGCACAAACGAAAAATATCGCATAAATTTTACCATAGAACTGGTGGCAACAAACGCTTATTTTAGTACTAGACACATAGATGTTTTACAAAAAAATATATACGTACACACACCTCAATTTATATACCTAGATATTTCAGAAAATAATAATCAGAAAGGAATAAATATGGTAATGAAAGTAAAATCCTCCAAAATAATTTCATCTAAGCGAAGACATTTTGTTAAAATCCCTTGCAGGATCACAAAACAACTTAAAAGAAGAACACTTCATTACCCTTCCCCCAAATAAAACCTTAAACCAGCAACAAACAAACTGTGACGTCACGAACACATAGACACACATATTATCAGTTTCAGAGACAAATTACACAAGTGCTCATAGTAAGCGAACCAAAAGCGCTTCATATATAAATATTATATGTTTATATATTGATAGAGTAAAGCGTTTGTCAAACATTTCAGTGTACGCTGCCAATATTAACTCTAGTTATCGTCCGCGGCTGAACCCGACGGCCAAGGTCACGGTCAAGGGCGAATGGTTTACATTTACACAGTCAATATTTTGATGTGTTTTCTACGAGTTTACACCTTTGAAATAAATTGGGTTGCGTTTATTTGGGATGTGCAGGCAATTAGGCTCGTTAGGAGCTTCTTTTAAGGAGTAATGTGCTTTTTACTTGGAGTAAACAGAAGGGGGACGGATTTCCATGTTTGGTACATCAGGTTTCTTTGTTTAATCCATCAGCTTACCACGCTTCGCCTATCAGGTTTCAATATTTGATCCATCGGGTTTATCTTTTTGATCAGTTAAGATACCATTCTTGGTCCATCTGCATTCCATGCTTAATCCTTCAGGTTTCCATATAAAAGAAGGTTCTACAAATCTTTTGGTCTGACAAACAGTCATTGGAGTTTATACCTTTGAAATAAATTGGGTTGCGTTTATTTGGGATGTGCAGGCAATTAGGCTCGTTAGGAGCTTCTTTTAAGGAGTAATGTGCTTTTTACTTGGAGTAAACAGAAGGGGGACGGATTTCCATGTTTGATCCATCAGGTTTCTTTGTTTAGTCCATACGATTACCACGCTTCGCCTATCAGGTTTCAATATTTGATCCATCGGGTTTATCTTTTTGGTCAGTTAAGATACCATTCTTGGTCCATTGCATTCCATGCTTGATCCATCAGGTTTTCATATAAAAGAAGGTTCTACAAATCCTTTGGTTTGACTAACAATTATTGATCACTGCACGCCTATCGACGAATTGAAAATTGCAACAGAAAATGTTTCAACACTAGGTACACATTTTTCTGATATGGACACTTGAAGTAATGAGCTCTCAGTGATTGCCATTTCGATGGAATACTGATATGACTTGTACAAAAATAACTATGTACTTACGGTAATCAATTTCATTTTCATTCTGAACAAAGAACGTCTACCTCCAAAGGAAGAGTGATCTTCTGGGCTCGCTCGCCCGATGGTGTACCTGTAGAGCGGGTTCATCAGGAATTAATAAAGGTCGCAAACTGTCATCAATCTATGTAGGTTAAATCACCACCACTTACCGAATCTAGGCTTAGATGGTGGGTCGCGGATAAATTTGAAAGAGAGTTACCGCGGCCCTGTCACAAGCAACTGGAAAACACGGGTGGGTTTTAGCCAGTAAAAGTCTGACACGCCTTCCCGCTTCACCCAGAGCGGGAGAAGTCATTGGATGAATTGAAAAAGGCTTAGATGGTACGGGCATGTAGTGCGGAGACCCGATGACCATATCGTGAAAAACTGCTTTTCCATTGCGACATGTAAGAGAGGGAGGACATGAAGAAGCGCAGTCTATTTACTGACGATGCTTATCAGCGGTGGTGCCTCATGACCAGCCCCCCTAGGCAAGTTACAAACGTATCTCTTTCTACAATCGTCAACGCCTTCTATTTGTATGGTCTGACCACGTGACTTAACGTTCAGATGTGTCATTCCCATACATTGATTCGTTTTCTACTAGCGTTATCGATTGTAGATTGTGAACTTGGCTACAGGTGCAGAAAAGCCGACCCTGAGTAACGGGAAGACGCGAGATGGAAGATGAAGAATATATAATACTCACAACGGATCTTTGTGTCTCTGAATTGGCTGCAAGAGGCTGCGCAGTAGCTATTTTTGTGACAATATTGAAAGTGAAAATAGCATTGTATAACTGCCTCTTTCACTCGCATACGTTTGTCGCATCATCCTATCTCGCTTACTCTATGCAGTTAATCTGTTTCGTGCGCAATAGTTGACAGAGCCAACTTCAGAGACACAAAGATCCGCTGTGAATATTATAAGTAGCTTAAACGTAAAAAATACATACCCAGAAGTTATATATGTATACACAAGCAGATACCTACTGACTTAGATCGTCTGACTAGCCAAATATTTAAAAGATTCGCTAAGAAAACATATTCAAATCTCTAATAGGTCGACTACAATCGGTATTATCTCTAGGTATATTTAATTTATCAAGGTAAACCTCCTTGGATTACATTGGCTGTGTTACCAAATATTTTCCGTGCAAGCGGTGTGTGTACTGTGTACATATTGTGTATGTTTGTGTGTTTGTGTGTAGAGCACATATTTAGCTGGGCCCAATACGAAGCCCCCTTGGCCTTATGCGACAGAGAAAACTTGGTTTGCTTTGTAACTTTTGAGCAAATGATTTTTAAATTGGTTAGGGGTTTACCTCATTGTGTAATGCTTACTTAACCTAATTAAATTGAACTTTATGATCAACTTAATGTATAAGGACGATGAAAATATTCTTTTTTTACCCGACTGCCGAACGAGGGTAATGTGTTTATCAGTCTATGTATGTATGTTTGTTCCTACATGGCGTTCTAGAGAACAAACGCTTTGGCCGATTTTGATGATCCTTACGTCAATCGATTCGTCCTGAGAGTGTCACTGGCTAAATTAAAATGGGAAAATAAAAAAATGTCGGATTTTGGGCGCCATTTTGTAGGGATTTTTTTTTCTTCCAAAACCATCGTATGGGGTATCGAAATAAAGGGTTTTAAAAGGTTATTTCAAAAATATATATAACACTTATATGTTTAAATGAACCTAATTCTTCAAAAAAAAACAACTAAAATGTTGTAAATAAAAAACAGTTAATTAAAAAAATCTAAAAACCCGACTGCTTAAAAAGCGAACTAAAAAGACATAAACAAGAAGAAAATCATGCTGAGCAGCCGGAGGATACATATTCGTGAGCTGGCTGACCAAAACCAGATATATTTCATACAGTCGGGTTTTTTGATTCCATTTTTTCATTAATCGAATTACTTAATCACCGTTCATCTGAATCATTCTAATAATATTTTAGAAATGAATTATTAAAATGTTTTTAGTTTTCCTTCTTCATTTAAAACAACGTATATCTAACTAACGTTTTCGGTAAGTAAGTAAAAAATACATAAAACTGGATAAACAACACAATGGAACCACCATTTTGCCTCATATAGCACTAAAGCTAATTTTTTATCGAATATCATATTTTCATGTTTCAAAATTTTTCCATCGATATCTCCCTCCCTCAAAATGTAGGTAGGACACCGCAGCAATCAAAATTCAAAGTAGGCACCACCCATCCGAGATATTTGTTTTCAAATATAACGCCTTTAGCCTGTCACCTCTACACTGACCCTGCAAATATGAATCTTAAACAAACAAAAAAAAAACGCAAATAAAATACTCCCAGTGTCCTCATTAATATTCTAGAATAATTTATTATAAAGGTCTTTGTAAAACAGGTCTCCAGAGAGCAAACTCTTGCGCAGCGCGCGCCGGCCGCTCAGCAAACAATATGGCGGCGATAACGACGCCATCTTGCTTTTATCGAGGTTACACACACAGGAATTTTAAATTATTATTTTATTACTACCGTTTTAACTTGCTTAGTTTTATTGGGTATATAACTTTACGTTTTTATATATGGTTGTAAACTTAGATATGCTAGAATTAAACTTGGGGATTAGATATTTAAACTTCATACCTACTATTTTATTGAGAAGTTCGTTGCAGGTGTTCGTGTAGATCCTATAATATCTATCAGCTCAGATTATCATCATCAGCATTTTAATGTTCCCACTGCTGGGACACAGGCCTCCTCTCTGTGTGAAAGGGAATGGGCCTTAATCCACCACGCGGGCACAGTTCGCTTTGGTGGTTGTCATATTTGTCTTTGAATTTTTGGTTCTAGGACATGCCGGTTTCCTCACGATGTTTTCTTTCACCGTTTTTAGAGCAGTGGTGATGAAATAATTTACACAAAGTAAAGCGCCTGCCTGGGTTCAAAGACAAAGACAAACAAAATAGTATATTATGCAACTAGTGAATAAAAGACGGATTTAAATCGAGGGCCATAGATGTAATCACGAGCAAGTGAGGGATTCTAACGGCTGAATCACGACCGTAGGGAGTGATTCATGATGATTGAATCACGAGCATAGCGAGTGATTCAAGTGTTAGAATCATGAGCGTCGCGAGTTATTCATGGCCCTCGATATAAATCCGTTTTATTCAAGAGTTGCATACTATATTTTATACCATGACTACGAGAAAAAGAAAGATTTAAGCACAAGGAATATTAATAAATACAAAATAAATAGTTTATTTCCTTCAAAATTTACAAAAAATATGAAACCCTGACCCCTGAGCTAGGTAACATCACCTGTGTTTCAGGGGCCGGTGACCACCTCCGTTATGTTACATAATTAATTAAACGCCATTGCAATTAATATTAGAATTACAACCCCAATAAGTATTCAATAAATATCCTAGACTAAAATCAAAATCATTATTAAAATCCTAAATATAAACAAACACAAAATTAAAATCGAAGAAGGAGTTTGAAAGTGGAGTATTCTCTGCACAAGATATTTGATTATTTGGTTATTTGATTTTTTGCGCAAGGAGGCGCAAGGAGGTTATATAGCATTGAGATGAAGGTCGAATATACTGGTGTGTTCCAAATTCAAACACCAAAACAGTGATTAAAAGTGCTTTTTATTCACTGTTTTCCGTGAATAAAATAAGCTTTTTAGAGGGGGAATGGTATAAAGATATTTTATTTCAACTAGGCCACCAAGCGGCACCTTTGAATGTTACATTAAAATTGACAAAGAATAAAAATGTATTCTACCGTGCATTCGGCTAGTAGCTTGCTATGGAGAAGAACGCATAAGAAACTCCATACTGACTCTTTAAAAAAAAATTTGTTTTATACCATGTTTAGGTAAATAAGTAAATTTATATATGTGAGGACAATGCACCCAGAATCACTAAATACACTACATCTTATATATAAAATTCTCGTGTCACAATGTTAGTTACCATACTCCTCCGAAACGGCTTGACCGATTTTTATGAAATTTTAAATGCATATTCAGTAGGTCTGAGAATCGGCTACTATCTATTTTTTAATAGGTAGGGTAGGTAGGTTAGGGTAGGGCAGGTGAGGTAGGGTAGGGTAGGCAGGGTAGGGTAGGGTAGCTAAGGTAGGTTAGGTAGGATAGGTAGGGTAGGGTAGGGAGGGTAGATGAATGTTATGGTGTTTTTATGGCAAAACAAAGTTTGCCGGGTCAGCTAGTACAGGTATAAAGTATTAAAAGTACTCACACATGTACTGTGCAGTTATATAATAGGTACTAGTTCGAACCCACGACCTACGAAACGTAAGCCGGGGCATTTACCACTGCGCCACCACTGCTTTTAACTCAGACTAAGTAAAGATTATCAAACAAGATAACCAAAATATCTACCAATTAAAATGAACAAATAATATACAGTCAGCATATTCCTGCTTAGCTTTTCAGTTACTGAATATCTCTACCATCTTCCTAACCTAACCTTATTTTAGTTAGTACCTACCTAGTACTAATACCACAGACGTTATCTATCTCGAAAAGCAGTTCTGTATGCATCACAGCCACTAGTCACCCAGCAATAATTAGCAACGCAAACACAAACACATCAACACTGCAACGCGCGTCTGTGCATCAGTTTCGCAAGACAAACATTCACCAACAACATTCCCCAAGATAAAACTGTTGTGCTTAGTATAAAAACAGGCTAATCCTGGTGGGGTGAGACGAGAACAAATTTACTGTGCCAACAATCAACCGGCACCTAACATGCCATCGGTACGTGTGAATAAGGGTGTGGGCATATCTCGCGACGAGCTGTGAGGTTGAGGGTGGTGTGTTAGATAGGATGACTGGTGAATTTGTGTGTGTGTTTCATACTAATCCATACTTAAGACGGTACCCTGACCAAAAAATCGGCATGAGATATGAGCATTCCTATTGGTCTAGCGGCACTGGTGGCGCATGAATTACAGTAGTGAATACGCCCAGATTTTAGAATAAAATCTTTATAAAATCGAATTTTGGTCTTTTGAAAAAAAAAATCTACAAAAATGTTCGTTATTAAATTGTCTATCCGTTAGTGTTAGTACAAAAAAAAAATTATGAACACTTTACGAGGCGATGCATAATATAAATAATTATTTCTCATTTTTATGTTTTTTTTTGGAAGGATATAAGTGAAATGTATACAACATTTAAAAAAAAACTAATTCTACCATTTTAGAATCAATATTATGTAGAAATTTAATGTATTTTTATTAATTGATATTTCTTTTTGAATAACGAGTAGATAGCTCCTAAAAACAGCACAAAAAACGGCTTGCGCGGCGTTTTGCTCGGGGTACCGCCTTAAATTATAAATGAGAAAGTAAGTCTGTCTGTCTAAATGTTTGTAAGACACTTGACACACGGGTAGACCATGATTTGAATCAGGATACAGGTATTAGGTTCCCTAGCGATAATTTCCAACATGCACGCTGGCGAAGCCGTTTGCAGAAGCTAGTACAGTAATAATTACAGTTTATTTACACTGTAGAAGAGTAATGAAAATTGAAAACCTAAAAGATAAATGACACAGTGCAGTAGTAGCCCAGTGTTAACGGCCGTGACGCACCCAGGCAGGTGCTTTACTTTGTGTAAATTATTTCATCACCACTGCCCTCAAAACGGTGAAGGGAAACATCGTGACGAAACCGGTCACATGTCTTAGAACCAAAAATTCTAAGACATGTGACATGCACTGGGCCCGCGTGGTGGATTACGGCCCATTCCCTCCAACAGAGATGAGGCCTGTATCCCAGCAGTAGGCAGATTAAAAGACTGATGAAAATGAATAAGACTTGCAGTTTTGATTAAGAGATACATTGTTTCCAAAGTTAGAATCTTGGTCGAACGTCATGTCTTGAACAGCAGTTCTTAGCCAAATTGTAGTACGAGCACGAGTTAGTTGTAAATGCAGTCCCCATCTTCACACTTCACACAACCCCATGATATTCTGTAGACACTCCAGAGGGTCTAGCTAGACGAAAGGACATTGTGTCAGCGAAGAATATATCTCGTTTCTCATTTAGCTAACGTTCGTTCCTTCGTTAGCTTCTGCCAGCGGCTTCCCCCCGTGAAAATTTTGTTTTATTATCTCTAGGGAAAGTTATGCCGTATAAAAAGAAGCCTATGTGCTATTCCAGACTGTAATCTATCTCTGTGGCAAATTTCATCCAGATCCGTTCAGCTATTCTGGCGTGATTCACTAACAAACATCCATCTAACCAAACTTTCGCATTTATATTTTAGCTGCTGCCCGCGTGGTATTAGTACTTCTCCCAATATCTTTATAAATTATAGCCTATGTGTTATTCTGATGTATAAGTTATATTTCTGTAAAGTTTCAACAATATCCATTCAGTAGTTTTTGCGTCAACGAGTAACAAACATCCATTAAGGCGGTACCCCGAGAAAAACGCCGCGCGAGCCGTTTTTTTGTGCTGTTTTTAAGAGCTATCTACTCGTTATTTAAAAGGACATATCAATTAATAAAAATACATTAAATTTCTACATAATATTGATTATAAAATGGTAGATTTAGTTTTTTTTTAAATGTTGTATATATTTCACTAATCTCCTTCCAAAAAAAATCATAAATATGAGAAATAATTATTGATATTATGTATCTCCTCGTAAAGTGTTCATTAATTATTTTTTTAACTAACACTAATGGATAGACAATTTAATAACGAAAATTTTTGTATTTTTTTTTTTAAAAGGACCAAAATTCGATTTTTAAAGATTTTATTCTAAAATCTGGGCGTATTCACTACTGTAATTCATGCGCCACCAGTGCCGCTAGATCAATAGGAATGCTCATATCTCATGCCGATTTTTTGTTTAGGGTACCGTCTTAACCCTCACAAACTTTCACGTTTTTAATAGTAGTGTTACAAGATAGGGCAGCGCCAACTAGTGACGAGTAGAAGAACTAAGTAGTAACTGGTGGCGCCATCTAGTATCGAATAGCGGAACTAATGTTCTCGAAAGTTCGTGTCGAGTAGAACTTTCCAGAATGTTCGAACCGAACATTCTGGAAGTTTCTAGTCGCTTCGGGATCGATGAGTTCAAAAGTCGATTGTTCTGGAAGATTCTCGAAGTACCTGGAACAGTATGGAACGTTCTAGAAACATCTTCCGGGCTATATAAAGAGCGGTCGGGTTCGTCGTGAGTCAGTTTCGATTGAGAAGCGATACAGAGCGATAAAGCGGAAAATAGTGCGAAGTAAAAGAATTGTTAAAGAAGTGTTTTTGTAATAAACAGTGATTAATTGAAGTCTGCTGTTTAAATAATTTATCCCTGAACCCCAGCTCGTAACAAATTGGTGTCAGAAGTGCGGGATAAATTATGCCGGTTCTACCGAAGGAAGAAACGGAAGGGATGCGCACCAGGAGTCAGCGCCAGCAAGACGTAGACCAAAGGCGCATTGGAGACGCTCCCTCACCGTCATCAGGTGGACATGGAGATTCCGCGGCTGCAGCGGAACCAGCTCAATCGTCGGCGTCGCCTGACTTAGCCGCCCTTATGGCATTCATGCAAGAGCAGGCTCGCCGTCAGGAGGAGCAGGCTCGCCGTCAGGAGGAGCAGGCTCACCGTCAGGAGGAGCAGGCTCGCCGTCAGGAGGAGCAAGCTCGCCGCATGGAGGAGCAGATGCAGCGCGACAAGGAGGAGCAGGCTCGCCGTCAGGAGGAGCAGGCTCGCCGTCAGGAGGAGCAGGCTCGCCGTCAGGAAGAGCAAGCTCGCCGCATGGAGGAGCAGATGCAGCGTGACAGGGAAGAACAGGCTCGCCGTCAGGAGGAGCAGCTCTTGGTGATTAAGGATCTCCGCGGAGCCATTGGTAAGGAGATGAAAGAGGTAAAGGACCAGATCCAGCAACACGAGACCCGCATCGTCGAAATGGAGAAGTCAATACGTGGCCTCAAGTCTGGAGATGGGATCGTGGCAGCTGCGGTAGTGGCACCTTCGCCTCGTGGTTTTAAAGTACCACCTTTCGATGGCTCTTCGTCATGGTCCGCCTACAAGATTCAGTTTGAGGCCGTGATGAAATCGAATGGGTGGACTAACGAACAGGCTTTGACTGCTCTAACCTTGGGTCTTCGCGACCAGGCCTTGACTGTGTTAGAGGCGCTGGGACAAGACGTCACTTTCGAGAAGCTTCTGGAAGCATTAGAAGCTAGATACGGCGACGCGCACCTGGAACATGTGTTTCGGGCCCAGCTGAAAGACCGATCGCAACGGGTTGGTGAAACTCTTCAGCAGTGGGCTCTTGAAGTGGAAAAACTGGTCCGGAAGGCTTACCAGTCGTCACCTGTGCTAATCAACGGGAACCTCGTACAGGCCTTCACGGATGGGATCCGCGACCTGGAGGTTAGGGCTGCCGTAAGGCTAGGTCATTTCAAGGACCTCAAGGACGCTCTAGCCCACGCTTTGGAGGTGGAGGCAGTTCGACGGGACGATCGAACTCACCGAATCAGGGAGGTTGCGACTTCACCCCGATGCTATGGCTGCGGAGAAAGAGGCCACATCCGATTGAGCTGCCCGAAGCGAAGGCCCCCCCACGTTGGTAGGCAGTCGCCAGTGGAAGGATCACCTGATGTCCCTGCTGGGCAACAGCAGCAGGGAAACGAGTAGATGCCAGGACTAAGGGGCGGGTGCTGGCTGGTGATGGAAGAGCCCCAAGGATCTCGATCTCACAATCCTGTGACGGGAACAGCCTGATCATCGAGGGCGAAATTAACAGAACACCATGCAAGCTGACATTGGATACTGGGGCTTCTCGGACTGTTGTCAGTTTCCAACTAGCAAGAAGGTTTCTTGGGAACTTCTTCGGGAACCATGAAGGTGTACATCTGAGAACAGCCACCGGTCAGCACATAACCGTCCGAGGTGAGAAGGTGGTGGAAATGAAGTTAGGGAATAAAGTTTACCGGCACAATGTTATCGTGGCTGACATAGTTGACGACTGCATTCTGGGTCTAGACTTCATGAGGAAACATCAGTGTGAGATTGACGTTTATCAAGGAGTGTTGAAGTGTGGCTCAGAAGAAGTCTTCATGGAAGGTGCATCATCGGGGAAGGTGTACTGCCTGGAAAAGGTTACTCTTCAACCAAGGTCAGAAACAATCGTACCAGTTTGTCTACCAAGAAATTCTGGTCGGGAAAACCGATGTGTACTTATAGAAGGTTTAGATAACGATGCTTCATGGAAAATTGCACGCACATTGGTGAGGGGTACTAGTGTTTCATCGGTACGTGCACTCAACACAAGTGACCAGGACCTGGTGCTCAAGAAAGGAACAATTTTAGGCACTTGTGAAGGAGTGGTTTGGATGCGTAGATGCCACGAACAACCTACCAACGCCAAAGTTCAAAGTACAAGATTCGATGTGTCATCGCTTTTGAAGGACTGCCAGAATAATCTGTCGGAAGAAGAAGAGAACAAGGTTAAGAAGATGTTGAACAGGTTCGCCGACATTTTCTCAACAAATGATGCCGACATAGGGAAGACCGCGTTAGTTCAACACAGAATAAATACAGGAAATGAGGTACCAATCCGCCAGCGACCAAGACGTGTGCCAGTGGCACGGGAACGTGAAGTTGACGACATGGTCAAGGGTATGGTGAAAGATGGCGTGATTGAACCTTCATCCAGCCCATGGTGTTCACCGGTAGTGCTGGTGAAGAAGAAGGACGGTAGCATGCGATTCTGTGTGGACTATCGCCGTCTAAACGACATTACGAAGAAGGACAGTTATCCGTTGCCGAGGATCGACGACACGCTGGATACGCTAACAGGAATGAAGTGGTTTTCCACCCTAGATCTGAAGAGTGGCTACTGGCAGGTCCAAATAGACCCTCAGGTTAAAGAAAAGACAGCGTTCTCTACAGGCAAAGGATTGTGGCAATTCAACGTTATGCCATTTGGACTGTGTAATGCTCCTGCCACCTTTGAGAGATTGATGGAGCGGGTACTTACTGGGCTGATTGGTGACGCCTGCCTAGTCTACTTGGATGACATTATAATCGTGGGACGGACGTTTGAAGATCACCTCCATAATTTGGAACGTGTGCTGTCAAAGATAAGAGGGGCCAATCTAAAGCTAAGTCCAAAGAAGTGCGCGTTGTTCAGGCGGCAAGTGAACTTTTTAGGACATGTGGTTTCCGAAGAAGGTATTCAAACGGACCCGGATAAGCTCGTTGCCGTCAAGGATTGGCCAGTTCCGGAGAACAAAACGCAAGTCAGGGCATTTCTCGGTTTGTGCTCCTACTATCGGCGGTTTGTGAAGAGCTTTGCTGACATCGCCCGACCTCTTCATAAGCTAACTGAAGACAAGATACAGTTCTGCTGGAATGAGAGCTGTGACGTTGCATTTCAGAAGCTGAAGGAACATCTGTGCAATGCACCCATCCTAGGCTATCCTGACAATGAAAATGAATTCATAGTTGACACAGATGCCAGCAATACTGGAATCGGTGGGGTATTGTCTCAACGAAAAGGAGATCATGAGGTTGTAATTGCGTACTTCAGCAAAGCCTTATCCAAACCTGAGAGGAACTACTGTGTCACTCGAAGGGAGCTTCTAGCTGTAGTAAAAACATTGCAGCATTTCAATAAATATTTGTTGGGGCGGAAATTTCTCCTGCGAACGGACCACGCTGCTTTGAAATGGCTACTGCAATTTAAGAACCCGGAAGGGCAGGTAGCAAGATGGATTGAGCTACTGCAAGAGTTTGATTTCGTAATTCAACATCGTAGTGGAACGTCACACGGTAATGCTGATGCCCTCTCGCGAAGACCGTGTCCAGACCATTGTAAACATTGTGCGAGACAAGATGCCAAACAGGTAACGCTAGTGCGGGTTTTGAGAACGGATCTTAGCGAAGAGTGGAAGGCAACCTTGCAGAGCGCTCAACAAGAAGACAGAGACCTAAAACCGATCCTTGAATGGAAGAAATCAGGTGCTCCTAGGCCTCACTGGAGTGATGTCGCAGCAACCAGTTCCATCACCAAGAGTTATTGGGCACAGTGGGAAAGCTTGGTTATCCAGGATGGAGTTATGTGCCGGAAATGGGAGAACGCTCGCGGTGACCAGTGTCATCTACAAATGGTCGTACCTAAAGTTAAGGTGCCGGAGATCCTACAGCTCTACCACAATGGATGTTCAGGGGGTCACATGGGAGTTAAGAGGACTTTAATCAAGATCCGAGAACGATTTTACTGGATCCATTGTCGAGAGGACGTTGAGGAATGGTGCCGCAAATGTACAAGTTGTGCGGCTGTGAAAGGACCACAAACTCGTAGCAGAGGGGCACTAAAGGTTTACAATGTTGGTGCACCATGGGAACGTATAGCATTAGATGTTGCTGGGCCATTTCCGGAAAGCCAAAGCGGGAAAAAGTACTTCTTGGTAGTCATGGACTACTTCACAAAATGGCCGGAAGTGTTTGCAATCCCCAATCAAGAAGCGGTTACGGTGGCTGATAAGTTAGTTCACGAAGTGTTTTGTCGGTTTGGGGTACCCTTGGAAATTCACAGTGATCAAGGCCGGAACTTCGAGTCAGAAGTATTCAAGGAGACGTGTCGTGTGATGGGTGCTCACAAAACCAGAACTACTGCTTATCATCCGCAATCAGACGGGATGGTTGAACGATTCAACCAATCGCTGGAGAGGTATCTGGCAAAAGTTGTGGAAACCAGACAGAAGGATTGGGACAAACACATTCAACCATTTCTCATGGCATATCGGAGTGCTGTTCATGAAAGTACAGCAGTAACACCAGCTTTTGCTAATTTCGGAAGAGAACTACGATTACCTGCAGATCTAATCACCGGTACCCCACCTGATTCGCCACGCAATGTAACAGATTACGCGAATGAACTACGGAATAGGATGAATGATGTATATGAGCACATCAGACAGACAGGTCAGCAGATGTCTGATAGGATGAAGACTCGCTACGATCGGAAGGCGAACATTAAGGGCTTCGATGAAGGATCTCTGGTATGGTTACATAACCCGGTACGCAGCAAAGGAAAATCGCCTAAATTGCAAGCCAAATGGGATGGACCATATCGCGTAGTTACCAAGATCAATGACGTCACCTACCGAATTCAAAAGGGACCACGAGGTGCATCGAAGGTCATTCATGTGGATCGGTTGGCCCGTTATCATGGGTCTAACAATGCTCGGGACGAGCATGTCTAAGAAGGAGGCAATGTTACAAGATAGGGCAGCGCCATCTAGTGACGAGTAGAAGAACTAAGTAGTAACTGGTGGCGCCATCTAGTATCGAATAGCGGAACTAATGTTCTCGAAAGTTCGTGTCGAGTAGAACTTTCCAGAATGTTCGAACCGAACATTCTGGAAGTTTCTAGTCGCTTCGGGATCGATGAGTTCAAAAGTCGATTGTTCTGGAAGATTCTCGAAGTACCTGGAACAGTATGGAACGTTCTAGAAACATCTTCCGGGCTATATAAAGAGCGGTCGGGTTCGTCGTGAGTCAGTTTCGATTGAGAAGCGATACAGAGCGATAAAGCGGAAAATAGTGCGAAGTAAAAGAATTGTTAAAGAAGTGTTTTTGTTATAAACAGTGATTAATTGAAGTCTGCTGTTTAAATAATTTATCCCTGAACCCCAGCTCGTAACAGTAGTAAGATTAGTAGGATTGCAAATGCTTCAATCATGCAGTCAATCTCAAACATTCTGGCATTTTGTCAATCAAAATTGCCAGTAAAATCTCAATTTCTGCAGAGCCCCAGTTCATCCCAAAATCTGTCCATATAATCGCACCCTAACTCCGAGTCACCGCTTACACTGCAAATATTTTAACAAAGATACAGGGGGCGCTCAACTCAACTTTGACTGTCCTAGTGCATACACGGCTTAGAACTGCGTCATAATAATTATATACGACTGTTTTAATTGCGATTATGACTCAAGTAGTTTAGAATAACAGCAGTGTTAAATTTTCTTAGAACACTTCGCGCGTCATGCTTTTACGAATTTTCGAAATCATGATGGCTTATTTTTTTTTGCTGAATGGTAGATGATGTGAAGTGAAATACTACATTCTTCATAGTTTTGAGATGTTTTTCAAATAAATTTGTCTCCTTATTTTTGTAGAATGGCGAACTATGAAAACAGCAACAACCTTATATTCTTCTTATAAGATTTTATAGAGAACTGCCCGCTTTATGTGATTTTGTTCGAATCAGTTCCGAGCAAAATTGTTGCCGACGGAACATTCAATGCTCATGGATTCGAATACACGTTTGAAAACAATATCTGGAAGGATTCAGCAAGACCAAAAAAACTAGGGTTCGTTTGTTTGAAAGATGACATGGCTTTAAAAAAAATTTTCGTTCTTTACAGGCACAGAACGGCTGATTTAATTTTTTGGGAGTTGATTTTTGCTTTAAACCGTTCTTTGATTGATACCTAATTCCTGGAAAAATTGTTTGATCATTAAAAATTAACCTGGTAGATTTGTATATTTTTATATATATATATATTATAGGCTAGCGCTTGACCACTATCTCACCTGATGGTAAGCGATGATGTGGTCGACGGTGAAGCACGCTTGCCTAGAAGTAACCTATTCACTCTTGACCCCCTAGAATTTAGCTATCGGAAAACACAGACTCCGGCAGGGAATTGCACTCCTTAGCTGTACGCATAATGAAAGTCTGTCTATCTACGGGAAGACATGCTGTGCCGACTCCAAATTATATTATTATATTATTAATACTGAAAAAGAACACTTTTTCACCACACATGTAACGATCATGACTTAACATTGTGCATTACATTTTCATACAATCATGAACTCATAATTGTTCCATCTTTATCGCCTTCTGTATTAAAGTTATTTTCACAATGTTACTACTGAATAATTATCCGTGCAATTAAAATAATAATAATTTCATCCCATGCACAATAGATCCAATTTACTGCCGACGAACGGCGACGATGTTTGCACATATGCTTTCGTGTCTACGGATGAAATATCGTATGATTATGTATCTCGAGCAAATAGAATATAACGTAGGTATGTACCTACAATTTATATATTTTCAGTTATTGTGAAAGATAAAGGAGCTCGTGGCTAAATAATAACAGCCGCACGGGTCGATCATCAAGGTTAAGAGGGGACTCTAGTGAGACTTTCTCCATACAAACACATTCTGCTGTTTTCTTCGTAGATAATGCCTCTAGAGCATTGATTTTTTTTCCATAAAATCTAGGTCTAATTAATACGTGCCTGTATCATTTCCTTTTTTCCAAAACATAATCACAAAAAGAAATATGACAATCCAAAAGCCGAAAAAAATGCCCGTTTTTACCGCCATGTTCAGAAGACTTTCAGACAAAATTTATAAGTTTTTAACAAAAAAGGAAATGATAGGAGCATAGATATACTTTTCCTCTAAATTTTGATATAAGATTTTTTTAGATCAGACTAGTTTTTGTAGGTAAAATCAGCCTGAGCTGCAGTTGTCCCTTTCGCACTTTACGGGGTGAGGTTGGAGGTGACGCGACGGCAATAGTTTCTTCAAATACCTATTTTTCAAATTCCTGTTGACTAGAGTCCGCTCTTAAGCAACGCTTAATAAGGTCGGTCCGCGAATGGGTGACCATTTCAACATACCGAGTTTCCTCCGTGCCTCGGAAAGCTCGCTAAGCAGTTGGTCCCGGCTGTCATTTGAAGATCTTTGGCAGTCGTTACGAGTAGTCAGAAGCTTGAGATCTGACACCAGTCTTGCCAAGGGGTACCGTGTTACCCAGTTACTGGGTTGTGGAGGTCAGATAGGCAGTCGCACCATGTAAAACACTGGTACTTAGCTGAATCCGGTAAGACTGGAAGCCGACCCCAATATAGTCGGGCAAAGGCCTATGCAGATTGATATTGTGAATGATAGTTCAAACTTTTTTTTAGCTGCCTGATTATTCAAATCGTTTGTATTTTTCCAGAGATTTAGTTTTTACCTACGCTCCCCAAATGGAAACAGGAAAAATTCCACCTGAAGATTACCACCCGAAGATTCTAGGGACAATTTCGTCGCATTGGTGTCGTGTACGAATCTGTTACTAGTACTTGTTACTTTAATTTCTCAGTGTTTTTAGGACTCCATTCCAGTTTAACTTAATAAGGATCATTTGTTTTGCCATTAATAAAAAGGACAACATCAGAAACACAAGATCTTAGTGCTTGAAACTTATTTATTTAATGGAAATCTAAGGAAACTCGATATTCGGAAGTACCTACTTATAAATCTACCACTTCCGAGTGCAGTTTCTTCTTCTACCAGAGTTTTTTAGCTAAATAAAAGGAAATTAGAAATTCAAATTAAAGGTGTAAAAAACCGGCCAAGTTCGAGTCAGACTTGCGCACGAAGGGCTCCGTACCATTATCGCAAAAAAGGACACAAAAATCACGTTTTTTTTTAGTATTTGTTGCTATAGCGGCAACAGAAATACATCATCTGTGAAAATTTCAAATGTCTGGCTATCACGGTTCATGAGATACAGCCTGGTGACAGACAGACAGACAGACAAACAGACAGACAGACGGACCGCGGAGTCTTGGTAATAGGGTCTCGTTATTACTCTTTGGATACGGAACCCTAAAAATACTGAATATGGCTTAATGAAATACTAAGTGGGCGACAAATATTTAAAACAGCGACTTGAAAATAAAAGTTTTCCGCTGAGCGAGGCTCCTTTTTCTGTCTGCAGGTAACCTAACATGAAGGAGATGATGGGAGCTAAGTTCGCTCACTTCAGCTCCCGTCATCCCCTTTGAACCTAACTTATCCGTGTCGGGGTGCCCCAAGTTCCCGAGCTTGCTTCGCTAGCTCTTGGACTAATTCGTTAAAAACACGAATATACCCGAAATCCCGCACTGCTCAACGAAGTCGCCTCGTCGGTTATTCTGCTATTTTCGAAAGAATAATATGCATAAAATAGAACCCCAAATACAATTAAAGTATGTGTCAATATTGTTACCGCATCTTACAAAATCCTCCTAAAAGATATTACTCAAACCGGATAAATAGTACTTAGTATAAAAGTCGTCAATCAGTATATTTTTCGCCCGGTTAATATTTTCCCATACTTAAATAAGTAGATAAATTAACGCCCAATATTCAACAAGTACACCTAATTTCAGACACCAAACTACATCTGCCTAACCTTTTTTCCAATTATTGTTGGGGTCGGCTTCCTTTCTTACCGGATTCAGCTGAGTATCAGTGTTTTACATGGAGCAACTGCCTATCTGACCTCCACAACCCAGTAACTGGGTAACACGATATCTCTTGGCAAGACTGGTGTCAGTTTTCAGGCTTCTGACTATCCGTTATTCAAATGACAGCCGGGACCAACGGCTTAACGTGCTTGCCGAGGCACGGAGGAAACTCGGTATGTTGAAAATGGTCACCCATCCACGGACCGACCTCGGCAAGCGTTGCTTAACCTTGAAGATCGACCCGTGCGGCTGTTATTATTTAGCCACGAGCTCCTCCGACACCAAACTCCAAACCATTTAAAACAACCAAGAGCAACATCACTGCGGGTACCACAGCTGTACCTAGGTACCTTCCCATCGCACATGCGCAATCCACCCATGAAGATCACACTGTAATCGCGACGAGCTTGGTTTTCAAATATTAGTGTTTGCCAAAGAAATCAAGCCGCGGCCGGCCGGTCGTTTGTCCGTCTGTTTGTCCGACACGACCCCGATCGAGTTGTTACTACGACCAACTATATTATCCTGACACTCGACCACGTTTTTGTTTGGCTATGGTATGCTAAATAGGTGACAGAACTTGAGGGTTAAGACAAAAAGAGGTTCTGGTTTAGTATTACCTTAAGGGGCTCCCTCACCTGGAGCATTCGCCAGTAAAGTAACATTTTAGATTCGATTTTGAACATTACATTACAGTACTGCCTCCCTGACTTGACGAGCATTCGCCTGTAATGAAAGAAGAAAGAAAGAAAGAAAGAAAAAGTGTTTATTCGCCACAAAAACGACATACAATTTTTTGATTTTTCCTTAAATTAAACCCATCGGTAGTATTAGTAAGTACTTAAATTATGTTATGTTAAACATGATATTCGATTTTGATCATTTAGTTATATTCCACAATGTTTACAAGTGGTGCGCATTGATGTTACAAGTTGTATCAAAATATTACACATTGTATCATTCAGTTGCGCACTGTAATGCTCGGTTCTCTTCCCTCACCAATGTAATGCTCGAATCTGTAAAATTACAAGTTGGGCACTGTAATGCTCGGTTCTCTTCCCTCACCAATGTAATGCTCTACTCTGTAACGTTCCATTACAGTAGGCGAATGTTCTAAGTGAGGGAGCACCTTTAGACTTGAAACATGTCAATTTTATCAACGAAAGAGTTTAGATACGCCTATAGCGATAGGAACAAATACAATTTAAAAAACCCCGACACAAATACCTCTTTAAACTAAATAATTTATCTAGTAGTACACGCTTCGATCGATAATTCATCGAAACACGTAATTAACTTTCCAAAAATACCCCGATTCAAAGAAAATGCGCATAACTTGCTCATCGATTTTCATCAAACGTAACTAAAAACACTCTCGAAAAAGTCACCTTTCAAACAAAAATAAACTAAATCAAAATCGGTTCATCCGTTTAGGAGCTATGATGCCACGGTCAGATACAAAAATACAAAAACACACAGAGACACACGTAAACCTATAACACCCCTCTTTTTCCGTCGGGGGTTAAAAATCTAAAAAATGAATAGCAATGCCAAGTGCTCTCGAAATGTCAAGTCTACCTTGATCAATTTCTTTTTTAGTAGTTCGACCTTCGGTGACAGAATTACACTTTGTCTTGGAGTCTCTTAACTGGATGACGGAGACGGGATCGATGAAGAAAAACAAAAGAAAATCTACCTACAAATTATTCACCTCAGCCATTAAACAGTCAATCCCTTAAAAGCCCATAATGATCCGAAAGATCAAGAATAAGTAAAAAACGGAGAGTAAAAAAAAACAATCAAATTACGATAATTAAAAAGTATTCGGAGTCAATTAAATATAAAATTCAAACATTTCCGGAGGTTCCGTCTTCGATTAATCCGTTTGACGGCAAGTTAAAAATCGTTTAAATGCTACCTGAGCGGGCCAACCAATTGAATTATTAATGCTGCCTCCACAAACGGTGAGGGTACATATTTACTCGTCGCGTAAATAGATGCGCACACACCCA
The DNA here is from genome assembly GCA_949775005.1 of Orthosia gothica. Classification (NCBI taxonomy): domain Eukaryota; kingdom Metazoa; phylum Arthropoda; class Insecta; order Lepidoptera; family Noctuidae; genus Orthosia; species Orthosia gothica. The sequence continues at coordinate 3,366,053 of OX459065.1, read as the reverse complement.
ACACGCGTTTTCTGCGCAGTATATGCAAGAAAACCAGATAAATATACAGGAAAATGAAAGTTTTGTGACCTTAATTTGTTTTTCTGTTGAATATCTTAACGAAAGCTGTGTAAATACCTTTACAGACAGGAAGGAGGAGGGGAAAAACCTTGAAAGTATTAATAATGGTTAAATATTTTATCAGACTGTGCACTAAAACTCAACTGGTTATAATAGGTAGGTGCTAAGGCACCATGTAATATTTTTTTTCAATTGTAGCAATGGCGTGCGTGGTCAGAGTTTGTAAGTAATTTTTCAAAGAAAACTGCTGCTACCAAGAACATGAATATCTCAAAAACCTTGGATATGAATAATATTTGCCTTAAATATACTACAATCGCGTTCTTGTACACAATACGTACGTAAAAGGCCGTAGTTTTCCCGGTTGCGCGCGCCCCTTGCGTGTGTGTGAGTGAGCCTGTGTCTGTGTGCGTAGGGTTGGCCTTTTCCGACGAGGGAGGGAGTAACGAAGGGGGGCACCTTACCAGGAACCGTGGAGTCGCTCTCTCTCCTAGTATTTGCCGACTTGTGCAATTAACAGCTCTTTATGAATATTCAACAAGAGTCGAGATGCGAGTTTTTATATTAATTGATGTGTAACTTACACGAAAACAGCTTTTGTGGGCCACTTTTGTATGTTTGCTGTTAACATTCGGGACGTTACCGCATTTTATTGTGAATTAATATTTCGTTGATGTTTTAAATTGTCTGTAATTTTTCATCTGTAGGTAATACTATATTTTTGAGGCGTATTTTTATTTTCATATATATTTTCACGTGAAATATCAATTTATAAGTAATCATCCTACCACTGATTGTCTACACGTCAACCACTATGTTCAATTTAGGACCCAAGTAACCATCTTAACAAAAGACCAGATACTCACACACTATATATCTCAGAGAAAAACACATCCCATTAAATTCTCCTTACCATAATCCATTTTTCCGATAAGAAAATGGTACATAATGTATGATTTGTACAACCAAATCCACACACCGATGTTCCACGCACCCACTGGAAAACTGCGTTGAAAAGAGACCACATTGCGTTTGAAGAGAAAGCAACAACTGGGGATGAGTCCACCAGCTTTGGGATTCAACAAGTCATAAGTACACAAGACGCTGAAGATGGAAATTGAACTGTAGTTAGAAACTTTAGGGTGTGTTACCCAATGGGGTTGTGTGTGTGAGCATTGTGCGTGTATTAAGGCAGAAGAGTACGGACAACAAATATTGATTCGAAGGAGGGTGTGAGCGGGTGTTCGCCGGGTTTTCAGGAGGGGTGGGGGACGCTAGGCGCACATAATTTGGACTAATTCCCTGTATGTTGACTCTGGCTTGTCTGGCCGCTCGCTGCGGCCGATCAACTCAAAACGTCTTTTACCAAACTTGGAAAGTTGTCAACTGATTGAGGGTTGAAGGACAGGCTATAAAAACCCTGGGATTTAGTGCTCAAATGTTTTGAAAAGAGACTTTGACGAGCTTAAATCAATAAGAGGCGTAAATGCTTGAGTTAGCTTTTCAGTACCCACTTAAGTTTTTGAAGACTCAATCAGTTCTCTGCTTAGGCTCTATTTCATCATAGTCCTAATTATTATATTACAAATGTGATAGTTTGCCTGTTTGTGTTTCAATCACGCAAAAACGGCTGACCGGATTTGCATGAAATTTTGCACACAGAGAAGCTAGTTATCTCTATTTGCTTTAGCAGTTTTATAAGTTTTTAAGCTGACATGGTCACAATCATTAGAATTAATATTTGTTTTGGGATACTTACCATGTATATTTTGTTTTTTGTTGACAGCTCGATATTTATTTATTTATTTATTTAATACTTCATGCACACAAACGTACAGAGGCGGACTTAATGCCTTAGGCATTTTCTACCAGTCGACCTTTGGGTGATGCAGAGAACAAATAGTGGTAGGTGCAATATTTAAAGTAAACATGATACATAAGGTAGGGTCATTCAAATACAACGCTATACATACATACTATAAATACATACAATAAATACTCAAACATATAAACTAAATACACGAATATACTTAAAAAATTAGTGGTAGCAGATGATTGGAGAAAAATTATCGCTTTGACGATACTACTGCCAACTTCTTACGAACATGCTCGCGAGCTTTCACCTTGAATGCCAATCGGTTGGTTGCCATCCTGATTTCTTGAGGGAGCGCATTCCACAGAGAAATAGACTGAACGAAGAAAGGACAGTGAATGAAGTCAGTGCGGTGAGTGGGACATTGAAGAAGACGGTTATGTGAAGAGCGAAGATTTTTGTTGTGGTTGGCGCAAATGTATTGAAAGTGAGGAGCCAAATAACTAGGGGAGTTGGAAGAGTCAAGAAATGAAAACAAGGTAGTCAGTGCCCTTAGCTCTCTACGCTGGCGTATGGGCAACCACTTTAGAAGTGACCGATGCGCAGAGACATGATCATATTTACGCAAATTGAAAACAAATCGAATGCAGTAATTTAGAAGACGGTCAAGTTTGTTGAGGAGATCTGCATTCAGGTCATAATAGCACACGTCACCATAATCGATGATAGGAAAAATTAGGGTCCGCACAAGCAATGCCTTCGTGTTCGAAGGTAATAATTTTTTTAAACGATACAGAGCCCGCAACGTTCTAGTGACCTTCTGACTGACACTAGCAACTTGAGTACGCCAGTTTTATCATGTAGTTGCAGGTTTTTTGCTAAGGCAAAATATAAAGCACAGAATACATTAAATAATGTAAAATTAACAATGCATACCTTACCTACATAGGTATCTACTACATAATATTTTCAGTAAGAGGATTCACTCAGCCTTTGTGGTGTAACGGAATACAGAATCTTACAAAGATCAAAGTGTTCTACCAGCTCGTCTTGTAACTGAACTACACGCTTGAAGTGTCAAAGAATATCAAACTGTGTGGACATAGCTTTAGCTATAACGGGTGTCACAGTATGTAGATAATCTGGTAATACTAGATTGACTCTGCCAAGCTAGGTTATAGAACCACTGAATATATTTGACTAGGTAACTATGCTTAAAACCCACTTATTTGGGTGAGCCCAAAGAAGTGGGACTTCGGTAAAGTGAATGTGAATGGTGATAAAGTCGGGAAAGCAAAAAGTGGAATTACAAATTAGTGTTTCTACGAGAGCAGTGGTGACCCTGTAAGAAAAGCTTCGACTTATAATTTATAGGTTAGAAATCAGGCAGGGGCTTTACTTTGTGTACATTATTTCATCACTACTGCTCTTAAACTGGTAAAGGAAAACATCGTGAGGAAGGAATGTACTAGAACCAAAAATTCGAAGACATGTGACATCCACCAACCCACACTTGTGCCCGTGTGGTGGGTCCGTTCCTTCTCGAAGAGAGGAGTCCTGTGTCCCAGTAGTGGAAACATTCGAAGGCCGATGATGATGAAAGAATAAGTGGAGATCGGTACAAATAAAAGGAGGTCTAAGCCCAGCAATGAGCAAAGTCGAGTTATGAATAGATGATGCAGAAAAAAATTAAATAGAAAGAGCGACAGAAACCGTCGCGAAATTTTATCGACGGCGTGTTTGACAAAAGCGACGGATCTATGGCACTGTATAAGTGTAGTTATCTCATGCAATCAATACATCTTATAAATTGATTAAGAGAGTATCAATACCTTTCTACACTTGTCTTTGTATTCTCTTGCCATTTTTTTTAAGATATCTATTGTTTTTTTTTTCTGGTGGGATTCAACTTCATCCGGTTAGACTGGAAGCCGACCTACATCGTTTCTCGTTCGCAGCGCGTCGTAGGAATAGCACGTACAAATTGTGACGTTGCCGCTCCGCTCGTATTGCGCTCGCGAAGCGAACAAAATAAATATTAAGTTCGTGGGTAATTAACTAGATTTTTTAAAAGAAATGGAGTGTCTTAAATGTAGAAAGGTACTTTCTAAGAAAGGATCTCATTTTATATGTCAAGGACAGTGCCAGGGTACCTTTCATAGAAGCTGCGTGAAAGGTTTGGCGGCCGATATGAAAGCGGGTAAAAACCGAATATATTGCAATAATTGTGAAGAAGATGAGTCGGATAATGAGGACCAGGAGGAAGACGACCGAGAGCCAGATAAGATCCTAAAGGATATACAGAAAAATGTCCGGGCAATTCCTGGACTCATCAAACAACTGGAGTCCATAAAACATAGTATGTCACTACTATCTGATAGATACGACACTCTACTAACTGAACATGAAAAATCGAAAGATAAAATACATAAACTAGAAAAGACGGTAGAACACATTAACAACAAGTGTACATACCTGGAAAAATGCAACGTCGCGTTAGAACAACGTGTGCACGATTTTGAGCAAAGTACACGTAAACATAACATCGAAATTGTAGGTGTAGAACAGATGCCGGATGAAAACGTAAAGGAAATAGTAAACAATATTGGAAAGATGATTGACGTCAGCAGCGATGATATAGATTGGGTCAGGAGAAACCAACCAAGAAAACAAGGCGTAAAAACTGCCTCAATAATCGTCGGATTCAAGACCTCGGGAACCGAATCCCGTGACGCCTGGCTGTCTCAACGTCGAAAACTCTCGGATATCACGAGTGACAAAATAACCGGTGGTGCCAACAATAGTAAAATATATATAAATGAAGATCTGACTAAGGCTACTAGAACACTGCTATGGAAAACAAAGAAAGAACTGCATAATATTTACAAGTATATATGGATTTCCAAAGGAAAAATATTAGTCAAGAAAAATGAAGATGAAAATTCGATCTGGGTGAGGTGTGATAATGACATCAACGATCTACTCAAAACAAAACCAAAGGTACATGATTAATGTGTTTATTCTTGGGTATATTCATAATATTCACGTAGTAAGCAAGTGTTTAAAATTGTATCAAAATTCACTATCCTAGACAATATTGATATAATTTGTGATAATACAATTACAACATCCGAAATAGAAAATTTAAAAACGTGGATATCATCTGTTAAATATAAAAATGACCTTTGTATTTTACACTTAAATATTAGATCTTTAAAAAAGAATTTTCACGAATTAACTGTTACTTTACATGATAATTTAAAATATATCGACATAATTATAGTTACAGAACCAAACATTAATTTTTCCATGGTAAACTTCTATAAGATTAAAGGATTTAATATCCATAGTGTTACAAGAACGGGGCGAACCGGGGGGCGTATTGCCATAATGTATACTAGCACAGACAGGGGTTGCTCTGTAATCGCACGCAATATGCTCTTGTAGCTAGAGAGCATACTGCATATCAGTACAGAGACAGACTGAAATAAAATACACTTTGCTCTAATTCGTGAGAGCAAAACACATACGAGTACAGACAATTTGGCTGCCGTAGTATGTGTGTCTGTACTGATATACACAATTTTAATGTTGACATTGGTTTTAACATAGAATAGGTGCAAGTACGATTAGAGTTAAAGCAACAAAGTCGACGTAGCCCCGCTGCGCGGGGCTCCTATTTCTGTCTGCAGGGTCAAAAGTAACCTAACACGAACGAGATGACGGGAGCTGCGATCGCTCGCTTTGCTCGCTCACTTCAGCTCCCGTCATCTCGTTCGAACCTAACCTGTCCGTGTCGGGGTGCCCTAGGTTCCCGAGCTCGCTTCGCTCGCTCTTGTGCTGATTCGTTGACCATAACACGGTCACATTTTGCTTTAGACATATGCGAACAAACCGTATACTTATACAGACAGGTCTGTAGTCATACGTAGTTTGCTTTAGAGTATTTGTTATTTTTAAGAGCACAAAGTGATCTAGTACAGACTATGGGTGTCTGTACTGATATACACAATGGTAATACGCAACCGGGGGTGGAGTACTAGTTTACACGCGCGAAACTTTGAAGGCACGAGCGAATGAGACGGAATGTATACAAAATATGAAATCGGCAGAGTGTGTTTCCATTGCGCTCGACGGCGAGGGTGGTCCGATTTATTTGCTATGTATTTACCGACCACCAAAAATTAACAAAAAAGATAAAACCAGACAATTTCTCGAAGAATTACGTAAAATATTAGAAAATTTGCCAATAAAGAGTAACATAATTATATGTGGAGATATAAATATAAATTTATTAAAAAGTCAAGATTGCCGGGTAATGGAATATGAAACTTTATTAGCTGAATTTGGATTAATTAAATGCATAAATAAAATAACACGTAAAGAAATCATGAAAGGAAATGTTGTTGAATCATGCTTAGACCATATATATATTAGGGCACCGTCTGCACAAATTAATTCCGCGGTAATACGGCAAAAAATATCGGATCACTTTCTAGTGTCAGCCGCAGTGCAGTGGAACCGCACTACACAAAATAGCGTACGAGCTGGCAACAGCGCATCGCTAGGACGCGGGCGATCGGCTGACGTACGGAGTGTTAGAAACATGCCTACCGGGAGTCGCCGTGTTCTTGATAATAAGTTAGTTCGAGAACGATTATTGAATACTGACTTTAAAGCATTGTTATCTATCGAATGTCCAATTGAATTGTATAACTCGCTTAAGCAGCTATTTATTGATATCTACAATGATTGCTATAAAACTGTAAGCGTTAGTGTAAGCTCTAGAAATAAAAGTTGGGTTACGGATTATTTAAAAGATTTAATAAAGGAGAGAGATAGACTGTTCAAGGTTTGGTGCAATGACCCAAAAAATATGATAAAAAGATTAGAATATACTAAATATAGAAACAAATGTTTTAAAACCATAACGAAATGTAGCAATGAATATGATAAACAAAGTATAATTAACTGTAATAAAAATATTAAAAAGATATGGGATAGAATAAATATATTGTTAGGAAACAGCAAGCAATCGCTAGATACTGTGATATTATCTAATATGCACATGCAGGGAAATACGAAAGCTATAGCGGATGGGTTTGCGTCTACATTTGATGAGGAAATCCAACAAATTAAACATGTATGTGACGACAAATGGCTAAGTAGACACAATTACGTAAAAAAACCTGACAAAAATATGAGGTGGCAACCAGTGACTCATAATTACGTTGCGAAAATTATCAAAAACATGGACGCTAACAAATCGCCTGGAAGCGACCTCATACGCATGTCAGATTTAAAAACTATAGTTAACGAAGTAAGTCCAGTTATAGCAAAGTTAATTAATTTATCCGTAGAAAAATATAAATTTCCCGAAAAATTGAAAGAAGCAATAATACGTCCTATATATAAAAAAGGCAACCGCAAGACGTACTCTAATTATAGACCGATAGCAATTTTGTCCAGCATTGACAAAGTTATAGAAAAATGCATAATAAATCAACTTGGTACCTACTTACGCACACATAACATAATAAATAAATCACAACATGGTTTCCAAAAAGCAAAGAGTACTAATACATTACTGTCTAATTTTACCGACGAAATTAACAGCTATTTAAATGATAAGAAGTTTATAGTTGCAATATTTTTTGATTACAAAAAAGCTTTTGACACCTTAGAAACAAACACTTTAATAACATCTTTAGAAGAGTGTGGTGTGGAGAAGCCTCTGAAGGAATGGTTCAGAGACTACCTCACATCACGCTCTTACCGGGTCAAGATAGGCGACACGATGAGCGATGAAAAAATGGTCCGATGCGGGGTACCGCAGGGCTCAGGAAGTGGTCCCGTATGCTACTTAATGCATGTAAATAGTCTGTGCAATGTGCTACAGCATTGCTCGGCACATATGTTCGCGGATGACCTCTGCGCCTTGCGAGCCGGCACGGACCTCGCTGAAACATGTCGGCTGGTGCAGCAAGACGTGGACGCCGTAGTTAAATGGTCACATGATAACGGAATAGTATTAAATACGGATAAAACACAGTACATCATTATTCATTCACCATACTTACCACTAAAGAAAAATCCTCTACCACTATACACTCATACCTTTGATTGCATTCATGGTAGCCATGTCAATTGTAGCTGTAAACCTATCCAGAGAGTTAATTGTGTAACTTATTTAGGAGTTAAAGTCGACGAGCATTTCTCATGGAAAGAACATATAGATTTCTTGTGCAATAAACTTAAAACTATACTAAGTAAATTTTACCACCTAAGTTATCGAGTTCCTACTAGTACCCTAAAAATCCTATACTCATGTATGGTGGAATCTATAATCGATTATGCTCTTGATTGCTATGGACTTACATTTAAATCTTACATAGAAAAATTAGAAAATATACAGGTTAGGTTCCTAAAACTAATAGTGGATAAAAAAACTAAAAATAAACATAAAAACGATTATTATAAACTATATAAAATTTGTAAAGTATTACCGGTCAGCATAAAACATAAGTACTTACTTGCAACTAATAACCATAGTAATCATGAGCATAATCCATTATTAATAAATGTATGTAACAAATATAACACCCGAATGATGTCGTCTGGTAAATATTTAGTACCAAGAGTAAATAATGTTTATGGAGACCGAACATTAGAAAAGCGTTTCCCTTACATACTCAACAGCTTACCAGATGAAATCAGAGACGAAGAGAAGAAAAATAAATTTAAGATAAAACTAAAAAAATACCTACTTAGTACACTGCCTTAACTTTATATTGTTTTACATAACTACTGTACCGAAACTACTGTTTTACATACCTAAGCTATATACTCTTAATATCTATACTTATGTTTAATCTACGATATTCATACTTGCGTACTTATTATATAATTAAGTAAATAAGTAAAGATCCAACAGACAAACTATGTCTATAGTTTTGTTGGACGTTATGTACTTTATATAACTTACAATGTACCGTTTTTATCAATCAATAAATAAATAAATAATAATAATAACATATAGTTGGGAAAAGGCTAGACAGATGATGATGACAGAGTTTCGACGAAGACCCCTAAATAGAGTCTGGCTATTATAACTATGCGTAACTCAAAAATGTGGGCAAACGAAAATTTGGGGAAGGTAACAACACCATCTGTACTACGAAAAAGGATTTTGATAATTGTTTCTTTTTATGATTTTCATAGGCTACTTTTTTGTTTATATTCTGATTCATTCCTGGTAAAGAAAACGAAGCAGTGTGGATTTGATACAGATATGTCACTGTGAGTGACCGTTTTCTCAGTGTGTGATTACCATAAACCAAACATTATGACACGATCTTCTTGTAAATAATATGAACAAGCGCATGAGTAATCAAATAAAAATCTTAGTTAAATAATCTATCATGCAAAAAACAAAATATCAAAACCATTAGATCAACGTACCCCGTTTCGATATCTTGTAAACTTTGTCATTTTTGGCTAAAAATGGTATCGTGCTGTTCCTTCACATCTTGGAATTTACATAATAACATGTAATATAACAACGCCTGCACTCCACTTCTAATAGGTTTAACAATTTTTCTAATTGGATTTGTGAAAATCAATGTACAGCGCGCGTAAGCAATCTGACAGCTCAAGTATCACAAAAGTGATTGATTTAAAAGCATACCACATACAAAACTTTTTGGGGATACCAAATATGCGTTTTGCATAGTTATAACAGCCAAACTCTACCAACGTAGCTTTAAAATACCGACCATAATAAAATATTACAAATCCATAACTACCCAACCAAAAGTCAATATAACCTCTCATAAAAACCATTTCAAAATCGTACACAGCAAGGCAAACCAGCAAATCTAATTGAAATTCACGTAGGTATAGTAGATGCCTGCACCACGCCTTCAAATATGAGAACAGAAAACAAGCCATCAGTAGCACTTAGTGTATGCTTACAAACACATCGGCATACATAATTCATGTTATATGTCGCAGTCTGTAGCTGCGGTTAGGAGGTTTGGAGTTCGTCTGATATTACAGACATTTCGGATAATGCAACGGATTTTCTTGAACTGTTTTTTTCTGGTTACTATCCTTGCGGGTTCCAAAACATTCGAATCATTTCTTCAGGACACGTCCAGCTTCATTGACTCAGCGCTTTTCAGGATCACCACTGTTGAATCTAGGTTTCAGCATTTGGGACCATGTCTACCTGGGACAAACTATCGGCTGGGCAGCATTTGGGCAGTTGCGCGGTATCTTCTTGTCCAACTTACCACAGTGTCTCAAGACGAAAGTCTATGACCAGTGTGTGTGTATTTTTTTAAACTTACAGTCATCCAAAGGGTAATGGGAAGGGCTAGATGCTCGGAGTATCCTTGCGTGATCGAATCAGAAATGTAGAGATCCGCAAGAGAACCAAGGTTACCGACATAGCCCGAAGAAATGCCAAAGTTAAGTGGCAGTGGGCAGGGCACATTGCTCGCAGAACAGATGACCAGAAACCCAATGGGGCAGAAAAATTCTAGGTGGTGACTGCGAACCGGAAGACATTGCGTTGAAAGGCCTTCCACTAGGTGGACCAATGACCTCGTGAGGGTTGCGGGGATCCGCAAGATACGAGACGCACGCGACTGGTCAATGTGGCGAGGCTTTGGGGAGGAGTCCAGCAGTGGGCATCTTTCGAATAATATGATGATGACCGGAGTAGTTGGGAATAGTGTGGCGGGGTAGTCCAAAAAAATATGGAACGGACGATGGTGGCTGTAGATCCTTCTATGATCAGTTCTGATTATGAGAAAATAACTTATACGAATTTAGATGTCTTTATTTCGAATCTAAATGTTCTGAATCTATAAAACTAACTTCGGAAAATTGGCTACAAAATGAAAAATCATTTTAGTTTATCAAACACACGAACCCCTACTCTACTGATAATCTCATGTTATTTGATTTGCTTTAGAAACTAGCTAAAGATAGCCTCCATATCTTTAGGTTGACAATTAGACGAGGTAACAATTGCAGATCCAGTAAAAGAGCTTCGAGCAAAAGACAGTGTAAGAAAACCCGATTTCAGCAAGATTGGAGGAACACCATAATTTGTAACAATATTTTAGCAGTCTTTCTACAAATGCTTACCGACATTTTCAAATTGTAAATGCCTGGATAGTTAAATCCAATGAGATTTTACCAATAGAGACGTTATACTCATTATAAAGAAAAAAAAACATGGCGATGTTTTACTTTAGCTACCTACATAGGACCTATGGAACTTGGAACTTTATTTCTATCCCTGAGAAGGTTAAAAGATCACAGAGATATAAATGGGACCCGTTGTCAGAAAGAGATAAAGATACTGTTCTAGCGTACGTTCGTATTGCGTCCAGACGCAGGACGGACTGAGTTCACTCAAGCTGGACAGCTTGTGTTTGTACTGCCGCGCATACATCGGTAAAACGTATCTACCTCAGTATATATATAACATCCTTGGTTAAATCCATCAAAATCAAGGAAAGTATATGCACCCACCCCAACATGCGCAAGACCTTATTAAGAAATTCAACACGAAAGTCAATTATGTACTGGGTAATATATTATAATTCTATTATGTACTAAAACATACTCCACGCAACAGCCGTGCCCGTGTATGTATAACTATACATGAATGCAAACAAGCCGGCATCCGCTACATCGCTTATCTCACTGAACAAACTTCGTACGCTGTATCTTAAAATATTTCCATACACCTCGACTAACGTAAGAAATTCTTAGAACTCAGATAAGTATTAAAAAAACTCGGGGAAACTTACCCACGACAGATTATTTTCAACCTTTGGAAAGGAATTTTGAAATGTTCGTTGGCGGCCATTTTGAGAATTTGAGTTTTAGGTGCCAAAGGACTGCAGCATGTGTTATTCTGCCTCTACTGTCACTATAAAAGCGTTGGCTTTAAAATAAATTCAATTAGAAATCGGTCTTTTCCGTCTCCCTTTTGTATTTGTATATAGGTTTGTTTTTGTTCTTAGAATTTTCAATTGTATATATGTTATGGTACCAATAAAGAAGTAGAATATCTTCATTTCTAAGTAAAAAAAAAATATTTCAACATTAGAAATACTTACATTGTCATCAGATTGTTAGTTATATCATGCATGAGTTTAATTTAAACAAAAACTCTTTTTTAAAATCCGTTAAGTTTTATTTTAAATTCAAAAAGTATGTTCTAGTCTGCGTGTGCAAAAATCGTTGCTTAGATTTTTATTTCATCATCATCATCAGCCTAATAATGTTCCCACTGCTGGGACACAGGCATCTGTCTGTAAGAGGGGATGCGCCGTAATCCACAACGCGGGCCCAGTGCGGGCTAGTGGATGCACATGTCTTCGAATTTTTGGTTCTAGGACATGCCGGTTTCCTCACGATGTTTTCCTTCACCGTTTTTGAGAGCAGTCGTGATAAAATAATTAGATTTTTATTTACCGTTGTATATTTCCCGTGAATATATTTGGGATATAGAGATGCAATATTTGATCAAGAAAAATATATTACATAACAGATACAAATTCTGGTTTTAATATTCCATCTCTTTGTTCTTCATAAAAATGCAAGCGGAATATATTAAAAACGCAACAAAAATAACAGTTTGTTCTCATATAAAGCGTTTCTCAATAAAATACGTATAAGCGATGGTGCATAAAATCGCTTGTTTAGCCCCCCGGCTCCGCTCCCTTACATGGGATGATCCGCGATCTTGGCGATATTAGCACCGCGGGCAATAAGGGCCCATAAATAAAAAATACTTATTACAATCTGTAGGGTGGGTTCCGGTATTTATATGTTCCGGGTTTTTTTTTTTGCTTTTGCAATTTTGAAGGGATGATTCAATGAAGGTAGAAATACATAGGGGCTTTGCCATAAATTAATGTTGGAACTTTTCTACATAACGTGCTTAGAACGAACGTGAACGGGATCTACTTTTACGTAGAAAAAAAAGCCTATATTCAACGGCGAATGATAGCCAAAGTGTTGTGTTTAATCATCATTCAGAAGAGCTGAATAAATTAAGGTTAGTTTACAAGAAACAAAAACGAATAAAGCACAAAAAGGCTTAGATAAAGTACCTATAGATTTAGCCCTAAAATGAGCTTGATTGATAGAGCGAGATCGCTAATTGGCAGCCCCATGTAAATAATAAGGACAAAAGATTATTTATTGTCTTTGTCACCATGGCCGGCTTTTGTTGTTTGTCAAACGCTAATATCATGGCAGGTTTGACAAACTAACTCGGTCGTGTTTGATTTTTTTGTGATTTCACGGGATTAAATGTTTATTGAGACAAGGTATTGGGTTATTTATAGATAGTAAGTGTCAGTGCGATGGTGGGTTGAAGTGTTCTAGGCTGTAAAAGCCAAAGTGTTATTTTGTTTCATGTGCGGCCACGCCATGGCTCAATCTATAGGTACTTTATCTAATACAAAAAGGTATCTATAGCCACAGATAATATAATACTAGCATACTATCTATACTAATATTATAAAGCTGAAGAGTTTGTATGTTTGTTTGAACGCGCTAATCTCAGGAACTACTGGATGGAAATGAAAAATTATTTTTGTGTTCTATAGTCCATTTATCGAGGCAAATTGTTGCGAAAACGGGAAAAGTTATTCCTTTTTGAGAGCTTCCGTTGCGTTCGCTGCGTAAACGGTTTAAATTACGTAAATATCATGTATGATAGGATTGTTCCTCTTTAAAATTTCTAAAAAAAAAGTCCGCGACAGCAATACGTCTATCTTTTAAGATTGACTCACTAAAACCTTTTTTTTTTGGTAATCAAATTTGTTCATTTGCGAAGGAGTTTTATCAACATCTAAACTAACATTATAAAGCTGAAGAGTTTGTTTGTAGGTTAGTTAGGGTAGGAAGGTAGTGGTAGGTAGATAGATAGCCATTTCATGGGAGCAAAGCCGCGGGTGTCAGCTAGTACTATATATAAGTCCTCAGCAATGTGTTGAACGAGGTTGCGAAAGACGATGATGTTGATAAAATAGTTATTTATGATACAAGTGCGGAAGGTAGGTGATTTCCGATGAGTGGCGAAATCGATACAAGTCGGAAATCATCTTACGTACGTGTATCATACAACATTTTACTATGCATTGTGCGAGGAAATAAATAAATTAATAAAATGAAATTAATAAAATGGCGGGCTTATTCAAGATCGTTCAGCATATCCACAGATTAACTAATAGTTCCTCGGGCATATCTACTGCGCATGTGCGAATAGTTGTCACATCGTAACGCAATAAGGCACGAGCAAAATATACGTTCTGCCAAACATATTTAATGAATATTTAAAATTAATTTATTGACTAAAAATTTAAATCTAGATAAATTAAAAACGCCTAAAATAAAGTATTAGTTTTATTTTACCTTTTATATGAATGATAATCTGTACATAACTAATTTTTAAAACTTTTCTCAAATAATAAAAACTCTATGCGTCGGGCTGACGTTGGAGTTAAAATTAAAAAAATACAGGAAAGTAAAAAGCACTAGTGAAAAAAAGTGACACTTTCCGCACAGTTTGGCTGCTTGGAAAACCGCTCTTTTCGAGGACATGCATTGTAAACAAATAAATGGTGACACCAAGACCGATAGCCAGCCTAAGGAATAGGTGTTATTATCGTCAGAGTAGCCGGGGAAAACTGGACCCTCGGAAGAAAGGCCTAAGCCAGTAATAATCAAAAGTGAAGAGATTCTTATGCAACTGTAACTACTTGCCAAGGTTACCTAATAGGCTAACCGGCAGGCTTATTAGGTACCTATCTTTTGCAAGAGCGATTTTTGCGCAATAATTGCTCTTCAATACAAAAGTTTTAGAGTTGTTGGCAGTTTTTTTTTACATACATACATACATAAACTCACGCCTTCTTCCCATGGGGGTAGGCAGAAACTACAGAACGCCACCTGCTACGATCCCTACATACTTCTTTTGCTTCACACACATTCATGCATCTAGTCATACACACACGCCGGTTATGGGTACTGCGCACTTGGCCTTTCTGAAGAACATCACCTATAAGGTCTATGTATGTATTTCTAGGGCGTCCCCTCCCGGCGTTTCCATTCACGTCTGCCTTGTAAATACCTTTCGTTAGTCGACTTTCATTCATCCTCTCAACATGGCCAAACCATCTTAACATACCCTTACCAGTTTTTTTTTTAAATAAGTGTATTTGACAAACAGCGAGCGATTAGCAAACGATTGTGTAGGACCTACCATACCTACACCGCAGGTAATTCCGACTTTTATGACATAAAGCGTTTGATCGCTATCGTTTTGCTCTTTCAAAAGATACGTGATAAGCCTGTCGGTAAGTTACTACAGATCAACTTAATGGTAAAAGCATCTTAACCAATAAAGAAGCGAAAGAATTTTAGGTCAAAAAGTTTCAGTTCGACCTACTCGTGGATCGACTACCTATATGATATCTATTGGCATCACTACTCGACAGGCCGAAAGCCGAAATGCATTGGATTCTTCCCATCTCTATTTACTTTAATCGCTAGTTCGTTCGCAAACATCGCTTGCAGGCAAATCCCAGATATCCGCTCTAGTTCCCAATTTTTTTTGGAGGGTCTTTGATTTGCAATTTGTGTTGGTGTAATTTGTTGCAATGTTGTATCGACATTGTAGTTTTTTCTGCTGTATTTTTGAGTAAGTATAAGCCACTCATTGTTGAATTATAAGTTGAAGACGCAAGAAGTAACAACCACTAAAACCACCAGCGTCAGGCAACTCCCAGTTGTCTGGCATTTTGCTGAACTGGACCTTTTTGGCGCAGCCGCGGGGCACACTATTTAAGTAATTGTTTTATAAATTACGTTTCCTTTTATTTTTACCTACATTGTGTGTATCTTGTGTGTGCCAAATAAACTGGTTTTCTTTCTTTCTTTCTTTTTCTTTAAAATTGGAAACCAACTTTCAGCAATTTAAACCGTGGGTTGCCCATTTCTAAAACACAGCAATACCATTAATATTTTCAACTATGATATGACCTAATCCACCATTATAATATAACTAGCTGTCCCACGCGGCTTCGCTCCTCTCAACTGTTTACGTACCTACCCATCTACCCTACATACATTATTATTGCGTAACTTAAACCGTTTACGCAGCGCACGCAACGGAAGCTCTCAAAACGGAATAATTTTGCCCGTTTTTACAACATTTATGCTCCGCTCCTATTGGTCGTAGCGCGATGTTATATAGCCTATAACCTTCCTCGATAAATGGACTATCCAACACAAAAAGATTTTTCGAATTCCAACCAGTAGTTCCTGAGATTAGCGCGTTCAAACAAACAAACAAATAAACTCTTCAGCTTTATAATATTACTAGCTGACCCAGCAAACTTTGTTTTGCCATAAAAAGACCAAACATTTATCTACCCTACCTACCCTACCTTACACTACCTACCCTACCCTACCCGACCCTACACTACCCTACACTACCCTACCCTACCCTACACTACCCTACCCTACCCGACCCTACACTACCCTACCCTACCCTACACTACCCTACCCTACCCTACACTACCCTACCCTACCCGACCCTACACTACCCTACCCTACCCGACCCTACACTACCCTACCCTACCCTACCCTACCCTACCCTACCCTACCCGACCCTACACTACACTACCCTACCCTACACTACCCTACCCTACCCTACACTACCCTACCCTACCTACCCTACCCTACCTACCCTACCCTACCTACCCTACCCTACTTACCCTACCCTATCTACCTACCAACTTGTTGAACTATTTATTTGAATAAGAAATAATATATACTACTATACGAATGCAACCAACTTTTGTTTCTACCGGCAGCGTTGATCTAATTAAAATTTAGAACATAAAAGTTGCTATTGTGAGTCAACATTAAAAGATAGACATATGGTGTCACGGACTTTTTTTTATAACTTTTAAAGAGAAACAATTCCATCATACATGATATTTGCGTAACTTAAACCATTTACGCAGCGCACGCAATGGAAGCTCTCAAAAAGGAATATTTGTTCCCGTTTTTGTAACATTTTTCATTTATGCTCCGCTCCTATTGGTCGTAGCGTGATGTTATATAGCCTATAACCTTCCTCGATAAATGGACTATCCAACACAAAAAGAATTTTTCAATTCCAACCAGTAGTTCCTGAGATTAGCGCGTTCAAACAAACAAACAAACAAACAAACAAACTCTTCAGCTTTATAATATTAGTATAGATAAATATAGTATAGATTTACACGCACACGAACCAATAACTAACACAGCCCTCACCTGATCAACAAACAATAAGCTTTCCACTTTCCACCCGCGCCTAATTCATAATTAACG
This sequence comes from Orthosia gothica, assembly GCA_949775005.1. Classification (NCBI taxonomy): domain Eukaryota; kingdom Metazoa; phylum Arthropoda; class Insecta; order Lepidoptera; family Noctuidae; genus Orthosia; species Orthosia gothica. The sequence goes on along the minus strand of OX459065.1, from coordinate 3,348,763 downwards.
TTCCGAAGAATCGTAGCGCGGTCACAAGATGGCCGCCGGGTCACGTGACCCCGCAATGCGTTTTTAATTGCAATCATTCCGTGTTTTATGTTGTTTGCGCACTTTCCGTGTGTTTGCAGAAGCGAGGCCTTTATTTATGGCCGGTGGGAACGCTGGGGAATTAATTCGCTGGTGTAATACTGTGAGGTATTAGCTGCGATTTTTTCTTTTAACCGTATTTGATGTTGATTAGAAGTTATGGGGATTATTTTGGGATTAAGGATTGTTGATATGTGTTTTGCTAATGACAATGCTCTTGTTTTACCCTTCAAGATCAAGACAAATGTAGGGCTAAGCTAAGATTCACGCACTATCGCTGTTAAGGCGGTACCTAGAGCAAAACGCCGCGCTAGCCGTTTTCGTGCTGTTTTTTTAGGAGCTATCTACTCTTTATTTAAAAAGAAACATCAACTAATAAAAATACATTAAATTTCTACATATTGTTGATTCTAAAATGGTCGTATACTTTTTTTAAAGAGGTATATGTTTCACTAATCTCCTTCCAACAAAACCATAAAAATGAGAAATAATTATTGATAGCATGCATCTCCTCGTAAATTGTTCATTAATTATTGTTTGTACTAACACTTATGGATAGACAATTTAATAACGAACATTTTTGTCGTATTTTTTTTTTCAAAAGTCTAATCTGCTAAAATCTGGGCGTATTCACTACTGTAATTCATGCGCCACCACTGCCACTAGGCCAATAGCAATGCTCATTTCTCATGCAGATTTTTTGGTCAGAGTAGCGCCTTAAATTGTTTCCTACAAAACATGAATAGGTGTTACAAAGTCGGCAACCAAAGTAAGTACTTACATACTTAATCTACTTAGTACAGCGAACAGTTACCAAGTATTACCGAGTAGTGTGTTTGCACATCGGCGGGCCCGTTTTACATAAATTGTAGATTCGCCGCTTAAGGCCCGCGACTTCCTTAAGTTTCCAAAATTAATGAAATCGTGCAGGCTCAGATGTACTTGGAACTTAAGTAATGTAATAAATTAGAATTTGTTCACTTTGAATTTTGTTTTGTATTGTTGTAAATTGTGTTGCTTTCTTTATAAATCTTAAGAAGGAATAAATAAGGTCTAATAATTAAAAGCTTGTTTTTCGAGAAGACTAACTACTTGATAGGTTAGCTAGGAAATAAAATAACACTGGTGATGATTTCCTATATTACCTATTAACTATTGGGTACCGTCTTTGACACCGACGGAGAACGATAACAGATACTTTAAAATACCCTCTTTTTACAGAGTTCTAAAAAAGGGGGTTATTAATTTGACACGTATTTATGTAATATTGTTGGAATTACACAATATTCACATATATTACTTTATGTAAGCTTCTAAACACGTGTGCCAAATTTCATAAGTGTATGTATGTACCTATGTTTGTCCACGCATATCGCCGAAAGTAGTAATCTGATCGTGATCATTTTGTATTGGATTAGGTATCTCACAACTTAGGGAACAGTAAAAATCGCTTCTGCAGTTTTCAAGATATGGAACATACAACCGAACTCATTAACGATAAACAGCACGATGACGAATGTGTAAATTGATTTATTATGGGTATTTTGTCAATCCTTTAGGTTTAGGTGACCTTACTATAGAATTTGCTCACCGTTTAGTGTTGGAGTACCAAAACTAAAAAGTGAAAAATATAAAAACATATTCACAAAAAAATTACCGAAGTTATTTTTGCGCTTTTTAGTGTTTCGATTTGAAAGTCGGTAATATTTTTGGGCAAAAGTTTTTTTAGGAGATTAAAATCAACACCGTGTAGCGTACACAGAAAATTACAACTACAAAAATTCCGCTAACAAGCGAACAAACTGTAATCCTTAAATTCCGTTATTTATGACATCGCATCAATATGTTTAGGTGCGCATCGAGCTTTCAATTATTCTGTCAAGCGTGTACGATCAAACGAGGGCCCCCAGACATGCATAGCTCTGATAAAGCGAGCCACGCAGCCTAAGTAAATATGGAAACTTGAACGCATCTGCCTCTATACGTCCCCTACAAAATCTATCGCACAAAGTTGGCTGTTGCTACGGCAGGATAATTCTTGATAGATATAGCTGTGCTGTACCGTTTTTTTAAATTTCGAGATAGTTTTTTAGGCCCACTTGCAGTACAATAACGCCAACGTCAGCGTCATTGTCATTTGGTGCAAGCGACAATGTCGAACAAAGTTGGCTGTTGCTACGGCAGGATAATTTTTGATATATATAGCTTTGCTGTACCGTTTTGTTAAATTTTCGAGATGGTTTTTTAGACCCACTTGCACCACAATAACGCCAACGACAGCGTCATTGGTGCAAGTGACAATGACGCTAAAACATCATTTTGTCTCGTCATCTTCGAATGATTGATAGAAATAGAATGGTGATTTAAATGCGTTTAGGTACTGCTAAATGCATTTAGTGGTTTGAGGTGCAAGTAGGCCTTATTTTTTTTCAACTCTTTTATAAACACCTAACCTAACCTAAACTAATACTTAATCATTATTTTTTACAGTGTTGTATATGAAATTTCTAATCATTATAAGAAAATATCAAATTCTTGGTATTTCTTTTAGCTTTACGCAAACAAATAAAGTACCTACCTATCTAAAGGTTCGCGCTTGACTTTAAGCTTGTCTTAATACGAAGACTCTGATATTTTTCTTAGAATTTCGTTCTGTACCTACAAGTATCATCGTTTATGAAGTAATAAAAGTTATATTTAAGTACCCATTTTAAGTACCTAGACTACCTAATAAAGCGTTTCTTGTACACAATTTATCTATCAAAGGATGTTAGCAGATTCGAAGAATTTCTGGAATAGCTGTTTACTTACAAGATAGGTACCTATTGCATTGAATAATATATATAATAATAGAATATGGGAAAATACAAACGGTATCGGGGCTGGGATACGGAGAAACTGAATAAGATATTTTTGTTGCAAATTGTTGTCAAGTATATAAACCTACTACATCACTACGTATAGATATTATAAAACAAAGTTCCCCGCCGCGTCTGTTCGCGATAAACTCAAAAACTACTGAACGAATTTTCATGGAGTTTGCACCAATAGAAAGAGTGAGAAACGAGGAAGGTTTTGGTTTATAATTTACCAATGGCGAAGCTGAGGATGGGTCGCTCGTAGATAATATGTTAAAGAAAGTTAAAAAAGAACAAGATTGATCTTTCGAAGTCTTGATTTTCAGGCATAACGAGTTAGTTTATTTTTACAGATATCTGAAGAGTGGTGCCGTCGGACTAACGCAGAAATACGAAGGTAGGCAAGAACCTTTAGTAGGAAAACGGAAGATGTTATTATGCTAGTATTATTTTATCTGTGGTGTTATTAAATTAGTTTTTTATCGTTCGAGCTTTGTTTTGTAAAACATGTTCAAAACTAAGCGCCAAACAATTTACTTCCTTCCATATTTCCATGTATCGTTCGAGCTTTGTTTTGTAAAACATGTTCAAAACTAAGCGCCAAACAATTTACTTCCTTCCATATTTCCATCCACAAAACTGAATAATGTCAATTGATGTCCCGTAGGTACGTAAGTGGCCATACGAAATTGGATATCTTCTATCTCCACCCTACGTTGGTCCGTCTGACCAATCCAAGGATTATCTTTCTTGCTCCGTACTCCGAACGCTACCCCAGCGTAATGGCGGGAAATACGAGACAAAGATGGCCGCCAAGCCAGCTCGTTTAAGATATTACTTTCATTAATACACTTAGCCCTGCTTTAATGGTCTTTAATTATCTTAAAACGGCCGAGTAATAAACTGTGGGTAAGTAGAGCACGCATGTTATGACTACCGTAGTAAATAACGTTTTATTGAACAGTTTGAGATAGACCTTTGGAAATTACAAGGTCTGCCTATGGCAAACTTTTTAATTCCATGAACTAACCCTATGCAGATCCGATCTTATAAAAATGTTAGTTCAATAAACAAATAAACGAATTAATCCTTTACTTGTATAGATATAACCGTCCCATGCAAAAACAATGCAAGTAGCGCCATCTATCTTTGACTACTCAACAATATTGACAGAAAAATTATCAAGCTCAAAATTTTCTCACAGTATGTGTAATAGAGTTCTATCTGAATATCGGCAAAGCTTTGTAGACGGATAATTATGTTTTACAACCTCTAAAATCACGATGATCGTCCCATTAAAGCGACAAAGCTCATGGTCGAGTAACGGGCCGAAAAAAGTTTCGTACACATTCGCGCCGGCTCTTGTCCACAATTCTATTTGCGGAAGCAATTTCGCGAAATGCCACAATTTATTTAAAAATTACGCCCTTGTTTGTGTGGGTAAATATTGACGTGTTTGGTTTATGATAATGGCAACACCGAGAGCAGGTAGACTCGGCTAACGACAATATTATTTACTTGTACACATATTATTTAATATTTACCATGCCAATGTAAAGTTTACAATATAATATTTGTTAAGTATGCTTCTCTTTTGAAAGTTAGTGTTTACTCCTTACATGTGGTTTTTAATCATAGGTAAATTTGAAGACTAAACATAGGTGAGATTTAATTGTTTATTCCATTCTGCTTAATGGAGTCAAAGCAGTTGGCAGTGGCACACTTGTTATATTTATAAATACTTATGGCAGTTTTTGTTAGATAAATCTTGTTTAATACTTATTGGTAATGACATGAGTAAAGTGATTTATTTAAGCATCTCATCCTGTACATATCCATCAATTTTATTATTATATAAAAAAGGGGAATTTTTAACTGCACCTCTATTTAGAAATTTAAGCAAACAAAATATCTCCACTAATAACCTACTGCAAAACAATATTACTCACCGTAAAACAAAAATACTGATTTGCACACAAATTATTCAATTAAATATAAAATAAATGTGAATTAGTCCAAGAGCGAGCGAAGCGAGCTCGGGAGCTTAGGGCACCCCGACACGGATAGGTTAGGTTCGAAGGAGATGACGGGAGCTGAAGTGAGCGAGCAAAGCGAGCGAACTCAGCTCCCGTCATCTCCTTCATGTTAGGTTACTTTAGACCCTGCAGACAGAAATAGGAGCCCTGCGCAGCGGGGCTCCGTCGACTTTGTTTCGTTTCCCCCCCTCCCTTAAAACTTAAATATTTTGTTGCACTCGAAGAATTATTAGATTTACTTTTAGTTAACAGATAGTTATTCAGTAAAACAGTTAAGCTTTAAAGATCTAGCAGTATAGTATAATTCATTTATTTGATGAGCAAATTTAGTGTGCAATTCAGTATTTTTGGTAGTAATTTCGAATATTTTGATTGAAAAAAGGGGAATTACAGTTAAAGTATTAAATACCACCCTATAAAAAATACGGTTATCAGTAAATACAACCCAATTTTCATTGTAATAAGAACTCTGTTAATTTATTTATCGTATAAAAACCACTCCAGCTTCTGTATCTCTTCAAAGAAACACATAATTGAATAGCTACCAGCGTCAAACGCAGACAGTAGCACTACCATCATCATAATCAATATACAAGTGTTGACTTATTACGACGTCGGCACTAGACTGCCAAACAAACTCCTCGATCGAACGCAAAGTTAAACTGCAAACAATATCATCATAGTATTTGTACTGAAACAACAAATTTGTAGCTAGCTTTAAATGCAAGCCTAACACGCGGGCACACACTCACCTTGTGTACTGAGACAATATGTAGGAGACTACTCCGATCTTAAGCAACGCGACAAAATGAATCTCCGCTAGCGACTGATACGGCCCAATTCAAACACAGTCAGCGCCATTTTGTTTTCACAAGCGGCTATCTCGACGAACGCGGCTTACAGCAAACTTAACCGTAAGAACAGACCACTTAGAATCATTTTGGGACAAAGGCCCGATGGTGTAGAAACATCGGAAATTAAGGGAGGACCAGACACGATTCTGTTTGCCGTCTAACGTGGTCCCAGGACGAAGTTACAAATATTTGACGTGTCAATTTTGTGAATGTTGACCGAGAATTGCGGTTAATATTCCCGACCCGAACAACCTGGGTGTGCGCGGCCACCCTTTAATTAAATGACTGAAATAGTCCAATTGTTAATTTATAAAGTCTACTCTCGGGGTGGATATTATTAGGTGTTCAATTATTAATTGTAACTACAGCGTGATAGGTTGGCTTATTCCAGTATATACAGAAAGCTCAATTTACACAAAAGTAAAATTTTCAGGTTCCTACAACCTAATTGGTCATCGATGAACTAGTTACGTACCTAGCTGAATCGATGGTCAAACAAAAAGATTTAAGTACTGAAGATAAGCCTCTATTAAGCTAAGATATAACCTAACTACCCAGCATTAAAAATAACAACTACCCACCAGCATCATCATCTCTTTATTCATTAACGATCCAAAAACCTCGTTGTTTTCCAACTGGCTCGCGTTTCAACGCGAAACTCAGTTGTTATCGAGGCGAGATGGAACAATAACAAACAATCGCGAATCGATTGTAAAGACAAAACATCGTTACAGCTTGTTAGGCCCATATTGCTCGTTACCGCGCAGCTATTTATTTTCGAGTGGCAACATCGAAGAGTCCATAAACAAAAAAACACTCTGGCGGCGACTGTTTTCATTGACAACAATGCGTGGGCCACTCACGCATAGTGTTAAGAGCTATGGTTGGAGTAGCGGAGTACGCACTTACTTTTCGCGACATAGGTATCCGAGTAGGGGCTCTCGGTACTGTATTTTCATTGTGTGCTTTTAATTTTGAGTGCGCGAACTAGCTCGCTCTCTCGGGACGTATGTTTGCGAGGGTAATATTTGCTTCCGCTGTATAATTCAGCCAGCCGCCATATTTGCCAAAGAGCAATCATTTTAATATCGTCAGGCATCACATTAGGGCTGAGTGGATACTTACTTTGTTGAATTAATTAATTTTACAAATTTTAATTATGGTTTGTGATGTTTTCTTTACTTTGGGTCTATTGTCATTTGGACTGGACGTGTTGGTATTAGGATTTATAGATTGGCTATTATTTTTTGGCGTAGCAAGCTTGTAATGAACTGTGAAGTTAAAACGACATAGATGCTGCCTTAGATAACTGAACAACGACTTCTGCACACGTTGCGTTTACACTCTATCAGAATTTTCGTCTCCATCACAATAGAAAGGAGTTCCTAATCCATTGTTTCATTTGTTTAAAATCCTGTAAATTTACAACGTTAAACATGCAATGAATACTGTTGAAATGTCATAATTAAAGAGATTGCGATTGAATTCATTAATTTATATTATGTAAAGGTGGGTATCTACTATGTTCGCGAACCTCTTGCGCTCCGCGCTCTTGCAACGTTGCACGCTCCACGACAGGCGATCCGAGCGTGTTGGATTTTAGCGCGAACACAAAGCGGAGCCTACCCCATATCCTTTGATGTACAGTAGTTACAGCGGATATTTGTGTCTTGATGTACCTAGGCTCTGCGAACCATTGTGCAAGAAACAGTTTGTCATCGAGTATACTGCATAGAGCAAGCGAGATAGGACGATGCGACAAACGTAAGCGAGTGAAAGAGGCAGTAATACAATGCTATCTTCTACTTCAACATTGACACAAAAATAGCAACTGGGCAGGGTCTTGCAGCCAACTTCAGAGACACAAAGATCCACTATGACTACTATAGTTTCGTGAACATTGTGGATATCCACCTTAACGCAATTGAGAGCCTCAAGTACGAGGCTTCCTTAACATAGATAAGAGCCTGAGTAGGTAAAAGGTAGCCCCATATTTACTTACTCATATAATTTGAAAAATAGTATCCCTAATCAGTAATAACTATGTATTTTTCTATTTTGTAGGTAACATCTAATCAAATTAGACCACAAATCACAATGTTCTCTCAAAAGTCAATTCGTGAAAGTCGATAATATGTGTTCTTTAGTTCTCGTCCATATTTTTGGCCGCCCTAAAGTTGGCTACAATGGCTGCGCAGTAGTAAATATCATACAAAAACAGCACCGATGCGTGCCTAGCGCATCGGAAAGCCAACATCAGGGCGGCCAAGTTTGGCGAGAACTACCTATACACAGATCAGATGCACACACACACATTATCAGACATCATCGCTTACCATCAGCGAGATAGTGGTCAAACGCGAACCTATCAATCAATAAAAAAAAAACCGGCCAAGTGCGAGTCGGACTCGCGCACGAAGGGTTCCGTACTAGGTAAATTGCGGTTTACGATTTATGACGTATAAAAAAAGAACTACTTACTAGATCTCGTTCAAACCAATTTTCGCTGTTAGTTTACATGGTAATGTACATCATATATTTATTTTAGAAGTTACAGGGGGGGACACACACATTTTACCACTTTGGAAGAGTCTCTCGCGCAAACTATTCAGTTTAGAAAAAAATGATATTAGAAACCTCAATATCATTTTTTCTAGATACCCCACACGTATGGGTTTGATGAAAAAAAATATTTTTAGTTTTAGTTTCAAGTATGGGAACCCCCAAAATTTATTGTTTTATTTTTATTTTTGTGTGAAAATCTTAATGCGGTTCACAGAATACATCTACTTACCAAGTTTCAACAGCATAGTTCTAATAGTTTCCGAATAAAGTGGCTGTGACATACGGACGGACAGACGGACAGACATGACGAATCTATAAGGGTTCCGTTTTTTGCCATTTGGCTACGGAACCCTAAAAACATAAAATAAAAAGATAGTAGACATATTTTTACTCCAGGCCCAAAAGGGCAGTTTTCGATAGAATCAATCTGCGTAGTCATTTGCCCGACTATGTTGGGGTCGGCTTAGAATAGATTAAACTATATTGTAGGTAGGTACTCCAAAAAAGTACATCTCTTCGGCTTCCAGTTTAAACGGATCCAGCTAAGCACTGTCTGACCTCCGCAACCCAATCAATGAGTAACACGGCAACTATCCCTTGGCAAAACTGGTGTCTGATTTTCTGGTTTCCGACTTTAACGTGCAGTTTGTGGTACTGAGATTCGGTATGTAGTGAATGGTCGTAGTTTGAGTAACAAAGATCGAACCGTTCAGCTGTTATATTTTAGCCACAAGCTCCTCTCCCCTGTATTCGTACTCCGATTTTCCTAGATAGATGTAGGCAAATCCAAGTTAGGTAGACCCGGAACACGACAGCACGAAATTAACAAAGGGACATCGATTGAACCACAATAAAGACAAATTGTCTATCTTCATAGTTCGTAACAAATCACGATCCACACCTCCACAATCAACCGCGGTTTTTGAGTAGAGCAGACACGCAAAGGTAATAACTAGCGCCACCTGGTGATCCTTGTTAGCACAACACGCTCTAGTCACATGTTGGCAAGCCACGCCATCTATCCTCAAAAACTTGAAACTACAGTCCCAAAAACCGCCGTCGAGCGTCACTGGGCTCGAGTTGCCAGTACATACATATATACTTCTTTTTTTGACTGCATCAAAACCTCCTATTCGCAAAACGGAAATGGAATGGGAATGGTACAGTCATACCACCCAAATTTTATAGAACAAACCGAAGTAGGTCGTTAAATAATTCGAAGAGACCAAAATGAAACCAGAAAAATGTTAGAAATGCTTATTTTTATTAAAACTTAGTTTTATCTGTAGGCAAACATAAAATCAGAGACACGAAAAACCTGCATTACGTCTCGACGTCACACGAAAATAAAACAAAAATCTGAACAACACAAAACGACAATAAAAAAACAAAATTTAAACCATTGGCTTTTAAGAATAATATTAACATTAAAATTGCCAAGCGATTAGAACCAAAAATTAAAATCTTAATTCAGTATTGAGAATTCTTATTAGATTACATTAAAATCTTAGATCCAGTTTTAGTTTTCCTAAAAGCCCTTATAAACAGGATATCAATATTGAGGTAAAAATGACTTAAAATTAAGAATTTTACTTAATTATGGTCCCATTAAACCTTAACACGCAATATTTCTTATAATAATCAAAATTACCATTATAATTGACAATAATTATGATTTTGTGACAAACTCAAAAAGACTGCAAAGAAAAGTTCTACAGTTAACCCATTCAATGGTATTTTTTATTACACACCACACTTATTCGTATTCGATTCGTATTTGTGATAATTTGTAAGGATAAATTCGGTCGTTTTTAGGGTTCCGTACCCAAAGGGTAAAAACGGGACCCTATTACTGAGACTCCGCGGTCCGTCTGTCACCAGGCTGTATCTCATGAACCCTGATAGCTAGACAGTTGAAATTTTCACAGATTATGTATTTCTGTTGCCGCTATAACAAAAAACACTAAAAACAGAATAAAATAAATATTTGAGTGGGGCTCCCATACAACAAACGTGATTTTTTTGACGTTTTTTGGGATAATGGTACGGAACCCTTCGTGAGCGAGTCCTACTCGCACTTGGTCGGTTTTTTTTTTATAAAAATGACGAATACCTAAAATACGAACAAAATACGATTACGTGCACAAACACCCTTTACGTTACATTTTTGAATAGTTTTCTCCATATCGAAATTATTTGTATAAATTAAATCATTATTCTAATTTAACTTAAATTCTACTTAAATGTAATGTAGAAGACACACTTTCTAAACTAAAATGGCAAATACGTAATGGCCACAATATTATAGACTCTTGATTAAAAACTTGTACTTTTTTGAGGTACACTTATCTCATAATTAAACAGAATTATTACTAACCCTATGTTTTAAATTAAATAAATGCAGATTATTTACACAAGAAATATTAGTTAAATTGTAAACTTATTTTGTGCTTATGCTTAATTTCAAATATATATTTTTGTGTGTGCCTAAAATTGCACGTCTTTCTCATAAAATGAGTATTTTCAAAGTAAAAATTACGATTAACCTAATTAAAATTCTGAGAATTAATATTGTCATGATTAGTAATAAATATTGATTTTACTCAACAAGTAGGGGGAACTCTTCTATATCTTCGCACATGGAGTTGAAGTTTGCTGCCCAAGCCTCTGCCGCTTGCTCCTGTAATTGAAAAATAATGAGTTGGTTATTGAATAAAATAAAGCTCAGAAGTTAGCCCGATCCCGACTCTGATAAAGGACAAATAGAATTTGAAAGTGAGATAAAGATGTAAACATCATTTATCCCCTTGAGTGCTAATTAGCAGAGACAATAGAAAAAACAATTGACTTGTTTGGATTCGGTCGGTTGGAAGGTCAAGTGGTTATTTTTCAAAATCATGTCAGCATTCTGTCAGCAGATTGAATGCTGCCTTTTTCCAATTTTGTTGGAATCAGCTTCTAGTCTGACCGGGTAAACCTTGAATACCAGTATTTTACACGGAGGAACTGCCTATATGAATTCCACAACCCAGCAACTGGGTAACAAGAGTATTTGTGCCAGCATTATTTGATCTGTCTCCTGCTTGATATGGAGGGAAGTGGAAATTATGTTTTTACCACTCCTCCTTTATTCTTTTCTGATTATTTTCGTTGCAGGATCCATGACAATTTTTTTTATTCAATTTAAATTTATTCTCGTCGAGCTTCATTGCCTCAGCGCTTTTCTGGTGGTCGCCATTGTTGATTCTGGCTTTCAGGAGGTGCAGTGGTTTGGGAATAGTGCGGTGGGATTGTCCCAAAAATAAACATTATATACACTGATATTATTAATGAATTCTGTATGATGGACTAGTACTTATTTATAGAGCAGTTGGTTAGGTTCGGTGTTTTTTTGTAACTTAATGAAAAATAATTACCTCTTTCTTAGTCCTCAACTTCTTAGGCTTCTTCTTTGAGACTTTCTTCTCCTTTACATTAGGGACCTCAAATGTCAGGTCTCCCAAATCATCGTAATCACTTGAAGCATTCGGATCAGCTGCAACGGGTTCTTGGGTGTCACTGTCTGATGTGGAATGTTGCCGGAATGTCACCTTCTTAGCTTTGCCATAACTTTTGCGTGTTGGCTGAAAATGTAGAAGTATATGATTAGATACGACGAAATATTACGATAGATATAATATTCACAGCAGATCTGTGTCTCTGAAGTTGGCTCTGTCAACAATTGCGCAAGAAACAGTTTATCATCGAGAGTAAGCGAGATAGGATGATGCGACAAACGTAAGTGATCTTCACTTTCAAGATTGTCACAAAAATAGCTACTGCGCAGGTTACTAGATAACAGTTTTTCTAAACAAAAAGATTGCCCCACACTAGGAATTTCTCCTGTATTGTGGATGCGTTTACAAACATTTAAACTCACATACACAAACACTAACCCTCTTACTAATAAACGCAGAATAAAGTTATACCAGGTATAAACCTATGAAAATGTATGGTTATTCCTTTGTTATACCTGGTATAACTTTATTCCGTGTTTATTAGTAAGAGGGTTAGATCCAAAACAATTATCTATAGGCCAAACAAATATTGCTGTCGTGAGGGAATCGAACCCGCGCCATGCAGCGCAGCAGTCAATCGCTAAGCCACTGCGCCAACCGTTAAATCTGAGTCCATCTTTTTTACTGATGATTGATTTTATGGCATAAAAAGGCAATGTAGAACCAGAAGACCAAGTAAAACAAATATAAAGACAAGAGCTAGGTATGTCCAATTTATTTCTTCACAATGTAGCGAGCTGCCAATGTGCTGGAAAAATACACTAATATATTATGAATAGACAAAATACTAAAATGTTAGTTACCTTCACATGATGTACAACTTCTATATCTTCAAACAAATGTACAGACTGAGAATCATCATTGATTTCCAAATCCTCAACATTAGCAGCATTGTCTTCAACATTCTTTTCTGGGAACACTGGTGCAGCTGCAGCTGACTTCAACTCCTCATATACCTTATTAACTGTGTCAGAACTTGTAGTTATCTTAGTCTTAACAGCCAATGGCAACACTGCTCTAGTTGGTCCATTAATTTCTTGCAGCACAGCTTTTGATCTAGGTCTTAAAGATCTTCCTCTTACAGGATTATTTTTTATTTTAATTGGAGATACATTCTCATCCTGATTCTCGCTCTCATCGAAGCCAAAGAAAGTAACATCTTTGTCTTTGTGCTTTCGAGGAGATTTTGCTGGTACACTACAAATGTTTTCGTCATTCTTACGCTTTCTAGTTCGTCTTTCTTCCTTCGAGTTTTCTTTGTCAGTGGAAGCATCATTAGCACTACTTAAAACTTCTTCCGAAGTATTATTGCTAGGAGGGGCTACATTATCCTCAGTTCCTTTCTTAGCAGATTTCTTATTTTTATTTGTTTCAACATTTACATCAACAATGTCTTGATAGACAGCTTTAGTTGGAGAAACAGACCTCCCTCGTTTCTTTTTAGCACTCTTCTCTGCCATTTCTTTTATAAATGATATTATACTAGTCTGTTTATAATTATTTGTTGTATCAGATATGTCTGCGAATATTTCATTTGTCTGTGGTAACATATTTGTATAGACATGTTTCTTTTTATTTAATGAATCCTCAGGATTGATAAAGGAAGTTTCAACTGCTGGTGTCATGTTAGCCTTGACATGTGCATTGTTAGGCCATTTTACAGGGAGGCTACCAAATTCTACCCTCCATGGACTGGCCAAGGGGTGTCTTACAGACATATTCATACTACTACTAGCTACAGGCACCTCATCAAAGAAACTGAGCTCTTCTGCCAAATTCAGAGGGTCATTATTATGTACAGATCTTTCCAGAGTTTCTCTATGATTCACAGTATCAAAAGCATTAGGAGTCTTAAACCCATTAGGCCTTGGAGAATTAACAGGTGAATAGTTTATATCATCATGATGATCCATGCTTGGTTCAATATCTGCTGCTATATCTTCCACTCTTATTGATGGATAGTTACATTCATGTACAGAGTTTTTGCCAGTATCATTGAAAGCCATATTGTTTTCTTTTGTGATATTAATGTTTTGTACCGCATTAACATTATTAGCTACATTGTTTTGTACAGTATTTTCTACTTCTTCATCACTGATTTCTGCAATTTGTGTAAGTTTAGCAGCTTCTGCAGCTTTGCCAGGTTTGACAGCTTTCTTTAAAGCTGCTAATGCTTTAGATATGTTTTGATCATAACTGCTTTTTGTTTTCTTTTTAGGCTTAGCAGTAGGAACTGGAGCTTTCTTTGTAACTGTCTTTTTACGCTTCTTTTTCTGTGGTTTTGGTTCCTCATCAGGGTCAAATGTAAATTCATAGATGTTATCTCTCTGACCATTATTGTCAGTTTCCTGAGATGTTTTCTTGCTTCCCAGTAATTTGAATGATAGATTTTTGTCTGATTTCTTGTTATTGGTAGACATTTTAGGACCAACTTGCTTGATTGGTGATTGGCTTTTGTTGAATGATGAAAATCTGGTCATTGGTGTCAGAAATTTCCTTATTGGTGATTGAGTTTTTTTCACTGGGGACGGTTTTTCATTGACTGGTGCAGCTGGTGGTTGAGTTTTAGTAGTTTTCTTCCTACTCCCTCTGCCTTTAGCATTATTGTTACTATCAGGACTACTTTTATCAGATGAGTTATCACTTGTTTCCTTTTGTAGGGCATTAATTTTAGCTAATCTAGTTGGCCTGGCTATTACTTGCCTTTTTTCTTGAACCTTATCTACATTTTTGTTGACATTTTCTTTATTGTTTAGTGGTACTACAGGCAGTCTTTTTTCCTGATCCTTTCCTGCATCTTTGTTTACATTTTCTTCGTATTGTAAGGGTACTACAGGCTTAGTTTTACTTTGCTGTATTGGTGTGCTGGCATTTGCAGGTTGTATTGGTATGTACTTGTTGGGGCTAATGGAATGGTCTTCAAACCGTGATGGTAAGCGGCAAATCCTCCTGGGACGGTTAGTAAGTAAACTACTGTCAGCTTTAGCTGGTGTTTTAAATGGAGATAGTTCTGGTTTATCATTTTTGGATAAACTTTCAGTCTTAGCTGGTGTACTGTTTGCTTTAGGGGTAGTTATAGAACTGCTTAGAGTCACATTTGGAGTGTCCTTACCCTTTGACAAATTATTTAGAACAGTATTTTCAACAAACCGATTTGGTAATCGCCTGTCTCGACGTGGCCGCATATCATCTGCAGGTTCTGCATTTTCTTTAGATTTTGCAGCTCGTTTCTGCTTTGACTGTTTCGTTTCAACAGTTTTTTTCTGTTCCCCATTCCTGTTTGGACTTGTTTTCGAAGTTTTTGTGATTGGTTTATTAGTTTTAGTCGGGATTTCTAAAGACGCGTCATCAGATGCGGAGTTTGTTTTGTCTGCTAAAGCTTTTCGTGGTGCTTTGGTAGTATTCTTTACTGGTTTCAATTTGTTTGCGGTGACATCAATGTTTTCCTTCAAAGCTTTGGAAGCTCGCGTTCTAATTCGCGGGGGCATGACGCTAAGAAAAACAAACATTCAGCATGGATTCAAGGCACTTTTACACGTCTGTAAGAATTCTTTATTTATTAGTGTTCTTTTAAACCACGATCCACGATTTTAAGTAAAAATCACATACTTTAACTCAAAAAATTCACAATACACTGAAATAATTGTCTTGAAAATGTGATACTTTCTTTTCGTTTTCGCTCGTTTTTTTGACAGTTGTTTTATTTGACAAGTCGTCATAGTCATAGACGGACGAGTTTTTTTAAAAGTTGCGATTTTGATCACCAAGCTTTTGGAGTAAACACATTTAATTGTACTCGGTCACAATCACTGCCAGTTTTGCAAAAAAAAAGATATAAATATAAAAGAAAAGAAAAAAAAAACTAGAAAAGTCTATTAACAAATGTTTTTAAATTAAAATATATAAACAAAATATTTTATTGCTTAAATGTCATGCCCTGTACAATTTTATGTTTATTAAAACCAGAATACATGGTTTTCTCATTATTTCAATTTAATAAACATAAATGGACAAATAACTAAGACCAGAACAGTTCGACGAAGACCCGTCCAGTAAAACTGCAAAAGAATGGCCACATTAGAAAAAAAAAAACATTCGTCAACTTCTTAGCTCAGCCAGAATTATCTGCTGCGGACAAAGATGCTGCCGCAAAATGGCCTCAAATTAAATTCCAGCTTTTGATCAACCACTTCTCGCCAAAGGCTTAGGCCCATGTTAGTGAGTACGAAACATATGACCCCCCAAATGTTGCGCTCGAAAAATCATACGTCAAGCCCAATAATATCTTGTATGCTAGACACTTTATAACTACGATAAAGCAGCAGGCAGGTGACGCTATAGATATATACATGCAATCCCTCAAACAACTCGCAAAACCCTGCGATTTCACCAGGGTTGATGCTGAAACTAACAAAAACGACACGATCCGTGGCGCATTTATCGCAGGCATGATGTCCGCCAAAGCACGCTCGAGACTTCTAGAGAGCTTATCATAAACACCGGATCAAAATTACAATACAACCCTGTCAATGGAAATGGCGGCAACAAATTCACAAACCTTTATCAACCCCATTATCAATGCCGTGCCTCTAGTATCTAAAACGCGAAACAACGACACTGCTCCCGAAACTGTTACTACAACTGCCGCTACGATATCAAATGTCGCTAACTCCTCCTCCACTCGCAAATGCTGGTACTGTGGTGGATCACTGCATACCAGGAAGAAATGCCCGGCAAAAGACACTGTCTGCAAATCCTGCAACAAGAATGGTCACTATAACAAGAAATGCCGATCGAAGCTCAACACTAGTGCATTAATTACCTCACCAGAAGAATGTGAACGTTGCTCTGCCATTATTGCTGCTATTGTCGGCCTCTCCTCGAAAGGCCATGATTCCTGCTGTCATCAAAGTCATCAAAGCTCGAGCTCTAGTTGATACTGGGAGCTCGATTAGCTTTATCAATGAAGACTTCGCCAAGAAGCCCTTGAACCCAGACAGTCTCAATTCTTCTCTATCTCATACTTCGGAAGTCAGTGGTTAAATTTGTCAGAACGTACATTTAGGTGACCACTGTTACGAAAAGATCAATTTATTGATAGTCAAAAATCTTTGCGCCGACCTGATCATAGGCCATGATGTGCTGGCGCTCCATTCAACTTTGGAGTTGGCCTTTGGTGGCCCTAAAGACGCGTTCAAAGTATGCAGCATTGCAGAGGCCACAGTACCTGCTTTACCGCTCTTTGCCAATGCAAGCCCATAGCAATTCGATCCCGCAGACACAGCCCCGAGGAACGGGCATTCATTGCGGATGAAGTAAAGAAACTGCTAGAAGACGGCATCATCGAAGGGAGTCATTCTCCTGGAGGGCACAAGTACTCCTGACTAAAAATGCAAATCACAAAAAGCGATTAGTAATTGACTACTCCCGATTACTCCCGAACCGTCAATAGGTGCACTCAGCTAGACGCACACCCGCTATCTAACATGGAAGAAATGGTAACAAAACTCTCTAAGTATGCGGTCTTCAGTACCATCGATCTCCAAAGCGCATATCGTCAGGTCCCCATCCTCTCCCACGAGAAACCTTTCACAGCTTTTGAAGCTTATGGTAACTTGTATCAATTTCGCCGCATTCCATTTGGCGTAACTAACGGGGTGGCCATTTTCAAGAGAACCGTCGATTGCCTCATCAGGAAAGAAAATCTACCCGGTGCATACGCTTACCTTGATGTTAAATGCTCTAAGCCTTGATGATATAACCGTTTGTGGCAACACCCAACAAGAGCACGACATAAATTTGGAACGATTTTTACAGGTGGCTGATAAATAGAATACGGTCTGACGGTCAACATGACTAAAAGCAAATTCAGCCAACGCATCATCATTTTACTTGGGTATACAATACAAGACCACGTCATCAATCCTGATAGTGATTGACTACAGCCCTTTCTTAAAATGCTAACGCCAAATGATCCAGCATCCCGTAGGAGGACATTGGGCATGTTCGCCCACTACTCTAAGTGGATCCGTAACTGCTCCGAAAGAATCCATATCCTTTCCCCTAAGTGAAGAAGCTAAATATTGCTTCTAAGGTTTAAAATCCACAATCGCCAAGTCCTCCGTTCATGCTATTGATGATAATATGCCCTTCACCGTTGAAACAGATGCATCCGAACACACAATTACTGCTACACTGACCCAAGATTCACGACCTGTGGCCTTCTTCTCAAGAACCTTAAATCACAATGAACTCAATTCAGCCGTTGAAAAAGAAGCGTATGCCATCGTAGAATCGCTATGAAAGTGGGGACATTTCCTTATAGGTAAACATTTTAATCTTATAACGGATCAAAGATCAGTTTCATTTAAGCTCAATGCCAAACAAGCCAGTAAAATAAAAAATGAGAAAATCCAAAGGTGGCGGCTTGAGTTAACGCCACATAATTATGACATAGTATACAGGTCCGGGAAGGACAAAAAAGCTGCGGCTGCCCTATCGCGCTATATATACACTCTCTTCACGCATCACTTTGTCATCCAGGAGTGGCAAGAATGTACCACTGGCTGAAGAATAAGAAACTTCCCTATTCAATCGGTGAAGTCAGGACGATGACGCGTGATTGCCGTCTGTGCGTTGATGCCAAACCGAGATATTTCAAGAATCCAACTCCCTCACCGAAACTCATAAAGGCAACGTCAGCATTAGAACGTTTAAGCGTAGATTTCAACTTTTCAAGAGCCCTCTCCAATCGAAGTCTGACAACAAAAATATTCTCACGGTTAAAGACGAATACTCTCGATTTCTTTTTACCTTCTCGTGCAGCGATATGAGTGCTAAAACCGTGATCAAGCTTCTAAACAGCCTGTTCATGATCTTTGGCATGCCCGCATACATTCATTCAGACTGCGGCTCTCAATTCCTGTCGACTGATCTTTGAGATTAACTACACTCTAAAGGGGTAGCTACAAGCAACACCACTGCATACAATCCACAATGTAACGGTCAGGTCGAAAAATATAACTCAACTGTATGGAAAGCAGTACAATTAGCTTGTGGAACCCATAATGCACCGATTGAACACTGCGAACAATACTTGTCCGTGGTCCTGCACTCGATTCGCTCTTTGCTGTGTACTTAGACAAACTGTACTCCGCATGAAAAAAATGTTCATGCACACTCGCCGATGTTCCAAGGGGAATACGATACCAACATGGCTCACAAGTTCAGGTCAAGTGCTAATGAAAATATTCGATCGTAAGAACAAATATCAGCTCTTGGTAGAAGAGTTCGAACTAATACAGTCAAACCCCGACTACTCGTTTGTCCGATTACAAGATGGACGAGAGACAACGGTATCAAATCGACACCTCACCCCTATCGGGGAGAATACCGGCAAAAGACTAGAAGAGTCAAAGACGTGGACCTTGATAGAAGAAGAATATATGACCCCACCGATTCGTGCAGTCTCAAACAACAAACTATCACTCTCCTGGTTCGCCAAAACCTTTCCCTTTCCCTGCACAAGCCCTTGACACTACGGTCACTACGCAACGGATTCCTGCTTCAAGCAGGGGCGGCTTTACCTATAGTGCAGGGTGTGCGAAGCACACGGCCGCAGCGCCCTAGGGTGCGCCGAGCGCAACTCGCGCGCCCCCCCGGGTGCGGTTCTTTCAATGACCCACGTAAAAAAAAAGTTAAATCAAAAATAAAAAAACCCGACTGCTTCAAAAGCGAACTAAAAAGACGTAAACAAGGAGAAAATCATGCTGTGCAGTCGGAGGATACATATTCGCGGGCTGGCTGACCAAAATCTGATGTATCCTTCGCCTGCACAGTATGATTTTCTCCTTGTTTACGTCTTTTTAGTTCGCTTTTGAAGCAGTCGGGTTTTTTGATTTAACTTTTTTTATTTATAACTTTTTAGTTAGTTTTTTTTCGATTTACGTACATTTAAACTGATTTAAACATATAGGTATTATATTTTTTTGAAATCACCTCATTTTGATTTGGTCATAGACAAAATAAAATTATGATTATTTGGTTTTTGGTCTTAGAGGTTTTTGTGTTTTTGTGTGTGGCAACCCGAAATTTGAATATGTCGTTGCTTCTGAACCGTTGTATTTTGAAACGTTTATTGTCGTGATTTGTGCTGTTTGAAAGTAAAAAGTTAATTATAATCACAATATACAACTGTTTTGTGTCTCGACATTTGTTATCTTGTATCTGGTTTTGTTTAGTTTTATGGTAAGTTGTCTTATAGATATGCCTTTGCATTTTACCAAGTTTTCGTTGCTCTCAAGAAACATACTGGTATCTGTTCATAAAACGCATCAAAAAATATATTTGAAAGCCTAGTTCGCTGCTCGTGCATATTGGTTATTACCTTTTAACTTACATAAACGATTATTTTGAAGTGTTTAACAAACCTCTTTGCAGAAATTGACACCAATGTCAGGCCTGACGAAACTGAAAGCCACGACGCGGACATAAAAATAAAAAACCTGACAACTGACAATACCCTGGTCATCGTAAAAAGCAGGAAAACGAGGGACATGCTAGATTTGTTGTTGATATAGGAGAGGAGAGGTGTTTTTTTATCGGAAAAAAATAAGATTTCAAAATGGTAGAGTCTGACAACAAAGGTACTATTGACACAGTGCAAGTTGCACTTCGGATCAGGCCGTTGATGCAACTGGAGACAGATAGAGGATGTGACGAGTGCATTGATGTTGTGCCTGGGCAGCCACAGGTCCAGATCAAAGACTTGGCCTTTACATACAATCATGTGTTCGCACAGCACATAAATCAGCAGGAGTTTTATGATACAGCGGTCAAAAGTCTCATTGGGAGACTGTTTCAAGGTAAGTGAATAACAGTTAAAATAATATAAATCATAGGGCTATGGTCTAGTTACAGGAATTACAGTTGAAAGCAAGACAATTCTGATCATACTTGCATACAATTAAAAACCTTGTGAAGTAACTTTATTGTGATAATATGAGGTCCTTTATGGAACGGCTTAGTTTTGATCTAAATAAATGTGAAAGTCTGTTGTGCAAGCGCCATGAAGAAGAAGAAGATGGAACTAATAAAAGTTCAAATGCTGACTTATCAGCCGTAGTAGGTGCTTATAAGAAACCTGTATCAGTATTTTACCAACTCCTAATCAAAGGTTCCACTTTGTTTTATTTAATTGTTATTTTTATTTTCAGGATACAATGTAACAATACTAGCCTATGGCCAGACTGGATCTGGCAAGACTTACACAATGGGGACTAACTATTCTGGATCTGATGGCGACTCCACTAAACTGGGTATGTATAAAATGGCTGTATTTCATGTTTCAAAAAAGAGATCCTTGTTTTAAATCCTAATTACAAAGATAGATGCCCAGTACTTAGGAACCTGTTTGTGTTGAATTACTTAATTCATGTGAAACATTGACAACAAACAAGCATTAGCTCTAAACTTGGGGGAGGTCTATGTCTAGCATTGGACGTTTTATCTAAATTGATCATCAGTGGCCAATCCCATCACTTCACTTGTGTTTAATTTAGAATAGGGTGATATTTTTTTCCAAAAACTAAGTTTTATTGTCTAATTACATCACTATCACTACACATTACAAAACAAAGTCCCCCGCCACGTCTGTTCACAATAAACTTTTGAACTACTAAATGAATTTTCATATGGTTTTCTCCAATAGAAATAGTGAGAAATGAGAAAGGTTTTTGTGTATAATTTGTCAAGGGTGAAGCCGGGGCGGGTTGCTAGTTTATAGTAATTCAAATTAATATTTCAGCTAGCTATAGCTGACTTAGAAAATTTGAAATACCATCAAAGCTTTTCAATGTTTTCAACAATTGTATCTTTTATCCGATACTTCTCTCCCGTGGCCTATTCCACAGCACGGGAGCCAAGCATTTTTCTATATTATAAAGTACACTAAGACACTGTAGGTTTCTATGAAAGAAAGCATATTCTGGTCAGGAATGCCAGAAATAACCATTTCAAAAGTTCACAAACATTTTTAGCATTTTTGTAACATTAGTTATTAAGTTTTTTTATGATTGATATGCTCGCATTTGACTACTGTTTAACCTCATGGTAAGCGATAATATGATATGATATTTTTTTTTATTTTCATGTGTTATTGTAGCAATCTATCAATCGTTCATGGGCCTCGTCAGAAGGCTTAACGTCACCTAAAGGGCAATGGAGAGAGCTGTGTTTGGAATTGTCTTGTGTGATAGAATCAGAAATGAAGTACAGCCACAAGAGAACTGCCGAATCTAAGTGACAGTTGGTAGGACATATTATTTCGCAGAACGGATGGTCATTGGGGCTGAAAGTTCTGGAGTGGTGACTGCATACCAGAAGATGAAGCTTGGAAGGCCTCCCTCTAGGTGGCGCGACAACCTGGTTTAGGGTGCGGGAGTCCGGTGGATGCGAGACGGCGGGACCGATCAGTGTGTCGACGCTTGGGGGAGGCTCTTATCCAGGCGGGCGAGCACGGCCTACTGTGCAAGACTTGAGTCACACATTTTTATCACATTTTGGGAGCAAAAACCGTGATAAAATGCGTGACTCAAGCCTATCATAGATGCCATGCTCTCCCTCGGCAGTAGTGGAAGTCTTTTGGCTGAAATGATGATGATCAATCTATCAGATATTCAGCAATATGTGCAAGATTTTAATAAGATTTGGATTTAAATTATTTAACTATCCTACATTCTTTTACAGGTGTAATACCCCAGGCCGTAGCAGACATATTTGACTTCATAGAGGCACATGAGGAGAGGTTCATATTCAAAGTGAATGTCTCCTTCATGGAACTGTATCAAGAGCAGTGCTACGATCTGCTCTCCGGCAAGGAGAGAGGACACAGTATTATTGAGATTAGAGAGGATATTAACAAGGGAGTTATTTTGCCAGGTACATTTCATATATAAATAATTTTGAAAATAATATTTATACATGTTTTACTGCTGAGCTGGCTATTTTATGTACATTTATTTCTATTAATTTATTTTAGTGTCCGACCGAAACTGGTTTTACGATTAAAACCGAACCCGAATTCGGCAAGTCTCAGTTTCGGCCGAAACCGAAACTTCCTTACAAGGATCATGTTTTGATGGAAAAATAAAGAAAACGTTATTTTAGTCAGTTATTATAGTTGTATTAGTCAGTCTTTATTTTTTATCTTTAAATCACATAGCTATTCAGTCTTCGACATTTTTTTGATGTTTACTACCTAATCTTATGCTATATAACAAAACATACCGAATTAAATAAAAAACACGACTACTCACAACTAACAAAACAAACTGCAAACTAGCCAGTCACGACATGATGTACGTGGACGCGGCAAAATGTCTTCGTCGCTTACTCGCTTGGATGGAATTTAACGCGCCGAACATCACCGATCACAGAGCGAGAACGCCCGAATACAGTTTCGGTATCGGTCATAGTTTCGGCAGGTTTGTCGCCGATACCGAAACTAAACTGAAACTCGTTTTTTTGCCGAAACCTAACTTTCGGTCGGACGCTAATTTATTCATTTATGTAACCAACAGCGATACATAAAAATAATTTAGAAAATATGCGTATTAAAATTTTTATGGCCAATTATTGGTTTCCCTGTGTAACTGGGATGTATGTATAAAACATGCGAACGAATTAAGGCAGTATATGATACTCCATCCTCTTTCCTGTTATGATTTCAATTCAATTTAACAACTTATGTACTTGCTGCTTAGCAATTTTGCTTTGGCATTTTTTGTGTTACAGTTTACCATATAACTTTACTTGCCAGAATTTGATCCTTATTAATTAGCGACACTATCGAATGGTGTGATAATATATTATGTGTTTTTTTATTCACAATAAGCGGGTTCGATTCCTGGCCACGAATATTGATTTTTCTAAAATTTAATGATGCAGTTTTAGTTCCTCGTGACTCCTTTGAGTGTTTTTCGCTACTCCTCATAGTTTCGGCTTTGGCCATCCACACCCACATAAAAACCGGCCAAATACGAGTCGGACTCGCGCACGAAGGGTTCCGTACTTGGTTAATTGCGGTTTACGATTTATGATACATCTACTCATCAAGTTTCAACAGCATAGTTTTTATAGTTTCGGAAAAAAGAGGCTGTGACATACGGACGGACAGACAGACATGACGAATCTATAAGGGTTCCGTTTTTTGCGATTTGGCTACGGAACCCTAAAAACTCACCCTGTATAAAGTTCCATGAATAGTTCAATGGAGCCTTCCTAATTCGGCTGTTGCTCTCATGTTTTATAAGTATGAACAATTTATTCCTGAATATTTGTGCTCTGTTTGAAAATTAGAAGCAGACTCAACCATATAAATTTTCCATTTCCAGGCATAACGGAACTGCCAGTGACATCAACAATGGAGACTATGATGGTGCTAGAACGAGGGTCATCAGGCCGAGTGACAGGCTCCACAGCCATGAACCAGGCCTCCAGTCGGAGCCACGCCGTCTTCACTATCGTTATTTATAAGGAGAGTAGGACTGACAAGTAAGTTGTATTCTGCACTCTCATTTTTTTCTTCACTGTGTAAATTTCCTAACTTTTTATCAGTCCCATAGCCATTGACCATGGAGGCCTTGGCCAGTGGCTGTCCCAATCAAATCAACTCGGCATATGGTCTCAGCTTTAGGTCTAAGGCCTACGCGACACTGTACGGCAATGCCGTCGCCGATCATCCGCGGCGGAACAAATTGCATATATAAATGACTAGCTTCTGCCAGCGACTTCGTCCGCGTGGAAGTCGAAAACTATGTCTGTGCCAAATTTCATCCAGATCCGTCCAGCCGTTTGAGCGTGAAGAAGTAACAAACATACAAACACACTCACAGACTTTCGCGTTTATAATATTAGTGCGACTAGTAACGATCGCGCCGTCAGCGGACCACTCGCTCTTGCGTTTGTTCCGTCCTTTAGACATTTATATGCCTTGTGTAAATGTACGGAAATACCGCCCCGAATGATCGGCGGCGGTATTTCCGCTCAGCGTGGCGTAGGCCTTAGGCCTTTCAAGCGTAATTACTAGCACTGATCCACACAGCACACCATCGAAAACGTGTATGCGACTGTCAATCCTATTACCTACTAGGCAAAAATCGAAGCAAAGAACCAAACTTTCTGGTTTTGTATGATCCCCACCTTACTTCTATATTTTTAGGTCTTATTTTGTTTTTCCATCAATTCCGTTTTAAAATTATACCTTTCCTTCACAGAAATATAGCAACAACATCAAAGTTCCATCTCGTCGACTTAGCGGGTTCTGAGCGTATAAAGAAGACGAAGGCGAGTGGTGAACGTTTGAAGGAAGGCGTCAAGATCAACCAGGGTCTGCTCGCGCTCGGCAATGTGATCTCAGCACTAGGGGACGGAACTAATAGGAGCTTTATCAGTTATCGAGATAGCAAGCTTACTAGGCTGTTGCAAGGTAAGAAAATTGGTCTTCTACTCCACCAATTTCTTTTCTATTGAAACTAACTTATTCCCGTGGTGTCGGTCCTGTGGCTCTCCACAGGACCATGTTAACTTTTTCGGAATAAAAAGTAGCATATGCGCGCAAGTCGTTTTTATTTAGGTCTATTTGGTTATCAAGCGTGACGCGGGGAAGGACGTAGCATCGCTTCGGGCCCGCGATTGGCTGGTCAGTATACCCAAGGATCGACCAACCAAATCGCAAACACGTTTCGGAGCGACCCAAATACACTTGCGAGCATAAAAATTCTTTGATAAGTACTTTCAGAGATTACCCATTAATACAAACATTTTTTTGTGCGGCGTCTCGCTGGTCAATCCGAGTGATTGGCTACTGCTTAACCGGGCGATCCTGTGGAGACAAAACTACCCTCCAGCCAGGCATAATACTACAAACATACAATTTCACATCTTTATATTATAATATCTGAACTTTACTTTTCGTTTTTTATTTGTTCTCCGCCCAACCCCTCAGTGAATACTGGCGTAATGTTATGTTTATAATATTAGTTCAGATCAGAATCTTGTTGGATTTTTATTTGGATAATCTCATGTCTAGTTCTGTTTGGAGTTGCTTCATGACACAAAACTTCATGAAACATGTATGTGTGTACACATACACACATACACATACACACGCACGCGCACACACACACACACATACACACACACACACACACACACACACCTAATGGTTCTGTAACCGACCCCAACTTCTAGGAGCTGGGGAATCTTATAGCACACCTTGGGCGCCTTAATAAATAAATACTTACCCACAAAATAATTAAAATACAAAACTTATGTTTACATAAATTAACTCTTGCTAAGCTGTTAATACGTTAAGGAAGAGCGGAGCCTCCTGACACAGGCATATTTACATGCTTAAAAGGAGACTCCAACAACTAATAATTATAAGGAAAAAATCTTGTTAAAGAAATAAAGATTTTGTATTTTGTATTTGTATTTGTATTTTTGTATGACGCAGCTTGAAGTTTTGATAAATGTGATGGTTTTTCTCTATTAACGTACTGCTTGCGGTATCAGTTCCGCTAGGCATGTAATAATTCGACGGAAAATAAATATCTCTGCTCTGTGAACACATAATGGTTCTTACAAGTTCGACTGGAGTCATCGGTTTCCCGAGTCTAAGGTTCACATTGCCACAATATCGCTTACCATTTAATAAACGGGAAACTTTCAGTTTCTTTTTGAGTATATTTACATTATACATGTCTCACTGCACTTCTAATAACACCATTTTCTTTGTCCTTCCAGACAGTTTAGGTGGCAACTCCCTCACGCTGATGGTGGCTTGTGTAAGTCCAGCCGACTATAACTTGGACGAGACGGTCTCCACGCTGCGTTACGCCGACCGAGCAAGGAGGATACGCAACAAACCTATAATCAACCAAGATGCTAAGGCTGCTGAGATTGTTAGGTAAGTCAATAGAGGGCCATCAGTGTTATGCTAGCTCAGAAGTTGGTGCTTGGTTCCTGTACGCCATGAGACAGGCATGAATTACCCTGTCTGTAGTTAGCCGACACCTTAAAATAATTTTTGGAGGCAAGCTGACGACTGAGGCTGCTTGACTTGACTTAAGATCCCTAGACCCCTAGCGTGTGACCAATCCAACACCATTTACGCCGCTTGATCTGGCGGTCGATCGGGGTCTCGTGGCATCTCTCCAACAGCTCTACATTAAGAGATGATCTCGGGCCAGTAAATTCCGAGGATGCGACGAAGACATCGGTTGACGAAGACCTGCATTTGGCGTGAAATGTCCTTTGTTACCTTCCACGTTTCGCACCCGTAGATCAGCACGGAATTAACATTGGACCCAAATATTTTGAGTTTAACCCTTCGGGTCAGTTTCCGCGATTGCCACACAGGTCTCAACTGTGCGAAGGTTGCTCGCGCTTTGAGGCTGCTGCAATTCATTAAAATAAAAGTGCTAGGAAAATAAATGTTCATATTTATGCGACGCGCCGCTTAGGTATGTGAAGTCGTTGCGCTTTTATGTGTTTTGGTTCTAGCAATGCTTTTACCCACGGCGTCCTACGTGTTGATTCTGCATTAACAAATTCATACTAACGGGATTCTTTTTATATTCAGATTAAACAACTTAGTAAACGAACTAAGGCTGCAACTTATCGGCAAAATGCCGACGGTATCCGAACAAAACAACGAACATCTCCAAGAAGAATTAGAAAGAGAAAGAGGCCGATACGCCGAATTATTAAAAAAACACAAACAGGTCACTGAACATTTAAGCAACATGTTGATAGAAAACACCAACTTATGTGAAAAGGCGTTACTTGCTGAAGCAGCCAAAGACAAAATAGAACGGAAGTTAAACGAGCTCACAGAACAATGTAATCAGACCATAGAGAATTTGAATACCACAGAGAAAGATGATGAGCATCAAAAGACTACCGTTGTGGACTATTTGAAAGAAATTAAGATAAGATTAGAAGATCTACAGTCGGTTAATTTGAAGAGTAATGAAGAGTTGATTGATCATGAGATTAAGTTGTCATTTGTTAATGATGGTGATCACGAGAAGGGAGATGATGAGATGCCCATGAATGAGGATCAAGCTGTGCTGGAGGAGGAGAAGAGAGCTATGGGACAGGTATGCTTTTAAATATCTTTTTAAATTTCACTGTTAAAACTTCTTCTGTAGTCATTGATAATGCAAAGAGAGTTCTCAAGTATCCCATAAAATTGTAATCTGATGAGTTGGGAGTTGGAGTTGAGACAGTGTACATAATACTGGAATATCTATTCATTCTCATTTCTTAGTCACTGCCGAAAGAAATTCGAAAACTGTCAAGCGTTCAGTAGGGAAAACACTTCCTCTGGCTTTCTGAAGATTATTAGCAGCACAGACACTACAGAACTGTAGAACACAGCAAATTGTATCCTTATGTCCCTAAACCCAAGACTTTTTTTTACAACAAGTCCAAATCGTCACGACATCGTTTTATAGGCCTTCTTCGGTTACGAACTCCGTCTTCAGGTAACTACCGCGTGACGATCCTGGACCACCTGTCTCCATGCATCCTCTAAATTTTAAGGCTGATTACGACTACTTAAAAACTAAACCCAACTTGCTAATCACCAGGTGGCCCTAAACCAAGAGCTTCAAGAACTGAACCGCGCGATGGCGATCAAGGCGTCAGTCGTGCAAGCGATACTGGCCAACAACAAGGATATGCTGGACAGCCACAAGAATCTGCGAGAAAATGAGGATAAGATCGCTCATCTGGAGAAGGAGAGGGATGAGTTATTGCAGCAGTTGAAGCAGACTAAGGTGAGATTGCTATTATGGTATTATTTTCTTAGCAGTAGTAAAAGTACTACTAGTACGTAGTAGTCTGAATAGTTAACGAAGCTATCTATAGATCAGCTCATACCGAGACGCGCAGCGTTGCGACGCGTTTAAATAAGTTGTCATTGATAGGCTGGTTTAGGTCAAATATACACAGATGATACACTCACAAAGACGGAGAAACATTTTCAAAGAAAATTTGATCTCCTGTCGGGGGAATCACGACCCTCAGTGATGAGGAACACGACGCAAAGACCCCCCCCCCCCAGATCAAACAGATTCTATGAAGTTAGTGACTAGACAAAAGCCCACGAAAGTAATATATTTTGTCACAAACAGAATTGTTTGGTCGATCATCCAATGACAGTAGTTCAAGGATTCTAGTGTAAAGATATTGGGGTTCATTATTACCAGCATCCCTACGAAGATTGCTGTTCCACCTCATTTGACTTATCCTTGCTATGTTATTGGTGTTATTCTAATGAACTGTTAATTTCTCCAGAGCAAGGACCCATCTGTTGAAGAGCGTCGCACGAAGGTTTCAAGCCTAGAACACCAGATATCAGATCTCAAGAAGACTTGCCAGCAACAAGCGCACATCATCAAGACTAAGGAGAAGAACGAGGCCAAGATCGCGTCGTTGAATGCTGAGTTACAGGCCATGAAGGCTACTAAGGTGTGTACTGTGTTCTGTTACTTCTACAATATAATTTTGATCATGTGTCAACAAACCATATTGTCTGATGCTTCTGCATTGAACCTTCTAAGAATTATGGCCTTTATATTTATTACCCGACTGCCGAAGGAGGGTAATGTGTTTATCAGTCTATGTATGTATGTAAGTATGTATGTATGTATGTATGTTTGTTCCTATATGGCGTTCCAGAGACCAAACGCGTTGGCCGATTTTGATGATTCATACGTCAATCGATGCGTCTTAACCCTGCGAGTGTCATAGGCTACATTAAAATCGGACAATAGAAAAATGGCGGATTTTGGGTGCCATATTGTGGGGGCCCAAATTTTTTTTTTCTTCGAAACCCATCGTGTGGGGTATCAAAATAAAGGGTTTTAAGAAGTGATTTCAAAAATATATAAAAAAAACTAAATTCAAAAAACCAAAAAACCCGACTGTCGGGTTTTTTGGTTTTTTGAATTAAGTTTTTTATTCTTGGCACCTCTTGACTGAGTTCAGTAAAAGTGTTTGGTTAATAGTAATTAGGGCCTTGCCATGATGATTTTCAAAACAAAAATAGTTACATAAAGATTGGGTCAGTGGTGGCCCAGTGGTCACAGCTGCGACTTACAAGTTGTAGGTCGTGGGTTTAAACTCAGGCAGGCACTGTACTTTGTGTAAATTTTTGCATCACCACTGCTCTCAAAACGGTGAAGGAAAATATCGTGAAGAAAAAAGTATGACCTAGAACCATAAATTCGAAAACATGTTACATCCACCAACCCCTACCTGGGCAGATGGTGCATGTGGTGGATTATGGCCCATTCCCTCTCTCACAGAGAGGAGGCCTGTTTCCCAGCAGTTAGCACATTATAAGGCTGATGGTGATGATGAAACAGTTTGTTGAAAGATTTCCTGTTGCCATTGTTATAAGTGTAGCGTAATCGTGAAAAACCGCCATCAAAGTTATCATTTGATGTTGTTTTTATTGTTCAGTAATACCAAAAAGCTTCTGTGTAACCTATATATTTGTCATAGTCAAATTGTTGTAGCTAGTGAGGAGCTTGTGGCTAAATAATTACAGCCGCACAGGTCGTTCTTCAAGGTTAAGCAACGCTTGACGAGGTTGGTCCGTGGATGGGTGACCATTTTCAACATACCGAGTTTCCTCCGTGCCTCGGCAAGCACGTTAAGCCGTTGGTCCCGGCTGTCATTTGAAGATCTTTGACAGTCGTTACGAGTAGTCAGAAGCCTGAGATCTGACACCAGTCTTGCCAAGGGGTATTGTGTTACCCAGTTACTGGGTTGTGGAGGTCAGATAGGCAGTCGCTCCATGTAAAACACTGGTACTCAGCTGAATCCGGTAAGACTGGAAGCCGACCCCAACAATAATTCGGGAAAAGGCCAGGCAGACGACGAAATTGTTGGAGCTTCTCTAGCAGGAGCAGACTGTCCTTACAATGTACTTAATTATAAATCTTTTTAATTCCCCAGGTGAAAATAATAAAACAAATGCGCGAAGAAAGCGAGAAGTTCCGCAAGTGGAAGGCGGACAACGAGCGCGCCATGCTGCGCCTGCGCAACGAGGACCGCAAGCGAGCCACCGCCATGGCCAAGATGGAGAACTTGCACGCCAAGCAGCAGAACGTACTCAAGCGCAAGATGGAGGAGGCCGTCGCGGTCAACAAGAGGCTCAAGGTTTGTGCCGAACTATTTACTCACTGGTAAACTGCTAGCTGTAAATTAGGTCAGATTCTGATTCCGAAAAGTCTGAACATCCGATTGTTTTCAAATTTACGATTTCAGTTCCGAAACTTTTAAATCGGAGGTTATCGGAAATCTTGCGCAGCGGCGGCAGCACGCGGCCGCAGACAAAGCGTACAAACTTTTTTTTATATAATACTGATTGCGATTTAAGAAAACTTGTTGGCCCAGTTAGGTGTATTGTTTTTGAGATGAAGTTACAAAGGCTGATAACAATGTCTGTATTATTTTACTCTAAACACATCTTTCTTCAGATTCCGATAAACCAAATATCACTTCCGTAACATCCCTAGTGGTATGCAAATATACGCTGGACGTGGAAATGCGGCAACAGCCCGTCAAAACTAAATTCAACTATCTAATCATACCTAGTGTAAATGATACTATACCCGATGTATATCCCGCCAGCACTGTTTGATTTACTGATGATATCGACCAGCGGGTCGATTGCTTAACATATAAATTTATACAATCGATCGCAAACTCCTTAATTTTGTCGATTCAACATTATTCATTGCGTCTTTTACGCTGTTGGGTAGACGGATTTTTTTACATATAATGCAATGGATACAGCAATTAGTTGTGGCAAAGTTAAGAAAGTCAATCACCCCATTCAAGCTACCTACTATTAAGCTTGAACGTTGCACACAAGCAGGGTTCGAACGGTATTTATATCTCGCACCTCAATAACGCCTTGCCCGTCAGGCTAACGTGGTTTTGTTGAGCTAACTTTGTGATAACTTTTTCGACGATATCGTAAACTATTCTACACTCCGTGTCGTGTTGACTGATTATTACCATATCGTTTGATATTAAAACATAACGCGACTCTTATGAATTTTTCACAGACATAAATCTAAATAGATAACGCAAGTCCCTCCATCTTTATGAAAACCAAGCTTGCCACTTTTTCACAAACAATTTAGAAACAAATTTACGCACCAATGAAAGAAAACATTACCAATACTTTGGCCAACTTTTTCTATACATTCTTTACAGCTCAATATGGCGTAAAAAGGCATTTTTCTAGATTTCGGTGGATTTCCGGTGCCGATAATGCTAAATGAAAAGCTAGCGTAACTTTAGTCCGTTCTTCGGCACGCGAAGTACATACAACCGCGTCATCTAGTTAGATTTATGTCTGTGGAATTTTGACCGATTATATAAAGTAGTAGTTCTAATCATATTGTTCACTACAGGAAGCTCTAGAACGCCAGAAGTTCTCTCAAATGAAGCGTAGCGCTAAGGGCAATGTGAAGGCCGGTGCTGTGCAACAGTACATCGAGCAGGAGCTGGAAGTGCATCTCAGTATTGTGGAGGCCGAGAAGTCGCTCGAAGAACTGATGGAGTATAGGTAAGATTCTAAGTTGTTTGAATGGAATAGGAAATTAACACACAGATCTGAAGCGTTATTTGAAAATGTACTCGCGTTGAGGAGTTAAATCAAAAGAGTAATTTAAGGTGCTCCCTCACTTGAAGCATTCGCCTGTAATGTAATGAACCGAGCCTTACAGTGTGCAACTTGATGATACAATGTGTAATCTATACTAATATTATAAAGCTGAAGAGTTTGTTTGTATGTTTGAACGCGGTAATCTCAGGCACTACTTGTTGGAATTAAAAAAAAAATTTTGTGTTTGATATTCCATTTATCGAGGAAGGTTATTGGCTATATAACATCACGCTACAACCAATAGCAATGAAAAATGTTGCAATAACGGGAAAAAATATTCCTTTTTGAGAGCTTCCGTTGCGTGCGCTGCGTAAAGGGTTTAAGTTACGCAACAATCATGTATGTAGGGTAGGTAGGGTAGATGGGTAGGTACGTAGGTAGGTAGGGAACATGGATAGGTAGGTAAGTAGGTAGCCAGTTGACCGGAGCGAAGCCGCGTGGGACAGCTAGTATTTTGATAAAACTTGTAACCGAATCTCGAATCTGAAATGTTACATTACAGGCGAATTGCTCCAGGTGAGAGAGCACCTTAACTAAAATACCGTCAAGAATAAGAAGTGTTTTTAAAGCATAACTTCGTTGTTCCATCTTAAGTTATAGATGCAAGTTCAATATTGATAGCAGTGTGGCCTAAAACAGCATTGCACGTAATAATGATTTTCTGTATTGCAAGATTTTAGCATTGTAGCAGGCGCATATACCGAAATATATTCGGGGGATGACTTCAATTAACATCTTATCCACAGGGCCTGGATAACCGAGCAGATAGAGAACCTACGTAACAGCACGGATGGAGACGCTAACAAGAAGAAGATAGCAGAGCTGGAGGATGACCTCGCGCTGCGTAAGGCGCAAATATCGGATCTACAACAGAAGATATTGACGGCTGATCAAGGTAATTTTACAGAAGTACACAACATCACAACAAGTATTCGCCAAAAAGAGTTAGTATAATACTCACAACGGATCTTTGTGTCTCTGAAGTTGGCTCTGTCAACTATTGCGCACGAAACAGATTAACTGCATAGAATAAGCGAGATAGGCTGATGCGACAAACGTATGCGAGTGAAAGAGACGGTTATACAATGCTATTTTCACTTTCAATATTGACACAAAAATAGCTTCTGCGCAGCCTCTTGCAGCCAATTCAGAGACACAAAGATCCGTTGTGAGTATTATAGAGATGTTTAGTTTGTACGCACACTTTTCGCTTGTTATCTTCTTTGCCTAAGACTTTGTCCACAGTGAACGCGTGGTGACTATACTCTAGCCATTTTGAAAATACAATGTTTACTAACAAAGTAAAACAGCATTTTTTTTAGGGCTACCCTTTGTTAAAAAAAATAAAACGAATTTGTTAATTAATGTTGTATCTGTTGTACATCGATTTAACTGAGTTAGTACATATGAAAGATAGTTTAAGACACAAAATATCCAAGGTCTCAGGACTAGAAGATGAGATTGGAGTGAACCAAAAATGTTCACCGCTACTGTCAGCTGATTGAGCTGTCAGTGCTTTGTTAGAAAGTATTGTACATTCATCTTGGACAGAGTATAGGGCGGGCGGATGAATGCATCGAGACTTCGCGAGTTGTAGCGGGCAGTAGAAGCTAGACGAGTGCTCTCAGGGTAAAGCACTCGCACTCACTCGCTAGCGAAGTCTCTCCGTCAAGTCGAGCTAGAGTTTGGGCGGGCACGTGATGGCTTCTCTGTTTTATTTTCGAAATATTTTGTTAAATTAAAAATTAATTAATAGTGTACAAAAACCGGCCAAGAGTCAGACTGGCGCACGAAGGGTTCCGTACCATTATCGCAAATAACGGTAAAAAAACACGTTTGTTGTATGGGAGCCCCACTTAAATATTTAATTTATTCTGTTTTTAGTATTTGTTGTTATAGCGGCAACAGAAATACATCATCTGTGAAAATTTCAACTGTCTAGCTATCACGGTTCATGAGATACAGCCTGGTGACAGACAGACGGTCCGCGGAGTCTTAGTAATAGGGTCCCGTTTTTACCCTTTGGGTACGGAACCCTAAAAATGTTGGATTTTTAGTCTAATAATTTTTATGAACAAGCACGAGTGTGGGCAAGTAAAAAACAGCGGTAGAACATGAGTTTGTTCATGCTCAGCTCCGTGGAAGCTTCCAGTAAAGTGGCAGCCATTTTACTGGGGCCTAACTAGGACATTGGACTAAAAACTAAAGGAACCTCTTAACATGACACTGTGTGACTCAAACCATAGTTTTTTTTTTTTGTCTATCAGTTTGCGCTTGACTATCTCACCTGATGGTAAGCGATGATGTGGTCGACGGTGAAGCACGCTTGCCTAGAAAAAACCTATTCTATTCACTCTTGACTTAAAGACCCCTAGATTGTAGCTATCGGGAAACACAGACTCCGGCAGGGAATTCCACTCCTTAGCTGTACGCATAATGAAAGTGTCCCCAAAACGTTAAAACCTGTACACCTGCCAAA
Organism: Orthosia gothica; assembly: GCA_949775005.1. Lineage (NCBI taxonomy): Eukaryota > Metazoa > Arthropoda > Insecta > Lepidoptera > Noctuidae > Orthosia > Orthosia gothica. The sequence continues at coordinate 3,313,581 of OX459065.1, read as the reverse complement.
GTCACTACAATATGGACGCAAACAGTGCGTTCATTATGATTGATACTTAGCACCCGTGCAACTTCGCCATCCTGAGCTGGGCCTTAGGCGTACAAGTAAACCAATCATGTTTTCTGCTGCGATTATATGTATGATGTAATATTATTAATTTTACAGAAAACAAATCCCGTACCCAATGGGACAATATACAATCGATGTTAGAAGCTAAAGTAGCCCTCAAATGTCTTTTCGAGTTGCTAGTGGATGCTAAGAGAGAATTGACCAATCAGAGCGAGAAAGGCTTCCAAGCTAGATATGAAGAGGTCAAGGAAGCCCATGATAGGCTGGCTATGGAATTCGAGAATAGCAAGGCTGAGTTTGAAAGACAGTTGTCTATGGTGAAACTCCAGAGTGAGCAGAAGGTGAGATTTTGTTTAATTTTTAACTGGTTTTGGTTTAGATAATTATTGGCTTAATCCAGGCGACCATTTTTTATTGGTGACCAATTTTCCTCAAACAACGGCTGAAGGTAACCTTAAAATCTATGGACCAATGGCAACACCCATTGGTTAACAGATTGGTGTAGTTACCTATATTGACTTACCTGTTCACATCTGCTTGCCAGGTAGCCATGAACAGAAATAAGTAGGCAAGCCTAACTAGGCATATTCTGTGTGTTAAAACTATCAGTTGAGATGAAATTCATTCGGTTATCAAAAGAGTGAAGGTGATGAAAGAAAATTGATTAAAATTAATTCAATTAAAAATAGCTATGAAAACTTTTCGATAGGCAATTTATCATAAGCATGTTTTTTAATAAATTACATTTGATAAAAAATATGTCTCATCCAGTTATCCGATGGTTGAAAGTCGATCTTCCAAGTCTCCTAGGCTATCTGTATTTAGCCGCTATTAAGAATAGGTTGACAATTGAGATTGATTGTCTTAAGAAAGACTGAACTGATAAGTTTGTAGGATCGAATTTTAATAAGACTGATCGTCTGCAATACCTCTTTACTTAAATACTAGCTGGTAGTGAACAATCTCAAGTAAATTTTGGTGTCATGGAGTACATGGTACCTAAACTTACTTTATTTAACTGTTAAAGTGTTAACTCTCTTATTAACTCAGCTTTAGAAAACCTACATTTAATATTTTGATTACAATATGTACTTTTACTTGCAGTTGTCAGCCCTTGTGGCACTCCAACGCGGCGTAGTCGGCAAAGGCGACAAAAGCGAAGCTTGCAAACATCTGCAGAACGTGATACAGTATCAGCAGGAGAAGCTGGAACAAGTCGAGGAGGAGAATGTATGATTGTGAACCTTATTACTTAAGCATTAAAGTCGGTTTAGATTGTGACATGCGTGTTTTATGTCGTAGTTAGACTGTTTAACGAGAATTTAAGGTAAAAGAGAGTGGTTTACTCGATTGTGAACCTTATGAACAGCGATTAGTTGTCAATTTTAGATGTCAGTGACAGTTGATTGATTTGCCATTTTGGATCGTATATTTTACAGGGACAATACTTAGAGACTTAAACAGAAACTTTATAGGCCCACAAATTAAATAGTTTTATCAGAAAATATATCAAAGTCGTTTTTTTTTCACATTTAGGCACACAAGCAATACATTGTAATATTTCAAAGTCAAATCATTTACTTCAATTTGCCCATAAATGGCACTTTTTGAACGTCAAAATTGATTCCCAGTTTTAATTTTCAGCTTTCCTTAAGCCATGAAAACTCTAAAAAAACTCTCTTCTTTCAGAAAAAGCTAGTAGACGAGTTAGAACAACTGCGATCAACTTCAGCTAACAAGAAAGCAAAGAGGAAGCCGAAGAAAGAGGAAGTGGAACCCAAGGTGGAGCCCAAAGTAGAGTATGTGGAGCCTACTGATGAGGAAGACGATGAGTTTGAAGATAGGGACAAGGACCCTGACTGGAGGGCTACGCCGCTTTTCAAACGTATCCAGGTGAGTTATCGCAATAATGTACATTCTGCCGACTCCTTCGGTATAAACAGGCGTGATATTACGTAATTTTTAACATTTTTTTTTACTAATGTTCATATAATAGCTTGTGTACATCATGAAATAATAAATTTCGTGTCGAGTACAAAAAGTCGAGATTTTAACACGAACGATGTGGCGAACGTCGAAAACTACATGCGAGCGTTAAAATAAAGCCTTTTTATGCGAGACACGAACGATTCTTTTTCCAGTACCTGATGAGCTTACTTATTTAAATGCAAATAAGTTCCAACAACAATTTATTAGAAACATTTTAGTTTGAGGTAACAGGTTCAGTATCATTCTGCCGGATGGGGCGGTGGTAAAAGCGCGGGCGTTGTGGCGGAATGCGTCTACCAACAGTAGGCTAATCAGTTACGAACTTTTTTTCTTTAAATTGCAAATTGTCTCACTCGTACTTGGCCGCAAAAAAGAAAAATAATTACGTTGTAGTTACATATTGATATCAAAACTCCATACAAATGTCATTTCGTAACTTTTATTATGTAATTTTGTTTTTTTTTAAATTTTATTTTATAATCTTTTGTCTAAATATTCATATTTCAAAACGAGTTATTTTTTTCGTTTATTTTCTTTCTGACCGCTGGGACCCCGTGCCGTAATACGTCATCATTTAAAAATAATAGTACATTACTGCAGCGGCCAGCAAGAGGCATTGATGTACGTACGTGTAAATGTGGGCCGATGCACACATACGCAAGTCCATCAATGCCTAGTTGTGGCCAAGGCTTGTATAATACTTTTCTCAAATAATGCGCGGAAATTAAAACTAAGTAGTACGACTATCTAGAACTCAAAATCAATGACGAACAACGAACAACAAAATTTTAGCCCGCGTTAAAGTGTTCATTTGTTTTTTTTTTTTCAATAAACAGCATTCTATTTGCAAGCCAGTTCGAAATTTAAATAAAACCCTTGATAAGTTACCTCCTTGGTTGCCATGTTTCGGAGTAAAATTAAGTTCCATTTTTAAATTACACGACAGAAATGAGTTTTCTATCTGATTTATATGGTCACTAAACACGACAGATATGGATTTTCATCGCATGTATTTGGCCAGTACAGCAATTCGATTTATCTCGAAGAAGGTTGTCAAAATAATGCTCAAATTTCCAAGCATGTTTGAGAAAAGAAACATTTCGTTCCTCCAGGCACAACGCTCCCGCCTCACGATGAACTTCACGCAGGCGGACATGTCGGCGACGCTCCCCGACACGTCGGCGCGGCCCAGCAAGCGCGGCTCGGACGGCTCGCCGCACTGCGTGTGCAAGGGCTCGTGCTCCACTAAGATCTGCGGCTGCCAGAAGTCTGACAAGGGCTGCAGTAGCTCCTGCAGGTGTCCGCCGCATGTGTGCAAGAACAGGCGCGCCTCGTCCGACAGTGAGGACAACAAGGAGAATAATGTGAGTGTGAGTTGATCTGTGTTTTTTTTTTTTAAATTTACCTGCTTTCTGCCTGCTACCGTCAACTACCCTAAATTACCTACCTACCACAGCTACCCTACCTAACCTAACCTACCCTACCTACCTACCTACCATAGCTACCCTAAAGTACCTACCCTACCTAACCTACCCTACCTACTTACCATAGCTACCCTACCTTACCTACTCTACCTACATACATAACCTACCCTACCTAACTACATACATTAACCTACCGTTTTTTAGGTCTCTTTAGTTATCAAGCTGGACGTAGGGAACGTTTGGCACCGTTCCGAGCGCGCGATTAGATTGGACGGTCAGATGACAACAAGGATCGACTGACCAATCGCGTCGCGTCCACATTCCGTTCGCTCTATATCCTGGTTGGTCAGTTAGCGCACTATGCGCGAACTTACCCCCCACTACGGCAAAACCTTGCCAAGTTACATGCGGGGGACTGTACACCAGGATCAAAAATGTCTGCCTTTGCTATAATAGAAAAAAACCGCGAATACTGACAGTCATGTAATATTTATCATCATCAAGACTTCTTTTCCCAACCTACCCTAGGTTACCAGGAGTAAACCATGTAACAAAAGTTAATAATAATCATTATTTGTTCTACAGCCATCAAGCACCGAGGTATCACTCGACACGACGCCGACATCATATTTCGACAAACGGTAAGTCGCCCACACATTTAACCCACCTACAAAACCCTATCCTTTCTAACTCCCCTCCTTCTTCAGATTCGAAACATCCGAAGAACTAAACCTTATACCAGAAGAACCCATTGAGACTGCAAAAGAAACCGTGAAGCATTCTTCAACAGATCTTAAGCTCCCCGAATCAGCAAAAACGGTCGCACCACAACGACCTCGAGAATCTCGTCCATTGCGGCCTATATCCAGCAATTCGACTCAGAAATGGATGTATGCGCTACTGGTATACAATAGTTGTGTTGCCCCGATGTCTGAGTACTGCGCCAACAATATACTACAGTATGGCATGGATGTCGCGAAGTATAATGTGATATCCAACGTCTTCAAGTACCTGATGAGAGAGGTTACTTGTTAAGGTTACATTTGATTGGATCGTGGCCTGGCGTGTTTTTTTTTGCATTTCAGAATGTTTGGTTTCAACGGTGTTCTATCAGTCGATTAAATTGTAGTTTGTCGGAACAAACTCTTGCGTTTTTGATGGAAGTTTGACAGCATTAAGTGGTTCTTATTCAACGAAATCTTATGCATGAGTACCTCATTAATGGTTCGCTCAGGTCTCCGAGATGCCTAAGCGACCACTGCTTAGATACGGTATTGTTAACAGCACGTCGCAATGGGGGTTTTCTAAAATGATATGCACTAGGTGGCAGCACTGAGGTCCAGGCGCCTTGCAAAGCCCTTATAATTATTTATTTATTTTGAATTGAATAAAAAATGATCCATTCCAAATTAAAATAAAATGTCATTAGAATAGAATAAATATTTGTACACCAAAAAATCTATTTTACAAGAAAACTTATCTGTACGGGTACAAAGGCGGTCTTATCGCTGTCAGCGATATCTACCAGACTACCTTTGTTTGAACCAAAAGAAATTAGAATACAAGTAAAATTCAAAATTAACATACATATTTTTATTGTCACTGTCGCCACTTTTAAACTTCCTCTCGTCATTAATTTACATTAAAATAAAGAACTGAATCCATTCAAATAAAATCCATCCAAGTTAAAATTTAATTATCAGCAACACTACATATACGTGGGACACTCAGAAAGTTTTGCGAAACTAAAAAAAATTGTTCTATACGTACATATATTTTTATTAAATCTTTTCAAAGTACTTTCCACCAGCCTCTATACAAAGATTCATGCGCCTAAACCAGTTTTCAAAACACTTTTTCCAGTCCGCCGCAGACACCTCGTTTACAGCCTGCTCGAACGCAGCCAGCGCATCTTCCGGCGACGAAAATTGTATCCCTTTGAGCTGATTTTTTATTTTTGGGAATAAAAAGAAGTCACACGGTGCTAGATCAGGGCTGTAAGGAGGGTGACCCAGGAGTTTGACTGGCGTGCTGTCCAGGAAGTCCCTCGTTTTGAGTGCGGTGTGCGCAGGTGCATTGTCGTGGTGGAGCAGTAGCCCGCGGAGCCCTGTGTTTGGTCGCTTGTTGCTTATAACAGAGAAAACTTCTGGCAAACATTTGGTAGTATACCATTCGGCATTAATGCTTCTTTGATCCCGTAAGGGAATTGATACCAAGTGGCCAGTCAAATTAAAAAAGCTAGCGATCAAAATCTTACCCCCGCTTCTAGATCGCTTCACTTTGGTAGGCGTTGGCTCATTTTGAAACACCCAAACAGTCGACTGGCGCTTGGTTTCTGGGTCGTATTGATAAATCCAGGACTCATCACCTGTAACGATGTCGTAAACACGCCGAGACGAGCCTGCTTCAAATTTGTTAAGCATATCACGGCACCATTCCACCCGGGCCTGCTTCTGAGCATCGGTGAGGTTGTGCGGCACCCAGCGTGATACTATCCTCCTCACGCGAAGATGGCTGTGTAGAATCTCGTGAACGCTTCCCGATCCAATCTTCAATATGTGTTGAATCTCCTGATATGTAATTCGCCTATTGTCTTGGATTAAATTTTTCACTGCTAGCACGTTTTCTTCGGTAACAGCCGTCAAAGGGCGACCGCTTCTTTCGTCATCCCCCAAAGTTGGTCGACCGCGCTTGAATTCGTTATACCAACGATACACGGTTGCCTTGGAAGGGCCTTCATCCATGAATGCCATTTGAAGTCTATCGTACGATTCATCCGGTTTCAGGCGACACTTGAAATCGTATAAAATCATAGCTCTAAAATGTTCCCGGCGCAGATCCATATTTCAGTGAGACACAATACTTTGAATTAACTCGCAAAAAATGTGGAGGGAAATTTTGAAATTGGAACTTACTTATTTTTACTTATAAATAATCATATTTCCGAAAAACATTATAACTGGCCAGTCTCCCATATATAAAAACTTTTTTTCGCAATACTTTCTGAGGGGCCTGGTATATATACTATATAATAATATTAAACATGTCTCTCACAACAAAAGATTGTTATGCTTTCTGTCATCATTTAAATTCACGTCAACGTCATGTTGATGAGTTATGTTTTTCAAGTATAGTACTTGCTACAGTGGCGCCAACTGGTCGCGTGAATTTTTCTGAATATCCTCACTTAAACGTGCGTCTGTAGTGGCTCCCGGTACTGCATTACACACTGTTAGACACATTGGTATAGAAAAGATCACAATGACCAAGACTTCTAAGGTTCCCTACCTTTTTAAACATGTTTCTAAATCCGTCATCCGACAGAAAAATTAGTCTCCCAAATATTATAATCGATTGATAGAACTGCCATTTAATTTTTATCGATTAGTTTTTCGAAAGAATCATTTGATATCAATACGCCAGGTCATTACTATCTACGTAAAAAACCCTCAACCATAAACTTGCGGACTATGCGCTTACAAAAGTAACTTGAAGTAAAAGTTTACAATTCTTTAACAAACTCTTTTCTTGTTCCCTAAGGCAACGAAAGAAGTATTCGTTTTATAAAAACATATCTGGAATTTGGCACATTTTTATGTTCCCTATAAACGCCGTAGACAAGGCTCTATGTAAGTGCATAGTTCTGCAATGCGTAGACATATTTTGTAGTCGAATAGATATTTTTTAGTCGAATAGATATATTTTTAAACACGATAGAAATCATAAAATTGTAAATTTGATAATGTTGCCTGTTAGAAAAAAAGGTTTGTACAATATTTTTAGTGTATTTCGAGTGTTTAGAAAACGTGTTGATAGAGTATTGTTTTAGCAGATAAATATTTTTATTTTTTATTGTTTAATTTTGCAGAACTATGTACTTGTTTTCTTTGACAAAACTTGATAACGTAATGATATCCCATGTTCAGGCGGGCAAGCTTAGTCAGTTATTACCATGATACATTTTATCCTCGTCTTCTCTAAGTTTTTAATCAGAATGACGGCAAAAATATCCATTAAATTTACAGTAATCTCCAATCTATTCGCCGAGCTGAACGTAGGCTTATCGATGCGCATGGCCAGCCATTGTAGCCAAGTTCAGACCGACCAAAAAGATTGGGGCCTACTGTACAGCCAACAATTTAACGCCCATTCAATACAAGGCATTAATCAAGTAAACCTATGTTCGTTAGCATGTATTGTTGTCTGTATTAACTAATTTGTTGTTTGTTTACAGAGGACACCTTGATGCTACGTACGTTAAGAAGAAGAAGAGCTACTTTTTCCCGCATGATCAAATGGCGAGCTCAAAGCAATGAAAGGTAGTTTATTTTGTAGGTACTTTTTAACATAATTGATCCAACACCTATGAGTACGGTATTTTTACAGGAGCGTCCTCACTGGGAGCATTCGTTCGTGAGCATTTGTAAACAAGCAATTGTAGGCGAGCAACAAATGCTTCCCAGCAAGCCCAGCATTCACTTTCGAGCAAAACTATGAATGTTCGAGTCGAACATTCCCTTGCGAGCTTGGAGCATTCGAATACGATCTTAAATGTCATTCATTCGATAATATGATTGACCAAGAAGTTCACAAACACTTAAGATCAAGGAACTGTTCCTTGCTTACAAGTGGCCAGTAATATTCCTACATATATACTCATTCATTTCATTATCTGAGTACTCGCTTTCGAGCGTTTTATTTGCGTGAACATTCGAATGCGAGCCGTTTCCGCGAAAATCGTTGCAACGTCCACACCGGCCATAGTTCGCGCTTGCGTGTAAGCTTTGTAACGCTCGGCTCAACGTCCACACCACTCGAATATTCGACGTCGAATGCTCATTACACGTGAATGCTCTCAGTGAGGTCGCTCCTTAATTGGTATCCTCCCGTTTTTAACCACCGACGGCAAAATAAGGGTGTTATAAGCTTGACGTATGTATCAGTGTAATTATGTATTTATGTACAGTACAACTATTTTCCTAATGTCCCTCGGCAATCATCGCATTTCCGAATACAAACGAATGCCAAATGCCATGTCCATTTCATCTATTTCATTTATTAGATTTAGGCCGTTTGTACACGACGCGACACACGACACCGCAAAATGTGGTCACGAGTCAGAGGTCCATATATTTGTATGGACCGTTTGTTCATTGCACGGCACCGCACCACATGCGACACGATTTTCATACGGTTTTCGGCTATGTCGTCGATGCGCGGTTTTTTTTGCGGTGACGATTTAGCGGCTGAACAAAACCGGTATGCGCTTGTTGACGGCACGACACACCGCACCGCACGGCTCACGCGTTACGTTCGTCACTCACGCGCTTATAAAACAATACAAGTGCACTGCAGTGTCGTTGCAGAATCGTGTCTAGTGAACGAATGAATGGACGACAGACCGTATGCAGTGTGTCGTGTGTTAAAAATCGTGACTGCAAATCGTGTCGTGCGGTGCTTAGTGAACAGATGATCTTATCGTGTATAATAATTTGAATTCAGAACTAAGTAATTCATTGTTGTTTTGATTTCCGAGTGAACTATATAGAGCTGTAATAGTACATTGTTCACCGAGAGGAGAAAGTGACCGATTACCGTCGAGGGTGGGCGAGGGCTTTAAAACACCCGAGATCGGGAATCGCACTTTCTCTCGAGTGATACATAGTGCTTTATACTACACCTACGAGGAAAATAAAAAACTAAATCTTTACTAATTAAAACTGAATCCTCAAACAACACACAAATTGAAAATGGCGCCAATGGCGTCTGCAATTTTCACATGTTCTTTTTTCAAATTGTTTGACACCATCCAACACACAGCTAGTGGCCAGTGTCATTTTGCGAACTTGGAGATAAAAACTCACTGTAAAAACTTTTTGGCTTTTGATATTTAGGTTACCAGCGCATAGTCTTACCCAAAATTAAAAAAGAAACACCACGTAAGAAATGGATTTTCATACACTTTTCTCTCCCGCTCAGATGCGTTTTCTCGCCGCATATTTGTTCGATATGCAATGACGTACTTTCTACCGTAAATTTGATAAAGTATCAAGGTACTTTCCGAGCAGGTGTAGTATAAAATTATTTTATATAGTTCCTGCGACTTTAGCAGCTTGCCGCCAATTTCTAAAATAAATTGCATTAAGTTAAAAGAGTATTAACAATTCTATATACTTCCAAATTGATTGAGAGCTTCCGGTCTGCACCAAGTGCAAAAGGCGGCTTATTCCACTTTTCCCCGTTGGATGATCCCCATTGATGGGGATTAGTGAACTTTTTGTTCACTATTCCCCGTTGACCCAAAATTTTTATTTAATGGGGATAAGTGAACTAAAAAGTTCAATAATCCCCATTAGGTAGGTATGTACGTTAAAAAAATAAAATATATGAATCATGTTACATTTATTAATTAAAAATATAACTTTCTTATACCTAATAAAATCACAGATTGTACAATTATTAATTTAAAATAAAAAATATAACTTATACCGGAGTCCGGCCCGGAGAAGTATGGTAGCTTTACCTTTTTTAACGTACTCTAAACAAACGTCAGTTGAACTACCAGCCATTTCCTTTATTTATTCCTATATTAAACTAATAACTGCGAACTGATAAGAACTGCACGCTTGAACTACACTACACACTACTAACCCTTAACGACTACGAAACAAAAACAAAAGATGGGTCGACCAATCACATACGAGCTAACTCGCACCCCGCTCCGCCACCGCCTTGCGCGCGCGCCTCTAGAAAATGAGCATCTTTTACAGTATTGTGTATCTTATTAGATAGATAGATATAAGGTCTTATTCCCAAACATCGTTAGAACAATTTCGTTGGGGCAACAATCTGTTTTTCGTTCTAATAAAATCGTAAAGTAGGTATGTAGGTAATTTAAAATTTTGTTCTTACCTTATAAAAATAAAAGTACATGACTCATATATTTTATTTTTATATTGTTTTTATTTAACGTACCTAATTAGAAAAACTTAAGTGATTGTAATCTTTGATTTTACAAGGTATAAGAAAGAAATATTTTCATGCTACAATTTTAAATTAATGATTGTAACAATCTGTGACTTTATTAGGTATAAGAAAGTTATATTTTTAATTAATAAATGTAACATGATTCATATATTTTATTTTTTTAACGTACATACCTACCTAATGGGGATTATTGAACTTTTTAGTTCACTTATCCCCATTAAATAAAAATTTTGGGTCAACGGGGAATAGTGAACAAAAAGTTCACTAATCCCCATCAATGGGGATCATCCAACGGGGAAAAGTGGAATAAGCCCAAAAGGCAACATAGAAAGCCGACGACTGACGAAACACGAAGTTTGCCGAGGAATATTAAGAAAATTGTTGTACTGTATCTGCTTGTGGCATCATAGCTCCTAAACGGATGAAACTATTTTTGTTTGAAAGATGATTTTGTCGAAAGTGTTCTAAGATATGTTTTTATTTTTAATTTAATTGTTATGCGCATTTTTAACTCCAAAAACTCAACTTTAAATTGAATTAACTAATGCTATCATTTTCTTTTCCAGACTGAAACATATTCCTGGACCTATAAAAATAGCAAGTAACTAATTATTAAATATTAATTTTAGTACCTATACAATAATGCAAAATTAAAGTGCCTATATATTACTATTGATTTACACATAACATATTCTTCTCAATATCTTTATTGTAAACAAAATTAGGTGTAAAATGTATTGACATGTAATTTAAAATAAAACTATTATTTTAAAAAGGCTGGATTGGTACAGTCGCCATTAAAATTTTGCGTGAATTAAATCCAGTCTGTTATAACATTTTGTTTTATAAATTGATGGAGTAGAGCTCCGAATAAATATTTATTATATACTTTGTAATTTTATTTATAACATAACTATAATACTCACAACAGATCTTTGTGTCTCTGAATTGGCTGCAAGAGGCTGCGCAGTAGCTATTTTTGTGTCAATATTGAAAGTGAAAATAGCATTGTATAACTGTCTCTTTCACTTGCATACGTTTGTCGCATCATCCTATCTCGCTTACTCTATGCAGTTAAGCTGTTTCGTGCGCAATAGTTGACAGAGCCAACTTCAGAGACACAAAGATCCGTTGTGAGTATTATACCACCAAGCATGAAGAGCAGTGGTGGCCTAGTGGTAACCACGACTTAAGTGTCGTAGGCCGTGGGTTCGAACCCAGACAGGTGCTTTACTTTGTGTAAATTATTTCATCACCACTGCTCTAAAAACGGTGAAAGAAAACATCGTGAGGAAACCGACGTCTCCTAGTACCAAAAATTCGAAGACAGTGACATCCACAAATCCGGAGAGGGCCCGCGTGGTGGATTAGGACCCATTCCCTCTCTCACAGAGAGGAGGCCTGTTTCCATGATGATGATACCATTACGACTGAATTCCTCGAATGGTTAGGCAAAATTGCACTTATAGTACCTACACCCATATTACGCCAGTTATTTTGTAAGTCTCATAAAATAGGGGGTATTTTTTTTTGGGTTGTGGGTCATCATAATATTTCTGCCGCTCTGAATGAAGAGGGAGTGCGTGTCAGACTTTTACTGACTAAAACCCCTCTGCAGCAGAAGGACAGATAAGCAAAATCCCGGAATAGCAAAATCCCAGATTAGCAGAAGGACAGATTTGCAAAAAGGCAGATAATGTACTGTCGCCGTCAAAAAAGTTACAAATCCTAGTAACCTTATCATCAATTTGTGACCTCTTTGATTTACATATTATTATCTAAAGGTCATGCATGGAGTACTGCTCTCACCTCTGGGACGGATCTGCCAAATACCAACTTGATGCACTTGGGTTGATTGACAGACGTGCCAAAAGACTGATCGGGAACGATGTGCTGGTCGACTGTAAGCTCCAGAGCCTTGAACACCGAGGACGGCCGGAGGTTGCCAGCCTGTCGGTTTTCTATCGGTTACATTTCGGGGAGTGTGCGATGGAACTGCACAATTTGATTCTGCCTAGCCCTTTCCATCATCGGACAACAAGACGTACGGCAATGCGCCATCGGTACATGGTGAATATCCCACCCATACGCACAAAGCGTTTTGAAAATACTTTCATTGTGCGTACAGCTTTTTTTTTTTTTTTTAGCTTCGAGAAATACTCATGCATACTGCGCTACCACGGGGAGATAGTGCAGTTATGTAGGACTCTAACCCACTAAAACTCCACGGTGTCCTCCTGTGCCGCTTATGGCGGGAACACGGGTACGCGTTAGCACTCACCGCGAACCCGCCGCGGCTGTCCGTCACCGGTGATGGGGGGTACTCCCCAGAGGAGGGCCTCTGGGGAGTACCCCCCCATCACCGGCGCACCAGAACACACTGTGCGCCGTGACCTAATAGCTACAACCTAGGGGTCTTCAGGTCAAGAGTGAATAGGTTTTTTCTAGGCAAGCGTGCTTCACTTTCGACCACACCATCACTTAGGCGAGATAGTGGTCAAACGCGAGCTTACAACAAAAAAAAAAACTAGTTACTTTCAAATTAAATTTTACCAATTGTAACTATTCAATTTTATTTTTGTTTTCTTTGTGGGTCTGTACTTCTGCCTTTATGCTAATCTGTCCTTCTGCTAATCTGGGATTTTGCTTATCTGTCCTTCTGCTGCAGAGGGACTAAAACCCACCCGTGTTCCTTCAGTTGCTTGAGCCAGGGCCGCGGTAACTCTCTTTCAAATGTATCCGCGACCCAGACAGGCATCGGCCCTAGCGGACCCCGACAGTTTTAGCTTTGAGGCGCTCGTGGAACACTACGCGCCGCCGACTCGGGTCTGGTCCTTATCTGACGACGAGCTATCGATTACTCTCCATTAATCCAGTCTCCCAGCTGCTAGAAATTCCAGACGAAATAACCCAATAACACAGCCCGACCCAGCAATCCAACCCAGGAGCTCTTGCTGAAAATAAGCTTCTCCAAATTCCCTCCGTTCTCCTCTCTTGTGTAACTTTACTGTTATGGTTCATGAACAATATCACATCAGAATATTATTATGAACTAGCTTTCGCCAGCGGCTTCACTCGCGTTAGTATAGATTTTGTCAATCAATTCTGGATCGATTTATTTCTTCATGATTCTGATCTGGTAGTTTAAGATTCTTTACCACATATGATTCCATATTATTTATTTCCTGGCTCTGATTTATTATCGAATAAATTTTCGACGTGACAACATAACTTTTTTATTTATTGGTGCTCCCACACCGCTGTTTAAAAATGTTTACAAACATTTTCCTAACATTTGTTAGTAAAATTATTATTGTATTAGTGTTAGAAAATGTTTGTAAACATTTTTAACAGCCGGTGTGGGAGCACCATACGAACTGATTGAAATAAAACAAACACTAAATTGTATGTGTAGCTTACCACAATACACTACTGAAAACCGCTCCCAAATCGGTTAAGCCGTTTCTAAGATTAGCGCCCACAGACAGCGATTAGTTACATTTTTATTATACTCGCTCTTCAATTTTTATTAGGTTCTACCTTAACATGCAGATTTATAATTTTACTAGATTTTGCCCGCGACCTCGTTTGCGTTGCATTGCATTAGTACTTTGAATAGCCTATTTTTTATTTGAGAAATTATTGATTCACCATATAAAATACCACCCAAGGGGGGCGAGATTTTAAAATATAGGTGCGTGTGTGTTAATTGGCAGATAAGACTCGAAACTACTTATTGTGTAAACGTGGTGACGAAGAAATGGACAAAAGACGGCTGAAAAAAAGGAGGCCCCGATAACAAAAGGACAACAGCAAGCAAGAATGAGGTACATTATACTACGTATAAGGCGTGTGGGCCACGCCACAGATAATATAATACTAGCGCCACGCCGCCGCTGCCGGTCACTGGGCTGGCGTGAAATCGGCGTGTCTTTTTAAGTTTATTTTAAAGGCAAGTAAACGCCTAATAACATTTAATAGAAATTTAATAGTAGGTATAGATGCTGTTACGAATCTAATAGAAACTGAATTTTGGAAATACTTCGCGGCAGTGGATGTTGGAGATCTTCTCAAATATTAGCGTGTAAGAAGATTTCGTTTCCCTTTTTTAAGAACATACGCGCAATCCATCTTATGTGTTCCAGCAATGTCATCACCAAGTTAGTGAGTTTTTTCGGTAGCAGGATGGACCCTGAATGCAAAGCGTAGCAGATTGCATCTAAATAATGTTGATACAATTTTATTTACTTATCTATATCTACTAATATTACTACCTGCAGCCTTATTGCGGAAGTGATTATGGCAACGCAAAGGGTTTGACCGCTATCAATCGACCAATCACACAGACGGAAGTCCACATCGCGTCGTCGTCGCATGTGATTGGTCGATTTGATAGCGGTCAAAGCCTTCGCCTTGCCGTATTCACTTGCGCAATTCGGCTGCTGGGCGACCGATCTCTGCTCGGATGAAAATAGAGAAAACGACGTTTTCTAAAAATTTAACCTAGCTAGATCGATTTATCGCCCCTGAAACACCCTGCATACTAAATTTCATGAAAATCGTTGGAGCCGTTTCCGAGATTCAGATTATATTAAATCCAAGATTTGCTCGTTTAAAAGTTTGTGAGGTTGTAAGGGGTAATCTCTGGATCTACTGAACAGATTTAGATAAAATTGCGATGGAGATAGTTTGAGACCCTGGGAATGACATATAGTTTGTATGATAAAATATTGGTATTATATAACACTTTTTACGCGGGCATGATAATTACAATTCGCAAAGATTTTCATAGTTAAATAAAAATGGAATCTGAATTACTTTTCTCCTCTCTGAAGTCTAGATCAAAAGTCCTGACGCCTATTTCACGGCGGTTGCGCCTCCGCTGCCGACGCCGTCTAAATTTTGGCATCACTCCGCTGCCGATAAAAATTAAACCGTCGCACACCTCTTACGCACTTGCAACTAAAACCACCTTTGACCACCATCAATCGACCAATCACATAAACGGAAGTCCACATCGCGTCTTTCATCTCGCTTGTGATTGGCCGGCTGATGGCGGTCAAACTCTTTGCCTTGTCGAATTCTTTTACGCAATTAGGCCGGTTCTCGTCTAAATACCGTTGTAATGCAACGTAGCGCGCGGTCAATACCTAGATGGTGACCACTCGCACCTTCGGTAGAACAAGGGCATAATTGCAGTTTTTGCTATTTTACAGGAGAGCTATTTTAAGATATTTATTGCATTCAGTGAGGTCTTGCTCTGTTAATATTGCTCGAAAGTTTTTCTTCTTTGCATGATATAAACTATATACTATATCCTTTTTAGGCGTATAGTTAACAAGAATTAAGAACTTTTAGTTTTTTTTCAATTAATTTTAATTTTAAGGAAGGGATACATTTGTGCCCTTGTTCTACCAAAATGTATATTATTTTGAACGGACAAGGGCATAACTGTCTGAACGACTTTGTCCTTCCAATTTTTTCTTGGCATTGTCGCTCCAGAAACCAAAAAATTAAAAGGGCATATTTACCTTTACGACGTTAGCGGTCCAAGTGACGACTGCCTCTCTCCCCGCCGACGGCGCAACTGACCAATGAGACTATGTCCAGCCAAGAGAGCAGTAAAAAGGCACCAATAAGACAAAGTCACTATTTTCGCCTAGCGGATTTTTAAAGGAATTAAATGACTGTCTTTGTTCCTCCAGTTCAAATAGCATTTTTAAGGCATTTCTGTATACTTAACTCATTTTTGCAATTTTTGACAATTGTGCCCTTGTTCTACCGAAGGTGCGCACTTATGAAGACCGCATCATCAGTTTCTGCATCTCCATGATCATTGTTTTGTCCATCAACAATTTTTCTTACAAAAAAAAGTTTTTAAGGAAAAAAATTACTGACTTCCAAAACAAAACACTACGAAGCGAAAAATACCTTTTTTTTCGGCAGTTGGTGTCTTTGGTATCAATTTTTTTTCGTTTTTGACACCGACTAACGAAAATAACGTTATTTTTCACTTTGTAATGTTTTGTTTTGGAAGTCGGTTTATTATTTTTGTTAAAAAGATTTTTATTTTTAGTTTTGGTAACCTTAAGTTAACATGAAAATACGCATGATTAATGTTAATTTAAAAACTACTCATCAGATCTTGATCAAATTTAAATAGTACCACATGAGAAGGACCAGCTTTCAAATTAAAAAAGTATCATCAAAATCGGTTCATAATTGGCTGAGTAATCGCGTAACAAACTTACAAAAACATACATTCGAGTTGAGAACCTCCTCCTTGTTGAATTCGGTTGAAAAGATAATGTTTGTCAACAGTTTTATTTGATTTCTCGGAATGATGAGATTTTGATTATTTCCGACTATTGTCTTTGGCAAGAATTTCGTTGTGTATGAGGGAACATTGACAATAGTCTTGTTGTGAATGACTTACTATGTAAGTAGATTTGTTATTATGTGTTACATACCTACTACTTTTGGAGATGATGGTTGACAAACAAAAGGATTATGGAAAAGAAGTAGTAATAACAGTAGCTCGGTTCGATCTTATTAATTAATCACAACTAATATTTTAAAGGCGAAAGTTTGTGAGTATGTTTATTACCGATTTTCATCAAAAATAGCTAAGAACACTAGTCAAAGTCACCTTTCAAATAAAAATCAAGACGGAATCAAAATCGGTTTAGGAACTATGATGCCACAGACAGATACACAGTTACTCAAGTCAAACTTATACTTCACTAGCTGACCCCCGCGGCTTGGCTCCCGTCTAAATTATAGCGTATGTTACTCGGAAATAATCTAGCTTGTATGGCAAGGTGAAAGAATTTTTAAAATCGGTCCAGTAGTTACGGAGCCTATTCGGTACAAACAGACGTTAGTCGTCGTCTTAAGGTTACACTAGTCGATCATTCTTGCAAACAAAAGTAGTCTGGCGATTACTCCTCTGTTTGACGATGTACCTACGTTCAAAATAAAAAAATATATCGATTTGTCTCATCATTATCTAGCCCTGTATGGAAACAAAAAAGGTAAGAAATAAAAATATTGAAAGTTATGAGCGTCAAAAGTTCCATATCTCAACACTAATTTTAACGCATCTTTGGGCGGAATTAAATACCATAAGAAGAAAGAAAATTGCAAAAACGGCCACCATACATTATATAAGTAGTTCAACAATGCAAATAATTTTATTTTGAAAATATACATTTACTCGTTTTTTCATGATATCTAGACTACCAAAGGTCTGTTTATAAAATTTCACGCGCTCGTTTTCGTCCTAAATCATCATCCATTTCGCTACAAACTTGCAAAAGTGCTAATTCGTAAACGCGAACTAGCTTCTTACTGCTCATCACAGCATCTATCTCTTTCGCACGTGTTGTCGGATGAGATAGCATGCATTTTAACCACACGCACAAAATATTTCGTGCCGTCGACTAGGGCACAGATAATATAATACTAGCATACAGATGCCTCATCCCATACAAAGAAACTGTGCCCACGTAACTAGCGTTTTTCATCTGATTATACCGATTATTTTTTGTAAATCGATCGCGTCCGGTTCCGTTCCACGGCGATAGATAGATCACCATCAATATCCGTGGAAAGGAACGGATGGGAATCGAACGCGATCGATGTACAAAAAATAATCAGTATAGAACGTCGGCACGGTTTCGTTGTATGGGATGAGACACCACTGACTAGGGCAACCTTAACTCCAAATGTAGTTTCATCATCCTTCTCATGAGTAGATACGATAATACACTAATACAACATAATCATTTTCCTGCCCTTGTCCCATGTTAGTTGGGGTCATCCGTCATACACACACACACATAATGCTGTACGTATTAATTAGTTCTGTTTTCTTCATCTCGTCCATTCGCTCAGCTTCGATAATGTGTTGGAAACTTTATTGCCTTCTTTATTTGTCGGTCATCACCACTGCATCTATTCTGGTCATTTGCAACAGTCAGACGTTCATCATCTTTGTAAACATAGACTTCTTGTATCTAGAAATATATTAAGACGACGACTAACGCCAACGACCTTGGGGGAACAAAACGCGCACTTGTTTCACACCCGCGCGACCCAAAATTTAGTAGTTTTTTGTACTTTCCTTCTTATTCTATGACTTTAAAAAAAAGCTTCAGATCAAAATGTAGATAATTAAATTGTCTTTGAGATGGTGTCGATTTGATTAAAATACGCCCAGCGGTTTTGATGCGATTGTCGTGTTTTTGTCCGTTTTAGACATAACTTTACAAATTAATTACAATATGTTATACGAATAAGTTTCCGAAAGTTCCGAAAAGGCTTTAGCACCGTAGACCACATACATACGCTGCGGCAGGTTATACAGAAGACCGAAGAGTATAACCTGCCTCTCTGTTTAGCGTTTGTGGACTACGAGAAAGCCTTCGATTCAATCGAGACTTGGGCTGTACTGCAGTCTCTCCAACGGTGCCAAATCGACTACCGGTACATCGAGGTGTTGAAGTGTTTGTACAAAAACGCCACCATGTCAGTCCGACTTCAGGATGAGGCCTCGGAACCTATCTTTCTGTAGCGAGGTGTGAGACAGGGAGACGTCATATCTCCGAAACTGTTCACCGCTGCACTGGAGGATGTCTTCAAGGTTCTGGACTGGAGAGGGCTAGGCATCAACGTCAATGGCGAGTACATCACTCACCTTCGGTTTGCCGACGATATAGTGGTCATGGCTGAGACCATGGAGGACCTCAGTATAATGCTTGATGACCTCAGTAGAGCTTTCAAAAGAGTGGGTCTTAAAATGAACATGGACAAAACCAAGGTTATGTTGAATGCCCATGTAACACCCACTCCTATCAAGGTTGGAGACTCTACACTCGAAGTTGTGGAAGATTATGTCTACCTGGGACAAAATCAGCCAGTTGGGTAGGGCCAACTTCGAGAAAGAGGTCAACCGTCGAATCCGACTCGGCTGGGCAGCGTTCGGAAAATTGCGCGGTGTCTTCTCGTCCAACTTACCACAGTGTCTCAAGACGAAGGTCTATGACCAGTGTGTGTTGCCAGTGATGACCTATGGCTCTGACACGTGGTCGCTCACAATGGGCCTCATCAGAAAGCTTACAATCACGCAAAGGGCAATGGAGAGGGCTATGCTCGGAGTATCCTTGCGTGATCGAATCAGAAATGTAGAGATCCGCAAGAGAACCAAGGTTACCGACATAGCCCGAAGAATTGCCAAACTTAAGTGGCAGTGGGCAGGGCACATTGCTCGCAGAACGGATGGCCGATGGGGCAGAAAAGTTCTGGAGTTACGACCGCGAACCGGAAGACGATGCGTTGGAAGGCCTCCCACCAGGTGGACCGATGACCTGGTGAAGGTTGCGGGGATTCGCTGGATGCGGGACGCACGGGACCGGTCAATGTGGCGACGCTTGGGGGAGGCCTATGTCCAGCAGTGGACGTCTTTCGGCTGATATGATGATGATGATGATGATGATGATACGAATAAAACTCGAAATGTGCTCAGATGAAAATATTAAGAAAATAGTCTAATATAACATATATTTTTCCAAAACTAGCCGTTTAGACGTGATTCTCATTTTAAAATCAGCTACTCAAGGGAATCGGCGCCTTAAACAGAAATTTTTACCCTTGATAGCTAGCTATCTTCTGCCCGTTTCGCCGCCGGCGCCAGATGACCGACACTTCCACTATCAGTTCTTGGTACTTCTTGGACGCCACTGTATCATAAAAAGAGCCTAATTAGAGCTTCATTAGTGATAATGAGCTATGCATACTAAGAACCCCTTTCTTAGATTACATTCATATCGTTTTTGTGTTGTCCACAAAAACTATCGTGACTCGGTCAATGAACTTGCGACGTCTGTCCAGTCCATTCATCAAATTGATACCTATTAGTTAGTCGAGATTTAGCTCGAAAGTTTAGAGAAAGTTATGCGTTATAAAATTGAATAACTACGGTATTAGCGCAGACTTGAATACCGGTTTTTAATTAAATGGACATATTATCAAGTCTTAAACCTTGCAAATAGATAACAGTTAATGTGAATAAAAAACAACTTTTACGTACCTTAAAAATGCAGCAAATACAAAAAAAAATGGGAGATGCGAACTATTTTTAAACTAGCAACAAAACAAGATTTTTTATTATTTTAATATTTAAAGTTGCTTAATGTTTTATAAACTTATTTGCTAAAATTTAGCAAACCTATTAGAAAATAAACGTTAATAAAATAATACAAAACTAATTAGAAAAAAAATAGCAACACTTTGTTTTATTGCTAGGAAGAAAAAAGTTTGCAAGCCCCAATTTTCATTGTACTGATTTAAGGACTAATTGAAGAAGTATGGGAGAAGAAGACATGTTTCGCCCATGAAGGTATAGATAAAGATGGAGACCACACTTCGAATACCTACTTGAAGCAAAATGAAGCAAAACACTATATCGCTCTCTGTGGGCAGACCCTCTCTGTCTAAGTAGGTACACTAGAAAGAGAGGTCGGCCCACAGAAAGACGTAGGTATTTGCCTCAAGATTTTGTTCCAAGTGTGGCCTCCATCTTTACCTATAACTTCATGGTTTCGCGGACCTCAAATATAGCTCGGTCAAGATAACTGAGCACCTGAAATGTCAATGTCACTCTAACGTTCTACTCTCACTAATGGCTCACGAGGAGAACGCTGGTAGGCGGGAGTGGGGTCGTTTGACATTTCGGGTGCTAGGTATCTTGTCCGAGCTATAAATTGGGATTGGCGAAAACCGACTAATGATGCCCGACTGTTACCTTAGGTAATGCCGTGGGGATTTTTTTTATCTTCATACGCTTCTTAACGACGACTGTGGCCAACGACCTTGAGGAAACAAAACGTGCACTCGTTTCATTCCCGCGCGACCCAAAATATAGTAGTTTTTTGTGCTTTCCTTATTATTCTATGACTTTAAAAAATGCTTCAGATCAAAATGTAGTTTTTTTTTTTTGATTTGGTGACAATTTTATTAAATACGCCCCGCGGTTTTGGTGCGGTTGTCGTTTACTAGACACTGTTAGACATAACTTTACAAATTAATTACGCAATGTTATACGAATAAAACCCAAGTTTTTCTTAGATCAACTAATTAAGAAAATGGTCATAGGTAAAATATATTTTTCCAAAAAATTACTAACTACTAGCCATTTATACGTGATTCTCATTTTTAAAATCAGTTACTGAGGGTAATCAGTATCTGCGCTAAGGCGACGACACAGGTCAGAAACACTTCTGTCTTAAGAGACAGAAGTGTTTCTGACCTGTGTCGAACAGATACCTACTAAGCTATAAGTTAGCTCCGAATATTGACGAAAAAGTTTTGACAGATAGAGTTAACGGTCAGTAGACAGCTTCGCGGTATAAATCATTAGTAGATATGAATGAACTCCAAACGTTTAGCGTACAATGTAGTATACCTACATACATACCGGCATAATTATGTCTACATTAAGGTCAGTGGCAGACCGACCGATCGATCAAGTCAAGTCAATAAATGTAAAATCTTATCTGGACAGTTATATATGTCGGTTAGAGCTAGAACTCGAAGAGAAGAGATAGCAAACAAAAACAATTTGACCTATTTCCAGAAAATCATTTGAACTTTCCTGATATTTAAACTTGTTGTTTTTTATCTTTAGTTCGTACGTTTTAGCTCGTTATCGTTAACTTCGTATCTTTTATATAAGTATTGACCTCATCGCAGATTCAAGAAAATTATTGGTCCTTCGAGTCGGATTTTAGTTTTGTACCTCGTACTCATCCGTTTGACAAGGATACATTCTCAACATGATTCCAAAGCAAAATATTGCCAAATATCAACAGAGGCTCTTAAAATGTCACCTTGAATGATTCAATAAACACTCAATTTTATCCTTTTCATCTCGAAAACTCGATTCGTAAAATGTTAAAACTTCGACGAGTGTAGGTGTTGTAATATGTAAAATTTGCATATTTTTAGTCATGTGTCGTCCCTACCTTGACCGAATGGATCCTGACTACAAGTCTCGCGTCATCGAATGTTGTGACTCAAAGTCTTATATGAAAGCTGGCGTGACCTCTACTACTTGTTTGGGTGTCGGAAAGTCCGTCAAAGCGAGCACCGAAGTAGGATGTAATATTTCATAAGCACAAGAGCTCGTAGGGCAATGGTGTAATGTATGACGCTTCTTGGTTAAACCGCAGCGTCAACGCTGACCTTGGCCAAAAGGACACCGAAATTAGAACAGTAGACGGGACAGATTAGTTCAACAGATCGCCCACACAAGAGCCTTAAAACATAACTGGTGAATTGTGGGTATACTATAGATAGGTGCACCCCCTCCGGAGCAACTGGACAGATTCGCAACTGGACAGTTTCTCAACTGGACAGATTATCAACTGGACAGAACGTGTACAATCCATGACAAAATTAAAATAGATGACTAGGGAATATAGACAAACCCTTCGTCAAACCCTTTGGGGGTTGAAAACAAACACAGGCTATTCTCTAAATCTCCACACAGCCATGGTGCTTAAGCTAAACCGTGCTTGGTAATTATGGTGGTTTTAAGCATTCGACCGACTGTATATCCTTGGTAAACTTTTGCAAGCCTGACTGTGACCGACATTTCTTAAATTAAGATATTAATTTTACTGTTCAAGACCGATACTATACTTCATAAAAGATAGCTTGAACTCTGCGACAGCTGTCAGTATCAATACAGTAACAATAGCGCTTGACAGGCTAACAATAACGTATACGTCAGTTTGACATATGTCGCAGAGATCAAGCTATCTTTTAAGAAGTATAGTGGGACTATCCGAAAGTACTTACGTGAGTAAGGCCAGATTACACCAATTAAATTAATTGCGATTAGTTCAACTAAACTCAGTTTATGCAAATACAGTGTTCTGATTGGTTCAGACCGCTAAGAAACTACCAATCAGAATGCTGTATTTGCGTAAACTGAGTTTAGTTAAACTAATCGCGATTAAATCTATGAAATCGGCCCTCAGACTGTTATAGATGTTCGTCTTTTGAACAACTAACATTTTCAAAATATAAAAGAATCAAAACTGTTTCTCGATACTAATTCAATTTCTTGCAACTCTATAAAGGAAATCGGAATGCCGAGTTCTCGCGACTTCTAGTTATCGAGAACCACAAGTAGGGTATCTTTCTTGTTTCGCCACGAGTCGAAGAAAGGCTTGGAGGCTCGCTTTCGTTGTTTACGGGGAGAAATCTCGACCGGTCGGCGGCGCCCGCGCCTCGCGTTCGCGTCAGTCCCGCGCTCCGCGTCAACACTCCACCACGCACGCGACCTGCGCACGCGCAACCCAAACACCTTCTCGTGTCATCACAAAACATTTTTTAACAAACCCTTTCAAAATTCGAACAGTTCGCCCATTTTTTTGACCCCGTGTTGTGCCAGTGAATGTGTGACTGTTGAAGTTTTTTTTTTGTTAGAAAGTGTTTCCTACCTGCCAGGAGTGTTTTTCTATAGTCCACCGGTATGTTGTTTGAAGTTTTAAGCGTATAATAGCGGTATTATTTAGGGACGCATCGCCGTCAACGCACGGCGGTTTGAGACGAAGCCTCTCACCGGAGCATCTTTGAGTCTTAAGCGTTTACAAATGGTTACAAACATGGAAAACTTTCCACTTCCTAAGAAATTGTGGGCCTTCTTGTTGTGGAGTGACCTAGCGGTCAGCAGTAATGTGGCATTTAATGAGCTTTTTGATGCGATGTTTTGTCTGTTTTTGTGAATATTCGCAACTTTTTGGTTAAAACACAACTCTATAAATAATTCAGGTCATACTTATCTTCAATAATATAATTTAAAATTATTTTGGTTGTTGAACCATCAACAACAAACCTGCATTAAAATTCATCTACAATTTTTTAGGAAATTGAAAACACAATTCATCTCCATACAATAGACATCAACGAGTGCGGTCGGCCAAAGAAAAGACATCTCCAAAGATCAGATCTTATTATTAAAATCATAGAAAACTGTTAACCTACTTGGTTATAACCAGCAAAAAGCGAAAGCCGCCTCAAAATGTTGAGAATAACATCGCAGTCGGCACCGATGACCACATTGCACACAATGCATTATTTTTTCTCATTTCCTATTAAAGTGCGTTAACCTAGGAATCTATTAACACGTACAGTTTTAAGAGCGGCGTTTACATAATGTGCTAGGAATATAGACGTAACTACATTTCCAGATATGTTTAGTGCCCGACCGAACCTTCGGCCAAAATGACCGAAGTTTTGATCGACCTAAGCATTCTAGCAAAATCCGAAATTGACATAATTTCATAGTGAATACCAGATAAGGCATTTAACAAAAAATTCGTGGTGGCCCAGTGGATAAGACCTCGCCTGTCGTGCTTGAGGTCGTGGGTTCAAATCCGGGCAAGTACCAATGTGACTTTTTCAAATTCATATGCACTTTCGAAGTTTATCATGGATATCACAGGCAACGGTGAAGGAAAACATCGTGAGAAAACCTGGACTTAAATGGTTAATGTAAGTCTGAAATAGCCAAGTTAGAGGCCTGTGGGAAAAAAATCTCTGTTTGGTCACGCTAAGAAGAAGAATATTGAATTATTTTGGACGAGTTACTAAGTATCATTATTTTAGCCAATTTTGAACTTAATTTCGAAGGGTTATTAGACCTTCGGCTTCGACCGAAGTTTTGTGGCTGCTGCCGATTAATCGGCTTCGTCTTCGAGCAGTAATCGATCTTCGGTCGGACACTACATAGGTGGGTTGTTGAATGGGATGCCGGATAGGTTATCAACAGAGAGTCAATTTATTAATCCCATTCATCCTGTGGTCTGTCGCGAATGGATAGCATCTTCATGAAACGAAAAAGACTGTATTCTTTATTTTTTAGGGTTCCGTATCCAAAGGGACGGACGGAAAGGAAAAACAGGACCCTAAGACTAAAAAAAAAATCCTTTATTTCGGACAAGTAACATCCATATGGGTTAGTAAACGAGAAAACTTATACCTATGTTAGTACTCTTAATTTCTAAAAAATAATTTATAAAAAATGTATTTAGTAACGAGGTTGAGTAAGACTCCGCGGTCCGTCTGTCTGTCTGTCTGTCACCAGGCTGTATCTCATGAACCGTTGTAGCTAGACAGTTGAAATTTTCACAGATGATGTATTTCTGTTGCCGCTATAACAACAAATACTAAAAACAGAATAAAACAAATATTTGAGTGGTGCACAAACGGGGCTCCCATACAACAAACGTGATTTTGTTGACCGTTTTTGCGATAATGGTACGGAACCTTTCGTGCGTGAGTCCGACTCGCACTTGGCCGGTTTTTAATTTAACTGTCATAGTTTGAGTCCCCTAGCGATATCATGCTATTAGGTTCCATATAGTCAACCAAGTGCGGTGATTAAGGATTTTTTTTTGTAACTACCATGCCAGTTCACACATTGGTTGTTTGAATAAGATCTCCAAAAGAGATAAGACCAATTTGTTCATTTTACTGTATTGTATAAAATGTGTTAATTTTTGCAACGCAATGAAAGTGTTTATATTCAATTCTGGTCATTGTTTAAAAGAAGGCTGTGTTTAGCAGTGACGACATTCTCATTCTTTTTCTTTTCGAGAACTTTTTAGATAGTTTAATCTCAGCGTCAGTGGAATTCATTGGGTTATCAAAACGGCAGGTGTATGTATGTTTTGGGGGAGACAGCGTTAGACGGTATTGACTTAAATTTATGCTGAACTTAGGCCTTTTAGGCTTTTTTTTCTCTGTAAAATATTTTTATTATTTAACTAGCTTCTCCCAG
Organism: Orthosia gothica; assembly: GCA_949775005.1. NCBI lineage: Eukaryota > Metazoa > Arthropoda > Insecta > Lepidoptera > Noctuidae > Orthosia > Orthosia gothica. Next base: position 3,287,271 of record OX459065.1, on the reverse strand, counting down.
TAAAAGTCGAAAATAATTTCACGGGAACGGACTCCCGGGTAAAAAAAAACCGGCCAAGTGCGTGTCGGACGCCGCACTTTTAAGGTTCCCTACCAAAGAAAAAATTGATATTAGTATTTGTTAGTAAAATATACGTAATAATAAAGATTATCTCCAAATTTCAAGTTCATAGTTCAATGGGAAGTAAAAAAGTTCGTTGCAACAAAATTGGGTGTCAGACGACGGATAGACAGACGGACACGGGCACGGAACCCCAAATAATCCTCTGTGTTTCTCCAAGGTCCAATCTATGTCTATGCCAAAAATCACCAAAATCATCACAGCGATGAAACATCACAAACAGACGGAGCTGCTTTCGCATTCATATTAAGTATGTGCCAATAAAAGCAATTTTCTTTGGGTTAACACTCTAATTACAAAGTTAGCAAAAAATCAAACAACTTCTAAGTATAGGTTATGTATCAGAAGTGGGATTGTTTTACAAGTGGCCGTATAGTGGCGCCCGCGCAACGTGGGAGAAATGCTATCGCGTTAAATGTACCGGTCGATTGGCACGGTAGGGTTGGCAGGGGTTTATGTAATCTTGGGTTATGTGAGGTTATTATGTTTTACTGAGAAATGTGTTACCAAGCATTTCTGGTGTGTTAGAAGGTTCCAGTAGACTCAGTCGGGAGTAGAAAACGGAAACAAAAGTCATCATCTTAGATAAGTACTGTTTTTCTAAACTGGATTGAGTATATTTTAATCTAAATGGGCATTGATTATTTGCACCTGGTACAAAGATAGACGCTAAATATTACAGTAAATTTTTGTCGGACCAATACTGCTCCACTTTAGTAGAGGTAGCTTTGACTACAGGTTTTGGGACACATCCCATCAAATTCAAAGTCAAAGTCAAATATATTTATTCAATTAGGCCAAAAAACGGCACTTTTGAACGTCACATAAATTGAAATTAAAATTTACAAGTAATTAAAAAAAAATTATTCTACCGTGCATTCGGAAAGTAGATTGTTATGGAGAAGAACGCACAAGAAACTCCATCGTCAGACCATAATTTTTTTTTTTGAGTTCCATATTCAAATCATATCCGATGTGTCTTTTTACCAACACATTATGTTATGTCAAAACATCAGTAACTCTCAGCCCTACTCCACTACATTACATCAATATTCCACTAGCATGCGACGACGGTTCCTTCGCTTGCGACGAATTTACATGCAAATGTGGTGGGCGCGAAATTGCGTCTAATACGAGCATACGACGACTTGAAGGTCCGAGTAGTCCTGTTTGACGTCACGCGTTGAGGTTATAAACAGCGATTTGAACCGCAGATTTGATCAAACCGATCTGATTCTAGAACACAAATGTCAGGTGCGTCTAAACTGCTGAGATTGGGGGAATTAATTTATCAACACCCAGTCACATCATTTGACTTGCGTTAAATTTGTGAGGCATCCAACATTTTTAGAAACAGTTCTAGAAACCGGATTTTAACCTTACCTTTACTTTTTTACTCTAAACATGTTGAAACAACGCCTTTTTAACTCTATAGGACCGTTGATAAGTCCCCGGTATATACTCGTACTAATAACGAATTATAAGGAGACTATGAGATTTTTTAAACCAAAATATCTAACAATACGTAGGTATGATTCTTGAATGGCATAATTAGCCAAGAGACCGTCTAGGCGAACAACTACGTTAAGATTAAAAATCGTGTTTAGTAATTCGTGAAAATCTATAAAGGAAATCTATTCAGTTTAGAATTCGTTTTAAAGAACTTAATAAAACATTAAGGTCAACAGATATAATAATACGAAGTGAAAACCACAATTGGTAAATCCCAAATCATAGTCTCTTTACGACAAATTTCAATATTTTCCTTCTAAGAAAGTCTTTAAAATTATTTGAAATAGTATTTAAAATAGATGGCTAAGAGTTACCTACTTGCCTGTTATTGAAAATCATTTTCAACCTATTTTACATTTTAAAATTAAATTAATCATAATTAAGTTTTGTAAATAATAAACGAACCATATTATTAAATTGACAATTTTTTAGAGGCAATTCTATTTAGTGGCTGTTTATATGGCCATCAAATATCGCCGGTCACTTTCGAAGGTCGACCACACATCTGCTTACCGCTGCCCTGTCAAGGTTGTGGCTATGTGGCCTAAGGGTCAAAGCACACAGCCAAAGCGAAGCGACGTGACACTTTATAAATGTACATATGGATATTGACCAAACGTAAACGTAACGTCAAATTCTGCAGTGCTATTCTGTAATGAAATGTTTACCATGATACCTTAGGTGAAATGAGATTAAAATTAGCTGTCAAACCCTAGCATCAATTGGAATGACAGCTGCGATTTTAGGATGTGTGCGAATTCCCGCATCTTTTGCTTATCTTGATAGGCATTAGTGCATTACGTGGTGGACATGGGAGCCGGAGAGGGGGTGCAACGAGGTGCACTTGCAAAAACTTGGCTTTCAAATAAAGTATACAATAAAAAACTTTTTTGCAAAAAAATACTACCGACTTCCAAATGAAAAACTACAAAGTGAAAAATAACTTTATATTTGGAAGTCGGTGTCTTTTGTAGATACCAATTATTTGCGATATGGACACCGACTTCCAAAAATAAAGTTATTTTTCACTTTGTAGTTTTTCATTTGGAAGTCGGAAGTATTTTTTTGCAAAAAAGTTTTTTATTTTTCCCTTTTTAGTTTTACCTACCTAATAGGCAAGTTGTTTAGTAAGTACCTATTACGCCAGAACAGATTACCCGAAAAACATGAAACTTGAACATAACCGGTGAAATTAGAGTTCTGCGTACCCCTTTCAGTATACTGGCGTGATGTTATGTTATGAAATGGTATAAACAATAAACAGACATGCGATTGAAGCAATCCCGAATGATTTGCCGTTATTTATTGAAGAGTTCTGTTGTATATCTCTGAAGTTCTTCATCAGATCATTAACAAATTAAAATGGGACCAATTTCGGAACATGTTCTTTCAAACAAAAAAAGAACTTTCAAAATCGGTCCACAATTGGCGGAGATATCGGTGAACATACATAAAAAAAAAAAAAAACATACAAGAAGTCGAACATAGAACCACCTCCTTTTTGGTAAGTCGGTTAAAAATAAAAGAAATCTTCAAATAGAGAACCTACATACCCGAGACGAATTTCTTAAAATTTCGAGCTCGCTTCGCTCGCTCTTACTTCTTTCGTTATCAACATTTTTTTTATTTGCTTTATATTCGATATCGATAGACTTGCGTTTGACCACTATCTCACCTGATGGTAAGCGATGACGTGGTCGACGGTGAAGCACGCTAGCCTAGAAGTAATCTATTCACTCTTGACTTAAAGACCCCATGGTTGTAGCTATCAGGAACCAAAGCCTCCAGCAGGGAATGCCGCTCCTTAGCTGTGCGCACAATGAAAGTCTTTGCAAAACGCTTTGTACGAATGGGTGGGATGTCCACCATGTACTGGTGGCGCATCGCCGTACGTCTTGTTGTCCGATGATGAAAAGGGCTAGGCGGAATCAAGTTGTGCAGTTCCATCACCGATGACCGATAAAAAACCGACACACTGGCCACTTGGCGTCGATGTTCAAGGCTCTGGAGTTTTGAGGCGACCAGTGCATCGTTGCCGATAAGCCTCTTCGCCCTTTTGTCAATCGACTCAAGTGCATCAAGTTGGTACATGGCAGATCCGTCCGATCCGATCAGAGGTGAGAGCAGTACTCACCCATATGCATATACCATGCATGCCCGAACTTGCGCTTTATACAGCCTATTCTGCGTTCGTCGAGAAAGTTTGGACTACCTGTGTATGCATGGGCCAAGAGAGATATTCTAGGCGGAGTGCAAAAAGTGCACCTCCCTAATAGCCCTGCGTTTGGCGCCCATAGTGGTGGAGATGAGAACCAATATGTTATGATTTTTTTTAGTTTAGACAGTCGCGTCGCTTCGTTTCGACTGTGTGTGCTCCAACCCTAAAGGGTCGAAAGGCCATAATAACTCAGGTAGGGTTTTTTTATATACCCATCTTTGTTTCAAACTCCGGTTTCTTTTTCTACGTGGGTTTTAAATATGGCTTGTTTACGACACCAAATAGTTTTCTTCGAGCATTTCCATTTAAAATAACAGTTTGATTTTCTTTTTAACAGTTAGAATGATGTGGGCATTTAATCGACGCGTTTAATTTTTTTTCTAAACTAGTCAGCTAATATAGACAGGCAGTTAGCTATAATTGGTTAAAGAGGTGACCTGGTGTTGGTAAACCTACGGGTTTTTGCTTGTTGATGGAAACTACATGTAAAGTCGTGTTGTGCTTAATACAAAGTTCTATTCTATCAATGGCTAGACATCTAGGTTTCCTCAGTCTTATACTATTACTAACTTCTGCTAACGGGTGAATGACGAAAATTATCCCAAGGGATCGTATTCCCGGGCAAAATAGCCTATATGCTATTTTTGACTACAATCTATCTCTGTGCCAAATTTCATCCAGATCCGTCCAGCCGTTTGAGTGTAATGAAGTAACAAATATACAAACAAACACAAACGTTGGCCTTTATATTATTACAAACAAACACTTAACACACTTTGGCTTTTCTAATATTAGTGTGATTGGTATTTCTGAAACGGTCTACGTTTTTTTTTTGTACTCTCAATTAAATTATTTACAACTTCTGAAGTTTCCGATACCCTCCTTCTCCTCTTGTCGTGAGGGTTGTGATTTCCCTGAACTGAATTCCTTTTTCTTGACGATGTTTTACCATCTGTACCTTTTCTTGGCATTGTGAGGCACAAAATGCGTGTCAATTATTTTTTTCAATACACTTCCTCGAAAACTAGCTCTTATTGCACTACGATTAGGTTCGATATGCAACATATTTCGCACGCGTGCGGTAATAAGATTACAGCACGCGTGCGGTAATTCGATTAAAACATAAGAAATTTAAAAAAAAAACACCACTGACAATTATAGAGCAGGCGTGTTTTTTTTAATATCGTTGTTTTGATTTGCGTCTTTACAGCGTTAATATTTTTTAAATATTTAAATTGTGTTTATAAAAAGAATAATACTAATAAACATGATTATTTTAAACAAATATTACTTTTATGAACAAGTTAACATTTTATTTGTGTTCTTAATTAAAATATATTTGAATTTTATATTTTTCCTGTGAGGCTGTTTAACGGCTTCATACCTTTGCTTCTCCTTAAACCTGCGAACATAAAGCGCGGCAAAAAAAGGAAAGTTAGTCTTAATAATTTGAGTTATTTGTGAAAAATGTCGAATTTAAGTTTTGAAGAGAATTCTTTAGATGGTACTCCGCCGGATATTGTGATTGAGGCACAAAATGCTTGCGATAGCCTGTTGCCATCTAAATCTAAGGTGAATTAAATGGCAGCTTTGCAAAGTTTTCTTCAGTGGAAAGTTACTAAAAAGGCGTCGTCATTTCGGGGCAAGTATTTTTGGCATATTTCAATGAACTCGCTACTAAATATAAGCCTAGCACGCTATGGTGTATATATTCCATGCTAAAAAGCACGGTTCTGCAAAATCACGGTGTTAACATAAAATATATTGCAACCTGACTGCATTTCTAAAAAGACACTCCGTCGGATATATTGGACAAAAATCAAAGTATTGTCTCCAAATGAAGTTGAAAACTTTTTGAAAGAAGCTCCGGATAGCCAGTATTTGGCAACAAAGGTCAGTAGTTGAATCAATATCTAATCTATAAAAACTTACCTAGGCGCTACGTCCGTACACTAAACGACGTATGCTTATCTAAACTGTGTTTATTTATTCGAAAGTGTATTGAAAAACGTCGTTTGATAACATACAGATAAACGGCGTTTCTCGGCCCCATAACACCCTCGCCTTACGGCTCGGGTGTTCATTCGGCCTCGTACGCAATAACAAACTTTCCGCACTTGTATCAAAATGTACTATTACAATGCATGTCCTCGAAAAGAGCAGTTTTCCAAGCAGCCAAACTGTGCGGAAAGTGTCACTTTTTTTCACTAGTGCTTTTTACTTTCCTGTATTTTTTTAATTTTTAACTCCAACGTCAGCCCGACGCATAGAGTTTTTATTATTTGAGAAAAGTTTTAAAAATTGGATAAGTAAAGATTATCATTCATATAAAAGGTAGAATAAAACTAATACTTCATTTTAGGCGTTTTTAATTACTCTAGATTTAGATTTTGATCAATAAATTAATTTTAAATATTAATTAAATATGTTTGGCAGAACGTATATTTTGCTCGTGCCTTATTGCGTTACGATGTGACAGCTATTTGCACATGCGCAGTAGATATGCCCGAGGAACTATTAGTTAATCTGTGGATATGCTGAACGCGATATACGCCCGCCATTTTATTAATTTATTTATTTCCTCGCACAATGTATAGTAAAATGTTGTATGATAAACGTACGTAAGATGATTTCCGACTCGTGTCGATTTATCCCCTCACTCGCTTCGCTCGCTCGTGAATAAAAATGCCACTCATCGGAAATCACCTGCCTTCCGCACTTGTAGCATAAATAACTATAGTGAGCTTACATTTCATTATAAAATCAAATAAAAAAAATATTTACTCGCAACTGCCGACTGCAGAAGACGAGTAGTAGAAGAGGAGTACGATCTCCTGGAATAAAGAGTCTCCTATGTCCTTCTCTAAGGTCCAATCTATCTCTATATCAGAATTCTTTCGTCTGAATAGGTTCAGTAGTTTAGGCGTAAAATGTAACAAAAAGACAGATACTTTCGGATCTATATTATGTACTAGCTGTCCCACGCGGCTTCGCTCCCGTACCTACCCAACATACATGATCAAAAACGAATAATTTTGCCCGTTTTTGGAACATTTTTTATTTATGCTCCGCTCTTATTGGTCCTAGCGTGATGTTATATAGCCTTTAACCTTCCTCGATAAATGGTATGCGTCAGAATGGCTGGTTGTTGTTAAAAGTTACCCAAACGGAGAGTTGACCAGCTATCTTGTCAGAATGGCTGGTTATTGTGAAGTCCCTTTATTTTGTTTCAAAGTTAGGTAGCAATTAGTTGACTATAGGTAGTAAAAAGTAGCAAATAGATAGCAATTTTTGGTCACCAGCCTGACGCGAACCGGTACAGACAACTAGCTATTCCGACGCACACGATAAATGGACTATCCAACACAAACATAACCTTTAGGCGCGATTGGTCCAATTCGCGATTGGTCCAATTCACAATTTTTCAATTCCATCCCGTAGTTGCTAAGATTAGCGCGCTAAAACAAACAAAGAAACAAACTTTTCAGCTTTATAATATTAGTCTACTATATAAATATAAGTCGGGTTTCTTGCTGACGATATAACTCCAGAACGCACGAACCGATTTCCAAGGTTTTGCATTCGTTGGAAAGGTCTCGGGCTCCTTGAGGTTTATAGCCAAGAAAATTCAGGAAAAATTAAAAAAAAAGCCTTTTCAAGCGAGAAAATCATTTTTCACATACAGCGCCATCTCTGATACATAGCATGTACTACAAAGATGGCGCCGGTGCGTGATACATTGTTTGACAGCTACTAATTGTTCTCTGATCAGTAAATTTCAAGTGACAAACCGGTATTGTGTTCACTATGAAATTGTGAAAAAAAGTAAAAAAAAGTTAAAGTTAAGTTAAAGTTATTCGTTATTTAAGGTCTTGGGCTCCGTGAGGTTTATAGGTAGGGTAGGGTAGGGTAGGGTAGATAAATGTTTGGTCTTTTTATGGCAAAACAAAGTTTGCCGGGTCAGCTAGTATAGTATATATTAGTATGAATAACACCTGTCACTAACAAAATAATCACTCAGTTCTTGGAAAAACTTAAATAACTTCCAGCTGAAATAACAAGCAAGCATTATTGCAACCGGCCGCATTCTTAACGCTCTAGTTTCGTAGTTTTCTCCGAAACGGTACTCTAGCACTGAGCAGCAATCTACTATTCATAATCTGTGTTAATTAAAAGCTAATGTACTGTTACAGCTTCGTTCCCGTGGCCTATCCTACAAACAAAAACCGGCCAAGTGCGAGTCGGACTCGCGCACGAAGGGTTCCGTACCATTATCGCAAAAAACGGCAAAAAAAATCACGTTTGTTGTATGGGAGCCCCACTTTTTTATTCTGTTTTTAATATTTGTTGTTATAGCGGCAACAGAAATACATCATCTGTGAAAATTTCAACTGTCTAGATATCACGGTTCATGAGATAGACGGACATACAGACGGATCGCGGAGTCTTAGTAATAGGAAACACGGGGCGCACGGTTGGCGCAGTGGTTGAGCGATTGACTGCTGCGCTGCGTGTCGCGGGTTCGATTCCCGCACGGAACAAATATTTGTATGACCTACAGATAGTTGTTCCGGCTCTGGGTGTTGTGTATGTGAGTTTATATGTTTGTAAACGCACCCACGATACAGGAAGAAATTCCTAGTGTGGCGCAAAGTTTTTTTTAATAAAAAAAAGAAAAAACAAAAAAAAAGGAAGCAATATAATTATAACGGGCAATTTAACGCGATAATTTCGATAGAAAAATATTTCGATAGAATAGTTAAATAAACAATCGAAATTATCGCGTTAAATTTCCCGTTATAATTTTATTGTTTTCAATTATGAAACGCGAAAGTTCTTAGTAATAGGGTTCCGTTTTTACCCTTTGGGTACGGAACCCTAAAAATGCCTATGCCACTCATCTCCTAGCTTTCGATCATCATCTTCCTGCCCTTGTCCCATGTTATTGGGGTCGGCGCAACACGTTTTCTTCTTCCACACCGTCCTGTCCTGTCACGCTATCACTGACTCCCTTTTTTTTATATGACTCCTCACTAGTCCTCACACAGTCCATCCATCTTTTCTTTGGTCTTCTTCTACCTCTTCATCCATCCAAATTTTTAACCTCCGACGGATATGATGGTGTTACAAGTTTGACGTGTATTGCTGTGTGTCTATGTGTCTCTGTGACATCATAACTCCTAAACGGATGAGTCTATTTGGTTTTTTTTTTTGTTTCAAAGGTGACTTTGTCGGAAGTGCTCTTACCAATGTTTGATGAAAATCGGTAAAAAAAAATTGACATGTCACCGGCTTTTTGCAATTGCAATCATAACATGTATAATAGTGATATGACCATTTCTTTACATTCAATTTATACACACTTACGGCAAATACCGTAAGTATTATCTAGCGGAATTATATACAGATCATTTAAAAAATCCCATTGGAATTCTTTGGTTTAAAACTTATCCGTGTCGTTTCAAGAACAAAAAGTTTACAATGATAGCTGATTTAAGAACTACATAAATAAATGCGGTCCAGTTTAAAATTATTGTTAGTAAAAAAACTTTTTTACAAAAATTACAACCGACAAAGTGAAAAATAACTTCAATTTCGGAAGCCGGTTGTAATTTTTGTAAAAAAGTTTTTTTATTTTTCCCTTTTTAGTTGTGGTACATAATGGACCAGTTCTTTAGGCTAGCTAACTATAATGCCCAAAGTGAAGCCAGAATATATTAACCCAATAAACATGAAAATTAAACAAAACTGTGGAATGAGAGTATACCAGGGGGAACTGTTCACACCTGCGTACCCCTTTAGAGCGTACCAGCTATGAAATGGTGTAAAAAATAAGCAGACATGCGATTGCAGCTATCCTGAGGGATTGTCCGTCATTTATTGTCGAGTTCTTATGTATATCTCCGAACTTCTTCATCAGATCTTGATGGAAATTAAATGCGACCACATGACAATCACCAGCGTTCAAATAAAAAAGAATTATCAAAATCGGTTCACCCAATAAAAAGTTCTGAGGTAACACACAAAAAAAAAACAGTCGAATTATAACCTCCTCCTTTTTGCGAAGTCGGTTAAAAAGTCTAGCATTGGTTTCACGACACCCATTGATAAAACTAATTAATTCTTTACAATATTAAAAACAATAGCGTAATAAAAATGCTTTCTCTTTTGTTCACATATAAACGTATATTGTATGACTTTATGTCAAGTTTAATTCACCTAAATTGTACCGAATTGTATGTCATAGTAGTAAAAATTGTCTAAATGCTTTCACTTTGCATACAAATGATGCTTCGGCCCGAGGAATATGTCTGAATCGTCCATTAATTTCTAAAACACTGATTAATTACTGATACAGGTTGTAAAAACGAGGTTTTTAATTATAAATCATGGACAGAACTGTTATCATTTTAGCATTATCGTTGTTAAACAGTAATCTGACGGAGTTACAAATAGAGATACAAATTATCGGGTTTTTTTGCGAGTTTTGCTGACATAAAAAGAGAAACTATGAAATCCATACTATTAGTAGGTACTTTCTGTCTGTCTGATTGTTACTTTTTACCCGACTGCCGAAGGAGGGTAATGTGTTTATCAGTAGTATGTATGTTTGTTCCTATATGGCGTTCTAGAGACCAAAATAGGAAAATGGCGGATTTTGGGCGCCATAATGTGGGGGCCCAAATATTTTATTCTTCCTATCCCATCGTGTGGGGTATCAAAAGGAAGGTTTTAAGAGGTGATTACAAAAATATATAATAATTATTTAAAAAAATAACTAAATAGTTGTAAATTAAAATAATATTCAAAATATTTAGTAATTTTTTTTTGAATACACATGTTGCACAAAAACATGAAAACATGTTTTTGGTCAGCCAGCTCGCGCTCCGACTGCACAGCATGATTTTCTTCTTGTTTATGTCTTTTTAGTTGGCTTTTTATGCAGTCGGGTTTTTTGTTATTTTGAAATATATTTTATTTTTATTCCCGAGAGCATAATTCCTTGGGATGATTAACAACTTTTACGCTGGCGAACTCGCAGGCAAGTACTAGTACGGCCATATTTATACAGAAAGTGCGATTGAACACCCTAAAGGAGTATAAAACGCGTTCTTTTTTATAATAAAACACGTTTCAATACCGAGAGCCGAGTGTTTACCTTAATGACCTGCCAAAAGCTACCAAGCTGTGAACATGACCCCGCGTGTGACTCGAAACACCAGTCCCAAGGTCAGTTGCGCAAGCAACACGATGGGAACCTCTGTATAATCGACCATTCAATTACGCTTACAATTCACAGAACAAAAGCTTTGGTAAATCGGGAATGTAACACTACCAATTCTAAAATTCTTACGGTTCCGAATTTTTTCAACGGGCATTTTCATTGTTATAAGTTATAACTTACTTAGCCGGAAGGTTCGCCTTTGGAGTTACTTATATATATTATATATTTTATTTTCAGCCTGTTCTGTCCCACTACTGGGAAAATGCCTCCTTTTCTGCCTTCCATTCCTATTTGTGGACCAATCCTGTTGTTAGGCATCAAGCTCGTCTAGCCATCTTCGTCTGGATCTACCGTGATGTCGCCGGATATTTTCGGGGACTCATGGTAAATTTATCCCATGAACTGTTCGACATGCGGCAGTAGTGTCCGGCCCAGACCCATTTTAGTTTATTTTTGGTGTAGTTTTCAAATAAATTCATTGATCACGTTTATATGCTAACTTAAATACTACAAGGGCCTTTGGTGTCATGTCATCAATATGCAGACGTAGTCTGAACATGGAAAACCCCCGCTTGCCGTTGCGATTTTATTTTTAGATCTAATTCCCATAGCGGCTTTTGATTTCTGCGTGTTGTGCTTTTGTGTTTTCCAGTTAGTATGCTAATTCGCATACTCCAAGATTACCCTGTGTGTGTCTATCTTTTCCCAACTCGATATCAAGACCAGATGGTCTACAGTATGCCTACAGCGTATTTTGACCTATTTCGGTCACTTAATGCGAAGGGGAGATAGAAGTCTAGAAAACTGGTCATTGTTGGCAATACCGAAGGGAAAAGAGCACGAGGCTGGTCGCCAACACGATGGTCTGACCAAGTGAAAGAAGCTACGTCCTCAAGCAAATTTCAGCAGCTGGTGATGGCAACTTTGGACCGGAATCGATGGAGGCAGATTGTCTGCTTAAAGGGGTCCAGTGACCACGATCCTCAGTAATGATCTCGATGGGAAGATTACCCTCGAGATCAGCTCAAATCACCTAACTATCCTTGCATACCAGGCAGTGATATCGTTGACCTTAGGGCCAAATAACGCTATGATAGGTATGAAAAATATTGAATTTATTGTTGCCCTACGGTGCCATGATTCAGCCTTAAAATGAAGGGTCGAGAACACGAAAGGAAAAATAATAAACCACAAAAGGAGAATTCCACTCAGCGATAAGATGATTTCGCAAATAGCAGAGAACTGGTTACGCTCCGTTTATCCTCCCTCGTTTCAAAGATAAGGGATCTTGACGTTTTTGACATCTCAGGCATTATGTGCATACCTTTGCCTGCTTGCATGCTCTAGTAAAAATAGAGTCGAAGGTTTTTTGGCGCGAATCTTGGGAGTAACAATGGCGATTGTGTTAAACTGTCGATATTTTAAATTTATTTTTACCCGACTGCCGAAGGAGGGTAATGTGATTCATATTCGCGGGCTGGCTGACCAAAATCTGGTGTATCCTCCGCCTGCACAGCATGATTTTTCCTTGTTTACGACTTTTAGTTTGCTTTTGAAGCAGTCGGGTTTCTTGATTTTTTTAATTAAGTTTTTTTTTATTATCCAACTAGCAATTGCCACCGAAGATATGACTAGGATAAAAGTACGCTATGTTCAAATCCATGCCATGTTCCACCCGAGTTCCCAATTTCACCTGCGATTTATTTATTTATCTACAAATATAAAGAACACCGAAACATGGACATTCTGATTTATAAAAATTAGTAGGATGATGTGTTTCCTCCTACTGCATGGAAAGGAATTAAGGATGTCAATATAAGGCCTGTCTGTGGTTATCTTTATGGATTGGAAATCCTGTCCTCCACGTTAATAATAAGGATAAATCCTCTTCCTGTCACCTGCGGATGTACGAGTACCTATTAAAGGAAGTGCTGGACAAATGTGGGTCCAGTAGAAGCTTGGTTTCATACATACTCGCGGTTTAAGCTGCTTACTCAAAAAATCGAGTCGAATACAAATTAAAATTCCTTGATTCTCATTCTATCTTTTAGGGTAAAGATAGCCGTCCTATCGCACAATGAGATTAAATGAATAGAGTAAGAGAGTGCAACTGTATTTGCGCGTTGCGATTGGCCACCGCACCGTGACCGATATTCGGTTGAGTGAACAAACTTTTTTTTTGGGACAATCCCACCGCACTATTCCCAAACCACTGCAACTCCCGAAAGCCAGAATCAACAGAAGCGACAACAAGAAAAGCGCCGAGGCAATGAAGCTCGACGATGTCCTGGAGAATGAATTTAACTGTCTTGGATCCCGCAACGAAATTAATCAGAGAAGAATAACGGAGAACTAATTCGTGGATGTTATCTCTTAAAGGAAAAATTTCGCCTTCATTGGATGATTAACTATTGGGATCCAGTTAGATAAAACACCGCCTTTTAGTACATGCACATGCTCATTTAATACATTACTAATACTTCAATATAAACACCACATCTTTCTATCAAATTAATACACTCCAAAATTATAACATTCTCTGAAGAAAATTCTAAAACCAATAGCTAGAATTTTCTTTTCAACCAACTGTCAAAAACACAACTTAATCCAAATTTGAAATCGTCTTGCTTTTAAAGCATAGACTATAAGCGTAGACAATTAAAACTCAACCAATAACATCCCCTCTGAATTTTATATTGTCTCAAATAAAATTAAAATCAACCTGTATTTAACTTTGACATGTTTTCCTAGAACACCCCTTATACAATTTCCAACACTGAACACATAATTAATACAAAAATAAAAACCCATACTAGTATTCCCTACCTATCATTACATTCTACATAAATAAACCACCCCCTTAAATATAAGTTTCAAATTAACAATCAAAACAACCTTAAAACTATAACTAATACCTAAATTTCAAATAAGTTCCAAAACATTATCTCTACAAGATATAACATCTAACACCTATCTTAATTAACTAATTATTCCACTAAATTCACTTCATTAAAGTTCACATCAAACTCATTGATCACTCACAATATGCTTTCTTAAACGTAAAAACTTAGTTCTGTCTAATCCTTTTGTCAAAATATCTGCAATGTTAGAATTGGTTGGACAATAGAAAATTTCAATTAAATTTTGATCTATCTTTTCTTTAATAAAATGATATTTCACATCAATATGTTTGCTTCTCCGATTTAAAATGCCGTTTTTAATTAAAACAATAGCTGACTGATTATCAACAAATAATTGCGTTTTTGGTGTATGACCTGTAATCTCCTTAATCAGACTTTGAACATAAAGTAAATCTTTAATACATTCTGCGGCAGAGATGTACTCTGCTTCCGTACTGGAGAGAGCGGTGACGGACTGTTTACGCGAGCACCAGTGTATAGGACCACCACTGTACAAAACTACAAAGCCAGTCGTACTTTTCCTAGTATCAGGATCACCAGCGAAGTCTGCATCACAATACGCTGTCAAAACTAAACTATTACCACGCAAATATTCAATACCAGAAGATATAGAGCTCTTGAGATATCTGAAGAGATTTTTAATGTTAGCAAAATCATTTAAATTAGGATTCTCTTGATGTCTACTACAATAACCAACATGAAATGAAGCATCTGGTCTAGTTTTATTTACTAAGTATAATAAAGACCCTATCAACTGCCTATAACGATGCACATCACTAATATTACCTTTCCCCTCTTGATGTGTATCAACTAAAATATTCGGAAATATAATTTCTTTCAAGTCATTAAATCCAAATTTATTTAACATTTGATCAATGTAAGATTCCTGATAAATTTTCAAATAATTTGCTCCAACCTTTATATCAATACCGATAAACTTCTCGACTTTATCAAATTTTCTAATTTCAAATTCTTTTTGCATTCCAATCATTATATTATTCAATTCATTTTCAGAATTTCCTATTAAAATTCCATCATCGACATATATTGCCAAATAAATTTCTTTTTCCTTACACAAAAACAAACATGGATCTAATTTCAATTGTTCAAATCCCAATTTCTTTAAATAATCAGTTAGCCGCTTATTCCACATCAGCGGTGCTTGTTTAAGACCATAGAGACTCTTCTTTAATTTCAATACTTTATTTTCACCATAATCATATCCTAATGGAATTTCCATAAAAATATCCTCATTTAACTCTCCATATAAAAATGCTGTCTTTACATCAAACTGTTTTAATTTTAAACCTTTCTGTGCAGCAATCGAAAGCAATAATCTTACACTAGTAGTATTCACCACTGGACTATAAGTCTCTTTATAATCTATATTATATTTTTGTAAAAATCCTCTAGCAACCAATCTTGCTTTATATCTTCCTTCCGATTTCACAGTAAAAATCCATTTACTAGTTATTATTCTTCTATTTCCAGCTTCTATTTTATCAACAACTTCCCAAGTTTTATTTTTCTCCAAAGAATCCATCTCTTCTTTAATAGCTTTCTCCCATAAACTTCTCTCATCACTCTTCAACACCTCGCTGTAAGTTAAAAATGATGTTTCTAAATCATAATCTTTCAACCTTATCGGTAATCTTCTATCACGTTTTGGCAAAATCCTTTTACCACTGATTTCTTCAACGGACTCCTCCGCATCCACAAACAACTCATTTCCATCCACCGTCAATCTACTATTATCTTCAATTTCATTTCCATTATTCACTTCTTGACTACTATCTTCCAAAATAACTTCTCTTCTACTATTATTATCTGATAATTCTTCAGCAATACTATCTTCAAAAACATCAATTCCTTCATTTTCATCATTTCGTTCTTCTTCTAAAATATTTTCTATGACATCATTTCCCTCTTCTTCTATGACATCATTTCTTTCTTCTTCCAAAATAGAAAATTCCTCCTCCACCCTTTCTTCGACATCTGTCTTCTTCTTCTGATCTTCTCTATAAAAACTTCCCCTCTCAACTTCACAACCACTATCAACTGTAATGACTCTTCTCTTCTCATTTTGTTCTTCCACCTCCTCTTCTTCTTTAAATAATTTATATAAATCTGTAACTTTAGCACTCTTATCACATTGCTTTAAAAATTCCAAAACATCCTGCGCATTATTATTAAAAGTTACATCTCTTGAATAACATACCTTCAAACCCACCGGATCCCAAATCTTATACCCATTGTTCGTAAATCCTACTAGCAAACCCTTATTACATCTGGAATCTAATTTATTTAGTTTTGTATTTATTTTGTAATAAGCCAAAGAACCGAAAATATTCATATGTTTTAAGTTTGGAATTTTATTAAACCACATTTCTGATGGTGTTCTCTCGTTAATTGTATTGGAACACCTATTGGTTATGTATGTTGCTGTTAACACCGCTTCGCCCCATAACTCTCTCGGCAAATTCATGTCGAACAGAAGAGCACGAGTTCTCTCCATAATTGTTCGGTTTAGTCTCTCTGCCTTCCCGTTATGTTGTGGAGTATACGGTATTGTATAATCTATTGAAATTCCCTTATTTGAACAGTATTTTTTGAAATTATTTGATGTATATTCACCACCATTGTCACATCTAAATGTTTTAAGTTTTAAATTAAAATGATTTTCTGATAAATTAATGAAATTAGTTATTTTCGAAAAAGCTTCACTCTTAGTTCTGATGAGATAAATTTTAGCAAAATGAGTATAGTCGTCTAGAAAAGTGATAAAATATTTAAATCCATCATACGTTTCTGAACCTATTGGACCACAAATGTCACTATGAACTATTTCTAATGGCCTAGTAGCTCTATATCTTTCGGTATTGAATGGTCTTCTGCAAAGTTTTGCACGTGTGCAGACTTCGCAGGTGTCAATTTTGTTGTCACTATCTTTTGAATTTATACCATACACTATTTTCTGCGTTTTTGAAATGGGAGTATGTCCCAAAGCTCGGTGCCAAAAATTATTGCTCTTACATAAATTAGAAATAATGTTTACTGACTTTGTAGTTGATCGAGTCGCTGTCATCTCTGCATAATACAGTCCGTCACTCCTTAACTCACCAGTCAGTAAGCAGGTACCATCTCTCTCGTAAATTTTACATTCTTTTCTGAAAAATATAATTTTATAATTATTATCCGCTATTTTTGAAATTGAAATTAGGTTCTTCTTCAACTTCGGGACTAGTAACACATCATTGAATGTAATTTTATGCGAACTGGCATTAGACCTGCATAACACCTTTCCCACAGTGTCAATAATATGTGTATTGCCGTCAGCTGTCGAGATTTTATAATTACACTTTTCTTTAAAATGTAAAAATACTTCAGAATTAATTATATGGCTGCTAGCTCCGGAATCTAATATGAACTCAATAATAGTTTCCTCATCATCATTTTCTAATTTTGTACAATTACTTACCGAAAATTGTGGTTTTTCTAAACAAAATTTCGAATAATGTGTGTTTGACTTACAAAACACACAATTATATTTTTCTTTACATTCTGTATTTTTATGTCCATTTTTTAGACACTTGAAACATATGATATATCTGTTTTTCTTCATGCTTTTGGACTCATCTTCTTTATTTCTGCAAAATTTTGCAATATGTCCTTTCTTTCCACACTTAAAACATTCTTTTATCGTTAAAAATGTTTCACAATTTTCTTTATTTTCTGAATTTTTATTATCTCTTTCTTTCATTTTAATTTCTAATTGAATCCTTGACATTAGATTTACCAAAGTTTTGTCCTCTTTAGCCGTAGATTCCCATGCTGTCCTGAAACTCGATAACTCCGTAGGTAAAATACATAGAATCTTTGACACAATCTCTGTGTCAGTTATGTTCATCCCAGTACTCTTTATTGAATTAACTATGTTCATGAGGTCTCCTATATCCTCTAGTAAATCATTTTTTTCGAATTTATAATTATAAAAATCTTGCAGTAAATAACATCTTTCCGTTTCAATCTGTCCCAAAAATATTCTATCCAGTGTTTCTAAACTTTCTTTTGCATTTTCACAATCTATTATTCGCCCAACATATTTTTGATCCACACTATTAATAATTATAATTCTGGCTTTAGCATCTTTGCTAATAAATTCTTCTTTTAGTTTTTGTTGAACATCTAAACCATCTAAAACTGATTTCAATCCTTTTGATAATAATAGTAGTTGTAATTTCTTTCTCCAAATTATATAATTTGAATTTCTGTCTAATTTTGACAATTCTTCTGTCATTTTTCTATTTTATTACTTCCAAAAATTATAAAATTATTACCATAGTATTTGCCAGGGTAGGTAGCTTAGCTCATCCTCATCCTCTTGGAGGCTCATCTTCATCCAATCTTCGAATGCAAAGGGCCCATGACCTCTTAAAGGAAAAATTTCGCCTTCATTGGATGATTAACTATTGGGATCCAGTTAGATAAAACACCGCCTTTTAGTACATGCACATGCTCATTTAATACATTACTAATACTTCAATATAAACACCACATCTTTCTATCAAATTAATACACTCCAAAATTATAACATTCTCTGAAGAAAATTCTAAAACCAATAGCTAGAATTTTCTTTTCAACCAACTGTCAAAAACACAACTTAATCCAAATTTGAAATCGTCTTGCTTTTAAAGCATAGACTATAAGCGTAGACAATTAAAACTCAACCAATAACATTATCAACTATGGTAGGTACTAAACTAAGCCTCAATCTTTACCAAAATATTCTCAAATAGAAAGACCTAAAAAAAAACCGTTTAACCGACAACAACATGCCAAGAAAACTATATTTTTTTCGAAAAATTCACATAAATTCTATGCCTTTTAAATAGTCCAACTTTATGAGCTGAAATAATTGAGAAAGATTATACCTCGAACTTTATCTAAATATACTCAATATTAGTAAGATAATATGTAATTACTTCATACTCAATCATAGCGGTGCATAGCGTGATTGTTAACGCAATTAACTCGAAGAGTTATTATTTAACCGTAGTTATTTATTACAAGATATTTACCGTTAAGTCGTAAACTGCAGGCTAATTCATCAGTCACATAATTTTCAGTTAATTGGAATATTAAGCTTTGGATAAGTTTTATTCTCTATAGCGATTGATAAAAACTTTATTCATAAAAAAAGACAACCGACTTCCAAATATTATACTTTATAGTGTTTTTATTTGGAAATCGCTCGGTTGTATTTTTTTGTAATAAAGTGTTCCTGTTTCCTTTTGCTTCGTTTTTTGACACCGACTCCCGAAATTTTCCCCTTTTTTTGTAAATTATTTGGTTTAAAAAGTACGAAATAAAAAAAAAAATACGTGGGCTTTGAAAATTTTAATTTTTACGTGTCTATTTCCAATATGGTGATGTAATGGCCAATCTGTCGATCACTACTTACGTTTTATACTTACGAACGGCCCCCAATAACAAGTGCGTATACGTACGTACACATTATGGGTAATGTCGAAATAGTTTTTTCGAAGGTGCTATTCACTTTCTCTGACGTCATGCGGGAATTTGATGGGTTGTGCAAACACGGAGTCATGATGGTTTCGTGTCATAACATTACTAATAGCTTATGATCGTATTTGATAGAATATCTACTAGATGAGATGTGTTAAGGTTGTCCTGGGCCTGTAGTCTCGACATAGCTAACGATCGTTACGCTAGCTAACATTCGTTAACTCTTACCACAAAATAGTAAGTATACAGAAGGGCCACTCCCGCCGTTTGGAAAATTGACAGCTAAACTTGACAGATTCACTAGGGTTGTAGTGTTCGTGATATTAAATGGATATTTGATGCCCTGTCTACCCTCTAAGGCATGTAAGCATGATATGCTGTATGTTTAGACGAATCTATGTATTTATGTTTGTAACTTGGGCAACCTACCCTTTTTTTTTTAATTCGGAATCAATATAGTAGCAACCCTAGTGAATCTGTCAAGTTTAGCTGTCAATTTTCCAAACGGCGGGAGTGGCCCTTCTGTATACTTACTATTTTGTGGTAAGAGTTAACGAATGTTAGCTAGCGTAACGATCGTTAGCTATGTCGAGACTGCAGGCCCTGGTCGATAATTCATCCAAAACAAACGAAGAATGGCGATTACGCCACTGTTTCACGATGTACGTTGAAAATAAAAAAATATATCAATTTGTCTCATCAATATCTAGCCATTTAAGGAAACAAAAAAGTTGTGACGGTTAAGTGTGGAATGCCTTTTTTGGTGTTTCGATTTCTTATAGTTGGCTTTCCGTGATCTCGTAGAAGTCAGGACGAGACAGGTCATCTCTAGTATAATACGAGTACGAGGAAGGCTACATAAACATAGTATCAAAGAAGTAAGATAACAATGCGTACCCGTATCTTCCTACCGTACCTATTACTTATCTGAATATGATTAGCACCTACATAAGTAGTTATAATAAGTACTTATTGTTTACATCATGTGTAAACAATAACCCTTTAAATTCAAAACAACCACTAGAATCTTACTAATATAATAAATGTAAAAAATTGGATGAATGGATGGATGTTTGTAACTCATTCACGCCAGAACGGCTGAACGGATCTTGATGAAATTTGGCACAGAGATAGAGATAGATATTATAGTCTCGACTATCACATATGCTACTTTTTATCCTGGTATAATGTTCCCTCGGTATAATAAAACACTTTTAATGCGGGCGAAGCCGCGGGCAGAACCTAGTCTCCGCCAAATAACAAAAAAAAAGTTATTGATCCTACTTGTACCAATAATTATAATTACGTAACTTGAAAACGTAATTTTGTATATAGTGATATTTTGATAATTTTGGTCTCAAATGAAAGGTATAATGATAGAACCATTTTATCCGTTTAAATCATGTAAATCGGTCCATGTGTTTATGAGATATTAACTTATTACTGAATGCCAAATGAAAGGGTCAAGAACGCCCCTTACCGCGATACGTTTGTTTGATCGTGTTAGCGACACTGCCTTTACATTTTTTTCGTATCGTTTTGGAATATTGGAATACATTGGTAGAGAGGTGTTAACGACTTTTATTTTTTTGTTGTCTGGCGGCGACTTTATCAAAATGCGTTACGAAGAATTCGTTTTGGTTACTATTAGCTACTAATTCGTACCATACATTACAAAGTTTGTGATTAAACAATGCAGTTTCCTTACAAGAAAACTTACGTATGCACACAATAAGTTACGAAACCAGTGGCCGATTAGGCGAGAAAAAAGGTCGGTGTAGTAAAACTATTGTTCTATCGTACGTGGGAATAAGGCGTGTGGCAATCTGACAATGCAAGTAAGGGTGAAGTTAGAGTGACGATTGTGCACGCAATCGGGCTATTTGGTACCTGAGACCTCTGACCCAATCATGTCAACAAATACCAAACTTTTATCCAACTGATATTGTGAGATGTGAGATTACCAAATAATATTGGACACGTATTTTTTTGCTTTACTCATCATCTGCCCAGCCTTTTTCCCAATTATTTTTGGGGTCGGCTTCCAGTCTTACCAGTCTTCAGTGTTTTACATGGAGCGACTGCCTCCACAACCCAGTGACTGGGTAACACGATACGTCTTGGTAAGACTGGTGTCAGAACTCAGGCTTCTGACTACCCGTAACGAAAATCAAAGATCTTCCAATGACAGCCGGGACCAACGGCATAACGTGCTTTCCGAGGCACGGAGGAAACTCGGTATGTTGAAATGGTCACCCAACCACGGACCGACCTCGTCAAGCGTTGCTTAACCTTGAAGATCGACCCATGCGGCTGTTATTATTTAGCCACGAGCTCCTCATATTTTTTTCCTTTACTAAATCAATGAATATTGACGAAGATAGAGCGCATCAAAGTTCAGAAGTGGGCACTTGTGACGTCATTATGTCAGTATAAAGTGTACTAACGGCGTGACGTCACATGATATTTCAACGCATTGTATCGTTGTCATTTTATGTTTACGTGTCAAAAGAAAAATATGTTTTTTATTAATCTACCTGACGGACAGAAAACTAATTTTCAGTTAACATCCCTATTGGATGCAGTGCTTGCCTGATCTCTACCAATGGTTTGTCTACCTGATCTCCACAACCCAGTTACGGGGTAGTACGATATTTCTTTGGAAAAACTTGTTGTGAAACTATCGGTATGGTGACTAACCTTAACGACTGGGTAAGATCTTCAAATGACAGTCGGATAAAAATAATGCTTCTGCAGCTTCTACAGACAGTGTAAAATATGTGGTAGACCGACGCTTTAGAATTGCCTAAGACGTGGCCAAAATTTGTTACCTAGAAAATAAAGTTGGTAGTAAAGTAGTATTTGGTGAACATGTCTAAAATTATGTGCGGTATGTTGAAGACATCTTTCGGCAAAACTTGGTCGTCAAATGTTTTTAAGTAGCGTTGCTCTTTGCCGACCAGATTTCAAAGGCTATTGAACTAGACAATTCCTCGTACATAAATGCCGTTAATCCATATCTAACATATACTTTAAAACGAGAGCTGTTCGACTACTGGAGAAAGATTAATAATAGTCATCGGTCTTAGAGAAATAGTAATTATGGAGTAGTCGCAGGAGACTAAATGTAAGTTATTATAGAAGAGTCAGCACATCCTTTATAACTGGCGTACGTGATGACCATCACGTCAATGTTGTGTGGGACTTGTCATCAAGAGGAGGCGAGGGGTGCACGATTATTGGATTCTGTATTTTTTTGACGTTGACTAGCTTAAGTTTATGGCAATGAGGAATGTGTGTGAGAGAGAAACCAAGTGCTAAGAGATTCTATTAGACCTTAATTTGTTGTTGCTAATTAGAAAAATAGCAAGTTACGTGTCCAGCTGTATAAAATTAAGAAAATAGTGGCAATAATTATAAAAAAATTGGTTGTAACTGTGTTTTATCAATAACAGTTTTTGGTATTTGTTAATAGTATAATAGACTCTTCTTCAGTCTATCAAAGTAAAAGAATTAGAATCAGAGAAAACCTTAGAGCATATTAGCCCTTAGACATAGTGCGCACGAGCAACTTTTATCTCCGCAACTAATTTGTCTCTCACCTCAAATCTATGCGTTTATATGACAAAAGTTGCTCGTGCGCGCTATCTCTTATAGTCTCTTAATTTCATCCAGCGTTAATGTCAACTCGGCTTTAGGCTAATACAATCCGTAGGTAAGGAGATCGTGGCTAAATAATAACAGCCGCATGGGTCGATCTTCAAGGTTACGCAATTCTTGACGAGGTCAGTCCGTGGATGGGTGACCATTTCAACATATCGAGTTTCCTCCGTGCCTCGGAAGGCACGTTAAGCCGTTGGTCCCAGCTGTCATTTGAAGATCTTTGACATTCGTTACGGGTAGTCAGAAGCCTGAGATCTGACACCAAGAGGTGTTACCCAGTTACTGGGTTGTGGAGGACAGATAGGCAGTCGCTCCATGTAAAACACTGGTTCTCAGCTGAATCCGGTAAGACTGGAAGCCAACCCCAACAATAATTGGAAAAAGGCTAGGCAGATGATGAATCCGTAGGTACCCATTGGTTTCACTCTGATGGTTGGTCCCTTTAAGTTGTGTCAACATGTGAAGGCGCCCTAACCTTCACAACTAACACAGCGGCTCATGACCACTGTGAGCAAACAAATTCCTTATTAACTGCTATTGCGGCAAGTTGCAACTAACTCTTAAGCGTTAAACGTTAGAGAAATAACTTGGACGCAAATGGTGGGACTTTTAAGACATTGTTTTAGTGTTAAAATGTTTATAATCATTGCCTTTGTAAGGCAAATTAATTATTTGAGAATGAAATACGAGTTCAAGATATCAAAGATTTTAAATAAGATTTCTCTCGCTGATTAAGGAGTTAAAAGTTAATTAAGACGGTACCCTGACCAAAAAATCGGCATGAGATATGAGCATTCCTATTGGTCTAGCGGCACTGGCGGCGCATGAATTACAGTAGTGAATACGCCCAGATTTTAGAATAAAATCTTTATAAAATCGAATTTTGAAAAAAAAAATCTACAAAAATGTTCTTTATTAAATTGTCTATCCATTAGTGTTAGTACAAAAAATAATTAATGAACACTTTACGAGGAGATGCATAATATCAATAATTATTTCTAATTTTTATGTTTTTTTGGAAGGAGATTAGTGAAATATATACAACATTTAAAAAAAACTAAATCTACCATTTTGGAATCAATATTATTTAGAAATTTAATGTATTTTTATTATTTGATATTTCTTTTTAAATAACGAGTAGATAGCTCCTAAAAACAGCACAAAAAACGGTTTGCGCGGCGTTTTGCTCGGGGTACCGCCTTAATATGGCCGAGCCGGTCTTTTAATTACTTAAATATGTCTTCAGAACAAAATGTCCAATTATTTTAAACAAAAATTATAAAAAGGAAAGATTTGTATTTTTTGTATGTAACGAATAAACTTAAAACTACTGGACCGATTTCAAAAATTCTTTCACCGTTGGGAAGCTACACTATTCCCGTGTGAGATAGGCTACTTTTTATCCCTGTATTCCCACGGGAACGGGAACTACGCGAGTGAAACCGCGAGGCGTCCGCTAGTTTTAAATAAATATGCAAGTTTCTAACTATTTACTTACTTATTAGTGTCGATAAATCTTGTTGCGTTAACGATAGTACTTATTGGCACTTTGTAAATGTCTCTGGCAGACAATGGCACAGTTTCGTGTGTCACGCCTCTATGTATTCTATGGGAAGAGACTTGTGAAGAAATCGGCCCGGTTCGATGCGCCGGAGTCTTCACGAGATCACACGTGGAAAGTAGATCTATACTAACAATGATTGGAGTTAAAGATAAAGCATTTTTAGTTTTTCTTTTTGAGAACAATGTTGAAGCAATTAGTGAGGACCTTTGTGGCCTTTTCTTGTAATGAATGGGTTTTTTATGAAGGTTCTTCGTAGATACTATGTAATCATGAATAAATAAGAAATCCTTGACAATTTAATAACTGTCTGTTAAAGGTTTTTGTTATTTTCAGATAGAAACGGAGTTGGTAGTGAAAATACCTCAGTCACTTTACACTTTCGTTTCCTAGCAAGTAAATTACTAACTGCATTGAAAGTTTAAATTCGCTGGTATCTTTTTACGCGGGTAAGAGTTAAAAATTATTTTCTTCTGTAAAAGTGGTTCAGAGATGTGTCAAGCGCAAAGTGCTTGTTCCTTTTTTATATTAAAACTAGCTTTTCCTCGCGGCTTCGCTCCCGAGGCTCACATCACAGGACGAGTTTAGGATAACAAAAAAACCCATGTTATTCAGGAATAATGCAGCTCTACTGGTGAAAGAATTTTCAAAAACAGTTAAGTAGTTTTTGAGTTTATCCATTACAAACAATCAAATATTTCCTCTATATAATATTAGTGTAGATACATCATGTAGGTACAGTTCAGTTGATAACAAGGGAAATTTTTTATTTGAGTGAAATTC
The DNA here is from genome assembly GCA_949775005.1 of Orthosia gothica. Taxonomy (NCBI): domain Eukaryota; kingdom Metazoa; phylum Arthropoda; class Insecta; order Lepidoptera; family Noctuidae; genus Orthosia; species Orthosia gothica. Next base: position 3,261,742 of record OX459065.1, on the reverse strand, counting down.
GAACTAATTGTATTAAAATGTCTGTAGAATTTAGCTTAGGGTGGGTCAGGTAAAAACCTTGTTGATTGTACATACGACACTCAGTAGCTTCATCTTCTCTTGCCTTTGTCCCAATGGGAGCTACCGCGTTTGAATTAGCCGCTAGGGGCGCTAGTGTAGATTGAGTCTTCAAAATGTCAAATTACAAAGTTTTTTGCCTTTTAGCATGAGTTTATTTACTTCTTTTTTACTGTTGTGTATATTTTCCAAATATGGCAGATTATGATAGGTACAAGTTTAAATAGCCAATGCTTTAATAGAGATTTAGGTTTCGGAAAAATTTATCCTTATTTTTTTCGAAAAAAAAGGCGTTCCGCAAAACTGCGGCATATTCAATTTCATATTTAATAGCTCTTCTACGGCATTAGAAATGAGATTTTAATTCAAACTGTGCTTCCGTGCTTGTAATAACAACGTTTAACAGCTATAATTAAGGACCTTACTCGTCAGTGGCGCCAAGTGGTGGGAACAAAAACGGTAACCCTCATTGATTTGGGATCGGTACAACATGTCTTCTTCTGCCATACTTCTTTATTAGTCGCCACCCTCTATCTAGCCATATCATTATTTACAGTTACTTGGTGGCCGCTCACAATGGGCCTCATCAGAAGGCTTAAACTTCCCCAAAGGGCAATGGAGAGGGCTATACTCGGAGTTACGTTGCGTGATCGAATCAGTACTGAAGACATCCGCAAGAGAACCAGGGTTACCGACATAGCCCGAAGGATTGTCAAACTTAAGTGGCAGTGGGCAGGGCACATTGCTCGCAGAACGGATGGTCTATGGGGCCGAAACGTTCAGGACCTGGCGAACGCGTAGCGACAGACGCAGCGTTGGAATGCCTCCCTCTAGATGGAACGATGACCTTGTCAGGGCTGCTGGACGCGAGACGCATATTGCCGGTCGAGGTGGCGACACTTGGGGTAGGCTATGTCCAGCAGTGCACGTCCTTCCTGATGATGATGTGGAAGTTAAACAAACTCAATATTATCTTTATTCTCTTGAAAAAAATTAGCACCATGGGCGTATCTACTTTTTAACACGCCTAACACAATAACTAATATATGTGTGAAACAGTAGAACTATTACGTGTACATAACTACATAACCCTAACTACGTAGATATTCTCAAGTAAATCAAAGTGCGCAAGAGATGCGAGTGCGATGCGCTACACTGTGACCTGAATATGACGCAATCGCAGTACCATAGTGCCACAGAGCACGGAATAAACGCGCTGGCATTGGCAGCAACAGGAGACATCATAATTTAGGTATAAGTTATAATGTATGGGCCCGCGTAAGTTGCTCTGCACCTGTAGCCAAGTTGACAATCTACAATCGATAAAGGTAGTAGAAAACGAATCAATGTATGGAAATGACACAGTCACGTGGTCAGTACATACAAATATAAGGCTTTAACGATTGTAGAAAGAGATTCGATACGAAACGATTGTAACTTGGCTAGGGGGGCTGTTGTTATTGTCACAAGCTTAGTTAGAACAAAGACATATAGAACAGACTACATTGCCGTCAGCCGTCACAATTGACCGCTTTGTAGAAAGAAAGAAAGTGACTTTGCAGCTAATACATGTCCCTTTTCTGTAGGCCGTAGTAACGAAGGTAGAAAACACTACAAACCAGTAACGTGGACTAATCAGAATTATAGAAAAAGACAGAACTGGCTGGCAGAAAGCGATCGTGCGATCGCTTTGAAGTTTTCAGACTTTTATGTCCGTATTCACTTCACAGCCGGATAAAGAACGCGTAGTGCGAGTTTTGACTCACGCTGGAACGCGTTACGTAAACGTCAATTTGTATTGAAACTTGATAGGCGCCGTCTGGTGTAAGTAAGGAGAAATATAATTTTTTGTACAAAAATTTACCTAAAAGATCATTTACATTATCATGATCGAGTACGTTAATAAACTCGGCATAAGCAGACCACTGTCCTCTATGTCTATGAGTTAGAATTTTCGGCCGTCATAAGTGATGCTCACTCTATCCCCTCGTTTTTATGGAAAATGTCGACAATATCGACTCTAGCAGCGGCCACCAAGTTTTTTCCGTGCTCTGTACCATTACCATCATTCTGGGATCTACCCACGATGTCATGCCGGTTGCAATATCGATGTTCTGATGTGTATTGCAGAGTAAACAGTCCTTTTTAGTTGAGAGCACGAATAATGTTTGTGGAAGTACAATACTCCAATTCGTACCTACTGCATACTCATGTCTTATAAATAAACTATATATTTATCTTTAAACAGTGAAAGATGCGGTTGATTTTGAATGTTATTGTCATCGTCTTAAGGGTTCGGTGATCGGTATTTTAGAATAATTCAGTTTTGTTTTACCTACCTAGGTATAAGTTATGTAATTAGGATGTTACTTATCTTTAAAAAATATTTTTTTCTTATATTTTTTAACGGTTTGGTGATAATATTTTAGATTTATTACTTTAGAATTACCTTTTTTGAAGTCCGTTAAAAGGGTTTAAAAAAATTGACTTGCATGAAACAGATGGACTTTAAAATAATCTTTGTCGTTTAAAAGTCATTCTCCACGTTTTATAGGCAAGTTTTTAACACAGAGCCCCTATTCATGAACCAATCACACGTCGGTTTTCCTTTTTTTTTTAAATGTCCTTCCTCATAAAAAAATCTTATGGTCCTGTATCTCCACAACGGGACATACGCACATTTTAAGGTTCCGTACCCGAAGGGTCCAAACCAAGCCCTATTGCTGTTACTTACGTGCTCGTCTGACCGTCGTTTGTCACACAGTTTTTACAGCAAAACGGTTGGAGCTACGGTATTTAAATTTTGACGGCTTAAGCATCTTGTTGACCCAAAGCCATGTAAATGTCAAATAATATTTTTAAATGTTTTTAGGAGGGGAGCCCTATTAAGCCCCCATACAAATAAAATGGGGTGCGAAAAAAACAAAATTAGCCTACCCCATCGAGGGGGTATCATTGTTTAGAACCCGTTGAGAAAATAAGTACTGTATTTTTTGTTTAAAAAAATATTGCAACATCCTTTGTGTTGCGAAGCCACCAAAAATTTTATAACTTCCCATTGATCTATGAACTTCAAATTTGGTGATAATGTTTATTATTACGTAAATTTTATTAATAAAAACACGTATATTGATAAATCAGATTTTTCTTTGAAGTTGCAGTTTTCACGGAAACCTAAATGTGCGAAGTCCAACACGAACTTGGCCGGTTTTTTTATAATATGAGGCAGGCAGGAAGGATAAACCAAAGGTTATCACACTGCACTGCCACAAACGGGTTTGAAACCGCAAGTCATTTCTCTCCCACCGATGGCAATGATTATGATTTTATGAGAAAAACGATAAAATCTTTCAAATAAAATTGTATTTGCAGACACTTCTAAAATGTAGGTTGACCTATCAAATTTTGTATGTGGTCTTCAAAACTGGCGATGGTTTTAGCGGTAGGTAACGTTTTCAATTAATAATTTGTAATCATCCTACTTTTGGATTGTTTTTCGTGATCATGAATTCAGTTTTTTTTTTATCTCATTGTGTAACGCCTTAGGTGTGACCTGTAATGTTACACATGTATACTTAAATAAATAAATGACCTTTAATATTTGTTTTTCATTTGTATACGGCTATACCAAAATCATGAATAGACGGTAGGTAGGACTGCCAGCGGTCTTCATTTGTTAAAATTTATAAAAAAAAAAAAATAGCTTTACAATGAGTACGTAGTGCACCTACGCAAAGGGATGGATTACTGAAGAGAAAGGTTTATTCTAAGTTGTAAAGTTTATTTTGTATAGATTCTTGTTCTCTCAAAACTTCCATTGCAGTCTGTCTTTGACCTGCTTTGTTTACTTTTCTAAGGTCATAGGTTGGTCATAAATGTTTTGTCCCACGGCCTTCTATATTTACCTAAACATATACAGGAAACATACTTTCCATAGATAATATGTCAAAACATCGGCAGCCATCTTTCTCCTGGCCCTAACTTGCAAAAGACACAAACTATGCATTTTTAAACGTTTTTAATTTTAACAAGACGCTATATTTCACGCACTTTTTAAGATACAATATAGAACTTTATTAACAACCGAAAAAGGTTCACATTTATGTGAAAAATTCGACTTCACTCCGAGGAATTTAAAATTCGAATTTATGCATATACCGATACCGTACTTTCACTGAAATGTGTATGTTTCGGTGTAGGAAATAAAGTTATACATATACTTATTGTACCGCTATCGTAGTGTCTCGGTATGTACTGACCCTAAGGCCGGTATTCCAGATGCTCATGCTCAACTCAAGTTATTATTCCAACTGACAATGGACAGTTTTGATTGGTTGGCTAATTTTTTTGACATTAATGTGCTCAAGTCCAAGATCCTAGACGCCCCAAACCGAACTTTGTTAACATAAAATCAGTGGAATTGAGTCGTGTTAGCATGTACTTGAACGTTCTCGTATTTGCTAATTGAACTTTTATTTTCATTCAATATCTACCACAAATTTTGTGTGATGATCACCTATGGGATCGAGACGTGGTCGCTTACAATGGGCCTTATCAGAAAGCTTAAAGTCACCCATAGGGCAATGGAGAGGGCTATGCTCGGCATTTCCTTGCGAGATCACGTCAGAAATGATGATATCCGCAGGAGAACCAAGGTTACCGACATAGCCCGAGGAATTGCCAAACTTAAGTGGCAGTGGGCAGGGCACATTGCTCGCAGAACGGATGGCCGATGGGGCAGAAAGGTTTGGAATGGCGACCGCGAACCGGAAGACGTTACGTTGGAAGGCCTTCCCATAGGTGGACCGATGACCTGGTTAAGGTTGCGGGAAGGCGCTGGATGCGAGACGCACGGGGTCGGTCAATGTGGCGACGCCTGGGTAGCCTATTTCCAGCAGTGGATATCTTTCGGCTGAAATGATGATGATGATTTTGTGTAGATATAATTCAGTAACGTCTGGAGCGTCTGGGCTCTTGCTCTATTGAGTACACATAATTATGTCAAGCTGAAGAATCATATGCCAAACTCTAGAGTTGTGATTGGTTGACAGTTGATTGTTAGATGTGGCAAAGTTTGAGTTTGAGTCGAGTATGAGCATCTGGAATACGGGCCTTAAGCCCAATGTTTTTGAACGGGCTTAACTTAGGTTTTCCGTTGCGCATGGCATGGTGCGTTGCATTTACCACTGCGCAGCCATTGTAGCCAACTTCACACCGGCCAAAAAGATTGAGGATTATTGTACTTACTTTCTTTCACCTTAATAGCTTTATTATGAGTTTCTTCACAAATTCAATGAGGCTGCAACACTAAGCACAATACGCTAATGTACAAGCTCATAACGGAGGAATTATAATTTTTCTTTCTTTCTTTTTCATAAAATACTCTCTGCGCCGGTTGTTGACATACAAAATAGGTACTTTAGTGTTTTCTCTTGTTGTGTCGGTAAACAATAGACATGCAAGTGTGTGTGGTTTTTCTGAGTTTACATACGTGGTTTGTTTTTTGAATACGGGCTGACAGTGTCATTGGGTTTTCAATTGGGTATTTCTCAGTGTCACTCCGGAGTCTGCAGGATTTGTGCCCGGTCCTGGTCGGACTGTATGAAATTAACCGGGACTTTTCATCATCATCATTATCATATCAGCCGAAAGACGTCCACTGCTGGACATAGGCCTCCGCCACATTGACCGGTCCCGTGTGTCTCGCATCCAACGGACTGCCGTAACCTTCACCAGGTCATCGGTCCACCTGGTGGGAGGCCTTCCAACGCAACGTCTTCTCGTTCGCGGTCGCCACTCTAGTACTTTTCTGTCCCATCGGTCATCCGTTCTATGAGCAATGTGCCCTACCCACTGCCACTTAAGTTTGTATATTCTTCGGGATATGTCGTTAACTCTGGTTCCCTAGCCGGGACTTAACACGACTTCCGGTATAAATAATGGTATTTGTACATAGGTGTATTTCCTAGAAGACTTAGGCCACCCTGGGTTATCTTTCTTACTTCGAGTCAGTAGCTAAAAGTGCTAAAACGGCCAAAAATATTTAAGCCTGTGTTTTCAACTAACTCTGAGGTAAGTGTTTGGTGCAGGTGAGCCTTATAGACTATGCAAATATTTTCTTAACCTTTAACAACACCAAAACTTTCCATAAATCTATAGAATAGCAGAAAAAAAAAAACTATAGTTAAGTACTATGCTAAATTTCCCTACAACAAAACATTTTACTTATACAACTGTCCTTAAGAACTCCTCGAGAAACCCTGTCCACTTAATTTGTACACTTTCCAATGAATTTAAATACGGTACGTTTGTGAATATGAGAAAATAAAGAAATTATAATCTCCTTTATTCATATTATTTCTTATTAATTACATTTTTAAATATTTTTATAAAACTTATATAAATAAAAATAATTATTATAAATTAAAATGATTATTATTATACTATTAATTGTGGGCACGGTTGGCGCAGTGGTTGAGTGATTGACTGCTGCGCTGCGTATCGCTGGTTCGATTTCCGCACGGAACAAATATTTGTATGACTTACAGATAGATGTTCCGGCTCTAGGTGTCTTGTGTATGTGAGTTTTTATTATGCTTGTAAACGCACCCACGATACAGGAGAAATTCCTAGTGTGGGGCAAAGCTAAACACGTGTAGGTAATTGAATAAAACGCCGTTATTGAAAAATGTCACCTGTAGCCAACACTTGAAGGAAGCTCAAGCACATAAGAAAGTGACCTGATTGAAGCCGCATCGCGAATCGAGCTAAATACCTATGTATTTGTGCCTTGTTTACATAAGTAAATTATGAATGAATGTATTCTTTTATGTAATATGTTAATGTAAGAGGTTATTGTTTGAATGAGATAGTTACACTTTCTTGAATGAATCAATATAGGTAATAAGAACGATGTTGTGCGGTACCCTGACCAAAAAATCAGCATGAGATATGAGCATTCCTATTGGCCTAGCGGCACTGGTGGCGCATTAATTCCAGTAGTGAATTCGCCCAGATTTTAGAATAAAATCTTTATAAAATCGCATTTTAGTCTTTTGAAATAAAAAAATACGACAAAAATGTTCGTTATCAAATTGTCAATCCACTAGTGTTAGTACAAAAAATAATTAATGAACACTTTCCGACGAGATGCATGCTATCAATAATTATTTCTAATTTTTATAGTTTTGTTAGAAGGAGATTAGTGAAACATAAACCTCTTTAAAAAAAAATGCATACGACCATTTTAGAATCAATAATATATAGAAATTTAATGTATTTTTATTAGTTGATATTTCTTTTTAAAGTCAAAGTCAAAGATTTATTTGCAGATAAATATGGTTACAAAAGATCTTACAATGGTAGTATAATAGTAGCTTAACATATTTAATCATAGCATAATGACATGCAAATTTTTTGTAAGTATACAATTAGGTCATTAAAATTTAAATTGAAGGAATTCTTTTAAAGTATAGAAGGACTTCTCTATTAACCACCTGCGCAAAGCCCTTCTGAAGCGTACCATTGGCAGTTCTTTAATTTCGTTAGGAATCTTGTTGTAGATCTCAATACACATAGGATAGCAACTTCGCCTATATAGCTCCGTTTTCATTCTAGGAGTAATTAATCTATTAGATAAATAACGAGTAGATAGCTCCTAAAAACAGCACGAAAAACGGCTAGCGCGGCGTTTAGCTCGGGGTACCGCCAGAAAACATTTTGTTTTCGACTGAAAATAGGATGCAAGTCACAAGTGGATACGTTTCCGTAGACGGTCATCTGGTTATATCTAAATAAAGTATTTCATTATCAAAGGAATTGCTGCTCCTCAACTGAAACTGTACGGTACAAAGTTAACAAAATCAAAAAACCCGACTGCAAAGATATAAACAAGCAGAAAAGCATGCTGTGCAGTCGGAGGATACATATTCGCCAGCTGGCTGACCAAAACTATAAATATCCTCCTTAACTTTTTTATTTATCCTTTCTTTTTTCGAATGACTTTTACCGCCAGTTTCCCAGCTCAAAATTATCGGAGAATTAATGTGACAAATTGTCAAGCACGCGTTATCTGCTGTGATTGCTTGAATGAATTTTCAACAGCCAATCACAGCAGATAACGCGTGCTTGACAATTTGTCACATTAATTCTCCGATAATTTTGAGCTGGGAAACTGAGGGTTAAACATAGAAGTGGTAATCACATCTAACGACCCAACATTTCTATACCCCATACGATGGTTTTGAAAGAAAAAAAATGAAACCGAAAGCCGCCATTTTCAAGAGCCGCCAAGACTTATCTAACGATGTCTTAGTAAAAAATCCGTCAAGTGGTTTGAAAGATACGAGGTAATAAAGAATATTACATACCTACATACATACATACAAGATACACGCGAAAAACATAACCATTTCCTTGCAGCCGGGTAAAAAGAGTCACGAAAACTAGGTAGGTCTCCATTCTCCTAAACTCTTAATTTAGAGTACCTTCTAGCATGATGGTAAAATATCCTTCAGCCATCAATATAGTCCTAGTATAAAATGTCTTGGCTGCCTTGAAGTTGGCTACAGTGACTGCGCAGTAGTAAATCTCATACAAAACAGCACCGCCTCGTGCCTTGCTCATCGGAAAGCCGACTGCAGGGTGGATAAGAAGTTTGGCTAGAACTAAGTCTTGTATATGTCAAAGCCAGCCCTTAAAGGACCAGCCCTTACAGGCTACCCTGTTCAACATTGAACTTATTACTGGTAATGTAAATAGATAATTCACATGTCACGTTAATTAGTAGAATTGGCTTTAATCAAGCAAAACGAAATAATACTTTAACCTAAGCTTAATGATATAATCATTATCATCATCATATCAGCCGTAAGACGTCCACTGCTGGACATAGACTTCCCCCAAGCGTCGCCACATTGACCGGTACCGTGCGTCTCGCAACCAGCGGATCCCCGCAACCTTCACCAGGTCATCGGTCCACCTGGTGGGAGGCCTACCAACGCAACGTTTTTCAGTTCGCGGTCGTCATTCCAGAACCTTTCTGCCCCATCGGCCATCCGTTCTGCGAGCAATGTGCCCTGCCCACTGCCACTTAAGTTTGGCAATTCTTCCGGCTATGTCGGTAACCCTGGTTCTCTTGCGGATCTCTACATTTCTGGTTAATGATGAATGATAGAATGATGCTCGTTTAGTCTTTCGAGCTTCGCCCAATGGGTAACAATGCTGATGACACCTTGATTCCGATCGATGTCCTAATTATTTTTTGTACCCTGACCTCGTGCGAAAGGGAAAACTAATTTTAATACAATATTATGTAACTGAACAATAGTGTTCTTTTAAGTGGGTGTCAGTGAATCATTGTGATTTGTGACGTCATTATTAGGCAAATAAAGGCTTATATATAATGCTGTTGCCCGCGACTTTGTCTGCGTAGCATAATAACTTCGAATAGCCTATTTTTTATATAACTCAATAATATTGTAGATGTATTAGTTTACCATACAAACTTCCACCCCCCGGGATGAAAACTATCCTACATCCTTGCCAGGGTCTCAAACTATATCTATACTAAATTTCATTTAAATCGGTTTAGCGGTTTAAGCGTGAAAGGGTAACAGACAGACAGAGTTACATTCACATTTATTATATTACTAGCTGTTGCTCGTGACTTCGTCCGCGTAGCATTAGTACTTCGAACAGCATTTTCTTTATATCGCGCAATAATATTGTATCTAGGTGTATGGATCGCCTTACTTGAGAAATTATTTGTTCACCATACAAACTTCCACCCCATATGGCTGATTTCCGGGATAAAAACTATCATATATCCTTCCTAGTGTCTCAAACTATCTCCATACAAATTCATCTAAATCGGTGCAGCGGTTTAAACGTGAAAAGTTAATAGACAGACAAACAGAGTTACTTTCGCATTTATAATATTATATAATGTTATTAGTATGGATTAGTCGCAGTTGCTGAATTGATTAACATTTTATTATTTATGCAATTATGAATGCAATTCTTGGTTTGTCTTACTTTGAGTTTGATGACTTTGTAGTAGTCCTGCAGCCTTATTGAGCAAAGAGTATGAAAAATCAACCAATCACATAGACGGAAATCCACATCGCGTCTTTCATCTCGCATGTGATTGGTCGATTTCTTTTTCTGAGCAGTCGTGTATGGGTATTTAACTACAAATAGGTAATGCAATACACTTAGTCCTACATATACCCAAAGCCTTGACATATACAGTTAAGCAATTAATATCTATTATAACGTTAAAGGTGCCACCAACGCTCTTAATTCAAATACAAATACTGACACCTACGATTGAGATCTTTTAGGTAATTTATAAATAACAGAAGATTCCAGAAGCTTTGGGATTCGTCAGTACAGTTGAAAAACACTTTGCACTGCAATATTAGATATGACCTAAATTAGATATTAGATTTAATATTATGAAGATTAAGTCTATCTATCTATATGTCAATCATTCAAATTTTAATTATTATTTTCTTATCAATTCAATTAAAGAGAGTTTCATTAATTTTATTAGATACTAGCTGTACCAGCGGGCCGCGTCTTCGTCCAACTTACCTAATACCTACCTACCCTTCTAATTGCCTTCCTAGTTCCCTACCTACCTACAAATTTTTTCCTAGTGTGACACTTCCGCGGCGAATCTTCACCGCCATTCAGAAAATGAATGCACAACGCCATCTATCGAACATGGACTTCAACTGTCCGAGTATCGAATTGCTCGTTGTGATATTTTATAGAGAGAACCGATTGCGGTGAAACAAAAACTAAGTAATACTTCAAGTTACGCACAATGTTTATGTATAAAAGTTATCTACATTAGTTTCGTACATTTTACGTGACAAATGCACAACTAAACAGACAGAAATGCCAAAAATGCTGAAAATAGTTTCTGTTGGTTATCCTTTTCATTTTCTATTTTTTGTGGAAATATTTTCGATGTACAAAAACGACTTAACTACAGATTTAATAATAACAGCCGCATTGGTCGATCATCAAGGTTAAGCAACGCTTGGCGAGGTCGGCCCGTGGATGGGTGACCATTTCAACATACCGAGTTTCCTCCGTGCCTCGGAAAGCACGTTAAGCCGTTGGTCCCGGCCGTCATTTGAAGATCTTTGACAGTCGTTACGGGTAGTCAAAAGCTTGAGATCTGACACCAGTCTAGCCAAGGGGTACTGTGTTACCCAGTTACTGGGTTGTGGAGGTCAGATAGGCAGTCGCTCCATGGTAAACACTGGTACTAAGCTGAATCCGGTAAGACTAGAAGCCGACCCCAAATACAGTTGGGAAAAGGCTAGGCAGATTGATTGATTATATAATACAAAAAAATCATTATGATCCCCATATCATCCCCCTTGTCCCCGGGATCGGCGCAAGCGCGCAACATCTAAAATTAACCAACACACCACAAATTCTACCAAGCCACGGTCTGAACATATCTTTAATGTACCACGTTACCTACTACAAATGCGTAATAAATAATCTATTATATATCTCACCTGATTTTAAACCGCAGTTGCGACCGACTTCGGTCACCATTCGATACAGGTGCGGCGTTTGTCTCAAATAACGGTACAATACAATACACACCAAGTTCTAACTAAAGATCTGATTACTTAAAAAACAATGGAGCCTTGAAGACCTCGACTAAAACAATTATAAATATCTACTTGTAATTACTTTAAGCAAACGGTTTCCATTGAAAGGAGTCTTATGAGCTCTAATGCACATGCTGAGATAGGAGCCTTTTTGGTCTCGCACAGAGTTTTTTTTTTTTATATTGTATAAGTGTATGCTTATTTTCTCGTGTCTCCTTGCGGGTCACAAATAAATATTTTTTTCTTTTTTTCTTTCTTTCTTTAAATCGGTGGGTACTTCTTTGTTTTGATTCAATTATGTTTCATTATGACTGTTATTTTAATTGGTTTATTGTAGTTTAAGAGTTCATTTTGACTTTCAGACGTGATCGAACTTTGACGAGTATTATGACTTGACCTTATAGATGTATTCAATCGTGACTTAACTATCTACAGAATGAACAAGTTCTTTAGACCACAAAATCTTCAGTTATTTAGATAGGTTATCAACTTTAGATAGGGTAACATCGGTAGATGTGTTGCCAGCCTGTCGGTTTTTTATTGGTTGCATAACGGGGAACTAGTGTGCGATGGAACTGCACATTTTGTTTCCGCCTAGCCCTTTCCATAAACGGATTACAAGACGCACGGCAATTCGTCATCGGTACATGGTGGATATCCCACGCATACGCACTAAACATTTTGGGAATACTATCTTTGTGCGTTCAGCTAAGGAGTGGAATTCTCTACTGGAGTCTGTGTTCCTTGTTAGCTACAACCTCGGGGTCTGTAAGTCAAGAGTGAATAGGTTACTTCTAGGCAAGCGTGCTTTACCGTCGACTACATTATCGCATCGGTTCTGAAAATGATAATATAACTTTTTAGGACCCATTAATATTAATGCTAATTTTTATCCATGGTGCTAGGCAACTGGGCTTATACCAGTTGTAAACGAACCTTTGTGCCTATTGGTCTTGTCTGTTCTGTCTCCTGCTTGATATGGAGGAAAGTGGAAATTTGTATTTTTCCTACTCCTCCGTTATTCTTTTCTGATTAATTCGTTGCGGGATCCAAGACAGTTAAATTCATTCTCCGGGAAATCGTCGAGCTTAATTGCCTCGGCGCTTTTCTGGTGGTCGCCACTGTTGTTTCTGGCTTTCAGGCGTTGCAGTGGTTTGGGAATAGTGCGGTGGGATTGTCCCAAAAAAAAAAGTTTTAACTGACGATAGTTAACTATCCCATACAAGAATGTTAATTCAGAGAAAAATTACCGCTATGTTAAGATTGTACCGACTGAGAAGCTTCTTCTTGATGTCTTAAGATGAAGCTTGTTTATATAGATAATTTAAAAGCACCATCGTTACCTGGAACACCTTTCGAAGGCCTCATTCACACAGTCCCAGCTGCAACACCATTAAAAATAAAACCGCCAATACCTTATACCGGTCACCCTGATAGCTTCGAAAACATGCTGTTGTAAAATTCATACGTTCTCGTGATAGCTGTGGCCGCGCCAACGCGGTCACGACCTTAATATCACTGCTACAGTACTGTTTGATCCATGTACAGCTGGTAATCTACTTTAGAGGTGCTGACTCAGCTAATGATAATACCGTTTACCGTCACTCTTAAGTAGGTATCAAAATTAAAAATAATGTATACAAACACCGGCCAAGTGCGAGTCGGACTCGCGCACGAAGGGTTCCGTACCATCATCGCAAAAAACGGCAACAAAATCACGTTTGTAGCATGGGAGCCCCCCTTAAATATTAATTTTATTCTGTTTTTAGTATTTGTTGTTATAGCGGAAAATTTCAACTGTCTAGCTATCACGGTTCATGAGATACAGCCTGGTGACAGACAGACAGACAGACAGACAGACGGACCGCGGAGTCTTAGTAATAGGGTCCCGTTTTTACCCTTTGGGTACGGAACCCTAAAAACAAATTAATTTAAGAATCAAAAACCCGACTGATTAAGAATCGAACTAAAAAACTGTTAACAAGAAAAAAACGTGCTGTGCAGTCGGAGGAAACATATTCGCGAACTGGCTGACCACCTGATCCTCCGACTGCACAGCATGATTTTAGTTATATCTTTCTTTTTCGAATTACTTTTAAACATATAAGTGGCATATATTTTTGTAATCACCTCTTAAAAACCTTCATTTTGATCGCCAACTCGATAAAAAATTGGGACCCGCACAATATGGCGCCCAAAATCCGCCATGTTTGTTTTTAGAACTTCACCTATCTAAGAACACTTGGGCAGTCAAGACTTATCTATCGATGTCTTAATTATATAATTCGGTCAAGTGGTTTAAAAGATATAAGTAACGAAGAATATTACATACATACAAACATACATACATACAAGATACGCGCGAAACACATAACCCAGTCGGGTAATAATTAGGCTGAGAGAACTGAACGTCCAAAGATGGCGTCAGGCCTGTCCAGTAATGAAATGCGTGTTGATTTGTTCCTTATCTCTGGATTACAGTCGAATGACAATTTTCATCTTGATTAACGTGAATCAAAATCACTAGAAAGAAAAGAAAGAAGAAAGAAAATGTATTTATTTGCCACAAAACGACATACAAACGTTACGTTACAAGAACATGAACAGTGGTAGTTGATTTTGCAAACTAAACCCTTAACGATAGTGTTAGTAGTTCTTAAATTATGTTAGAAAAGTGAATATAAATAAAGCAGATGTATGTCGTGGTTATGGCAACAAGGCTTCCACTCAGTATAATGCTGTGCCGTGGGGGACCCCAGCACGGCTCTGTCATTTACAGTGACGTACGGGTACCAAATCTGTTGTATATCTAAAAATAGATACAAAGACTGCTGTACGCGTTAAAATTTTCATACCAGAGCGTAAAGACAGTCCCTCAAAACGGTTGCTCGTAACCAATTCCTAACGTTTTAGATGGGCAGACGAACTGGCCCAACAAACTCCCCCAGAAACATATCTATTTGTTAATTTGTATGAACTTATATCTAAAATAAATAATCATCGTCATTCGGGAAGTTGCGTGGTATCTTCTCGTCCAATTTACCGCAGTGTCTCAAGACAAAAGTTTATGACCAGTGTGTGTTGCCAGTGATCACATGGGACCGAGACGTGGTCGCTCACAATGGGCCTTATCAGAAAGCTTAAAGTCACCCAAAGGGCTATGGAGAGGGCTATGCTCGGAATTTCCTTGCGTGATCACGTCAGAAATGATGATATCCGCAGGAGAACCAAAGTTACCGACATAGCCCGAAGAATTAGCAAACTTAAGTGGCAGTGGGCAGGGCACATTGCTCGCAGAACGGATGGCCGATGGGGCCGAAAATTTCTGGAATGGCGACCGCGAACTGGAAGACGATACGTAGGAAGGCCTCCCACTAGGTGGACCGATGACCTGGTTAAGGTTGCGGGAAGGCGCTGGATGCGAGACGCACGGGATCGGTCAATGTGGCGACGCCTGGGGGAGGCCTATGTCCAGCAGTGGACGTCTTTCGGCTGAAATGATTAATGATGATGATGAAATAATCATCTGCTAAATATGAGCTAATCGTTTTAATGTGCAATACCTTCTTTGATGCTCGCCCACGATGATCATAACATTATTAATGAGAATGACATATCTAATCAACGCATATGCAGGCGTAAACTTGATTACAGTATCAGTTTAGATGGAGCCATTGCACATCGATCCACTTGGGTTATGGGATGCAGAACGTATCATGCGTCTTATTTCATAGATATCTATTCGGTCAACTAATCCAAAAAGTACTTCTTAAGGTTGAACTAGTCGACGGCACGAACTATTTTGTGCGCGGGGTTAAAATGCATGCTATCTTATCTGACAACACGTGCGAAAGAAATAGATGCTGTGATGAGCAGTAAGATGCTAGTTCGCGTACGAATTAGCACTTTTGCAAATTTGTATCGAAATGGATGAGAATTTAGGACAAAAACGAGCGCGCGAAATTTTATAAACAGACCTTTGGGAGTCTAGATATCATGAAAAAACAACTAAATATATATTTATAAAATAACATTATTTGCATTGTTGAATTACTAATCTATCCCTGTATGGAGGCCGTTTTGCAATTTTCTTTTTTCTTATGGTATTTATTTCCGCGCAAAGATGCGTTAAAATTAGTGTTGAAATATGGAACTTTCGACGCTCATAACTTTCAAATTTATTATTTTTTTACATTTTTGTTTCCATACAGGACTAGATAATGATGAGACAAATTGATATCATTTTATATTTTTAACGTACATTATAAAACGTACATAACGTACGTCAAACAGTGGTGTAATCTCTAGACTATGTTTGTATGGAAGAATTTTCGACTAGTGTAACCTTAAGTATAATATTGTCACCGTTGTTACTGATTAGAGAGTCCGGATTTGATATTCCGACAATGTAGATACTGTATTCAATAAATGGTTATCTATCTAATCTGTTTAATGAATCATTAAATCTATCATCATTTACAACAGTTTTTCTGCCAGGGAAGTATCTTTATCTCAAACCTATTTCTTTTTCCAGATGGCGCTACGGTGACCGAAAATGAGCGCCCGCGCAATAGCGCTGTGGTGCGCTCTGGTGGTCGCGGTGAGCGTGCGCGCCGCCGCTTACACCGTAGACTGTAACCACGAGTATACCGACTGTGATACTGAACTGAGTGAGTAGACCACATTGTCTCCTCATTCCTTATAGCGCCCTCGAAGGGCTTGATAGACTTGCGTTACTTAACCTTACGTTTGCCAGCTACAGATATTATAGTAAGTAGTGTGTGTTATTGGATCCCATGAATTGCTATGTGTACGGAGAGGAACTTGACTCCTACCGAAAGGACCTGCAGCCTTATTGCGTAATGAATTCGGAAAGAGCAAAGGGTATGAAAAATCGACCAATCACATAGACGGAAATCAAGATTGCGTCTGTCATCTCGCATGTGATTGGTCGATTTTTCATACCTTTTGCTCTTTGCTCTTTTCGAATTCATTACGCAATAAGGCTGCGGGTCGCATTGGCAGAAGACTGAAAAAAAACCTGCCACTACGCACATTTAGAGTTCCGTACCAATGTATCAATATATTGGTATTTGTTAGTAAAATATATGTAATAATAAACATTATTACCAAATTTCAAGTTCATAAGTAAAAATTTGTTGGAACAAAGTGTGTGACAGACAGACAGACGGACGACAGATACGTGGGCGACTGCCATAGAGCTCCGTTTGGACCCTTCGGGTACGGAACCCTAAAAAGGAGAGGAAGACCTTTGCACAGCAGTGGAACATAACGGGCAAATTAGATTAGGTGTAGGTTATAGGGATAAGCCAGGTTGCCTGGAAGAGATCGTGGTCAGCGATTAGGCCGACCGTTGTATGTATTTTAGTTTTAAGTTTCCTTTTCTATGTTTAAACTCGATGTACCTACAATAAAGCATATATAAATAAATAAGCCTACCGGGTTAATTTACCGAGGCAGTGCTAAGCTTAGGGCTCCTGCAAATAATATTTTCCGTACTAAAAACCCTGCCTAACTTGTGAAACGAACCACCCAGGATCTTACAATCGTCGAAGCTGCACTTACGGCCAAAAGATGAACAGCTTCGGATGTAACTGGACGTTTAGTGAGTGTGAATTACCCCCAGTTTCCCAGCTCTAAATGATCGGAGAATTAATGCGACAAATTGTCAAGCACGCGTTTCTGCTGTGATTCGTTGAATGAATTTTCAACAGCCAATCACAGCAGAGATAATTTAGAGCTGGAAAATTTGGGGCTAGCCGACATACGTAGCAAACGATGCAGGATGAACTTAGTCCAGAAAAATATCTAATTTCGCATAAAGTTTGTCGTATTTAGGAATATATGTTATGCGTCTTTTTCAGTAAGAATTTGGTTAGTTTGCCGAAAGATTTAGATTGACTTATTTATCTGCTAAAAGTAAACAAAAATATCAACACGTTTATCGGCGGTAGTTCCTTACACATACAAGCTATATAAAACTAAAAGTGACTCACCCAGGGTTCCTAGAAGGCCGGGCAACATCGTGACCTAAGGTCCGACCTATGACGTAATAACCGGTCTTCATAATGCACAAGCTATCGGCCGACTACCTATACAAAAGAGGGACCACACATGCTTGCAACTATGTATGGCATCATCATCTTTTATTTATTCGTGGATGCAGTTTTTGGATTTCTGTGAGATCTTTTTTGGGTTAGTGCCCTACCTGTTGGCTCGACATGGTTCAATTTTTATCACACTGGTAGGCGATTTAAATTGCAAGTACTATAGTGTATATGCATGTACCTATTATAGTTAAGTCATGTGACCAATGTAACCAATATATAATCGATGTTTATCCATAATAAAAGTTATATCCATTATATCCAATCCATAGGTCGCTAGTTCAGATCCGGCTCGAAGGACCAAAATTATGTCGGGGTACTTCGCGAGGTGTCGGTGTTTTTGAGGTGAAACAAAGCTTACGTGAAACACTATTTATTTCCTTACACTCGAATGTTCTTAATGACTAAAATGTTAATGAATGTTGAATGAGATGTTTGAATACACCCGGCTAACGTGGTAGACAAAAGTGCACTGACTATAATATAATAAAACTAGGTTAACGCGTCAGGCCGATATTGCAAAGTAAGCTGTTCGGTGAAAATACCGAACAGTATCATTTCGTACGAGCTTGTGTTTCAATCTATTCCAATCCCAACATTATACGGCGACCGTGGCAGGATGGGCAGCCTCGCGCGTGTGCATTGGATACCATGACTTTATATGGCAAGTGAATAATAAACTAACGATACACAACGTACAAGATGAAGAATTTTAAGGGACAATACTGTCGTGTTCGTTCGGGCAATATTTTCGTTTCGTTTCTGGCAAAGTCCAAAATGGGTACCACACAGAGTAACTCGAAGGTAGAAGTAGTGATCGCTCAAGCTGGAGCCGGTAATGGTCAAAATTCTGCTAAAACGGAACAACTGCTGTATCATGCAACATAATACTACTAGTTATCGCACTGTTTCTGAGTAATGGAGGCATTTTTATGGTGTATAAAATTTACCGGAGATGTCACGAAAATTTGGTGGGGAGACATGTGAACGACCTGGTCTTATGAAGATATGCGAGTATACTTCGTGGTCAGCGAAAAGGGACAATTGCAATGCAATTCGACCGATTCCACTTGATATTTTTTTGTAAAATACTTGTTCGCGATATCCGAACGATATCGCCTATCGACGCAATGACCCAACTTAAATTGCATCGCGCCATCAGGAAGGTCCCTGACTTTCTGAAACGTTAGTTTTATTATACTTAACTTACTTCTTTTTACTTAACGCGATGCGGGGCACTATTTGCCACTTTTACAATAGGAGTTTTTTTTTAGCTGTTGCCCCACACTATAGGAGAAGTCTCGTACTCGTAAAAACCGCAACCAACTGATCAGGTATTCCATGACCACGACAACTCCACCAGGGGTGTACGTCAAAGAAGAAAAACGGCCGAAGCCAATTCAGTTACCAGTGAATTTGTTATGGCTGATAAGCCACCTCACAGCCAGCTCATTGAGCAAAAGCACTTTTTATCTTCGAATTTTGGTAGGTAGCCGATCAAACGAAATATTCCATACATATAGATAGGTAGGTATTAATTTACAAGCCATTGAACTTATCCAAATCCATCAATCTGAATAAGCGTGTTTAATTAATACATATTATAAGTAGTTGAACTATTTATCTAAGTATTGAATCTATAGCGGTACCTACTTGAATACTTTGGAAAATTGATTAGGTATAGTATATATTAATTTATAAAAGAATGACTTAACCAGACGCTGCTGCTGGTTAGTGGCTTACAGATGTTTAATTCCATTTTATCGAAAATAAAATAAAATGATTCATGAAAAAATTTTTTTTTTAAATCAAGCTTTTTTCGTATTCTTCTCAGCAAACCCTTTCATTTCATACCCTTTTCATGGCAGTGCAAAAAAAAAATAACTAGTCCGCCATCTTGGGTCGTCCGCCATATTTGTATTGACGAAGATTTAGAATGTCGTCACTTAGCTAACCATGCATTGTTATCGAAACCAAACGTATATGCAAAATTTCATCTTAATTGGTGGAGGATAACTGCTTTAAAATTCAGTTGTAAGATTTGACCCGAACACATATACATACACATACACTGCAAGTTATATAAAAGCTTGTAAAAATAATATAGTTACAATAGAATCCTTTAATAAATTGCTTAATACCGTCAATATTTTTATTAATAAAGCCTTAGAAGCTGAATTTCCGATCACTTTTATAATATTAGCGTTTTTTATCGTTATTAGATTTATCTCCTAAATTGCTAAAGTACATTGCTGAAGTCTAAAGTTTAATAACAATTTGACCCTGCACATTTTTAATTTTGTATTTTATGGGTATTTACTTTGGCGGTAACTTAAGTTTAACTTAAAAGCTTTTTAATGTAAGTTTCAAAGTGCTTGTTACAACTTGTTTACATTGTCACCATAAAAAGTGTCATTGACTCATTAAATTATATTTTGAATAAAACAGGTTTACAATCTTTTATGTATATATTTGTGAAGGTTAGATTTTAAACGTCTTTTCATTATATTTTTAATTCAGCGCAAGGATTTCAGGAAGATTAAAAAATAACTGAGGTCTTAAAAGGATTAAAAATATGTTTTATTTATTAAAACTTCATGCAACATAAAGGTACATACTACATAGGCGGATCAAGGCTGCAATTATTGCAAAGACCTCCACCGCGTTCGTTCGCGATAAACTCAAAAACTACTGAACGGATTTTCGTGCGGTTTTCACCAATAGAAAAAGTGAGAAACGAGGAAGATTTTTGTGTATTATTTGTCACGGGCGAAGCCGGGGTGGGTCGCTAGTTACGTATAAACTAGGTATCTATTTACTTAGATTATGTTACGTTTTCACCAACTATGTTGGGGTCGGCTTCCAGTCTACCCAGATTTCCACAACCCAGTAATTGTGTAACACAATAACCCTTGGCAAGACTGGTGTTTAATTTCCTGGCACCTGACTTTCTGTAACAACTATCAAAGATATACAAATGTGCTTTCCGAGGCACGGAGAAGTCCCGGTACGTTCAGATGGTCTCCCATCCACGGACCGATCTCGGCAAGCGTTGCCTAAGACGGTACCCTGACCAAAATATCGGCATGCGATATGAGCATTCCTATTGGTCTAGCGGCACTGGTGGCGCATGAATCACAGTAGTGAATACGCCCAGATTTTAGAATAAAATCTTTATAAAATCGAATTTTGGTGTTTTGATAAAAAAAATACTACAAAAATGTTCGTTATTAAATTGTCTATCCATAAGAGTTAGTACAAAAAATAATTAATTAACACTTTACGAGGAGATAAATGCTATCAATAATTATTTCTCATTTTAATGTTTTTTTTGAAAGGAGATTAGTGAAATATATACAACATTAAAAAAAAAACGAAATCTACCATTTTAGAATCAATAATATGTAGAAATTTAATGTATTTTATTAATTGATATTTCCTTTTAAATAACGAGTAGATAGCTCCTAAAAACAACACGAAAAACGGCTTGCGCGGCGTTTTGCTCGGGGTACCTTGAAGATCGACCCATACATAATGATAACAACAACATATAAGCACACCCATAAACTATATTTCACATAAAATATGGTCACGAATAAGTCTTACGTTAAGCTCTCGACTCGGTAGATGTTTGTAAAAAGTTATCCAACAAACTGGACACTGTCAATAACTTATTGCAAACAATCCATCATACAAGTTAAAAAAAGACCAAATTTCCATGTCATGTATTTAGCGGTTAATCAATTCGTTATAACGGTAGCGAATATATTATTTGAGACATCTCTGCTTAGTCGCTTAGTCAAATATCAGATAGTGAGATGGCGCGGGAGGTCAACGCCGTACATACTAATTTGTTTTTTTGTGTTTATTTCCAAGGATTGTTAACTTGATGAAAATGTAAAAAGACATGAGAGCTCTCGCCAAAGTTCTTGGCCGTCCTGAAGTTGGCTACAATGGCTGCGCAGTAGAAAATCTCATACAAAAACATATTTCATACATAATCATATTTTGACAACCTTCTTCGATATAAATCGTTAGTGCTGTACTGGCATGCGAGTAGTGGCCGGCAAAAGTTGTACGAAAATCCATATCTGTCGTGTTTAGCGGCCAAATAAATTACATAGTAAACTCTGTCGTGTAATTTAAAAATGGAACGATCTTTTACGCCAAAACATGGCAACCAATGAGATAACTTATCAAAGGTTTTATTTAAATTTCGAACTGGCTTGCAAATAGAAAAGCTACATACACACAGCTATATACATGGTAAATATCCCGAAACAAATATTAATTCTAATAGAAAAGCTGTTTATTGAAAAAAACAAATGAACACTTAAGGTGGTACCCCGAGCAAAACGCCGCGCAAGCCGTTTTTCGTGCTGTTTTTAGGAGCTGTCTACTCGTTAATTAAAAAGAAATATCAATTAATAAAAATACATTAAATTTCTACATAATATTGATTCTAAAATGGTAGATTTCGTTTTTAGGGTTCCGTACCCAAAGGGTAAAACGGGACCCTATTACTAAGACTCCGCGGTCCGTCTGTCTGTCTGTCTGTCTGTCACCAGGCTGTAACTCATGAACCGTGATAGCTAGACAGTTGAAATTTTCACAGATTATGTATTTCTGTTGCCGCTATAACAACAAATACTAAAAATAGAATAAAATAAATATTTAAGTGGGGCTCCCATACAAAAAACGTAATTTTTTGCTGTTTTTTTTGCGAGAATGGTACGGAACCCTTCGTGCGCGAGTCAGACTCGCACTTGGCCGGTTTTTTTGTAATGTTGTATATATTTCACTAATCTCCTTCCAAAAAAAAACATAAAAATGAGAAATAATTATTGATATTATGCATCTCCTCGTAAAGTGTTCATTCATTATTTTTTGTACTAACACTAATGGATAGACAATTTAATAACGAACATTTTTGTAGTAATTTTTTTTTCAAAAGACCAATATTAGATTTTATAAACATTTTATTCTAAAATCTGAGCGTATTCACTACTGTAATTCATGCGCCACCAGTGCCGCTAGACCAATAGGAATGCTCATATCTCTTGGCGATTTTTTGGTCAGGGTACCGTCTTAACGCGGGAAGAATGATTATTGTTGGTCGTTGTTCGTCATTGATTTTGAAAAGTAATTGTATTTGACAAAATGAGTTCTAAGTACTACTTAGTTTTAATTATCGCGCATTATTTGAGAAAATATTCAAGCCTTGGCCACAACCAGGTATTGATGGATGGACGTGTAAATGTGGATCGAGGCGAAGCCGAGGCACACATGCCTAAGTCTTTTGCTGGCCGCTGCAGTAATTTACTATATTCGACACAGAGATTACAGTAAAGAAGTGCAAAGAAAATTTGCGCTGAACGTGCCCATACCGAAAGGGTTACCAACTTAGCATTTCGATCTTATCGAACTCTTTTCTTGAGGGTTTAAGGGTCAATACTTATCTCTTTTGAGTCCATCCGTTACTTTGTATACCTACTTACAGTTTATTAGCGTGAAGTTACGACCTAATAAGTTAAGTGGTGTGAATAATTTAAATACTTTGACAGCGGAAACGTCTCAAACAAATGAGCAACAAAATGGTTGATTTATGAGGTTTAGTGAGGACTTGCTCACAAAACCGATAAAGGATCTGAGGATGTGCTTCTTGTACCAAATAAATCAAAATTACTGTCGCGCCAGCCAGACATGAAAAAGAAGTGAGGACTTGCTGTTTTCTAAGTGTGTTGGCATAAAAATCTAATCCTTCTACTTCTAGTCCTAATTGTGCTCTTAAAACCTTGAAGAAGACCATCATCATCCTGCTCAGTTTTCAAATTATTTGGTTCGGGACAGTATGTCTTCTTTCATATTTCCGTTACCCCATAACATCTTTCACCAATCCCAACGAAAAAAAGGCTGTTACTATAAGTTTGACGTGTGTGCCTGTGTATATGTGTATCTGTCTGTGGCATCATAGCTCCTAAACGGATGAACCGATGAACATTCGTTTCACACCCGCTTGACACAAGCTTCAGTAGTTTTTTTGTACTTTCTTTATTATTCTATGACTTTTTTATGCCTAAGATCAAAATGTAGATATAATTAAATTGACTTTGAGATGGTGAAAATTGCATTAAAATACGCCCGGCGGTTTTGGTGCGATTGTCGTTTTTTTTTGTCCGTGACAAATATACATTTTCAAATTAATTACACTATGTTATACGAATAAAACTCAAAATGTTCTTAGATCAAATTATTAAGAACATGGTCTAATGTAACATATATTTATTCCAAAAAATTATGACTAGAAAGAAAGAAAGAAAGAAAACCAGTTTATTTGGCACACATAGATACACACAATGTACAAATATAAGGAAAAAGAATTTAATAAAAACAATTACATACATAGTGTGCCCCGCGGCTGCGCCAAAAAGATCCAGTTCAGCAAAATGCCAGACAACTGGGAGTTGTCTGACTAGCCGTTTAGACGTGATTCTCATTTTAAAAACAGCTACTGAGGGGTATCTGCGCCTTAAGAGCCATTTCTGACTACGGTCACCAAATAAGACAGCACAGTGTGGTTATTTATCATCGCAATTTTTCAATTTTCGATAGGTATGAAAAACCAGATTAACCAAATATTTCAAGTCATCATACTCCGAAACTCTGAACAAAAAACCGGCCAAGTGCGCGTCGGACTCGCGCACCGAGTGCTCCGTACAAACCTCAGCTTAAAGGTATTATATACCTGAGTATTTGATATGAATATCAATTTAATACCTCTACGCGTTCATGAGGAAAGGGGTAGTAAGTTTAAAATGATTAAAAATATTTTTGTTATATGATGTAGCAAAAAATTTACGGTTTTCGCAATTATTTCAAGATTCTGAGTTCACGGGAAGTACCCTGTAGGTTTTGATTCCTTGCGAGTGTCGAACATTTGCGGCATAAACGGCTGTATCTTTTGATTGCGTTGGCTTTGAAAGTTTTCACAGCGTTAAGGGACAGTAGACTTGAGTGTTTGCTATAAATTTCAGCTTGATACCTCCACGCGTTCCTGAGAAAAAGGGTCTTGACAGACAGACGGACAACAAAGTGCTCCTATAAGGGTTTCGTTTTTTCCTTTCGAGGTACGGAACCCTAAAAAGGAACGGGACAGGCTTGAAGCCGCATCAGATATGGTATGTCGAAGCGAGTTCGTTCGAGAAGCGCACAACCCTAAGTTCTGCAAGCAATTCATGTTTTGCAATGAAGTTATGGCCATCTGATTGGTGTTCCATTGCCATCTTCTTCAATTTTTGATAATCGCTTTAGGTTTTGTATTCTTTGTAATTTTTGCGCTTCTGTATAAAACCTTTGATTTTTATTTAAATACATAAAAATATTTCTAAGGCTAACATGATATTAAAATAATAATAATAAAAACTTACTAGTTATATGAAATGTGGTTATACCATAGCTAGGTGAACCTCTGCCTACCCCTGCGTAGAATACAGGCGTGAAGTTATTTTATATGTGTTTGTAATAAAAATAACATACCACTTTAGTTATGTTTTGTGACTTAGGCATTGACTCCTTGACTGGAAGTTTATACATATTAACTGCATTTATTTATTTATTATATATTTTATTAGTTTACCTTCGCATTGGAACGCCTTGCAGCAATTACACCAATGGAGCACAAACTTATGATATAAAACTTTATAAGTCCAGGTTTCCTCACGATGTTTTCCTTCAAAAAACAAACTTAGAAAGTACATATGAATTAAAAAAGTCACATTGGTACTTGCCCGGATTTGAACCCACAACCTCAAGCACGAGAGGCGAGTTCTTAGCCATTGGGCCACCACGACACACGACACACACAATACATACACGACATATACATAGCTATTTATCATTTTTATAACCCTCATTAGAATAAAGAACAAACCTCTACAGCTCAATAGACAAATAAATAAAGAACTTCATACCTGTGTTTATTAGCACAAAAAAAATTGTAAAGAAGCTCGCAAAAACTAAGTGAGGCACTAACAAAAAATATCTATGAAGCTACTAACTTCTTTCCTCGGCTTCGCCCGCATGAAAAGTGTTGATATCATCCCAGTGGTACTTACTATAGAGAAGAAAAGAATGGTTGGTTATAATGTAGGTTTTAGTTGATCCGTAAGAACGAAAGAAAAGAAAGAAAGAAAACACACACATTGACATTGACACAAGCCAGACACAACATAAAAATAAAAAAAACTTAGACTAAACAACTATAACATTAATAAAAAAAAAAAAAAAAACGTAACATTGTGTCAATTGTGTGTCCCACGGCTGCCAAATAGGACCAGTTCAGCAAAATGTCGGACAACTAGTGCCCGACGCTGGTTTTCAAGCAAAGGTTCATCAAAATCCATTCAGTGGTTCAGGAGTGAAAACGTAAGAGAATAGACAGACATATTTGCATTTTTAATCTTGGTGTCTATGATAGAAAAACTATGTACCTATGTACTCCAAAGTTAGTCGTATCTCTTTTTATGTTATTTGTAAATATTTAACAGTTCTGGATGTACATATTTGCTGGATGATTCTGCGTTCAACCACAGGTTCAACTTTAACCACGTTTTTAGAACATGCTTCAGTATGCGAAACGTTTGATTAACATGGATGTGCACTATTGCCATTTAGGTTTATGTTTTATTTTCATTTGTTCTAAGTTACGAAGACACTTTTAGCTATTAACCAAAAATTCGAAGACATGTAACATCCACCAACCCGCACAAGTCTCACTAGAGTCCCCTCTTAAGAGGGGACTCTAGTGAGACGTTCTCCATACAAAAACATTCTGCTGTTTTCTTCGTGGATAATGCCTCTATAGCAATGATTTTTTCCCATAAAATCTGGATCTAATTAGTACGTGCCCCTATAATTTCCTTTTTTCAAAAACATAATCACTAAAATAAATATGACAATCCAAAAACCCGAAAAAAATGCCCGTTTTTACCGCCATGTTCAGACGGCTTTCAGACAAAATTGATAGGTTTTTAAGAAAAAAGAAAATGATAGGGGCATAGATATACTTTTACTCTAAATTTTGATATAAGAATTTTTTAGATCAGACCAGTTTTCATGAAGAAAACAGCAGAATACGAAACGTCTTTTAGTCAAAGTTTTTGTAGGTAAAATCAGCCTGGGCTGCAGTTGTCCCTTTCGCACTTTACGGGGTGAAGTTGGAGGTGACGCGACGGCAATAGTTTCTTCAAATACCTATTTTTCAAATTCCTGTTGACTAGAGTCCGCTCTGGCCCATTACCTCTCTCACAGAGAGGAGGCCTGTGTCCCAGCAGTGGGAACATTATAAGGCTGATTATGATGATGGCATTCTATCACTAAATGGCGGAATAAGTATCTGCCTGTACTAATGTATTACTGTTGTAACATGATCTACCATATTTTATGAAAATACATGATTTTGATTTGATTTGATATTATTTCATTTGCAAAATAGTGCCAATATAAGAGGTAGTCTAGAGGAGCTCGTGGCTAAATAATAACAACCAAACGGGTCGATCTTTAAGGTTAAGCAATGCTTGACGAGGTCGGTCCGTGGATGGGTGACCAATACCGAGTTTCCTCCGTGGCTCGGAAAGCACGTTAAGCCGTTGGTCCCGGCTGTCATTTGAAGATCAACAGACAGACAGTGGTTACGGGTAGTCAGAAGCTTGAGATCTGACACCAGTCTTGTCAAGGGGTACCGTGTTACCCAGTTACTGGGTTGTGTAGGTCAGATAGGCAGTCGCTCCATGTAAAACACTGGTACTCAGCTGAATCCGGTAAGACTGGAAGCCGACCCCAATATAGTTGGGAAAAGGCTAGGCAGATTGATTGATAAGAGTTAGTCTGGAAGTGACACCGTTACTGAAAAGTAGTGTGGAAATCATGGTGTGCCCATGATATGCGGAAGAAAGAGGGATATGTCCTATGTAAACTTTGTGTATCAATGTGGATATCCACATGTATATCTAATATAAAGTAGGAGAAGACCAAAGATACGATGGTTGGATAGTGTAAAAGCTGAGATTGTTAAAATGATAAATGATTTTATTTCTGTAAGTTGGTTTGTACCACAGATAATATAATACCAGCATACAGATGCCTCATCCCATACAAAGGAAACCGTGCCGTCGTAACTATCGTTTTTCATCTGATTAATCTTGTTATTTTTGTAAGTACATCATCGCGTATGATCACGTTTCACGGCAATAGATGGTGTTAGCAGCGGCTTGCAAATAAAAGGGTTTACTAGGTTCGTGAACATTTTTTCTTTAAATTCAGTGAAGATTCGTTTTATAGTATTTTTTACAGTTTTATTGTACCAAAATGTGTTACAATGCAAATTTTAA
Organism: Orthosia gothica; assembly: GCA_949775005.1. Taxonomy (NCBI): domain Eukaryota; kingdom Metazoa; phylum Arthropoda; class Insecta; order Lepidoptera; family Noctuidae; genus Orthosia; species Orthosia gothica. The sequence continues at coordinate 3,233,530 of OX459065.1, read as the reverse complement.
CAATCGAGTGGAATGCCTCAGAAATTAAAAAATGCGCCATGTACTTTCATCAATTTTAAATGATCCGTTCAAATAATCTTTGAAATATGAATTAAGAACCCAATATTCCATACCTACTTAGGAGAGTTGATTAAACAAGAACATACAATTTAAATGTTCAATTCCAGAAAATGTTAATGTTACACAAAATTCTATTGAATTGTTGTTGTTGTGTGTACATGTCGCGCCATCTAGTGCGATTTATTTGAACCAAATTTTCTTTCTTACCAATGAGACCCCGTGGTTTGTACAAACACTTTAACATGTCGATCATATTTTTTTAAACTAGATGAGGTCGGCGTTTCCGATCAGACTACTCTGAGAAGAAAGGCCGAAACAAACTCAGAGGTCACAGTCTCTTTTAAAGTCCTGACAAAATCTTGGTTAGATCATGTGAAGAATATGTAGACAGATGTTTGAAATGGTCTTTTGAGGAAAGAACCAGTCAGATTGAGTGGACCTGTCCAGTCAGTGCACGCATTTGTCAATAACCGAGCAGTTCAACTCACAATTTAAGGAGCTCAACGATTCGACGAACAATACCAAAGAAAGGACATTCGGCTAGGCCGCATAAACTACTCAAACTGCCAGACCATGATTAAAAACTAACTAAGATAAATTAAAAAGAAAAAAAAAAGATCCACATAGTCTTCACATTCACAATAATTAAAATAAAATAATATAATACTTGAAATAGTAAATATTCTTGTCATTGCAAGAAAACCAAAAAAAAAGAGAAAATATCAAAATTGAAAACGGTGCAAAATATACAAAATCAAAATTAATTGGAGTAGCTCACTCCCAAGCCTAAGTCCTCAACGTAACCTTTAATGGTGTAAAACGCTTTCTGTCACAACTTACGTTAAATGAATGATTTGAATTTATTAAGACTTAGATCTTGTACGTGGCTTGGAAGCTTATTATAAAAGCGTACACATTGACATCTAAACGAGCCACCTATTTTCTTGAGCCTTGTTGTAGGTACTACAAGGCTCAAGAATGAATGATTACTTTTATTGCTAAAACAGTAGCAATCAAATGATTAGAAACCAGTTCTAATTTGCAAATTAACTGGCAAAATCATTGCGGCAGTTTCACATCAATAAACACTGAAATCTTAAAACATTTCTTAAATGACACAAAGATCTTTATTTCTCTAAATATTTGCGTAATAAAAACTTCACGGTTAAACCGTAAAATGTTAAAAAAAATAACCTATCCGAGGTCCCACAGCCTTTACGGATATAAAACTAATAAGAACGACCGGTTTCTGTCTGTTACGCGATGTTTTGACACAATAAACTTATAAATTATTGCAAAACATAGGTATTTATTAATACGAATGACTCATAGATACATAACGAGTAATATGTATTTTGTATAAGTCTGCCTGAACACTTCTAAGGATACCGATATATTATAATAAAAAATAGGCTATATTTTTACCGACTTTCCAAAAAGGTTCTATGTTCACGTTCTACCGTTTTTTTGTATGTGTTTTCACCGATTTCACCGTGAATTGTGGACCAATTTTGATAAGTCTTTTTTTGTTCGTAAGAGTATCGATAGAGATCTGATGAAGAACTTCGGCGATATATATACAACATAACTTTTCAATAAATAACGGCAAATCTCTCTTGATTGCTGCAATCGCATGTCTGTTTATTGTTTATACCATTTCATAACATAACATCACGCCAGTACGCTCTAAAGGAGTACGCAGATGTGTACAGTTTACCTTGTTACACTCTCATTTCACCGGTAAAAAAGTTTGTTTTTTTCACTTTTAAGCTGTGGTACATAAACCCCATACCATGAAACTTAAACAAAACCGGTGTAATGAAAGTATACCAGGGTGAACTGTTCACATCTGCGTACCCCTTTAGAGCGTACCAGTGTGATGTTATGTTATGAAATAGTGCAAACAATAAACAGACATGCGATTGCACCTATCCCGAGTGATTTGTCGTCATTTATTGAAGAATTCTGATGTATATTTCCGAAGTTCTTCATCAGATCTGGATTAAAATTAAATGGGACCACTTGACAAGCACCAGCGTTCAAATAAAAAAGAATCATCAAAATCGGTTCACCCAATAAAAAGTTCTGAGGTAAGACACATAAAAAAAAAAAAACAGTCGAATTAAAAACCTCCTCCTTTTTGCGAAGTCGGTTAAAAAAAATACAGTCGAATTGAAAACCTCCTCCTTTTTGCGAAGTCGGTTAAAAAAAATCAGTCGAATTGAAAACCTCCTCCTTTTTGCGAAGTCGGTTAAAAAGTAAGTTATTTTTCACTTATTAGTTTTATTATTTGGAAGTTGACTACATTGACTGTACATTGCAGTCTCCATTTATTTGTATTGTAGGAAATTTGATATAGACTGAAGATAAATGGAGACTGCGTTAGTTTAAAAACAAAACCTCAAGTACTTATTATATAGTATCAATCCCATCTTCCCAAAAAAAGCCTAAATAGAAACTATAAAACTACCCATAGTCGCCGAATTCCAAATATTTCAACCATTTGTGACTCAGGTGGCCATTAGTTAGGCCTCGAGGCATGCCCTCACAATTTGTAACGCTCGTCTAAAAGTATGGCGGCGAAGGATAGTCGTGACTCCGAACGCCTTTTTCGGATACCGACGTATAGGGATGTGCAGTCGTAACGAAAATATCACACAGAATAGAACTATCGATGTTAAAATACTGTCTATTCCGCGTCTTGATTATAAGTAACTCTTTGTGCATAACCAATCTTGATCTATCTTGAAATAAACATTTTGTCGAATATTAAACCAGATAGCTTTCCTACAGATATAGACTGGAGTCGGGGACATCTATACTTCTATATTAATGTATTAATACTAATACTAATCTATACCAATATTATAAAGAGGAAAGAATTTTTTGTTTGTTTGTTTCGAATAGGCTCCGAAACTAATGGACCGATTTTAAAAATTCTTTTACTTATGGCAAGTTACATTATTCCCGAGTAACAGGCTATAATTTTGACGGGAGCGATGCCGCGGGGGTTAGCTAGTTACTAATATACTAATAATAATATTGGAAAGAGTAAAGATTTGTACTTTTGTATGTAACGAATAAACTTAAAAACTTCTGTACTAATTTCAAAAATTCTTTTGCACCGTTGGGAAGCTTCACTTTACGGGGTGTTTATACTTTTTATCCCTGTATTCCCACGGGAACGGGAACGGAAAGTGCTTCTTTATCTACTTAAGTATTGCATGCCATTGTGTCTAGACATTACCTAATGGCCGAAACTTATCTGTAAGTGAGTAAGTAAAATAAGCATTATTTACTTATACCTACGTACGGACGCGCCTTAGCATCGACAAACATTCTATTTTGTTTGTTATTTATATATTCTTCTATTTTATTTTATTATATAAGTCCTGTTTCTGTTAGTGTGTCCGTGGCATCAACAATAGGCCCTATCAGGATATCAGCGCAGCGTTATTACCTTTTTTGGATATCGCTGCACATGCTGAGATAGGATCCTTTTTGGTCTCGCACAGGGTTTTTATTTTATTATTGTTTAAGTGTATGCTTATTTTCTCGTCTCTCCTGTGCGGGTCACAAATAAATATTTTTTTCTTTCTTTTTTTCTTTAAACATACCAAAATTATCGATAGTTCTCTGGTATCGAAACTTTCACATCCCTACCGGTACCGACGCATTCTCAGTCTCTTGCTCTTTTTCTGATCTGGTTCGTTTTGTGAGATGATTGTACAGATTCAATGTCAACGGACTTCATATCAGGTGGCAGTGACGATGGATGCCTGGTTTTTAGTGCCAATTCGGTAGTTGAGAGATCAATTGTCTTTTTGTGAGTTCATTTTTATAGGGGCTTTTAGAATTTCATGGGGGTTTATTGTCTTATTTGAAAGTTGCTAAACCACACTGAGCCTACCACGCGTCTTACTGTTACAGAAAACAGAATATCTCCCAGTTTGAACATTATCATTTGCCATTTTTCAAGACAAATTCGAAGTAACATCATGAATTGTCAGACCGTAACTAAACCTCTTTTAAAAGAATTTATTTACAGCTTTGAAGTGACTATATACGTACTAATTTATACAACATAATTAGTCATCATGTAAAACCCTTGAAGCGTGAAAAAACATGAGTAACTAAAACCAAATCTATGTCTCCTTAACTAAACATTTCCGTATACCATTTATTTTTGTATTTTAAAACTTCATTTTAAGCTTACCGAGTCAATGATCTCCCTAAATTGTATACCTCTTCTTTTGAATTTTGACTAATCGGATTCTCTTGTGAGAAAACATACGAATAAAAGACGACTCTGAAGTAGTGTAAGATAAAAGATACATGGGGATGCGCCACAGAGCAAAGAGACGCCTCAATGGCCAATGCTGAAAACGACATTGTCAAAACTTTCCATACAAATCTAGCGTGTCAATAAGCAGCAGTGCTGCCAACTTAGCGCTTTCAGCGCCAGGTCTAGCGCTTTTTGAAACTCTTTATTTTCTTTAAAAAAAAAAAATGTAACTGCGCAAATTATCAACTTCCCAACGACGTGTTGAGGAAAATTTCGTCCACAGATAAATATAAATTGAAGTCCAAATTGATCAAGACCAACCTTATTGCGGTGGCAGGAGCAATTGTAGTAGGATCAGACGATGAATTAATTTAGTCCCTTTATTTTATAAAATAATTACATTAACACGTTACTAATTTATTTTAATATTACTTAACAAGTACTTTATTGCATGTAACTCTTTTATATGGCATATTTTGATTAAATAAAAAAATAAAAAATGCGTTTATACATTTTTGGTCTGAAATTATTGGGCGTTTTGTTTGAATTTGACGGCGAATTTGACCAATTTTTGGAGCAATTTTTTGACAGCGACCATTTAGCGCGTTCTAGCGCTTTTTCAAAGACCTAACAGCGCGTTTTTGCTTAAACGAGTTGGCAGCACTGATAAGCAGGGTATCAGAAAAAAAAAACCGGCCAAGTGCGAGTCGGACTCGCGCACGAAGGGTTCCGTACCATCATCGCAAAAAACGGCAACAAAATCACGTTTGTTGTATGGGAGCCCCCTTAAATATTAATTTTATTCTGTTATTAGGGTTCAGTACCCAAAGGGTACGCTATTACTAAGACTCCGCGGTCCGTCTATCCGTCTGTCTGTCACCGGGCTGTATCTCATGAACCGTGCTAGCTAGACAGTTGAAATTTTCACAGATGATGTATTTCTGTTCAAAAATACATCATCTGTGAAAATTTAGACAGACGAACATAATATAAACATAGTCATTTAAACAGACAGACAGACGGACCGCGGAGTCTTAGTAATAGGGTCCCGTTTTTACCCTTTGGGTACGGAACCCTAAAACCTATTAATCTGCGTAGCCTTTTCCCAACTATATTGGGGTCGGCATTTTTATCCCTAGTTAACTCAACCAATAGTTAAATATGCTAACCAATGGTTTAAAATTTCGGTTAAACGCGTTTATTCATATTGTTTTAGATTCCTAACAATCCAACTTATGTGACCATTTCTTGAAAAAACACAATTTTGCGAAATTTAAAACCTGTTTTTAACAAGGTCCAGTTTTTAACTGGGCCTGGAGCCCAGTTTTTGATCCGTAGTTAACTCATCTAATATTTATGAGGCTAAATGTATTAATAAGATTAAGACGGTACCCTGACCAAAAAATCGGCATGAGATATGAGCATTCCTATTAGTCTAGCGGCACTGGCGGCGCATGAATTACAGTAGTGAATACGCCCAGATTTTAGAATAAAATCTTTATAAAATCGAATTTAGGTCTTTTGAAAAAAAAAACTACAAAAATGTTCGTTAATAAATTGTCTATCCATTAGTGTTAGTACAAAAAATAATTAATGAACACTTTACGAGGAGATGCATAATATCAATAATTATTTCTCATTTTAATGTTTTTTTGGAAGGAGATTAGTGAAATATAAACAAAAAAAAAAAAAAAAAACTAAATCTACCATTTTAGAATCAATATTATGTAGAAATTTAATGTATTTTTATTAATTGATATTTCTTTTTAAATAACGAGTAGATAGCTCCTAAAAACAGCACAAAAAACGGCTTGCGCGGCGTTTTGCTCGGGGTACCGCCTTAGGGTAAAGTCGCTTCTGGCGTAGATACCGTGTTCTATGGACAGCGCGCGCGCCGGTTCTCGGCATCCCGCGATATGAAACAAAAGAACCTTATTATAAAATGTAACAATCATGTTTTTGTTGTTCTCTTGTTTTGTCAAATCGTGCTCGGTATTATTCGTTTTGGTTATGTTTATAATTCGTGATGAAAGCCATAATCTGGTTTTTATTTTACTTTGTTTTTAACCGACTTCAAAAAGGAGGCGGATCTCAATTCGACTGTATTTTTTTGTGTGTTACCTCAAAACTTGTTATTAGGTGAACAGATGTTGATAGTTCTTTTTTATTTGAAAGCTAGTTAGTGCTTTTCACGAGGTCCCATTTAAATTTGATCAAGATCTTTTGAGTTATCATTCATAATGTGTATTTTGACGGTAGTAAATAAGGTACCAAAACTAAAAAAAAAAAAAACATTAAACCGACTTCCAAAACAAAACACTACAAAGCAACAAAAATAATATTATTTTCGGAAGTCGGTGTCAAAAACGCAAAAAAGAAAACATCTTCCGATAACAAAGTTATTTTTCGCTTGGTAACGTTTTGTTTATTTTTTTTGTTAAAATGTTTTATGTTCTAAACTTCAGAAACGGCCGCGTTGGTCGAGTAGTCGCAAGCGCTACTGCTGAACATGAGGTCCTGGGTTCGACTCCTGGGTTGGCCGAAGTATTATTGGGTTTTTCATCTGGAATTGCCCGGAGTCAGAGCAGTGAGAGCAGTGGTGACCCAGTGGAATCAGCCACGACTTACAAGTTGTACACCCGAACAGGTCCCGCGTGGTATATTACGGCCCATTCCCTCTTACAGAGAGGAGGCCTGTGTCCCAGCAGTGGGAACATTAATAGGCTGATGATGATGATGATTTCCCGGAGTCTGGATTTGTGCCCGTTTGACAGCTTACTATTAGTTGCAACTCTGTCCAACCCTTTGGAAAATATGTACAGGCGTGCTGTTATGTTATTTTTAGAACTCTGCAGAATAATTTTTGGTGACAGTATTACCTAGATTAATCATATCTGCCTAAAATTGATGTAGTAAACCTTGAAGACAATCAATTGAGGCGATGACCTTAAACAAAAGCTCTTATTAATAAACATTCAAAGTATTAAAATTCTGTTTGTTGAGGTCAATAAATGGAGCATTCAAAGCAATTAATTATTTCGCCCTACGCTTATTTTATTAATGTTTTCCGGTCTTCCGGCAGTAAACAACATTTTATTCATCAGTATTTTCGGCAACCAAGGTTTTCGAAGTTCATTAATCTTGAAAATAAGTGATTGCCATTTATAAATGATTGGTAATGAATAAATAAGGGTAGTCTATCCTTAAACTACACACGCACGGTGGCGCACGGTTGGCGCAGTGGTTGAGCGATTGACTGCTGCGCTGCGTGTCGCAGGTTCGATTTCCGCACGGAACAAATATTTGTATGACCTACAGATAGTTGTTCCGGCTCTGGGTGTTGTGTATGTGAGTTTATATGTTTGTAAACGCAACCACAATACAGGAAGAAATTCCTAGTGTGGGGCAAAGAAATATTAAAAAAAAACTCTGAAACATGTTTTTTTTTTTTTTTTTTTTAGAATCAATTTCATTTAATATATACAACTGAATATTTCTAATCTTATGACTAATAACAAAACAAAATTACACACAAAGGGGAGAAGGAAAAGGGCTCATTGCGCATCAAAAAATTCGTCCACATCGATGTCAATGGGAAACGTGCCCAGAACGCTGGCAGCATTGCCACGTTGAATGGCAATGCTGATCCTCTGGCTGAAGAAAAGGCCAGCCCTCTGGTCACGTGAACAGTCGACTAACCGTTTACTTATGTCTCGAAAAACTCGGTGAGCACTCGGACCCCATGGACCTAATGTCTCAACCCCAAACGGCTCAAACATATAATTGCCAATAAAGTTGTTATATTTGCGCCGTTTGAGGTTTTCTGCACCAGCAGCAGCCGCCCCAGCACAGCCCGCCGTGCTAAGAAGATGGGATGGCGCAAGGGTATCGACACATGTTGCATCCCACACCAAAGGCCTACCCAACTTCCAAGGCATTATGGTCATCCCGTCCGGTTTCTTCCCATCGTCGCGTGCTAAGCCATTGGGTTCTAAAACAGCTGGCACCCCGGCGGTAACAAGAGCTCGACGTATGATGTCATTAATGCTGGCGTGCCGTGCTATCCGACCAGCGATCCTACTGCAGGATAGGCCATGGTGTCCGAGGCGGTCGACTGCTTCACCACATTGACAACGATGTGGAGCTCCGCTGGGAGAGCCTAGGCGCAGACATGTAGCGATCCGGAAAGTAGTGTCACTCAACATTGTACCTAAGTTGGGTGACGGTAAAGCCTGTAGCCAGAGGCCCGACTCCCATTCACCCACAGCCAGTAAGCGAGCACGCTCAGCAGTATTGGTGGACGTATTTATGAGTTTATTCCGTACCAATCTGCAGAGCGGCTCATCCCACTGTCTTTGGGAAGATGGGTTTTCGGGCAACGCCGTGTTCGGGCAAGCCACTTTCCAGGCGCACACTGCGTCGGTCGAGCACGGCACTTCACAGTTAACCAGTGACAGGGATAAAATTTTAGTGGTTAACGTTTCAGTGCTGTGGACCGAAGACAGGAACGCCGGTAGGCTTATACTAGAAATTTTGCGGATGCCGAGCCCACCGAAGCGAATGGGTAGCGTGGCTTGCGTCCAGGCTCGGTCATCCAAGGCCACATTTAAGATAGATGACAGAGTGCATCGAATAATTTCGTCAATTTTTTCCAGGAGAAGTGGCTGCTTCCATAAAGGGGAAGAGCGGAGAAAATACATAAAATTTGGTCCAAAACAGCAATACCTAATGAGGGTAAAAGCCGAATGAAGGTTAATTTTTGATAGTCTATCCGAAATATCATTAAAATGGTTAATTTTGCCATCAATGAATGAAGAAAAACTGTCTGCCAAAATTGGGGAACCTAGGAGGTGCAGTGAACTTTTATCTAAAATTTTGATGTCCGGGGCTATTGCATGAAATTTCTGTAGGGTCGGTTGTCTGTCGGTACTGTCACAAAGAAAAATTTCACATTTGGAGTAGTTCAGGTCTAGGCCGATGGATTTAAAGTGCTCTTTCAGGAATTGGAAATCTGCTAAAACGGTGTCTACGTCACCTCCTAGTGTTCCATCATCCAAATACCATACGTTAAATTTTGAATTTAGTTTTTGAATGATCGGATGAATAGCCAGACTGAAAATGACTGGCCCGAGAGGGTCACCTTGTTGGCAACCAACTGAAGATTCCAAAAGATTGTCTTTGTATAATAATTTTGATGGGTGCCTATAGCACTGCCACAAAAAGCCGAAAATTTCTGGTAACTCTTTTTTTGCTTCAGCCAACAAAGTGTCCCTGTTGACGGAATTAAAGGCGTTTTTAACGTCAACCTTGAGGATGACCTCACCCTTACCGGAATTCAAAAAAGTGGAAAGGGCATGTACGGCAGCCTCACAACCCCCTCTGGAACCAAAGCCAAGCTGTAGGGGCTGGAATTTAGTAGTAAGAGTTTTACTATACAGTTTACAGCATATTTTGGCTGCCATACGCCTGTAGGTGCAACCGACGGCAATTGGACGAATACCGCCGTCCCTCTTGCGCAGGGCACATAAGTTGGCCCCGTATAAGACATCGACGACGGCATCGTTCACACCGCCGGAGAGCATTAGGTAGACTAGAGCCGCAAGCTCCTTCAAAAGAGACTCACCAGCGTCCCCGGCGCCTAAACTTAAAAGGTCTTTTAAATGTTGAGGAGTCAGGCCGTCGAGGCCGCCAGCGGAACCGCTTCGGAAGGAGCTCACGGCTGCAATCAACTGGGGGGCTGAAACCTGTAGAAAGGATGAATTGAGTTCGGGGGTGTTGGGTGGGTCGGGAAAGGTGAGATCATCCGCAGGCGCTGGATGTTTACTCTCCAAGGCTGAAATTGTTTCTGGAGAGTAAGGCGCCACCACATCACTGCTGAACAATAGCCTGGCCGCTCCCCTAATGTCACCTTCACTTAATTTGGACTCTACATGCGAACACACACCTTTCTGGGAAGGGTGATTGAATGCTGGTAATTTTGAATTTAAAAGAAGGGTCGAATCGTTACAATTGTCTTTTTTTTTTTTTTTTTTTTTTTTTATTTGGGTCGTTAGTGTTTTTTTTATAGCCAAATTTTTCTGGACATGCAGAATCCTATAAGGGAAGGTGAGCAATTCCTCCCAGGCACTTAGTGAGTTCTCCTGGGTCGCAAGACGGACGCATCGCGCCAGACTAAGCGCGACAGACCGTCTCGCGCCCCGGGGAATTCTCTTTAAAATCGGTGTAGAGTTTTTTAATTTCGTAAGGGTTTTCCAAAGCGTTTCGGTTTGTATTTGTGGTGTCTGCACAGCTGGGGGGCACGAAGGTACACTATGGGGTTTGTGTACTTTACCATAGTGGATCCGTAGCCCCCGTTCGCCCTTAAAAAAAGGTGCCTGAGAGCAATGGGGACATCTCACCAGCTGAATATCAAGTGATGTAGCAGGTTGACTGCTACAGTTTCCGGTATCGCTACAGCCGGCGCTTAACATAAAAATTAAATTTCACTTACCAATATTATTAAAACACTATTTACACACTATCACTAATAAAATAACTAGAAAACTAAATAACACAAAAAAAAACAATGTCAAAATTGAGTGACGGAACTTGGCACTTATGACAGCAGCGGCACGGCGCAGTCGCGGTACGGGCTTAGGGCGCCCGCCGTGCAGGGAGGGTGCAGGGGGCGCATCCTTCTCAACCGTTGTCTTGGTGAATTGTAGCGTCGCGTCGTACCTACGTTTTGACAAGGCATATCATAAAAAATAATCGTACATCACTTGTTGCATGCAATGGTACTGCCTGTTCCAATATTCTGAACCGATCGACGAATAGTAGCGCACACACTTGTGCACTATAATAACTCCCGCGTCGATATCCGGTCACCATTGAGATTGGCCGCCGTGGCCGAAATGGCTGCAGACAATGATGTATGTTCGGATAAACTCTGAATCCGTTTTATATTATTTCAAATATTAAATAGTTTTGGTCAGCGTGAAAAAATGTGTTGCTGACAGTTGCTATCAACAAGTCTATAGCACAGAACATTTTCACAGAACATTTTTACTCTTTATAATTGGATAGCATTGGTGTCAATATAATGTGACTGCAAGGTCAAGCAGAAAATGGTATGATAAACCATGAACGAAATGAGTCAGCAGATATGCCAGTGATTTTTTATTAACGTTAGGCTTTCGTTTGACAACTATCTCACTGGGTAAGCGTGTTGTATTATTGTTTTTATTAAAGTAAAGCGGATTTCTTGGGAAAACTTGCATTACGGCGTATATATGTTATGGACCGAGTCATTAATACGGCATTATTAATAATGCCCGGGCAATTTGAAAAATGCACAATATGAGTAGGCAATAAGATAAAAACTATTGAAATAATTATATCGAACGGGCTCTCTGAATAATGCCCATCACTTATTAGGCCGGGTAGTAAAAAGATTTGTTTTTTTAGTTATTTTAATGTTGTCATTGATTTTAATACAGAATAGGTAAGAACGATTACTAACAAAGTCGACGGAGCCCCGCTGCGCGGTATTTCTGTCTGCAGGGTCTAAAGAACCTAACCTATCCGTATCGGGGTGCCTTAAGCTCCCGAGCTCGCTTCGCTCGCTCTTGAACTAATTCATTGACCACAATTATCGAATCCCCCAACCGTTACGTAGCAATATTCATAATGACCAGACAATGTGATAAATATAGAAGTTTAAATCAGTATTCATTACATTGCCCGATTTGACTTGACTTGATTCATAATGCCCTGATTAACTACTTGGTCCACACATATATATTACGACACACACATATCATTAGTGACATTTATATTATATTCACCAATGCTAGCGCGGTACTGGCCGTGCGCCCGCTCAGAGCCACTATATCAACATTGGACCTCCTGTTGGTCTGTTTTGTAGGCCAAATAGATTTTAATTTAGATAAGCTATTTTGGTTGGGAAGAAATTATAACCATAAATTTTCCTGTGTAAAAATATTTTTAAACAGCCAAGTAATTTTGGAGGAGTAGACAAAAGTAACAAAAATATCGTGTCGTTAATAAATTATTTTTTTAAAGCAAAAGTATTAGTTTTACGAAAAAAACATGTTTACCAAATGATGTACATGGACCTTATTTTTTATTTTTTTTTAAACCTTTGAACCTAGCCGTTAATGAGGCGTAGTCTTTAGAAAGAAACCGTTTTACGTCACTAATCTTTGATAGCAGACCAAAATCTAAGCTAAGTTACTTTAGCTCAGCTCGCATAGCGGAAGAAATTGAAATTGAATAGAAATTGTGTTTAGATCGCTCAGCAATCAAAGAAAAAAAATAGCTTAGGCAAACGTTCAATTTGGAATAATGACTAAAAAACTAAGTACAATACAATTGTCAGAGGGTTCCTCTGCAGCCGAACTAGGTGAGAGCCTGTATTCTGGCATGCAGCTCCACCCACAGGCACATTCACACAATAATCTTAGTTATTACTAATTAAAATACGGAAACTAATACAAAATTAATAAAACAAGAATAACATTCGAAAATTGTTAAATTAAAATTACAAAATCAACAGGCTTTTCATTCGACAACCTTAGTAGATACAATAAATAAATTCATACTTAAGTAAATATACGAGTATTTTCTATGCCAATATGCACTAACTGTCTTACCAGACCATTGTCTCCGTCCTGTGGCCTTAGTGCAAGTTTTTACTCACGCGTGACTCACGCTCACTCGTGTTACGTAAACGATCTCTTATGTCAAAATGTATACAAAAAAAGAGGTTTCTCCTTACCGTCCCCAGACGGCGCTTATCCAGTTTCCATACAAATTGACGTTTACGTTAACGCGATTGACCGTGAGTAAAAACTCGCACTAAGGCCTCTGTAGCTCTGATTAGTGTCGCCGCACACGGGCCACACGCGACAGCCACAAACGCCGCCAAGAGAAGCTAGAAGCGTGTAGCGTGTGGTGGCGACCGGCGTCTACCGTGTGCGGCGACTCCATACAAAATGTATGAAAAGTTGAAAACTATAGGAAATATGCCAGTGGCGGCGTCTTGTGGTTGTGGCCGGTGGCCCCGTGTGCGGGGACCCTTAACGTCCAACCAATCGCGTAGGTGCTAAGAACTATCCAATGCAGGCATAGAACTCTGTCACCCCATAATGGAGCCCATAAAAGGCTCGAAATAGGTTTTTACACCTACCTTAATAGCATCGTAAATAGGAGACGCTAATTGTACTGAGTTTGTGTTTCCATAAAATTAAATTGAATGAGATCTTGGCGAATAATGTTAACGTTTTGGTGGAATCGAAAATGTTTATGATGGTGTGATAAAATTACGATTAAAGACATTAAATCTCACAATCTTCTCTGAAGATTTAGCGACGTCCCTGAAGGCTCGATGCAATTCGATTATCGCACCGATGAGCGATTTTACCCGACTGCCGAAGGAGTGTAATGTGTTTATCAGTTTATGTGTGCATATATGTTTGTTCCTATATGGCGTTCTAGAGACCAAACGCTTTGACTGATTTTGATAATTCTTCATCACATCAATCGATTCGTCTTAACGCTGCGAGTGTCACTGACTATATTTAAATTGGAAAATTTGACTTGACTAGGAAAATAAAAAAATAGCGAATTTTGGGCGCCATATTGTGGGGCACAAATTTTTTTTTGTCGTCCAAACCCATCGTGTGAGGTATAAAAATAAAGGGTTTTAAGAGGTGATTTCAAAAATATATAATACTTTTATGTTTAAATGAAACAAATAAAAAAAAAATAACTAAAAAGTCATAAATAAAAAAAGATAAATAAAAAAATAAAAACCCGACTGCTTAAAAAGCGAACTAAAAAGACGTAAACAAGACGAAAATCATGCTGTGCAGTCGGAGGATACATTTGGTTTTGGTCAGCCAGCTCGCGAACATATATCCTCCGACTGCACAGCATGATTTTCTTCTTGTTTACGTCTTTTTAGTTCGCTTTCTAAGCAGTCGGTTTTTTTTAAATATTTTTATTAAGTGAAACTGCAATGGCGTTTACATGGACACAATGCGGTGTAATTCTACTAATTTGCACATGACATATATATATAATGGGATACATATTCGCGAGCTGGCTGCCCAACAGTCAGTCGGGCTTTTTTATTTTTGAATTCACTTTTTTTATTTTCAACATTTTAGTTAATATTTTTTTTTTCAAATTACTTTTAAACATATAAGTGTTATATATTTTTGAAATCATCTTAAGACCCTTTATTTTAATACCCCATATGACGATTGACGGGTTTGTAAGAAAAAAATAGGGACCCACAATTCGGTGCCTCTATGTTCCAATTTTAATGTAGCCAGTGACACTCGCAAGGTTAAGAAGAATCAATTGACGTAAGAATCACCAAATTCAGCCAACGCGTTTGGTCTCTAGAACGTCACATATAATCAAACACACATACATAGACTGATAAACACATTACCCTCCTTCGACAGTCGGGTAAAAACAGCATCGCGCCGCGCCTGGCGTATCGGGAAACGGGGCGGCTCTTGGTGGGAACTATACTTAAAAACACTTAGGTAATAATATAACCCAACTTTATGAACCCAAGCATTACTCGCAATATAAACCTAAAAAACCAAGGAAGACTGCAAACCACAGTCAATAACCAAGTCGGCAGTGCATCGGAAGACACGTAACGTAACGTTGACATAACTAACACGCTTCTGTCATGCGAGACCGCGTCGTGCGCGCGCGCAGCATTGTCTGCGCGGGAAAGTCTGCGCGAAACAAAAACATGCGAATTTCAACCTTATTCCTCAAACAATAGAGGTGACGGTAATTGAGCTGTCTTGTCACATTGTGTGATAATTTTTGCGTGATGCAATATTGGTGTCAGATTAGCAAAAAGCCGTTTAGAGAGCCTATAGAAATGTCTGCGGGTTCGCCTGTTTGCGAAATTGTTGTTCTATCCGTGTTTGTTGGTGTGGCCTTTTTTGGTAGTTAGTCGCATTATTGGTTTATGAGTAATCGTAAAGGAGCTCGTGGCTAAATAATAACAGCCGCACGGGTCGATCTTCAAGGTTAAGCAAAGCTTGCCGAGGTCGGTCCGTGGATGGGTGACCATCTTTACATAGCGAGTTTCGTCTGTGCCTCAGAAACGTCACGTTAAGCTGTTGGTCCCGGCTGTCATTTGAAGATCTTTGACAGTCATTACGGGTAGTCAGAAGCCTGAGATCTGACACCAGTCTAGCCAAGAGGTATCGTGTTATCCAGTTACTTGGTTGTGGAAGTAAGATAGGCAGTCATCATTTCAGTCGGAAAACGTCCACTGCTGGACAAAGGCCTCCCCCAGGCGTCACCACATTGACCGTCCCGTGCTTCTCGCATCCAGCGCCTTCCCGCAACCTTAACCAGGACATCGGTCCCCCTAGTGTGAGGCCTTCCAACGCATCGTCTTCCGGTTCGCGGTCGCCATTCCAGAACTTTTCGGCCACATCGGCCATCTGCTCATAGGCAGATAGGCGTAGATAGGCAGTCGCTTCTTGTAAAACATTGATAAATACTGAATCCGCTAGCTCACCTACTGTAACGAATACATTTTTCTCAAAAATGGTATGTAATGTTGACATAACATCTCTAAAAAGTATCCAGAAAGTGAACTCTACCGGAGACTATTCACAACTGTCCGGTAAGAAGCGAGATTTTAAATTTGGAATCTCCTACTGTCCAGTAAGTAAGTATGTAATTTACTTACTGGACACTTGGTCATCCTTCATCCCTTTTTTTTTTTATGGCTTCGCACGGTTTAGGTCATCCTCTTTAGATCTGCTTAGAAAAAAAAAACATAGTACCAGACACAGATTAGAGTTTAGCCATTATAACATGGTTAGAGGGAGGCTCCAAATATATATCTATCTCTTTTTGGTATGACATTTTATGAGATACATAATATATTTTGGAGCCTTAAACATCCATTTTATTGTCTGTGACACTTTTTTTTTTTTTTTTTTTATGGGTCTGTGACACATAACGCGACGCAGAAAAAGTATGCACGTTGCGTTTTGTACTTAGTAATGTTGTAGAAGTATAGTGTGGGATTTTATGTTTGTATTTAGTCATTTCAGTTTATAAATCATGTTGGATTAAAGAGTCCGTTAATCAAGATGTACAACAAACAAATATAAATGCCCCCGGTAAATCGATCACAATATCTATCAGTAATTGCCCTAATATGAATGTAACCTTCAATATTAATTAAACGAATTTGTTGTTAAACTTTCTTTCATTTTTGAGAAAAGCATTATACAAACCTCAACCAGTAAGAAAGCCATCCTGGCCTCGTATATAACCGGACCTCACCTGCGGTTCGGTCCGGTTAACTCATACTCGGCCAGGAAGGCTTACTTACTGGATTCTGCTGTAATGTACTATTACACCTGACGGAATATTATGTAGGTAATGTGTGTATTTTACGACTTACCAATTTGCATAAGAATGTGACACATATTTCGTATACATTAGAATTGGTTTCAAGATGCTCTACAGCGTTTAATTTGATAGTGTTTCCTATAGCAGCATGGTAACAGAACTGAACCACTCTTCTGAAACTCAGAATATAGATAGAAGCTTGTTAGCTGTCCCACTGCGCAAAGGCCTCTTCTCGTAAAGAGAAGGCCTTGATGACGAGCATTGATCACCACGCTTGCTCAAGACGCGTTTGCGATAGAAAGAAAAATTGTTTATTTGCGCCAGGCACGACGCATACCATAAAAAACAACAAAAAATCTTTAATACAATCATTACAAAGTATGCGTCACAACTACGCAAAACGGTCACCACTCAGCATAATTGTTGGCGCATCACATATGCGCGGGCGTCCGAGAGGCAGGCGCGGGGTGTCGGGGGACCGAACCCACGACGCGACGGCCGGCTGCGCGCCCGCCGCTCCACTCAGCTCACAGACACCAGCCATTACGGGCATTTCTTTGTACCTATTTCTATCTGAGTTGATAGCGTAATAACAGTAATATACCTATTTGGGTTTTGCGTGAAGACTCTATTACGCATGAAGTACACGTCTTTACCGACGCGTCCGAGAGGGCGTACGGCGCTTGTGTGTACATTCGGTCTTGTAATGGCAGTGGGTCCATAGGCGTACAACTTCTAGTCTCTAGAAATCGTGTAGCGCCGATCAAACCAACGACGATACCGAGGCTTGAACTTTGTGGAGCTTTGTTGGGTGCAAGGCTGTGTACTAAGGTTCAGGAATCGCTTACCATGCCCATTCATAAATGTAGATTCTGGTGCGACTCAACCATAGTCCTGGGTTGGCTCTCTACTCCTTCTAATCAATTAAAACCTTTTGTCATAATGCTGGGACTCATGTGCGAGACAGAGCACAGCGCTGGTTTTCAGCGATAGCCGGTGTCGACTGGGTTACTCCAAACCAATGAAACCTTAGTGGCAGGTGACGGAGCGAACAGTTTTATTTATTAACCCCCGCCGAAAAAAGAGGGGTGTTATAAGTTTCACGTGTGTTGCTGTGTATCTGTGTGTCTGTCTGTGGCATCATAGCACCTAAACGGGTCAACCGATTTCGATTTAGTTTTTTTTGTTTGAAAGGTAATTTTGTCGAGAGTGTTCTTAGCTATGTTTGAATAAAATCTGTTCAGGCGTTCAAAAGTTATGGGCATTTTACTGTTTGAATCGGGGTGTTTTCGCAAGATAAATGTGTCGGGGGTTTTTTAAATTGTGAAATTTTACTTGTGAATAAAAAATAAATAAATGAGTAAACAGTAATAGGTAAATGAGCGTTTGAAAGTGCAGATATAAAATGTTGTTTAGTTTAGTTAAACTTTTTGATAAGTGTTGATACTTTATTAGTGGATATAATGAATATTATATTCAAGCAAAGGGAGGTATGATTTTAAAAGAGTTTAAGGTAGGTTACTATGAAAAAATATTATGACACAACAGCACTTCCGGACTAGGGACACAGATTTATGTACCGAAATAATTTTCTAAAGTGTATACCGTTTAGAAACAAAATAAGTAGGTAAATCACAATAGGTAGCTCTGATGCAGTCATTATTGTTGAGGAAAATTAAATAACTATAATTGTGGATAATTATTTCCTAACTAGGCAGACCGCAGATTGCCCGTTAGGTTAAAACGTTGGTAACTTTGCAGGCATTTTCCTTGATGTTTAGTCGAATGACTAAACAAAAAAAAAACGGCCATGTGCGAGTCGGACTCGCGTACGAAGGGTTCCGTACCATTATTGCAACAAACGGCAAAAAAACACGTTTGTCGTATGGGAGCCCCACTTAAATATTTATTTTATTCTGTTTTTAATATTTGTTGTCATAGCGGCAACAGAAATACATCAACTGTGAAATTTCAACTGTCGAGCTATCACGGTTCATGAGATACAGCCTGGTGACAGGCAGACATACGGACCCTGGAGTCTCAGTAATAGGGTCCCGTTTTTACCTTTTGGGTACGGAACCCTAAAAAAGAAATTTTACTCAAAAAATACTTAGTTCTTATCTCACATATTTACACTTCAAGCATTGTTAATATTAAACCAACCCTAAGCTTTAAATTTAAAGCACACCAAACTATCACACAGCTTAAAGATTAATCTAAGTAAAGAAAAATACAAATTAAAAACCAGTATTCACAATCTCAGTAAACAATCTGTCTTCACCAATCATGAAGCTTTGAATGATTGAATATCTATTGTTTAACCGACCTTGTCCCAGTTATAAACCATCTATACATAGCCATACACAAGTACGTAGGCGCATACGCATAAAGTGAAAGTATCCGACCGTGAAAGATGACACATTGCTACCGATTTCCAATTACATACTGATTCTAAGAGGATGTCCGACTTATGTTATGACGAACAGCTGATATATCCGCGATTGAGAAAAGTTTGAGAGTCTCCGCTTCTGACGGATGTGAGACCGAAAAGTTCTGGATTGATAGAGGTAGCCTTGGAAGGCCCCCCACTAGGTGTACTGATGACCTGGTTTTGGCAGCGGCAATCAATGGATGTGAGATATTAGATAATATTGCAGAGGCAAAATGCAGGACCAAGCCGGAATGCATTCTGCCGTATTGCGGAACTGTTTCTCCAGACCGTCTTTAGATACACACACACACACACACACAAATACTTGAGACTAAGGGTAGCCGTTGTCGGAGACTGGGGGAAGTGAAGAGGACATCGTTTCACGGATCGCCAAAGCCCGAGCAACCTTCGCGCAGCTGAGACCTGTTTGGCAATCGCGGAAACTGACCCGAAGGATTAAACTCAAAATCTTCGGGTCCAATGTCAAATCCGTGCTGCTCTACGGGTGCGAAACGTGAAAGGTCACAAAGGACATCTCACGCCAAATACAAGTCTTCGTCAACCGCTGTCTTCGTCGTATTCTCGGAGTTTACTGGCCCGAGACCATCTCCAATGTAGAGCTGTTGGACAAAATCCCAGGAGAGCCCGATCGACCGCCAGATCAAGCGTCGCAAGTGGAGATGGATTGGCCACACGCTCCGAAGGGGTCCCGATCACATACCCAAACAAGCTTTGGACTGGAATCCCCAGGGGAAACGAAAGCGTGGCAGTCCCCGTCAAACCTGGCGTCGCACAGTGTTGGCAGAAGCGACGAGCATCGGAATGACATGGAGCGAGGTGAAGCGTGAAGCTCAAGACCGATCGCGATGGAGGACATCTGTGGACGCCCTCTGCCCCATCTAGGGGTTAAAGGACATTAAGTCAAGTAAGTCAAGGGTAGCCATCATGTCCACTACTCTGCCATAAAATATGCCTGGACGATGTGGTGACACTTGCAGAGGCCAGACGGGGTCAGTAGCCGACGTCTTTGCGATGGTGGTGATGATGAAGAAAGGATATGAAATTGTGTTTAGCTAAAATTAATAAAAATAAATTCCGATGATGATTTTAGAAAAAAAAGTAAGCAAGTAGCAAGTGCGCAGTACCCATAACCGACGTGTGTGTATGACTAGATGTATGAATGTGTGTGAAGCAAAAGAAGTATGTAAGGATCGTAGCAGGTGGCGTTCTGTAGTTTCTGCCTACCCCCATGGGAAAAAGGCGTGAGTTTATGTATGTATGTATTTTAGAAATGGCCATCGTTTCGTAGAGAGGCCGGCCTTTACCTAAAATGGCCCCGTTACATCACGAAATATTAAAATGTTACTGAGTCATAAAATAGAGGGAAAATTCTGCTTCTGGTACTTACCTACTCAACCATCGTATTTTGTAACTCCTGCTGATTCTACGCACGGACAGTGGTGTCTCACCCCATACAAAGAAAACATGCCGACGTACTGTACTGATTATTTTTTGTACATTGATCGCGTTCAGTTCCGTTCCACGGATATAATGGTGATCTATCTATCGCCGTGGAACGGAGGCGAACGCGATCGATTTACAAAAAAAGTCGGTATAATCAGATGAAAAACGCTAGTTACGTCGGCACGGTTGAGTTTGTATAGGATGAGGCATCTGTTTGCTAGTATTATTTTATCTGTGGCAAGGACAAACACGGATCTTATTGGTGACGTTCTCCAGAAAGGCCAGGGGACCAGCATGAGTGTCACCAGAGGCCCTAGATAATCAATCTATCAGCTTTCGAAATGCCAAAATGTATAAACATAAACGAAGGCAAAAAAGGCATGAGTTTGTGTCTGTGTGCTCATTTTAAAAGTAGCTTACTACCAACGTCTTTACCATCTATTTAGATCACTAGATCTACGTACAATTTGTCCTAATTTTTTTAGCCCTAGAGTCTAAAGTACAAACTTTAGACTCTAGGGCAAAAAATTTTAGAGCAAATTGTGGGGAACCGATTATGGTTTACTATCGAATCTTACTCTAGTACTCTTAACATACCGGTATTTCTGGTAATGTAGAGATCGCACCTGCAACACCAAATCCGGCTCAGATTTCGACCAGTTCTAAACGACCTTGTACTTGTAATTAGGTTACACACTTTACATACCTACTATTATAAAATTAAATCCGTCAAAAACCGATTTTCCAGTTTGGCTGGGTCCATCATTATTCGTTGTTGAGTGAACTAGCAAACTAAGTGCACTTTAATATCAACGTCAAAAAGCCTAATTTCCTATCAAGGAAAGACAGCCTGTTAACCATAGGTCCAGTTTTTTTATCAAAAGTTAACTGTATCAATGGTTAAATACTAAATGCAAACCAATGGTTTGAAAATTCGGTAAATCGCGTTTATTCGTCGATTGTTAATGTAAAACATGGCCAATTAATTAACTCTCTAAGTTATTTGACCTTTTGTGAGGTTGTTAAACTCAAGAAAAATGGTGTTTTACCGAAGTATGCAACCGTTCAAATTCAAATTATTTATTTTTGTGATTTTTGGTAATATATAGTAGGACTTATAATATTATAAAAAAATGTTAGAATATTTAAACCATTGTTGCTAACTAGTGCTTTAAAATTTCGGTAAATTGCGTTTTATCATTTACTATTAGCCTCATAAACAACTGACGAATAAACGCGTTTTACCGAAATTTTAAACCATTGGTTAGCATATTTAACCATTGGTTGAGTTAACTAAGGATAAAAAACTGGGCCTCAGTCTAATTTACTGCCCAGGCACGGGGTCTCATTGCTAAGAAAGAATATTTGGTTCAAATAAATCTCACTAGATGACGCGACACGTACACACAATTCAATAGAATTGTGTTTAAAATTAACATTATCTGGAATTGAACATAAACATTGTATGTTCTTGTTTAATTAACTCTCCTAAGTACAAAATTCTGGAATATTGGGCTCTTAATTCACATTTCAAAGATTATTTGAACGGATAATTTAAAATTGATGCCATAGATGGCGCATTTTTAAATTTCTGAGGCATTAAACTCGATTGTTAAAATTTGCATTTTAACACATATTGGTGCAAAAAAACTGTAACAACGTACCAAAAAATACTATAAAACGAACTTTCACTGTATTTAAAGAAAAAAATATTCACAAACCTCGTAAACCCTTTTACTTACAAGGCGCTGCTAACACCATCTATTGCCGTGAAACGGGATCGAACGCGATTGATGTACTCACAAAAATAACAAGATTAAGCAGATGAAAAACGCTAGTTACGTCGGCACGGTTTATTTGTATGGGATGAGGCATCTGTATGCTAGTATTATATTATCTGTGGCCCAGGTGATAGTTTCCTGTAAGTGCAGAGTGCACCAATCTGAGGCTCTGGACAACTGACATTATACCAACAAAAGTGTCGCAAAAGCATTTTTTTTGTATTCACTCAGCAAACTCTCTCATTTGTTACCCATATCGTGGCAGTGCACAAAAAATAACTAGTCCGCCATCTTGGGCCGTCCGCCATATTGGATTTAGAATAACGTCACTTAGCTAATCAAGCATTGTCATTCAAACTAAACGTGTATGCAAAATTTCATCTTAATCGGTGGAGGATAACTGCTTTAAAATTCAGTTGCAAGATTTGTCAAAAGTGGATACAGTGAGCATCGTCTGTCGTGAACAATGTCGAGTAACTAGTGAGACGAGTTCTGGTAGTAGTGGAAACATCATGCGTGAAAAACGAGTGAGGCAGAGGGTAGACAGATATACCAGCTCGTAAACAACACCCACCCGCAAAAACTTTAGTTCTCGTGATCATGGCGCTTGTAACGGTGCCGAAATATCGAGCTGTCAACCAAAATCTAAATATGTATTAATAAAACGACCGGTATTAGCTTTTTCAACAGACTGACGTTTTATTTTTTAATGAGAACACAGATTATACATAGCTCGCATAGAGCTGGCAACAGAAGTTTACTCGACTAATTTAGTCGGTTCGGTTATAACTAATTTACCTTTTAATTTTAATATTAAATCAATAATATGCATGGTAAATATCCAGAAACAATTATTAATTCTGAAGATAGTATTGTTATAAAAAAAAAAACATTATTTTTATGTCGGAATAAAACAAAGTGCTAAATTTAAATAATTCATTCTCTCTTATTATTACATTAAAAA
The DNA here is from genome assembly GCA_949775005.1 of Orthosia gothica. Lineage (NCBI taxonomy): Eukaryota > Metazoa > Arthropoda > Insecta > Lepidoptera > Noctuidae > Orthosia > Orthosia gothica. The sequence continues at coordinate 3,210,134 of OX459065.1, read as the reverse complement.
AATTAGGTACATATCCTAACCTCTTGTATAAAATTGTGTTTGCGAAAAAGTTGGTACTAACTACCTTGAACCAACTATGAGGACGTTTCCTGTTCATCATCATCATCACCATTTAAAATCTTGTCATCATCTTCTGGCGGTTGCGTTACAGGAGCACATATTCCAGTTAGAAATCTAGGCATACGCCCAGGGCACATTTTTTCACCAATTACACCTCCTTGTCCGTTTAATACCTTAGACATGTGTGACGTAAGCACCAAGTCATAAAGGTACAGCAACACGTCCGCAGGAGTAGCTTCCTCCAGGATTGTGGGCACCGGGGCACGCTCCTTGTCTTTCAAGCCGTTGACAGGGAACTCAGTGACAGTAGCGGCACTAGAGACCATCACGATAAGAATGAACGTAGCTTTCATTTTGTGCATCCTAGAAAACAAGTAAAAATTAAATATCCAAAACTGAAAATTTTTGTTTTGACGCGTTTCGATTAAAAATCAATAGAACACGTAATTATACCGTGTCATAATTACGTGTTCGATAGATTGTTTATCTTGCGAAAATACCCCGATTCAATGAGTAAAATTCATTCATCAAACATAGCTAAGAACACTCTCTATAATGTCACCTATTCAAAAAAAGGCCACGCGAGTCGGACTCGCGCAAGAAGGGTTCCATACCATTATCGCAAAAAACGGCATAAAAATCACGTTTGTTGTATGGGAGCCCAACTTAAATATTTATTTTATTCTGTGTTTAGTATTTGTTATTATAGCGGCGACAGAAATACATCATCTGTAAAAATTTCAACTGTCTAGCTGTCACGGTTCATAAGATACAACCTGGTGGCAGACAGACAGACGGACCGCGAACTATCACGGTTCATAAGATACAGCCTGGTGACAGACAGACAGACAGATAGTCAGACGGAACGCGGAGTCTTAGTAATAGGGTCCCGTTTTTACCTTTTGGGTACGGAACCCTAAAAACTAAATTAAAATCGGTTCATCCGTTTAAGAGTTATAATGCCACAGTCAGATACACAAACTCACAGATGCACACGTCAAACTTATAACCCCTCTTTTTCCGTCGGGGGTTAATAACAAAACAACATTTAACAACAAAAAACTGAGTTCAATGATCGTCCTTTAAACTACCACTTATAAATAACAGACGAATAAGGTGCGTTTTAGCAGAAGCACAGATAATATAATTCTAGCATAGCAGAAGGCAGAGCAAGACCCAGTCCCGCGCTAGGAATAAACCTGTGTTACAGGCACTGGGCTCATTAATACTCCACACTTAAAAACATGTTAGTAGCAAGGAAGATTTTGACTCTCTGATCTCAATTAAGCCAAGCCTGTTTGTAGGGAATCAGTACATCACGCCTGTATGAATGATGAAAGACCCGTGAATTCCCAATGAGGACTTGACAGTGTGTAGGGTCTACAGCTTCATATACCAGTGCTCTTTGTGTGAGTCTTTATACATTTCACATTTCCACCTGCAACCAGCCCGCATGCAATTTGCATTGCGGGCTACCGAGGTATAAGTCCATCAATCGCTCGATCGTGCCCCAAATTGTACCTAGTTAAACTTGCTTGCATGTTGCTTGTAGGTGAAAACGCAGCTTTACTCAATTGTCACCAGACGGCGCTTATTCAGTTTTAGTAAGTACAAATTTAAGCGAGTACGTTTAGTCTCGCACTAAGGCTACATGTACTTTTTAACCCCCGCCGGAAAAAGAGGGGTGTTATAAGTTTCACGTGTGTTGCTGTGTGTCTGTCTGAGCCGATTTTGGTTTATGAATTTTTGTTTCAAAGGTTATTTTGTCGAGAGTGTTCTTAGCTATGTTTGAATAAAATCGGTTCAGCCGTTAAAAAGTTATGGGCGTTTTACTGTTTGAATCGGGATGTTTTCGCAAGATAAATGTGTTGGGGGTTTTTTAAATGTTGAAATTTTACTTGTAAGTCCTATAACGGGGAGTGAGCTTACTGAAGAGGCGTACGAATTATTAAAAAAATAAAATAAGAATGCTCGGATTCCTATACAGGCATAAATGTACTTTCAGGTTCTATTTCTTATTTATTTTATATGAGAATTGAGAATTATGTAACCTTACTTCAAAGCAGGGTTTCAACATAGACTTTTCTAAAATAAAATTTTAAAGCGTAGATTTTTTTGAAGCGGAATACTTATTAATAATATTAGGTTGGGGAAAAAGTCTTTTCGCATTATAGTATGTATGAACTTGTAATTAAATCTCTATGGCTATTGGCTATACTATTTGTATCTGGCTGGTTTTGGTATAATTGAAAGTTAAAATTTTAAAGAACATAATTCCAAATTCAAATTAGGAAAATGTGTGATTTTCATTTGTTTTTCGTACCGTCAAGATGAGTGAATCTAATTAAAATTTTACTATAAAAAAGGTAAAACAGCAACGCAAGCCGCGAAAAAAATTTGCGATGTTTATGGACCTAGTGCAGTGTCTGTGAGAGTAGCACAAATTTGGTTTAAGCGTTTTCTCAAAAATGGTATGTAATGTTGACATAACATCTCTAAAAAGTATCCAGAAAGTGAACTCTACCGGAGACTATTCACAACTGTCCGGTAAGAAGCGAGATTTTAAATTTGGAATCTCCTACTGTCCAGTAAGTAAGTATGTAATTTACTTACTGGACACTTGGTCATCCTTCATCCCTTTTTTTTTTTATGGCTTCGCACGGTTTAGGTCATCCTCTTTAGATCTGCTTAGAAAAAAAAAACATAGTACCAGACACAGATTAGAGTTTAGCCATTATAACATGGTTAGAGGGAGGCTCCAAATATATATCTATCTCTTTTTGGTATGACATTTTATGAGATACATAATATATTTTGGAGCCTTAAACATCCATTTTATTGTCTGTGACACTTTTTTTTTTTTTTTTTTATGGGTCTGTGACACATAACGCGACGCAGAAAAAGTATGCACGTTGCGTTTTGTACTTAGTAATGTTGTAGAAGTATAGTGTGGGATTTTATGTTTGTATTTAGTCATTTCAGTTTATAAATCATGTTGGATTAAAGAGTCCGTTAATCAAGATGTACAACAAACAAATATAAATGCCCCCGGTAAATCGATCACAATATCTATCAGTAATTGCCCTAATATGAATGTAACCTTCAATATTAATTAAACGAATTTGTTGTTAAACTTTCTTTCATTTTTGAGAAAAGCATTATACAAACCTCAACCAGTAAGAAAGCCATCCTGGCCTCGTATATAACCGGACCTCACCTGCGGTTCGGTCCGGTTAACTCATACTCGGCCAGGAAGGCTTACTTACTGGATTCTGCTGTAATGTACTATTTCAATCCGGAAATTTTGATGTCGAAGATGCACGTCGCTCTGGTCGCCCTATTACGGATAAAATGAATGCCATTATTTAAAAAGTGGAGTAAGATCGACATATCAGTAGTTACGACGTAGCTGAAGAACTGGGAATTGACCACAAAACAGTTTTAGCGCATTTGAAAAAAACTGGGGACACAAAAAAGCTCGATATTTGGGTACCTCACGAGCTCACTGAAAGAAACCTAATGAACCGTGTACTCATGTTTTGTGATTCTTTATTACGACGTTATGAAACCGAACCATTTTTGAAGAAGCTGATAACTGGTGATGAAAAGTGGATCACGCACGACAAGAACGTGCGAAAAAGGGCGTGGTCAAAGGCCGGTCAGGCTTTACAGACTGTGGCGAAACCCGGGTTAACTCGGGTTACCACCAGGCAGGACCATCGATTCTGAACTCTACTGCGAACAACTGATGAGATTAAAGCGAGAAGTTGAGAGAAAGCGGCCGGAATTAATCAACAGAAGGGGTGTGGTTTTTCATCATGATAACGCTAGACCTCACACATCTTTAGCCACTCAGCAAAAATTAAGAGAGTTTGGCTGGGAGGTGTTAATGCATCCGCCGTATAGTCCTGACCTTGCACCTTCAGATTTCCACCTGTTTCGGTCTCTTCAGAATTATTTAGGCAGTGTCAGGTTAACATCACGAGAGGACTGCCAAAACCACTCGTCGCGGTATTTTGATCAGAAGTCCCAAAATGTCTATAGGAACGGGATCATGTCCCTACCTACAAGATGGCAAGAAAAAATGGTACCTACATACGTAAATAAAATATATTGAAAAATGTTTTGAATTTTCTTAAAAAATGCGAAGAAACTTTTTCCCCAACCTATTAAATTCTGTACCTAAAACACTTCGTTATATGTATTCGAAAAGTTTAATTAAAACGGGGTAAATTAAATATTAATTGGACAAACCCGATAATTACAATGATTTAGTTAATTAACCAATAAAATTAGACATGATAATGAAAAAGCAATACAAAATATTACCTGAAATTGTATATCCTTTGTATCAAACACAAATGTTGAGATTTGTAGCAAAAGTGACGTTTATATTCTAACCTTTTGCGAACAGCACAAATAATAAATGGTACACGTTTTCATCGGACGACAGACTATATTCGTACTAATTTACTTACATATTATTGTTAGAAGGAAAACGTTTCACTGACTAAGGTTTTAATACGTCATGGGTACAAATATTCCCATGTGTGGTAATACTGAATGAATCAATAACCCGGCTGGTAATACTTTTCGCAAAATTATAGTTGACGTAAAATTATTACGCGCATAAAATAAAGTCTTAGTAAAATCTTTATTCATACTTATTATATTAAAATTGCGAAAGTAACTGCACGGTAATGATATAACTGTCTGTTAGCTACCTTTTCACATCACATCATCAGCCTATTCATGTTCCCACTGCTGGGACACAGGCCTCCTCTCTGTGAGAGAGAATGGGCCGTAATCCACCACGCGGGCCCGGTGCGGGTTGGTGGATGTTACATGTCTTCGAATTTTTAGTTCTAGGACATGCCGGTTTCCTCTCGATGTTTTCCTTCACCGTTTTGAGAGCAGTGGTGGTGAAATAATTTACACAAAGTAAAGCGCCTGCCTGGGCTCGAACCCATGACCGGTAAGTCGCGGCCGATACTACTGGGCCACCACTACTCAGTTACGTTATACGTTTTCACGAATAGGAACCAATTCTGATGTTTTTTTTTTATTGTTTGTAGGTTCGCGCTTGACCACTATCTCACCTGGTGGTAAGCGATGATGTGGTCGACGATGTAGCACGCCTACCTAGAATAAACCTATTCACTCTTGACTTAAAGACTCCCAGGTTGTAGCTATAAGGAAATACAGACTCTGGCAGGGAATTCCACTCCTTAGCTGTACGCATAATGAAAGTATTCCCAAAACATTTGGTGCGTATGGGTGGGATGTCCACCATGTATCGATGACGCATCGCCGTACGTAATTTTCGTAAAGAGATAGATAGGGCATTGAATTTTATACCGAGGGTAAGTTCTCTTGGCATAGTTTTAGATTTTCACACGGCCAAAGCCGCTGGCATAATCAACTATATTCATAATTTCTGTGGTCTTATTTATTATTTTATTTTCAGCCTGAATTGTCCCACTACAGGGCAAATACCTCCCTTTCTGCCCACTATTTCGCCCAGTTTTGAGCAATTGTAGACCATAATCATAACCATCTATGGTTTTCCATATTTGGATCTTTGGTTAATTAGTTTCGTATAGATTTAAGCATAAGGCGAGTCGGACTCGCGCGTGAAGGGTTCCGTACCATTATCGCAAAAAAACGTCAAACAATTCACGTTTGTTGTATGGCAGCCCCTCTTAAACATTTATTTTATTCTGTTTTTAGTATTTGTTGTTATAGCGGCAACAGAAATACATCATCTGTGAAAACTGTCTAGGTATCACGGTTCATGAGATACAGCCTGGTGACAGAAGGATCGTGCAGTCTTAGTAATAGGGTCCCGTTTTTACCCTTTGAGTACGGATCCCTAAAAAAGAATTCCGTCTAGGTAGAATCTCAATCTCAAATGAGAGTGATTTTGTAAAAAAAGAATTCATTTCTTATTTTTACAAAATCACTTTTAATATGAAAACCTTTTAGAATAAAATAATTGAAGGTCCAATGCATCCGGCACTGATTTGCGAACGACCTTCAGAAGGAGGTAGCACTAATTGTAGAATTTATGGCTGTCCCAAATACCTATGTATAGATGGGCCTTAACCACCTTATTTAGGCTCTTGAACTTTGATCGACCTTCACAATTCCGCAGAGCATTGAATGCATCTAGTTCACCTTTGATTTGGTTAACGACAACAAAATCAACGCCATTCTCTTCCTTTTGTTTGAGGACATTGTAGCCAAAAATTATTGGTTTGAAAATATTGGGACATAAGAGGAAATAGGAGCAGAGAGCGCCGACAGAATTTCCGTAAAAAGTCATAATTCGAGGTTTGGCTCTCGTCTATTTCCTCCTCCAATATTGAACCAATTTAAAAGATATTCCATAAACTGGAAAATTAAGATATATACTATGCCCGTATGTTTTCCTTTTTTCATTTATATCTGACAAATTTGTACACTAAGACTCTGTTGACAGCGCAATTTTGAGCATTTTTTGAGGGATCTAGTGCTTCCAAAGATAATAATATCATCGAAAAGCAAAACAGGGGCATAGTATATATCTTTCATTTTAGTTTATAGAATACCTTTTAGGAAATAGACGAGAGCCAAACTTTGAATTATGACTTTTTACTAAGGAGATTCAGTCCGCGCTCTCTGCCCCTATTTCCTCTTAAGGCGGTACACCGAGCAAAACGCCGCGCTAGCCGTTTTTCTTTATCAACTAATAAAAATACATTAAATTTCTACATATTATTGATTCTAAAATGGTCGTATACTTTTTTTTTAAAGAGGTGTATGTTCCACTAATCTCCTTAAAACAAAACCATAAAAATGAGAAATTATTATTGATAGCTTGCATCTCCTCGTAAAGTGGTAATTTATTATTTTTAACCGACTTCAAAAAAAGGAGGAGGTTCTCAATTCGTCGGAATCTTTTTATTTTATTTGTACTAACACTAATGGATAGACAATTTAATAACGAACATTTTTGTCGTATTTTTTTTTCAAAAGACTAAATTTCGATTTTATAAAGATTTTATTCTAAAATCTGGGCGTATTCACTACTGTAATTCATGCGCCACCAGTGCCGCTAGGCCAATAGGTATGCTCATATTTCATGCTGATTTTTTGGTCAGGGTACCGCCTTAACATATTTGTTTATGTTGTAGCTCTGTGACAAAAAGTTCGTCTGGAAGCGCGATTTCTCTGTTCTTATTTCTGCTGCAAAACAGTTGTTTGTTATGTTATGTCCTAGCAGTTTCCTGCCATTCCACCTAAACAGTAAAACCACTTTCTTTTAAGAGACTTTACGCGTAGTCTTCGTGGGTTGTGAATTTGAGAAATCTACTTTCCAGCTGGTCAAAAGTTCCAAAGTCATTTATCTGTACCAATTCCTTCTCAATCTTTACACAAAATCAATCTTCCATGTTTGATGAAACTTGACCTAAATTATATGATAACATGTAAAACCAATCAAATTAGCTAATGTTGAACAAATTATAGATGTTAAATGAACTTGATCGGATGTTTTTAAACAGTTCGGCACTTCCGATATAATTATAATCGGTCGTGTAGAGCAGGTGATCCCATTCAGGCAAGAGATGTCGGACTTCCTTGAGAAGCGATTCATTGAGCGGATAAGCAAAGTATCCGCTTGGACGCGTGCGTGTGTAAGGGCTTAGGCACACTGACGCTTTAATTTTTAGTAAGCTTTTTCTTTCATTTTTTTTGCGTTCATTATGCGAACAGCCAAGGAATGGATTTCCCTGCCGGAGTCTGTGTTTCCTGAAAGTCACAACCTAGGGGTCTTTAAGGTAACACTGAATAGGTTACATCTTTGCAAAAGTGCTTCATCTTCGACCACATTATCGCTTACCATCAGGTGAGATAGTGGACAAGCGCGAGACAAAAGATAATACAAAATAAATATATATGTCGTCAACTTTTTAAGGTTTTTATAGCAAATATATGTGGCTTTTATATGTGTATTAGTTAGAAACAGTATTAGCTATGGTAATACCATTTGCTGAGGCAGTAATTAGGTCCTCACGTGTACCTAGAGGGTAACGACATGCGCCCAAAGATGAAAGGAAGGCCATGGTCTGTAGTCATAATAATACGTTTCGAATTTCATATATAGTTTCTAAAATATCCCAGTTGTTATCGAGAAAACTAGTTACCTACTCGTTTATAGACGAAATTCGCCGGTCATCATGATGAACTGAATAATTTGTGTCACAAAGTCTGACAAATAAAAATCTGTTTGCATGATCTGGTTCCTTTTTGGAGCCAGATTTGCTCAGTAATGATGCTGGTGGTACCTAGGTACTGTTGTTTGCTATTTATAACGTAAAGAAGGTTTGTTTTTCAAATAATTGTGTTGCACTTGACCAGTATATCACCTGATGGTAAGCGATGATGTAGTCGATGATGAAGCACGCTTGCCTAGAAGTAACCTATTCACTCTTCACTTATAGACCCCAAGGTTGTAGCTATCGGAATTCGACTCCTTAGCTGAAATACATAATGCATAATGAAAGTATTTCCAAAAAGTTTAGTGCGTATGGGTGGTGTGTCCACCATGTACCGATGGCGCATCGCCGTATGTCGTAATCCGATGATGAAGCGGGCTAGGCGGAATTACATCATGCAATTCCATCGCAGATTCCCGGAAATAAAACCGATAAAGCTGGTAACTCGGCGACGATGTACAAGGCTCTAGAGCTTTGACTAGACCAGTGCTTCATTGCTGATGAGCCTCTTGGCCCTAACCTATTCTTCATACTCTTGATTAAAGGCCCTTAGAGTGTAGCTATCGGGAAACACAGACTCTGGGAGGGACTCCCACTCCGCTGCAGGCATAATGAAAGTGTATTCCCAAAACGATAAGTGCTTATGGTTGGGATGTCCACCATGTACCGATGGCGCATCGCCGTACGTCTTGTAGATACTTTATAATAATAAACACACCGCTTTATAAAGTTATTAAACCTAGTCGTGACAGATGCTGCCCTTCATTCAGCAATCAACATGCAGTGACGAGCAAACTCGTGAGCAAATCCATCATACCCGTCGAACCTAAAGGCGAATCGAGCGACTCTTTGATCGGGAATATATCTTATTAAATATCTGTAATTTTACAAGTAACGGCCTTGACAAAGTACACTGTAAACTATGCGTGGTAGCAAACGGGACAATCTGTTATAATCTAGTCACTAGAATATTAAACTTGATCCTAATAATAAAATAATTGATTGCTTGACGCAAAGTTACGCTGGAAAGCCCACGTCAAGAAGAAAAAAGAAGAACTCGACTGCCGATATAAAATAATGTATTGGCTGCTTGGAGGAAACTCCATGCTGTCCGCGCAAAATAAATTGTTGCTATACAAACAAGTCCTGATGCTAGTTTTGACTTATGGAATTCAGCTATGGGGCTGCACCAAACAGAGCAATATATTAATTATACAACGATTCCAGAACAAAGTGCTAAGGGCAATTGTAAATGCACCTTGGTACATACGAAATGATGACCTCCATCGGGATCTAAAAGTTGAGTTTATCGAAAAAGTGATCCAGAAATTTGCAGAAGCTCACGAAAAGAGACTTCTTCAGCTTGTGAACGTCGAGGCAATCCAACTTCTCGACCACGAAAACATAGTGAGAAGACTAAAAAGAACAAAACCGTTCGAGTTAGTGTTTAGTGTTACTGAATAGTGTAACGTACAAAAGTGCTACCAAACAAACATAAGAACGAAGTGTAATATATAATTAAATTACTTATAAGTCTATTACTTATAAGGCTAAATAATAACAGCCGCACTGGTCGATCTTCAAGGTTAAGCAACGCTTAACGAGGTCGGTCCGTGGATGGGTGACCATTCCAACATACCGAGTTTACTCCGTGCCTCGGATAGCACGTTAAGCCGTTGGTCCCGGCTGTCATTTGAAGATCTTTGACAGTCGTTACGGGTAGTCAGAAGCTTGAGATCTGACACCAGTCTTGCCAAGGGGTACCGTGTTACCCAGTTACTGGGTTGTGGAGGTCAGATAGGCAGTCGCTCCATGTAAAACACTGGTACTCAGCTGAATCCTGTAAGACTGGAAGCCGATCCCAATATAGTTGGTAAAAGGCTAGGCAGATTGATAAGTCTATTTATAAGGCTAGATTGTAAGAAGATTAGGGCCATCCTATTGATCTTCTTCTTAGCGTGTCGATGGCAAATATAAAAATTTAAATAATCCTATTGATGAACCCTAGAAAAGGTTATTTTTTTAAAACATGCTGTTTTCGTATTCTTTTCAGTAAACCCTTTCATTTGATACCCATATAATGGCAGTGCACAAGAAATAGCTAGTCCACCATCTTGGGCCGTCCGCCATATTGGATTTAAAATGACGTCACTTAGCTAACCATACATTGTCGTGTATGCAAAATTTCATCTTAATCGGTGGAGGAGTACTGCTTTAAAATTCAGTTGCAAGATTTGACCCGGACACACAAATAAAAGCTTTTAAAAATAAGTTTGTGTGTTTGTTAATGTTTGGCACCGCTATGGTTGAACAGATTGGCATGAAAGTAGTCACTCGGGTAGATCTCGGCTTGGATTTGGAATACGATACTTTTTAAACTGGCACCTTTGCCCGTGAAATAAAGATCTACTTTCTTAGAGGCAAACCCTCTGCGAAAAAGATCGAACGAGAATATCTTATTGGTTAATACATATTCTATGATGCAGATCCTAAATCGTAGACTCCGTCGTGTCATTAGCAGTCAAACGGCAGCGTTCGTGGCATTGTCTCACATTATTGTCGCGTAATCTTGCGTCTTGTCGCATCAATGTGTCGTCGCCCTTACCGAGGCGGATGTTTGACGCGATTTACGCAACATTGAATCGGGTATAGCCACACTTGCGCGACTACTCACTGGAATTTTGTGAAGTGCATTTTCGGTATGCGCGGTGTAGTGTGGCCCACTTTCTTGGTAACTGTAAGCGAATTTTCGTACAAGTTCAAGATTATAACGGTAGTATGTTGTTTTGCTACATTGGGTATTGTTGGGCGAACAGACAGGAAGTCATTCCATGTGAAATACTGGGCTTCAGGTGCATCTGACCGCAAATCTCAACAGAGTTGGGAAAAGCTTACACACTTATTGATCACCATCCGCTGATGGTGATCAATAAGGTGGTTTTATTAGGGTAAAAATCCCTCATTCTCTGATCTTATTCCCAAAAGTCTAGGAGCTTTTTGAAGGTTTTCCCCCGATAGCAAAAAAGGTAGATCGATTGATTGGAAGTCAGTGTAGATTCATAAGAGTCAGTCTTGTAAAAAATGCTTTCAATAAGCGTTAAAATATTGGGCAGAACAATTATTTAAAACCGGCCAATTGCGAGTCAGTCTCAGGCAAGAGTTCCAAGAGTTGCAAGTTCCCTACCATTATCGCAAATAACGGCAAAAAAACACGTTTGTTGTATGGGAGTCCCAATTAAATAGTCATGTTATTTTGTTTTTAGTATTTTTTGTCATAGCGGCAACATAAATACATCATCTGTGAAAATTTCAACTGTCTAGCTATCACGGTTCATGAGACACAGCCTGGTGACAGAAAGTCTTAGTAATAGGGCCCCGGTTTTTACCCTTTGGGTAGGGAACCCTAAAAACTGTATTTGCCATCGACCCGCTAAGGAGCAGAATAAAGGCGAAAACATACTTACGTGTCGTGGCTTGGCGCCTTATGACACATTTGATTGGCTACAAAAAACGTTGTGATATGATGTAGGCTTGAACTGATTCAAATAATTTGTATATCGCGCGTTTAAATAAAAATTGGAAGAAGACAATGTGGTACAAAAAGTCAAGTACCTAATCTATTTATTTAAATTAGAATGATGACGATACTTCAATTAGGAACAAAGTGTACAAATAAATCGCTTCCCATGAGAACTATTAATACGAAAGAGCTCACGACGAAGTGAAAATAATGGGAACCAAAAGATGAACGGAGTTCTTAATAAGTAATTAGTGTTAATAATTGATGTGAATATTATATTAAGGTGCTACCCCGAGCAAAACGCCGCGTTAGCCGTTCTCGTGCAGTTTTAGGAGCTGTCTACTCGTAATAAAATTAAAATACATTAAATTTCTACTTAATATTGACTCTAAAATGGAAGACTTCATTCTTTTTTTAGTGTTGTTTATGTTTCACTAATCTCTTTCCAATATAACCATAAATCAAATCAAATCAAATCAAACCATTCTTTACTTGCTCAAACATGAGTACAGTACACACAACAGATTGTCAATATGCAAGAGATGTTAAAAAAGTAAAATACAGAGCGTCATGTTTGCCTTAGTTTATAATGTAAATAATCAAAATAATACAATTCAAATCAAAATAATAAAATCCAAAACAAAACAATAAAACTCAAACCAAAATCATAATTCCAAAATGTCATGTAAATCAATGATTTAAAAAAATACAAATGTCAATATTATCATTCCAGAATGTCAAATAAATTATTAAAATATTATTATGCAATAATGTCAAAATTTATAAAAAAAAAAAAAAAAAAAACAGAAAAAAGAAAAACTATTCAATCAATAAAAACTTTTTCAGCTAAAAATTCGGAGACACTATCATAAGCTTTTTTCGAAAGAAACATTTTTTTAAATGAGGATGAGGATGTAATTATTGATAGCATGCATCTTCTCGTAAAGTGTTCATTAATTATTTTTTGTACTAACACTAATGGGTAGATAATTTGATAACGAACATTTTGTAACATTTTGTTTTCATTAGGCCAATATTCGATTTTATAAAGATTTTATTCTAAAATCTGGGCGTATTCACTACTGTAATTCATGCGCAACCAGTGCCGCTAGACCAATAGGAATGCTCATATCTCATGCTGATTGTTTGGTCAGGGTACGGCCTTAAATTGTATTGGTGAAATAAGTAGCTTGTACACAGTGTACACTTGAACTTTTGTCTGTTTTGTTTAACAAATATTTGTATACTCAGCAGGGCTACACACAGTGAAACCAAATCTTTGTATAGTCCCCGGCATATAACTTGGCAAGACTATGGCGTAGTGGGAGTAAGTTCGCGCATAGTGCGCGAACTGACCAACCACCATGCAGAGCGAACGGATCGTGGACGCAACGCGTTTGGACAGTCGATCCTTGTGTCAATTGACCAACCAATCGCACGCTCGGAACGGTGCTAAACGTTGCCTGCGTCCCGCTCGGTAACCAAAGAGTTCTAAAAAACGACTCTTGCCAAGTTACGTGCCTACAACTATAACTAAACACCAAATCTGTACAACATCATTTACCTGTGTGTCACAAACATTTGAATTTGAAATTTTTAACCGTATAATAAAAGGGGAATTTTTAACTGCACCTCTATTTAGAAATTTAAGCAAACAAAATATCTCCACTAATAACCTACTGCAAAACAATATTACTCACCGTAAAACAAAAATACTGATTTGCACACAAATTATTCAATTAAATATAAAATAAATGTGAATTAGTCCAAGAGCGAGCGAAGCGAGCTCGGGAGCTTAGGGCACCCCGACACGGATAGGTTAGGTTCGAAGGAGATGACGGGAGCTGAAGTGAGCGAGCAAAGCGAGCGAACTCAGCTCCCGTCATCTCCTTCATGTTAGGTTACTTTAGACCCTGCAGACAGAAATAGGAGCCCTGCGCAGCGGGGCTCCGTCGACTTTGTTTCGTTTCCCCCCCTCCCTTAAAACTTAAATATTTTGTTGCACTCGAAGAATTATTAGATTTACTTTTAGTTAACAGATAGTTATTCAGTAAAACAGTTAAGCTTTAAAGATCTAGCAGTATAGTATAATTCATTTATTTGATGAGCAAATTTAGTGTGCAATTCAGTATTTTTGGTAGTAATTTCGAATATTTTGATTGAAAAAAGGGGAATTACAGTTAAAGTATTAAATAACACCCATAATAAAATGACAATATTACATACCTGCTACATCGCCTACTTTTGCATACCTTGCTTGCATTCTCGGACAAAAATAATTCAGATTTTCACAGAAACCTAGCTACAACTATTACTAACCGTACATAGCAACTACACACAAATTATGTAATATGCCATGTAATCAATTATTGAATCGAGTGCAATAAATTCATATTCTTGGTTTATGGTTCCACTTAACGATGTACAACACAGCAGAATACCATAGCATGGCAAAGAGCACTCAGACTTTCCAATGCAGGTTCTGAAAAACAAACAATCAGACCACAAACATAACATCCAAGTTTGTATTGAATGATTGAATGGATGAAAGTTTGGATGGATGTATGTATATGTATATAGAACAAAGGCTACATTATGTTCCCTTGAGATATAAAACACTATTCACTAGGCTAAGCCGCTGGCAGACGCTAGTATTTACACTCTAATATCATAAAGGTGCAAGTTTGTAAGAGTGTTTGTATGTTTGTTATTCTTTCACTCAAAAACTACTGAACGGATCTGGATGAAATGGCACAGAGAGAGATTATAGTTTGGAATAGGACATAGGCTACTTTTCATCTCGGTATAATGATCACTTGGGTTAATTTTCAACATTGGCGCGGGCGAATCCGCTGACAGAAGCTAGTATTATAAATACGACAGTTTGGTTTTATGTTTGTTACTCAATCACGCTAAAACGGCTCAACAGATCTGGATAAAATTTGGCACAGAAATAGATATAGTCTCCATTTCATACCGGTATATTGTTCCCTTGGGAACCTATGTGTGAAAAACAGAATTCGAAATTTCTCTCACTGATACATAGAAAGTTACACTACCGCTGGGTCATAAGCTAATTTTTATTCTATAAACTTTAACAGGTCCTTTGGTGTTTGCCACGGAAGCAAAACAGCGGGCAAATAGCTAGCTTTAAGAAGTTATTTATCTGTAGATACTATTAAGGTCATGCAGCTTTGGTTGTGCCAGTGGGTGTGACTGCCTAGATTGTACCTCATTCGATCTCATGTATTATGGATATTGCAGGCTAGCCATGTTTGGTCTAGACGAAAGAGAAGCTTATAATTCAATCGATGATTTCGTTGAATGCGCTGAGTTTATGATTCTGTGAATTGAGTTTGAAAATGAACGAGCTTTACACTCATTAATATAGAATAGAATAAAATAAAATAAAAAAACATTTATTCGACATAGACACAACACAACAACAACAATCACAAAGTAACAGAGAAGAATAATAAGGTACAAACAAGGTTTAAGAATTATTACGCCGGGCGTGTCCATACCGAAAGGGTTACCAACTCAACATTTGTTGGGCATCAGCCACCCAGCCATGATTTTCTGTTGGCACCCCGCTAGTGACCCACGGACGTGGGCAAATAAAATAGTTACTTAAAATAATGTCATAAAGTTTATATGTGTGCTTAACTTATAAATAACAATTATAAACAACAGTAATTTCATCATCATCAGCCTTTTGATGTTCCCACTGCTGGGACACAAGCCTCCTCTCTGTGGGAGAGGGAATTACCTTACTCTCTGCATTTTGTTTATCATGTCAAGAATTCCGAAAGTTTTACCCAAAAATCCAACCTGTATAAGCGCTAAGTAGTGTAGTCTCTGGCTACATCCAAGGGAAAAAGACGTGAGTTTATATATGTATGTAACTTACATCAAATATTTTTGAAGCAGCATCCACCTAACGGCAAGAGCAACAGAAATACTTAACTGCTTGTTAATACCATGTCCGTCCGTAAGATGTATTCTTCTCCGCTTATCTTCTTAGTCGGGCACTCTTGGCAGAGTGGTCGTGGTCATGGGTGGCTCCTGATGCATGATGGCTCTTGCCATGTATCTCCATTTGGTTCTATTGGACGAAATATGGGAACAGTCGGTCATTGTAGCTTTGGTGATGTTTTTAATAAGATCTGCCCATCTGGTCGGAGAGCGACCCCGCGATCTCTTGCCCTCCATTATGCCTTGGATTACAAATGGTACGGAACACACAGTCTCTGGCAGAAAGTGCCTCTCATTGACTTTGCCCATAAATAATCATAACCTAATTCAAATTCGAACTCCATCTGTGACAATTACGACATTTAAATCGATATTAGCATACTACCTTCGCCTCCTAAACGTAAACAACGCTCCGCAGACAGCCTAGCTCCGCTACATTCGCACGCGAACACAACCGGTCCTCCGTCACCCGCGTCCTCAGACTAACCTACATCCAGCTGAGGTCGACTGGCGGCCATCATTCACTAACATAAGGATATCCGCTAGGTATCGATTGGAACTAGATAAATAGATTTTGTGAATATGGTTGCGGATTTTTAGTGGCCTCAGTGTTGTACCTTGAAGGATTCCTGGTGTGAGTAGAGTATAAGCTATATAATTAAAAGCATAGCATTAAAGTTTAAGAAAAGCCTAGTTTTTTAGCGCTTTCTTCAACTTATCGCAAAAAAGGGGCTGCTATTCTTATCTTTGTTTAATCAATGTATCGCAAATCGAAAACTTGCAACTCTATATTTCGCCTTAAATCATTCCACAGATGCATCATCATGGTGGTAACTCAAATGTATATATATCATGAAACAAAAGGCTCTACAAAGTTTGTGCTTATATTATTCTTTAATAAGAGTTTTGTGTGTAAATAAATAAATATGTACCCTATTCTTAGGGGTATATTGATATTGTTTAAAGTTTAGAAAACCTTTTAATTATAATGATGAAAGTATGAACTGGTCTACCAGATCAAAGAAGATAAGAGAGATTGCACGCCAGAAGTCGCAACCCTGTGCAAGACCTAACTTAAAATCGCTAACATTTGCTACACTTAAGTGCAATCATAACGCACCTACAACACAGAGCCACACAAATGATTGATACACATACCCAGTTGTTGGGCCATGCAGGGCCAGCAGTATGCTAATGTAGCCCGCAGGTGCACACGGAGTCATTACCTTCACATTGCACGTCATTTATTTACTGTTTGACATTTTGTTGAGTAATGACACCATTTAGAGCAGGCTAATCTCTTGGGTGCGCCTTTTACATTGAATCCTAGCTAGATGGTTCAGCAAAGCTTCCATAATTTCCAAACATGCTTATAATGTAACAAAGAAAACTTCTGTCGGTCGATTAGCATCTTACGAGTCACTGCGGTTTTGGACACCTTCGTGAATTTCCAAAGCCTTGTTTTTCCATATCTTTATGTTTAAAAATGATAGCCTTGTTTTTGGAAACATCACGATGAAAAAAAGTAGGTTAACCTTAATTTTGATATCCACTAAAATTAACATCAATATTGATTTGAACACGTACAGAAACGAATAAACACGTTTGCGGCATTGTAAGTCAAAGTTTTGAAAATTACACTTATTTTTCTGAGAAAGTGCAATCAAAACACTTAGCGATTAACAATGGGAATATGAGACGCATCAATGTCAAACGTGTGAAGTCAAGGTCAGCAGTCAGCTATGGTTTCAATATTAGGACTCACGTTTTGCTTTCAACAATTTATAGGAACCAAACACAATAATCATTTGTTTTAATACCAATCATTCCCAACTTTCTCACGTTCAACAAAAATTGATTTAAGTTCCGTATCGTCCTAAATTCATCACATATTTTCCTTGGTAAAGCGAGGGGCAAAATCTACTCTACAGTTTTAGTCGTAAAGTTAACAATAGCTTGACACAATTTTGGATCACCATAGATTGCTTTATAGTAATCGATGTTGGTTGACAGTTATATTGATTTCGATCGACAGGTCGTTTACGGGTGGTTCCGATTTCATCGCCTGGTTATTTAGTTATAGATCTTATCTCTCTGTAATAAGATTTACAATTGTTAAGCGAGTGCAGAGTGAGTCTAATGGTACATGACCAGTATCGCCTACTGACCCTGCCCCAGTTTTCAGACCAGTTATGTTACGTTTTTGCCGAGACAAACGTTTCCTGCTTGAGATTAACCTCCGTTCATCATAAAATTACCTACTTTTGATAAAGTTATTATGTCGTTCCGTTACATCTTACAAATCATTTTGCCTGAAATTACTGTTCATTGTTATTAACTAGTTCTTTTTAGTATAAATAAAATATAGATTTGTATGAAACATTAGGACTGCCTTTTAATTTTAGTTTTTTTTACACAATTCCCCTTTTACGTTCTTGCCTTACACAACCTCTAACAAGAACCAATCTGTTTTCCAGGTAAAATAACAGGTGAAGAAGATGAAGTGCGATCACAGACTGCACCACCTCCAGTCCACACAACAGAAGCAAGACCAGCTCGGACAATCAACCCAACAACAGTAATGACAACTACAACCACAGAGGCAACAACAGAACAAAAACCAGATGAAGAATCAGACCAAAAAACTGTATCAGAAGCGGTAGAGGCAACATCAACCCAAGAAACAATAAAACCTAGGGCCAGACTTCTAAGCTTAAATGTAGATGAACTACAAAACTTTGCCATTGCTCTGCACAACGATACTAATGCAAAGGCTCAAAAGAAACATATGTCAGATTTGAGTGACGTCAATTTGGATGTGGATGAAGATGACGAGCCGAGGTTGGTAACAGTGGAGCATAAGCACAAGGATATGCCTGAGAAGTTCTATGCTAATCTCCAGGCTCCGTTCCACCCATTGATGACGGTAGATAGGACCGGGTCAGAGGAGGTCGAATGTAAAGAAAACGAAATTTCTTATAAGGTTAGTAAAATATATTATTTATACCATTCCCCCTCTAAAAAGCTTATTTTATTCACTGAAAACAGTGAATAAAAAGCACTTTTAATCACTGTTTTGGTATTTGAATTTGGAACACACCATTGTACTAGACGTCCATCTCAATGCTATGTAACCTCCTTGCGCCTCCTTGCGCCAATAATACTCGATACACAAACTCCTTCTTCGATTTTAATTTTGAGTTTGTTATTTAGGATTTTAATAATGGTTTTGATTTTAATCTAAGATATTTATTGAATACTTGTTTGGATTGTAATTATAATATTAATTGCAATGGTATTTAATTAATTATAATTATGTCACGTAACGGAGGTGGTTACTGGTCCCTGAAACACAGGTGCTGTTACCTAGCTCAGGGGTCAGGGTTTCACATTTTATATAAATTTTTAAGTATAAACCATTTATTTATTTATTTATCACTCGTAATATTCCTTGTGCTTTTCGCTTAAATCTTTCTTTTTCTCGAAGTCATGGTATAAAATATAGTATGCAACTCTTGAATAAAACGGATTTATATCGAGGGCCATGAATCACTCGCGTCGCTCATGATTCTAACACTTGAATCACTCGCTATGCTCGTGATTCAATCATCATGAATCACTCCTTACGGTCGTGATTCAGTCGTTAGAATCATTCACTTGCTCTTGATTCATCTATGGCCCTCGCTTTAAATCCGTCTTTTATTCACTAGTTGCATAATATACTATTATTTCATCT
Organism: Orthosia gothica; assembly: GCA_949775005.1. Lineage (NCBI taxonomy): Eukaryota > Metazoa > Arthropoda > Insecta > Lepidoptera > Noctuidae > Orthosia > Orthosia gothica. The sequence continues at coordinate 3,190,585 of OX459065.1, read as the reverse complement.
TCATCACAATTATTATCATTACAGGATTACCCGATAAATGCGCTTAACCTAACAAAAATTAACAAATTTCACTCCTTGTAAATTTTTAAGTATCTACTCGTGACTAAAATGCTATTTTTCATGTATTAATTTCAATAATTTAATCGAATCGACGTCTGACTCTGAACTAGACAAATGAATATCTGTTACCCCGAAAAAAAAACAGTTTGACTCGACTCTTAAGATACTGTATTTGAATTAAAAATGTGTGTGAGTCAAATTCTAGGGACTAGTTCTAATATTGCTTGTGATATATTAGAAAGTTTGCCAGTTACCTACAGCGAGAGAAGCGCAAGTGTTGAAGACGTTTACGGCCCTATAATTTATGATGCTACTTAAACACATAGCAAAGCACTTTCTATTTCAATCTAAAGTTATATTACAAAGAGGGTAACTTATCTGTTTATATGTTTGTAAAAGATAATCTATCGAAATATTGCTCCGATTATGATACTTGTTTCTTTGATAGCATCTACACTATAGCTGAGTTTTTTTCTATACCGATCAAATGGACGGTTCCTGTAGTTTGATATATAGAACACGGCTGCCGAAAAAAACAAATAGTCCATACTTAATATTACAAATGCGAAAGTAACTTATTTTGTTTGTTACCTTTTCACGACTAAACGGTTAAACCAATTTACATGAAGTTTAGTATGGAAATAGTTTGAGACCCTGGAAGGGACATAGTAAACTTTTTATTCCAGTGTTGCGTTTCTTTGGGATGATAAAATACTTTTTTGCGCGGATTAAGCCGCGGGCAGAAGCAAGCTTATAATATTTGCATTTTCAAATTTTAATAGGTCGGCGAACGAATGGACCGCGGATGTGAAGAGAGTTGCGAGTGCAGCAGTGGCGGTGTCTTCGACTGCTCTCCTCGTTGCAAGCATCCCTACATCCGCCGTGGCAGGAGACTGAACGATCCTCTTTGCTTCGAGTCCCCTGTTGACGAGTGCTGTTCTATTATAGCTTGCGCAACCAACAATGCAGGTAATGGAGGACCAATTTTGCACGCTTCATCATTTCTGATGATTTCATCATCTTGCCCTTGCCCTTTATCACAATTTATTTGAGGTCGACGTAACATAATCTTCTTCCATAATTCTCTCCTTTTTTATGTTTATCGGCAAGAATTGTAGGTATGGCTAATATGTGGTAATAGCCAAAGCTGTCAAGGTGATTGCGGAGTTGTCTGCCCGGCAGGCTTTTTACGTATCTTGCAAGAGCTAATCGATACGCTAATTCCGCTATGCTCTAGTCCTGCTATGCTCGACTCGAAAAATACCTACCAAAATGTTCCGCTATGCACGAAATCACATTCACGGGCAGTGATGAAGAGAAGTGTTACAGTGTTGTAATATTTTATTTAAACATTTAAAAAGAAAATTAAGAAATCCTAGTTAGAGAAAAAGTTAATAAACGTTCCGTTTCATCATACTAACGCACGCTCACCTCACCGCCACTCAACACGTCGCGTCATTCATTTCAAATACAAGGTGTCCATCCATTTTATAGAACTGTGACAAATGAAACTTCTTGCCGTAATAGAGAAAATTATTCTAAAAATATTTCGAAATCTTAGTTTCGTTATTTGTTGTTTAATTTCAATATTTCAGCTTCCTGCTCAGTTTAATTGAATTCAAACACTTATGTTTCCACCTGTACCTCCCATTGTTTACGTAAAATTGAAGAATTTCGAGCATAGTGGGACTTTTTCGTAGGCATTTTTCGAGTCGAGCATAGCGGGACTAACCGAAACAATAGCGATTTTTGTGCAATAATTGCTCTTTAATCGCGAATCCGAATTATGTATCAGCAATGCTATACATAATCCGGATTCTTGCAAGATACGTAATAAACCTGCCGGTGTGCTGTAAATTCATGACTGTACACTGTATTGCCCCGTGTCGTCTGTTAAACATCCTCCATGTTTATTTGACCCATAAAGGTGAAAATTCATTGACAGCAACTATTATATTAAAGAGCTCAATTCTATCAATCATGTTTGTTTTTCTTATCCCAATTAAGGTAAGGTAGAATGGTACTAAAATAAAATATAATTAATTTTCTTGATGATTTCAGATCAGAAGATAACGAAGGTAGAAATGTGTCGATATGCAAACGAATCTCACCCAGTCGGCAGCAAGTGGCACATCGGTTGCGAACAAACTTGTTCTTGTGAACCTATGTCCATTGTGACTTGCAAACCCAGGTTAGTTGATATTTAATCATTCTTATCACCCAATCCTATGCAATAATATGTTTCTTTTCATTTTATAGCGATATAGGGAAAAACAAGATACCATTATAAGATCGATCATGTCTTCAATCCTATAGCGTAATTTGATAATTGCCCATACAAAAGAGCATGATCCCAAATTTAAGATATATCTACCTTCTGACAAAACTGACCTAGAATTTTCTCTCTTTCTACAGGTGTAATCCTCTGCCGGTATCAGACAAATGCATCAACGTGCAGGATCCCAACGACGCCTGCTGCGAGGTGCAAGTCTGTGACGTCAGCCATGATGTGCATGAAGAACCGGATAACTCTACCACTTCCACTTCTACTACAACTGAGGTAGGTGTTATATATAGTTGTTCAGAAATTGATAAGATATTTTACAATTTGAGTCTTATCCATACTGACTTCTCAGCGTAGGTCATCCACAAGAACGACCTCCATAGATCGCGAACAAAATCTGATAAATATTATGACATGGAGGTAGCTTTAAAATTGTCTAGTACATTGTTCAAAGTCCAAGTAATATTTGTGAAATTGAGTTTTACAATTTGGATTTGAATCTCGGAACCAAATACTTTATTCAACATAAACTGCATTTCCCCTCCAGACGATCAAAGGCTTCGAAGATTATGACGACCAAAGAGAACATATACAAACGAGACCACTAGTACTCAACGAACCCATAGGCTCCGTGAAAGTACTCCAGAACAACTCTGTCCAAGTCAATTTGATGCAAATGAACCACAGCGAAGACCCTATCCACCTGCTCCTCAGCAGCGATGGAGGAAAAACTTTTCAAGATGTAGAGTTGAAGTACTCCAATCTGATATTAAACTTGGATGGTGGAAAAGACTATATCCTGAAGACTAAGGAGACGGGAACAAAGTTTAACTTTACTATAACGACTTCGGATGGTGGTGTTGGACTCAATGAGGTCCCGAATGAGGATATACATAATGTTTCGAAGGTCGGATGCTACCATGACGGGCAATTTTATGCTGTTGGTAAGTATTTTTTTAATAAAATGAAATCGTTTATGTAGAAAATCGGACAAGATGTTTTTAACTAGGAATATTCTGGTCCATAGCTATATAGATTTTTGTAATGATTTGCTTATTCAACTTGTTTTAAATCAAGAGACTGTTAGGATTTCTGATACTAATTCGTTATTCAAACTCGTAATCGAAGAGGTACCTATCTTCACGCGGAGCATCCTGGTTCACTCATGCATAATTTATCACAAATCGGTAATAGAGAAATGCTCCTGTGAATTTTAAAACTTTAACTGAATTTGTCTAGCAATTTATGAATACTAGATCAGATAGGTGCTTGTTTTAGATTAACCCCTCAGCTGTCCAACCCGGGGGTCGAACATCAGCAAAATGTCCGGGTACTCCGGCGCCATTTTGCGTTTGCCAATGACAGCGGAGGGGTTAAAAGCATCCTTATGCAAAAGTTAATTTTTTCCTTGTTCTCTTGTATTTTTTCTAAGTTTTGGACTTCTCTTATTTCCAATGTGATATCAAGAATTTATTTTTATTTTCTATTTTTTTGTCTCAATCAGTAGATTCTGTATTCATTCCTGATTGAGGCAGATCTACACGAAGAAGTAAAGGGAGTATCTCCCTCTCAGCAACTACTAAAAAAATAATTTTTCCATTCGATTCTTCATCCCAGGTGCTGAGTTCCACATCGGCTGCACAGAACTGTGCGAGTGCACAGGTCCAGATGAACACGAGTGTGCCGCACTGGTGTGTCCCTCTCACGTGGGGCTGGAGCTGGTATCTAAAGGCTGCGTGCGATGGGCCCCCTCCCCTCCCGCTACACCGCCAAATTGCTGCCCCAGGTCGGCTAGGTGTTTGAGTGATGGAACCTGCCATTATAAGGGAGTTGAGTAAGTAGACAATCCATCCAACTTTAACTTGCTAATATATATTATAAATGTGAAAGTTTGCATGGATGTGTGGATGTTTGTTTGTTACTCAATCACGACAGAACGGCTGAACGGATCTGTATGAAATTTGGCACAGAAATAGATTATAGTCTGGAATCACACATAGGCTTTTATTTATATTATTTATTTATTAAAAACTTTATGCACAAGTACAAAGGCGGACTTAATGCCTTAGGCATTTTCTTCCAGTCGACCTTAGGGTGGCGCAGATATAAAAAAGGCAGGTGCAACTAAAAGAAAGGATAAATAGAGAAAAAGAATATAATATACTCAGATACATACATATATAAACAATCTCATAACATCAATTACCGTTCCTGCGGGATTATTTCCAAATATAACGCGGATGAAGCCACTGACAGAAGCTAGTATATCAATACTAATATTATAAATGCGAAAGCAATTCTGTATGTCTGTCTGTTATCTTTTCACGCTAAAACCGCTGAACTGATTTTGATGACATTTGGTATAGATGGGGAGATAATTTGAGACCCTGGTTTACATACATACGATAGTTTTCATCCATCATCAGATAATTTCCGACTTACACGCGAGCGAGGCCGCGGGAAGAAGCTAGTAAACTATATTTGTTAGGCAGTTAGTGACAGGTACACACCTGTGGAATTTAGTGTTATAAACTGCGTCTGTTCATCTACAAACATGGTCTCTTGTCACTGACGGGACAGAGCACAGGTAGATCTGACAGACAGACATTAGCGCAGGCCACATAGAAATGCCGTCGGGCGCGGATATGGCACGGGCTTCCTATTCCATTCTAATTTCAAACTAAATGCATGGAAATAAAGCGCAATTTAGGACACACGGTATGTCGTTGCTCGGCCGTGGTTATGACGTGCCATTTCGGCGCCCGCGCATGTTCAAATTGCGCTTTATTTCCATGCATTTAGTTTGAAATTAGAATGGAATAGGAAACTGCCCGTGCCATGTCCGCGCCCGACGCCATTTCTATGTGGCCTGCGCCCTAGGAGTATCATACTGAATTTCAACAGTTAATTATTTCGACATGGTCCCAATTTCAAAAATCGAAATATGACTAAGCAGATATTTGAGTTTTGGTGTCGACACCCACGATCAAAAATATTGATCTCATGTACATCATCCCTGGTGCTAATAAGTTCATTAGTGATCATGTGTCTTATATCTTAGGGATGGCCTATTTACCATAGTATTGATAAACAAGTGCTAGTCGGACTCGCGCACGAAGGGTTCCATACCATTATTGCAAAGACGCCAAAAAAAACACGTTTGTTGTATGGGAGCCCCACTTAAATATTAATTTTATTCTGTTTTTAGTAGGTATTTGTTGTTATAGCGGCAACAGAAATACATCATCTGTGAAAATGTCAACTGTCTAGCTATCACGGATCATGAGATACAGCCTGGTGACAGACAGACAGACGGGCAGTGGAGTCTTAGTAATAGGAAACCGTTTTTACCCTTTGGGTACCCTTTGTTGTTTTGTCTGACCGAGACTTTTTATTTTTCTCAGTGTACCCAATTGGAGTGAAGTCCCAATAGCCTTAACTGGTTGTGAACAGCGCTGTTTCTGTGAGAACGGTGAGCTGGACTGCCAAGAGATCTGCTCGCCTCTCCCGGCCATACCTCCTCAGACCTTGAGGTGTCCTCCTAACCACAGGCCGGCTGCCGTCAATGTATCTGATGAGGACTGTTGCAAGCAGTGGGGATGTCTACCTAATAGCGGTAAGAATGATATTTCCAAATATACAAAGATAATTTACATTCATGATATTTTACATTTTCATAAAATATGATTAGAACCTTCGATCAATAATAAACTAGATTCCCAATAAGTGCTTCAAAAACGTCCCGAAAAATTAGAGCACAAAATACGGTTGTGATCTTATTTCAAATCAGCATGGTTCAATTATAGCAGCGAGCCTTGGTCGTAAATTTTTATTTCTTTTTTTGGCACATTGTAATTTAGACTTTAAAACATGCGAGTAAGATTGAATTTATTTTAATGTATGTTGAGAATAGAAAAAAGGTCGTAAAAATTCATTGATTTTTGTGCATAGATTTGTGAATGCAACTTTAAGCATTGCACTTAATGTTGAATTTACATTACACGAATTAGAACTTTTGCATAGGATTGTGTATCCAGTGGTATTATTGGTCGAAGATTAGAACAGATAACAATCATTAGTCTTTTATTAAAACTGCATAGTACTTACTGAGGTTCCAGAAAAAGTGCCATTCTATCGGCGATAGCGAATGTCAAATGTTTGGTAATGAACGTGTCACATTTCGCTAGCGCATATCAATATCACCTTCGAGAACAGCTCGTGGCTAAATAATAACAGCCGCACGGGTCGATCTTCAAGGTTAAGGATACACTAGTCGAAAATTCTTCCATACAAACGTAGTCTAGAGATTACTCCACTGTTTGACGTTGTATGTTCAAAATAAAAAATGATATTAATTTGTTTCATCATTATCTAGTCTTGTATGGAAACAAAAATGTAAAAAAATAATATATTTGAAAGTTATGAGCGTCGAAATTTCCATATTTTAACACAAATTTTAACGCATCTTTAGGCGGCAATAAATACCATAAGAAGAAGGAAAATTGCAAAACGGCCTCCATACAGGGATAGATTAGTAATTCAACAATGCAAATAATGTTATTTTATAAATGTAAATGTAGTTGTTTTTTCATGATATCTAGACTCCCAAAGGTCTGATTATAAAATTTCGCGTGCTCGTTTTCGTCCTAAATCACTAGCTAGTTTATTTTAGCTAGTTTTTTTTACACTAGTTAGTTAATGGATGATTCCATTTCGATACAAATTTGCAAAAGTGCTAATTCGTTAGTGAACTAGCTTCTTACTGCTCATCACAGCATCTATTTCTTTCGCACGAGTTGTCGGATAAGATAGCATGCATTTTAACCCCGCGCACAAATTAGTTCGTGCTGTCGACTAGTTCAACCTTAAGCAACGCTTACCGAGGTCGATCCGTGGATGGGTGACCATCTTTACATAGCGAGTTTCTTCCGTGCCTCGGCAAGACGTTGATCCCGGCTGACATTTGAAGATCTTTGACAGTCGTTACGGGTAGTCAGAAGCTTGAGATCAGACACCAGTCTTGCCAAGAGGTATCGTGTTACCCAGTTACTGGGTTGTTGAGGTCAGGTAGGCAGTCGCTCCTGACTGAAAGCTGACCTCAAAATAGTTGTGAAAAGGCTTGGCAGATTGATATCAAACCCATCTTCCCTTGACTTTACAACAATCGCAATCGCTAATAGAATGACGTCACTTTGTCTAAATTAACGCTCTTAACAAATCAAAATCATTAATCAGCTTCATCATACTGCCATCTTTACCATAAGTGCAATAACCAAGTTTGAGCAACTTTCGAGAAAAACGCGGTAAAAGATATAGGCTGAGTTTCTCACCTCTAAATTATCGCAGAAAAAACTCGTCAATAATTTTTGTTTTGTTTATATCGCCACCATTAGACCATGCTATCAACATGAAACTTTCACTTGATTACGAATAAAATTGAACGAATTATTACTTAGTAGCTAATGTTTTAAATATATTATGTTAATGCTTCTAAAAACACAATAATTTACTTATATTTAGGACCATTTATTACATATAACGTTAGTATATTGCACTTTTAACCAGTAATAATTAATTTGTGTTATAATATGTTATAACCATAAGTGCAATAAGCATCTTACTTATTGTGGTATTTATTGCTTGCTAGCTTGCTTGACAACATCTGTTATTTATGTCTAAAATTGTAAATGTTATTTCATAACATATCTGCAATAACTCAAACTTATTGAGCTTATCACTAGTAATGAAGTGTTAGAAATATTGTTTGAAATGGTCTAAATAAATATGCAATACTTATTGTGGTTAAACAAAACCTTTCATAAATAAACATGTGTCCATTTTATTAAGTAAATCACAAACCAATGGGTCAGATGCTGAAGTTATGCTTAATTAAAAAACCAAATTGGTGATTGCAAATAGTCAAAAGTCTCTAAGAAGAAAATATGCTAGTTGTTTTGCTGATTAAGGATATATTCGTAACTTTGTAAGGCCCAAAAACCTGAGTTATTGCACGTTTTGTAAGGACGGCAGCATAATGCATCTCATAATATCACATGCTTGTCACTCATACACATTATTGCTTGCAGCAGAAAATGGATCGACTTTTAAGCCACCAACTTACAGCATGCCGGTTCTTGGCGAAGTGAACTATGTCACGCCTTTAGCCCCTGACGAACCAACGTCAGCACCGGTCATGCCCACACCCCCCATCCCTACCAACCCTCTAGACTTCTACAGACACCTGAGCCCCGTCAAATCCTTCCCTTTATACCTTAAAACTGTTATCCCAGTCACGACGGTACCGCAACACACAACGGAACCGGCCATTCCCACTTTTACTCGTGGGGATAATATCACAGTTTTCACCTTAGACGACATTGATTCTCCATTCAAAACAATACAGCCCGAGCCACCTTTAATGGACTCCAATGATAATTGGCAAGTCTATCCCAGCAAAAAAGAACCGCCGCAAGTAACAGACACTTTCAGAACACAATCTTACAGTCAACCCCCGCATATGCACGCTGACCACATTAATTTTGTAAACGCAGACGCCAAACTGCACCGCAGGCCCCCATCACAGTCCATGGACTCTCAAAAGATCCCAGTGAAATCAGTTTATGAAAAGGTCAAAAAAGTACCAATCTCAAAAGTTGATAACCTAAACTTCTTTTTACCCTCAATAGAAAGGCGACCAATCTCTGAATCTTATTTGTCGCTTAGTCACAATGAGCATAAATCGCATCCCATGCCAGAGTTGCCGAAATACGAGAAAAAACTGTTCGAGCCTTCTGTGAAGAACAATTCCGTTCAGCACCATATTCCTAAAGTTATCCTTGCCAAGAGTAGTTCCCGAGACCCGTCTCAATTTAGGAAACACGTGACTATACTGAATACTAAGGACTTGAAGAGCTCGAAACCGACTGAGATGTACCATGATGTGTTGTGGCACGATGACTCAAATGCACACCATGTGTTGACTAAAGCACCTAACCCTTACGAGACTGTGCTGCTAAGACCTGTACCTAACGCTAAACCTGATATTCCTTCACGGTATAGGCAAAATTCAAAGGCTAGAAGGCCTGATAAATCGTACACAGCATTGGATCTGGAGCACTTGCTCAATCAGATGGAAGTGGAATCTGTGGTCAATAAGAACCTGGGACGGTCGGCAGACAAAGATCCTGGAGACGCGGCAGGTTTGTTGCCTCGCCTTGGTGTTACCTTCATGTGTCTCCTTGGTGTATTAACGACTGACTCTAAACTTTGACTGACTTTCTGGCCTTGTTTCAGTTGCAATTAACTTCCAGCAATTTTAGAAAGAATCGTGGTTGTCATCTACAGAAAGATACTGAAAATATGTCATTTCAAATGTACTCATAAGAACACAATACTCCAAATTCATGCCTTTCATAAATAACATAACACAATTGATCATCAATCATTTTGTCACCTCATTGTACTAACTCACAATATTTACTCGTACAACTAAGACTATTTATTTGGTTCTATAGTAGACATGGTCTAATAGGAAGTTCTTTTTCAAAGCGTTGACTCATCTGATCGAAATTCTATTTTTATGTCTCTTATGTATTTTTATCATCACAGTTTTTTCAGAAATAAAGACTTCTTCATTTTCCAGGTCAATCAACACCAGGCGAAACTCCTCAGCACTCATTCCTTCCCACAATTCCTCCTGAGATCCACTTCCCTCAGGATGAGAACATCCCTGATTACGACCAGAACAACATCCATCGTCCTCCTCACACTGCAGACACACCTGCTTTGGCTGGTCTACCTCCAGGGTTGAACTTACCTCCTTATGGAGACATGAATAAGAAACTATCTGTGATCTCCATTCAAGCGGACTCACCTACCAGTGTTAAGATGTTGTTCGGCCTTCCGGCTGTACTGGTCGGATTGAGGGGTAGCGTGGACCTCAGATATACTGATAAGGCGTAAGTATATGACAATAGACCTCTTTTGGTCTTAAATATTGATAGACCGTCATCCAACGACACAATACGGAAGTTTATAGTTAGTCGCAGATAAAATTTAGGATATAATTAAATTCTGTCACAAAAATGTTATGATCATTTGCAGGCAACCATTACGCTTTTAACAAATGGTACTCATTTTAGTGAAGAAATAACATAGACCTTAGATCCTTATAGGCAATCTATACAACCTTACCCAGTCCTATGAACCAGTAATTATTCACAGTGATAGTTTAACTGGGGGGTGACCATAAGCTCTTGGAGTACGGTTATTTTGAGTGTGTGTAAGGGCAGATGTATGCAATGTCACCACTCTTTTTCTTTTTCTTTTTTTTAGGTGGGACGTCATCTAATAACTTTACCCGCTCTGGGTGAAGCGGGAAGGCGTCAGACTATTACTGACTACCCACCCGTGTTTCTTCAGTTGCTTGTGTCAGGGCCGCGGTACTCGTAACTCTCTTCCAAATTTATCCGCGACCCAGACAGGCATCGGCCCTAGCCAGCCCCGTCACTTTTGCTGACATCTCTTTGAGGCGCGCGTGGACATCTACGCGCCGTAAACTCGGGCCTGGTCCTTGTCGGACGGCGAGCTACTCATTACTTGCCGTCCGCAAGCCCACGCCTACGGTGGCCGGGAATCGGCTTGCGACGCCCGGGGCGTCTCCTGCGGTGGCTAGGGGCGTGAGGGCGTCTCCTTTGCATCTCCCTCACGCGTTCGGCCTCCTCCTTTGCGAGCATTATTGCTTTGCAGAAGTAGGAGACAGCTTCCCATGCCCTCTAGCTCCGTACCATGGTCTGAACTAGGGCCGGACGCGAGAGGTCGATACCACCGGTCGCCTCCACGAGGACACGGCGGTGCTCCACCCAAGCGGGCAGACCTCCACCGTATGCTCCACCGTGTCCTCCGAGCCGTCCACACAGTGGTGACACCCGGGCGTTTCCTCCCGCCTTAACCTGAACAGGAACCTGCCGAAACAGCCGTGTCCGATGAGGACCTACGTCAGGTGGAAGGTGAGGATGCCGTGACATCTCTCAAGCCACTCCTCAAAAAGGGGGCCTTACCACCGCAATTGTGGCGTGCCCAGACAATGTCACCCCCCTGACAAGCGTTTCGTGTAAAGTGACATGTAAGTATGTATGTAAGTGTATCTTATTCGAAGTTAATCCCCACATTCCAGTGACGAGGACGTATCCCACTGGTACTCCCAAGTGTTCGCGCCTGCAGACGAGGTGCTTACCACTCCTCGCCTTGAGTTCCGACTAGCCGGCCTCTCGCCGTCCACCACGTACAAGATCAGGGGGAAGCTGTATCTGCACAACCTGCCTGTGGAGCCAGAGAGCGATATCTATACTGTGCGGACTTTGGATTCGAAGCCGGTATGTTTAGAAATTGTTTTTTTTTACTTGACTACGGCGAAACGGCTTTATGCTTTTTACCAGTTTTTGTTGGATCAGTTGATTCAGATTTTAGATGTAGGACGGCATGCGATAAGGCCGCCAGGTGTATCTTTTTTTTGTTTTTTTTCTGGTTTATTCTGGTGTACAATAAAGTAAAACGTCGGGCGAAATAGGTAAACAAACAATCGAAATCATCGCGTTAAATTTCCCGTGATAATTATATTGTTTTCAATTATGAAACGCGAAAGTTTTAAAGTTAATATTACAATAAAGTATTTTTATATAAATAAATAATATAACTGTGTGATTTAAGCTGGAAATATTAATGATTTAATTAGTTTGATATAAAGTATGAATTCCAAGAAATTAAGATTTTAGTTTCCACCATCAGGTTATCCTAAACCTAACCACAACATACTACGATTTGCAATCCAAAGTCAAATCTTGCGATTTTGGCTTGCACTACTATCATGTGAAAAAGTTCAGTATTCAATTCGTCTTTATTCACTTAATTTGTGTAAAATATCATAATTATCGACATTAGTTATTCTTTCCAAGTTATACCCAGGTCTAAATCCAGATTTTACTTTAACCGGTTCACTATCTGTTCTTACAATTAAAAAAACCGGTCAAGTGCGAGTTGGACTCGCGCACGAAGGGTTCCGTACCATTATCGTAAAAAACGGCAAAATAATCAAGTTTCTGTTATGGGAGCTCCACTTAAATAATTATAGTATTTGTTGTTATAGCGGCAACAGAAATACATCATCTGTGACAATGTCAACTGTCTAGCTATCACGCTTCATGAGATACAGCCTGGTGATAGACAGACAGACGGACAGCGAAGTCTTAGTAATAGGGTCCCGTTTTTACCTTTGGAACCCTTAATACCACTGTGTTTCGCGTGGATACACGTTTCAGACATTTAAGAGGTTAATTTACCATAACTTAATTGCTATTATCTTTTGCAGCCAACTCCAACATTAGAAGAGAAGCGTAAGGAAATTGACAGTCGCCTGACGATCATGGATGTGAACGACACCACAGCTCGTGTCTCGTGGAGGCGGTTTGGAGAGGATGAGCTGCAGTTCATCGATGCTATACAAGTCCGGTAAGCTAGACTTTCTAAAGACGATGCCTTTTCGCACGAAGACAGCAATTGGATGAACCAAGAAGTGCTATTTAATTGTAAAAATTACTTCATCGTTTGACTTTGCCCCAACTCAGCTAATGACGTTGTGTAGGCACTACGGTTGCCGGCTCAACCAACTCTACTTCTTCGACGTATCGATGATTCCAAAATTAAACATATTTTGATCAGAATTCAGCCTCCCCAACAGCGTTGTCACTTACCTCACAAAAAGACTTTAAGGTGCAGGTTTTGTTGCACAGAGAGCACGACAGAAGGTGAGGCATTGTTTGGGATGTGGCTCCCCAATCGCACTGCGGGTCATTAGAGTACCCCCATCTAACTATGTTGTGCCTGCAGCGACCCACCTGGATAAGTAGTCGGTTTAGAGATTTCCAGGTGGGCCAAGACAGTTTGTGATCCACAGGGAGCTTTTCTACAGCCAATTGAGAATTGATAAGCAACTTATTTTTTTAATTTTCTTTTATTCGTTGCCCCACACTAGGAATTTCTTCCTGTATCGTGGGTGCGTTTACAAACATACAAGCTCATATACACAACACCCAGAACCGGAACAACTATCTGAAGGTCATCCAAATATTTGTTCCGTGTAGCAATGCTAAAAAAACTACAATGTCTTAACTGTAGAAACGCCCAATGCAAATACCCTTAAATTATTAATCCTAGTATTCTACCAACAAAAGCCTCTATCCTCATCTCAAACACTCTTAAAAAGACCATCCTCAATAAGAGACCGACAGGTCTTGCACACATAATTATGTAGATTCAATATAAACTGCTCCTCAATTTAAACTGATTACCTTATGAAAATTCCATTTAACAAAGCATTTGACTAGACCCAAATATGCTAAAATAATTGGCCAAAATTTCGTTTTTCGAATTCGTTTTCTAAGCTACTGTCTCTTACCTCTCCAGATACCGTCCAGTGGGTACTCCAATCTACAGTATGACAGAACTTCTGCACCACAGCCGCTCATCTGCCGAACTGCATGAATTGCGACCCGGCAGCAGATACGAAGCGTCTCTGGTACTCGTGCCACCGCCTAAGGCTACCACCGAACTGACTGATCCGGGCAAGATCGAGTTTGATACTGCGCCGTATGTTGGTAAGTAAATCATTATCATTCAATTGATAGACGTCTAGCATTATGGAGGTTTTGCGGAACACGATGGTAAGCCCCGCAATCTCTATAGAAAACTGGGGATCCTCAGGTTGTTGTGTATGAGGTTTATCTCCGTCAACGAAGCTGCAGGCACCGTCCGAAAGCACTTCGAAATTTCGGAGTGAAAAAAGAAATGTAAAGTTATTGTTTTTTTTAAATACATCGGGAGTAAACGCAACTGTCAAATTGTGTTGTCATTCATTCTTAGTTCGGGCACAAACGAATCATCCATCCGTAGGTGATATGGAGGGAAACGTCCAAATTGCCGAGGGACCTTAAGAAAATTTTTGTACTGTAATAAAAAGTGTGTCTGATCCCAAACTCACCACCCGAGCAATCGGGCTGCTACTGGACAAATCCTGAAAAACGACAACTTGTGACTAGAAGATCAACAAAGCAACTTACAGTGCATCATTATCTGCCGGATCTCTCTCCGATTGTGTCAGATCACCGTCCCATCGGCCTACGCGAATGAGGGAACAGAGAGTGCATCTGTGTTTGCGCAGACACTTTTATTGTACACTATAATATTTGCCGCGATGGTTAGTCTCCGCTGAGTTTGGCCGCAGTGGCCAAAAATTTTGTCTGGATGACTATTATTATCTACCTACCATTTTCCCAACTACATTTATTAGGCTCGCATCCAGTGTTACCAAATTTAACTGTGTATTAGTATTTTACACAGAACGTCTGTCTAACTGGCCTCCACAATCGCGTCTCCTTAGATTCCAGCTATCTTCTAATCAGTCAGTTATTATACCATTTTTTTTCTCTCGCAGACCCATACAACTGGACTGTGACCATCGAGGCTCGCTCCGTGGGCTCCGCAGCCGCTGAGGTGTGGTGGCGTGGCATCCCCGCTCCGGCCGAGCGCTGGGTGCGCGTGTACCGAGGAGCGCATGCTTGTGGGGCCAAGAAGGAGAAGGATGAGTTCCGACTGGCTACCAGGGATCTGCCGCCGGCTATTACGCTGACTGGGCTGGAGCCTAACACCAAGTAAGCACACAAACCAATTTCTTTTTGAGACAAACCATGGCCCTTCAACTACCGATTTTTTGACAATTTCAGGGGTTTTGAAACGCGTAATGAAATTTTAAGAAACTAGCTGACAAATGGCAGAAATTCCATTTTTATGGTATAAACTAAAAGCCAAAATTTTGTATAATTCCTATGACCTTGTGTAGATCGGTAATAGATCATGTGCTATACACCTTTCAAATTCTTACGATAGGGGCCATTATCACTAAAAAAACTTTGAGCTCCAATTAACCCCCTCAAGTAAATATGCTAAGTTGTTATGATTTTCTACAGATGTCGTGTTTGGCTTGAAATGTTCCTAACCAATGGCAAAATAAAGACGAGCAACGTATTAGAAATCAACACAAAATCGGAGGACTCTCCGGAACCTATCGACAGTAAGTAACATTTATTTATTTAGATCTACCTACTTGACGTTTAAACGATGAGCAATCTACTGTTCGGTTCAAATTCTTTAGTTTTCAGCATGTATATTTATAATAAAATTATTTCATAAAATCAAAAAACCCGACTGCTTAAAAAGCGAACTAAAAAGACGTAAACAAGATAAAAAATCATGCTGTGCAGTCGGAGGATACATATGGTTTTGGTCAGCCAGCACGCGAATATCCTCTTAAATCCCTTTATTTTGATAACCCACACGACGTATGAATAAAAAACAAAATTGGGCCCACACAAACCCTCCACGTAAACACATCTTCCTTACCTTACTCCTACCTTCGGCAGTCGGGTAAAAAGGCCCTATTTACCTGTCGAAACAGAAAACGTCACCAGAAAGGTTGCTATGCTAGGATGTTATTGATCCACTATAGAGCAAAGACCTCTCCTTATGCGCAGAGGGCACCATGCAAGACTGCATGTTTACCGCGCATACCTTTTTGACCAGGAACTTTAGCGGCTATATCTATTTGCAATTTTTATCCTATTCCAACTTTTCTCTGTTCAAACTGCGTCACAATGCTTGTTTTTTCTTTCAGACGAGATAGAAGCATCCTCAGTGGCCGGTCGCCACCGCGGCGATTACTACGGTGCGCTGGTCGGCGTGGGCGCAGTGGCGGCGCTAGGAGCTCTGACGTCACTGCTGCTGCTGCTAGTGCTGCTGCGGAGACATCGGCCGCGCTCTGTGCCTATCACCAGTATGTATTGATGTGTGTTGAGTGTTTTTAGTTGAGTCGGCGTGGGAGCAGTAGCGGTAAAAATAACTTGAAAAAAAATTGTTTTGTGATCCATTCTTGTGGCTTCAATTTTTTTGCATACCTTAAAGTGAGGGTAAACTTCCACCTGTCCACTTTCCAACAGTCAGTCTGTCAGTCTGTTATTTAAAATAAATAGATAAAATTTAATTTTCATGATGAGATAGTCTGCTGCACAATATTCGGCAATTTATAACAATAAATATTTTGTCAACAGCTGTGCCATCCGCTCCCCGAGAGTCTTCTCTCCCGCCGTATGACAATCCTGCGTACAAACTAGAATTACAGCAAGAAACCATGGGTAAGTTTATACCCTACTTTTTTTCGGGTTAACGAATTTTACCCCAACAAAAATATTTTGCAGTTAACCAGTTTTATCCTAACAAACAATATTTTTCATATTTGTGAATTTTACCCTAAGCAAACATCTTTCGAGTTTATAAGTTTTATTCTAACCTAAAAACTTCTTAAAGATATTTTGAGTTTTTCTCCTTCAAATAAGACTATTTGTAACGCGTTTTACCCTAATAAAAAGAACGAGATGACAGTAAATCACACCGTAGTAAAAGCCAGTCAAAATGATTTGTAGCAAGAGTGAAGATGACTTGTATACATATGTCCCTTACGCACACTCATAATTACCTTACTCTAAGAACTTATGGTCATCCCCCTGGTGCACCATGAGTAGGTGTTCTTTTTATTTTCACTTTTAGGACTTTTAATTTTACATCTATAGGTCTACCAGAATCTCATGGCATTTTTTATTTTTTTTAAATTGTGATTTTCATATGGCAAGGTCAATTGTCACCAGTCAAACCAAAGTACTTGATGTGTCAACCGCTGCTGAATTTTTTTGATATTATCTTGAAAATTTGTTATTTTTGTAAATATGTCGAAAAACCCACTTCGATCTCAAGCGAGACAAATTGTTTTCAATGTGTATCATAAAATAAGGGAAGAAGAAGGCGTAAATGAAACTCAATCTTTGATTTTAAAGTGCGTCGTAGAGTGGACCGGTAAGTTGGACTGACTTGTTTTGATACTTTTAGTTTATTTTATACTTTTCTTACTTCATTTTTATTTATTTTCATTACTATTATATGGTAAATCGTAGTTCAGGGCACATCGAATGATGGCCGGAAGGAAATGGCAACAGTAATGTAACTGTTACTAATTCTTCGACAAGATATTGATTTTAACGGAGATTGAGAATCTTTGACGTAAGAAAAATATTAAGTAATAATCTGCGCCCTGCAGTGGGACGTGTATATAGACGGGAGTTTTTGGCGGGATTTTGTCGAGTGAAGTTCAGTGGCTGTTAATATTATTTGCAAATTCATTCCTAGTGGATATTGTGATATATTATTGGTGTAGTTTTGTGTCTCAACTGTCTACGCAACTGGACAATTTGCAAAATCATTGACAGAAGCGATCTCGGGATAATGGAGCGGAGTATTTTATTGTAGTATTGACTGCCTCTGCAAAGCTTACTGGGAAGACTGGCTCGATACAATTTGCTGCCAAATACTCCAAAAAACATTAGAATCTGTTATATCCGCATTCTAATGCATACTAAAGAATAAATATAAGATCCAAAACTCTTTCCAAAGACGTGACTAAAAGGTCCTAACAACCAGGCCATAAAATTTACATAAAAAAAGTATATATAGAGTGATGATTATGAATGACTATAAGTAACATGATACATTTTATTATTTTTTACAGACTTTATACATAAAGATATTAGTTTTGAATATGTTAAATGCCAATGAAAAAGAACCATTTTGATGGAGAGAGATGACATAAAACTACAAAGATACAAGTTTTTGAAATCCCAGTGGAGTTCATGGAATCGTATTCTAGTTTTCTAGTTCTGAATGAGGTTTTAAGTTATTAGTATGATTTAAATGATATATAATAAATTAGTACATAAATTAATATTCAATTGATTTATTTTTCCTATGTTAAGAACCCGATGTATAACAACATTATTCATACACATACCTATAATACTCACAGTGGATCGTTGTGTCTCTGAATTGGTTGCAAGACCCCGTGCAGTAGCTATTTTTGTGTCAATGTTGAAGGTGAAGATAGCATTGTATAACTGTCTCTTTCACTCGCTTATGTATGTCACATCGTCCTATCTCGCTTACTCTATGCAGTATACTCGTTGACAAACTGTTTCTTACGCAATGGTAGGCAGGACCATGTTTTTTTTTTTTTTTTTTTTTTTTTTTTCAATTTCCTACCGCGGACATGTGGCAGTCCGCGCTCTTTTTTATTGTGTTTATATTTTGTTTGTTTTTTTTTTTTTTTCATAAGAATTGCAATTGCTAGACTCATACGTTGGACATTATTTTAAGCTTACTTAACTAACTTAAGTCTACGTGAGTTCATCCCTCAATAAATACTACATATATATACACATACAT
The DNA here is from genome assembly GCA_949775005.1 of Orthosia gothica. NCBI lineage: Eukaryota > Metazoa > Arthropoda > Insecta > Lepidoptera > Noctuidae > Orthosia > Orthosia gothica. The sequence continues at coordinate 3,171,867 of OX459065.1, read as the reverse complement.
ATTACACACTGGCATTACAATTTTATGTTTCTATTTACTACTTATCATAACAATTTTTTTTTTTTTTACTTATTTCTATTGATAGGTACACTGCTTATGTTATTTACTATTTTGTTTACTTATATCTATTGGCACCCTTTCGGGGAAGATGCATGGCAATGCGAGCAAACCAGTCCCGGCCGACCGACGGTTCCGGTTATAGAACCCCGTCGTTAGGACGTTAAGGTGAGTATGACTGACTCGCTCCACCATGCAGCTTTACATATATATGTTTTTTTTTTTTTTTTTTTTTAAATTGGCTTACAGGGTTAGACAGGGTGATGGGTTTGGGCATGTGTTTGGGTTGGAGTTTTTGGATGGGACTTGTTAGGTGGTATTTTGGTGATGTCTGCTGACCAGGGACTTCGCTAGCGTGAGCAAGGCCTCTATGACGACTACGTCTCGATGCTGCATGGCCGTCTTAAGATTGTAGTTGACGACCGTTTTAGTCGGCGCATCCATCGCCTTCTTAGCAAGGCGGCCTGCGGCGTCATCGGCATCGTCAGTGTAATAGACACAACTGACTGTATGTCTGGACACTGCCACTACCGCGTGGGGGATGCTGTCGTGGACCTGAAGCCTCCTGGACTTGGTGTTGATGATGATGACGCTGTCGTAGGTCGACCCCTGAGCCTCGTGTATGGTTAGCAGGCGCGACCCTTCGCCGGAACCAAATCCCTGGCTCGCAAGAGAAGCTTTCTCCCCCTGCGTATGAACCAGGAACAGGGTGTTTTGGGCAGAGCTCGGTATTTGCGCCCCTGTGTAACCTTTCACCCTCAGGGAGTGGACCCGCGACAGCGAAGACTTGGAGGAGTATATACCGGGGTATACCTCACTTAGTGCAAACGCCACGTCCATTGGATTGCGGTGTGTGCAGAGAAACTCCTGGGTGATGCCAGCAACCAGGTCTGGACGGGTATACCTAAGCTCGAAAAGGTTCTCTCTGTCCAAAAATGGAAGCTGGTTAACGTCTCCGACGAGGACAAGCTCGCTTGCTCCAGACAACTTTACTGCCATGACTATGGCCCCAAAGTGGTTCATAAGAGCCTCGTCTACCGTAAGACGGTAGCATTTGTCCTGGCTCTTGAAACCATTTGCTAGGATTGAGGCCATAGTGCGCACCTTTGTCTTTGCTCGGTCTCCTAAGCGGCGCGCAAGCTTTTCCCTGAGATCCTTGGCAGCTTCTGTTGTCGTGGTGGCTATCACGTCCCTGTCCTCGTCGAAATGCTTTACCAGCCAGGTTGTCTTACCGCAACCCGGAACTCCGTTAATCCACCTGATATTGGGTACCTCCCAACTTTCCTGCGATGCCGGGATACCTGAGGTCTCTGAAATGGACTGTGCCATTTCCAGGATCTTATCATCCGGCATGATTTTGGTACATTTGGCGGTAACCACTATCGGGTCGTCATTTGGCTCACTGAACTTGAGTTTGCCCGAGCGCTCCGTCTCCTCCCTGTCCAGGGCCACAAAACCACTCCTCGCGCTGTAGGCTGCCATATACGACCCCGTCATTTCCCCTTTGATGACTTGGGATGTGACGTTGTCGTACACCGCCGCCCCAGCTTCCTCGAGCAGTACCCTTAACAGACCTTCTGTGTCTCTCTGGAAGGTCTGCAGGATCTTCCTGCATGTCGTAAGATTGACCTCTCTGGTTGCTCTTACGATTGCTACGTACTCGAGGAATGCGCTTTTTACGTGGTCCGTGGTACCCGACTCTACTGCGAGGGTCGGCAGGCTGACTTGCCCTTTGTCGGCTCGTGTTGGCTTAGGCTTTTGCTGAGTTGGTTTCTTTGGTGTTTTTCTGAAGAACCTTTCCAGTGCTGTCTCCTGCTTGTGAGATGGTGATGCGTGGCTGGTGCTTGGGAGCAGTGCACTGAGGAAAGTGCCAAACGCTTTCAGGCGACTCCTCGACCGGGCCCGGTCCTCTGGGTTTATGGTGTTGCACTGCTCCTTTGCGGCTTTTTCGGCTGCTGCCTTTTGCTGGGCCCTTTCCGATCCGCTTTGAGTGGTGGGGCTTATTGAGGGGCTCGTCGCGCTGGCTGTTGTTTGTCTGGGGGCTTTGAGGAAACTAAGGGTTTCCCCTCTGTCCTCGTAGACAACGACCTCATGATGTTCTGAGGCCTTTAGACAGCCAAAGCGGTCTGCGACGTCTCCTCTCTCCCCTCCCACCACCATTGCGTCCACACTTATGGTTCGGGCCGCGGCTGACGTGTAGTCTCCTGCGTCCCTGATCTTCTGAAGCAATGAGCTTGCCTGAGCAAATGGAGTAGCCTCCCCCCACTCGAGTAATGCGAGGCAGGACCATGTTCAATGACACAAAGATCCGCTGTGACTACTATAATATAGGTACCTCATGTTCATTATTACTAAAGACATAAATAAAAATTAAACAGTATCAAGATCGTTTAATCCAATTTCCCCAGTATTGCACACTACAATTTTTTATTTCCACATTTGCCATGAGATTCTGGTAGACCTATACCAACATTCCATAATACTTTACCATCCTTTTTCCTTCGCAGATCTCTGACAGTTGAGTTCCCGTGGGCACACTAATGGGCTCAACGGGATCTCGGAGCGCGGCGTTGATGTAGATATGCACAACGGCAGGCCATATAACGAGATGGGTGTATGAGCCCATACAACCAACCAAACGGATTTAACTACCAAATCCGTTTTCATTATCATCATAAATCATTAATGCACATGAACTTTAAAAAAATTAGTGTGTATGAGAACCATACTCATACAAAAGCAAATTGCACTATAAATGCATTCAGATGCCTACGATATGAATTGTATGGCCAATAAAGTGAAAAGTCATACAAGACAAAATTGTATGAGACCATACATATTATATGAGTGTGACTGTACCAAATTAAACTGTGAATAAGTGAAACGGTGACAAACGTTAGTGTATTTGTATTTTTTACTTTAGTTTTAGTGTTCTGTACCTTAATTTAGTTTTAAAGTAAGGTATACACCGATCTAAACGATATATCGCTTGCAAATGAAAATATCGGATTAATATGACATTGCTATAGAGATTTATAGACATTTGTATGGGATTTATATTAAGGACTCATTGAATTTAAGCCGTATCAATGATTTGCCGCTGATACCTCTTATAATTCATTGATTTGTATAAAATTATGGACGAACCTGCAGTTTCCTAAACATAAAAATACATTAGGTTACTTTATCAGTAAATAATAAAGACATATTTAAAATAAATACATGTGATATCCATTAAAAAGTTAAGCTATGTCACTTGTTGCTTTTTTAAATTATTGTATGTAGATCAATGTGTAATTTCAATAACTGTCACGGTACCTATGCCATCACGTATACGTTCTTGTAAATACATTTTCTGATTCCAATCTGTATCAATATACTATCTGTATTTTTTTGTTATAAAGCTAATCCGTCTCGTTCTTGAATTTTGAACCGAACTATAATATGACCATTTTAGTTCAAATTTGACGTGGGGTAAAAATTATATATGATTATTTACCTTACCCTCATTCATAAAAAGGAAGGGTAACAGACAAAATTTCGTCGTTGACAAATACGATTTAATAATGTGTTTTTGAATAAGAGAACCATAGTTATGAAGAAGAGAAGATTTTCGACATTTTTTTTAAACTTACTTAAGTAAGTAGGTATATTTAAGCCTCCTGCTGTACTCCTAAATTTTTTGTATTCCTTGTCCTCCTTTTGTAGCTCCTTGAGCGATGGATTAACAAGACTAAGATGTATTCCATATTAAAATTGTATATATTGTAATAAATAGTTTTATACTTAATTCCACTACACTTGTGTATAGTTATTACTATTGTAAGATAAACAAACTGCCCAATACCTACATTTGTTAATGAAAATTAAATGTTAAAAAATACTGCAAAGTTTTATTTATGTAATGATTACCTATTTAGTTTAAGAAAACTTTAAACCTTGGGTCTGTTAGTTCTTTTTCTTCGTGTCGTAGAAGTCTTGGCGGACCAATATAGAAAGAGACCCAATAGGGATGCATGTAATTTTTTTATATTGCTTAATGAAATACTTATTAACTATAATAAACAATTATGAAAGATTGTTTTAAATATCTCGATTAGAGACGAAATTATAAAGCTTCCAAGTTGATAATTAGAAAGAGAAGTCTGTCGTGCCACATGACGTCAGATGGCACGACCCCATACAGCTACCATAGAAAATGGCATTTTCGTAGAAAGGGATCTGGGAGGTGACCACAAACTCTTAGAGTAAGGTTATTTTGAGATCGAGTAAGATTTATACGCGTCATATACATCTGTTCCTTACACACACATTTCATTTCAATTTGGCATTTCAATTGTTATATATATTTAGTTTTTCGATTAATTTTGATTCTGTTTTCACTACTAGTATTCTATTTTAGTCTTTTTATCGATAAACTGGTCAAACGAAAAATATTTTTTTCATGCATAGTCCCTATTGCCAAACAACCCAAGACAGAACCACTTAATGCAGGAAAATCAGGAGGCTTCAAAAATAGAGAAGATAGATGAGAAGATATACCTATTTTTATTAGAAGACTGTAAACCTTGACTCTGTGAGTTCTTCACCTCCTTTGTGTCGCTGGCACGACAGTCATTTACATTTTCCAAACCAAAACTTTATAATTTTAATTATTAGTTTTATTGTATAGCCTCACGGTGCTAACCAAGGAAAATGAAATGATTTTGTTCTTAAGTAGGTACTATTATAGAAGGAAAATGATGAAAAAAAATAAGCTAAGAGTGTGCTGAGAAAGGTTTTAGGTTGGCGATGGAGCAAACCATAGAGAAACCCTCTCATAAACACTACAAAAGGGAAAGGAGTAGCAATTACAAAAACGTCTTTTAATTCAAATACAACACCAAATCACATTATATTTTCTATAATAGTAGTACATTATATATTTTTTCTTTATATGTTTTTTTTTTAAATTTCTTAACCATTATCCTAACGATTTTGTAATAAACCTACGGTTATGCCCATAATACATAATTTTATTTGGTTAATATGGAAGTGAAAATGCTTGAAACTTTATTTTAATAATAAATTTTATTCTTTAAGAAAATAGATGCAAAGAGGCTGTTGATAAATAACCATATTATTATTATTATTCAGTGTTAGTGGGCCCCAAAAGGAAGTTTAATCATGTTGTCATATAAATAGCTTTATTATATCTTACTCGATAATTTTCTAATATATTCTTTGTAAATACTCTAACATACGTATCTTTCGACACATAGTATTATTAAACATAAAAGTATTCAAATGAGCTTTATTTAGCTGGGTTAAATCAAGGCCATTTGAATTTAATAAAATCTAAAAATAAATAATAAACTGAAATTGAACTATCCATTCTACAAATAAATTTTCAACATATGCCGTTAAAATCATAAACAAACGCCGATTTTTTTTTTTATAAATCTTGTTCAACTTCGAGTTTTAAATAAAAATAGATGATATTTGTGTATGTTAAGTTCGGCACATTACGACACTATCTGATATGTCCGTCTGTCTATGTAACTTATAGATTTATATGGAAGATGAACAAAATTTATTGAAAATAAAAATACCTTTCCATTCTACGACGAAGTTTGTTACAAAAATAATGTCATTCTGATTTCCAATTAGAAAATATTCTTTTCTCTTTCTCAAGAGTTTTCCCCGTTACCGTTCTTCTGTGTATTTTTTTTTTCCAACTGTTTTTTTTTCAACAAAAAAATTAAAAGTTCCATTATCAACAAAAACCAAGATTCAATAAATTAATAGTGTTTAGTGACTAGAATAGTTTTTCAAAAAAAACTACACTATTAAATCATGACTAGTTAGTCCAATAAGATAAAGTTTAAAAAAATATTTAAACAAAAGAATTCAGAAGACAGTCAAAGAAAGGATTCCAAAGAAGTTAAACGCAACAATCAGAGTAGTAATTTATATTTCTTTGACCGTTTTCAATAAAAATGGCAGCGATCCGATGTGTAAAATATAATATTATGACAAAACCAATAATTCTAAGAAAATAAATGCAAGGAATCAATCCAACCCTATCAATTCCCATTTTTACAAAAAAACAAACAAACAATACCGCCATTTTTATTGTTATTTTTATATTTTATAACAAACGGTAACAGCAAACGATACAACGAACGATATAAATAAAAATAATAATTTAAAATGAATAATAATATAGTTTAACAAATCCATAATCTAAAAAAAATGCCTCTACAAATTGTGCAGTTACCGTTCATTAAAAATAAAAAATAACGTTCATAACAATAATTTAAAAAAGAATGCCTATGGCTTCTGTGAAAGCTATGTACAAAAATACATAAGTTTTTACAGACAGTAGAACTCAGCAGGCATAACATTAGCAACGGGTCACGACTAAGGAGTTTTAACAGATGAAGAAAGTATGTAATGGAAGATAGGATATTATTATTATAAAAGCTAAATACAATGAAACCTTCGTCGTCACTTGGTTGTCTATGTTACGCCTACAATTTTAATTCCTAGTTTAAATTCGCTGATCATGGCTGGCTGAGTCCTCAAACTCTTCAACTTCTTTTTTGTTCACAAACATCTTCATTTAAAATGTCTATGCCTTTTCTTTTTTATACTCTATAGTTAAGACAGAACTTTATTAAATACAAATCTTTGATCTGCCTACACTCGTGATACTATTAGGGTAATAACAATAAGCTCGTGTTAGGGTAATAATCATTAACTCTTTTTAGGGTAACCTTTATCAAATCGAGTTGCGGAACTTACCCTTAGGGTCAATCACACCAAAAGGTCGTCGAAGCGCAGTTTCAGTGTCATATGAATTTTAACTTTATTTTCATTACTATAATACTTAATATCGCATGAGAAACTCGAACGAGTCGCGCGGATGCCCGCGGCGCCGCGGGAATTCCGGCGAATTCCATAAACGGAGCCTTCTCTACCGAGCGGGTCGCTGCGCTTCGATGCGCTTCGCTGCCCTTCGCCGCTCTTTCGGTGTGAGTTGACCCTTACACAATGTTTTTAAATTCTCTTTTTGTAGTAGGTATAACTTTACTGTAATATCAAACAATATCTCTAATACAAATAATCTTTATTGACATAATTCTATTACAGCAGTTATTGAAGCGGACCTGTATGACAGGAGTCATTACTGGTAGTCATTTTAATCATAATTTTTAAATACTTTAAAAAAACTGTTTCTCTTCAAACCAACCATGATCAGTTCACAAAACCTGTAGCTTTTGGTCTATTAGTTGATCGCGTTGTCTTCATGGGCCTTCTTCACGACGGCTAGCTTTGAGTGGGGGTCCTGGGGCTGCAGCTGGGCGTACGGCGGAGCCCTAGTGCCATGGAGCACTAGGGACCAGCCACGGAAGAAGCCCGACCAGTCCCCTGGGTTGCTGTTTGGACCACCGTTGTAGCGCGCCTGGAAGATAAACAGGTGAGATAGATATTCTTTCGAACAAAAAGAGTTATACCCGAACATATATACAAAAAAAAAAAATAGAAACTGCCGAATTGAGAAACTCGTCATTTCTGGGAAGTCGGTTAAAAAGTGTACTAAAACTTGATGTCTCGCGAAATTTCAATGCATGCATGTTTGACATCATCGTTGATTTTTGTTTGCGTGATAAAAGAAAAAATACGTGTCCAATATTTTTATTTATTAATGTACTTGACGAACTAAAAAATAACTGTTAGTCAACTAGGGATGGCCCTATTACAGCTGCTCAAGTAAGAATAGGTACCTCTAGTGTCCACGTGCCCTGAGGGTACTCGCCCCAGGTGTGAGTGGTCATAAACGGCCACTTGGTGAAGCCGTCGCGGGAGTCGTCGTCCTTCGCGCGCCTGCTCAGGATCATTGACCTGAAATCCATGTTTCATAGGGTTAACGGAGGTAGGGAAATAGTTATTTATGCTACAAGTGCGGAAGGTAGGTGATTTCCGATGAGCGGCATTTTTATTCACGAGCGAGCGAAGCGAGTGAGTGGATAAATAGACACGAGTCGGAAATCATCTTACGTACGTGTATCATACAACATTTTACTATGCATTGTGCGAGGAAATAAGTTAATAAAATGAAATTAATAAAATGGCGGGCTTATTCAAGCGCACTCAGCATATCCACAGATTAACTAATAGTTCCTCGGGCATATCTACTGCGCATGTGCAAATGACTGTCACATCGTTACGCAATAAGGCACGAGCAAAATATACGTTCTGCCAAACATATTTAATTAATATTTAAAATTAATTTATTGATCAAAATCTAAATCTAGAGTAATTAAAAACGCCTCAAATGAAGTATTAGTTTTATTCTACCTTTTATATGAATGATAATCTGTACATAACTAATTTTTAAAACTTTTCTCAAATGATAAAAACTCTATGCGTCGGGCTGACGTTGGAGTAAAAAATAAAAAAAATACAGGAAAGTAAAAAGCTCTAGTGAAAAAAAGTGACTTTTGCCGCACAGTTTGGCTGCTTGGAAAACCGCTTTTTTCGAGGACATGCATTGTAAAATACTTATTCAATTTTCCAACGGCCACCGGATCAGCCAACGTAAATAAGTTGCTTATTCATTCAAAAAGTGTTGGAAGAGTCATGACAGTTTCGCGGCGGTCCAAGGTAGGTAAATAACAACACATAGCAACGTCTAAGAGAAAACGTATGGCACATGCTGACGTGTTACAGTAAACGTATGACAAATGCTCACGTCTAACAGTAAACGTATGGCACGTACTGACGACTAACAGTAAACGTATGGCACATGCTGAAGTCTAACAGTAAACGTATAGCACATACTGACGCCTAACAGTAAATGGAAGTCACATGCCAACGAATAACAACTAAGGTATCATACCTGGTGCCCATAGGACTAGTGAGGAACAGCTCCAAGTCTCCGCGTCTGCTGGCGTTGGCACTGACAACTGCTTGCACGTGCTCCAGGTAGCGCACCTCACTGGGTGTACTAGCACATGCGGACGTCTCGATCTTCATTGTTAGCATCCCTTCAGATTGAATTTCGCTGGAAAAGCAGAAAGAAATATATGAACATTGGTAGTTGGTGATAAGGTTTTCTGGGAGATATTTCATCATTGGACGCCTTTGCACATTCACTTTGTATTAAATGTTGATTTTGGTCTACAATAAAGAATTTAAGAAAATTATTTCTGCGTCTTCGATTCTGGTGTTGGGTGTTATAATCGATATGGTATACCATAAATACAAGGAGACAAAAAAAGGTTGCTGCTATCGGAAGTCTCTTATGAAAATGGTCAGTTTTTAAAACCAACAATCAGCCTCATATTGTTTGCTTAAGCATATTCAATTTTAATTTCCTTGCGTGATCACGTCAGAAATGATGATATCCGCAGGAGAACCAAAGTTACCGACATAGCCCGAAGAATTGCCAAACTTAAGTGGCAGTGGGCAGGGCACATTGCTCGCAGAATGGATGGCCGATGGGGCCGAAAAGTTCTGGAATGGCGACCGCGAACTGGAAGACGATACGTTGGAAGGCCTCCCACTAGGTGGACCGATGACCTGGTTAAGGTTGCGGGAAGGCGCTGGATGCGAGACGCACGGGATCGGTCAATGTGGTGACGCCTGGGGGAGGCCTATGTCCAGCAGTGGACGTCTTTCGGCTGAAATGATGATGATGATGATGATTCAATGAAAGTTAGATGTTAACCAGGTAAGTAGAGAATTCTTTTAACAAAGTAGCAACATAGGCAATACAATACCAATACCAATAATACAATACAATAGGAATAGGCAATACCTTTATCATAGGTAATATCATACTTATAGACAGGTAGGTATTACAATGTTGTAATCAGGCTTTAAACGGTTGTGAGGCATTTAGCTTGAACGCAAATACTATTGGCTTAAAAATTTGCTACGGCTTCCATTGCCTATAGCGTGGTGCAATTTATAAATGACAAAAGAATTATAGACACTATCTTACATTTTCGTTGAAATTCCTACTCTTTTGTAGATTAAAAATTAAATGTGTATTTCATTCTCCTTTTTAAAAAGACTATCGATTAGGCTCTAGACAGACGGACTATATTTCAACTGCACTTCGACTGCAAATGTGCAGTTTGAATGTAATTAGTATGACTGCTATTAAACTGCAAACCAACCGTGCAGCCTGATTGCAGTCGGTGTGCAGTTCCAACGACCGCACGCTGCTTGCAGGGACCAACTGCATTTGAACTGCACGTCGACCGTGCAGCTAGCTTGCAGTCAGCAACTGCAATCGGGCTGCATGGTTGGTTTGCAATTTTATTTCAGTCGTACTAACTGCATTCAAACAGCAAATTGGCAGTCGGAATGCAGTTAAAATGCAGTGCGTCTGTCTAGAGCCTTGTGTTGTTATTTCACTAGCCTTTTCAGTCCTTTCAATATGAACTTTTGCAAACAATGGCCTATTATCCAACTTTAACCCTTATTATTAAAAGTCGAGACTTCGAGAGCCATGGTCGTACTCGTGACCCTTAACTTCTTCCCGTGTTCTTGCATAGTCATCTTGTTCTTGTGTTTTATTGAATTGTTTACACTACACATAGATCATAGGATTTTTTTTTATTTAACCTTATATAAACTTACAAACCTAAACAAAATCCTAGACAAAGAACAAGTACATATCTGTAGATTTGTACCGTGCAGGCATCTTACCCATGACACGCAGCGCAGCAGCCAATCGCTCAATATGGATGCCATGCCTTAAATACAGAATGGTGACAGCGTGCCAGGAATCGCTTTAGTAAGGCTGAGGCGGCAGGAACGGCGACACGCGCTACAGCAGACGCAATTTCCTCGCAAGCGCGTTTTCGAAGCCGTCCTGCCGCACTTCGAACCCTGTCTGAAGAGAGAGTAGCGCATCTCCTACAGGCTCAATCAGGTTCTGACTGGGCACGGTTGCTTCAGTGAGTACCTACTTAGGATTGGGCGAGAGACCACGGCAAATTGCTACCACTGCGGAGAAGACCTTGACTCTGCACAGCATAAACTCGAGGAGTGGCCTACATGGGCCTCTGAGTGGCATGTCTTGGTCGCCAGGATAGGGCGAGACCTGCCTTTGCTAGCAGTTGTGAAGGTCATGCTGGCAGAGACAGAACATTGGAAATAAATGGCCTCCTTCTGTGAGACCGTGATGGTCCAGAAGGAGACCGCCAAGCGGGAGCAGGGGAGAGCCGATCCTACTCGGAGAAAAAAGGTGTCGGGGATTCAACCACCCCGGTGCCTAAAACGGCGAAACCCTGCCTGCATCATACGCAGCTGGGACTCCGGGGTCGCGGGCACTCAGAGTGGGAACTCTGTTCGCCTACCAAGTGACACCAGGAAAGACGGTGGCACAGTGATCACGAGTTGCCGTGCACAGCGAGGCTTAGGAGAGGAGCTTTTTCGATCTCCACAAGGATGTTACCTAACAGGTTTTGCACAGAGGCGGTTCCGGGGTGGTCTTGAGAGGTCACGGGGCCTCTTCTGCGTGCCGATGGTGATCACGGGGGTGGTTTTAGAGAGGTTAAAAAGCCAACACTCGCTGGTCTTTTCCCAAAACTCCAGGTGCCTTTTAAAGGTTTTCCCCAGTTAGCAAAAAAATACCTATATATCTATCACAGCGCAACTAGAGATGCCTCTGGTGTTAGGTAACTCGGACTTATCTTGGACCGTCGGTCAATCGTCCACATTACCTGTAAAATTGTATACTTCTAGTAATACTTACGCATGTGTATTAACAGATCCAGCCTCACAATGGTACCGAGGTGGTACTGATCGCCAGTTGGCAGCCAGCGCCGTCATGGCTCCAGCGTCAAGCACTCCGAATCCGAACAAGTGATTGAACTCCAGTCCTACGCCGTTCATTGTCCAGTGGAAACGACCCTGTGGATATGAAACAATACAGCATACGTTAGTGAAAAAGCTACCAACTAATTAACCTACCTCCTACTAATATTACAAATTAGTGTCTGTCAGCGTCTTCGCCCGCGAATGTCGAAAATTATCCCGGGATAAAAAGTATCCTAATCCTGACTATAATAATATTTATATGCCAAATTTTATCCAGATCCATTCAGCCGTTCTGGCGTGATTTATTAACAAACATAAACAGGTCCAAACTTTCGCATTTAAAATATTAGTAAGATGTGAAAGTTTGCGAGTATGGATGGATGTTTGTAACTCATTCACGCAAAAAGTACTGAATGGATTTTGATGAAACATTACAAGCTTATTTAACAGAATAACACATAACTACTCTATAACTTATAAAGATATTGGGAGAAGTTCTAATTCCATGCTGGCTGAGCCGTGGGCGTCATTCATTAGATCTATAAAAACGGAAGAGACCCTAGAATAGCGACATTCTATCGTCGAAAGCGTGTCTATAACCATTGGAAAAATATCAAAAATGAATGGAAAAAAACATTCTATTAATTGTCTACGTTTTTAAAGTATAATTGGGCTGGTTCAAAACGGATAACAAAAAATCATAATAAATAAAAAGTTATTTGACTTTTTAGTTAATTTATATATTTATATTTAAATTCATTTTTATTTATTTCCATTATATATTTTATCTGCTAAGTAACAAGGAGTAACTATACTAAGTAAATATATCATTATTGTATTTATTGCAGTAAATGAGTTAACAATACAGTTTATGTCTAAGGCCTGAAACTGCGTTAAGCGGGCGCCCGCGACGGGCAACCGTCGCGTGAATACGCGCGTGGACACGCGGGTGGGCTCCGTGGGAACGCGACGGTCACCGTCGCGTGGACCCGTCGCGGAGATCGGATTATTTTATTTTTATTTAAAAAAAATATATATTTTATTTTCCTAACTGTATTGGTGCAATAGACGGGAAACATATAAGTATTATAAGACCTCCTCACAGCGGTTCACTTTACTACAATTATAAGCATTATTATTCCATTGTTCTACTTGCAATGTGTAACGCAAATTATGAGTTTACCTACATAAATGTGGGGGTACAAGGTAAAGAATCTGATTCTGCAATTTTCACCCAAAGCCGCTTGATCCAACAAATGAATGATAACTTATTGGATATACCTCCTGCTAAAGCGTTACCCGTGCTACACAATAATAAATCAACCAACACTGCAGCAACCGTACCAATACCCTACGTTGTTGTAGGAGATGAAGCATTTGGGTTGTCTAGCTATGTCATGCGGCCATATGCTCGAGCTCTCAATTTGGATCATAAGAAAAAAATATTTAATTATAGGCTAACAAGAGCGCGACGTTATATTGAATCGACTTTTTGTATCATGGCTAATAAATTTCGAATACTTCATCGTCCTTTAAACGTTTCAAAAGAGAACGCCATTTGTTTTGTTAAAGCGATATGTATTCTGCATAATTTTATTAGATCTAGACAAGATGACAATAATGACGACGATGTTGTCATTACACCACGCCATATTCGGGACGTCGACTATGCGTTTGGGAACATCCAAAGAGATGCGTATACAATACGCGATAAATTCGCTGATTATTTCGTCACAGATGGTAAAGTGTCGTGGCAAGATCGTAGTATTTTTTGAGACGTCCTCGAGCCTCACTCTATGAAGTAAAGGCACACTTGTTCATCCATCCTTTACTTTAGGTATATTAGTAGACAATATTAAACAGGGATGATAGGTATCGAGACCGACACAATAATAATTTATATAATTCTAGCTTAGTCTAAAGTAGCCTTGTAAGTATAATAAGTATGAATACCTACCCGTAGATTTATTATAATTATACATTGAGAACACAAATAGTATGTAAGTACCTAATTACCTAAAATATATTAGTAAAAAATGGGCACCGCGCGTGCCCCCGCGACGTGTTCCGTCGCACGGAGGCGGGCCCCGTTGCGCGGGTGCGGGGCGCGCCTCCCCGTGACAGACGCCCGCGCAGGTCCCCGCGACGGAGCACTTTTGTATGAAACCGCGCGGGTGCCCGCTTAATTCAGTTTCAGGCCTAAGTGTAGATGTTCCTTGCAGGTAGGTAAGAATATTGTAGTGTAGTAGAAATTAATTAATTACCTTCAATTAATGATTGGCGAAAAGACTAGTATCCAAGTCTAAAAAAAATATAGGTTGGTTGTTGACGATGCCGCGATGACGGATGACCTATTGATACACGTCAAAGTCGCAATAGTTTAAATAAATCTTCTCTTTTCAGAGAGTATATTATACATTTCATGCTGAAATAACTACATAAGGGAAATACTAATGCGATATTCCCCTTTTACTTCCACGAAATTGAATAATATTACCTATTAAACACACTATTAAAAGTTACCCAGAAATAACCTACAAAAGTTTATGACTGAATATCTATTCTTCTCGACATTCTCGAACGAAAATTCTTGCACAAACTAATTCAGAACATCACCTTGAGTTAAAACCAGATATTTTTCATTTAATGACGTAGAAATTTAATCTCAGCTGAAACAATGTACCTCCTGCCATTGTTCTTTAAGTATTTCGACTATCGCCATGACACTTGTCTTGAGTCTAAGGGCGTCTTCAGGGAGACCGTTACAAGCAGTGAGACAAACTAAACAAAAAAAATACAGGCCACGTGCGAGTCGGACTCGCGCACGCAGGTTTCCGTACCATTATCGCAAAAAAAACGGCACAAAAAGCACGTTTGTTGTATCGGAGCCCCACTTAAATATTTATTTTATTCTGTTTTTAGTATTTGTTGTTACAGCGGCAACAGAAATACCGAAATATCTGTGCAAATGTCAACTGCCTAGCTACCACGGTTCATGAGATACAGCCTGGTGACAGACTGACAGACAGACAGACAGACAGACGGACCGCGGAGTCTTAGTAATAGGGTCCCGTTTTTATCCTTTGGGTACGGAACCCTAAAAAGGCAACATAGATAGATCTTTTAAACCCCGGCTAATCCTGATTGAGCATCTTAAGATTAGTATGAAGTATGTATGGTACCTTCAGTCAAAGAGCCAGATTTCACCGCCATAGACAGTAATATAGAGAGGGTGAGTTGCATACCGTAAACAAGATATTTTTTGCTTAAGGCGCCGATTCCCTTGAGTAGCTGATTTTAAAATGAGAATCACGTCTAAACGGCTAGTCGTAATTTTTTGGAAAAAAATATATGTTCTATTAGACCATTTTCTTAATATTTTCATCTGAGCACATTTCGAGTTTTATTCGTATAACATAGTGTAATTAATTTGTAAAGTTATGTCTAAAACGGACAAAAACACGACAATCGCACCAAAACCGCTCGGCGTATTTTAATGAAATCGACACCATCTCAAAGACAATTTAATGATCTACATTTTGATCTGATGGTTTTTTTTTAAAGTCATAGAATAAGAAGCAAAGTACAAAAAACTACTAAATTTTGGGTCGCGCGGGTGTGAAACGAGTGCGCGTTTTGTTCCCTCAAGGTCGTTGGCGTTAGTCGTCGTCTTAAAAGTTGGCGGTCGGCGCTAGAAATACGTCTCGGTAAATAACAGCTCACTTGAGACGTGTGCTCTTATTTTGTGTAGTTTGTCATAGTAAGTATTTTAAATGTAGTAAGTAAAGCTACCTATATTCACGCGGACGGAATTTAGAATTGATTTTGTACTTGACCCGTTATCTAGTTGTTTAGATCGAAGCTTTAAACAAAAAAATATTAATTATAAAATTCAAGAAGAGTTTCTCAAAGAGCGGTTTCTGTTTCTGACAAGTTTTTCTCATCAAAGTTTTCTTTGAGATAAATCTCGAGATTTTTCCATTTAAGATGACGACTGTTTCCAACGACCTTGAGGAAACCAAAAGCGCATTCGTTTCACACCCGCGTGACGCAATATTTAGTAGTCACTTGTATTTTCCTTATTATGTTATGACTTAATAAAAAGCCTCAGATCATAACGTAGATAATTTTTTTTTTCGTTTTAGACATAACTTTACAAATTAATTACACCATGTTGTACGAATAAAACTCAAAATTTTCATAGATCAAATTACTAAAAAAATGGTCTAATGTAACATATATTTTTCCAAAACATTTGACTAGCTGTTTAGACGTGATTCTCATTTTAAAATCATCTACGCAGGGGTATCTGCGCCTTAAGTGAGAAAACGGGCTGGACTTCAAATCATTGATATAATGATTATCGATCGTTAATAATACTTCAAAACAATTAGAAACAATACTTTGAGCTCTTAGAAATAACAATGAAACTCAAATAATGACAATAGTGACTTTAGAAATAAATTCCTAAGACGAAATACAAATTGATTGCCAAGATTTTCTCTAATAACGACCAACTTTTCGGTTCGCTAAATAATATCCGAATAAGAGAGATTTTAATTTATGTAGAGAATTTTAAGTTCACCCACGCCAAGTGTTGTTAACAAAAGCACAATACCTACAGAATAGAATTGGGAAGAGCAATAAAACAAAATCAAATTAAACAGTAAACTTGGCTTATTCTTGGCTTGTGAGTTCTGTTCTCTTTACCTTAACATTTAAACTTGAAGACAAAAGTTTATATACTTACTCAAACTTCGAGGCTTTATGCTTTTAGGTTTTATAACAAGTATTAACAATATCTACCTATTCTGTTTTTGGAATTGATTCAATTTCCAAAAACAAAAAGACCTGACGTCACAAAAAACCTTTATCACGCAATTAAGACGACGACTGTCGCCAACGACCTTGAGGAAACTAAACGCGCCCTCGTTTCACACCCGCGCGACCCAAAGTTCAGTAGTATTTTGTACTTTCCTTATTATACTATGACTTAAAAAAAACCTTAGATCAAAATTTAGAAAATTAAATTGTCTTTGAGATGGTTGCAATTTTAATTCAAATACGCCCGGTGGTTTTAGTGCGATTTGCCTGTTTTTGGCCGTGTCAGACATAACTTTACAAATTAATTACACCATGTTATACGAATAAAACTTAAAATCATCTTAGATGAAATTATTAAGAAATGGTCATATGTAAAATATTTTTCAAAAAAAATCGACTAGCCGTTTAGACGTGATTCTCATTTTAAAATCAGCTACTCAGGGGTATCTACGCCCCACCTGGTGGGTGAGCATTGTCGAGGCGGGAGGGGAGCTCAGTAACCGTGGCTTGGTCACCCACGGTGAAGCGAAGAGGAACCCGAGGAAGGGCCGCTCGTCAGGGCTTTTGCCGATAAGCCGACGACGTAGCGGCCAACATATAGGTTGCGGTGCTGACTGGGTGACATCGCAACTGAGGCGGGCCGCGATGTCGTATGGGGCCTCCCAAACCCATACGATATCGTGGCTGAGTGTTGGAGGCCGCGGCGGGAGTGGAGTGCCGGGTATTGCGGTGCACCGCTCTCCCTACCTTTCGCGGCCTGGACGGGGTCGCCACCGCCTGATGTCGGACGCGGTGGGGCCGCAGGGGAGGAGAAGTGTCGGTATAGCGTTGGCCGCTCTTCCTATCCCCTGCGGCCGGAAAATGTTAGGTGGCGGTTGACCTTGACCCGTCACAAACGGACCAAGAGTGCCATACACGGGGTCGTTTGGCACCCATGTGCGCCGGTGATGGGGGTACTCCCCATAGGAGGTTCCGGTGACGGACAACCGTGGTGGGTTCACGGTGAGTGCACGCGTGCCCGTGTTTCGGCCATAAGCGGCACAGGAGGACACCGTGAAGTTTAAGTGGGTTAGAGTCCCACATAGCACATACGCAGTATGCATGAGCATTTCTCAACCATAAAAAGGGGTATCTGCGCCATTTATTCAACAGCCCGACAACAAACATCGGGCAGTTGTCCACCAGTACTGGCTAGCAATAGTTAATAATTTAAAAATATAATGCATACCTTCGCATCGTAAAGCGAGTTCCTCTTTGAAGTCAACACAGTTAAGTGTTGGATGTCTCGCCACGTTAAGCTGGGACTGTGAACAAAGAGTTACCTATAAGAAAAAAAATAACATCGTTTTGTTAGTTACACTGGATTTTAAGGAAGTGGTATTTCTCTTTTTAAATACATGGCACGTGAGATTTTTTAATGAACGCAATATGGCAGAGAAGCTTTTTTTTACACATACGTTAAACGCAAATTGTCACGTTCCAATCGTTTCCAAACTGCAGAGTTGCTGATGTTATAGCAATTACTCACTTTTTTTTTTTTTTGCTTTTGTTTCTATGAGATTCTCGGGACCTTATGGTCCCGGACTTGA
The DNA here is from genome assembly GCA_949775005.1 of Orthosia gothica. Taxonomy (NCBI): domain Eukaryota; kingdom Metazoa; phylum Arthropoda; class Insecta; order Lepidoptera; family Noctuidae; genus Orthosia; species Orthosia gothica. The sequence goes on along the minus strand of OX459065.1, from coordinate 3,153,577 downwards.
AAGGTGTACCAGGGGCCGAAGCCAACTCGCAGAAGCTTTGTTAGACATGTAGGATGAAATGTGACACCAACCGGCGATTATCCCTGTTTGCACTAGTGAGCACCCAAGGGCAATCCCCAGCTGGTGCAGGACTATTGCAGATTATGCAGACAAAACAAATTGGGCTATGGGTTTTGGTGGATTTCGTGGATCTATTACCTAAAACTATAGAAGGACTATTGGCCCCTGCCTCACCACTGTTGATCTACACGGTTATAAAATGGCAGGGGATGACTTGCACACTCAATTAATGCGCCCCCTCATAAACAGTCGCTAGCATACTATTATTATAGTATACATATTATGTCCTTGATTCATTAAATTTCTTATCTTGTACATATTTAAATATTTTTATAATAGTTATTTATGCAATTGTTGTAATAAGGGGTATTAAAACACGAATGTAGGTTGTGATAATAGTATCACATGAGTGTTTTAATACCTAATTATAACAGTTGCATACAAGACTTTATCTACACCCATGATATGAATCCTCTATAAAGGTTCTGAAACCATAGGGTATTAATACTTAGCGTACTTTTCAGCATTGAATAGAAGGTCCATAGGGATGAAGATTTGAATTTTTCTGATAATTCTTGAAAATATACTAATAGCACATCTTCAGAAAATGATGTACGACTCTTTGATATTTTCCAATTCATTAAATTTTGGTACGTCTTTTCATATTGTTTTCTCGACTTTTCTGGTAATAATTGGTTAGAAATGTCCTTTGCTGCGTTAGAAATATCTGGTGGTGTGTTATCAAAGCTTGTATCACTCATTTTTGTAAACAACATTTTTTTTTTTTTTCTATACTATTATTGAAAAAAAATGGCGGGATACGACGTCAATTCAAAAATTCGAATAAGTTGTTTTTAAATGACGGCGCTGTGGTAGTGAAACGCGCGTGCATGACAATATTCTTTTTTTGAGATTCATAAAGATGCCATGAGAATGGCAGGCTGGAAAGGCTGTTCGATGAGTAAAAAAGGAGTTGCATTATGAAATTTGGTACAACATTATAACACCCGATTGGATGATATTATGGTTTCTATGACACTGGCTGTTTTAATGTTGGCAATAAGCTAACTGTTTCAAGAACTTTTATAGAGGATTTATAGCATGGCTGTAGATAAAATAAATAAAAAAAAAACTAAAACATTTAAACATATAGAAAATAGAGGCCCACCGGTATCGGGAACAGGGCCCAAGCTACCGGCGATCGGGACACCAGAGAGAGGAACCTCCTAACAATACGAGCCTTGTCCAGCAGTACTGCTTTCTGGATCAGGCCCTTGACCCAGCCGCCTAACGAGAGCCTACATATTATTATTATTACGCTTAACTAATTCAAAGTATGGCTTGAAAGGCTCGAATAACTGTACTCGTAGTGGTATTAGCGAATGATTTCTTGATCTTCAAGTTTGCGTTGGTAAGAGCTGAATACAAATTATGACTGATCTACATAGCAGAAATATATACAGGAAGGAACTTACTTGGCATGCAAGGCCAGAGCAAACACTCCTGCAGCCTCAGGTGCCGCAGCCGATGTCCCCGAATGCGTGGCTGTACACTTCCCATACAAGTCCGTAGTAGCTACTCCAGTGCTGGGGTCTCGAGCACCATTACTGAAGGTACTCGCAAGAGTCGATGAGCAGGACTCGTCGTAGTGAGCGTTCTGCCCGTCGTTTATTGCACTGGAAATTAAGATTATAACTATTATTGGTTCTTATCAAATAAGTACGATGCTGTATAGGGTAAGCGGTAAATGGGAATTGTATTCATTTTTGATCAATTTGATTTTTAACCCCCGATTTCCCGACGGAAAAAAAGGGTGTTATCATTTCGATGTGTGCATCTGTGTATATGTTTATTTGTGTATCTGTCTGAGGCATCATAGCTCATAAACGGATGAACCGATTATGACTTCGTTTTTTTTTTGTTTGAAAGGTGATTTTTGCGAGTGTGTTCTTAGCTATTTTTGATGAAAATCTGTTAAACCGTTTTAAAGTTATGGGCGTTTTACTGTTGGAATCGGGGTGTTTTCGCAAGATATCGTGTCATAATTACGTGTTCAATTGATTGCCGATTGAAACGTATCTACTACTAGATAAATTATGTTGCATGAAATAAAAACATGCCAAGGGCTTAAAATTTAATCCTTGTTAATTTCTCTTTTGTATAAGAACTTTAATACTCTTACAAATATCAATCTAGGGATCGAAAGGAACAAACAAACATGCTTTTCATTACAAGACAGGTGTTTCTCCTGGTGGCCTAGTCTCTGAAGAACAAAGATGAACTATTTTGGTTAAGCGGTAATTAAAACACTTTTCACGCAGGCGAAGTTGCGGGCAGAGGCTAGTATAGCATATAACAGGGACGACGAACCTTTATTAAAAAACGAGCCATTTTTTTTTTATGTGACAATGAAGTGCCACCAAAGAATTTTGACTTTGTCTTAATTGACAAAAAATAAAACTCTAAATAATATGAATTAATTTGAACCCAGAAATTCTTACAGCAATCCTTATTTATTTACAGTTTTATATTGTATTTAAATTGGTGTCAATTCTGCTGTTGCAAATTACCTAGATTCTAAATAATCACATTTTAGCGTGCCCAAAATATATTGTCGTATGCCACCACAGTTTCGCAATCCCTCGCATAAAACATAGCAAGCGATACGCTTGGCCCACGAGTTTTTATCGCTTTTTGTTTACGCATTTTTATGAATTACCGCATCGTATTTCAGCCCTTGCAATTTTAAACGTTCTCGTGAAGATTGTCAATCGTAGCCGATTCCACTAATTTTGTAATCAGAATACAGATCAGACTTGAACAGGATTCCAGGACACCGGGGGTGTTACCATAACAACGGGTTTTATTATTCTCGCAAGTGTAGAGTGGGTGAATTAAACTATAAAGGACAATAGAGAGAACAACAACATCGAATAGATAATGTTAATAAAAGCTTGAAGAAAAATGATACAATGAGGGTGAAGGTCAGCGTTGCCAGACGTCCCGATTTTGGCGGGCCGTCCCGATTTTTATGTGCCTGGCGGGATGTCCCGAGCGGTACAGGCTCGGTCTCGCTTTTCGGGGATAACTCGTTTTCTCCCAGATGAATTTTAAATAGTCGGATGCGAGAAATAAATGCCCCTTAAATTTAATGAAAGCAGAATGACTAATCCAGTTTAACCTAGAGCTATTCTGTGCAGAGTTCTTCATCTTTATTAAAGAGAAAGAGGAAACTTTAAAAGCAGTTAAATATTCACAGAAATATCATGAATAAGTAATTCTTACACAGAATACGAAGAAGACTCAACTACCTAACGATAGGGCAAATCTGATTTAAAATATCGTATCTTTATTAAAATACATTTTCAATGGCAATTTTTGCTAACTATTGTCATGTGTACGTAATTTAAAACTCAAAAACAAAGATAAATATTTAAAAACTTCTGATTATATACGTTTTTTTACGATCTCCCGCTTTCGACGAAAGAATCCCGCTTTTTGCACTCAAAAAGTTTCAAAGACCAGACTTGCCAAAAAAAAAACTGGCAACGCTGGCTGAAGGTACTTACATACATAAATGAACTAGGGCGCGTTCACACGACACGCGCACGCTCAGCGCACGCCACCCGCGTCCAACTCGCATTGAAATTTGTTAAATAAGAATTTGAGCCTTATAATGCATCAATAGATCTCAAATTGCATTTAACGAGGTCTACACGCGCACGCCATGCGCCCGCCTCTCGCCAATCCTGCACTCGCCCTGCCCGCGCTCTGCACCCTCCCCGCGTACGCCTTGCGCCGCCTTGAAGCCACTATACCTAGTGAACGAAGTAGTCCAGTCACTAATGGTTTAAGTGGGCGCGAGGCGTGTATGCGAGGCGGATGCAGCGCGTGTGCGAGTTTAAGGCGGGCACAACGCGTGCACGGGTGCTGTGCGTGATCGGCGCGTGTAATCTGAATACGCCCTAAAGATCGAGCCTGTAATACCGGCCAAGTGCGTGTTGGACTTCGCATATTCATTTCAGGGTTTCGTACCGAACTAACCAATGTAGAATATATTGGTATTTGTTAGTAAAATATACGTAATATAATAAACATTATCACCAAATTTCAAGTTCATAGATCAATGGGAAGTTAAAAATTCTTCGGAAAATAAATTAACAGACTACGGACAGACAGACGGACACGTGTGACAGAAATATGCCTCCGTTTGGACCCTTCGGGTACAGAACCCTAAAAACCAGCAGTAGGAAATTCAAGAAAATCTTGATCAGAGCTGATTTTTCAGAATTTCAGGGTTGATCCCAAAGTAAAGTGTTCATATTCATGAGAACTTTAAACCCCTGAAAGATTGCCAATTATTTTTTATAAAGACAGTTTTCAAGTGCCAGGCCAGCAGTGGTGGCCCAGTGGTATCGGCCGCGACTTACAAGTTGTAGGTCGTGGGTTCGAGCCCAGGCAGGCGCTTTACTTTGTGTAGATTATTTCTTCACCACTGCTCTCAAAACGGTGAAGGAAAAAATCGTGAGGAAACCGGCATGTCCTAGAACCAAAAATTCGAAGACATGTGACATCCACCAACCCGCACTGGGCCCGCGTGGTGGATTACGACCCATTCGCTCTCACAGAGAGGAGGCCTGTGTCCCAGCAGTGGGAACATTAATAGGCTGATGATGTGTGATGTGATGTGAGTTTTCGAGTGAATAATAATTCTAATTCACTAAATAAATGACGCCCTTAAAAGGTTCTTATCAGTAACGAGCACTAAAGATTTTGTGAGAAAAATGGGAGCGATTCTTTAGAGAAACTAAAAGCCTACGATTTTTCACTCGAATAATAAAACTCAGTCCACTTTGTGAGATATATTGCACATATTACATGTTAGTGGGTACTAAGTCTAGCTATAAATTACATTAAATAAGCCCTTAGTTCAATTAATCTCACTTTTGAGCTACGATTTATAGATACCCAAGACATTTGTGATAAGACATGATAAATTATGTCATGAATTACAATTTGTCATATATGTTAGCACGGGTCAAACATGTGACATATTTTAAAGGTGCGACATGCTTTTCCTGTTGCTGCCCGGCGAGTACGGCCTACTGTGACATGGCTTAAGTAAAACATTTCATCGCAGTTTGGGCGATAAAGCCATTTTGTCTTAAATGCTAGCACCGGCGGCGTGAGATAATTTCTTGACGTTTATTTGGGACTACTAATTGGGAAGACTAATTGCTAATACGGGCGCACCCGTTTTGTCACAAATGTCACATTTTGACAGATGATTAAGAAAAATGTATCACTTTCGTTCGGAGGTGGTGATAACATTTTATAGTTGAAAAAAAACCTAATTACTGCACCGCTCGCCGGGCTGTATGCCACAAAATGTAACTATGGATTAACTCAGCAGTCATTATTTGCGAGAAAATGCGACTAAATTTGACAGACGGGCCAAGAGGCTTATTGGCAACGATGTACTGGTCGCGTCAAAGCTCCAGAGCCTTGAACATCGACGCCGAGTTGCACGCCTGTCGGTTTTTTATCGGTTACATTTCGGGGATTGTGCGACGAAACTGCACGATTTGATTCCGCCTGGCCATTTCCATCATCGGACTACAAGACGTACGGCCATGCGCCATCGGTACATGGTGGGCATCCCACTCACACGCACAAAGCGTTTTGCTAATACTTTCATTGTGCGCACAGCTAAGGAGTGGAATTCCCTGCCGGAGTCTTTGTTCCCTGATAGCTACAACCTTGGGGTCTTTAAGTCAAAAGTGAATAGGTTACTTCTAGGCAAGCGTGCTTCACCGTAGGCCACATCATCGCTTACCATCAGGCGAGGTAGTGGTCAAACGCGAGCCATCTATAATAAAAATAAGTTTTTTTTTGCACTGTGAAAGTTAATTGGCATGGTCTACGTCAACAGGAGTAAAATAAGTTATAAGCAAATATTTAAAAAGTAGGTATGTCGGGAGATTCTGGAAATTACTTTTGAATAGTAACGTGCCTCTTTTGGGGTAATAAAACCTAAACAAATCGGTTAAATTTAAACAGGATTGATTGGACGTTGGCTATAATGGTTGATAACTCATTCATTACTCATTCAGATAACTCATTCATACTCATTCATCAACCTTTATTTTAAATAATTATGAAGGGGCTGGTCTGTGTTAACAAACTTACGCTTTGAGCTTTCAGCGACAAGCCTCGTAGGGCTTGGCTTTGTCGATGCAGTCCTACCTTGTCCGTCTCCTTCAGAGACGGCAAGGTGGCGTGGTCTTGAGGGAGAGCGCTACGGTCGTGTAGATCCTCAAGGCAAGTGCGGTGATTTTCCTTCTCGTGGTTGCCGCCCTGTTTTTGGTCTAATTCCCTATGAAATAGACGTAACAGAAATCACCGGGCGACGTAACACAGGGGTGGCGAGGTCATGCCCCTGGGTGTCCACCATTGAACGAGAACAATGATGGATAGCAATGACCTCCCGCGTGTTTGTGCCGTGCGCGGGGACCCGTACGGGGGGATGAAGGGATCCTGGTGGCTGAGCCGACGAGCGTAGGCGGTTTAACGTCTCTGAGGCAACACTCCACTTTGGCCCGGATTTCTCATCACACGGGAGGCCGCAGTTTAGCCAGCTACGGTCAATCGGCTGCGGGGTCCGGTCAGACGGCCCCCAGGCGAGTTCACTCCCATTGGGGGCTTGCAGGCGGCAGTGCTCGCTCGCATCGCTAGTGGTAGCGGTGTGGGTTGGTGCTGTGCAGTCTCGTGAGCAACTAATGGGGGGGGGCTATATCCCTCGACTAAACCCTGGTGCTACCGTAGCATCGCCACTTGAGCACTCCATGGCGGGTGGGGATAGTTGAGGGACGAAAATATTATCGGGATTTTTAATGGATTTAAAAAAAAAAAACCACAAGGCGAAAGGACCGGCGAAAGCTGGGACTGCGCTCCTAAAGGCGGGACCGGCAAAAGCTGGGACTGCACACCAGACGGCGGGACCGGCGCAAGCCGGGACTGCATCTTCCCTAGCAGGAACGTCCAGAGGCGAGACTGCAGTGGGATCGTCTCGAGATGGGGCTGTGGTGGGACTGTCAATTGACGGTACTGCTGCGGCACTGTCGAGGGTCGGCACTGCTGTGGGACCACCGAAGGGCGGAACTGCAAACCAGCCCACCGGGCATAAGGGTACTGCCAAAGCTGGCGCGACACGGGAGCCTTGCGTTAGAGGTCAAATGATCTCGGACCTTGCAGCCCCGGACGCGACCGGCAAAGGCAGCACCTCGTCGTCTCCTGGGGGCCGGCATGATTCAGGCTGGCTTCCGGTTGGACGATCTGGGGCGCAGCGGAAAAAGCGTCAAAAGCTGAGACAGCAGGCGGCTCTTGAGGGGACTCCTACGGAGGGCCCATCAAAGAGACCGCGTGCTGTTCTCAGCGGGGACAGCGGGGACACGGTGGCCAAGAGAATGAAGACCCAAGGGCATTCATCCTCAACCGGATCCTTTAGGGATGCGGTGGCGGCTGTGAAACTCGCTGTCGTCACAGTCAAGTACCCAGAGGAGTACTTGAAGGCGGAGGACTTGGCGCCAATCCAGGAGCTCATTATTGGGAAACTGGAGGATGCGCCGGATCCTCTGCCTGTTCTCACGGTTGCTCCCGGAGTCGTTGCAGGTGCAGTACATGTATCCTGCGACGACTCTGATGCAGCTTGCTGATTTCGGGGTGCCATCCACAATGTGGAACTTGGCTCCCTGAAACTCAAGGTCGTCGACGCCAAGGACCTTCCAAAGCCAGTCAAAATGGCATGGAAGAGTCGCAACTTGGCGTTGCAAGACTCTGCCCGGGCCATTCGACTGCTCCAGCGACTTAGCCCTGCCTTGAGGACGGACGACTGGAAGGTCGTGAATACTCTCACTGAGCAGACCGGCATCCGTCGTATCGTCCTCATGGACGGGGTGTCCGCTGGGGTCATCAAGGCCGCGGGCTACTCTCTTCCAGGAGGTATTGAACGATACTCGTTCAAGCTCCTGGAAGAAGACAAGGGAGAGGCGCCCACTGTGGAAGCAGAAGCGGAGCCCTCCGAGGATGGACCACCGCTTTGCGATGGGGCCATCGACGAAATCTCTGCTCACGACGCAGCGCAGGAGACAGAGATTCAGACCGGGGCGTCAGAGGCAGACCACGAGGATGACATCCTCGGGGAATTCGACACCCTGGGGATTGAGTCGCCGACTGCTCTCGAGGAGAGCCAGGCGATGGAGGAGGGGCCTCAAAACTAAGGCCCTCCCATATCAACACAGGCCCATCAAAATCATCCAAGATGGAGGGACTAAGGTGTGTACAAATAAATTTGCATCATTGCAGAGCCGCTACTGCCCTTCTGGCTCGGCAACTGAAGCTTAACACATATGACGTTGCCTTGATACAGGAACCTTATCTGTATAAGGGGACTATAAAAGGCTTAGGTGGGACAGGAGGTATGGTATTCTATGACTGTCCAACTAATGACGCGAGGACTTGCATCTATATCAGGGGCGGTATAGAGGCAATGCCCTTACGTACTTTCTGTTACAGGGATCTCACAACAGCTTTGATCCAAGTGGGGACGGGAACAGAGAAAAGGAGAATTATCCTTGCCTCTGCCTATCTCCCATATGAACAAAAGGAACCAGTAACACCACTAATCAGAAGGCTGGTTGAATACGGCAACCAAGAAAACCTCGACCTGATACTTGGCTGCGATGCGAATGCACACCACGTCGTTTGGGGCAGTTCAGATGTCAACAAACGAGGGGAGGATTTGTTGGACTTTGTGGTAAGCTCTTCTTTACAAATCCTTAATGCAGGCAATAAACCTACTTTCAGGACCTCGGCGAGAACTGAAGTTATTGACCTGACACTGGCTTCAAACAGGGCCAGCGGTCATATTGAAAACTGGCATGTATCGGACGAAATCTCTCTGTCTGACCATAATTATATATGCTTTAGGTTTAGGACGGCGGGAGTAGCCGAAACTAGACGAAGGAGAAACCCAAGGCATACAAATTGGGACTCGTACAGGAGGGACCTAAAAATAAATCTAGGGAGCCCTAAAGGTAAGCTTAATTCCATACTAGATATAGAATTTGAAGCGGACAGAATCAAGATGGGCACCATCGGTGCATGGGAAGATAATTGCCCAGAGAAAAAGGCCTTTTGTAAAAAGGTACCATGGTGGACTCCTGAACTAGTTAAAATACGTCAGGAAACACGACAGGCCTTTAATGATGCAAAAGCCAAGAAGGATTTCTCAGGCTATCATAGCATGCTGACAAGGTACAACACGGCGGTATGCAAGGCCAAAAGAACTAATTGGCGGCAGCATTGCACCTCCATTGAAACTCTGCCAAATGGAATGAGGGTGTGCAAAGCAATGTCCATGACTAAGACAAACCCACTATCATCTATAAAGGATGAGAATGGGCATCTCACGGAAACTGGACAGGACACTCTGGGCGTGATGTTTAGGACTCACTTCCCGGAATGTATACTGCGCGACAGCGATGAAGAGGAACCAGTCACAAGGGACGAGCTCACAAGGCACACGTCCAAAAATAACTGGCTCACGGCAAAGAAAGTAGTAGATGAAAATAAACTAAAGCTTGCCATAGCGGGCTTCCAGCCTCTCAAATCACCTGGTCCGGATGGCATCTACCCAATACTATTGCAAGAAGGGGCATCTGTTTTGATACCCCATTTGAGCAAGCTCTACAGAGCCTGCATAGCCTTTGGGTACGTACCCAAAGCATGGAGGGAGGTCAAAGTCACCTTTATACCGAAGGTGGGTAGACCGACTTATGAGGAAGCCAAAGCTTACAGGCCCATCAGTCTATCATCCTTTCTCCTAAAAGCTCTGGAGAAACTGGTAGACAGGTACCTAAGAGAGGGACCACTTAAAGTATTCCCTCTACATCAACTACAGTGCGCCTACAGCCCTGGCAAATCTACGGAAACAGCATTGCACTATGTTGCGAGTCGAGCCGAGGCTGCGCTTGAGGGACAGGAGATATGTGTCGGGGCTTTCCTCGACATAGAGGGAGCCTTCGACAAGACAACATTTGAGTCCATACGCATAGCTGCAAAGGAACATGGCATCAATGATACCACGTGCAACTGGATTGACAATATGCTGAGAAGCAGGATAGTCAGATCGGAACTGATGGGAGACAGACTTAGTGCAAAAACAACAAGAGGTTGTCCGCAAGGCGGAGTGCTGTCACCGTTACTGTGGTGCTTGGTAGTAGATTCGCTACTTACCAAACTCAATACCGGACCATTCTACACAGTAGGCTATGCAGATGACATAGCTATAATGGTTAATGGTAAATTCCCGAACATAGTCTCTGGATTATTACAACAGGCATTGAGGATGACAGAAGAATGGTGTACTAAGAACCACCTCTCTATCAACCCAGGCAAAGCAGTCATTATTCCATTCACGAGGAAAAGACAACTAGGAAACCTAGGAGAGCCCTCCCTCAATGGAATAAAGCTGCCCTGGTCCACCGAAGTTAAATATCTGGGTGTAACGCTTGATAAAGAACTCAGGTGGAAAACTCATGTGGAAAATATTACGACAAAGGCCCTACGAGTGTTCGGCATGTGTCGCTCCACCTACGGTAAAACTTGGGGGCTAAAGCCCAAAGTGATACGATGGCTGTACCGGACAATGATAATACCTATTATCACATACGGCAGCATAGTGTGGTGGCCAAGAACAAAGCTTGCCTCGTGCAAAGCGCCACTCACCAGGTTACAAAGAACAGTGTGTCTCGGCATCACGGGTGCTTTCAGGACAACACCTACGGCAGCGATTGAGAGATACCTTAATATCCCTCCTCTGCATATGATGGTTGAATTCGAGGCAAGGAAGACATTACATCGTCTTGCTGTTGCTGGACTATGGGATGCCTCTAAGCCAAAGACTAACCATACAAAGTTCGATGGGAATGAAGACCTGGATCGGGTAACAAGCATGATATCCGATAAAATGCAAACTATGTTTGTGTTTGAAAGGTCTTTCAAGGTCCAAATCCCTACAATAGAGGACTGGACGAAGGGAATCGATCCACCAGAACAAGATAGTCTGGTATGGTACACTGATGGATCCAAAATGGAATCAGGTACAGGAGCGGGAATATACGCAAAAGGTTACAAATGTAGCAGAAGCTTAGGGAAGATGGCAACTGTATTCCAAGCAGAAACATATGCCATAATAACCTGTGCTCAAGAGAATATAGATAGAGGAACCAGAGGCAAATCCATATATATTCTTAGTGACAGTCAGGCTGCAATCAAAGCCATGGCATCCTACAAAGTGGACTCCAGACTTATTCTGGACGCTATCCAGGCCCTAAACAGGCTTGGGAAGCATAACAGGGTACGACTGATGTGGGTCCCTGGGCACAAAGGAATCCATGGTAACGAAGTGGCAGATGAACTGGCAAGAGAGGGCTCAGCAAATGATTTTGTGGGTCCAGAACCATGTGTAGGAATTTCGACGTGTCTCGTCAAAGCCACATTTAGGGAGTTTGCAGATCAAAAACAACGAAAACATTGGCTGTCTAATACCGGTCTACAACACTCCAAGAAATTCCTAGGCTCTACGTTCAAAGCCCGGGAATGCATTTGGAACATGAGCAGGGGGCAAATCCGTTACCTGCTTGGGGCCTTTACTGGGCACTTTGGAACCAACGACATGCTCATGAAAATGGGTCTAACCGCGACACCCATGTGCAGGTTGTGTGGGGAACATACGGAACGCATGGAGCACCTTCTGTGCACATGCGATGCACTGGCTGGTAAGCGAATGAGTCTCCTAGGGGTTGGATATCCAAAACCAGAAGACTATAGGCTCATATCTCCTAGTCTCGTTGTAAAACTCATGAAAAGTGTTTTCAACGAGATCGGCGAGGAGTAAGTTATCTAGGGGAACACAATAGATCCCATGGGTCGAAGTGTCCGAGTTATTTCTCGGCCCCTCCACAAGACAAGATAAGACAAGACAAATAATTATGAAATAATTATTTTTCTGAGAACAAATCGAACTCACCATTAATCACGCCAAGAACCGTATTATTTTTATTAATATTATTTCCTGTCAGTTTGAAGTGAAACAAAATCACTTACCGAAGAAGTATTTAAAAGTTTTTAACTAGGTCAGCAAGCTTGACAAATGATCACTGGACGCCATTGTAAGTTATTTGTTCAAAACTTAAAATAAACACAAATTAAAGACATCGTCAGATAGGTTTTGAGCGCCCAAATTTTCTTATATATAAGTGCATTAAGATAATATGTACTATACATTATTACCTCAATGTATAAGTGACGTTAACAAGTAAAATTTCAAAATTTAAATAAAAAACCCGAACACATTTATCTTGCGAAAACACCCCGATTCAAACAGTAAAATGCCCATAACTTTTGAACGGCTGTACCGATTTTATTCAAACATAGCTAAGAACACTCTCGACAAAATCACCTTTCAAACAAAAAAAACAAAATCGGTTCTTCCGTTTAGGCGCTATGATGCCACAGACAGGCACACAGATACACAGCAACACACGTGAAACTTATAACACCCCTCTTTTTCTGGCGGGGGTTAAAAAACTAACATGGCAGATTTTGGGTGCCATATTGTGAGCGCCCAATTTTTTTTCTTCCCATCCCATCTAGTGCGGTATGAAAATTAAAGGTGATTACAAAAATATGTACCACTTAAATGTTTAACAGTAACTCGAAAATAAAGATAACTAAAAGTATAAAAAAGTTAATAAAATCAAAAGACCCGTTTGCTTAAGAAGCGAACTGAAAAGATGTAAACAAGAAGAAAATCATGCTGTGCATTCGGAGGATAGACATATGGTTTTGGTCAGCCATATCGTGAATGGTATCATCATCATCTTTTTTCGCTCTTAAGCAGTCGGCTTTTTTGATTTTATTAACTTTTTAGATTATTAAAAGAAATTCTTTAAGACCACTTTTAATGAGACTGTCTGACTGGAACCATCAGTAATCAGGACTTTCATTGTCTGGATCCTGTCATTCTATCAGCGATGGCGATGGTCTATATGCCAAGACGTAGGGTATTGACCACTCTCATCAACATCATCATTTCAGCTGAAGGACGTCCACTGCTGGACATAGGCCTCGAGGCCTCTCCTCCAAGTGTCGCCACCTCGTTCGGTCCTGCACGTCTCGTATCCAGCGGATTCCCATAGCCCTGACAAGGTTATCACTCCACCTAGAGGGAGGCCTTCCAACGCTGCGTCTGTACACGGTCGTCATTTATCTATTATTACCTATTTTGTTTTCACAAACAACTTTTTAATAACCAGCAACATACATATTGACTTTAATAATGAAGGAACACTGACTCCCAAGTCACAGGTATACCTAGTTTGGGAGCCAGGGGACCTATTCCTAAGATACTAATTTTGTATGTTGTAAATTTGTCTGTAACTATGCTGTCAATTTTTTTTTTTTAATAATGAAATATAAAAATATGAAATGCCGACTATTCTTCAATAAATATCGTGATGCTTCCATTGATAGGATGTCATTGTCTAGAGTCTCTGTACATCTTTATGTATATCCTTACGTGCACCCACCTGTTGATGGAGACGGTCCACATGGAGGCTGCGTATCCGTCGCAGTTGCAGTCGTCATCTTCGCCGCCGTCGCCACTGGCCCACACGTAGATGTTGCCCAAACCGTTTCGTCCCTGTTGATAATAAAACGAAAAATATATTCACAAATAGAATGAATAAAACATTTTATATTATAACTAGCTGCCGCTCGCGGCTCCGCCTGCGTGAAATTGGTACATAGCCCAATATATAAAAATTAATAAGGATTTATCTTTATAAATTTTAGCCTATAAATGTTTCTGATTTTTAAGCTACGAGTATATTATTACTGTAAAGTTTCATCCGTGCCGAAGATTTTATGCGGCTCCGCCCGTATTTGGAACTTGTACCAATATCTTTTAAAATTATAGCCTATGGTGTCATTCTGATTTATAAGCTACTAGCTGACCCGGCAAACTTTGTTTTGCCATAAAAACACCAAACATTTATCTACCCTACCTACCCTACCTTACACTACCTACCCTTCCCTACACTAACCTACCCTACCCTACACTACCCTACACTACCCTACCCTACACTACCCTACCCTACACTACCCTACCCTACACTACCCTACCCTACGCTACACTACCCTACCCTACACTTCCATACCCTACCCTACCTTAATTACACTACCCTACACTACCCTACCCTACACAAAGCAAAAATAGCTTATACAATAGCAATAAAGCTCAAATTGAATCTACGTTTTAGTTAGAAAACTTTTGTATGCGAAAAATAAAATTGCTCCTTTTTTTCCGGCAATTATTAGAATTTTTCTCACCGTAAAAACCATCTTTGAACTTCCACGAACATTTAAAAAAAAGAATTGGCCAAATTGGTCAAGGCGTTTTTGAGTTATGCGCTTACCAACACATTTTGCGATTCATTTTTATATTATAGATAATATTGTAAAGTTTCATCAAAATCCCGTCAAAGATTTTCTTTTGCGTTAAAGATTACAGACAAACAGGAGATGGATGTCACACACATACATCCATCCTCAAAAACTTTCACGTTTGTAGCTGCCGCTCGCGGCTCCACCCGCGTAGGTTAGTACAACCCCCAATATCTACGTAAATTATTTCCTATGTGTTATTCTGATGTATAAGTTATATTACTGTAGAATTTCATCAACATTCGTGCCGCAGTTTTTGCGTGAAATAGTAACATACATCAATCCATTTATCCATTATTGATTATTTCTATGTTTTGTATATTATTATTATGTCCTTTATTTAATTTAATTTCTTATTTTATACATTTTTAAATATTTTTAAAAAACACATACAAAAAAGAAAAACATTTAAAAATATAGAAAATAGAGGGCCACCGGTATCGGGAACAGGGTCCAAGCTACCGGCGGTCAGGGCTCCAGAGAGAGGAACCTCCTAACAATACGAGCCGTGTCCAGCAATACTGCTTTCTGGATCAGGCCCTTATTGTTATTATTATTAGTGATTATTTATAGATTTTTTGTAATTTGCTTTTTATTATTCTCAATAATCATATTGCTATAAATTTTTTAATTCTTGTTTTGACATTTTTTTTATTTGACATTATATAGAGTCTTTAACTGCTAGTGCTGTGCACACCTATAAGTGAAAAGTTCGCTATAGTCTATTAGTCAATTGTGATTAATCTATTGTCAATGTTATTGTGAACAATTCGTTGGAGTGCCATAACAATAAATAAATAAATAAATAGTCCTCACAAACTTTTTTTTTATTATTATTATCAATAGGCTCGCGTTTGACCTCGCCTGAAAAAAAAAACTTTCGCATTTATAACAGTAGCAGGTTAGGATAGGAATAAAATAGGTAATAGGAAGTGAGATTGTAGAATGAAAATTTACTAAAGAATTTCGGATTTTTGATACAACAAATACTGAACAAACAGCTGATATCTGAAAAGCCTGTATTCAGCCTCCAAACGATCAAATGAGAACAGCCATATCAGGATACAGGTTGATACTCGTATTATCCGGGTATACTGCTTGATTTCGAATGTCATATGCCCGATGGCTAAGTCCCCGATGCCATCGAACGTCCAAATCGCCGAAAATCCATAGCATCGATGTAACACAATTTCGAATAGTCATAAGATCGAACGTCCGTTTCGCCGAAAAGCCATTGCATCGATATATATATAGATAGGACATCTATCGAATGTTTATAATATTGGATCGACGTGCCATTAAGTCGAAAGCTATTCGTACTAAAATATTCAAAAGATTAAAAGAAGGAACATAAAATGGGATAAAAAACAAACCAGCGGGATTTAATTAGAATTCTATAGATTTCCTAGGAATTGTATACAATTCCTGGTTTACAAAAATTGCCTATACAGTTGTAGCCCTCCTGGTTTGTTTTTATCCCATTTTTTATTATTCTTTTTAAGTCTTCTTGAATATTTTAGGTTGAATAGCTTTCGATTTTCTTGCACGTCGAGCCAAAAGACATTCGATGAATAGGGCGTATCGTTGCTATGGCTTTTCAGCGAAACGGACGCTCGATCTAATGGCTATTCGAAATTTTGGTACATCGATGCCATGGAATTCGAAATCAAGCAGCAAACCCTATTGTCACGCAACGATGCAACACCTGCTGTCCATTCATGACATAATATCTTTGCATACTACGACACAACCTACGTACAACTATAAGAGAGTCTCATTCTTCTCTAAAGCCTGCGATGGACTGCATCTATAACAACTATCCTGAAATACCTACAAATGGTTCATAGATCAAGAGGGAAAGTTCTTGCGACATTTAACTCATGAAACGATGCGCAAAGCAATAAGCCAGCCATAGGATTTTTAAGCTATGCCTGACCTCGTCCTACGTAAATCTTTAAAGAAATTTTCCTTAGATCTTCTTGTAGGCGGATCAAAGAAAAGAAGGTACAATACAAAGGCTTTGAGATTAAATAAATAAACAAAGACTTGTTGTTTAGTCGCCATTGGTTCTCAACCTGTGGTCCGTGGATCACTGAGGTTCTAGAGGGGGCTCTAGTCCCTGATAGAAGATGGTCGAAATACCAAAATGTAGAGCAGTGGTGGGTCAGTAGTAACGGCCGTGACTTACAAGTTGTAGGTCGTGGGTTCAAACCCAAGCAGGCGCTTTACTTTGTGTAAATTATTTCATCACCACTGCTCTCAAAACGGTGAAGAAAAACATCGTGAGGAAACCGGCATGTCTTAGAATCAAACTTTCGAAGACATGTGACAGCTCGTGGCTAAATAATAACAGCCGCACGGGTCGATCCGTGGATGGATGACCATTTTTACATAGCGAGTTTCCTCCGTGCCTCAGAAAGCACGATAAGCCGTTGGTCCCGACTGTCATTTGAAGATTTTTGACAGTCGTTACGGGTAGTCAGAAGCTTGAGTTCTGACACCAGTCTTGGCAAGGGGTACCGTGTGAACCAGTTACTAGGTTATGGAGGTCAGATAGGTAGTCGCTTCATGTAAAACACTGGTGCTCAGCTGAATCCGGTTAGACTATAAGCCGACCACAATTTAGTTGGGAAAAAGGCTAGGCAGATGATATTAGAAATAGCTGCCGCTCGTGGCATGTACTTTTACCAAAAAATCGAAGATATGTGACATCTATCAATCACTGGGTCCGCGTGGTGGATTACGGCCCATTTCCTTTCACAGAGCGGAGGCCAGCACGCACAATGGAACAAACGGGAGTCTTAGTACGATAAAGGGGATCCTTCTATCCTATCCTATGCCAAAATGTAAGGGATTGATTTCGTAAAATTTCTATAGAGACAGTTGATTTTTCAGTCGCTGTAGCGACGCTTTCCTTTAGAGAATATCAATTGTCTAGAGCTTAAATTATTCTCAATAAAAGTGATCTACCACTTACCTCAGGTAGTCGCTCAAATACGGTCAACGAAAGGTTCGCAATTGCAAACTTTTCAAATCAAAATCAACATTGATGCAAACTTATTTTAATTTTCATACTGAAACGTTTTGTTGTATATGACAGTAGTATTATTACTTAGGAATTAAACGAATAGGTACCTAAGCTAAAAGTTTGAATTTATCTGAGTTTAGTTTTAGAATGACACAGTTTATTTTTTCTGAACTTTTGGTCCCTGCTAAAAAGAAAAAATCAAAGTAGTCCATGAAAAAAAATGTTGGGAACCTCGGTTGTAGTCAAAGTCAAATCATATTCAATTAGATAAATGAAATTGAGTATTTTTGAAAGTAAAGAAATTTCAAAGGAATTTTAATTTGATTGCTCCTCGAATCAGTCAAATTGCGTGGATCGAGCCAATAAGTGGATTCCGATTGAAAGAAAATGAATAATTTCAATGTCAAATAGTTTGCTAAATGAAAATGTTTCAGATGAGTTTTAATACCTTTGTGGAACGTGATGAAAATACGATTTCATTTTAAAATGAAAATTGAGGATAGAGGAATATATTCACGGCTTGTCTCGGCAATGATTGTAAAAGTGTACGAGTATATACACTATTATTATATCTTTTATTACATCCCGTTTGTGCAATGATAAAAATCTTATATATTATGTGGCGCAGATGGATCGCCAAATAAGCTGTTTCACAAAACAGCTCCGTTTTCTATTTTTTTTGTTTTTATAATTGCCAGGACAAGGCTTTTAAGAACGAAAATGTTTGAGAAACCATTAAAAAATAATGGCTGTACTGTAAAGGGAATCAGAATCAGAATGCTTTATTTGTAAACATAGATCTAATTACATCAGTGTGCGAGATGTTACAGATAGGTAGATCCTCTATGTTTTGCACAGAGGCGTACAAATATATTATAATTAACATTGTCGATTACTTTAAATGTCATATTAATGTTAATGTCAAACAAAATACAATAAATTTAAAATAAAATGATAAATAAATGTCAAATATATTACGTTACATGTCATATTAATGCTAATGTCAAACAAAATACAAGCAATTTCAAATAAAATGATAAATAAATGCCAAATAGATTACGTTACATGTCATATTAAAGCTAATGTCAAAAAAAATATAATCAATTTCAAATAAAATGATAAATAAATGTGAAATAGATTACGTTACATGTCATATTAATGCTAATGTCAAACAAACTACAATCAATTCCAAATAAAATTATATATAAATGTCAAATAAATTACGTTACATGTCATATTAAATCATCAAAATCATCTCCATTCTGGAACAGATCATAAGCCCGTAACAGCCTAGATATCAACAGTTTGCGTGGATATTTAGGACACTGGTGTGATAAGAACAACGAGAAACTGCCAGCAGCTATTGACCCTGAAGCAGCCTCAGTAAGCGACTTGCAATTTTCTCGTTGGTTTTGATATTGAATGGCCCCCATGTCTTTCCAGTAGGCTATCTATAGACGAAGTTGGACTAACACGCATTCACGTGTCAAGGGTTAAAAGGTTCTCATCCCGCCATTGAAGTACGGCTATTTACACGCCTGCCCCTCCAGCTATGTTAACTAATTTACAAGTAATCACTAACACCTGAATTTGAACTAATACGTTAACGAAGTTAATAATATGATATATTACCGTAGAATACGTCAGATCCCTTTACATAAATTGCCGCAACATTACAACTTTGTGACTTTGAGCCGCGTCGCCATAATTTGTATGTCACGGGAATTAGGAGGCGACATTCTGTACATACGGCAAGTTTTAGATACCGACATACTGTACATACGTTACTGTATGTTAATGTTAATTAATATGCCGCTGCGGTAATTTTCAATGTTTATAAGGTACTAGCTGTGCCCGCGCGTTCGCTCCCGTCAACTGCCTACCCTACTTACCTTCCTGCCTACCCTACTTACCTTCCTACCTACCCTACTTGCCTTATTGCCTACCAGGTACCATTTTTTTTTCTAGTGTAATTCTTTCGCGGAGAATCCTACCACCACCATTCAGAGAATGACTTCAAATGCACAACGCCATCTATGGAATAAGGAGTTCAACTGTCCGAGTATATGAATTGCGTGTATCGTGATTATTTACTTCTTGAACACTTTAAATTCATCTAGCTTTTGATAGAGTGAACTGATTGCGATGAAACAAAAACTAAGTATTACATTAAGTTATAAACAGACAAAAATGCCAAAAATGCTGGAAATGAGTTCTATACTTTAACACCCTGAAATTTTCGATGTACAAAAACGACTCTTCTATAGATATATTATATGTATTGATTGATGATGATGATTTGTGTGCTTACTCTGTTTGCGTTCAAAGTGAAAGTCAAATATATTTATTCAATTAGGCCAATAAACGGCGCTTTTGAAAGTCACATAACTTAAAATTAAAATTTACAAGTAATAAAAAAATAAAAATAAAATCTACCGTCTCATTCACAGAGAAACTACCTCTTTTATTTTTATTTTGCAGAATTTTCTTTCTGAATGATATATTGTACACTCAAGTAGTTTATGCAATGTGGCAAGTTTACTGCAACCTGCTAGTCTGCTACAATTTGACATACTCCTTCAAGAAAAATTTACGTTCATACATTAAAAGGTAAATGTGTCTGGCAAAAGGAGTCATGACTCACACACGGCATGTCTTAGATACTCTGTTAATGTCGGCTAAATTATGTTAATATGTCTTGCTTTTAGTGAGCTGAGATAATTTTCAAAGTTTATGAGGTATGTGTGTGTGCTTACTGTGTTTGCGTTCACAAAGAAACTGTACCTCTTTATTTCTTTATTTTGCAGAAGAAACTTTCTTTATGAATAAAATTATGTACATTCAAGTATTTGATACAATGTGGCAAGTTTTTATAATGCTTTAGAGGCTTCAATGCAAGGACTGTTGATTCTACTACTACCATAGAAGCGAAAATTTGTAAAGATGGATGGACGTTTGTTATTAACCTTTCCATCACTCTATATTTTGGAGGTAGCAGTATTTGTTAAAAAGAACCTAAATCTTTTTGAAACAATGATAATTCATTCTTCAAGACCGGCATTACTGAGATCCCAATACAAAGGCCTACTTCATACAGGTAGTTTCAAAACAGCTTTATTAAGAAAGAATATTATGCATATGGGACCAGTTATTTACAATAAAATACCTAATGACATTAAAAATGATACATCTCATTTTTTCAAAAAGAAATTAACGAAACTTCTAGTTGAAAAATGCTATTACACTGTTAGCGAGTTTTTAAATGATAACACAATATGAAATTGTTCAATAATATTTCAATTTATTACGTTTGTTATATTCTAATTTTATATACTAAGACTATTATTTTTCCAGTGAATTTGACTTTTAAGATTAAGACATTAGAAACTGAGTACCTTGCAATGTTTGTTTAATTGAATTTGACTTTTAAGAATATTATTAAATTAGAAACTGATCACCTGACATTTTTGGATTAATATAGATTTGCAATGCTTATGATTGTTATAGTGCTTAATGTTGCATGCCATACGGTAGAATGTACTGGATCCAATTGTTTTTTCTTTTTCACACTATCAAAACTATGTTTTGTTACCTACATTCTTTGCAAATAAATGATTTCTGATTCTGATTCTGATTCTTGTTATTCTTTCACGCAAAAACTACCGCAAGGATTTTAATAAAATTACATTAATATAGCGTATGCATCAGAATCATCAGATCAGTGTGATCATCAGAACAGAGCAGAGGTGGCCCAGTGGTATCGGCCCCAACTTATGTTAGGTCGTGAGTTCAAACCCAGGCAGGCGCTTTACTTTGTGTAAATTATTTCATGACCACTGCTCTTGAAACGCTGAAGGAAAGCATCGTGAGGAAACCGGCATGTCGTACAACCAAAAATCCGAAGACGTGTGACATTCACCAAGCCGCACTGGGCCCGCGTGGTGGATTAAAGCCGCGTGGTGGATTACCTCTCTCATAGAGAGGATGCCTGTGTCCCAGCAGTGGGAACATTATAAGGCTGGTGATGATCCATCAGAACCACCAACGAAAACGGAAATTATTTTAAAATAGCACTTCAAGCTAACGTTACGTTCATACCTACATTACAGGTAATATGAGACTGTAATTAGGTTCATTCTGTACACACGGCAGACCTTAGGATACTCTGTAAATGTCGGCAATATGTTAAATTGTCTGGTTTTAGCGACCTGCGATAATTTTAGAAGGTTTTTAGGGTATTTACAGAGAAATTGTATGCATTAATTTATTTCGCCGAAGTAATTTTTCTTTCTCAATGACGTTTGTTTGATGAACCAGGGCTGGTTTCTGCGTCGAGTATTTTAGTTAAGCTAATGTGACAAGCAATACTTTAATGCCAAAATTTGACAGATATTCAGTCTAAATTAGAGTTTGATAAATACTGAATTTTAAATCCTTAATTCAGGTGTCGAGGGATATAACTGCGCGCTAATGATGATTTAGAAAAATACTAAGTTGGTATACGACAAGATTACGATAAGATTATTTACGCACCCTGTCTATGTGCGCTATGTGACCATAAAAAGTTTGTAGAAAACTCTGCTAAATATCTCCGCGTATCGTAAGTAAGTAATTTTTCAAAGTGTTTCTAACACTTCGAAAAATATTAAATACATATTATGCTATAATAACACTCTTTACACAAACTCTATGCAAACAAAGATAACAAGAATTTTCCTCGAAAAGGTTCTGAACTAAAAAAAAATATCGAAGGATCACAATTTATTTCAGCGAGCATCCTCCGTTGTTTATCTAAGATCGCCTGTGAGTTGTGTGGGCCGGAATAATAACTGAGACATAGAGCAGAGAGAAGCCTCGCCAGCCACTGCTAAAGAAGGCATTGTCAAAACTTAAAACAAACCTTGAATTCTGCAAAGAACACGTATAGGCTGACGACACCTTTAAAGGTTTATCATATCGCGTAATACACTCGAAAGGGGATAGGTTATGGCAAGGAAATATGTCAATTCAACTCATAGGGTGAAGGATTGACCCTTTCTAAATTATTTACATAATACCGAAAATATTTAAAGAAAATCATCATTATTATCAATATTTCAGCCGAAAGACGTCCACTACTGGACATAGGCCTCTCGCAGGCGTCGCCGCATTGACCGATCCCGTGCGTCTCGCATCCAGCGCCTTCCCGCAACCTTAACCAGGTCATCGGTCCACCTAGTGGGTGACCTTCCAATTCATCGACTTTCGGTTTGCGGTCACCATTCCATAACTTTTCGGCCCCATCGGCCATCCGTTCTGCAAGCAATGTGCCCTGCCCACTGCCATTTAAGTTTCGCAATTCTTCGGACTATGTTGGTAACTTTGGTTCTCCTGCGGATATCCTCATTTCTGATGCGAACACGCAAGGAAACTACTAGAATAGCTCTCTCCATTGCCCTTTGGGTGTCTTTAAGCTGATAAGGCCCTTTGTGAGCGACCACGTCTCGGTCCCGTAGGTGATCACTGCTGGCAACTCACACTGGTCATAGACATTTGTCTCGAGATACTGCAGTAAATTGGACGAGAAGATACCGCGCAACTTCCCGAAAGCCGCCCGACCGAGTCGGATTCGTCGGTTGACCTCTTTCTCGAAGTTAGACAGACCTATACAACTGGACCGTTTGTCGCAGGTAGACATAATTGTATTTAAAGGAAATGTATCATACTTTTTCAAGGAGTTGTTCCCTTTGCCCTGCCGAACTCGCTTACGCAATTAGGCTGCTGGGTGTGGCAGTAAGTGCCACCGTTTCCACCATAGAAAAGACTAAACGTTCCCTCTCTGGCTGTCAAATTATTACTGTCAGAAAAGTGTGAGAGAGACAAAGCAATCCTTCCAATTTTTGTCCTTCTCTTGGATTCTTATTGGTTCACGTCATCGGCTTCAGTTTACAGGTATCGGCGAGGTTTTCGAGCGCTGACCTTGAATGTGCAGAAGTCCGTACGTTGTACGCACAATTAAAGTATTCGAAATACGCTTTGTGCGTATGGGTGGGATGTCAATCATGTACCGATGGCGAATTGCCGTACGTCTTGTAGTCCGATGATGGAAAGGGCTGAATCAAATTTTGTAGTTACATTTCCCGGAATGTAACCGATAAAAAGCGACAGGCTGGCAACACGGCGTCGATGTTTAAGGCTCTGGAGCTTTGAATCAGCCTCTTGGCCCGTCTGTCAATCAACTCATGTGCATCAAGTTGGTATTTAGCAGATCCGTCCCAGAGTTCATCCCCGGGTTCGAGTCCCCGTGGCATCAACAGTAGGCCCTATCAGAATATCAGCGCAGCGTTATTACCTTGTTTGGATATCGCTGCACATGCTGAGATAGGAGCCTTTTTGGTCTCGCACAGGGTTTTTTATTTTATTATTGTTTAAGTGTATGCTTATTTTTCCGTGTCTCCCGTGCGGGTCACAAATAAATATTTTTCTATCTTTCTTTTCATTAGTTAGAGCAGTAATCCATGCATGACCGAACTTGCGCCTTGTACAACTTGAGCAGCTGTTCACGCGTGAAGTACCGTCTCACCTTTGCAAGGATCCTCAACTTTTTTACATCTGCATATCCTTTTCCTTTTCAGTCTAACCAGAAGCAGCTGAGCATGGAGTGTCTGCCCATCTGACCTCAATAAACCAGTACCTCAATAATACGATACAAATTGATAAGACTGGTGTCAAAGCGGTAAAGAAAAACATTATTACTAGTGGTTTTTGTAATCGTTGCCGGCGCAGCCATTCCGAGCTCTGTGCCGCTGATAGAACCGTGAATCGATTATCTTGTGGACATAAAAACGGAGAAGGTAAAAGGAATGGCGGCCATTTTAGTGATGAAATAAAGGAGGATATAAACTGTGGAATTGGAATTGAAAGCGAAGTCTGTAGAACTATAGATTAGGTTTAACGTTTGTGTTTGTGTGTGTGATTTATGTTTGTGTGTGTGTGTTTGCAATATTGTTTTACGTCTCGAAATAGTTTATTGTCGCGCAGATAACTAATACCAGGTTTCAGATATAGACACGTCACAAGTTAAAAGCAAAACAAGTTGGGAAGCATCCATTCAACCAAAAACATAGGTACCTATACGCGTTTGACAATTTGTAACATTCGTTTTGCGAAAACTTTCGTACCAGAAACTGGGCCTAAGCCTATATTTTTAGGGTTCCGTACCCAAAGGGTAAAATCGGGACTCAATTACTAAGACTCCGCGGTCCGTCCGTCGGACTGTCTGTCACCAGACTGTATCTCATGAACCTTGATAGCTAGACAGTTGAAATTTTCACAGATGATGTATTTCTGTTGCCGCTATAACAAAAAACACTAAAAACAGACTGAATTAAATATTTAAGAGGGGCTCCCATACAACAAACGTCGTTTTTTGCGAGAATGGTACGGAACCCTTCGTGCGCGAGTCCGCACTTGGCTGGTTTTTTTTAATTTTTTATTTATCTTTAATTCAGACCGACCTATGCTCGCCCCTCTATTCTTTAAGTTTTGTTGGTAAATTCTAGTAACATAACGAAATTTTCACATTACGTAAATTTCAGTTTTCGTCATAACTTAACAAACTTATAACGATAAAACATTCAACATGACTTAAAACATTTCAAGTTTCAAAGAAACCTTTTACTCTCTCAACAAGCTACACAGATCTAACTAGATCTAGAAGGAATATCTCATTTTATCTCAAATAGCTGCAAGTCGCTTCTAGTTAAAGACCGGAAGTGTTGCCGTGTTCTTTTTTCAAACGTTCCACTTTCAGCTCCAGCGGCGGAAATGACGACGAACGGTGGGGGAAATGAAGTAGCTTTTAACTGTAGACATAGAGTACTTAGCCTAGTTTTAATGGCCGAGCACTTTAAGTACGGATAACAGGGCTTTTGGCACGGTACGGTGCATGTTTTTGCCTTATAAACAAGTCTTGTAAAAGACAATTTTGAAGGTATTTTTAATTAACAAATGGCATTAAGACCGCCTTTGTTACACTACTGTACCTACATGAAGCTTTAATAAATAAATAAGACTACAAAATGTGTAAATCAATTTACAAAATTGTAACTCTAGGTCATATAAATATCTCCCCCCCGGAGGGTTACCGCATTGTCGAGACGGGGGGGCTCAGTAACCGTTTCTTGGTCACCCACGGTGAAGCGAAGAGGAACCCGAGGAGGGGCCGCTCGTCAGGGCTTTTGCCGATTAAGCCGACGACGTAGCGGCCAACTAGTAGGTTGCGGTGCCGCTTGGTAACAGGCGACATCGCAACTCAGGTGGGCCGCGATGTCTTATTGAGCGTCCCAGGTCCCATACGATGTCGCGGCTGAGGGTTGGAGGCCGCGGCGGGAGAGGAGTGCCGGTATTGCGGTGCGCCGCTCTCCCTACCTTCCACGGCCTGGATGGGGTCGCCACCGTCTGATGGCCGACGCGGTGGGGCCGCAGGAGAAGAGGAGTGTCGGTATTGCGTTAGCCGCTCTCCCTATCTCCTGCGGCCGACAAATGGTAGGTGCCGGGGCCATTGACCTTGACCCGTCACGGCGAACCAAGGGTGCCATACACGGGGTCGTTTGGCGCCCATGTGCTGATTTGGTCCCTGGGGTGGTCACGGCGTACAGTGTGTTCTGGTGCGGCGGTGATGGGGGGTGCTCCCCCGAAGAGGGTCCGGTGACGGACAGCCGCGGCGGGTTCGCGGTGAGTGCTAAGCGTGCCCGTGTTCCCGCCATAAGCGGCACTGGAGGACACCGTGTACTTTTAGTGGGTTAGAGTCCCACATAACTGCACTATCTCCCCGTGGTAGTGCAGTATGCATGAGCATTTCTCCATGCAAAAAAAAAAAAAGGTCATATGAATATCTAGGTATCAAAAGTTACTCTATAAATTACTATGAGACAAGTAAATTCGGCGAAATTAATTGTTTAGGTACCTGCCCCCCTAGCGAAGTTACAAACGTTTCGTATCGAATCTCTTTCTACAATCGATAACGCCTCCTATTTGTATGGTCTCACCACGTGACTTAACGTTCAGATGTGTCATTCCCATTCATTGATTCGTTTTCTATTAGCGTTATCGATTGTAGATTGTTAACTTGGCTACAGGTGCAGTTTTGCCAATAATTTCCAGTAAATGGAAACTTGCCTAAGGTTAATTCTAGATAGGTTTAATAGGTAGGTAACTGCCTCATAGACTTAATAAACGAGGACGTGGACGGGGACGTGGCTGGAGGTGGATCACAGTGTTGCCCAATTTCTCACAGGGCATGGTAACTTTAAAAGTAAATTATTTTCCTTCAAGCTTGTTGCTTCGCCTTTATGCCAGTGTTCTACATCTGACTGCGAATATGTACAATCTGCACATCATATCTTATGGGAGTGTATTCTTTGGCAGAATGAACGCAATACTATGTTGAATAATGTACAGGCTGTATCAGGAGCTGTTTACTATACGGACCTTGTGGAAACTAAAACAAATTTCCGTGCGTTCAAGCGTTTTTGCCATTCCTATTATTAAAATCAAATATAACAAATCACAATGTTAGGACCCATTAATATTAATACTAATTTGTATCCGTGATGCTAGACAACTGGGCTTGCCCATTGGCACTTGGACTATTGGGCTGAGCGTCTTCAAAATGTTTGTATAAGGTTCATATTTGGTTTGCTTTAACGTTAACGGTAAGGTTTATTAAGTCGATGAGGCACTTACCGCCTCATCGACTTAATAAACCTTACCGTTATAACGTGCAAGTCTCATTAAGCCTTATTAAAGTAACAAACAATTAAAATAAATTGTTTAACTCTACTTGAGAAGGTAGTCAAAATGCTAACAAAAGCTGTCTACACAAGGGATCAAGATTATCAACCCCATTTCCCGGTATTTTTGGGACCATAGATATAAGAAAGGTCACCTTGTCGGAATTAAAGATTCAAAAGAACGAATAAACGTAAATTAAACGCACGCACGCACGGTTGGCGCAGTGGTTGAGCGATTGACTGCTGCGTTGCGTGTCGCGGGTTCGATGCCCGCACGGAACAAATATGTGTATGTTCTACAGGTAGTTGTTCCGGCTCTGGGTGTTGTGTATGTGAGTTTAAATGATTGTAAACGCACCCACGATACGTTTGTTATAAAAAAAAAAAATTGGCGGAAAATTCGAAAATCTTTCTTGCTATTTATAATGTTTTTTTTAAATCATTTTTTCTCTGTCAGAAAACTACATTTTATCTGAGTGACATTACATTGGCGATATGGACGAATTTTTTGACGCCCAATAAGCCCTTCCCTTTTTATACGCGTTTGTATATAAGTATAATGTATTAAATAAAGCCCGTCAAGTGCGAGTCGAACTCGTACGCCGAGGGTTCCGTACCTACCCATTATACAGCCATAATACAATTGGTATCATTTTTATTGGTGGCTATAGATTTTCGCGAAAACTTGTAAGTACCAAAATTTACCTTAACTTTCAACTTTTTTTTTTTTTGGATTTTCCCTTTTTTTGTTCTGTAAGACCTTACTTTTTTCCAAATTTCGTGATTCAGGTGAACGGGAAATAACACATAGGTTTTCGACCCAAAACCTGTAGGGTACTGCCGGTTGACCTAGAAATGTCAATTTTCGTTAACAGCAAGGTCTTACAGTACAAGTAAAGGGAAAATACCGTTTTTTTTTTTTTTTTGAAAATTATTTAATTATTGGTATAGGTCTACCAGAATCTCATGGCATTTTTTATTTTTTTTAAATTGTGATTTTCATATATGGCAATGTCAATTGTCACCTGTTAAATCAAAGTAGGTACTTGATGTGTCAACCGCTGCTGAAATTTTTAGATATAATCTTGAAAATTTGATATTTTTGTGAAAATGTCGAAAAACCCACTTCGATCTCAAGCGAGACATATTGTTTTCAATGTGTATCATAAAATAAGGGCAGAAGAAGGCGTAAATCAAACTCAATCTTTGATTTTAAAGTGCGTCGTAGAGTGGACCGGTAAGTTGGACTGACTTGTTTTGATAATTTTAGTTCATTTTATATTTTTCTTACTTAATTTTTATTTCTTTCCATTACTATTATATGCTAAATCGTAGGTCAGGGCACATCGAATGATGGCCGGAAGGAAATGGCAACAGTAATGTAACTGTTACTAATTCTTCGACAAAATATTGATTTTAACGGAGATTGAGAATCTTTGACGTAAGAAAAATAATAAGTAATAATCTGCGCCCTGCAGTGGGACGTGTATATAGACGGGAGATTTTGGCGGGATTTTGTCGAGTGAAGTTCAGTGGCTGTTAATATTATTTGCAAATTGATTCCTAGTGGATATTGTGATGTAGTATTGGTGTAGTTTTGTGTCTCAACTGTCTTCGCAACTGGACAATTTGTATAATCATTGACAGAAGCGATCTCGGGATAGTGGAGCGGAGTATTTTATTGTAGTATTGACTGCCTCTGCAAAGCTTACTGGGAAGACTGACTCGATACAATTTGCTGCCAAATACTCCAAAAAACATTAGAATCTGTTACATCCGCGTTCTAATGCATACTAAAGAATAAATATAAGATCCAAAACTCTTTCCAAAGACGTGGCTAAAAGCTCCTAGCAACCTGGCCATAAAACTTACATAAAAAAAAAAACATAAAAAGTATAAATAGACGAATGATGAATGACTATAAGTAACATGATACATTTTATTATTTTTTACATAAAGAGATTGGTTTTGAATATGTTAAATGCCAATGAAAAAGAACCATTTTGATGGAGAGAGATGACATAAAACTACAAAGATACAAGTTTTTGAAATGCCAGTGGAGTTCATGGAATCGTATTCTAGTTTTCTAGTTCTGAATGAGGTTTTAAGTTATTAGTATGATTTAAATGATATATAATAAATTAGTACATAAATTAATATTCAATTGATTTATTTTTCCTATGTTAAGAACCCGATGTATAACAACATTATTCATACACATACCTATAATACTCACAGTGGATCTTTGTGTCTCTGAATTGGTTGCAAGACCCCGCGCAGTACCTATTTTTGTGTCAATGTTGAAGGTGAAGATAGCATTGTATAACTGTCTCTTTCACTCGCTTATGTACCAGGCCCCTCAGAAAGTATTGCGAAAAAAAGTTTTTATATATGGGAGACTGGCCAGTTATAATGTTTTTCGAAAATATGATTATTTATCAGTAAAAATAAGTAAGTTCCAATTTCAAAATTTCCCTCCACATTTTTTGCGAGTTAATTCAAAGTATTGTGTCATTGTGTCTCACTGAAATATGGATCTGCGCCGGGAACATTTTAGAGCTATGATTTTATACGATTTCAAGTGTCGCCTGAAACCGGATGAATCGTACGATAGACTTCAAATGGCATTCATGGATGAAGGCCCTTCCAAGGCAACCGTGTATCGTTGGTATAACGAATTCAAGCGCGGTCGACCAACTTTGGGGGATGACGAAAGAAGCGGTCGCCCTTTGACGGCTGTTACCGAAGAAAACGTGCTAGCAGTGAAAAATTTAATCCAAGACAATAGGCGAATTACATATCAGGAGATTCAACACATATTGAAGATTGGATCGGGAAGCGTTCACGAGATTCTACACAGCCATCTTCGCGTGAGGAGGATAGTATCACGCTGGGTGCCGCACAACCTCACCGATGCTCAGAAGCAGGCCCGGGTGGAATGGTGCCGTGATATGCTTAACAAATTTGAAGCAGGCTCGTCTCGGCGTGTTTACGACATCGTTACAGGTGATGAGTCCTGGATTTATCAATACGACCCAGAAACCAAGCGCCAGTCGACTGTTTGGGTGTTTCAAAATGAGCCAACGCCTACCAAAGTGAAGCGATCTAGAAGCGGGGGTAAGATTTTGATCGCTAGCTTTTTTAATTTGACTGGCCACTTGGTATCAATTCCCTTACGGGATCAAAGAAGCATTAATGCCGAATGGTATACTACCAAATGTTTGCCAGAAGTTTTCTCTGTTATAAGCAACAAGCGACCAAACACAGGGCTCCGCGGGCTACTGCTCCACCATGACAATGCACCTGCGCACACCGCACTCAAAACGAGGGACTTCCTGGACAGCACGCCAGTCAAACTCCTGGGTCACCCTCCTTACAGCCCTGATCTAGCACCGTGTGACTTCTTTTTATTCCCAAAAATAAAAAATCAGCTCAAAGGGATACAATTTTCGTCGCCGGAAGATGCGCTGGCTGCGTTCGAGCAGGCTGTAAACGAGGTGTCTGCGGCGGACTGGAAAAAGTGTTTTGAAAACTGGTTTAGGCGCATGAATCTTTGTATAGAGGCTGGTGGAAAGTACTTTGAAAAGATTTAATAAAAATATATGTACGTATAGAACAATTTTTTTTAGTTTCGCAAAACTTTCTGAGTGTCCCACGTATGTCACATCGTCCTATCTCGCTTACTCTATGCAGTATACACGATGACAAACTGTTTCTTACGCAATGGTTGGCAGGACCAAGTTCAAAGACACAAAGATCCGCTGTGACTACTATAATATAGGTACCTCATGTTCATTAATACTAAAGACATAAGTAAAAATTAAACAGTATCAAGATCGTTTAACCCAATTTCCCCAGTATTGCACACAACAAATTTTTATTTCCACATTTGCCATGAGATTCTGGTAGACCTATACTTACAAGTTTCCGCGAAAATCTAAATTTGCCCATATCTTTTTATCGTGTTGACTTTGATTTTTATACACCTTATAGGGTCTATAGACCTTAGTATCAAGTATAAATTTCAACTTGCTAAGTCCACCCGTTCCTGAGAAAATCGGTGGTGACACACGGACAGAAGGACAGACGGACATGAAAGTGATCTTATAAGGGTTCCTTTTTTACCTTTTGAGGTACGGAACCCTAAAAAGCGCTATCGTCTAATGTTTATTAGACGATAGCGGTATATATCTGTACTTATATATTAATATTATAAAGCTGAAGAGTTTGATTGTTTGAACGAGCTAATCTCAGGAACTACTTGTTGGAATTGAAAAATTCTTTATGTGTTGGACAGTCCATTTATCGAGGAAGTTATAAGTTATATAACTTAACGCTACGACTAATAGGAGCGGAGCACAAATGAAAAATGTTGCAAAAACGGGCAAAATTATTCCTTTTTGAGGGCTTCCGTTGCGTGCGCTGAGTAAACGGTTTAAGTTACGCAACAATCATGTGTGTAGGGTAGGTAGGGTAGGGTAGGTAGAGTAGATGGGTAGGTAGGTACCCAGTTGACGGTAGCGAAGCCGCGTGAGACAGCTAGTCTGTAAAATATAACTCGGCCAAGTAAAATTGCTCGTTAGTTTCGTACTACATGTATGTGTACTTAGAGTTGATTAGATTTGGGATTATTTATTGTTGATTGAATTGTCGCTATGTTTAGTAGAAGTTTTTCATTTACAAAATGTTTCTTGTTCTCGTGACGGGGACTTCAGTTTATATCTTTTTTGTTGCCATCTGTTGAAAATAAAAGGTCTCTCTCTCTCTTTGCCTAGACTTATCCCATTTCTTTTGAGGTCACCTCTCCTCGTCATTCTTCGCTAGATGTTTCGGTTCTGGATCGTCGAGTCATCCTCTTGGGCTTGCTTCAGGTCGTTGTTAACTATAGAAATCAAAGAGGCTTTCCACTTGGATTTCTGTAGTTAACCACCCCGATTCCTAGAATGTTGTTTCGGTCACACATAAGCCGATTGGTCCTAAATCCTGTGGCATGCAGCTTATCCTCTACCGACAGGAGTAACTATTACCTTATGTATATGTAAGTGAATACCTACACTACAAGGAAGGCTAACTTTGGATAAAATTTCCATTATGGGCCGTTGATTTGGAAGTTCATATTTTTTTGTAGGCAGTCATAAATAGAAACCTTATTACAAATTTTGAAGACTCGGAAATTTTATGTCTTTTTGCATGTTTTTCGTGAGGTACGAAATGTTTTTTTTTTTTTTTTTTATTATCGATAGGCTCGCGTTTGACCACTACCTCGCCTGATGGTAAGCGATGATGTGGCCTTCGGTGAAGCACGCTTGCCTAGAAGTAACCTATTCACTCTTGACTTAAAGACCCCAAAGTTGTAGCTATCAAGAAACAAAGACTCCGGAAGGGAATTCCACTCCTTAGCTGTGCGCACAATGAAAGTATTAGCAAAACGCTTTGTGCGTATGGAATTAGTCCAAGAGCGAGCGAAGCGAGCTCGGGAACTTAGGGCACCCCGACAAGGATAGGTTAGGTTCGAAGGAGATGACGGGAGCTGAAGTGAGCAAGCAAAGCGAGCGAACGCAGCTCCCGTCTTCTCCTTCATGTTAGGTTACTTTAGACCCTGCAGACAGAAATAGGAGCCCCGTCGGGCTCCGTCGACTTTGTTGCTTAACAGGTTGACTGCCACGAAGGTCACCGGTGACCCCCAAACAATACATTTTCTATTGTGTTTATTTCGTGGCAGTCAACCTGTTAAATCGTAATTTTAAACTTTAACCATGGATATCTCCATAACCATGGAGTTCTGTGAGGTGGGGATGGTACAGTGAGGTAGCCCCTCTAGCCCCCTTTCCCTTCCTCCCTCCGCGCCCCTTAAATCGATGCAGATTTATGGATATTTTTATTCTAACCTGAAAACTTTAACCATGGATATCTCCATAACCATGGGTCTCCGAGTGGTGGTGATGGCAAAGGGGTGTAACTATAGCGCCCCCCCCCTCTCTCCCCTACCCTCCGCGCGCCAAAAATCGACGGCCCATAATGGAAATTTTAGCCCAACTTTAGTTTAGTACCGACTTTCCAAAAAGGAGGAGGTTCTATGTCCGACTTTATGGTTGTAATTTTTTCCACTATTTTTAGGAAACCGGTGACTGGATTTGCGAAAATCGTTCGGTGGAAATAAGCTCACCTGTAGGCATGTATAATTGTATACGTAGGTATAGAGTTGTATACCACTTCCTTATCCAACTATACAATGCATACGGAGTGTTTGTTTGTTAAGCTAATAAGCTTATTTTTTTTTGTATAGAGCACTAGCGACCCGCCCCGGCTTAGCCCGTGACAAATTATACGCAAAATGCCCCGTTTCTCAAATCAAATCAAATTATTATTTATTGCAGAAAACACTGTTACAATGGTATTATTAAATGTACATGTTTAAGTGGTTCGACCGTAAGTTATACAAAAAATTATACAATCGTGGCTCACTCTTTCTGTTGGTGAAAACCGCATGAAAATCTGTTCAGTAATTTTTGAGTTTATCACGTACAAACGATGCGGCAAAGTCCCCAACTTTATTTGTGTGTGTAGTGATAGTGATATACCCAGGAGAAAGACATAGATACAATCATCCCAGAGGTACATTCCCTTGGAATCATTTCTTGGGAGAAATTCACGCGGGCGAAGTCGCTGGATGAAGCTAGTCGGCAAATAGTCGCTATGTTATGTTCCATCCACTCAAAAGGAACTTCCATTAGTACAAGTGACAGTAAGAATATCAAAGCCGACAGCCGACGGTAGGGTTGTATTTACACAGGTGACCCACCCCTTTCAGCCACCCCTTCGGACCACCTGGGTTGAAACTAATCCCTCCCTATTACTCCGTAAGAGGTTTTGATGGCCGCTCTTAATGGATTCTGTAAGCTAGTTATTTTCTGTCTAGATTGCTGGTTTAGTGATTTAAATCTATAGGCTAACGTTAGAGGGTTCCCTTTGGCTTTCAATTTTAGATGGACTACCTGTGGTTCCGTTTCTGCTTCATTCTGAAGTCTTAGAGTGTGACCCTTTTACTCCCAAAAGTTCAAGTGCAATAACATCATATTTATTTATTTATGTACACACAAAACACTTAACAGAAAAAAGAAGGAATACAGATAGAAGAGCACAAAGGTACTGCTTATTTCAATAGAAATTTCTTCCAGCAGAACTGCGACAGGAAAGTTGTATGATATACGAAGACACAGTGTGTAGAAAGAAACAAGGAAACTTAAAATAGACTATTATAACTTAACTAATTATGTATAAATTACACATATACCTTAACTACATATATACTCCATGGTAACGAAGTGGCAGATGAACTGGCAAGAGAGTGCTCAGCAAATGATTTTGTGGGTCCAGAACCATGTGTAGGCATTTCGACGTGTCTCGTCAAAGTCACATTTACGGAGTTTGCAGATCAAAAACAACGAAAACATTGACTGTCTTATACCGGTCTACAACACTCCAAGAAATTCCTAGGCTCTACGTTCAAAGCCCGGGAATGCATTTGGAATATGAGCAGGGGGCAAATCCGTTACCTGCTTGGGGCCTTTACTGGGCACTTTGGAACCAACGACATGCTCATGAAGATGGGTCTAACCGCGACACCCATGTGCAGGTTGTGTGGGGAACATACGGAACGCATGGAGCACCTTCTGTGCACATGCGATGCACTGGCTGGTAAGCGAATGAGTCTCCTAGGGGTTGGATATCCAAAACCAGAAGACTATAGGCTCATATCTCCTATTCTCGTTGTAAAACTCATGAAAAGGGTTTTCAACGAGATTGGAGAGTAGTAAGTTATCTAGGGGAACACAATAGATCCCATGGGTCGAAGTGTCCGAGTTATTTCTCGGCCCCTCCACAAGATAAGATAACTACATATATAAAATAAAAAAAATACATACAACATATAATATAATAATATATAAAATTACAAGATGGTGGAAAGGTAATGTTCTTTGACCTGTTTCTTGAATAAAGATACATTTTTAGAGTCACGGATTTTAGGTGGAAGTGAGTTCCACAGTCGTACCGCATGAACAGAGAAGGAGTGGGAATAGAAATTAGTATTGTGGGAAGGGAAATTTAGATGATGCCTTAGGTGGGATCTACACTGGACATCATAATGATGTAGGTAGGTGTAGTTTAGTTTAGTTTAGTTTCGACGGGCTGTTTCCGCATCTCCACGACCAAGCGCGTATTTTGCGTAGGTAGGTGTAAGATACCGGCCAAGTGCGTGTCAGACTTCGCAAATTTAGGGTTATCTACGCAATAAATGTAGAATATATTGGTATTTGTTAGTAAAATATACGTAATAATAAACATTATCACCAAATTTCAAGTTCATAGGTCAATGGGAAGAAAAAAATGCTTCGGAACAAAATTGTGTGACATACGACAGACACACGGACAGACGAACAGAAAAACAGTGACAGACGGACAGAAAACAGTGACAGACAGACATGGAGTGACGGCAATAAAGGGAAAATGTTCACAGGACATCAAATGTGCGACTGTTATTTTATTAGATACAAGTTTCAATCCTAGTACGGTTCAATTTATTAGGAATTGTTGTCAAAAATGGTATACAGTTAACTTTAATTATCCTATCTATTGAAATTGGAAAATTTTGACATAAAAGTGAATCATTCAATGCTACCACACCATTAATTCACTTGAAAATTGATTCACTTTGGCTAAACCGTGTCATATCGCCATAAACTTGAACTAAAACAATTTGTGTATGAAAATGAAGAGTTATCGTTTGAAACTGACATAAACTAGATCGCGTGGATCGTAAAAAGGTGCGATAAATCACTTTATTTCCACTTTAAGAGAATCTATCGCAGCCACTAAAGTTTTATGTCACCATTTAAACTATCCAAGGTTATAGTAAAAGCGATAAAGAAGTGTAAAATCGATTCAGGTTTAATCGTCAGTCGTTGTCTAGTGCAGGTTATTGAAATTTTCCACATTGAGTTAAATCATGCTAGTTATAGCCTCCATTGAAATTGGTGAACCCTCCGAACAGACGGGTGTTGTGTCTGGTCTGGGTATCTGCCCAACGGTTGTGGTCGAACTGGATGAAAACTGCGCGATGCAGGCTTTTGTGTGAGGTCCAGACATTAGTTCCTGTACTACAGGTACATAACCGCTATTTCAAATCCATAAAAAGTACGATACGTACAGATTTTACTGTGCTATTTATAATCTCATCAACTCGTGGCATTTTTTACAAGATGACTGGATGGATCAGATTGGCCTTGGTATAAATTCAACGGCATGAAATCATGGTAGAAGACAACTGTAAACTGCTATAAATATGTTACTAAAATGAATGTATGGCTATTTACTACCCTGAACGCTACATAATTACATATGCTTGTACCAACCGTTTTACCTATTGTACCTAACGTTTAAATTTTCTTACAATAACATCCAAAAATATAATGCATATTTTTTTCTAAGTAAGAAACATAAATGATAATCACTATAAATGATAGATTCAGGAATGAGGTAATAAGACAACGTTGTGGTTTTAAAGAAGATGTAGTGACTAAAATTGAAAAGAGTATGTTAAGATGGCCATGTTGAGAGGATGAATAAAACGCGACTAACGAAAGATATTAACAAGGCAGACGTGAATGGAAACGCCGGGAGGGGACGCCCTAGAAAGACATACATAGACCTTATAGGTGATGTTCTTCAGAAAGGCCAAGTGCGCAGTACCCATAACCGGCGTGTGTGTATGACTAGATGTATGAATGTGTGTGAAGCAAAAGAAGTATGTTAGGATCGTAGCAGATGGCGTTCTGTAGTTTCTGCCTACCCCTATGGAAAAAAGGCATGACTTTATGAATGTATGTATGTAAGAAACATAGGAAGGGTCGTACAGCCATACTTTCTACATCCTACTCTTAGACTTAAACTAAAGCAAGCATAGTAAGAACTTATTGATATATCATGAAAGTTTGAGTCTTAAGGCAGCCATAGAGCGAAAACTCTTTTTAGTTAAATGTTGCACAACTAAAAGAAAAAGCTTTCACTAAGACAATGTTACTTCTTCAACAATGTTTTCTTTTGATTATATTGTGTTTTATATTATTTTTTGAACCAGAGTACCGTAGCGCAGTTACACTAGGTCGTTCACCCGAAATCGGATACCCTGGTCGGATACATGTCAGACAGTGGTAATCCGATCTTGGTTAGGTAGATACTTAACAGGCATACAGACAAGATTTGTTTCTTTGTGATAAGCCTACCACATTCTTCCCAATGGAACTATCAGAAAAGCACCGATGCAAGGATTCTATTCAGAAAAGAACAGCGAACGAACATGAAAATATATTTTTTAAACAGAGATTTCATTTCATTTCATTAAAAGAGAATGCCCATTTTGTAAGGGAACTTGGGTCCCTTTGAAAAAATGGTTGTATCTTGATGAATTTGATTGTATATTGTAGAAAAAACACGTTATATTCATAATTAGAAATATTTTTCATTTATTTTGTGGGGTTCACGAGATATAACGATGTTTCTGTTCATTAAATGAACCCTTGTTACAATGCAATAAGGTGCATACAAATGTCCAAATGAAGGAACCTGATCTGTTGTTGTCTGTACATATAAATTAAAGGACACGGATGAAAAAAAAACACAAAATATAAATCCTATTTTCGGATAATATTGAAATCGCAGACACGATACCTCTTACGGGGCCTGTGTATGGGCAATCTCCTTTACATTGTGTCGAACATTTACATTACATGATTAAAATTGCAAAAAAAGATTAAACAAGGCTTCTAATTCGGTTAGCGGGTAACCGAATTAGAAGCCTTGTTTAATCTTTGTTAGGTTGCATGGGCTAACCGTTAGCCCATGAAACCACGTTTCCAAAAAACTCGTACCTGCTGTACCTAACACATAAAAATAGTTTAGTGCCCACACAGTTTTGCTAAGCCTTACCTACGAACAAACGTTCAAAAACAGTTTGAAATAATACCGGTCCAGGTGACACGTGTGTATTTTCTATTTCCAAACCTGTCCTGTCTGGTCCGGTTCGGCAGTTTGTTAAAATACACAACACGTCATGACAGTTTCTATTTTCAGCTGGGACAGAATTTTCCGGCAGTCTGACACTGGCCGGTTTTTTTTCTTTTTTGTGACTAGGAGCTTAGTCTTATGTTAGGTTTAAATACTAAAGTAGATACAAAGTAATACGTAGTAGTAAGTAAATACTTTTTTCATCCCACCATCTCGGAAAGAGTATTTTTAATCTTCAATATCTGAGTGGAAAAGCCGTTTTTATTCACTAGAGGATAAAGTAAATTGAATTTAGAACATCGTGTGCACTAAGTTTGTGAATTAAAAAAAACATTAAACCTATTTACTGCTACCTCTATGGTGCCGAATATATCATACAACTTTTTTTTAATTTGTTAAAAACTCAGACTCGGAACCTTCTTGGTGTTCTTTTTTCAATTTGCTTTGTACGCGGTTCAAACCATCTCCATCTCTCTCCAACATTCACGCCAAGGGAATCCGATGAATCGGTACAACTATTAAGTTTGACAGATAGTTTACCGAAAAACAGTACACAAGTGACTAACACCAATATTACAGTACCAAACAAAAATATTACACTCAATTTAAATAACTTTAGCAACGTTACTTTTATTCTGTAATACTTACCTATCATAATGTAGTAATTTATACCTAAACTGAAATAAAAGTGTACCTATCTTGTGATTGTAAACGTTTTTTTTTTTGCATTTAGTCATTTCCTCGCTGAGGTGGAATGAAAAGTTACGTGTTGCACTCGAGTGCAAAGATTATTCACCTCGTGCTCTTTTGATTCCCTCGCTAACGCTCAGGATTATAATTTTGAATCCTTCGCTTGCTCGGTCATCAAAATTGAACACGCGGTTAAAAATCAACTTTGCACTCTTGTATACAAATAACAATTATAAACGCTATAAATAATTCCACATAGATCGTCATAAATGTTATAATTTATGTTGTCCGTATGTTCTTCCTCACATCCTAGTGGCAAATTCTTTGTGTTTCCGACAAAAAGTAGACATTATACTTTACTACTATTCGTCTTTCCCGTCATACGAGTATTTAGGTACCTACTAAATTGTTTGTATAGAGACGAACACTTTCAAAAACGTGCTATTAAGCCAACAGCTACAGGGCGTTTGATACAACCAATCAACGACAAGATACGTGTAGCCCATCCATCTTAGGCCCCTGTGACCCACTAACAATGAAAATCCTACGGGGCTTCTCAATCATCGTTCCATCATTGGATACTTTATGCCAACCTCTACTGAGCATCTCTTCCTTATGGTGCCATACTGTCATGTACAAGACGTCTAAATCAATGTGCATCGTACTTACTAATTCCATGCTCTTACCTCATTCACACCCC
The DNA here is from genome assembly GCA_949775005.1 of Orthosia gothica. Lineage (NCBI taxonomy): Eukaryota > Metazoa > Arthropoda > Insecta > Lepidoptera > Noctuidae > Orthosia > Orthosia gothica. The sequence goes on along the minus strand of OX459065.1, from coordinate 3,113,694 downwards.
GGACGATGGCCCTCATAGTGGCGTTGCGTGGCCCATCAACGGTCTGCCCGTCATCGGTGGGACCCCACGACGCACTGTAGATGTGTATCTTATGGGGCTCGTGACCCATCGAGTTGGCCTCGATCAGGTCCGTCATGTAAGGCTGGTCCAGCATTCTTATACCTGAGGGCAAAAGTGGATGGTTATTTTGTGGTAGAGACAAAAGGGCCTGGCAAAAGAGGGGACTTGGAAAATAAATGATGCAGTTAGATTGTGTATAAATTGAAAATGCTGGTAATTTCGCTACTACTTACTCATAGGTACATTTCTTACTTAATCATAAGTTATTGAATTGTTGAATATTTTAACGTAGAGAGATTAAAATTCAATTTCAAAGGAGTTAATTAAAATGAAAGTGGTCATAACATTGTAAACTCGAGCTGATTTATCACTTGATTAAAAATCTAGCTAACTTATCATTTAACTAAAAAGTTTTTAATCAAACGCAATTACTATTATTAATTAATCCAGCTGAATTTCTTTGTAAAAAGTATCCGAATCGAATAAAAGAACAAAACTCGTTAAACTAAAAGAAAACTTTATTATTAAGTTCTCCAAAACTACTCCAATAATCAGACAAAGAAAAGTTCGACAGAGACAATTTATAAATATTAAGTAAAATAATAGCCAACAGTCTGTGTCTATAAGAAACAGTTCCAAATTCAAATATTCAAATGGCTTCCACTTCAGTAAGTCATTTTGTCGCAGCGAGAACACTTCTATTTGGAACACGAATTCAAATTCAATTATCTGAGAGAGGCAATCTAAAAATGAATTTAAATAAAAGTATGATTGGCCAGGATTAATCTTTAATTTAGTTTTACAAAGAGTGGTAAGCCTGCAATCAGCTGGTGAAGCCGTAAATCCCCGGTCTATGCGTCAAAAGCGTGGTAATTCTTCCGCAAAGCCACGCTACTCTTCGTTGTTCCACGAAGCCTAACAGATAACAGTAATTTTCCCGTTTATCTGATTTCAGTACTTAAAGCGGCTTTATGCATAGCCATAAATGTTATATTAGCTTTTGCAAGCGCTTGAAGTCGCGTTTGCAAATATTTAGATACAAAATGGAGTCGCATCAGTGGTGTGGCCTTTTATGTAAAATTCTATTTCCTTTTTCAAACGAAGTGGTTGGCAATGTTTTTATTCCGATTGACTTTTCTTTTAGAGTGCATTCAGACACGCGGGTTCAGTTCGATTCTAAAACAGCGATGTTCTTATTTACATAAGGATCTTTATATTCGTTCAGACATAACCATGATATTACCGCGTGGTTATCGCGCAATTTCCGACGTGTCTGAACAGGCTCTTAAGGTTTATTTATTTTATAAAAAGCAAAGGATTTGCGCGATAACCACGCAATAATTTCACGATTATGTCTGAAGGAATATAAAGAGGGCCATGAAAATAAGAACCACGTGGGTCTAGAATCGCGCGGAACCCGCGCGGTTCCCGTTGTGTCTGAATGCTCGCTAAATTGAGAAGATTGTACTATTTTATTTTGGTTAAATCAGCTTCGGCATCAAAAACCTGCTTGCATTACATAACACTATCGTATTGAACTCAATTCTCTTTTTCATTATTTATTTGTCCAGTGGGTCGATACTGATCCAAAAATATTTTTGCAGCGATTATCTACGACTACCACTACATACCATTATGTTAAAATTAATAATATTGATGTTAATTTTTTTTTCTCTTCTGAAAGAAACACTTACTTAAAAAGGTTATTTCGAACAAAGACAGACATGAATTTAAAAAAAAACCGGCTAAGTGCGAGTCTGACTCGCGCACGAAGGGTTCCGTACCAGTATCGCAAAAAACGGCAAAAAAACACGTTTGTTGTATGGGAGCCCCACTTAAATATTTATTTTATTCTGTTTTTAGTATTTGTTGTTATAGCGGCAACAGAAATACATCATCTGTGAAAATTTGATCTGTCTAGCTATCATGGTTCATGAGATACTGCCTGGTGACAGACAGACAGACGGACCGCGAAGTCTTAGTAATAGGGTCCCGTTTTTACCCTCTGGGTACGGAACCCTAAAAAACCACCAAAAAACCAATTTACTATGTATCCTTCGACTGCACAGCGTGATATTTTTCTTATTTACGCATTTTTAGTTTGCTTTTTAAGCAGTCGGTTTTTTTGATTTTTTAAGTTAATTCAATAAGTTTTTACGGTCTGCTATTATGATTGAAAAAACTAGAAGATAATCAAAAACTACTTTCAGAGTATGAGCTGTCGAATAACGAATACTGAACATCAACGCTGTGTGTTTGACGCTCCCACAAATGTTGAGTTGTGGCTTTCGGTATGGGCACGCCCAGCGCAATCTGTGATTATTGGTTGTACCTACTTTTTACCCGACTGCCGAAGGAGGGTAAAGTGTTTATTTACTATCTTTCTCTGTTTCTTTGTGATTGATGCTGTTGTGTTTTGTCTGTGTCGAATAAATGTTTTCTATTCTTTTCTTTCTTTTTTTAAAAACGTTGCCCCACACTAGGAATTTCTTCCTGTATCGTGGGTGCGTTTACAAACATATAAACTCACATACACAACACCCAGAGCCGGAACAATTATCTGTAGGTCATACAAATATTTGTTCCGTGCGGGAATCGAACCCGCGACACGCAGCGCAGCAGTCAATCGCTCAATCGCTGCGCCAACCGTGCGCCAAAAAATAATTGCCATGCATGTTTACTTTTCCATAAACACACAGTTTGAAAATGTGACACCTTTTTGAAACTGTTAATCTAACACATAATGTCGACAATTCGTTTAGTACGTTGTTCTTAATCTTTTCCTTCCTCAACTGTACCTACTTATACCCCTCATCTATTCTGGTACGTGGAAAAACAAGAACCCTATCTTAAATAAACAAAAGAGGTATATTTCCTCACCAGTAAACCTGAATAAAGGGAAAGTTAAGTGTCACCCCACACAGTCGTTAATTTCTAGTGACGCGGTAGAAAGACGACAAAAGATAGAGCGATGCATTTTATTAACTTTTTCTCTGAAATAATGGTATTATTCTTATCTTATATGACAAGGCGATGTCGTTTAGAACTACTACTCGCCCGCAGAAAGTTTGCCGATGACTACCCTTCCCGCCTGCCCGCGCCGCGCCCCGCGTTCGCCTCGTACACCAATAGCGGGAGTCTAACGTCAGAGTGACATCAAGACGTCATCGGCAAACTTTCTGCGGCCGAGTAGTACTTAAAAACTTTTTGGAAGTTTTTTTTTTTTTTTTATATTTTTGTAAAAAGTAATCTACAAAACCTGATCCGATTTAAAAAAGTCATCCACAGTTAGAAAGCTAATGTTGCATTATGTACGTTGCGTTATGTATTTCCACCAACCGGGCGACGCAGGAGCGCAGCGCAGCGCGTCGCAGCGGATGCGCGAGCATGCGCCAGTAGCCGACCGCGTCCACCCGACGGCTACAATCAGCTGGAACCCGGGCGCATGCGCGCGCATACTCACTCATCCGCTAGCATGCTCTCAGCGACTAGTGATGCTTTCGTGTCGCAGTATTTTTTTTTTTCAAATAAACAGATAAGATTTTCATCTGTATCTATATTAATTTTGCACGAAAATCAATAAACAAATCAATAAATCACGTCAGTCACAGTTCAACGCACGACTTGAATGATTCAACTTGACGGCCGGCGACAAAACAAGAGCTCGCGCGGCGGCGGCCGAGCGGACGTGACGACAGCCGAGCGCCCCCGTCCACGTACGCGAGGAGCCGACCGGCTGCCGCGGCGTCCGAGCGCAGCCGACTGGATGACGCGGCATACGCGCGGATCCAACCGAGTTAGTATAAATTCCATGCAAACATGAAACTTAACTATTGTATAGAAGTCTGAATTTCCCTTAGAACAGTGTGAAATGCGCTGCGCTGCGCTGCGTCGTCCGGTTGGTGGAAATCGTACATTATGCTACTTTTCATACCGATATGCAAGATTGTATTAGAATAGACCATGGGGACAAAGCCGAGGAAAAATGCTGTTAATAAGTAGTATAAATGGGCTGTCTTCAATTAATATTAATATGCGTATTAATAGTATGTAACATTATTTAAGAAGTGAAGTTAGAACAGTGGTAAATAAATAAATAAATAATTGTTTATTGGAACTAAATTTGTACAATCAAACACTTATGAACAACATGACGCATAAATAACAAATTCACATCAACGAGTAACAACGTATGTCAGTAGTATTTGTAAATGAATTCTGGCACCCAAAGAAAGATTTAACTTGTGTTATGGGTACCAGGATCCTCACACTTGTGTTGTATATCAAACATCAGAGGGTCAGAAGTTAAAGATGTGACAAGACAAAATAAACCATAGCCTTTTCATGTGTGTAAGTGTGTTGAATGTGGAGTTGTGATTCTGCGAGTTTGGGTAAATGGGAGAATTCGTGTATAGGTTGTGTATTATAGGAATGACAACTTAATGAGATTTTCTGTTTCGTCGTAGCTCTGTACCTGTAACCAGTCATATACCCGTCTCTTACATTCCCGAAAAGCAGTAGAATAAATGGAGCAATGTTTGTTGGTTTTATTATAAAGATGACTTCCGATACCGTAAAAATGTCTCCGGGCCAGTGTCGTCCTACAGCTTTGAGTAGGGCAAATTCTAAAGCGTTGGCGCCTATCTCGAGAGCTGGGATCATACCTAAGGGAGATGTGTTTACGCATAACCACATGAAGCACATAAAATTGCCTAATAGATAGAACCTTACAATCTCTAAATAGACTGACTGTAGGATATCTAAAGGGTTTGAAGGACATGACCTTCAGGACAGCCCTCTGTGCTCTCTCAAGATGAATATTGTGGCCATGTGGCATGTGGTGGCCCAGTGGTATCGGCCGCGACTTACAAGTTGTAGGTTGTGGGTTCGAGCCCAGGCAGGCGCTTTGTCCTAGAACCAAAAATTCGAAGACATGTGACATCCACCAACCCACACTGGACCCGCAAGGTACATTCCCTCTCACAGAGAGGAGGCCTGTGTCCCAGCAGTGGGAACATTAATAGGCTGATGATGTGTGTGACGTGAAGTTCGAAATATAAAAAAACAAAAATAAATGGTAATAGGCTCTCGCTTGACCACAATCTCACCTGATGGTAAGCGATGATGTGGTCGATGGTGAAACACGCTTGCCTAGAAATAACCTATTCACTCTTGACTTAAAGACCCCTAGATTGTAGCTATCGGGAAACACAGACTCCGGCAGGGAATTCCACTCCTTAGCTGTACGCATAATAAAAGTATTCCCAAAACGTTTTGTGCGTATGGGTGGGATGTCCACCATGTATCGATGGCGCATCGCCGTACGTCTGGTAGTCCGATGATGGAACGGGCTAGGTGGAATTATATCGTGCAATTCCATCGCACACTCCCCGAAATGTAACCGATAAAAAACCGACAGGCTGGCAACTCGGCGACGATGTTCAAGACTCTGGAGCTTTGACTTGACCTGCTATGCAGTCGGAGGATACATATTCGCCGGCTGGCTGACCAAAATCTGGTGTATTCTCCGCTTGCACAGCATGATTTTTTCCTTGTTTACGACTTTTTAGTTCGCTTTTGAAGCAGTCGGGTTTTTTGATTTTTTTAATTAAGTTTTTTTATTTATAACTTTTTAGTTAGTTTTTTCGAATTAGATACATTTAAACATATAAGTGTAATATATTTTTGAAATCACCTCTTAAAACCCTTTATTTTGATACCCCACACGATGGGTTTGAAAGAAAAAAAAAATTTGGGTCCCCACAATATGGCACCCAAAATCCGTCATTTTTCTATTATCCAATTTTAATGTAGCCTATGACACTCGCAGGGTTAAGACGCATCGATTGACGTACGAATCATCAAAATCGGCCAACGCGTTTGGTCTCTGGAACGCCACAAAGGAACAAACATACATATATACATACATACTTACATACATACATACATACATACTTGTTGTGTCGCACAATTAAGGCCCTTGCTCCGCTTTAGTGCCGTAAAACAGTTACTTTTTAAAGCCTACTCCTTAGAAACCTTTTAATGGTTTTAAAAACAATATCTAGGATAGTTTTTCGCTACTTTTGCTTACTCCACGAACTTTTCGTCTCTCAGCTTACAAAACGACTTGGGTAGTTGGGTAAGAAATTATAAAAGCAGCCAAACTGTGCGGAAAGTGTCACTTATTTGCACTAGTGCTTTTTACTTTTCTGTATTTTTTTAATTTTTAACTCCAACGTCAGCCCGACGCATAGAGCTTTTATTATTTGAGAAAGGTTTAAAAATTAGTTACGTAGAGATTATCATTCATATAAAAGGTAAAATAAAACTAATACTTCATTTTAGGCGTTTTTAATTTCTCTAGATGTAGATTTTGATCAATAAATTAATTTTAAATATTCATTAAATATGTTTGGCAGAACGTATATTTTGCTCGTGCCTTATTGCGATACGATGTGACAGCTATTTGCACATGCGCAGTAGATATGCCCGAGGAACTATTAGATAATCTGTGGATATGCTGAACGCGCTTGAATAAGCCCGCCATTTTATTAATTTCATTTTCTTAAATTTATTTATTTCCTCGCTCAATGCATAGTAAAATGTTGTATGATACACGTACGTAAGATGATTTCCGACTCGTGTCGATTTATCCACTCATCGGAAATCACCTACCTGCCGCACTTGTAGCATAAATAACGATTAAATATTCATTAAATATGTTTGGCAGAACGTTTATTTTGCTCGTGATTTATTGCGTTACGATGTGACGATTCGATGATTTCCGACTCTTGTCGATTTATCCACTCACTCGCTTCGCTCGCTCGTGAATAAAAATGCCATTCATCGGAAATCACCTACCTTCCGCACTTGTAGCATAAATACCTATTTAGAATTTCTTCTTAACCTAACTAGGATATAGGATAGGCAAATAAAAAAAATTATAGACACAACTGTCCAAAAGGAGGTCCAATATTGATATTCTGGCTACGAGCGGACACACGGCCAGTACCGCGTTAACATTGGGGAATATACACGCCTTAAGCTTTTACGAGACCAACACAGTTTCCCTTTAAGATTATTTTCTTATCCACATAAGCAAACATAATAAGTACGGGTTCTAATCTTGAGAAGGGCCTTAAATAGCATCATGCTGAGCCTCGGGAGAACTCTGGGGACTTAGGATTAGGACCAGTTCACACCAAAACGCGAAGCGATGCGATGCGACGATGTTTAAAGGAGCCAGAAGCTCTAAACAATGAGATTCTATGGACGATGATGATTTCGAAATGTCAAAATATTTGGGGCGTATGTCAATCCCATAAATATTTTTAAACTCTGACGGAAAAGGGGGTTGTTATAAATTTGACGTGTGTTGCTCTGTGTATTTGGGTGGCATCATAGCTCCTAAGCGGATGAACCGATTTTGATTTAATGTGTATGTGTTTGAAAGGTGTGTTCTTAGCTGTGTGATGTATATCCGTTCAGCAGTTCGAAAGTTCTGCGCATTTTAATCTTTGATTCGAGGTATTTTCGCAAAATATCGAGTTATAATTACGTGTTTCCATGGATTGTGGATCGAAGCGTGTTTACTAATTATCAGATAAATTATGTAGTTTTAAGAGGTATTTGCATGGGAGTTTTTTAATTATTTGACAAAAAAATCTTTTTAATTTTTCAACGATCGCTTAGCGCTCAGCAGCGCGGTGACACGAAACGCATCGCGACGTGTGCGAATTATGAAGCCGCGGGACGTTTTATCTTTTGTTTTAATTCTCACAATCCAATGTGGTCGTTTGACTATTCTTCTACTTTAAAAGCGCATCGGTCGCGTCTCGGTGTGAGTTAACCCTTATACACGTTATGTTGCGGTGAATATAAGGCTTTGTGTAATTTAAGAGTAGGTAAATTATTACTGTTGTGGTCACTGGCTTAGGTATAGGTCAGGGTTGAGTGTGAGCTATTATTCAACAGGTAATTAAATTGTGAAAGAGAAAACCTTGTAGGTGGAAATGATATCACAAATACACATTTTTGTGAGAAATATACTAAAAGTGAGGGAAACTTCTAACAATCGCGACCACAGACGGCTCGTCTTCGTTTATGCTGTCTTCTAAAGTAAACCTCGAACAGCCCTCTTTAATGTAAGAGAGTACATTATTCTACTAACTACATACTGATGAGCTAAAAAACTGTCTGCACTATTACAACTTTCAAATAAAATGTGAGTCAGGAACATTTCTATACGAGAGCACATAGCCCATTCATCACCATCATCATCATCAGCCTATCATCAGCTATTATTCAACAGGTAATTAAATTGTGAAACAGAAAACATTGTAAGTGGAAATCACACTAATATAATAAAGGCGAAAGTTTGTGAGTGTGTGTGTTTGTATGTTTGTTCCATCTTCACGCTTAAACGTCTGCACGGATCTGGATGAAATTTGGCACAGAGATACATTATAGTCAGGCATAGCACATGGCATACTTTATATCCCGGGATATGTTGCCTCGGGGTAATTTTCGCCAATCACGCGGGCGTAGACGCTGGCAGAAGCTAGTGATATCATAAATACACATTTTTCGTAAGAAATATACAAAAATTGTGCCCTCACTTCTAACAATCGCGACCACAGGCAGCGCGTCTTCGTTTATGCGGTCTTCTAAAGTAAACTTCCAATAGCCTTCTTAAAAGGAAGTAAGTACATTATTCTACTAAATACACGCTGGTGAGCTAAAAAATTGTCTACACGATCACAATTTTTTCAAATTAAATGTGTGTCAGGAACATTTCTATACGAGAGCACATAGCCCATTTATCATCATCATCAGCCTATTAATTTTCCCACTGCTGGGACATAGGGCTTCTCTCTGTGGGAGAAGGCATGGGCCTTAATCCTCCACGCGGGCCCAGTGCGGGTTGGTGGCTGTCACATGTCTTAAAATGTTTGGTTCCACGACATGCCGGTTTCCCCCATGTTTTCCTTCACCGTGTTTAGAGCAGTGGTGATGAAATAATTTACAAAAAGTAAAGCGCCTTCCTGGGTTCAAACCCACGACCTAAGGTTCGTAAGTCAGGGCCGTTACCACTGGGCCACCAGGCTCTCATATCCCATTAACTTAGTCTTATACTATAACATTTCAAAGGGCCGAGGCCCTCCGCTAATGTGTCCGCATAAAAACATATCATAATTATATTAATCCTATTCTCTTCGAAAGGAAAGACAGATGTCTTCCATATTTTTTTTTTGTTCGCCCTTCTCGGGCAGGCTAAGGTCTTGGACCATACCGCCTCGTCTTCAGTGCAATTTAAAACATTCTTTAGAATACGGGTGTAACAGATTCTAATGGTTTTTGGAGTATTTGGCAGCAAATTGTATCGAGTCAGCCTTCCCAATAAGCTTTGCGGAGGTAGTCAATACTACAATAAAATTATCCGCTCCACTATCCTGAGATCGCTTTTGTCAATGATTTCACATATTGTCCAGTTGCGTAGACAGTTGAAACACAAAACTACACCAATTTTATATAACAATATCCACTAGGAATCAATTTGCAAATAATATTAACAGCCGCTGAACTTCACTCGAAAAAATCCCGCCAAAAAACCTTAATCCTATTCTCTTCGAAAGGAAAGACAGATGTCTTCCATAAAACATTTCACTATACCATTGCCATTTAGGTATGGAACTTGTAAGTCCCACATAAAAGGGTGAGTCACATGAATTTGGGTGTAATGAACCTGATAATAGCTCTAACAGAAACAAACAGGTAATCTGCTTGAAACCTCCTTTGGCATACGTAATGAATATTTAAAACAAACATCAAATAAGCCTATACAAATAAAACAAAACAAAAGCGGGAGTTCGAGAACAAAATTGAAAAGGGCCGTTATTTTCTGCGTCGGTCGTCAAGTTTCTTGTGCGGTACGCGAGATGTTTGCAATTGTTTCTCTTTCGTCTTTTGTTATTGAGAAGACGGTTTCGGTTACAAGGAAGAATGTTTGGAAAGTGCAAAACATATTGAGGTAATAATGTACTACGCACTACATATTATCTCAATGGCAAAACAGTGGCTTTGGTGTAGATAAATGTATGATAAATATATCAATCTGCCTAGCCTTTTCCCAACTATGTTGGGGTCGGCTTCCAGTCTAACCGGATTAAGCTGAGTACCAGTGTTTTACATGGAGCGACTGCCTATCGGACCTCCACAACCCAGTAACTGGGTAACACGGTACTCCTTGGCTAGACTGGTGTCAGATCTCAAGCTTCTGACTACTCGTAACGACTGTCAAAGATCTTCAAATGACAGCCGGGACTAACGGCTTAACGTGCTTTCGAGGAAACTCGGTATGTTGAAATGGTCACCCATCCACGGACCGACCTCGCCAAGCGTAGCTTAACCTTGATGATCGACCTGTGCGGCTGTTATTATTTACCCACGAGATCCTCTAAAGAAAAAGTATGATACATTTATGATTTATTTTATTCATTTTATATTATTCTAAAATTGTACACTGGACTACTTCTCTTCTTTCTTTTGTACACTCTGTCTACAACTCTAAGGTTTGCTGGTAGAAAACTCTACTTTGAGTTAAGCTCGCCTTTGTACATTATATTTCTTGCCAAACTTCTTGGCCGCCCTGAAATTGTCTACAATGGCTGCGCAGTAGTAAATTTATATCTCTACCACGGGGTCTCATTGCTAAGAAAAAAAATTGGTTCAAATAAATCTCAAGAGATGGCGCGACATGTACACTCAATTCAATAATTGTGTGTAAAATTAACATTTTCTGGACTTGAACATAAAAATTGTATATTCTTGTTTAACCAACTCTCCTACGTACAAAATTATGGAATATTGGGCTCTTAATTCACATTTCAAAGATTATTTGAACGGATCATTTAAAATTGATGCCAGTAGATGGCGCATTTTTTAATTTCTGAGGCATCCCACTCCACCACGCATTTCACTCCACCATCTATTGCCGTGAAACGGGATCGAACGCGATTGATGTACTCACAAAAATAACAAGATTAATCAGATGAAAAACGCTAGTTACGTCGGCACGGTTTCTTTATATGGGATGAGGCATCTGTATGCTAGTATTATATTATCTGTGTCTCTACTAAATATTATAAAGAAGAAAGATTTGTGTTTTTGTATGTAACGAATAAACTAAAAAACTACTGGACCGCTTTCAAAAATTCTTTCACCGTTTGGAAGCTACACTATCCCCGGGTGACATAGGCAACTTTTTATCCCTGTATTCCCACGGAACGGGAACTACGCGGGAGAAACCGCGAGGCATCCGCTAGTCTCATATAAAAACAGCACCGTTTCGTGCCTCGCGCATCGAAAAGCCTAAACTTTATAATCATTCTATGTTGTATGTCATTTTGTGTAAAATAAAAAATTAAGAATAGGTCATGTTTTCAAATTATAATACGTAAGTTGCTAAATATTTTCATGGAGACACTTTAGTTTAAAAAAAAAAATGGAACTTCTAAGCCATTCACATCCCCTCGCACTTATCCGAATTTATTTGTGGTTAGCACGGCATGACTTTCTTCCATATCTACTTCTCTATTACGGTCTCCGGAGGTGTGTTTGCGCGCGAGACAGAGACCTGTGTCTCACACAAACTCTCCTCGATTATAAATCAGTTATAATGTTGAAAATTATTTTCCACATTGCAATGGCATCCAAGTTATCAAATTACTATTGGAGGAAAAAGAATACGATGATATGATATTATATTATTATTATAAACAAAGATTGTCTAACAACAATATAACAACTAGAGGCCAAAAAACATAGTTTTCGGTTTAATTGCGTCGCGGTCTCGCGCGTGAACTCACTCCCATAGAAAGCGCAAGGTCATGTGGGGTCGCGCATCTCCTGCCTCGCTCGCGTGCCGCGTGTCGCCGTCTCGCGTCGCGGTCTCGCGATGCACTCGCATCTTTAGTCTCTATCTCAGGAATCACATCCTTTCTAAACACATAATTTTTCAGACAGATCATTCACCATTTTTTGGTTTTACCCAACCCTTACAGCCATCCACATTCATAAATTCAGAACTTTTCTCACAACTCAGGATCTTAAAAATACTAGGTAGGACATTGTTCTAAATCTATACCAATATTATAAAGAGGAAAGATTTTTTTGTTTGTTTGTTTGTACCGAATAGGCTCCGAAACTACTGGACCGATTTTAAAATTCTTTCACCAATAGAAAGCTACATTATTCCTGAGTGACATAGGCTACTTTTAAACCCAAAAACGTGTCCTGTGGGGTGGCCCACGGGAGCGAAGCCGCGAAAAACAGCTAGTACAAAATAAAACTCTAATATTATTAACACATAACATCACGTCTCGGGTTGGAAGGCCTCCCACTAGGTGGACCTGAGAGACGCACGGGATCGGTCAATGTGGCGACGCCAGGGGGAGGCCTATGTCCAGCAGTGGACGTCTTACGTCCGAAATGATGATGATTATGATGAACATCACGCCTGTCTTCCTCTACGGGTTAGGCAGAGGTGTGTCTATAGTACATGAATTCACACTGTACTTACGCCCACGTTATTATTCAACTTACAAACAAATACATACAATTTATCTTCTTTCCCAAGTGTGTACTACATCTAGTATTTGAAGTGAATCGCATTTCTCTACAAAATAGACAGAAACAATATCTTATCCAAATCACAATAAAATCTTAAGTCGAAAAAAACATGTTATTTTCAGTAGTACGAGTAGTAAACCTTGAAACCTACTTACTCAGTAAGTCAGTAACGTATGTTAATGTGGGTCGACAAAGATATATGATATATTACGGCAAGAACGGCCATATGGGACAATAACACGGTCACGGAGCATTTATGTTTAGCGCCCGTGTTTGTTACAGGCTTTATTTAAATGGATAATGAAAAAGTTCCTTTTGGTTTTAGCTTGATTGGCAGATGACAGAATCTGCTATAGCGCAAATTCGTAACATATAAAAAAGTCACTAGCCGCTTGCAGAACAAGGGGCTTCGCCCTCATTAGGTCGAATATTACCAAGGGAATGTAGATACTCCTGGGATAGAAAGTATCCTATGACCGATCATGATGAATTTTGGTAAAGGAATAAATTGGCTATAGGTACCAAAATCCGTCAAAATTGTTACAGCTTTTAAGCGTGAAAACACGCGGATAAATTTTAAAGAGAGTTATCGCGACCCTGGCACAAGCAACTGAAGGAACACGGGTGGGTTTTAGTCAGTAAAAGTCTGACACGCCCTCCCGCTTCACCGAGAGCGGGAGAAGTCGTTGGAGGACGTCCCAAAGAAATAAAAAAAAAAGCTTGAAAATATACCATACAGAGCTATATAGCAGAGTATAATGACCTAATAATGAATTGATTAGCCTCCACGACAGTCAGTCCGTTTTGACTGTATTGCTAATATTTTTATCACAGCTCGAAATATTTTCGTACCATCATCATCATCATTTCACCCGAAAGACGTCCACTGCTGAACATAAGCCTCCCCCAAGCATCGCCTCACTGACCGGTCCCGTGCGTCTCGCATCCACCGGATTCCCTCACCCTTAACCAAGTCATCGGCCCACCTGCCTTCCAACGCAGCGATTTACGGTACGCGGTCGCCACTCCAGAATTTTATCGACTATCCGTTCTGCGATCAGTGTGCCCTGCCCTAACCTAATTTGATACTTTAGAATTAATAATAAATAATTCTAAAGTATCAAATTAGGTTATTCCAAGTATTTCATACTAGTTTTGGGGTTGCTGTGCCGAGATTTTTTAAATTTGCCGCGCTTTTTCAGTCTCTACTTTCGTTTGCCAGACTCTAGTAGTATCTAGAAGTAGCTTATATCCGTTAAACTACACGGTCAAAAACCGTACACTCTGAGCTGTCAATGTCACTCTGACGTTCGACTCTCGCTTTTGGCGAATGCGGGGAGTCGCGCGGGTAGGCGGGAGTCGCAGAAGTAGATTGGGGTCGTTTGACATTTCGTGTGCACAGTTATTTTGACTTGAAATATTGGAACTTGCCTGGCATATTCTGAAGTGATGATTAATTGTTGGTTATAGCGTTTAAGCTCCTTACTGATAGGGTCATTCAATAAGTGCTACAATAGTTATTTATGCTACAAGTGCGGAAGGTAGGTGATTTCCGATGAGTGGCATTTTTATTCACGAGCGAGCGAAGCGAGTGAGTGGATAAATCGACACGAGTCGGAAATCATCTTACGTACGTGTAACATATTACTATGCATTGTGCGAGGAAATAAATAAACTAATAAAATGGCGGGCTTATTCAAGCGCGTTCAACATATCCACAGATTAACTAATAGTTCCTCGGGCATATCTACCGCGCATGTGCAAATAGCTGTCACATCGTAACGCAATAAGGCACGAGCAAAATATACGTTCTGCCAAACATATTTAATAAATATTTAAAATTAATTTATTGATCAAAATCTACATCTAGAGTAATTAAAAACGCCTAAAATGAAGTATTAGTTTTATTTTACCTTTTATATGAATGATAATCTGTACATAACTAATTTTTAAAACTTTTCTCAAATAATAAAAACTCTATGCGTCGGGCTGACGTTGGAGTTAAAAATTAAAAAAATACAGGAAAGTAAAACGCACTAGTGAAAAAAAGTGACACTTTCCGCACAGTTTGGCTGCTTGGAAAACCGCTCTTTTCGAGGACATGCATTCTTAAACATTTTAAAGTGCCATCAACCTCGAATCGCAAAAGACAAAAATAAAATTTGAGTGAAAATAAAAATCGGAAAAAAACGTTGAGCTGGCGAACGATGCTTCTAAACCACTCAAATAATTCACTGGCTATATTTTACGTTCTTCAATGGCTGGGTAAAGAGCGCTATTCTTAAACAAACACAAAAGCGTTGAAATGCTGTGTGAGTTCGCAAATATACCTCGAACGTGGATAAGAAAAACATCAAGTGGAAATATTCCTGGTATTTTTGTTAAAATACTGGTATATTCAGTTCGGAGATAATTCTCATTCCTTTGCAAGTAATTAGACCGTGAATTTATAGAATATTATGCACAATTTTATTCACGTGCATCACTAGATAAGCATGATGTACCTGAGTCACAGATAATGTAATACTAGCATACAGATGCCTCATCCCATACAAAGAAGTGCCGACGTAACTAGCGTTTTTCATCTGATTATACCGGTTATTTTTTTTGTAAATATATCGCGTTCGGTTCCGTTCCACGGCGATAGATAAATCGGATCAATCAATCATTTATTTGTGAAGCTATTTTTTGTCATAATTATGACATACAAATTTATAAGTGACACATTAGGTGTCATTAGATTTTATGTGACTTAGAAAAAATAATATTTTAAAATCAATTAAATACATGAAAAAAAAAGGAATAAAAAAAACATCAAATAGGTACAATAAAATCAAACAATAGTCAAAAGGTAAAAAAAAAATGCATCATTATAATAATTGGTCGTTAAAAAATTCGTCTACAGTATAATAACATCGATCACCAGGATCACCATCTATATCCGTGGAACGGAACTGAACGGAACCGAACGCGATCGATGTACAATAAATGATCAGTATAGAACGTCGGCACAGTTTCTTTGTATGGGTTGAGACACCACTGCCTGAGTATAATATTATTTACACTTATAAGTACAGAACTAGCTTTTACCCGCGGTTTTGCCCGCCTTAAAAGTGTTTTATAGTCCCAAGGGGCATTTTTGAGGATAAAAAGTATGTGTCCTGTGTGTGTGTTTTATCCAGGTTATAAACTATCGGTATGCACAATTTCATACAAATACCTTAAGCTAGTTTTGCGTGATAGAAACACCAACATGCAAACTATCGCATTTATAAATAGTGAAATACACATTATACGAGTATAATGCAAGTTAAATGTAATTTGTTACTTAAAGACAATTTAATGAAACTTCAACATTTAAAACATTGTTGAGTAAATAACTTCGTGCAGTTATTACTTTGATGAAAATTCCTGAGCAATTTAAACTTTTAACTTGTTATTTGAACTAGTTAGTTGGTAGGTATTTACCTAGCACCAAATTAGTTACGAAGTATGAAAAAAACCTTGCATTTCTTGCGAAAGAAATTAAATAAAGCTTCTAAAAAACGAAAAGAATTTAAAAAGATCTTTACTTGCCGGTTTTTTTTTTTTAATTATAATTCATGACCATAGATACAACTTTCAGTCGGATACATAAATGGGTTTTAACATTCTTTAGTATGCATTAGAATGCGGATGTAACAGATTCTAATGTTTTTTGGAGTATTTGGCAGAAAATTGTATCGAGTCAGTCTTCCCAGTAAGCTTTGCAGAGGCAGTCAATACTACAATAAAATACTCCACTCCACTATCCCAAGATCGCTTCTGTCAATGATTTCACATATTGTCCAATTACGTAGACAGTTGAGACACAAAATTACACCAATTTTATATCACAATATCCACTAGGAATCAATTTGCAAATAATATTCAGAGCCGCTGAACTTCACTCGACAAAATCCCGCCAAAAACTCCACTTGCCGGAATAAATAGCACGGTGTTGCCTTATTCCTTTCCGTAACTTTGTTTAAAAAGTACCGAGTAAAGTGAATATTAAAAATAACACCAGCTGGTAATAGTAGCCTTACACGTCCGTAGAAGTCCCACGTGAAAGAAAGTGAACTTAAAAGGCAAAAAGCTCATGAAAGCCAATCTAAATTTTAATTATTTTATACCAGACCATACTAAACAAAAATAACACCCGACGTCACACTCCACATTTAAAAATAGAATCCAATCGAAAATCTAATCCAGCTTTTTAAATTTAAATCTCGAACAGATAACGGCCAGTACGTAGGGCGGGCTGAAAGGACCGGGTTTCAAAATGTGTAATCACGCGGCCCAACGGAGCGCGGGTAATGTCTGGGAGGGACGCGTAGGTACTGACGTCATAAATATCGCTTGGTATATCGTCCAGGGATTGTCAGGTCCCCCCCGGTGGGTTCCCGCTTTGTCGATGCGGGGGGGCTCAGTAACCGTGGCTTGGTCACCCACGGTGAAGCGAAGAGGAACCCGAGGAGGGGCCGCTCGTCAGGGCTTTTGCCGTTAAGCCGACGACGTAGCGGCCAACATGTAGGTTGCGGTGTTGCCTAGGCGACATCGCAACTGAGGCGGGCCGCGATGTCGTATGGGGTCTCCCATACCCATACGATATCGCAGCTGAGGGTTGGAGGCCGCGGCAGGAGAGGAGTGCCGGTATTGCGGTGCGCCGCTCTCCCTACCTTCCGCGGCCTAGACGGGGTCGCCACCGTCTGATGGCGGACGCGGTGGGGCCGCAGGGGAAGAGGATTGCCGGTATAGCGTTGGCCGCTCTCCCTATCCCCTGCGGCCGAAAAATTGTAGGTGGCGGGGCCATTGACCCTGACCCGTCACAAGGGGACCAAGGGTGCCATACACGGGGTCGTCTGGCACCCATGTGCTAGTTTGGTCCCTGGGGTGGTCACGGCGCACAGTGTGTTCTGGTGCGCCGGTGATGGGGGGTACCCCCCAGAGGAGGGTCCGGTGACGGACAGCCGCGGCGGGTTCGCGGTGAGTGCTAACGCGTACCCGTGTTCCCGCCATAAGCGGCACAGGAGGACACCGTGGAGTTTTAGTGGGTTAGAGTCCCACATAACTGCGCTATCTCCCCGTGGTAGCGCAGTATGCATGAGCATTTCTCCACGCTAAAAAAAAAAAAAAAAAAGGGATTGTCAGGTCAACTGTTAAAAGTTAATCATGTTTTTGTTATGACAGTGGGAATATTGTTTTTTGAAGTGTGAAACACTCATTATCATCATCATCATTTCAGCTGGAAGACGTCCACTGCTGGACATAGGCCTTCCCCAGGCGTCGCCACATTGACCGATCCCGCGCGTGAAACACTCATCATAAATATAATGCACAGTAATTTAAGGTTTTATTAAGTCCCAAATAATAGGGGAAGAGTCCATTGTCATCATTAATCCGTCGGGTACAATCTATACCTTTGACCTTTGGGCCTTTTTGACAATCGCTTTTGCCACTTTCGATGTTAGAATACCACTTGTCTAGGACCTCAGGTGGATTAAATACACAAAACAAAATACTTTCTTATATGCGACTATCTACATTCAGAGGCAATAATAAAGATTTTCATCTTGATAGTGAAACTTATATCTGACCCCACTGGACCCCACAACACAGGGAATCCTAGTGTGGGATCCAGGGAATTTGTCAATAACAAGCACTTAAGAGGAAATACGGGCGGAGAGACTTTTGAAAAATAGGTATTTGAAAAAACTATCGCTGTCGCTCTGCGAACTGCGAGCGCGTGGCGCCCGGGCGCCCTGTCCATGTGTGTGTAAGTTGACAGTGTGTGCGTGCCCCCGAAACGCTCCCGGCCGCGGCTCGCGCATTTCTTGTAATCGCCCCAGTCACTCGTTACTTTTGTTGTTGTGGATTGTGGACAGATATCCAACAATATCTGTTATTCTTAACAGCAAACGCAGAAAATCTTTTTTTGGACGTGACTAATAATACTGTAGAACAATTTAATAATGTAATTGCTAAATTTATTGTCGGAAAAAGAATTAACTTTGCAGGAAGTGGCTCATATCACATCAGACAAGATGTTATGGAGTAGTAACTTCATGGAATAGCGAAGGGCTATTCATGCACGCATTAAAAAAAACACAGGGCTGCAGTCCGGGCCAATATACAAAAAAAAATAGAACAAAAGCAGCGTTCGAAAAAAATCACAGAGATTTACCGAAAAAGGAAACTGACGTATCCCAAAGACGGAACGAGCAAAGTAAAAAGAACTACATAACCTGTTAAAACTACGGTCGCTTAGAGTTGGAAGAAGATATGCCTTTGGATTTATATAAATTAAAAGAAAAATAAATTTCTTGAAATATTGCTCTCAACTAAGGATGTTCAAAGAAAAATAGTGGGGGCCAAAGCGATAATAGCTTATGGGAAATTGAAAGACTAAAGAGGCTTATGGCATCGAATTTTGGGCAAATATGTAAGATGCGACCGAAAACATCGGTTCGCAAAATATGAGAAACGTTATTATAAATAACAAATTTAAAGGAACCGTGGCTACCAATTATGGCAAGGAAAAGGAATCTGAAGCGATCGATCAATTTATCAAGCACACGGGGCTACAGGTATTAGAGAGTGCAATGTTTATCGATGAAAACAAACCCTTTTTAGCGGCAAGCCCGGATGGTCTGGTAGATGAAGACTCGATAATAGAGGTAAACTGTCCTTATAAAGTTGCAAGTATGTCACCTGAAGACGGAATTCATCAAAAATAAATGGCTTTAGAGCTGTTTTCAAGGGTCATCACTAATCGTCTCCGTAGACCACACACATACGCTGCGGCAGGTTATACAGAAGACCGAAGAGTACAACCTGCCTCTCTGTTTAGCGTTTTTGGAATACGAGAAAGCCTTCGATTCGATCGACACTTGGGCTGTACTGCAGTCTCTCCAACGGTACCAAATTGACTACCGGTACATTGAAGTGTTAAAATGTTTGTATAAAAACGCTACCATGTCAGTTCGACTTCAGCATCAGACCTCGGAACCCCTCCTTATGCAGCGAGGTGTGAAACAGGGAGACGTAATATCTCTAAAACTGTTCACCGCTGCACTGGAGGATGTCTTCAGGGTTCTGGACTGGAAAGGGCTAGGCATAAATGTCAATGGAGAATACATCACTTACCTTTGGTTTGCCGACGATATAGTGGTCATGGCTGAGACTATGGAGGACCTCAGTACAATGCTCGATGGCCTCAGTAGAGCTTCCTAAAGAGTGGGTCTTAGGATGAACATACACAAAACCAAGGTGATGTTGAATGTCCATGTTACACTCACTCCAATCAAGGTCGGATACTCTACACTCGAAGTTGTGGGTGACTATGTCTACCTGGGACAAACGATCCAGTTGGGTAGGGCCAACTTCGAGAAAGAGATCAACCGTCGAATCCGATTTGGCTGAGCAGTGTTCGGAAAGTTGCAGTATCTTCTCGTCCAACTTACCACAGTGTCTCAAGACGAAAGTCTATGCCCAGTGTGTGTTGCCAGACAAATGGCTCTGAGATATGGTAGCTTACTATGGGCCTCACCAGAAAGCTTACAGTCACCCAAAGGGCAATGGAGAGGGCTATGCATGAAGTTTCCTTGCGTGGTCGAATCAGAAATGTAGAGATCCGCAAGAGAACCAGGGTTACCGACATAGCCCGAGCAATAGAATTTGGCAAGCCCGAGAATTGCCAAACTTAAGTGGCAGTGGGCAGGGCACATTGCTCGCAGAACGGATGGCCAATGGGGCAGAAAAGATCTGGAGTGGCGACCGCGAACCGGAAGACGTTGCATTGGAAGGCCTCCCACCAGGTGGACCGATGACTTGGTGAAGGTTCCGGGGATCCGCTGGATGCGAGACGCACGGGACCGATCAATGTGGTGACCCTTGGGGGAGGCCTATGTCCAGCAGTGGCTGATATAATGACGATGATGATGATGAAATAGATTTATGTATGTTTAAAGGCAAAATGTTACAATTAAAACAGAATCACTATTACTTCTACCAAGTACAAGGCCAACTACACATAACTCGTCGAGATTTCTGTTATTTTATTTTATGGAGTCCCAAAAGCTTTTATTTTTCAAAATATTAAGAGGGACGATGCATTATGGCATACAAATGGAACCATTATTAGAAAAGTTCGATAGATTTGATTAGATTTGAAAAGTTCTACCACATTAGTGACAAGCCTAAGGCATTAGCCTTTTACCAGAAATCATTGACGGTTGGATACCAAAGAATAAACCAGTGAGAGAAAGCACGTCGTCATAATCTGCCTAGACTTCCCATCTACGTTAGAGTCGGATGCAGCTGAATACCAGTATTTTGATGGATCGACTGCCTATTTGACCTCCACAACCAGTTACTGGGTAATATGCAACCCCTTGGTAAAACGGGTCAGACTTTCGGGCTGTCAAAGGCAAAAATAACAGCCGGGACCAACGGCTTAACGTGCTTGGCGAGACACGGACGGGTCTTGGTATGTAAAGATGGTCACCCATCCACGGACCAACCACGGCAAGCAAAGCTTAACCAGATCGATTGACCCGTGCGGCTGACGTTGAAATAATTTTAATTTTGCTGATGTACCTAGTAGGCGATCTAGAGATTGAGGATACCTATCCGATATATAATTTACTGTTTTGTATTGAAAACTTTTTGTAATAAACATTTATAGACATGCACTTTATTTTATTTTGTATCCAATACTTTTTAATACTTCTATTTGTATTTCTCACGAACAGCACATGTAAACAATATAAATGTGTTTATCGATAACTGTTTACAACACTTGTTAATCGATATTATTTTCAACTACTTTGCATCACCTTTCCGTCTGTGTACGTATTATGCAGACCCCTTGCGTCTCACCCCGCCCACAAATTCGTGCGATAAGGACAACTGCAGAAACTGCAGATTCGACAAATTTTCTTAAGTAAAAAGTCATAATTCGAGGTTTGGCTCTCGTCTGTTTTCTCCTCCAATATTGTACCGATTTAGAAGATATTTCATAAACTGAATGAGAAGGATATTTACTATGTCCCTATGTTTTCCTTTTTTCATTAATAGTTGTCAAATTTGTACACTAAGGCTCTGAAGACAGCAACTCAATACAGACAATTTTGAGCATTTTGAGAGGGTTCTAGTTCTTATAGGATAATATAACACCAAAAAGGAAAACATAGGGGCATGGAAGAAAATGATATTTATTTTACTGTAAAAAATCATTGCTTTAAGTTCATAAATCAGAGAGAAAACAGACGAGAGCGTTTGTATGGACAAAAGACCACCCCCGTTTCCTCTTAAGACGGTACCCTGACCAAAAAATCGGCATGAGATTTGAGCATTCCTATTGGTCTAGTGGCACTGGTGGCGCATGAATTACAGTAGTGAATACGCCCAGATTTTAGAATAAAATCTTGATAAAATCGAATTTGGGTCTTTTGAAAAAAAAAATCTACAAAAATGTTTGTTATTAAATTGTCTATCCATTAGTCTTAGTACAAAAATAATTAATGAACACTTTACGAGGAGATGCATAATATCAATAATTATTTCTCATTTTTATGTTTTTTTGGAAGGAGATTAGTGAAATATATACAACATTAAAAAAAAAAAAACTAAATCTACCATTTTAGAATCGATATTATGTAGAATTTTAATGTATTTTTATTAATTGATATTTCTTTTTAAATAACGAGTAGATAGCTCATAAAAACAGCACAAAAAACGGATTGCGCGGTGTTTTGCTCCGGGTACCGCCTTAAGGGTTTCTATGTAATGTATTATTGTTTAATATTGTACTGTGTTAAAATGAACGGAATAAAGATTTATTATTATTATATATTTCTACACAAAAGTCATTTTTTATTCTAATGTGAAATTATTTACTTACAGCAACTAAATTTAAAAATCCTATATAATAAATTTAGTTTGTTCATAAAATTAAATTCGCGTTTAGAACTTATAGGCCACATTTTGACGCAAAGTGTCTGCCAAGCCATTTTTCAGTAATGTCGGGGTCGGATCTCAGTCTAACCAGATAAAGATGATTACTAGTATTCTATATAGAGCTCCTATCCTGTCTTATGTGCAAAAAAACATGCAGCTAAAATGACCTGCACGCTGCCACCGAAGATGCTGTGGAAGTGGCAAGTTTTGGGCCGCAAAAATCTAAATTACTGTCGGGAAAGCGACATGAAGAAAAATAAGACCTGGAATGACTGCCTTTCTAACCACCATAACCCGATAAACCCGGCTTCACACGTTGGTCCCAGCGCTGGTACCAACATTGGTCGATACGCGCCGGCCAACTGCCAACGCTCGCCCCAACATTTGGGACAATGCAATTTATTAGATCCACACGTTGGACGAGTATCGTTGGGGCCAAAGTGTGGAGCCGGCCCAACCTGAACCTGAAATATTACACCAGTCTTGCTAAGACTGGTGTCAAATTTTCAGGCTTCAGACTACACGTAACGACTGTCAATGAAAGCCAGGTCCATTTTTTCGCTCAGTGTATAATCTATTTACCCAATACCAAACTGAATCAATGTGGACTGTGGACCCATTTCAACATCCATATAAGCCCTATTACAAATTGAACGAAACCGCAAATAGAACCCTTTTACGTCACAATAGACATTCTACATCTCTATGATAGCGAATGTGTCAATAGAATGTATTTAGTAGCTGTAGATACACTATGAATTATCGACCGTATTCGTTCCGTCCTTGCCATCGAGGCCCGCCGCGTAGTCCCTATCAAATTCTACAAGCCAGCCCGCGATGCTGTGCATTAGTTAAAATCTAGTTAGATTATTGGAGTTTCTTGTCCGTTCTTCTCCACGTAGGCTTTTCCGAACGGATGGAAGAATCACTTTATTAGATCCGGCCTTAGCTGTCCCCCCAGCGACGCCTTGAGCCGACCCCAACTGGGGTAGCCCTCAGTGTTGTCGCTTAGGTTTAGTATTTTGAAGCCTGGCCGGAGGCTAAGAGATTAGTCTCCACAGTGAAGCCCGGTTAAGCATATGTCGGTCACTTTGACTGTTTGAGAGAGGCCAAAAAAAAAAAAAAAAGCTATGAATTATTTAGTAAGCACACTATTGAGATCGGAAAAACAAATGAAACCATGACTTAGGACAAAATTCTCTACAGAGCATAGGGATGATAACAAAAAAATATTTAGTCCGTCAGTTAGATTACCTAAAAATGTTGGACACTGATTTTTTATTTTATCACATAAACAAAAAAATTACGACGATACATTGCGTTGAAAAATCGTGTGACGTCACGCCGTGCTACCCTTTTACTGACAAAGTGACGTCACAAGCGCCCACTCCTGAACTTTGATGCGCTTTATCTTTGTCAATTTTACTTTATTTGATAAAGCAAAAAATACGTGTCCAATATTATTTGATTATCTCTACGGACTAAATAGAATTATCATTTTTCTACCCAGGCAACATTCGTATTTGAATTAAGAATCTGCTTAACAGGTGCTAAACAGTTATCATAGTTTTAGGAATAAGGTCTACTTGCACAAACTTAACTCAGAGTTAGTTGCTGACACGAGGTTAAATTGACAATATTGTATGATAACAATATAATTAACACGGGAAATTTAACGCGATGATTTCGATTGTTTGTTTACCTATTTAGGACGTTTCGGCCGTGTTGCAACGACCGTGGTCCCGGGTAGACTGGTGTCTCGGTGTACTGGCTCCGTTGGGGCAGAAAATTCTTCATCTACCCTCACTTTTCTACACACTACACTGACCGTGTCCTTATTCTGTAAGTTTGCCGACTGCACAAAACGAGGTAATGACGAGGTAACAAACAATCGAAATCATCGCGTTAAATTTCCCGGGATAATTATATTGTTTTCAATTATGAAACGCGAAAGTTTTAAAGTTAATATTGTATGATAAGCTGTCAATTTAACATCGTGTTAACAACATAATTGGGAAAAGGATCGGCAGACACTAAGGGGCAAAGTGTGGCCTGCCTAAGTTCTAAAAGCGAATTGATGAACAAAGTTAACGTATACTAAGGGATTTTTGTTGGTTTAAGCAAATTGTTTCACATTAGGTTAATTTAAAATTTACTTTTGTAAAAATATAAGTTAAAATACTTTCACTTGCAAGCTGTAAACTTTTCTTACTGCATCTGTATGTACAGTCAAGGGTCAAAAGTGCATTCATACTCTTCCAAAACTCAAATGGCTAGTTTTTGTAGAAGAAGTTAAATTATCCACAACTGATTTAATATGTTGTATAGAAATTTTAAAGTATAGATTATTCCTACTAACCGCGATAAGTTGAAATTCTGCTGCCTACAAATAAATTTGAATTTTCTGTTTTGGTAGAGTGTGACTGCAATTTTGACCCTTATAGTACCTACTAGTCGCATCGAAGAATGTATTTTGTTCTGTGATGTCACCTGTTGAATCAATATTTCCCTATAATAGTATAGTGCAATCGCCCTAATGATTTTCCCAAGTGGGTCTAAGGATGCGTTTCCACCAAAGATGTGCGAGGTAGCTGGGTGATGGCTGAGGCTGTAAAACGGTGCGCAGATCGGCGGTGCGCGGATGTGTAGCGGCGAGTCCGTCCCTAGCACACATACCTCGCAATACATCCCTCGCACATATCCCTCGCACACATTCTTCCATTGTTTTGTATGTACAAAAACCTCGCGTGGCTGAGTTGGCCGTTTCCACTAGAGCTGCGCTGAGAGGCTAGGTAAATGAAGTGATTCTATTCGTTCTTAACGAACACATCCCTCGCTACGCATTCAGTCTCTGGGGGAAACGCAGTCTTAGACTGCTGTATGTAGTATATTTGGCCATTTATTTTAAGTCCAATGTGTGTAGGTTGTCATACACCTCTTGTCGTGCTATCTATACAATAACGCCTTCATCATGGAAAATCTTTGCCAGATCAACACTTACGATGTCCGCGTTGCTGAATTAAGGTGGAAACAATCATCTGCCTAGCCTTTTTCCCAATTATTGTTGGGGTCGGCTTCCAGTCTTACCGGATACAGCTGAGTACCAGTGTTTTACATGAAGCGACTGCCTATCTGAACTCCACAACCCAGTAACTGGGCCACACAATACCCCTTGGCAAGACTGGTGTCAGTCATCTCAGGCTTCTGACTACCCGTAACGACTGTCAAAGATCTTCAAATGACAGCCGGGACCAACGGCTTAACGTGCTTTCCGAGGCACGGAGGAAACTCGGTATGTTGAAATGGTCACCCATCCACGGACCGACCTTGGCAAGCGTTGCTTAAGCTTGAAGATCGACCCGTGCGGCTGTTATTATTTAGCCACGAGCTCCTCTTATTATAGTCGAAACAACAAAATATGTAAATGGACATGGAATCATCGACACGAGCCGCAATCGCAAAATAAATACAAGGCCAAGGTTATCAAAATAATACGGAAAAAATCTAGGAAACGTAAGTACTTTCGAACTCCGGAGGTAAACTCAATTTCCGGGAATTTCGCGGTTGATTTCATTTTATCATTTTTGTATCTCGGTCGGGTGCTATAAATGAGTTTTTCCCAAACGAGATTACTCGCTGACATTTTTTTCCACCTACAGTAATCACTTTTATTTTCAGCTGCGAATTTGATTGGACTGGCATTGGACAAGACAGACAGATTGCTGAATTTTTGAAGTAGAGTTAAAGTTTTTGAGTTTACGGACGTCTGCCTACTATTATTATCAAGTTGGACGGGCAATGAAAACCAGAAAAAAGCACTTAACTGGGTAA
This sequence comes from Orthosia gothica, assembly GCA_949775005.1. Classification (NCBI taxonomy): domain Eukaryota; kingdom Metazoa; phylum Arthropoda; class Insecta; order Lepidoptera; family Noctuidae; genus Orthosia; species Orthosia gothica. The sequence goes on along the minus strand of OX459065.1, from coordinate 3,087,192 downwards.
AGACAAGAGGCTCTAGAAATCGGTCGACAACAGGCGGACCGCGGTTGGAATTTGCACCGCCAAATATTAGTAATATTAAAAAAAAAAAAAAAAAAAAATATTATTAATATTCTTCTCTATTCAATATACATTACATTTTTTTTAAAACTAATTCTGTTCGAGATAACAGACCTCATCTAGACGACACTATTCGCATTAGCTGTTGCTTCGCATTAGGCGTAAACCAAACTATACAAAACTGGCTCAAGACCGGAAGCATAATTTCTCGCATCAATTCTTAAGTATAAGTATTTATTTATGTTTTTTTATAAACACCTATCTTACATTGGTAAAAGTAAAAAAAAAAACAATTCTATCCATTGAGGTAATAATGCACTAGAGTGCTCGCACGATAAGTCTGCGCGCGACGGGTGGCGTGCTTAATGTTGCCAGCATAACTGATCTTTTTTCCTACATTTAATCAATAATCATTTTTCTCTCGAATCTTAAAAGTAATTTAAGTTAAGCATAATTAATTACTAGCTTTTTCTACTTGCATAGAATATGATGAAAGAAGCTTCATGAAATTATTGTAAATCTTTTATTGAATACTTAGTGGTACCTACTGTTAAATTTGGTATAACAATGGTCCTGCAGTGGCGAATACCTTCAATTTCAATTCTTTTTCAATTTCTTTTTTAACATTTTTTGAAGAAGCTGCTGCCACATAACCCTCTTGAGTTTATTGGGTGACGGTGCGTTCAGAAACGCCTAAAACAAAATAACGATGATGCATTATATTACATGATGCCGGTCCTGTCCCGCCGGTATATTTATGTACCACCCAAAAACCAATACTGTCGGGCACCGGTAGTACGAAAATTTAGGGAAATTTTAGTATTGTGGTATCCCTAAAAGTTACCTGTCAAATAAGCAACGCGGGCTCTATCATTGTAAAACGGTACCTTAGGCCCGTTATTGTTTTGTGCACTTGAAGAAAACATCCCTGCCATCACTTTAAATTACTTTTAGCATAATGATGGCGATTATTTACTGCGGAAACGAATAAAAACACGGAATACAACACACTCTCTTGACACCTGACATAAATGACAAACGATTAGTTCCGTTTTTGGCCGCGCGCAGACTTATCTTGCGCGCACTCTACGCCTATCCGGAGTTCCGGACCCCATTTAAAATTACTTGCCGACCTAAACATGGTGACATTCGCTGTCAGCAATGGCGATGGCCAAAATGTAAGAGGTTTGTTCAAATGAAATTTCGATAGCACGACGCTTTCGTTAATAAAATGTTACTGGTCTAGCTTAAGACATGACCAATATTAACTTTTAAGCAACTGTGCAATTGGATGTCTGTAATTCTATGTGCCCGTTTCCTTCAAATACACATAAAAATCGGGCTGTAGAGACTTAAACAAACATTAATAAATGTACAAACACGAGAACATAAACACGGTATTAGAAATGATTACGCAGCGTGAAAACTACGCCTACGCGTATTCTACAGAGAGCTTAGATCTTGCCTTATTCTAAGGCTATGTACAAATTGAGTCAAGGTCTATTGAACACTATAATCTTCGTGTACTTTTAAGCTTCATTGACAGTTTCAAAGATACTATATCAATACATTCCTTTTGCAAAGTTTCTGCCATTTAGGAGTTCTTAAATATACATATTCAATGAAAACAATATTAAGAGTAAATGCGGGCAGAGAGCTCTATCTGAATTTTCTTAGTTCTTCTTCGTCGTATCGATGATTCCTCAATTATATATGTTTTTACCAGAATTCAGCCACGGCAATAGCGTTTTCATTTGCCTCATAAAGGTCTTTCATGGTATAGGTGTTGTTGCACAGATTTCACGATAGGAGGTGAGACATTGTTTGGGGCGTAGCTCCGCAATCGCACTGCGGGTCATTGGAGTACCCCCATCTAACTAAGTTGTGCCTGCAGCGACCCACTTGGCTTCGGAGGCGGTTTAAAGATTTCCAGGTTGGCCATGGATGTTGCTAGCCTGCAGGGAGATTTTTACACAGTCAGTCGGAGGAGGATGTTTGAGGAGCCACAGTTTCTTCTTTGCCTCACCACACCTGCTGTCATTAATTGGTTTGGTTAACCTCAGAAAGCTTTTCCGACTCTTCAATCTGGCCCTGGACGGGCGCACGACCCTTGGGGGTGCAAGAGAAGAGCCTCCCCGAGCGGCGTCTAGATCATAATAAAACGCCCGGCGCACCCTGTAACAGCTGGCACTCGGTAACGCAGAGTCCAGCTGGCCAATCTTCTCACCACGATGTTTCCTCACGGCCCCACCCAGGATTTCTTTAGTAAAAAGTAATATTTCGAGGTTTGGCTCTCGCCTATTTAATCCTCCAGTATATGACAAATTTTAAAGATTTTATAAGTTTAATAAATGTATGTTGTGCTTCTACGTTTTTCTTTTTTCATGTATACTTGTCAAATTTGTACACTAGGCCTCTGTTGATAGCGCAATTTTGGGCATTTTTGAGGGTTCTAGTGCTTCTGAAGATAATGTAGCATCAACAATTAAAACATAGGGGCACAGTATATATCTTTCTTTTTCAATAATTAAATTGGTTCAATATTTAATTGGTGGAGGAAATAGGCTAGAACCAAACCTCGAATTCAAATTATTAAAAAACTTAAAACTAATATTTACATAATTTTTGAGAATATCAGGCATCGGTTTGTTTGTCTTGCTCACTAGAATAGGCCTCCCCCAGACCCTTCCACAGTACACGATCTTGTGCTTTTCTCCTCCACGCAGCGCCTGCTGTCGATCTGAGATCATCTTCCCATCTACGCACTGGTCTTCCCCGTTTCCTCATGCCCTATCTCGGGTTCCATTCATTCAACCTCGAATTATGACTTTTCAATTAGGATATTTAGTCAGATGTCTGCAACTGCATTTCCTCCTATCGCAACACTAACCATAAAGATTTTTTATTAATATTTTTTAAATAAAAATTACTGTTCTTAATTCAAATTAAAAATACCGCAATGCTCAGCCATTTGTTCCTCTATTTTTATCTGGCATCATCCAACTGTCAGTTTGTCCTTGCTGCTCGGGTGACGGACGAGCAATAATGGCCGTCGGCTAATGGAGGCAATGCAGCCTGTTATAGCTCGATATAAATAGCTCTGGTTATTAGTTAATTAAGCTGATGCAAATGTGAGAGCAGGCTGTTGATTGGTTGAGAGAATTATGTGTTTTGGTTTGTGAATGAAAATTACTAGCATTTGATTTTACTAGAAACTGTTTTATGTCAACAAAACAGCGTTTTTTTTTTTAATTTTTATCTTTTTTTTATCTATCTTTTAACTTTAAGATTGTCATTTAAAGATCTTTGACAGTCGTTACGAGTAGTCAGAAGCTTGAGATCTGACACCAGTCTAGCCAAGGAGTACCGTGTTGCCCAGTTACTGGGTTGTGGAGGTCAGATAGGCAGTCGCTCAATGTAAAACACTGGAACTCAGCTGAATCCGGTAAGACTGGTAGCCGCAGATGATGATGATGATTAACTTTAAGGATATAAATTTCCCGTTATAATCTTAGTTTGTATATAATGCGTGCGTGCTATAATTGTCATATATTTTTTTAATATTTTCTGTCTATCATGCTCCTTTTGCATAATGTTCCCTGTTTTTTGAGAGGTCTGGCTCTTGTGATACAGGAGAACCGAGCACCGTTGCAAGCGCCATGATGACAAGAACTAAAGTCTTTGCGGGTGGGTGTTGTTTACTGTCTACCCTCTTCCTCACTATTTTTTCACGCACGATGCTGCTACCACCAGAACTCGTCTCACTACACTCTTTGCGCTGTAGCATAGTGCGGGTGACAGTTTCAATAACATTTTTACTCATATACGTATACGCATTTTTTGTAGTTTAACGTCATACCATAGTTATACCATATACCATAGTTGCCTGTATGACGTTAAACTACAAAAAATGAGTATACGTATATATGCGTAAAAAAATGTTATAGAAACTGTCACCCGCACTATGCTTCAGCGCAAAGAGTATAGTTACTCGACATGGCGCTTGTAACGGTGCCAAAATATCGAGCCCTTAACCGAAATCTAAATAAACATGGTAAATATCCCGAAACAAATATTAATTCAAATGATTGTGACCATGTCAGCTTAAAAAAAAATATATTTCTTAGAAAATACTTGCGCGATATCTCCTATTGACGCAATTTAGAAGAAAGAAAGAAAGAAAGAAAAAGTGTTTATTCGCCACAAAAACGGCATACAATTTTTTGATTTTTCCTTAAATTAAACCCATCGGTAGTATTAGTAAGTACTTAAATTATGTTAGTAAAGGAAGTTAAAATAAAATACCAATTTTGAGTACAGTACAAGGATGATGAGTAGGTAAGTACAAGCAGATGCATGTCGTGACTGTGACAAGAAGGCTTCCACTCAGCATAATGCTGTGCCGTGGGAGACCCACAGCACAGCGCTGATTTTCAGTGGTCGCCTAGGACGTGACGTACGGAAACCAAAGCTTGTTGCGTCTAATATAATACAAAAATATATAACAAATAAGTATAGAGAGATAATATAAACCACTACGTAAATATGTTGCGACTAAAATTAAAGTAGGTATCTAGACAAAATCAACGAAATACAAAGTGCGGGTACCATTGCTCTGTCCCGCCCTCATCGCACCCACACTGGCGGGCGTGGCGCTCTTAAAAAGCCTTAATGAGAGCCTACGTGACGTCGTGCACAAGCGCGCGATTTAAATTTCGTCGCGCCATCAGTAAGATTCCTCAGAAGGAGTATGTTTGGGTAAACAAACTACAAACGATCGAATTGCAAACAAAACACTATCAACTGTATCCCTCATATTATCTTTCATAAACAAATTGAAAGCTCCTAACCACTGGATATCCAATAATTATCACCAATAGAGAAGAGTAACTGATATGGTCCGGTTTCTGGTTACAAATTAGATGATCTCATATATCTGGGGATAGGGAGGGGGAGGAAACTAATAACATCATGCTGCGATATAACCCGGATGGCTGTCGAAGTTGTTATAATATGATACGCTTTTAAGGTTGCCCTTGTCGTTCATTCTTCCATACAAACGTAGTCTGGCAATTACTTCACTGTTTGACGGTGTACGTTCAAAATAAAAAGTTATATCTTTTTGTCTCATCATTATCTAGCCCTGTATAGAAACAAAAACAAAGTTATGAGCGTCGAAAGTACCATATTTCAGTTCTAATTTTGACGCATCTTTGGGCGCAAATAAATACCATAAGAAGAAGGAAAACTGCAGGCAAACAGAAACATTTTGAACAGATACATTAAGTCGTTTTTTCATGATATTCATATTCCCAAAGGCCTGTTTATAAAATTTCGCGCGCTCGTTTTCGTCCTAAATCATCCCAGCATCTATCTCTTTCGCACGAGTTGTCGGATGAGATAGCATGCATTTTAACCCCGTGCACAAAATAGTTCGTGCCGTCGACTAGGGCAACCTTTAATGAATTAGGCTGGGTTGATTTTTGCCACCGTAAAAAGAAGCACTATAAATTAAGTTAGACACAGCCAATGGGACGTTTCAATGATGTTTAGTGCCCGACCGATGGAGAATCCGAAATTGCGGCCGAATTCATTTTTCTGGGTGAAACCGAACCTTCAGCCGAACATTATACAAAACAAAAAACCCGAGTGCTAAAAACAATTAATTGAAAAGAGAAAACAAGTACTGTATAATTTATAGATTAAATATTACGAGTATGAGGTGACAAACGAAGGTTTGGTAGATTTTTCTAAAAAATTTGTGCGAGCTCGACTGCAGCACCAAATAATATTAAAAAAAAGCATGCAATGTTCTTACAGTACGGCAATTATTTATTCTTCACGTAATACTGCAACAGCACATTGTACTTCCCTATGATCCAGTTCCTTTCGACAAGAGAAGGAAGGATCTGGTATGCACAATGCCACAAACCAGACATGCTTTTATTAATCGGTTTTATGTGTTTTAAGGCGGTACCCCGAGTAAAACGCCGCGCAAGCCGTTTTTTGTGCTGTTTTTAGGAGCTATCTACTCGTTATTTGAAAAGAAATATCAATTAATAAAAATACATTAAATTTCTACATAATATTGATTCTAAAATGGTAGATTTAGTTTTTTTTTAAATGTTGTATATATTTCACTAATCTACTTCCAAAAAAACATAAAAATGAGAAATAATTATTGATATTATGCATCTCCTCGTAAAGTGTTCATTGATTATTTTTTGTACTAACACTAATGGATAGACAATTTAATAACGAACATTTTTGTAGTATTTTTTTTTTCAAAAGACCAAAATTCGATTTTATAAAGATTTTATTCTAAAATCTGGGCGTATTCACTACTGTATTTCATGCGCCACCAGTGCCGCTAGACCAATAGGAACGCTCATATCTCATGGCGATTTTTTGGTCAGGGTACCGTCTTAAGGACCTTTTCTGTATAATAGACTCAACAGGTTCATAGATGTTTATAGCTTAACATATAAAAGATGTTGCTTTACCTTAACAAATTATTTAGGGACACTCAGTTATAGTGACACAGAAAAACATCTAGAAATTGTTGTTTGAAGATATGTCCTCATATCTACTTGTACATACTTAAATTTATATATATATGTTTTTTTGTTCTTTTATTATTTGTTTTTTTTTTTGTGTTTTGTACCAATTTATGTATTATTATGTTTGTTAATAGACTAATTTTATTCAATAATTTAACTGGCCCAATCATTGCTCTAAGTAAAGTGATGGTCTGAAACACAGGTTTGAAAGAACCTAAATCGGGCAGGTCCCTACCAAAAAATTTACATTTTTTTTTTTTTTTATAATCTTGTAGTTGTAATAAAATATTTTAGAAATAGTTTACATATAAGCTCTATTTATACAATTGTTTTAGAAATTAAACTACTACACCTAATGTACACTTTTGTGAACGTAATTACTTTTTAATAAATTATTCTTATTCTTAATGCATTAATTATACCTAGTACTTGTTTTTCTCTTTTCAGTTAATTTCAAATCAGTTCCCCAAATAAGTTATGTGGTATTATATTATTTATTCTGCTATCAAAATTACGCTTAAAATAGTAACTTAAAAGTCTTACTATATATATATACGGAATGGTCTATTTAGTAGCTTTCATTTGATACCCATATTGAAAAAGACAAAAAAATGTTTTAACCCCAGTTTAGGGGGGGGGGGGTGGGGATTATTAAAATTATATAGCCTACGTCATTCCCACAATTGAGACGAATCTAATGACACCTCATATGTCATAATCCGTCAAGCCGTTTGGGCTGTAGAGCGTGGTATAGAAATGGACATACATACTTACGCTCGAAAAGCAGGGAATCAGAAAAAAATAAAAAAATATATCTAGAATATTCTCTTTTGGACTTTATAAAATACATCATCATTATCAGCCTTTTTTAATGTTCCCACTGCTGGGATACAGGCCTCCTCTCTGTGAGAGAGGGAATGGGCTGTAATACACCACGCGGGCCCAGTGCGGGTTGGTGGATGCCACATGTCTTCGAATTGTTGGTTCTAGGACAAGGAAACGATGTTTTCCTTCATCGTTTTGAGAGCTGGAGAGGGAGAGCTGGTGCTGCAATAATTTACACAAAGTAAAGTGCCTGCCTGGGTTCGAAGCTGCGACCAACGACACGTAAGTCACGGCCGTTACCACCGGGCCACCACTGCTCTATAGAATACATACAGACAAAAAAAATATCTAGACATGCGTAAGAACGATTTACCTACGAACTTTTAAAAATGGCGATCACCAAATTTATACAAAGAAAATTACGTATTCCGACCACCATCTAACCTTTAAGGAATTATTCTTTATAGCCTGTACAAGAATTTTATGTAGGTCACAGTTTGATATGACAAGCTTACGAGTTTTTATAGAGTATATAAAATGGCTACGCAACCGCTACGAAACGCGTGACGTCACGTCTACGATGCTACGCCGTAGCATATCGCTACGACTTTTATTTCTGCAGTAATTTTTCTTCAACGTTAGTGTTTATGGGTTTCAATTGGTATTGTTACAGTTATTAGTTTTAATTAATGGTTTTGTGAAGTGAATTAAGAGCAATTGAATTTAATCTTTATTAAATTATGTTTTATCTTTTAATCGAACTCATGTATTTTAAGTAAAAAGTAGTTCCTCCAGTGTTAAGAAAAACAAAACCATTGCATGTCTGTTCACAAGGTGTTATCTGACTCGATTTTATTGAAGAAACGTGACGAGTCTTCTACTAATTTGAATACAACTCGGATATATTTAGTCTAGAGCGTAAGGCATCGTCCTAATAAAAACCGATCATAAACGATTTCGTAAATTCGCCGTGCAAATGAACGCGTCGACCGCATATTTGCACGACGAACGTAATCTATCAGAACGACCCCTAAAAACAAAATGAAACACAGACAGAGCCAATAAAAGTGCGTAAGATAATACATAGTACTTGGGCGACCGAGCTCTGCACGGGTAAAAATGAGAAAACGTGTTTTTCCAGACATGAAATCTAGCTAGATCGATTTTTTGCGCACGAAAAACCATAATTATATTGCAAATTTTATCAAAATCGTTAGAACCGTTTTCGAGAACATGATTAAAAACGAGTATATACAAATATTGTTCATTTAATAGTATAGAATAGGATTATTACTTACCAGCAACTTTGGAGTGGTACGCCACGCCGACGCCACAGACACCGTTATCTCTCGCTGCGGCCACCTCTCCTGCGCAGCGGGTACCGTGGCTAAACAAGAAAATACAAGCATTTAATAAATTTCCACATACATAAGATTCTTAAGGTTACACTAGTCGATCATTCTTTCAAACAAACGTAGTCTGGCGATTACTCCACTTTTTGACGATGTATGTTCAAAATAAAAAATTCTAACAATTTTCCTCATCATTATGCTCTGTTTGGAAACGAAAAAGGAAAAAATAATAATTAAATGTTATGAGCGTCGAAAGTTCCATAATTCAACACTAATTTTAAATAAAACCGCCTTTGTACCCATAGTATTAAGTTGCTGTATAATATGTGTTATTTCTTTTTTTGGTGTACAATAAAGTATATTCTATTCTATTCTATTCTATTCTAAATACCATAAGAATAAGGAAAAATGGCAAAAGAGCCACCATACAGGGATACATTAGTAGTTCTACAATGCAAATAATTTTATTTTGAACAGATACATTTACTCGTTTTTTCATGATATCCATACTCCCAAAGGTCTGTTTATAAAATTACGTGCGCTCGTTTTCGTTCTAAATCATCACCCATTTCACTACAAATTTGCAAAAGTGCTAATTCGTACGCAAACTAGCTTCTTACTGCTCATCACAGCATCTATCTCTTTCCCACGTGTTGTCAGATGAGATAGCATGCATTTTAACCCCGCTCACAAAATAGTTCGTGCCGTCGACTAGGGCAACCTTAACTTCGAATCCAAATATGAATTTAGTTGGATGTCATCGTCGTGGTCTTTAGACACCGCCGACGACCAGCGAGTAGAGAGTAAAGCTAAAAGCTAAAAACGAGTTGGCGAGAAGCGAGTATGTAGTTCCAATTGTTTTACCGCTCAGCTATGAGCGAATGTTTTTGTGCGACGGGCGATTAGACGCACAACTCTCTCGGGCAGTCAGTCCTGCACGCGATGGTTGGTTGGTCTCATGTCGTGAGTTCTGACCGCCAAGCGAGCATCGCCAAGCGAGTATCGAGTGAGCAAGTATTATCTTTGATAGCTCTTGTTGCTGTGAAAACTTGTGATGAGAGAGTACTCGCCAGCAGTGTGAACAGCCAGCGATCAACTATTAATATAATTATGTGTCTCTTTTATTGACACGGGATCTGTATCTTTTGTTCGTATCTTCAGCGAGTAAATAGTCTATAGCTAATCGCTTCGTCGACAGCGTTGGGACAAGTGCCTTACCTTGCGACCACAAATCTTAAAGTCAAAGCTTTTACTTCAAATAAACCATTCAAAGGAACATTTGACCATTCCGGAATGCCAAAGACTAAGCGAGACAATAAATTTATCTTTGCTTTAGGCAGGTACGTTTTCTAGTAAGGGTACGGCCATAATCAGAACTAACTGGTTAGTCAGTATGCAGCATCCCATGGCTCTCCTCCAACCCTAATCATCAGATTTTACTCGGGGGAACAACTATTTCAACTAATAAAGTAACGGTTTTGAAAGTTTATTGACCAATTGGTTTTGATTTAAAGTTTTAAAAAGTTTACGTTAAGCTAAAAAGTTAGGTTAACTCTAAAAATAAATGGAAGTTTAGTTTTTTATATAAAAAAATGTAAGTTTATTTTGGATCATTTTTTTTTTTATACCCTATAGGCTCGCGCTTGACCACTATCTCACCTGAAGATCTAGTCAATTTCTCTTAGATAATACAATTTAAATGCTTAAAACAAAAGAAATATGTAATAATGTACGTATTCCACAAAACCATTATATTTCTTATAAAAATGTTAAAGTACCTACTGAATAAATATGAATTTACCAAGAAATTGGGTAAAGAATAATGTGGAATGAAGAATTATCTAAAAAAATATAATTCATTACAACGAAAAAGACACCGAAGGCATATTTTTATAAGAGCTAGCGTATTTACTAAACCAACAAAATCTCGAGTTTTTTTTTCATATTATTGATAGGCTCACGCTTGACCACTATCTCACAGGATGGTAAGCGATGATGTGTTGAAAAACAAGTGTTTTTTTTATATTCTATAGGCTCGTGCTTGACCATTATCTCACGTTTTTCGAATTTTATGTAATAAATGTAGATAGGTACAGTCACAAAGTATGTAAGCGGCAGTACAGTACATTCCACCAATTTAATTGATCAAGACCTACCACCTTTCTCAAACTTCTGTCCCTCTCCAACTATTAACTTCAACAAGGTTTCAGAGCAACCTCACTCGAAGAGCGAAGCTGTTACTTGAAAACTTGAACTCATCTGTGACAGCTACTTAAGTGGAAAAGTCGCTCACAGTCGCGACGTCTAGTGTTCGACAGCTGACAGAAGTCTGGGGAAAACGTAATATTGTCGTGGGTACGGCAATATGTTTGTCAATATATTTGCAAGTACATCTGTGGCTGGTTTAAGTGACATGGAAAGATGTGATAAGGGAATTTGTGTTGCAGAATGTTTTTGTTAGATATTGAACTGGAGATTGTTTAATAGTTTGAGTTTTTGTTCACACATTAGTTAATGTTATCAAATTGTTTGCTTGTTTTTAACCCCCAACGGAAAAGGAGGGTTGTTATTGGTGTAGACGGTGATGATAATTTATAAGACTTAGGTAATTAGAAAAACCGGCCAAGTGCGAGTCGGACTCGCGCACGAAGGTTTCCGTACCATTATCGCAAAAAACGGCAAAAAAACAGGTTTGTTGTATGGGAGCCCTCTTAATTATTTATTTTATTCTGTTTTTAGTATTTGTTGTTATAGCGGCAACAGAAATACATCATCTGTGAAAATTTCAACTGTCTAGCTATCACGGTTCATGAGATACAGCCTGGTGACAGACAGACAGACAGACAGACGGACCGCGGAGTCTTAGTAATAGGGTCCCGTTTTTACCCTTTGGGTACGGAACCCTAAAAACTGGTATCGTTTATTAGATCATAATAACATATTAAACACGGTTAGGACTCAACACGCCAGAGACAACCAACGCCATCATCTTCGACCATAGAGTAATCATTTATTTAGTAGTGATGCGCGATAGCACTAGTGACGTACTCATAACAGTTATAAGTGTTACGTGTGTACCTGTGTGTTTGTGTATTTGTGTATCTTTCTGTGGCATCATAGCTCCTAAAAGGATAAACTGATTATGATTTTTTTTGTTTGAATGGTAACTTTTTCGAGAGTTTTTTTAGCTACTAGATACTGGATAAATACTAGTTACTAGTATGTTACTAGATAAATTATGTAGTTTAATAAGCATGAAATAAAAATACTTGGTATTGGATATCTCTGTAAATTCAGCACTCTTATTGGTACCTAATGAACTCCACTGACGCTGCTAATGGCGTGGTTGCCTAATGCTCCCAAAATATCTAAAGAATTTTCCATCGACTCGAAAAGAAGAAGAAGAAGCACTCTAATTGCGTAACGATATTGAAAGATAAAAGTTTGAGTTCACGCTTTCATTTTGATAATGAATTTGCGTGTTTGACGATGTCGAGTTGACGGGTTTTTAAACATATGAAGCTTAGATAAAGAACAGCCTATAGATGGAGCCATGGCGTGGCTGCACATGAAACAACAATAACACTTTGGCTTTTACAGCCTAGAACACTTCAACCCACCATCGCACTGACACTTATTATCTATAAATAACCCTATTCCTTGTCTCAATAAACACTTAATCCCGCGAAATCACAAAAAAATCAAACACGACCGAGTTAGTTTGTCAAACCTGCCATGAAATATAGCGTTTGACAAACAACAAAAGCCGGCCATGGTGTCAAAGACAAAAAATAATCTTTTGTCCTTATTATTTACATGGGGCTGCTAATTAGCGATCTCGCTCTATCAATCAAGCTCATTTTAAGGCTAAATCTATAGGCTGTTCTTTATCTTAGATATGAATTATGAAGAATACGCGCGAGCGTTCTTTGAAGTAACAAAAGTAGGGTGTTGATCTGATTTCTGTCTCTTACCGTCTTGAAAAAATGTATCTGCACTATACACTGCACTACACAAACGTTCGACTCGTGAGCCAATAACGAGTGTCGAACGTCAAAGTGACATTGACATTTATATACGCGTTATATGCTATTTTTATACAGGAGAAATGTGCAGCTGCTTTGGGATAAGTCGCCGGAACGAAATGGCAAGAAAAAGCTTTAAAACTTTTTCACAAAAAATAAATCGCCTTCTAAAGCAAAACACAAAAAGTGCAAAAATAACTTTAGTTTCGGCAGTTGCTGTCTTTGGTTCCTCTTGTTTTTATTGTTTTTCAACACTTTTTTGTGTTTTGCTTTAGAAGTCGGTTTATTTTTTGTGGAAAAGATTTTATTTCTCTCTTTTTAGCTTTAGTACCCTATCACTAAAAAGTTAGCGAAGTCTATAGTAAAGTACCTAAAGGATCCAGAACAAAGTACCCATAATAACTTAATTTACAAATTCGTGCTGTTTGTCGCTAAGAAGTTTGGTTGTATGTTCCATAATTAACTTAAAAACTGCTGAACCGATTTTGATGAAACTTGCACTGTTACCTAAGTTAAAAAGAATTATCACGATCCAATAAGTAGTTTCGGCGAAATGCGTGGACAAACAAACATACAGTTATGAAATAGGGCACACGTGTTTAGGAGCCCATACAGAGTAACATATGTGAATATTGTGCAATTCCAACAATATTACATACGTAATGGGTTGAATTAATTACCTCCTTTTTTAAGTTGTTAAAATCTTAGATAATGTCATAAATATGTATTATTTATTTGTGGACGAAACAAGATACGACAAGTGCTGAATATATTATAAAACAACCCACAGATTTATGATAAAACTTTTATTCATTCACACACTCATAGACTTATTTGAGTAAAAAAACTTTTCTAATTTTGATTTTCGTTCATATACCACCTATACTAACTCGCTAAACAAACTCACCGAATTTACATTTTATTCCCATCTATCAGAAATTACGACAATATTAATTTTAACCCCAAAATCTATAGTAAGCCTAAACTAACATCTATTAAATATACATTAGGCCATATCAAGGTACTTAGTCGAATTAATTAATATGAGTTTACATTACCTAAGTCCTAAGTAATTATACCCTATCCATTAAATATTGCAAAATGAAATATTATTGTTTAATGGAGCTACTATTTTATTGTTGCAGACGACCTTGCTTGTTCTAGATTCAAAAATAATTTATTAGTATAATAGTATTAATAGCTACCTATTAATACTATTATACTAATAAATTATTTATATGTTTACTGATATTCAAATAGCCAGTATTCATAATATCACGCATATGATCCCCGAAAGGCTAGGCAGAGGCGCATCTAGGGTAAAACCAGGATAGTTGCCCCATCGTCGTATAGTTCCACCGCAGGAGACGTCCCGGGCGTCGGGAATCGGGTGTCGCAAGACGATTCCCGGCCACAGTGGGTGCTGGCTTGCGGACGGCGACTATTGGGTAGCTCGCCGTCCAATAAGGACCAGGCCCGAGTCGAACACAACGCGCCTCAAAGAGTTATCAGCAAAATTGACGGGATGAGCTAGGGGCGATGCCTGCCTGGGTCGCGGATATATTTGTAAAAGAGTTTTTTTTTTTTTTTTTTTTTTAAAACATTGCCCCACACTAGGAATTTCTTCCTGTATCGTGGGTGCGTTTACAAACATATAAACTCACATACACAACACCCAGAGCTGGAACATCTATCTGTAGGTCATACAAATATTTGTTCCGTGCGGGAATCGAACCCGCGACACGCAGCGCAGCAGTCAATCGCTCAACCACTGCGCCAACCGTGCGCCCGAGTTACCGCGGCCCTGACACAAGCAACTGAAGGAACACGGGTGGGTTTTAGTCAGTAAAAGTCTGACACGCCCTCCTGCTTCACCCAGAGCGGGAGAAGTTATTGGATGATTTCCCACACAAAAAAAAAAGGGTTGTATAGTTGCCCGCAGATGAATAGCATGGTATTTTATTAATCTATCGAAAAATTCTCCAACTATCACTAAGTTGACCGTGTCTCATATTTCTGTGCGATGGGAAGGCAAAATGCGATCGAAGTTTTTGCGGCATAGATGCCCTGTTTTTCGGCGGGGCATCTATCCTAAACGAAATTTACATGGATGAGGCAGCTATCCCTTATGTGTGATAGATGTCCCGAAATAGCGGCCCGCAATAATCGCTATTATTATTATGAGCCTGTTATGTCCCACTGCAGGGCAAAGGCCTCCCTTCCGTCCTTCCATTTTTCCCTATCTCTAGCTATATCTGGCCAGTCGTTCAGATAGACGTCTAATTCGTCACGCCATCTCTTTCTGGGCCTACCGCGTCGCCGGTTCCTGTTATTCGGAATCCAGTCAGTGGTTACTTTTGCCCAATTCTGTTGCGACATACGGCAGATGTGGCCTGCCCAATTCCACTTTAGTTTGGCGGCTGTTTTGCCTACGTCTGCGATTTGTGTTTGTTAATCGCTAATACTTGGATAATATTAAAGACTAGCGGACGCCTCGCTGTCACACCCGCGTAGTTCCCGTTCCCGTGGGAATACAGGGATAAAAAGTAGTCTATGTCACCCGGTGCTAGTGTAGCTTCCCAACGGTGAAATATTTTTTTAAATCGGTCCAGTAGTTCTTAAGTTTATTCGTTACATACAAAAATACAAATCTTTCCTCTTTATAATATTAGTATACGTATAGATAGTATAGATATTTTCTTTACTTTTCATAAATTTGTAGATAAAAAAATCAACGTAGTGGCCAGTTTCACAAATAAAGTATTTGTCTTTTTGTTCTGAGAGATATTGAAGTGAGAGTGATTTTAAAAAGTGTGGCAACTATCCGACTTTTACCCAATAGTACACCCAAATTTCGATTTTGCCCGACGCGGTAATCGAACCCAGGACCCCTCAGCAGTAGTTCTGGCAACCACAAGATTAAAGAGATCATCAATGTATAAATAGGTCGCATTAGGCCTTTGCCCTGCAGTGGACCAATACAAGCTGAAAATAAATAATAATGAGAAACCGTGAGAAACGGACCTTTTATTAAATTTGGTTGGCTGAATGTACTTTTAAAAAATGTTACTCGAATTTGGAATTCAATTTAAAAAGATTGACACAGAATAGAGACTAACAGGCGCGAGTGATATAAAAGAAAGTAAAAATTCATTTTATAAAAATAAATCCTATGTCTATGCAAATTAGGTACAACTATTATTTATAAAGAGCGCGTGCCAGTCTTATAATAGTACGTAGCTAAAAACATTCCACATTTGATTGTTGCTGTTGTGTTGTGTTGAATAAATGTATTCTATTCAATGTATATTTAAATTATTCATTTAAAACCAGGGGTTAATTTACTGAGGTTTGTTTTACTAACACCTATTTTATAAGTCCTTTTAAAGGAAACATCGGCCACTCCACTTGACTCAATCGCCATGACAATGGAATAAAAAAGAAAAACCGTACCTGTCAATTTGATTAAATCGATTAGTCAGAATTCAGGCTGAGTTTTTCAAGTGGGCGTACATGGCCAAATCCGAAACTATGAGGATTAGCGGAAAACACTCAAAGGAATCTCGAGGCCGATTTAACTGCATCACTGGATTTTTGAAAAATCTATATTCCTAGGCGAATCGAACCAGTTGATTTTGAAAAAAAAAACACATGCTGTATTATTACACAATTCGATAGTGTCGCTAATAATGTTAGCTTTATAATATAATGATACTAAATATTGTTACTAAATATAGTTGATTACCTAGTGGTGTACTTTGTAGATGTTTTCTTAGAATATTTAATCGTATTGGCTACATTATTTCATTGTATTGGCAACATTGGAAATTGAATCCAGTTCTGTAGACTTTATTATTTTTGTTAAAACGGAAGTCGATTGCAAACTTGATATTGAATATTTTTTTAAAACCGACTTCCGGAAAAAAGTTGGACTGATAAAGACTGTTATGGCGGTTTAGCTTCAGAAATTAGTTTTAAAGCACCTATTGAACATTTTAAAAGTGTGTTTCGTGTGAAATAAAGAACAATAACGATACTCTGCTCGTTTAATTGTCACAACCTGTTCTGATTTCTTTTATCAGAAGTGGAGTAAAGTGCCCAAAAGTGCAATTGGACTAAGTATTCAAGTAACAAGTAAATTTCTGGACATTTTTTTTTTTTAAATACGCTTGTGTTTGTTCGTGTTAAATACAGACATTATTGTAAACAATACGGGGTGGTAAACCTTACTATGCCGAAGCGTGTACCTAGTGACTCTTCATCTATTGAAGCAAGTGATTATTCCTATCGAGAGAGACATTCAAAACGCCGAAGGAATAAAAAACCTTCACATTCTAGTAATCACACCCGTACCCACAAATATAAGAAGAAATCCAAAAGAATGCGCCGAACGAGGGAGAGAAGCAGAAGTTCGAGTAGAACCTTCAACGAAGTCCGAACATGTGTAACTCCAACGGGACAACCAGAAGGTTTGGCTGCTTCTGTGATGGTCGAAGATTGCTTTTCTGTTCCTGATCCATGTCACGCAGACGCCAATAGAAGCCGGGTAGCGGAGGCTGATCGAAACTCAGTGCCAAGACCTTCAGGGGTTGCTGATCCATGTCACGCAGATGCCAATAGAAGCCGGGTAGCGGAGGCTGATCGAAACTCAGTGCCAAGACCTTCAGGGGTTGCTGATCCATGTCACGCAGACGCAAGTAGAAGCTGTGTGACGGAGGCTGATCGAAACTCAGTTCCAGGACCTTCAGGGGTTGGAGGTATGACGAGTAACCCAAATAATTTGACTTTGCCAATCAATTTGCATGATTTAGTGAACTTTATTTCTTCTTATGTGAAACCTGATCATTCTGCGTATTCTTCATTAAAATGTGATAAAAATATAATTCCTGAATTTGACCCGTCCATTAAAAATCAAAGAATAGATACCTGGCTTACTAAAGTCAATGAATGTGCTCATATTTATGGTTGGTCTGATCAACAAACAACCCATTTTGCATTGCCCCGATTAATAGGTCATGCCAAAAAATGGTATGAAGGACTTAAAACTATTAAATATACATGGTCCGAATGGCAACATAATTTAAAACGTGCATTTCCTGCTGACACTAATTATGGCGCTCTGTTATTTGAAATGCTAGAAAAGAAATATAGAATAGGTGATTCTCTTGATGAGTACTATTATGATAAAATGATTCTGTTGAATGCATGTGATATATCAGACAAGAAAGCAGTAGATTGCATTATTCACGGTCTTGAGGACCGCACCATTAGAGCAGGTGCATCTTCAGCCCGTTTTGCTCAACCTGAAGATTTATTAAAATATCTTAAGGATATGTGTCGTGATCAAAGTAACTTTATGCCTAAAAATAAATATAAACCTGTGCCAAATAGTTCCTTGATTATTTGTAATATTTGCAAAAAAAGTGGTCATCATGCAAACCAATGCAGGCAGTCTAACAATGTATCTGTGTGCTTTAATTGTAAACAAACTGGCCATAGAGTTTTACAATGTACAAAACCAATACTTAAATGTGACAATTGCCAAAAATATGGCCATAAAACTGAAGATTGCTTTTCAAACAAAAATAAAAACCAAAATAATCTAGATAAACGGGTTTTGATGACCACTACTCCTGAGTCAGAAAATCCACAAAATAAATATTACAAGAAGGCTTTGATTAATAATAATTCTAATATGGTTCAATGTTTTATAGATTTCGGAAGCCAATGCACACTTATTAGAGATACGCTGGCATATGAGAACAATTTGGTGATTAGTTATAGTTCTTTACCTATAATTAAAGGAGTAGGAGAGTCCCATATTGTACCTATAGGTAAAGCTGAAATATTACTAACTATAGATGGGGTGGAGGCTTTGATCACAACTTATGTTGTTGCATCTGAACAACTACATGTACCCTTGTTAGTTGGACAAAATTTCACCGAATTGCCAAATATTTTAGTTATAAAAACTAATAGTACTCTTGAGATTTTGGAACGTGAGAATTTTTGTGAGGGAATCTTGCCTGGTATAGAACATGAAATTAGTAGCATTATTAAACTATATGTTTCCTCGGATTACACTGGTGGTAATACACATTTAGTTAAATGTTACACGTCTACAGTTGAGGACTCTCCGATATTTGTCTTAGGTAGTTACCGTTATAATGATAATTGTCAATATTGGATAAAGCAAGGGGTGTACAAGATAGTGGGGAACAGTTGTGATATTCCTGTGATAATTTTAAATGATGCAACATTGCATTTAAAAAAGCATATGCTTCTAGTTAGAGCATACAAGATAGGTTTTAACAGTAATATCAAGCAATTAAGTTGTTTTAGTTTACAATCAGATTATAGTCCCATTGAAGCTTGTGAGGTTAATATTAACTCAAAATTAACAAAAGAAGAAATTACTAAAGTACAAAGTTTAATATCAAAATATAGAACAACTTTTGCTCAAAATCTTTCAGAATTGGGTTGCACTAATCTTGGTGAAATGGAAATAAACTTAACCAATAGCACCCCTGTTGTTTATAGACCGTATAGGCTGAGTTATAAAGAGAGAGAGCTAGTGCAAGAAATGGTAAGGGAGTTGTTGGTACATGACATTATCGAGGAGTCTTCTTCATGTTATGCTAGTCCAATCATACTTGTGTCAAAGAAAACTGGGGGACATCGTTTGTGTGTAGACTACAGAGCTTTAAATGGCCGAACTGTTAAGGACCACTTTCCGCTACCATTGATAGAGGATCAGTTGGATCAATTAAGTGGTTGTAAGTTCTTTACAACTTTAGATTTGATGAGTGGCTATTATCAGGTGCCTATAAAAAGTGAGAGCAGATACGTCACAGCTTTCGTTACTCCTGACGGTCTGTATCAATTTAAGAGAATGCCTTTTGGTCTGGCCAATGCACCCTCGGTATTCCAAAGGATCATGAACCAAGCTCTTAAATTAAATTCTGATCAAGGGTCTAGTAACAGTTTATCTGAAAAGCCAGCCATTTCGTATATGGATGATTTGATAATACCAGCTCGAAGCTTTGAAGAAGGCATACAAAAATTAGAGAAAACTTTTCAAATGCTTAATGAGGCCAAATTAACTTTAAATCTACAGAAATGTTATTTTTTTCAAACATCTATTGAGTATTTAGGGTATGAAGTTACCAACGAAGGAATTAAACCAGGTAGAGTTAAAATTGAGGCTGTTAAAAAATTTCCCACTCCGCGAAATGTACACGAAGTTAGGCAATTTATAGGTTTGGCTAGTTACTTTCGCAAGTTTATTGAAAAGTTCTCAATAATAGCAAGGCCACTGACTGATCTTACCAGAAAGAACTATCCATGGAGTTGGGCAGCTGAACAAGTAGTAGCTTTTCAGTCTCTTAAAGATAAATTAACAGAACGCCCTTTGTTAACTTTGTATAATCCAAACTTTATCACCGAACTGCATACCGATGCAAGTAAGATTGGATTGGCAGGAATACTTTTGCAGAAGGAAAATAATCAAGCTCCTTTAAGGCCAGTTGCCTACTATAGTCGTAAAACTACTATTGATGAACAAAAGTTTCACGCCTACGATTTAGAAACATTAGCAGTAGTTACGTCACTTCAGCGTTTTCGTGTATATCTGCTTGGATTAAAATTCACTATAGTCACGGACTGTAATGCATTGAGGTCAACTTTTTGTAAGCGAGACATTCTGCCACGAATTGCTCGATGGTGGCTGACGTTACAGGAGTATGACTGTACTATTATTTATCGCCCTAATCATGGTATGACCCACGTAGACGCGTTAAGTAGAAACCCGCACGAAGCTTGCGATACAAATAACGAATTAGATTCATTAAGAGTTCTAAACATCACACAAGACGATTGGTTACTCAGTATTCAACTAACCGATCCTAAAATATGTTTTATTAAAGATATATTAAATGATCCAAAGTACGATGAGATTATTGACATAAAACAAAATTTTGTTTTAAAACATAACCGGTTATTTAGAAAAGTTAATGGAGAAATAAAATGGGTAGTTCCAAAGGGGGCCAGATGGCAAATATGTAAGCAAAATCATGACGATATTGGTCATTTTTCGGTTGATAAAACTTTAACAAAAATTCAAAAGGATTTTTGGTTTCCAAAGATGAAAAAGTTTATTACAAAATATGTAAAGTCTTGCTTACATTGTGCTTACGGTAAAAAGCCTTCGGGAAAAAAGGAAGGCTTTTTACACCCCATACCAAAAAATGATATTCCCTTTGACACAGTTCATATTGATCATCTGGGCCCCTTTGTAAAAAGTTCAAGGGGTAATGCTTACTTGCTTGTAATTGTAGACGGGTTTACTAAGTTCTGTATTTTAAAACCATTGCGCAATTTAAGGTCAGGTCTAACTATTAGGGCCCTAGACGATGTTTTCACAACATTTGGTTACCCTAAGCGTTTAATCTCCGATCAAGGCACTTCATTTACGTCTGAAGAGTTCCGTAAGTTTTGCGAGAAAAACCACGTTAAACACGTTCTGAATGCTGTCGCCTCTCCACGGGCTAACGGCCAGGTGGAGCGCTATAATCGGACAGTGTTAGGCGCGCTAGCTTCATATACTGATAAATTGGGCGAGGCCAAATGGGATACTGAGTTAGGAAACATTCAATGGGGTTTAAATAATACTCTTAATAAAGGTATCGGGAAATCTCCATCGGAAGCTCTATTTGGTCGTAATTTAACCCATAGTAGTGAGAATATTATGAATGAAATATTTTCTGACACAAGGCAGTCAGATAGGGACATTACTGAAATAAGAACCGAAGTTAGCGAACACATAACGAAAGATCAATGCAAACAGAAAGATAAATTTGATAAGACGCGTAAAGAAGCTAAGATATATGCAGTAGGCGACTTGGTAAAAATTCAGAAACAGATAGGTCATAATGAAGGTCAAAGTAAAAAGTTATTACCTGTATATTCAGGGCCATACAGAATATCGGCAGTTCTTGATAATGATAGGTATGAAGTCACAAGCATACCTGGGGCTAACATTGGTAAAAAGCACTATTGCAATATTTGGGCTGTAGATCAGATACAACCATGGATAAGCACAAGTATTAATGAATTGAGTTCAGAATCTGATTCTGAAAAGAATGATTAAATTGATTAAGTGGTAAATAAAATAAACATTAATTTAAGATGTTTTATTGATTGTAAAACATATTTGATAGTTGGTGAAGATTATTTAACCGTATTTAAATTAATATGATATTGTTGATACAGTTTTACCTAATAGAGGAAATAATTAGGATGAATAATTACAACCTAGAAGATAGAATGCATATATTGGTTAAGCTATAATTTAAATACAGAAATTAAGATTATTATGAGATGGAAGTCGTGGGGTGGTTGGCTCGATAGTTGGCAAAACTCATGATGAGTAATCAATCGCCGGCGAAGTCTCACGGTGCATCTCCCACTTAACGCACAGATCATTCATTGGAAGTCGTATAGTGACTGGCAAGTGAGAGAGCTTGTCCAGTGAAGCTTGCGGTGCAATGTATGGCATGTGCAGAATTACATCACTAGTCCCTTTTTGGAAGTCGTACAGTGGCTGGTAAGTGAGAGAGCTTGTCCAGTGAAGCTTGCGGTGCAATGAGTGGCTTGTGTTAAATGTGACCGAATGAGTAGCTTATTGGAAGTCGTATAGTGGCTGCCAAGTGAGAGAGCTTGGTCAGTGAAGCTTGCGGTGCAATGAGCGTAAAAAGGTGACTGATTGTTAATGTACTTTTAGACTAATGTCTAAAGGTAACCAATTGTATTTTATTAATTATTATAAGTTGCTTATTGGAAGTCGTACAGTGGCTGGCAAGTGCGAAGCCTTGACCAGTGAAGCTTGCGGTGCAATGAGCGTAAGATGTGACTGATTGTATTTTTCTTAATTATTGTAAGTTGCTTATTGGAAGTCGTAAAGCAAGAGAGAGAGTTTAGCCAGTGAAGCTTGTGATATTATGAGTGTAAAATGTGAGTCGATTGTATTAGTGTAAAATGGGTCTGATTGGAAAAGTGTAAAATGTGACTGATTGTATTAGTGTAAAACGTGACTGATTGTATTTTTCGATCGTTTGATCAATGAAGCTTAAGGTGCAATAAACGACGAATGCCGATTGTCATTTTGTGTTCTTGAATGGTATAAATGTTGCCTGTTCAAGTAGGTACTTTAGTTTCAAATACTTTGCTGAATGGTGATAAAGTTACAATTTATAGTTTGAGGACAAACTTAATGTCAGGAAGGCCGAATGTTAGCTTTATAATATAATGATACTAAATATTGTTACTAAATATAGTTGATTACCTAGTGGTGTACTTTGTAGATGTTTTCTTAGAATATTTAATCGTATTGGCTACATTATTTCATTGTATTGGCAACATTGGAAATTGAATCCAGTTCTGTAGACTTTATTATTTTTGTTAAAACGGAAGTCGATTGCAAACTTGATATTGAATATTTTTTAAAAACCGACTTCCGGAAAAAAGTTGGACTGATAAAGACTGTTATGGCGGTTTAGCTTCAGAAATTAGTTTTAAAGCACCTATTGAACATTTTAAAAGTGTGTTTCGTGTGAAATAAAGAACAATAACGATACTCTGCTCGTTTAATTGTCACAACCTGTTCTGATTTCTTTTAATAAGAATCAAATTCTGTCAAGTAATGACTTATGGCAAACTTAAGGAAAGGACTCATTTTTAACAAAATACTTATTTTTCTACGTTTAGTAATGATGGCTATTTTTTTAAATAGCTGGCTTCTATCACTCAAGCATTGTACTACATTCAGCATTACAACAATTTTGATTCTGTTTTGAATGTTCTCCAAAGATTTTTTCATGTCATCAATTGCATGATACGGAGTCTTCGTAGATTTCCAAAAAAAACAAAAATTTTGTTAAAAATTAGGTCTTTCTTCAAGTTTCCCGTATAACTTTACTTCCCAGTATGTTATGCTTATTAGCGACACTATCGGATGTTGAATAATACAGTGTGTGTTTTTTTTCCGAAATCAACGGGTTCGATTGCTGGCTAGAAAAGTTGATTTATCAAAAATCCATTGACGCAGTTTTAGTTTTCATAAAAATCGGTCTCGTGACTTCTTTGAGTGTTTTTCGTTATTCCTCATAGTTCGGATTGAAGCCCACTTGAAAAACTCACCTGTATAAGGGTAAATTTATGCCATACCCATAATATTTATGTAATTAGGAATAATTATAAAATAATTATGGTGTTTGAATCTAATGCAAAATGCGATCGAATATAATTAATTCAAGCAATCCGAATATTCTAATGCCTGCAATCCACATTACGCAGAACCGTAGTCTAGCCCCATTACCATATCCTAACAACATTATTTTGCGGTAATTGATATGCGTAATAGAATTTACAAATAACCTTTGAAAGGTAATTTTGGGGTTGTAAAACTAATTTCACAACATAATTATAGATTAGCAACCTGCTGGGTAACCCCGTAACATAGAATATGCCTTTCATTTTTAACAATACTACAACATTCATTGCGTTATTATCTTTGTCGAGCAGAGGATTCAAACATATGAATCAATGGATTAGGAATTTCCTTCAAACCCTTTAGATTACGATATAAAGTTAAGAAGGAAACACACTTACGTGTCGTGGCGTGGCGCGGGATCCACCAATCAAACGAATCTTTTCCAGCCTACGACATTCAACGAGTTTTGTAACCAATCTACTCCGTCAGAAGACGCCACGCCACGATACTAAGTGTGTTTCCGTCTTTACTGTTAAGTTCGTGCTGACCAAAATTAAAGCCACAAAAATGGAGCTGCCCAGGCCGACCCAGAAAGAGTTTGTGAGACGACCTGGACGCGTACTGTAAGGGGGTAGACAAGGAGAGCTACAATTAAACGTAGAAATGACTTTATATTTTTAAATATTTATTAAGAAATTACAATACGCCTGCCTTTGGGCGGCTTCAATCCAATTCTGTCACATTCAAACTTAACAAAAAACATCTACAGCTATTCTCTGTTCGAAATTCATACAACTTTCAAGTAATAAATATTGCCAGTGTTTTAATAGGCAAGTAGGTTGCCTTCTCAAGTGGTGAGTCCTCACAGTACCATAAGGGCTGGTTACGAGGTGACGTGAGAAAAGAGTTCCTAAAGGGAATAGTGTAGATTACTTAAAAAAAAAATTTTTATTTAGTGGGTGATGGCCGGTTTCTGATTTAAGTAAAGCAGCAATAATCAGTTGAGTATTGTCAAATAATTTAGGAAGCGTTTGAGTATTTTACGTTTCTCAATTGAGAATCTACCTAGCTCAGTTAAGTAACTACTTAAGTATGGACCCGTCAAAGTTAGAGATGTGCAACTCGAGTTGCGGCTAACTCGAGTTGACTTGAGTGGTATTCTTTCGAACTCGAGTTGCTATTACCAAAATCTAAAATAAAATATAATAAAGATCAACCAAATACACACATGTCAAACATTTAAACCATTATTTCTTAAATGTGTTCGTACAACAATATCAATTTTATTAAAGTTTGAATAAAAAAAAGGTAGAAGCCAAACCAATAACCAACATTAAAAAGCATCACGATAGCCAGGAGTTTGGAACTATTATGATAACAAATTAAAGAATGCTACAAAACTAACCATTTTGCGATCAAGGTTGTATTTTTTAAATTAGTCGGATTATAACCGTTTGACGTGAAAAAAAGTTGTCCTCAACGAATAGGTAGGGTATAAGTTTAAAATGTGTTTTTTTTTTTGGCCAGTGGTGTCCCACTCCTGGGCTAAGGCTTCCCCCATTCCTTCCATTTCCCTCGGTGTTGTGCCTCATCTCGTACATTCTCGAGGAAGTTATCCAATTTGTCTGTCAAATATGTCTATATGTAAAAAAGTGGTTTTTAACAAATAAACGAAATAAATAATTAATTCTAACTAACGAAGCTACGTTGCGCTAACTCAAGTTGCGCAACTCGAGTTATGTGCATTTCACCTCGGGTTAACTCGAGTCGTGTTTATCCCGAGTTAGCACATCACTAGTCAAAGTTCCATTCGCTTTTTCTTTCACTCTTACGTTCCATTTTACAAAAGGAATCCGAGATATCACAAGATTGCATAAAATTTACTATTATAAATTTTATACAGCTATAAAAAGTACGTTCTTATTATATTATCTACTTCATTCAAGATTAAATAAATCAATTTATTAAAGACGTTATAATCTTTAATAACTTGATTTTTCATATTTAAGCAATTTAATAGATACCTATTTGAAATGTATACAACCTTATTATAAAACTATGAAATGGATCGTAGGCACTAGTCAATTACTTCAAGATTGTCATGGCAACCGTTTTTATTTTGTCAATGATGTCTTATCGAAAGAAAATAATATCTAATATAATTTGTTATTGCTTAAATCAAGAATTGAAGCTTATAATTACTAGAAGTGAATGTGTTCAGGCGAGCAGTTGCTAGTTCTTGTGATACCTCATAGAACTACAGAATATTTTACTCAGAACTTCACAAGATCTCTCAAGGTGGAACAGAACCAGAACAGAACCGACACACACAGAAATCATGCAAATGCATCGGAATCTGATTGCAATTGTGATTTACCAACAAATGTGGACTGTTGTGATAAAATTTTTAATGAGTGACCTGGGTTTTCATGACCCAAGACTTTGCTAGCCATCGAAGAGCCTCCGAAGATAAACAATATTAGCCAGGGTCGGTGCCATTCGATATGTGTTGCTATTATGAAGGAGGACTGTGTTCTACCTAATAATTTTGTAAAATAATAAATAAATGAGACTTGTCATGTTGTTTTTATCAACTTTTATTGTTCTGATACCAAAATCGTATCATACTAAAGCCAAATTCTGTACACAATTTCATCGTTGTAACCTCTTCTTGTATTGTGGATCCTAATAATAATCCCTATTCTATATAGGTATGAAAGTCTGTATGTTTGGATATTTGTTAATCACACCTCAATGGTTGAAATCACACACAATGAAAAGAATTAGAACCTAGGATATAATAACAAAAAACAAATACATTAAACAATAGATATAAAAATAAATAAACGGAAAAACAAAGCCTTTTATTCTGAAATCAGAGAAAAAAACTGAAGTCTATACAATACTATACGTAGTAAATGTCCCTAATCTCAGTGTGCTTGGCATAGGCCTCCACTAACAGTTTCCACTGGCGTCTGTCCTGAGCTACTCGCCAACACCACAGAGCACCATCGCTTACACTTTTTGCCTACATCTTGGACCAGCGGTCTTTCCCATATCCCATTTCCATCTATGACACTGTCTTCAACGGCATCTTTTCCCATCTCTTGTGTACCAATTTGTTAATTTTCTGCATGTCACTTTTCTCCATGACCCTTGGTTATCGCGCATCATATAACCGGTTCATCTCCACTTTACACATAATTCCTGTTGGATAACTGTCGGTTTTCGCGCAGGAAAAGCTACTGTCGACTACAAACACTGGCACATTTTGAATATTTTCTTGAAGATCTCACTCAACATAGTCATCATTTCTGCCGAAAGACTGCTGGATACAGGACTGCCCTAGCGTCACCACATCAACCAGTCCTGTGCGTCTTTCATACATCGGAATTCCTTGACCTTAACCAGGTCATCGGTCTACAGAGGGAGGCCTTAAAGCGCTGCGTATTCCGCCACGCGGTCGCAACTCCAGAACTTAACAGCCCCATTGACCATCCGTTCTTCGAGCATCTGAGATCTATCAGGCGTGAAATATTTGCATCCGATCTAATGTTTTCGATAATTCAGGGCGAACAGTCTTCTTCAACGCATCGGTCTTCGTCGAGGCATCTCCAAGGAAGACAAGGTCTTCTTCGTCACTCGTTTTATAAGTTTATATATTATTTTGTATTTATTTTGCTTGATCACCGTTTAAGCACAGACTTGTCAACTATCAACTGCCAAATGTAACCAGTGTAGCCAGATTCGACGAGCCCTAAGTCGCCGAAAATTTAGTTTTTCCATTTATAAAAACTCAAGACGACCGATAAAAAAAAAATCTGCATTTGTTTATTTCCCTGTGTTGTTGCAACTGAAGTATAATGAAAAATAGTGAAAAAAGCATTTTATTTTCCAGTTATTTACATCATTAATGTTCCTCAGATAATGTTGTATTAGATAGTCTCATTCCGAAATCGCCTAAAATCGCCTTATTTTTTTTGGAGGTAACCTAATTGGCGCCGCTCGTAAAAATTGGTCGCCCCGGCACCCTTCCAAGTAGCCTAAATGGCAAAAAGGCGCCCAATATGGCTACACTGATGATGTAACGTTGACAACGGTTTGAGAATTCGAGAATGATCAAATGTGTTTTTCTCAGTTGTGAAACCCAATTGATCGTCAATGAAGGTTTTTTGTATGACATAAGGTATACTTTGGCATGACTTGACTACGTATACTCAAACCTTGCTCAGCATCGCAGAAAACTTAAAGTGGCAGATGATCAAGGGTGACAGATGCTTAAATCGAGATCAGCATGTACTTAGCGTCGAATACTTAATTCAGAAATCGGCCATCAGTTAGATTGCCTAAAAATATTAGATACGTATTTTTCTTTTGCCACGTAAACAAAAAAATGCAACAATACAGTGCGTTGAAATATCGTGTGACGTCACGGTGTGCTACACTTTATACTGACAAAGTGACGTCACAAGCCCCCACTCCTGAACTTTGATGCGCTTTATATTTGCCAATTTTTATTTATTTGATATAGCACAAAATACGGGTCCAATGTTATTTGATAATGTCACTGACGGAGTAAATAGAATTATTATTTTTCTACCCAGGAATCATCCCTAATGGGGTTGCCTTTGCCACAGATAATATAATATAATACCAGCATACAGATGCCTCATCCCATACAAAGAAACCGTGCCACGTAACTAGCGTTTTTTATCTGATTATACCGATTAATTTTTGGAAATCACTCGCGTTCGGTTCCGTTCCACGGCGATAGATAGATCACCATCTATATCCGTGGAAAGGAATGGAACGGAATCGAACGCGATCGATGCACAAAAAATAATCAGTATAGAACGTCGGCATGGTTTCAATGTATGGGATGAGATATTACTGCCTTTGCTTAAGAATACATTAATAAATGTATGTTTAAATACCTGTTAAACCAGTCATCTGTGTATCTTGGGTAGGGAAACGGGTCGTTACTGCTGAAGTCGTACGAAGCCTCCGCATTCTAGAACAAACAAAATACAAGAATAAATCAATCAGTCTGCCTAGCCTTTTCCCAACTATATTGGGGTCGGCTTCCAGTCTAACCAAATTCAGCTGAGTACCAGTGTTTTACATGGAGCGACTGCCTATCTGACCTCCACAACTCAGTAACTGGGTAACACAATAACCCTTGGCAAGACTAGTGTCAGATCTCAAGATTCTGACTACCCGTAACGACGGTCAAAGATCTTCAAATAACAGCCGGGACCAACGGCTTAACGTGCTTTCCGAGGCACGGACGAAATTCGGTATGTTGATATGGTCACCCATCCACGGACCGACCTCGTCACGCGTTGCTTAACCTTGATGATCGACCAGTGCGTCAGTTATTATTTAGCCACGAGCTATTAAGAATGAATAATAGTAAGAATAAATACCAGTACAATTTACTTGTGTTTCAAGGAACGGTATAATCCGTAGGTAGAATAATTAAGAAAATTATATAAAACATAACTTAAATATGAATAAAAAAATATGTAACCAGCAATTGCACTTTTTTATCTTTAAGTAGGTTCTTATTAGAATGTTCATTCCCTTGTGTGTTTATTCATTCTTATACATTTATGTCAACTGGTTGTGAAAAAAACATATGTTTATAACTAATCGTAAACTCTTTCTTTTCAATAAGACACGGATATATTGTATACTACTAAATTTAGATGGGATTTATTGTATTGTAAAACAACATGATCTTCTGACGTGAAAGATGGACAGGACATATTCAGAGGCTGGAACCGCAACCATGGGCCCAGATCATTACAAACTGGACTCCCAGATCTGTTAAAAGGAGAAGAGGCAGGCTTTTTAAAAGGTGGAAAGACGACATTGCCCAAACTGCTGGAAACCTTTGGGCCAGGACAGCAAGACTTCCCGATAAAGGGAAACATTTGTAGGTGGCTTTTACAGCTCCAGGCGGTCCTTACGCTGAGATAGAGACAGAAAACGTATATATACTAACTAACACACAACACTAACGAATATTAAGCTAAGTTTGCTTATTACTTTTACTGTAAACAGAATAATGTAATTTAAGCCGATTTTAGTCTAATAGACAATTGCCGAAATACAGGCTCTCACCTAGTTTTTAATTCAATAATCCAAATTGTGAACCTTTGCGTAAGACAATAAATAAATAAATCTTAAACCTTTGTACTTAGTAAGGAATTAATGACGGCCTTTTTATTTTTTTCTCCACAATATATCGAGAGTTTACAATAAACATGAGTGAAGCAAAAGAAGTACCTATTTAAGGATCGTAGCAGGTGGCGTTCTGTAGTTCTGCTTACCCCCATGGGAAAAAGGCGTGAGTCTATGTATGTGTGTTTACAATCTAATCAAGATTAATTACAATCTAACATGTTCACAATAATCCAGTGAAATATACTTATTTTGAAGGTTATTTTGTGTAACAAATATTAGAAAACGACTGCCGTAACACAAAACAATACTCGAAAAATGTGGACATAAGTATTCTAAACAAGGCTCAGCAACAAAATCTGTATCCTTTGTTGCTATTTACATTATGTAACATTTCAAAACACACCCTTGAACTTTACAGCTATCAGGGCTCGCAAATGTTTGTTCAAACATTTTAAACACACATTAAATTGGCCATCAAACAAATGAAAAGTTAAAATACATGATAACATGGAAAGCAGCTAATAAAAACAAGCTCGAAAAATAGCAAACTTTTCAAATTCATATAAACAGGGTATTTCATACTTTAGCCGGGTATTAATGTTATACCCGGGCAATGTGGGACGAATTACAAAAGCTTATTCAACCATCCTCTGTTATGACCACTAAAGTTGTTTGTAAAGGGTCTGTTCTCAATTACAGTAAAATCCTACGTAATTTCTTTGACATATTATACCTAAAATGAAAGATTACTCTATGGTTTACTGCTACTCAACAACAAGCAAATTATCAAGAAAGGTAAAGTACAGGCACTACACACACACATATAGATAAAGTACAGACACCACTCACACACACATAGCTATATATCACTAAGTTTGCGAATGGCGATAATAGATAGCGCTATTTCTCCGATCAATTGACATAAGCGGTCTTCACTCTATATTCTGGAGAGGGCTCTCTATACCCGGTATATTACTTTTGAATACAGTTGTTAAACATGGCGCACTTTCAGAGGCTATAGTTATGATTCGAAAATCAAATCTTTTGCGCAGGCATCTTTCTGTTACGCGGTCGTGACTTTTGTTTACACGCTCGATAATTAGTTTTGCAGTTTAGTTTTAAATTTACAAGTCAATTTAAAAAAGTTTAGTAGCAAGGAGTTTTCATACATAGAATAAAATGGGCTAGATTTTATACGAGGAAAAATGAATGAGTCCGTACGCATTGAATTCTCAAAAGTCTTTTAGATGGTTGTTTAATATATTTAATTAACAGTTTTAATTTAATTATTTTCACATCAACATTTGTCAAAAATCGAATAGGCTGTATAGGCTGTTTTCGTTGTAAAAAAAATATATTTCCAATTGCAAAAACGCGCCATTTTCTGAAAATTTTAATTTCATGTGTGATAAATTGTTTTTTTTTTGTAATGAGTTAAAGTACAAGTTATGTAAAAGAATTAACTTTGCCCGATATTTTATCTGAGGCATAAACTGCGCAGGATGAAATTTTGCCCCACAAATCTCTAGAAAGATATATGGCAACTTACAATAATTTTATTTTATGGACAAAACAAATTTATTTCTTTGATTTGTTTTTACTATTTCCCACAACTGTATTGAAAAACGTCGTGTGATACACGGGTGTGTAGGTTATTGCAAACTCGTGTCATTAAAAACCCTCGCCTTCGGCTCGGGCTTGTTAATGACAGCTCGTTTGCAGTAACCTACTTTCCACCCTTGTATCACAATGTACTATTCCTCTATGCTGCTACTCTTGTTTTCGATCTAGAAAAGTGACATTAACAAATGATTTAACAGCCCAAATAATTCCGTGCTATAAGTTCTGGATACATCAGCATCCAGAAGCATAATAGTTAATTGAATGTGTAGTAACAGGTTCAATGAACTATTATGTCAATATGCCCTGGGGCAGCTTCCCAGGGCATATAGCCATAATGGCTCTATTGAACCGCACGACAAACGACACTCTAAAGTAACCATGAACTCAGAGTTTTAGCAAATTGAGCAACGAATGGTAATTGTGCGAAATCCCCGCTTAATCCTAATGAATTTTCACGCACAGTTAAGCTCAGAATAAAGATTAATTAAGTCAGTAATTACCGAAAACAGACTAAAGGCAATACAGTAAACTTTTTGCCAATTTATAAACCTATTCTCAAAGAGCCGTCGAAACAAAGATTTTAGAAAGGAAAATTTCATTTGCGAGATGTTTCAAGTTATTGGAACGACTTCCCATCAATTGTATCTAAAACATGTTTGATCCGTAGGAACTTGTTATTATTATCCTATGCTTAAGTGCTACACTGATGTTTTGCCACTTGTTTGAGATTGACAAGAGACCGCTTTTGATATCTTTGCCAAATTGTCAAACTTGGCGACTATACTTCATAAAACATAGCTTGATCACTGCAACAGCTGTCAGTATCAATACAGTAACAATAGCACTTGACAGGCTAACAATAACCTATACGTCAGTTTGACATATGTCACAGAGATCAAGCTATCTTTTTTAAAGTATATAGCGACGCGACGTTGGTTCTGATTTTGACTACGCGCTAAAAGATACGTGTAGCGTTATATGAGGAGGGATCAAAAAGTAGTGAGAATGAGATAGAATATAATGACTTTTCATAATTTCATAATTTATTTTTCTACATAGTTTCCGAATCTCTCTACACACCGAGTCCAGCGCTTTTCCAAGGCTTCAATGCCTTTCACAATAAAAGTTGGTCCTGCAAAAAGCTCTCCACGTATGTTTCCCCTTAAGTATTTTTCCAATTTGGGGAACAGATAAAAATTGCTAGCCGCCAGATCTGGTGAATAAGGGGGGTGGTAAACCAATTCGTTGCCAGCTTGCTGAATGGCAGCCATCGCAACTGCCGACCTGTGCGCGGGTGCGTTGTCGTGATGAAACAGCACGCTCCTTCGAAGTTTCCCTCTCCTTTTCTCTTTGATGGTATTGCTCAACTTGAATTAAAGCTGCACAATATTGGCCTGTAATAGTGGTTCCACGCGCCTGGTGATCAATCAACAACGTCCCTTCTGAGTCCCAAAATATTAAGGCCATAACCTTGCCAGCCGATGCTATGACACGAAACTTCTTCGGGGTCGGTGATGATGGCCGTTTCCATTGCGAAGATTGCTGTTTTGTCTCGGGATCAAAATGATGGACCCATATTTCATCCATTGTTACGAAACGAGACAAAAAGTTTTCAGAATCTTCTTGAAACTTGTCCAACAATATCTTCGAAATGTCAAGTCAATTTTGTTTCTGACTATCGGTTAACATTCTCAGCACCCATCTTGCGAAGACTTTTCTCATATTCAAAGATTGTTTCAATATGTATTGAATACTTCCATATGAAATGCCCGTTTCTTGAATTAAGTATCGGATGGTAACTCTTCGATCGCTCAATACAATTTTCTCGACCTTCGCAACATTTTCTTGGGTGACTGACGTCGATGGACGGCCGCAACGATGTTCGTCTTCCGTGCTCGTTCTCCCTACTCGAAATTGAGAAGCCCACCTTGCGACAGTGGAATACGGCGGAGCAGACTCTCCTAATGTTGCCTCCAAATCGCAATTAATCTCTTGCGTCGTTAACTTTTTTAAACAGAGGTATTTAATAACGGCTCGCACTTCGTTTTTCTCCATTTTCGAGAACACGTTCCGACACGAAGCAAATAAATGAATACATTCATAAAAAAACAAAAGAGAATCAAAGATTTTTTTCTTAATTAATATTATAAATATGTATCTGAGCTAAGCCTGCCAGTATTTTTTTTTTCTTACCAAGGACTATGTGTCGTTCTCACTACTTTTTGATCCCTCCTAGTATGTATCAATTTGTAAGCCATTTTTTAAAAACGTCTGTAGTTTCCATCAATAAAAGCGATCACTCATCTCTCCTAACCCTACTTTACTTTCTTTATTGGACACTTTTTCAATACAATTAACCACAAAAACACTCATATGCCAGTATCACAAACTAAACTTCAAACACCGCAAAAAAATTACAGGGTGATAACTTAATTACTAACGAAGAAATTCAATTTTCTCAGGACCCGAAACTCCTTAAAAACTTTTACCGCAACGGCAAAAAATATACGAGTAACAAGACCAAACTTTTTGAAGTTCATAAAGTAAAATGCTTAGTTTATCAAATTCAAGGACAGACTTTTTTAGATGTAATCGAATCTTTAGCAAAAATAATATATAAGTTAGAATAGGAAAAATAATAAACAAGGCCTTCCGTATTTTGTTTCCAGATTGAATTTTGTGTGAAATATAATAGAAAAACGATTTGGAAACTCATATATAGAAATATTTTTATTAGGAACGAAAATAATGCCCATGAAAATAAATTACAATTGTACCATTCCCCCTCTAAAAATCTTATTTTATTCACTGAAAACAGTGAATAAGCACTTTTAATCACTGTTTTGGTGTTTGAATTTAGGACACACCAATATATATTTCTCCCTCCATCTCAATGCTATACAACCTCCTTGCGCAAAAAATACTCGATACAAACTCCTTGTGCAAAGAATACTCGACATACAAACTCCTTGTGCTTTTCGCTTAACTCTTTATTTTTTCTCGTAGACATGGTATAAAATATAGTATGCAACTCTTGAATAAAACGGATTTTCACCTCAGCACCTTAAACAAGCAGGTTTTGCTGCTTAAAGACAGTGACCAAAATTCGATTTTGCTGCGAGCGTGAGACAAAGTAACTTTTTTTTTTTTTTTTTTTAAATGCCGAGTCAGTGCTGGGTCTACTCACAACATTCGAAAGATTTTAACTTCACTTTGTTCTGTCACTTTCACTTCGATACGAAAAGAGCGAGAGATAGAAACAAGTCGATTCGAAGTTCGATTTTCAAATTCCATATATAATAGGCTCAAAAAAGAAACCAACAATAAAACGTTCGGAAACACGTCATCTATAAAATTTCAAATCAAGGTTTAAATGTAATTATTATACTTTTCTCTTAATAATCGAATTATATTTTTTTATAATCAAATAAAGAGATGTTGAAGTAAAAAATACGAAGTTTATCATGTATCTACATAATTATTTAAAGTTTTAACAATCTTTATTGTGACAGAATAATTTAGTAATAGTGCAATTTCCGAACGCATCTTTAAAAAATAGCGGGCTTTAAATTTTTATTGTTTTCCTCTTCTGTTCGCTAGCTACAAAGTGCGATACACGTTGGATATTATTAAAATAATAATAAATAAATATGAATGAATCCAGTGATGATGTCTGCAATTTAACACCGGAAGAATTGAAGCAGTATGTAAAAAGCGAATCAGTGAATACTCAAACTGAAGTCGCTAAAACAACAATATCGGTTCCATTGGTTCCAAACAAAACTGGTAGGTACTTTTA
Organism: Orthosia gothica; assembly: GCA_949775005.1. Taxonomy (NCBI): domain Eukaryota; kingdom Metazoa; phylum Arthropoda; class Insecta; order Lepidoptera; family Noctuidae; genus Orthosia; species Orthosia gothica. The sequence continues at coordinate 3,051,493 of OX459065.1, read as the reverse complement.
ATTTGCAAAACTGCAATCATTTTACTTTTAACTTTTAATTTTTACAAATATACATGTGGTTTAAATATTACCAAGTTGTATTTTTTACCTTTAGATTATTTGTTCTCGCTGCTGAAGTGAAAAGTTGTATGTGCTACACGAGACCAAAGTTATTTGCATCTCGTGTCTTTGAATCCCTCGCTGCACTCAGGATTCTAACCTAGAATCACTCGCTACGCTCGTGATTCAAATATAGAATCCTTCGCTTACTCGGGATTCAAAATCAACACTCGCGGCAAAAACCAACTTTGCTCTCTTGTTGCACAAATAACTATTGTATCGAGGGCCATGAATCACTCGCGTCGCTCAGGATTCTAAAACTTGAATCACTCGCTATGCTCGTGATTAAATCATCATGAATCACTCCCTACGGTCATGATTCAGTTTTTAGAATCCTTCACTTGCTCGTGATTCATCTATGGCCCTCGCTTTAATACCGTCCTTTATTCACTAGTTGCTTAATATACAATTTTTTTGTAATTACTTTCGTTTACGTATGGATTGTATGGTTTATTGTTGTTGGTTGTTGTGTGGAGGCCTATGTCCAGCAGTGGACGTCTTTCGGCTGAAATGATGATGATGATGATTTTTGTATTCGTTTGTATACTACAGACACGATTTAAACTACCAATTTCTATCGAATTTAAAATAGTTTTCGTTCTCAATAAGTAAATTAGGTGTTCTAATATAATGAATGAACATACACACATGGAACAATAACACACCTACATACTTCAGTAATCATTTAAAACGAAGTAAACAATATCGTCAGAAAACCCATACGTGCCTTTATAACCGGTTCACATTACCTACTTTTAACTGCTCAAACAGAGGAAAATATTCAAATATAAAATCTAACTAGAAAGAAATAAGGATTAAATTGGAAATCACCTTTATAAATGTAGCTTAAGAAAATTACCCTACCATTCAAGAAAATAGTCTACCGCAGGTTACATGAAAATGTACTTATGTACCGATATTCTTCGATGGTATTTACAAAATATTAATTATATTTTCTTATTTTATTAACGAAAAGCGAAACCGCAACAAAGCAATTTTCGTTCAATTTAATTGAAGGTGAAAATATTTTTTTTACCTACAATAATTCCAAATTTAAAACAATTTCCAGCCGCCATCTTAGTTACAAAACGCGCCGAAGTTCTCACTGATTACCACAAATAATAATAACTAAACAAAGAAAAGCGCCTCTTTACACGAAAGTATTATTTCGTGCCAGCTTTAAATATTTGAAGATGTTCAGTAGCCGTGAAGGTACTCATTTAAAATTCAACGGTGAAACAAATCTCACTTCTCGTTTCGTGGAATGGGGTGATAAAACGCTACACTTTTTATTACGGCTAAACGAATCTTTGTTTCATTCAACGTATACTTTGAATTAGGGAAGGCTTTTCTTTTTGTTAAATAATGACGAGGCTTTAAATTGCTCCTGAAGGTTTCTGTTTCTAATAAATAGGTTGTGATTTTTGTATAGATAAAGACAGGTCTATTTTGAAAATGGATCAAATTATTATCAGCCACGTTTCTGTATGACAGCGATGCGGAAGAGTACTTCGAGGCCTAAGTGTATCCTGTTTTTAACCGACTTCAAAATGAGGTTCTCTGTTTGACCTGTTTGTATGTTTGTCCGCGATTTTCTCGCGTTTGCCTGAACTGATTTTGATGCGGTTTTCAGAAAAGTATTTGTTACATTCTGGAGGAGGTTTTGGAATACAACAAATGGATACTCCGAGACGTCGTCCGTATGGATCGATATATTATATGTATGCATATTTTTATGTAAGTATCTTTGTCTACGCAGTACTCCGAAACTAGTAATAGGATCATGATCTTTTTTTTTCATAATTGGCTTGCGTTTGACCACTATCTCACCTGATGGTAAGCGATGATGTGGTCGACGGTGAAGCACGCTTGCCTAGAAGTAACCTACTCACTCTTGACTTAAAGACTCCCAGGTTGTAACTATCGGGAAACACAGACTCCGGCAGGGAATTCCACTCTTTTGCTGCTCCAATAATAAAAGTATTCCCAAAACGTTTGGTGAGTATTCTGTTTTTATTGGATTAAGTATATCTCAACTTAGGTCATAGTGCAAGTTTCATCAAGATCAGTTAGGCAGTTTTGAAGATATGGAGCATACAACCGAATTCTTTAACGGCAAACAGCACGAATATGTGAATTGAGTTATTATGGGTATTTTGTCTTTTAGGTACCTTTCTCAGGAACTTGCTTAATTTATAGTGATGGTGAACCAAAACTAAAAAGTCAGAAAAGTCTGTTCCTTTTTTTGCAAACATGTTGTTTTTTTTGTACCTATATGTGCCTAGTTAGATTTAGTTTAAGTAACTATAGTAGAATTAGTTAAGTACGTACATATTATTACTGTTACTTTTTATATCAATAAAATCCACCAAAAAATCCACCAATTATGGGTTAAGCTCGCCTTTGTACATAAGTTTTCCTTTTTAACCGACTTACCAAAAAGGAGGAGGTTCTATGTTCGACTTCTTGTATGTTTTTTTTTTTTTTTTTTTTTTTTTTTTTTTATGTATGTTCACCGATATCTCCGTCAATTGTGGACCGATTTTGAAAATTCTTTTTTTGTTTGAAAGAGTATGTTTCGAAATTGGTCCCATTTTAATTTGGTGAAGGTCTGATGAAGAACTTCGGAGATACACAACAGAACTCTTCAATAAATAACGGGCAAACTCTCGGGATTGCTGCAATCGCATGTCTGTTTGTTGTTTATACCATTTCATAACATAACATCACGCCAGTACGCTCTAAAGGGGTACGCAGATCTCTCATTTCACCGGTTATGTTCAAGTTTCATGTTATTCGGTTAATCTATTCTGGAGTTATAGGGACCTTAATAAACAACTTGCTATTAGGTAGGTAAAACTAAAAAGGGAGAAATAAAAACTTTTTTACAAAAAAATACTACCGACTTCCAAATGAAAAACTACAAAGTGAAAAATAACTTAACTTTTGGAAGTCGGTGTCCATATCGCAAAAAAATGGTTCCTACGAAAGACACCGACTACCAAAAGTTTAGTTATTTTTCACTTTGTAGTTTTTCATTTGGAAGTCGGTAGTATTTTTTTGTAAAAAAGTTTTTATGTATTTTAAATGTTTATTTTGTGTACAATAAAGAATATGAATAAAAAAGTCAAATTATTACACGTATAAATTGGTTACTATTCTTTAGTAAATATTACGAATACTTACGTAATTGTACTTCAAGTCTGGATGCATGTAGTCGACACCTGCAACAAACAATTGTTCATTAGTTTGGACTGAAAACTTCACATAGTGCTTGTAGTTCCTGAAGAGGTAGACAGAAACACATTTATACCCACACATAACAAACATAGTGAATATCCACTTTTCGACAATTATGAATCATACGTAGGTACAAGCTGTGCCCGCGGTTTTGCTCCTGTCAACTGCCTCCCTACCCTACCTATCTGTCCTAACCTACCTACCCTACCCTATCTTTCCTTCCTAATCTACCTCTCTACCCGACCTACATACCTACCCTACCTACCTAACATTTTTATTTTTTCGTTTCTTATTTTTCTTTCATAAGAACCTTATACAAATAATGAAAAAAAATAATTGGGAAATCGGTAAAGCCGTTCTCAAGTTATAGCGTGACCAGGAGAAATAGAGGTTCATTTTTATATATATAGATAAATATAGTATTATCTCATTAAGAAAGAAAAAGATAGCGAAAGAAAGAAAATGGAGAATGGAAATGATGCGAGATTAATTTTAACAGTTAACTCTATCAGCATTTATTTTATTATTTATGTATTTTCCGTTTCCGTAAGTGTGTCCGTGGCATCAACAGTGGGTCCTAACAGAACATCAGCGCAGCGTTATTTTCTTTTTTGGATAACGCTGCACATGCTGAGATAGGAGCCTTTTTGGTCTCGCACGAGGTTTTAATTTTTTATTATTGTTTAATTTTATGTACATTTCTCGTGTCTCCTGTGCGGGTCACAAATAAATATTTTTTATTTTCTTTCTTTCTTTCTTCTTTCTTTCATTAGATATTATTTCGTACTCAACAAAATGAAACTGAAACAAGATAAAAATAAAGAGACAACAAAGAAATTATATTCAACGAAAATACGAAATTATTTTACGAGTATATTAAAACAAATAAGACGGATGAGCTGTAAGAAAAATAATTTATTTTCCCTTACATTATAATGTCAAAGTTTATATTAATATCTTAAGTGTTTTTTTATTAAAAAACGTATTAAATATAGTCTCTTTGATATAATATATTATTCATTATTATCCTCTCATAGGACGTAAATAAGTTTTCGTAATTCAGATTAATTAAAAAAGGTAGCTGGGTTTCTGTAAAACATTTGCAGAGACAAGACATGTTCTTTTTTGCATTTGGGACCCTGTCTCTTGTAATGGATTAAATTAAAATTGGATGAGACTTGTGTACTTTTTGTGATTACCCACTGTAAATTTACTTTGTGCTTAAAAAGGTTTTCAGGGACTATTTAAGGACCCATAACGCCATTGCTATCTAAGAGCAGTGGTAGCCCAGTGGTATTGGACGTGACTTGCAAGTTGTAGGTCGTGGGTTTGAACCAAGGCAGGCGTTTTACTTTGTGTAAATTTTTTCATCGCCACTGCTCTCAAAAACGGTGAAGGAGAACATCGTGAGGAAACCGAACCGAAAATTCGAAGATATATGACATCCACCAACACGCACTAGCCCCGCGTGGTGGATTACGGCCCATTTTCTCTCACAGTGAGGAGGCCTGTGTCCCAGCAGTGGGAACATTAATAGGCTGATGATGTGACCAATTACGTATTTTCCGTCTTGATACTATGCGAGTAATATTATCTTAAGTCTATCAGAAAGATTTCTTAAATATATTCTCTAGAAATAAAATTAAAGTAGAATCCGTTTATTATGACATCGAAAGGAATTGACAAACACGTCATAATAAGCGGACGTGATACAAAGCGTTTCGTGAAAAAAAAAAAACATTTTATGTAAATATGTACAACATAAATTACCACCTGAAACGATAGTAATGTAGTGAGGCAAGCAATTGGCCGTGTGCGAATCAAAATCCGGTACCCTCATTGCCCCCTGGACCACCTGGGTAAGGTTCAGTGCAAGCGAAAGCTTACGCATCTCCCGTCCAGCATGGTCAGTGCAATGGTGTGGGAAGAGCCACTCCTGGTGGTGGGCATTAAAGTCCCCCAGTAACACTAATTGGGCGGAAGGGTACCGCTGCTGTGCCGCATCAGCCGCCTCACTGAGGTACTCTGTGAGCTTGGTTGTCTCCTGATCTCCGCTTTGCGAGCGGTAGACAAAGGCGTAGATAATTTTATCCAGACCTGTGTCCACTAGAGCCCGCAGCGTCGAAAATCTTGGGTCCTTAAGGTTACGGAGACGCCGATAGCAAGTGTCGTCACGGGCGTACATACTCACGCCCGCGCGCGGTTTATAATTGTGCTCTAGGGTAAACCCTGGGTAAGATAGGTACGACGCGTCTGACGGACTTGCTATCTGCGTCTCCGTAAGGCAAAATAGCGTTGGTTTTTCAGTCTCCAGGTCGTAGTGGACTGCAGAGAGATTTGAGTGCAGACCTCTAATGTTGGTGAGGTGCACTTTGTGAGCCCTGGTGCAGCCGCTGTTTAAATCCTGTATTATTTTCCTTGGCATTTTCATGGTTAGAAGAGTGAATGGAGGAGAGGAGTAGGAAGTGAGACGAGGTTCCGTGCTACTAACCTACAGACACGCACTGAAAGGACGCCATCATTAGGGCACTAGTCCGGAGACTGCGGAGACGTCCGAGCCCCCCCGGAATGTCCATCGGGCCCTCCCCATCTGGTCGCCAACCAGCACGATGGTGCATGCCGGGAGTTTTCGACAGTTGGCGGGGCAGCCTTTCATGTGTGGCTAGCACACTACTTGGGCCCCCAACTACCTGCGGTCGGCCAGCGGCGCAACGTGCCTCGGATCCCACTACCCTTTGCGACTAGTCTCCCGATACGCCCATAACAGTGCGTGTCAGGCTGGTCTGCCTGCAGTGGAACAGCTCTCTCGACCCAACTCCTCTAGATGGCTACACTGAGCATCGTAACTGGAACACGGCCAGGCCGCGTACGTCTTTGCTCAGTGGGTGGTCACAAGCCTTCGGCCGAAGCCTACCACCAGTTGTGGCACCTGATTTGCACCAACCGGGGGATCACGTGTAGGGAATCAAAGGATACTCTCCTACGCATGTGGGTGACTCGGCCCCCTAAAGTTTATTAAGCTCAACCGCAGATTTAACCCCCCGATCTAAACCCTATAGGGACCAAGCTATGGTTCTTCAAAGATTGCCAAGATTTCCATGCGTTCCGCACAACCCTAACTGGTCCAAAAAACAGAAATTCATCAAGCTTTGCGATTTTATGTCGATTTCTACTAGGCTAATAACCATTTTCATATATACGTATAGTTCCAAATATGCTATCATAGGCTCCAAAAAAAGTGAAATTCTATCAGCGATTGCCAAAAAGTTCCTGTAGGGATTGACTTCCGCTACGAAAATGTCACGCGTTCAAAACCATTATCTTTTATGCCGCCTCCACACGCTTGTTGTTTGCCACAAACAGTGGCGAACGCCAAACACGTGCCAACACTAACACTTTATCCAAAGGCTTCGCGAACGTACTAGTACGTTCGCGAAGCCTGTGGATAACGTGTATATTCCGGATTGGCAAACATGGCAGAAGACAAGCTTGTTGTGGCAGCGATTACTCCTCAGACCAATCAGACATTTTTCTTTACAATTTAGCTTAGGTCATTTACAAATCGTGACATTTTGTGTTTACAAAATGTCACGATTTGTAAATTTTACCACCACTATTAACTCCGTCCGCCCCCGCAATCTCGCGCCTACAACTGAACTGAACAAGCGTCTGTATACATCGCAAACATGTTTGTCAAACACCCTTTGATATGTGCACTTAAACCGACACCGATGCCGAACAAGGGCGAACACAAATAAAAACAGGCAAACACAAACGAACACCCATCCACACGTTCGTGTTTGTTGTTTTGTGTTTGCTGCTTGCCATTGTTCGCCAAGCGTGTGGAGGCGGCTTTAGACTTTTCACAATCGTTATCGCTGAAAGAAAGTCACTCTGACTAGGCCTTCGCAGGGTCATTAAAATCGCTTAACACCTCTGCCAAGAAACATCAACATTATTAAGAAAGAAAAATGTTTTATTTGTGGCTCGCACAGGATACACGGGAGTAAAAGAAAACAACAAAAATAATCAAACATAAAGATGCCAGACTAAAAAGGCTCTTATCTCAGTCCAGCAAAAATTAAAGAAAAAGCTTTCAAATATATTTAATAAAGGTACGAACCGTCATCCATGATAGCAGTAGTCACATTGATCCCAGTATACCCGAGGGTCCAGGCTGCCTCCACGTTCAAGTCCAGCTTGGGTTTGCCCCCATTCTGGCCCGTGTTCTTCAGGTACCATTGAAGGGGGAAGTAGGGATCGCGGGGCTCGGCCGCCGGCGCCGGCACAGACTCCGGTAACCTGAGGGGACGGAATCCCCTCTTCACTCTTTTAAAGCCGGTTTGTTGGACTGCTGTGTGGACCTGGGGACAAAAGAAACACGAAATAAGATAATATATAGATCATGTTTTTGGAATTTCATCATCATCATCATCATGTCATCCGAAAGACGTCCACTGCTGGACTTAGGCCTCCCCCAAGCGTCGCCACACTAATCGGTCCCGTGCGTCGTTTTTTGGAATTTAGTAGGTAGGTAGGTAATAATTTTTAATATGAGAGACATAAATCTAAATAGATAACGCAAGTCCCTCCATCTGTATGAAAACCGAGCGTGCCACTTTTTCACAAACAATTTAAAAACAAATTTACACAAACAAATACTGGATAGAATAATTTCCAATACCTCGGCCAACTTTTTCTATACATTCTTTACAGCTAAATATGGCATAAAAAGGCATTTTTCTAGATTTCGGTGGATTTCCAGTGCCGGCAATGCTAAATGTAGCTCAGATTACAATCATTAATTGTAATTTTACTCCGTTTTTTGACAAGCGAAGTACATCGCGTCATCTAGTTAGATTTATGTCTGTGTTTAATATGCATTCGTTTGACCGTAATCTCATTTGATGGTGGTTCGTGGTGTCGGTGATGTTGAAATCGCAAGCTTTAAGCTGGAAGTAACCTATTCATTTGATACTAAAAGATTCCAAGGTTACTAATAGCTTTCTGGAAACTCAAACGCCGGTAAGGCTGTGCATTCCATTCCTTACTTATCGGTAATGGCTATTAAATTCATCATCATCATCATCATCAGCCTTTTAATATTCCCACCGTTTTACACAAAGTAAAGTACCTGCATGGGTTCGAACCCAAGACCTACAACTTGTAAGTCGCGGCCGTTACCATTGGACCACCACTGCTCCCGCTACGAAATAATAATAATCCATAATTTTTATTCGGATTATTCCTGTCACAGTTTTTGTAGCATTTATTAAAACGTGATTGAAATAGCAGATAATTCTTATTCAAACGATGAGCAAAGAAATCAAAGTCAAATTTATTTATTCAACTAGGCCAATAAGAGGCCATTTGAACGTCAAACAAAAATTAAGATTAAAATTTACAAGTAATAAAAGTTGATTCTACCGTGTGAGTAGCTTGTGAGTAGCTTGTTATGGGGAACAATTCACAAGAAACTCCATAGGAGAAGGAATTATACAATAACTTCTTCGCCTTATAATTTCTTCATCTTTGCGACAAATGTAATACCGAGGCAGCTGCGAGAAGACAAAACACTCATATTATATTAACTTTCAACAAGCCACTGGTAACAAACAATTAAAACCGAAATACAAAAGAGAGAATTTTTAATCCATTTATAATCGTTTTTAAACAGCTCCCTAACCCGGTATTAACTGAAAGGAGGGTAGTTAGTGGTCCACTACACGTAGTAAATATTCCCCGAGGATTAAAACTGTTCAAAGCGGAAAATCCCCCGGTTTACTGCGAGGTTGTGAGGAAAAAAGGTCTAAAAGTGCTTGTTGGGGGAATCTGCAGTAATGGAGAACGACCTTTATACTTGTTTTTGCACGTGTAGAAGATTTTAGCGAAATGTGGCGAACATTTTTAAGGTCAGGGAATAGTTTGTAATACCGTTTTGTTGTGTTACGTTATAGTTGTATAATAAACCACATTTATTCTATCTGAATTAACCTACATAATTATCCAGTAGAATCGTGACTTTTAGACACGCTATGAAAATGTTAAGCAATTTTATAAGTAACAAACAAAAAGTTACTGATTACGTACAACTCAGATCCTTTCCCATGAGTCACAAATGCTAACACCAACACTATTAAGTTCCAGCTTTGACAACGTAAACAATTATACAAACAAATTGACGTTCTTATTTTGCATCAAGAATTTAAATCATAAATCCTGTTCCACTGCGGCTACGGATGCTACGAATTATATAAGACGGTCTACGAACGCTACGGGCTACGAACGCGTTGGTTTACAAACGCGTTGGTTTACGAACGCTACGGGCTACGAACGCGTTGGTCTACGAACGCTACGGGCTACGAACGCGTCGGTCTACGAACGCTACGGGCTACGAACGCTACGGGCTACCTCATCTAAGAATATCTGTATATATTTTATGAAGATATATTTTTCAAATTAATATGTTCAAGTTCGAATGAGATCTATAGCCAAAAGTATCTAAGTATATATATTGGCTTGTATCAAATGATTAACATACTCGAATAAAATCAGCCAACGTTGCCTTATGCAAGATTAGAGTTTAGAACGGGTTCAAGCAATGTCAAGACACAGATAAGGTCGCGTGGGCACGTTTTAAAGGTCATAACCCTATGACAACGTAACATCACGCCTGTTTTACAGTAGGTGCTGGCAGTGATGTAAATTATGTCCATATTTATTCATTTACAAGAAAAAAATCAAAATTTAAAAAACCCCGACACATTTATCTTGCGAAAACATCCCGATTCAAACGGTAAAACGCCCATAACTTTGATTCAAATATAGCTATATTTGAATCAAATCGGTTCAGCCGTAACACTCGACAAAATCTCTTTTCAAACAAAAAAAAATGAAATCAAAATCGGTTCATCCGTTTGGGCGCTATGATGCCACAGACAGACACACAGATACACAGCAACACACGTGAAACTTATAACACCCCTCTTTTTACCTTAACCTAACCTTACCTTAATTAAAAATAAGAGTTGCTAAACAATAGTCTCGTATAATAGGCAGAAGACTGAACTTTAAATGTATTAAAAAACTCATTAACAGTGGCAGAAATCGAGCCCAGGACTCCACGTTCAAATGACACGCATCTAACCACCAAACAGCCAAACCCGTAACATTTATTCAGAAACACGATCAGTCCTTCACATAACAACTCCTATTCCTAAAGATAGACTTCGGAGCAAAGCGGCTATGGCGTCACTAACGCAGCGAAACTCGCAGAAAGTCCTGGCATAATATTCATACGTGGCAAACCACACTGTATTGCTTGGTTTACACAGAGTGACGTGTTGACTAGACATTACGTCTACTCGTATTGCTCGACTTGCTTTGGCTGTTTTCATTATGAGAGCAGCTGCGTAGTCTCTTGCAAGTAGAATGGATACGTACGCCAACCTACAGGATCATCACGCGACTGGCGAACGCTAATGAGTTGCTGCACTGCAGTTACTCGGTCGTGGTGGCCCAGTGGCTAAGACCTCGCCTCCCGTGCTTGAGGTAGTGGGATCAAATCCGGGCAAGTACCAATGTACTTTTCAAATTCATATGCACTTTCTTAGTTTACCTTGGACATCACAGGTAACGGTGAAGGAAAACATCGTGAGGAAACCTGGACTTATATTTTTAACTAGCTGTCCCACGCGGCTTCGCTCCCGTCAACTAGCTAGTGGCTACCTACCCATCCACCCTACCCTACCTACCCTACATACATGATTGTTGCGTAACTTTAACCGTTTACGAAGCGCACGCAACGGAAGCTCTCAAAAAGAATATTTTTTATAGAACATTTTTCATTTCTGCTCCGCTCCTATTGGTCGTAGCGTGATGTTATATAGACTATAACCTTCCTCGATAAATGGACTATGCAGCACAAAAATATTTTTTCAATTCCAACCAGTTGTTCCTGAGATTAGCGCGTTCAAACAAACATACTCTTCAGCTTTATAATATTATAATATAATATATATCGGAGGAAAGTAAATGATTAATAGTTGGGAACGAAGAAATATCGCTTGTAAACTTATTAATTCAGTTTTGTTTAATTGGCAACATTTAGCTTCTGATTCAAATTTCAATTCGATTTTATTCGATTGGTAACACTTAGTTTTCTCCAGTGTCCAATGCTAGTGAAGGATTTGGATCCTAGAGCAAAGTGACAGACAATTTGGAGGGAAGGCGCGCGGCAGCGCGGAGTTGACTTGGGTAGAGAGAGTACGATATTCCTGGAGAGAACTGGAGCGGGACGTATGGCGATTACGTGTGATAAGTGGCTTTATTGGTGCCGGTGGAGTTGCGTCTAAAAGTATCAGACGAGAGATTATAAATTGGCGCGTCAACTTGCTACTAGAATTGGACAATGGAATATCTCTAAAACGGCATTAGTTCCCTGCCTCGTGCATGCATAACCCACGATAAGCCCACAAGTACGAGGGTATATGGAAGGAAGCCCTCGTGTTTCCGACATATATATAGTATAGATGTAAGTCTCAAATAACCAAGTCAGAGGCCTATGGGGGTTCCCAGAGACTGCTTAATTAACTCTGACACCAGATGAAGCCACGTCCTCACACGAAAAGAAGAAGCTACTCGGTAGGCCGACTCGCACGCTAGCTCGCACTATGTAAACCAGTTATTACTGTAGCTAAGACAGTATTGCTATGCTCAGTCATGCCGGAGTCGTTTTGCTCGGCAGTCTACCGTTACGGTTCCCTAAAGGTCCAAACAGATTAGTATTCCGTCAGCACTTACTCTGGGATAAATGGGTTTTCGAAAAACTGATTAATGTACCCTAAACTTGACCTGAATGTTAACAGGAACGTGCCTATGAATACTTTTCTATTTTAATGATACAATAGATTCTTGAGATATCTTTTTAGGGTTCCGTAGCCAAATGGCAAAAAACGGAACCCTTATAGATTCGTCATGTCTGTCTGTCTGTCTGTCTGTCTGTCCGTCTGTCTGTCCGTCCGTCCGTATGTCACAGCCACTTTTTTCCGAAACTATAAGAACTATGCTGTTGCAACTTGGTAATTAGATGTATTCTGTGAACCGCATTAAGATTGTCACACAAAAATATAAAAAAAACTAAATACTTAAAACTGAAACTAAAAAGATTTTTTTTCATCAACCCCATACGTATAGGGTATCTATGGATAGGTCTTCAAAAATGATATTGAGGTTTCTAATATATTTTTTTTCTAAACTGAATAGTTTGCGCGAGAGACACTTCCAAAGTGGTAAAATGTGTGTCCCCCCCCCCTGTAATTTCTAAAATAAGAGAATGATAAAACTAAAAAAACATAATGATGTACATTACCATGTAAACTTACAACGAAAATTGGTTTGAACGAGATCTAGTAAGTAGTTTTTTTTTAATACGTCATAAATCGTAAACCAAAATTTACCAAGTACGGAACCCTTCGTGCGCGAGTCCGACTCGCACTTGGCCGGTTTTTTATAGTCTATTTACTTTGCTTGATAAAACCATTGTGATCATTGCAGGCAATCAATATTTTTTCGAAAGTACTTATCTATTTTTCTTTTCAGTTTTTTCATATGTAATTTAAGTATAATTTAAAATATTGCATCATCATAATCAGTCTTTTAATGTTCCCACTGCTGGGACACCTGGGACACCCCCTCTGTGAGAGAGGGGATAGGCCTTATCCACCACGCAGGTCAGTGCGTATTGGTGGATGTCACATGTCTTCGAATTTTTGGATCTAGGACATGCCGGTTTCCTCATGATGATGTTTTCCTTCGCCGTTTTTAGAGCAGAGGTGATGATATAATTTACAAAAAGTAAAGCGCCTGCCTGGGTTCGAACCCACGACCTACGACACAAAATATTTCAAAAATTTCTAAACTTTATCTTTTTATTTTTAATGTTACGTAAATGTAAAAATAGTTGGTTGTTTTGTAGAAAGTTATATCTGGACGTACTTTATTTATTTTATTTTGTATTATAGGCTTGCGTTTGACCACTATCTATATGTTAAACGATGATGTGGTCGAAGGTGAAGCACGCTTGCCTAGAAGTAATCTATTCACTCTTGACTTACAGAGCCCTAGGTTGTAGCTATCAGGAAACAAAGACTCTGGCAGGGAATTCCACTCCTTAGCTGTACGCACAATGAAAGTATTCGCAAAACGCTTTTTGCGTATGGGTGAGATGACCACTATATACCGAAGGCGCATTGCCGTACATCTTGTAGTCCGATAATGAAAAGAGCTAGGTTCTGCTCCAGCCAGGCAAATTATTTTGCTAATAGAAAAAATTTAAGACATCCGCAAGAGAACCAGGATTAACGATATAGCCCGAATAATTGCCAAACTTAAGTGGCAGTGGGCAGGGCACATTGCTCGCAGAGCGGATGGTCAATGGGGCCGTAAAGTTCTGGAGTGGGACCGCGTACCGCTACTTGCGTTGGAAGGCTTGTGTTGGAGCGATGACCTGGTCAAGGCTGTGGGAATCCGGTAGATGCGAAGCGCACAGGACCGATCAGTGTAGCGACGCTTGGGGAAGGCCAATGTCCAGCATTGGACGTCTTTTGGCTGAAATGATGATGATGATGTATAGGAAACTGAGCTTTATGCTTATACTTATCCCAATTAAACAATTTAATTGGTAATTATGTGTTTGAGCCGTTTGGGGTTGAAACACTAGGGCCATGGGGTCCGAGTGCTCACATATTATTTCGAGATATCGCCAAACGGTTGGTCGACTCTTCTCGAGACCAGAGGGCTGGCCTTTTTTTTGGCCAAAGAATCAGCATTGCCATCCATCGTGGCAATGCTGCCAGCCTTCTGGGCACTTTTCCTGTTGACAGCGATGTGGACGAATTTTTTGACGCCCCGTAAATGTACATATCTTTATTCTTATTTTATTTCTAATATTAGTTTGTAAATAATAATGTACTTATGTATTATATAAATTAAATAAATGGAATTATCCCAATTAATAAATTTCCGAAAACATAATCAATGTGCCCTAAATTTGACCTGTATGTTAAAGGGAACGTGTCTATGAATATTTTGCTATTTTAATGAAACAATGGATCCTTGAGATATATTTCAAGTCTATTTATTTTCCCCTGATTTATAATTTTGGAAACCATTGTCTTATTGTAAAGAATTGATAGTTTTTTGTAGGTACCTATATAATTTTCTTTATCTTTCTTTTTCTGATGTTAAACTAAAATATTCACATAAACTTGTTTAATCTTCTTAATATTCTTATAATTATGTTTTTTTTGTAGACGATAATTAAAAGAAATACTACACCATCACTGAATGTCATGTTTGCCCGAAAAATCGGTTTCCGAAAAACACAACAATTGATGTGCCTTTTAGTCAGTTTTTTGGGAAACCACAATATTGTGAAAACATTGTGATTTTAATGATACAATAGGTATTTGAGATAGTGTTGTTTTCCTCTATTTTCTATTACCCGAATTGTAATTATGGAAACCATTGTCATCATTGTGAGAAATAGATAGCTTTTCGTAAGTAACCATTTTCTCTGTAACTTCTTTTAGGAAATAATCTATTTTACCTTTACGATTTCTTATTGTGGTGAGAAAAGTTGTTTTTTAAACGGTTTCTTTTATGTAACAGATTGGTAAATAGGTCAACAAGTAGGTTAGATAAACCGATCGTGATATGCCAATGTAATATTTTTCACACCAAAAAAAATACCAACGCTAAATTATATTTACTTTGTAAGTACGTACGGCGAAGCGCCATCAGTACATAGTGGACATCCCACCCATACGCACAAAACCTTTTGAAAAACACTTTTATTATGCGTACAGCACAAAGTACAAAGGAGTGGAATTCCCTGCCGGAGTCTGTGTTTCCCGACAGCTACAATCTAGGAGTCTTTAAGTCAAGAGTGAATAGGTTATTTCTAGGCAAGCGTGTTTCACCGTCGACCACATCATCGCTTAGCAAACAGGTGAGATAGTGGTCAAGCGTGAGCCTATAGCATATAAAAAAAAAGTTCAAATTTTACATGTAAATTTATTATTGTCAATTGACAAAATATGTACATACTTAAACACTAAACGAAACTAAACTAACTTATACTAATTATACAAAAGAAAGGTACACCTAGGTGTCGAAGTGTCTCCTCTACATCACTGTCATCCACATAAGATTGGCAACATTACCACGTTGAATGCCAATGCTGATTCTTTGCGCAATAATAAAATTTAAATAATACTAAAACATCTAAATATTATTTGATGCTGAAACAATGTACGGCGCCTCATCATCATCTGACTAATTTTTCCAGATTATGTTGGGGTCGGCTTTAAGTCTACCTTAATACCACTGCATGCCAACACTTGTAGCCAAGTTTACAATCTACAATCGATAACGCTGGTAGAAAACGAATCAATGTATGGGAATGACACATCTGAACGTTAAGTCACGTGGTCCGACCATACAAATAGAAGGCGTTGTCGATTGTAGAAAGAGATTCGATACGAAACGTTTGTAACTTGGCTAGGGAGACTGTATTGTACATTGTGCGATTGCACTATCTACTGGGTACTCACCCATTTACTGGGTACTCATTGGCTAGACTAGTGCTAGGTACCCGAAAAAACAGTTTCTCATTGAGCTTTATTATTACCCAATTTTGAATCAAAACCGACTTCAAAGTAAAAACACTTTCTCTTATCTAACTAAATCATTTCTAAGTTACAAACTTGCGATACATTAAAACTTTTGCAAATGCTTCGTTAACTAAATCATTCCTAACTTGCAAACTTACTATGAAAACTTCTCACCCAACTTCAGGTACTTAACTTTATCTGAAATTCAATTTAGAACGATACACATTTGTATGAAAATTTATGAAAGCAATTCTCGAACTTTACAAAACTCAGCAAGTCGTTATCTTATCTTAATAATATTATAAATGTGAAAGTTTCGATGGATGTGTGTATGGATGTATTTTTGTTACTCAATCACGCCGGAACGGAATCTGGATGATTTTGCACAGAGATAGACTGAAACTTCACTACTAATATTCATACCGGTAAAATGCTACCTAGGGACTAAAATTACACTTTTCACGCGGGCTAAACCACTAGCAGAAGCTTTAAGTATGTTTTCGTACCACTTGCTCAAAAAAGTGACATTCTATGCCACAAAAAGCGAACATAACAATAGTAATTTTTAATCTGTTATAAACAGGGAAAGAAAATTGTACTGAATTTCATTCATCCTCTAGGGGGAGAATGTAATTTAAATTTGGAATACTTACCGAAATTTATACTGAACTACATCTGTGTTTACACCATTGAGTTTGTATATAAAGCATTATACATCTTTTTGAAAAAGGAATACGCATTTATTATGCAGTTATGATAATTAAATAAAATTACGAAAACCGACGAGGCTGTATGAACATGATGCCTTTGCTTTTCCGACAAAAAATATTAGTCAAGGAATTTGCCGCGTTTTTGTTTTCTTCAAATACATAAACGTTAATTTTATTTTAATTAATTTTTTTATGTCATTATTTTTAATAAATGCTTATCTCATATTATTATTGTGTTAATTTTTTCGCAATAGGTTCGAAAAGTAGAGTATTTTCCTCGGTGATAAAGCTGTCTTAGTCTTGGGTGAACTTAAATCCCTCGCGGATGGATGGAGTTTCTTGTGCGTTCTTCTCCATAACAACCTACATTTCCGAATGCACGGTAGAATCAATTTTTATTAAATGTAAATTTTAACGTTCAAAAGTGCCACATAATGGCCTACTTGAAATAAACACATTTGACTTCGCTACACTAGCGATTTAAATCGTCACCCGCGATAGAAGACACTGCTTTATCCCCTTGGTTAATAATCTACTATTCCTAAAGTTAATTAACTTTATAGCGCCTTTTAATTTATAATATTCATTAATTTCATATAAAATTTGAAGACCTATCTTGCTAATTTTATGAAATATGAATTTTTGTATGTGTTGATGTTTATTCGTCAATGACGCCTCTTCGGCTGAGCGTATTTGGATGAAACATAGCACACAGGTAGACCATGGTCTGGATTAGGTCAAACGACACTTTTTATACCGGTAGTACTTTCCTGTGGAAACAATTCAGTCTTTCACGCGGGGAAGCCTCTGGGAGAAGCGAGTAAAGGTAAAATTTACGACATTCATTAAGCTTTTATAATAAAGCTTTGTTTGAAAAGGCATTAACCTCTGACTTTAATATTGACAATTAAAACAGAATAATTAAAAATTCATGACGTGAAGTGGCCTCGATTCGACAATAATTAAAATATCGTCAATCAAAATAAAGTAACGTTTAGTGACGTCATTAATATGCATGACAGTATAGGCTTTATTGATAGGGTGTTTTAAATAAATTTAAAGGGTTTCGGATCCTGCACAGTCATTAGGTCTAACTTGATAAAAAATACCAATGAATTAGCTGTGGTTTGAGACTTCTTTATACGTCTGTTTTAAGATATGAAACTTATTAGTTGGGCGTAATTTGAATAAGTATTGAGAAATTTTAAGGACGCGTCATGTTTAGACACATTTCATTACATGACAGAAAAGAAAGCTATGACTCCTTCCTGCTCGCACACTAAATCTCATATTTAAGTCAATAGTGAATAGGTTACTTCTATGCGTGCTACATCGTCGACCACATCATTGCTTACCGTCAGATGAGACAGTAGTCAAATGCGAGCGTATCGTTAATAACAAAATACTTAATTTTTAAAGAGTTTCACGTCTAGGTACGGTGCTGAACGCACAATTTGGTTGTAGTGCGTGGTCAACAAAAGACGTAAGGGGGCACTTCTGCCTATCCTCTTGACGCTATCCCTTTGTCATATTTAACAATACCCATGACTGCAGAATGCTTGACCTGATTACTGGAAACCGCACATTGTGCATATTTATAATAGTGTCAAATATATACCAAATAGCCGTATGTAGGTATGTTTTGTATTTTAATTTAATCTTCCTCATATAATGTCGGCAAACCACTACATCGCGGTGTTGAGATCTTGAGCAACATCAGCCTTATAATGTTGCCACTGCTGGGACACAGGCATCCCGGCTGTGAGAGAGGTAATAGGCCTTAATCAACCACGCGGGCCCAGTGCAGGTTGATGGATGTCACATGTCTTCGAATTTTTGGTTCTAGGACATGCATTTTCCTTCACCGTTTTAAGAGCAGTAGTGATGAAATAATTTACACAAAGTAAAGCACCTGCCTGGGTTCGAACTCACGACCTACGACACGTAAGTCGGGGCTGTTACCACTGGGCCTCCACTGCTCTCTTTTATGTCTATAGTTGAAATAAAAGAACTTTTTGAGAATTTTACGATTTGTCGCACAATTCTTAAAAACATTTGAAGACCACCTATATGTCGAAATTATAAGTTTAGACACAGCACACAAACCTCTCAAAATAAAATTCACTATAAAGAAATTCTAGCAAAAATCACTGGCAGACAAGAAAAGTCACCGCCTCCAGACGTTCAATCGAGCCTTTAAACGTCGTCAGAAAATTGTCAACGTTCACGACATTGCGTTTAAATTCACCTCGTTGATATTCCAAGGCGATGCCGCCATGAATAAAATCATAAAACATGTGTTATATAGCTTGTAAATAACGACTTCTTTATGATGGAAAGCTTCAGTTTATGCTGTATTTGCAGCTGTATCTAAGCTGACGGTAATGTTGGGAGTTTGATTAGCTTTTATTGTATTCCTAATTGCTGGAGTCTGCACTAAAAATTGTTATTTACTTCCGTTTGATTTTGATTAACACGTTCGTTGCCGTAATTACTGAATTAATTAAAAAGCCAATGTGTCTCGCGAGAGGCGAGTCTTTGGCAACGAATGTGTTAAGGTTACACTAGTCGATCATTCTTTCATACAAACGTAGTCTGGCGATTATTCCACTGGATGACGATGTACGTTCAAAATAAAAAATGATATCAATTTGTCTCATGATTATCTAGCCTTGTATGGAAACAAAAAAGTAAAAAAATACAATATTTGAAAGGTATGTGCATCGAAAGTCCATATTACCAGTTTCCATATTTCAACACTAATTTTAACGCATCTTTGGGCGGCAATAAATACCATAAGAAGAAGGAAAATTGCAAAACGGCCTCCATACAGGGATAGATTAGTAATTCAACAATGCAATTAATTTTATTTTGAAAATATACATTTAGTCGTTTTTCCATGATATCTAGACTCCCAAAGGTCTGTTTATAAAATTTCGCGCGCTCGTTTTCATCCTAAATCATGATCCATTTCGCTACAAACTTGCAAAAGTGCTAATTCGTACTCGAACTAGATTCTTACTGCTCATCACAGCATCTATTTATTTCGCACGTGTTTTCGGAAGAGATCGCATGCATTTAAACCCCGCGCACAAAATAGTTCGTGCCGTCGACAAGGGCAACCTTAAGAATAACTTCTCCGTTTCTTTCTTTGTTTCTTTGTTGCAGTGTCGGAGGCGTACCCAATCTATCAAAAGACGCCGAAGCAGAAGCTGTTTATTTTTATTTTCTTTGGAAATGATGATCCTTGAATTTAGATTATATTACTTAGTTCTTCACTCTCGTCCCCATTTTTTAATAGATTGGCCTCTTTATAATTAATAGAACGGTGTCTTCAAAAAGCCTTACTCTAAAGAGGCTCTCGTTAGAAAATTGGGTCAAGAGAATCATGCAAAAAGCAATCATCTTGATTACATTGGATTAAGAGTACCCATTTTTACCCGACTGCTGAAGGTGGGTAATGTGTTTATCAGTCTATGTATGTATTTATGTATGTTTGTTCCTATATGGCGTTGCAGAGACCAAAAGCGTTGGCTGATTTTAATGATTCATTCGTCAATCGATTCGTCTTAACCCTGCGAGTGTCATGGGCTACATTAAAATTGGACAATAGAAATTTGCGGATTTTGGGCGCCATATTGTGGGGGCCCAAATTTTTTTTTGCTTCCATACTCATCGTGTGGGGTATCAAAATAAAGTGTTTTAAGAGGTGATTTCAAAAATATATAACACATATATGTTTAAATGTACATAATTAGAAAAAAAACTTAACTAAAAAGTTATTAATAAAAAAAGTTAAATCAAAAAACCCGACTGCTTCAAAAGCGAACTAAAAAGTCGTAAACAAGGAAAAAATCATGCTGTGCAGACGGAGGATACATATTCGCGGGCTGATTGAGCAAAATCTGGTCGGGTCAGTCAGTCGGGTTTTTAGATTTTTTGATTTAACTTTTTTTGATAAATTCATACTAAAACACCTAGCTATCTGCAACTGCAAACCAATTTATTCGAGTCAGTACCACTTATATCATTTCTCTTGAACTTTTGGGATCAGGAATCTGTGCATTTCCTGATGGCCCTTTCTCGACTTCACGGGGCTGGGATGACGGTACGGATTAAATGAAACACCACCGTAGATTCTCCAACAAGCACACTATGTTCTATGTTAGGGGGGGTTTGGTTTCCGCACTTAGTCCCTCAAATGGACCTTTGTACGTGGGCCATGGCGGCCGCTGGGTGGTCATTCCAACCAGCTCACCTCCCTCCAGAAGTCGACTAGAGCTCCTGGTTTCCTCAAAACATCAGTGTAAGATCTGGGTGACCCAAGGGTTCGTGTTCTTATCTGGGTAACAACTGTGCATTCAAAGAGGACGTGCGTAACGGTTTCTTCAGCCTCCATGCATGCCCTGCACAGAGGACTGTCCGTTATGCCTATTGTGTGGAAGTGTTTGTTAAGTGAGCAGTGTCCCGTGATGGTCCCCGTCACCAGGCGCAGGCCATTCCTATCCAGGCGTAAAAGACGCCTGGTAAGCCTACTGTCCAAGGATGGCATAGCTTCTTTGGATTGTCTGCAGTCCGGTGTCGAGGACCACCAGTTCTCTGCCTGTGTCTGGGTGAATTCCTGTAGCCACCTGCGTATTTGGTTGAAGGGGATGGGCACAACAGGTTCAGGCCCATATACCGCTGAGCTGGATCCACGTCTCGCAAGCTCATCAGCCGCGTCGTTGCCCAGCGATCCGCTGTGACCCTTTATCCATTGTAATGTCACCGTGTTACAACTAGATACAGTTATTTGTTCCAGTGCGTTGTGACATTCTAGTATTAAACTTGATGTAATATATTTTTTCCGTAAGGATTGGAGTACTGATGCACTGTCGGAGAGTATCCGTATGTGAGTGTCCGTAACCCTCCTGTCTTCTAGGGCATGGACCGCTTGTATAATGCCCACACACTCCGCCTGATAGACGGTGTTGAACTCTCCTAGCGGTCTGGATATATGTATATTGAAATCGTGTGAGAAGACTTCGACTCCGGTACCGGAGTCCGTTTTCGATCCGTCGGTGTATACTCTCATCTCTTTCGGGCCTGAGTAGTCACATCGTTCTTCTGTGAGTACTATGTTATAGTGCCTATGAAAGTGATGTGTTTTGGGGGCTTTGTCGCATGGTGATGCTAACATTGGTTTACGCTTGATCGCATCTTCTTTTATGCGTGTGTGCTTAATTCTGGAGTCTTTGTTTAGGGTACCTGATAGATGGAGTCTGAAAGTGGCCAGGGCTGCCTCCTCCCGCACTATAAGGTGTAGTGGTGGCAGTCGCAGCATTGCCTGTAAGGCGGCAGTGGGTGTGGTTCTCATACTGCTAGTGATTGCAACGCAAGCAAACCGCTGCAGTTTTTCGAGATCTCTTTGGGCTGTGCTGAGGTCTGTCCTGGGCCACCAGACCAACGAGCCATATGTGATGATTGGGCGGATGACTGTGGTGTATAGCCAGTAAGCGATCATGGGGCTAATTCCCCAATTCCTGCCTAGCAGTCGCTTACACTGCCACAGGGATATGCTGGCTTTTGTGGTGATATGGTTTATGTGTTTAGCCCAATTCAATTGTTTGTCCAAATAGATGCCCAGGTACTTGGTTTCGGTTGAAAGGCTTAGGGTTGTTCCGAAGAAGCGCGGCAGTTGCAGTGTCATTGGTTTCCTCTTTTTTGTGAAGAGAATTAGTTCAGTTTTTGTGGGGTTCACTGAGAGTTGGTGCTCGTTGCACCATTCCTCTACTATTTTCAGGGCTTGACGCATGAGATTGCATAGAGTGTTTTCGTGGGTCCCGTTTATTATTATCGTTATGTCATCCGCGTAACCTACGGTGAAATAACCTTTGTCATTGAGTGTTTTGATGAGGCTGTCAGCTACCAGGTTCCACAGGAGTGGCGAAAGGACGCCCCCCTGCAGACAGCCCTTTGCGACGACGGCCCTTGTTGTGTCGTTAACCGTGACTTGAACCGCTCTCAGTTTGAGCATATTAGTGATCCAGCCCCCTAGGGTCGGGTCTATGCCGTGTCTGTCGAGGGCCGTGTTTATGCTGTTGAACATGGTCTTTTCGAAGGCGCCCTCGATGTCAATGAAGGCAGCCAGTGCTGATCATTTGTGATCCACTGCGCATTCAATTTTAGAAACCACATTGTGCAACGCGGATTCAGTTGATTTGCTTGTGGAGTAGGCATGCTGCTGTTTGTGCAGTGGTTTCTCCCGGAGAGGCCCATCACGGATGTGCCTGTCACAGAGAGCCAACAAGCACACTTTTACTGTCGAGTTTCCAATCTTACACTGTGTACAGTTCTTATTGTTAAACGATTAGTCGTTGGAAGAACGGCAAGAAAACAGTTGGATGGGATCGGTTGTAGAAACGTAGCTTTACAAAGAATTTGTGAAATGCGAGCGCTGTTTTTACCAGACCCGAGTTCCCGTGTGTTAATAATTCAAAAATGGCTGTCTTTGACCATAGATTACATCCCCCCAGGGATGGGGCCGCGCGCACCCAAATCTATCGGTTTTACTAGTCGTGTGCGCGTGACCCACAGATTATAAATCACTGCGAGTGAGCGTTCACAGAACGCTACAAACTCAACACTCATTAACCATTTGTAAAGGGCCCCAGACACAGTCAAACAGTTTTATTCAAACCTTACTTGTTTGATATAACACCCCTCTTTTTCCGGCGGGGGTTAAAAACAGTTTGATGCCGGTTCAAAGGTTCATCAAACGGCACTGCGCGGTTTGATTCTGTACGCCGCCGTTATCAGAATTGTATGCAGATAAATTGTGAAATGTCCCCGATCAAGGATCGCGATTTCCTTGCGTTTATAACATTATTACCTGTTTAAAATTTTAAAAGAAAAGAATTTGGTCAAAAGAATGGTACAAAGTAAGCCTTAGGCCCTGCGCAGACGACAGACTATCCGTGACGCTCTTTTAGTCTGTGAAAATAGAACCTATGCAATTATATGCAGTAACGCACACGACGCGCAAAAACTCCGGCGCACAAAAAATATAATTGCATAGGTTCTATTTTCACAGACTAAAAAGTGCGTCACGGATAGTCTGTTGTCTGCGCAGGGCCTTACATACTAAATCCAAAGCAAACTGAGCCGTATTTCTAACCACACAAAGCAAATTAATAAAACTTTCAAATACCTTCATTATGAAAATATGAATTATGACGCCGGTTGTTTTTCTTTGTATCCATCAAGGAAGTTCCTAAGTTATTTCATGAATTTTCATGATATTCTCTTGGTATTTTGTCCTTCCTTCGAGAAAGAAAAACATGGAGGATATTTTCTTAGAAAAAAAGTCGACTGAGAATAAAAATAATAAATTAAATTGTATTACAGCTTGGGCTTTAAAATAACGTGTACTGTTATTATAATGGATTATCTAATCTAATCTAGTACCTTTAAACGAGCAATTCTTATATATATATATTTATACATATATTTATATATATAATATGAATCTCGGAAACGGCTCCAACGATTTTCATGAAATTTTGTATGCAGCGGGTTTCGGGGCGATCAATCGATATAGCAAGGTTTCATTTTTAGAAAACGTCGTTTTCTCTATATTCACCCGAGCAAAGCTCGATCGCCCAGGTACTATTATTAAAAACTAAACTGGACGAGAGAAAACTAAACCCTAGGCTAGACAAAGACAAAGTGTTATTCTATCAGCGATGTCGATTATCGAGAAGCCAAAATGTAACTTATTGATCACAAAACATTTCGATAGAGCTTGACAATTTTGTCATTTTACCAATCGCTATCGCAACGCTATTGTTGATAAAATATCACTCGTTATATCAATTCGTAAGAGCCTTAGGAAAGTGGTATTTACTATTAAGGTACCCTGACGAGCCTACCATACGCTTAAGACGGTTACACACTGCATCCGATCCATGTCCGTGAAATTTCGGTGGCGAAGTAGCCGTAGTACTTGTTGTAGGGAAGCTTACACACTACACCCGACCTCTAACCGTCATATTTCAGAACATTTTGAACACGGAACTCAAATCAGGAGCACGGATCGTATGTAGAGCATAACATCAGATTCAAAAGCAATTTTCTCCTAAAGTTTTGATAGTATGTTTTTATATTACAAACATATTATTCTAGAAACCATACAATTATTTTGAAAGAGGTTGTTTCTCAAAGTTGCAATCGACATTTCACGAGATCCCCTTTTGAATCTTGCGTACGTGTACTACATAGGTATTTTCAAAGCTTGAAACGACGTACCATTATCAATTGTAACCATGTATTGCAAAAGCAATTCGGTAAATAAAAAGAATCCCTATACATGAAACATATATGGACGAACTCGCAAAGAGTCCTTTGTGTTCGAAAGCTTGAATCTTTGGCGCAGAACGTCTGAACACCTATTATGAACGTGAGGAGTTAGGACGCGTTCAGATTATGTAGTAGTGGAATCTAACGATTTTCTTTTGTTTTGGTCCTTGACAATCCAGACAGGATTGATAGAGAACTTTTTAATTATTTCTCTCTAAAAATATGTTATCAGCAGATATTAGTATTAGTAGAAAAACAGAGCAGAGGTAAAAATAAGCGGTTAAAGGCAGCCAAATAATAAGATAATGTTTAATTTACCCGCGAATCACGCGGTAAATCTTAGGATTCTCCTCAGTGTCTTATAAATGTTAAAAAAAAATAGTGTTGTTTTCGGACTTGATGTAATAAAGTTAAATGCATTCGAAAATGATTTAAAACATATTAGTATTTTACTGATATTGAATGAGTAAGTTTACTTACTCATTCAATATCAGTAAAATCCTTTAGGTAATCAATCTGTCCTTAAATTGACCTGATCATTTAGTATAGAGTGTCTACTGATATGAAAGACAAGTAAAATTGCAAAATTTAAAAAACCCCCGACACATTTATCTTGCGAAAACACCCCGATTCAAACAGTAAAACGCCCATATCATTTGAACGGCTGAACCGATTTTATTCAAACATAGCTAAGAACACTCTCGACAAAATCACCTTTCAAACAAAAAAAAACTAAATCAAAATCGGTTCATCCGTTTAGGAGCTATTATGCCACAGATAAACACACAGATACACAGAAACACACGTCAAACTTATAACACCCCTCTTTTTCCGGCGGGGGTTAAAAATGGAGTCAGTGATAGCGTGACAGGGGAGAGGACGGTATTTCCATACAAAGAAAATCCCAAGTATAATGGGGTATGGGCAGGAAGATGACGAGAGTGTCTAGACATGAACATTTTTGAACATATACTAGTCACTGGAACCGGAAGACAATGCGTTGGAAGGCGTCCCACTAGGTGGACCGATGACCTGGTTAAGGTTGCGGGAAGGCGCTGGATAAGTCACGCACGGGATCGGTCGATGTGGCGACGCCTGGTAGAGAGAGGCCTATGTCCAGCAGTGGACGTCTTTCGGCAATGATGATGACTAGTCAAGTAGTCACTGAGGAGTACCCTAAAATTTACCGCGTGATTAAAATTAAAGGCTTAAAAAAACTTTAGGCTTAAAATTTGCGATTAACATTATATCATTTCGTACCAGTAAGACTTGGTAAATCTTAGGTGTTACCGGTAAATCCTAGGGTTAACCGTAGTTCAGACTTTTACAGTAACTGACAAACTACAAAACATACTAACGAAAAAACATGTTAATGCTAAAGAACAATATAAATCAGTCTACTGCTGGTACATAATATATGCCTTCAACATCATCATCACCATCATTTCAGCCGAAAGACGTCCACTGCTGAACATAAGCCACACATATGCCTTATCTTTGTGTAAAGGCCGTAATCCACCACTCGGGCACATAGCTTGGAAGTACAGATGTCAACTAGAACTAGACCAGTGCTATTCTTAAATTTTTGGTAAATTCCCTAGTCCCAAATTTATAAAGTACAGCACACACAGACCACAGTCTGCTCTTGACATCCATTCGATATGAACGTGCCCTAAATCCAGACTCCATTTAATTCTACACGTGAACACTTCGCAGTTCGCGAAATATTACGTAATGTACGATGAATTCCACTTTTGTTATATTGAGAAATGTTTTAGAAAGCTTTTGTAAATATTTCAATAAGCTTATTTATTTATATACACTTTATTGTTACTGTTTCTTGATATATTTTTCCTTGGTACTTATTTACTGTTTTCCTTATACATATCCACCTTGGCATATTATTTCCGGTTTTCCTTGTAGGAAACATGAATTTAATTAAATTGGATGAGCCTTGAAATAATATTATCTTCACAGAAATACGCTATGAAGTCTTACCAACTAATTAAATACGACCTTATCTGAAAATATCTAACCCCTAACGCTGTCGAAATCGGCAGATAAACAAGGCAACTTCTTATTTCACAGCTAATAAAAAAATCACCTTTTTCAAATCGTGTAGTCAGACGAAAAAACTCGTTATTTCAACAAAGAAAAATCTCTTAAAGGGCTTTTCCGCGTACTTGAACAATCTTACAGCAGTCAAATAAAATATGAGAGTACCCTCCACTTTTCGTAATTGAGCTAGATTGGAGGTAATTTCATTTTCTTACCTCGGAGAGCATAATAACACGTTTATTTTTTACTGTTTCTTTAGAGGTGTTGGAGCTTTAAACATTGTTAATTTAACAAGTTCTGAATAAATAAGTTGGCTAGTAAAATCTGGTGGCCAGTGTAAGGTAAGTAAATTAAAGTGCACATTAGTGTAATTCTCGATTAAGGCCACCTTTTGCTAAGTGAAACAATTAGGTTGATTACAGTAGAGCTTTTTATACAACCATTTCCTTGATCAACTATGTCAGTAGTTCTTTCTTTTTGCAATGGTTTTAGTCTTCACGACAAAGAAAAGCATTAATTTGTAACAATTTATTGCACACGCAAACAAAATAAAGGTAAAAATCTTTAAAATAATATAGTGTTTAATTTCAACAATGTTGCCAGACATTGTAAGAAAGTATTTTTGCTTGCTTACTCACCAACTAGCTCAAGGATAGGTGATCAGCATGAGACTATGTAGGGTATGGTTTCGCATGAAGTTGACCGAAGTAAAAGTCACACAGTTTGGTCAACTAATTTAATTCTTGAACATACAATCCTTCATCACAATTTCTTGAGGTTAAACAAGTACAATGAAACTTACTTTTATTTGGGATACAATTTACCCATTATTTCCAATACCGGAGGTATGATGTATCAAGCAGTATCATTCGCCTGGTAAGGTATAATCAAGCCTCGTGCAAGCTAAAATGTCATTTGTGTTCGGTACCAAATGATGGAGCTCAGATGCTGTTTTCTTCAGGAATTGTAGTCATATGTGTAGATGTAGTTATATATAGTGATAGTTATAGTTGACCATTTTCTTATTTGTTTATGTAATAATCAAATTAATCCTAGAGTGCCCTGCCAAGGAGAAGAAATGCATAATGAGCATCACACGCACATGTTTTCACAAGTATGGAAATTTAGTTAAATTCAACATTATACTTACAGCGAATGCTGACACATTATATATTTATATTTAGGGCTTGTTCCCTGCCGCCTACGAGTCATTTTATTTATTTTATGAACTCTTAATGGGATGAAAAGTTTTATCGGCTGCACTGTCCCAATACTTCCAATGAAAACGAATTGTCATTCCTGTCAGTCAAAGACATAGAAGTTTAACCAATAGACTTGACATGTCTGGTTTTTCTTTATGTATGTATTTTCAATAAATTAATCATTAAATATTTTAGCGTTGAATTGTGTGTTTGTTGAATTAAATTGATACACACTAATTGTTATTTTATTATATCATTTTATATAACTGCAGATAGCAACGCTATCCCGTATCACGCAATGATCAACTCCCATGCCAAGCTGGTTCTCATCTTTAACACAAGATGTCGCCTCTATACAAAAATAATCGTTACAACATAAGCTACTTTTGGTTTTGGAGACTGAGAAACCTGTCTACTAAAACTACTCAGGATTTTTACTGAGGAAAATGAAAAGACGTACTGCCGATTTGGAGGCGACTTTATTCTAATTACAATCAGGCTCATGCGGTGGACATAGACCGCTGAGCTTGCAAACTATATCCAGTAGCTACAATGGAGCCATATATTGTACTTAGCTTAATCAATAGCAGACGGGCGAGGTGTATCTATAACTAGCTGTCTGACACTAATTATTAAATAAAAAATCAATCTGCCTAGCCTTTTCTCAACTATTTTGGGGTCGGCTTCCAGTCTAACCGGATTCAGCTGAGTACCAGTGTTTTACATGGAGCGACTGCCTATCTGACCTCCACAACCCAATAACTAGGTAACACGGTACCCCTTGGCAAGACTGGTGTCAGATCTCAAGCTTCTGTCTACTCGTAACGACTGTCAACAGCCGGGACTAACGGCTTAACGTGGTTTCCGAGGCACGGAGGAAACTCTTTATGTTGAAAATGGTCACCCATCCACGGACTGACCTCGTCAAGCGTTGCTTAACCTTGATGATTGACCAGTGCGGCTTTTATTATTTAGCCACAAACGCCTCAGTAATGATTAAATAAAAAATATACATATATATAAATTGTTTATTAGCATTAAAAATGCCAAAACAAGTGATACCATGACTTCTGAGCTAGGTAAAGCTGTGTTTCAGGAGACATTGGTCTTTCATTGTACCTTATGGGGATTACATGTCTGCGTCTTCGAATTCCATTCAAAATAAAAAAAAACAACCCGAAACGATAAGAATTGTTTTACGCTTTAATTTCACACATTTATAAAAATACTTTCCATCTTTTTATATCCCCGGAATGCCCAAAAATTGCGTCGTAATGAATTTCCGGCTACCTACACATTGAAACGAGCAAAGTTACTTCTGAATGCCAAAAAAAAAACAGTACCAAGCGAAAATGAATGCTGATAAAGTTTTCAACATCGTCGGCAAAAGTTACTCAAAAATTATTCGTCTGGATTCTGACGCGTAATTTAGGTGGCTTTTCAGAATCTGCCAATTAAGTAGCCTTGGGCACATTGGACGTGAAATGCAAACTAGATTCCAAACTGCCTACATAATTAATGGAGACATTAATCAATTAATGCCTGTTTAAATGACTGACTGGTTTGAAATGTCGCTAAGCTGCTATGAATTATTATGAGCTTTCTAAACTACATCTAATTAAAGTTATTACTTACTAGCTGACCCGGCAAACTTTGTTTTGCAATAAAAACACCAAACATTTATCTACCCTACCTACGCTACCCTACACTACCCTACCCTACACTACCCTACACTACCCTACCCTACACTACCTTCCCTACTCTACGCTACACTACCCTACCTTACACTGCCCTATCCTATCCTACACTACCCTACACTACACTACCCTACCCTAAACTACCCTACCCTACCCTACCCTACACTACCCTAGCCTACCCTACGCTACACTACCCTACCCTACACTACCCTACCCTACACTATCCTACCCTACCCTACACTACCCTACCCTACCCTACCCTACACTACCCTACCCTAAACAAAGCAAAAATATCTTATACAATAGCAATAAAGCTCAAATTGACTCTACGTTTTAGTTAGAAAACTTTTGTATAGGAAAAAGAAAAGGGCTGTTTATTTTTTTCGGGCAATTATTTGAATTTTTCTCCCCGTTCAAACCATCTTTGAACTTCAACGAACATTTTAAAAAAAGAATTGGCCAAATTGGTCCAGGCGTTGTTGAGTTATGCGCTTACCAACACATTTTGCGATTCATTTTTATATTAAAAAAAAGAATTGGCCAAATTGGTCCAGGCGTTGTTGAGTTATGCACTTACCAACACATTTTGCGATTCATTTTTATATTAAAAAAAAAGAATTGGCCAAATTGGTCCAGGCGTTGTTGAGATGTGCGCTTACCAACACATTTTGCGATTCATTTGTATATTATAGATTATTATATGAAATGCATGTTACTCAAAGGTTATGAATATAAATGTGGATGGATGGAAAGGGATGTGGAGGCCAAAGAAAAGATGGATGGACTGTGTAAAGAGTGATAAGAAAGAACAGGGAGTCAGTGATGAGCGTGACGGGGGACAGGACGGTATGGAAGAAGAAAACGTGTTGCGCCGACCCCAAGTAACATGGGACAAGGGCAGGAAGATGATGACTCGTTTCCTCTAGTTTAAGATACAAAATATTAGAGGCAGCATTTTACTTAACATAAACCACAATATCTCTTATTAATTGCAAAGAGGGATTTGGAACCCACCGATATTTGGAGTTTTTAAATTATTGTACAACCAGATTGGCGCCTTTGTCTCGGTTTACGACATTAGGCTTTTTAACGTCACCGGAGGGAGTTAATACTGTAAAGAACATAATATTTATTGTCTTACTGTAGGTTCTTAATAATGAAACCTTTCAGGGAAATAAAAATCTGTGCCCTAGAGGCCTTTGCCGAGGACTGCCACCGCAAAGGGCTCTCACCTCTCCTTCCATCGTTCGTGATCCCACGTGTCCTCCTTCCAGTTTATCCCATCTCCTTCGAAGCCTGCCATGTTCGCCAGTGTTTTGCAATTTGGGCCCACAGTATGCGCAGACATTATCTTGGCAGTCCTTATTTAAGTTGGGCAGCTTTTTAAGCAGCATCTTTGTTTTAGAGCGCAGAATTGTGATTCGAACATGATTCGTAAAAACATTTAGTATACTACGCTCTATTATCGTTGGCAGACCGTGAATTTGGCCTAGCCTTAAATTGACATAATCCTTGGAACAATAAATCTACCGCCGACTGTCGGCAGATGTCACGCCAATCTACGAAGGGATTAAGTGATGGATGGCGGTCGTGGCGTGAATCGACTTAGAATCTAGACTTAGTGTCTATTCTTCTTCCCTTTGACTCTCCTAGATGACATATATTTCATCATTTGGAATTCATCTCGCCTTTCGAAAACCTCGAGACTATTGAGTATTTTGTACAAAGGAAGAATTGAGGACTATTGTCCTAGACCGAAAATCGAAGACGCGTGGTGAATTATATATAGCCTACTCTCTCTCAGGCCTGTGTTCCAGTAGTGGGAACATGTCTTATTATATGGGCTTATTATATGCCATTATATATGCTTATGGTTCCTTACAGATAATGGTCTAAAAAGATGATGTATTATGATTTACGGTTTATATACGAGTATCATTTATTTCTCAAAAGATTAACATAGTAATCACCTGAGAAAAAGTATCTGCTTTTCAATTGAGAAAATTATATGTTTAAATAAGGAACAATTCTATTAAGAATTGTTCCTTATCGGAATCAAAAAATCAAATCAATCGAATTGTTCCTTATCAATCTTCTGTAAACAGAATTTTCAACTGTTCAGTCACTACATCTGCCTCCTCATATAGTCCTCATGCAAATCGACAGCCTACAAGGCCATCTATACGACCCAAAATTTTTAAATATCCAATTTCAAAGGCCTACACGTAACATTTCAAGTATTTTTGCAAATGTTCGCAAACAAAGGGTTGTGATGTTGTGTACATTTTAATGCCTCAGCCAGTAAAAGAGCAAAGGTCAAAAAGTTGCTTTGTGAGCTGAATAATAAACACATGAAATTGCGAGATTAACGCGACCACCGCGCCGTCAGTGGTTTGAAATAAAATATTGAAATAATATATGTAGAGCAATATATTACCTACAGTTAATGTGTTTGTAATTATAGCTTTATTTTATGATTCACAATGTTGTCTTTTTGGTAACATGACATTAGGTAATTAGGCTTTAGAGTTAGTACAAACACATTTCATCAGTTATGTTTAACTAGCTTCTACAAGCGGCTTCGCCCGCGTGAATGTCGAAAATTATCCCAAGGGAACATATTCTCGGGATAAAAAGAAGCCTATATGCTAAATCAAATCAAATCAAATCAAATTATTTATTTTTGCAGAAAACACTGTTACAATGGTGTTATTATATGTACATGTTTCAAGTGATTCGACCGTAAGGCATGCAAAATGTGTACAATCATGGTTTATTAAAATCAAGATTGACATTGAAACATACAAAATTATTTAAAATATTTTAAAAGATCAAATTAATGTAATGTCCTCCTTAAAATTATATTGCTACTCCAGACTATATTCTATCTCTGTGCCAAATTTCACCCAGATCCGATCCGTAGTATTTGCATGAAAGAGTAACAAACATACAAACACACTCACAAACTTTCGCCTTTATAATATTATAAATAATATTATATACTAGCTTCTCTTTCTGCCAGCAGCTTCGCCCGCATTAATGTCGAAAGTTATACCAATAGGGAACATATTCCCGGGATAAAATGTATCCTATGTATGTGCTATTCCAGACTATTATCTATCTCTGTACCAAATTTCATCCTGATCCGTCCAGCGTTTTGAGCGTGAAGAAGTAACAAACATACAAACACACACAATCACTAATTTTCGCCTTCAACATATTAGTGGGACAATAGTTATTTGTGCAACAAGAGAGCAAAGTTGGTTTTTGCCGCGAGTGTTGATTTTGAATCCCGAGTAAGCGAAGGATTCTATATTTGAATCACGAGCGTAGCGAGTGATTCTAGGTTAGAATCCTGAGTGCAGCGAGGGATTCAAAGACACGAGATGCAAATAACTTTGGTCTCGCGTAGCACATACAACTTTTCACTTCAGCAGCGAGAACAAATAATCTAAAGGTAAAAAATACAACTTGGTAATATTTAAACCACATGTATATTTGTAAAAATTAAAAGTTAAAAGTAAAAATATTGCAGTTTTGCAAATTAAAAGTACCTACCAGTTTTGTTTGGAACCAATGGAACCGATATTGTTGTTTTAGCGACTTCAGTTTGAGTATTCACTGATTCGCTTTTTACATACTGCTTCAATTCTTCCGGTGTTAAATTGCAGACATCATCACTGGATTCACTCATATTTATTTATTACTAGTTGACCCGGCAAACTTTGTTTTGCCATAAAAACACCACACATTTATCTACCCTACCTAACCTACCCTACCCTACCCGACCCTACACTACCCTACCCTACCCTACACTACCCTACCCTACACTACCCTATCCTACACTACTCTACCCAACACTACCCTACACTACCCTACCCTACACTACCCTACCCTACCCTACCCTACGCTACCCTACCCTACCTACCTACCTACCTACACTACACTACTCTACCTACCTACCCTACCCTACCCTACCCTACCTACCTACCTACACTACACTACTCTACCTACCTACCCTACCTACCTACCCTACCCTACCCTACCCTACCTTACCCTACCCTACCCTACCCTACCCTACCCTACCCTACCTACCTACCTACCTACACTACACTACTCTACCTACCTACCCTACCTACCTACCCTACCCTACCCTACCCTACCCGACCCTACACTACCCTACCCTACCCTACACTACCCTACCCTGCGCTACACTACCCTATCCTACACTACTCTACCCAACATTACCCTACACTACCCTACCCTACCCTACCCTACCCTACTCTACCCTACCTACCTACCTACCTACACTACACTACTCTACCTACCTACCCTATCCAACCAAACTTTTTTTTTTTTTTTTGCTTTTAAACCTTCCCTGTATTCTGTCGAATATAACAAAAAAAGAATTATTCAAATCGGTCCAGCCGTTCTCGAGTTTTAGCGAGACTAACGAACAGCATTTGATTTTTATATATATAGATTATTTTAATAATATCCAACGTGTATCGCACTTTGTAGCTAGCGAACAGAAGAAGATAACAATAAAAATTCAAAGCCCGCTATTTTTTAAAGATGCGTTCGGAAATTGCACTATTACTAAATTATTCTGTCACAATAAAGATTGTTAAAACTTTAAATAATTATGTAGATACATGATAAACTTCGTATTTTTTACTTCAACATCTCTTTATTTGATTATAAAAAAATATAATTCGATTATTAAGAGAAAAGTATAATAATTACATTTAAACCTTGATTTGAAATTTATAGATGACGTGTTTCCGAACGTTTTATTGTTGGTTTCTTTTTTGAGCCTATTATATATGGAATTTGAAAATCAAACTTCGAATCGACTTGTTTCTATCTCTCGCTCTTTTCGTATCGAAGTGAAAGTGACAGAACAAAGTGAAGTTCAAATGTTTCGAATGTTGTGAGTAGACCCAGCACTGACTCGGCATTTAAAAAAAATAATTAAAAAGTTACTTTGTCTCACGCTCGCAGCAAAATCGAATTTTGCACACTGTCTTTAAGCAGCAAAACCTGCTTGTTTGAGGTGCTGAGGTGAAAAGTGATTTATTTATTTATGCACACACAAAACACTTAAAAGAGAAAATACATATAAAGATAGAAGAGCACAAAGGTGCCATTTCCACGTAATAAGAGGCGAATTTCTAACCGTCATTGCTTTCAACTACGTAAAAATTAAGAATGAAAGCCCAATAACACTTTGCCGATCATCAAACATAGGCCCTTATGATTAGCAGTAGCACTTCCAAACGCAAAACCAACGAGGCAACGTTGGGGGTTAGGAAACGTTTCTGAAAACGAGATTAAAATGTCTCAAATTAATGTTGTCAACATGAAGATATCTGTACAGGAAATTTTATGAACTTACAAAGAGCAAAAGTACTTACAAACCGGATATGGCCTAGTATGAAATATAATATACATATTTAACTAAACCTTTTAACAACAAAAACAAAACATGATTCTTCAACAACCCACGTACCTAGCTACTATATCCAACATTAAATTATATTACTTGTAAGAAAAACAATAGCCCGAGGCTTTTCAAAGTATGATCTAACTTGGAATGAGCATCTAACAGGAACTTCCCACGACTGCAGGGTAAAGATACAACAATGGATCGTCCCGGTGGAGTTTTCTCAGTATTGGGCTATTATTGTACGAAATGTCATATTATATTTTAAGTTTGTTTTATTTAGAATGTGTGTTTTATCTTCCGGAAGCTTTATTTACCGGAAAAATCTAGATTGCCTGCCTAACTATCTCATTTTCTTTGATTTAATACGTAAGTTCAATCAATCGGCCTAGCCTTTGTCCAAATATACTGGGGTCAGCCTGCATTCTAACCGGATTTAGCTGAGTACCAGTGTTGATAGTTGATACATAAGTTCAGATTGCATAAATATGATAATAGGCTTTTTTGACACAAGCTATTAATTTAGTTAGCAAATATCCATTCAAAATAGGCCTCCAAAATGGCCCAGACGACCATAAAGAAAATTATTTTATGCACATCGTTTGGCAGAGGAATTGACGATCGTGTTTTGTTTTTTTTTTTAAATCCTTAGCTTCAGGGTGGAATTACATTTTAATTCAAACCAATTCATCTATGTTTTCACGGTGAAGTACATTATACTGCCAACTTGGAAAGTGTATTGACAGAGACAGCACGTTTCTAAATCAGGAGTAAGTTTTCATAGTGTGATTATTACATTTATACTAATATTATAAAAAGGAAAGATTTGTATTTTTGTATGTAACGAATAAACTTAAAAACTACTGGACCGATTTCAGAAATTCTCACCGTTGGGCAGCTACACTATCCCCGGGCACGGGGTCTCATTGCTAAGAAAGAAAATTTGGTTCAAATAAATCTCACTAGATGGCGCGACATGTACACACAATTCAATAGAATTATCTGTAAAATTAATATTTTCTGGAATTGAGCATAAAAAATGTATGTTCTTGTTTAATCGACTCCCCTTATTACAAAATTATGGATATTGGGCTCTTAATTCACATTTCAAAGATTATTTGAACGGATCGTTTAAAATTGATGGCAATAGATGGCGCATTTATAATTTCTGAGGCATTCCACTCGATTGTTAAAATTTGCATTGTAACACATTTTGGTGCAAAAAAAACTGTAAAAACGTGCAAAAAAATACTATGAAACGAACCTTCACTGTTTTTAAAGAAACAAATATTCACGAACCTAGTAAAACCTTTTATTTGCAAGTAGCTGCTAACACCATCTATTGCCGTGAAACGGGATCGAAGGCGATTGATGTACTTACAGAAATAACAAGATTAATCAGATGAAAAACGCTACGATTGGTCGTATATGTCCATACGTGTAGTTACTTGGCTATAAACCTGTATGTAACATTTGTAAAACATGGATATGAATATATTATAATGAAAACTTTAATAAGAGTGAAACCAGCTTTATGGCAAAGTATATCAAATAAAAAAAACATGAAAATCTAACCTACATTCTTGAAATTACCTCAGCTATTAAGTAATAGTTATTTTATGCTAAGAGGTGCTTTAACAGCTGGGCTTACAAAGGATTGGCCACTCCTTTTGTTTTACTACGGCAAACGAAAGTAATTGGTAATAAACATGGCTTAATTAATTCTGTCGAAGTGGTAATTCTGTTTTAATTGTCTTCCGTTGAAGGCAGTCAATTAATTATTGTATTTGGACGTATTTTGATCATTAAACAATACATAAGCGGAACCTAAAGTGTTCAAAACGCTGGGTTCAAAATGTTCAAAAACCTATCTGGTCGCAAAAATCTCATGAGCTAAGTGAAATGAACCCAAAGGGAGCTCACAATTCCTAGTAGCGGTTGAAATGATAGCTCACTTGGAGCACACGTCACTGTCATCACGGTGAGATGAAAAACAACAAATGCATGTCGGACTTGGCACATGTAGGGATTTATCACTTCCTATCCTACCTTATCCATAGGGAAATATCTCATTCAACAAATCAAAACAATTTTCTCTATCTAAAAAAATAATAAAAATAACAAAAAACACGACTGCTTCAAAAGCCAGCTAAAAGACGTAAACAAGAAGAAAATCAAGCTGTTCAGTCGGAGGATACATATGCGCGAGCTGGCTGACCAAAACCAGTTGTATCCTCCGACTGCACATTATGATTTTCTTCTTGTTTACGTCTTTTTAGTTGGCTTTTGAAGCAGTCGGGTTTTTTGTTATTTTTAAATATTTTTTCATAATAATTCATAATTCATAATTCATAATTCATTTATTCACATATAAATAGAGTAATTACATACGTTGGTTTGTTATGTTACATCATTGAATCTTATATTCTATTTAGCCTATGTATGGCATGTGAAATTATTTATTCATGCAAAGATATATAAAAATCGTGGGTAATTAACAATAATAATTCAGTCCTATTGTCTCTGAAATTCGGCGTGCATAATGTCAATTAAATATTACTTGGTTAAATACAGTGCAATATAGATTATTAGTTAGTTATATTATAACGTTAAATAGTGTCATTTATATAATATATTATTTAACAGTCAAATAAAAATAGTAGGTTCGATGTCACACTTTTACACACAAACTCATCATTGCATGTACATATATTATTCTTGAAACCATTCATTTATAGAGTAAATCATTTTTTTTAGGAGTATCTCTTTAAGCACTTTTTTAAACTTTGGTAGAGGAAGATCTTGTATGATTGTTTGTAACCTATTATAAATTTTAACACACATAGCTGAACAATTTTTATTAAACACAGCAGTCTTTGGTACAAATTCTAACACCAGTCGCTGACCATGTCTTGAACTACGTGGGTATTTATTATCACGTGCATAAATGTCACAAGCTTTCACAAATAGGTTAGGATTAGATTTTACAAATACACAAATTTCAAAAATATACATGCTTGGTAAGGGTAATATTTTGAGTTTTTTAAAGTACGGTTTACAGGACTCATATGGAGGAATGCCAACAATGGCTCTTATGCAGCGTTTTTGAGATAAAAATGCCCGCTGGGAGTCTGTTGAGTTTCCCCATAATATCAACCCATATCGTAACACGGAAGCTACATAACCATGATATGCTAACAATACCGTATGTTGAGCTGATGTAGTTCTAAGTTTATTTAAAACATATACAAAAGAGTTAACTTTCTTGCAGACTTCATCAACATGTGCTTTCCAATCTAGGTACTTGTCCATGGTGAATCCTAGAAATCTTACATTGGTAGTTTCATTGATTTGTGTACCGTCATATGAGACATGCCTAGGAATGATCTTAGATCCACGGGTTTGAAATTGCATAAAAGTCGTCTTACTAATATTTACGTGTAAATTGTTCCTTACCAACCACCCTATAACCAAGTCTATAGTGTTATTAATTTCAATGTCAAAATCATTATTAATTAAATTGTCATTTGTCAATATGATAGATATGTCATCTGCGAATAATATACATTTATTGGTAATAATGTCAGGTAGGTCATTAATATAGATAATAAAAAGAGGCGGTCCGAGGATACTTCCTTGCGGAACGCCGTAACCATTAACAAGATACTTAGACCTCTCTTGTTTTACCATTGCATTTTGTTCACAAGATATTTCGACACATTGTTCACATTGTTTTTTATTTACAACAATTTTTTTAGAATTAGGTACATTTAAACATGTAAGTATTATATATTTTTGTAATCACCTCTTAAAACCTTTCATTTTGTTACCCCACAAGAAAGGTTTGGCAGAAAAAAAAATTGGGCCCACACAATATGGCGCCCAAATCCGCCATTGTTCTATTTTGCAATTTTAATGTAGCCAGTGACACTCGCAGGGTTAAGACGAATCAATTGACGTAAAATCATCAAAATCGGCCAACGCGTTTGGTTTCTAGAACGCCATATAGGAACAAACATACCAATTACAAAAAAACGTTATCTATACAAGTCGCAGAAGAAGCTGTCACTCTGGTTGGTTCCATAAACACCAGATTAAATAAATTAAGAAGACCCAACAACATACTTACTTACATACATACATAAAATGATAAACACATAATCCTCTTTCAGCAGTCGGGTAAAAATACATAATATCAGGACGAAGTTCTCATTCATTATTAAGTTTGCTAGTACTTTAATGTGATTATCAGAAAACACTGCCGAAGAAAATATGTTGTTATTTTCGTATTCAGTTTTCTATAAACTTTGGAAGTAAAAGCGTATTTTTCTCGCGAAAATTTATTAGAGCTTAGTAACTTTTTGGACAAAAGTTTAGGAGCATTTTTGTCTGCTCGTGTAACTAATTTTGTAAATACCTACTGTTTTCATTTCTGTCTAATACGATGTTTCCACGAAGAATAAAATAAAGAAATCATTTCTGAGTATTAAGGAGGAGGAGGAGCTCGTGGATAAATAATAACAGCCGCACGGGTCGATCTTCAAGGTTAAGCAACGCTTGACGAGGTCGGTCCGTGGATGGGTGACCATTTCAACATATCGAGTCTCCTCCGTGCCTCGGAAAGCACGTTAAGCCGTTGGTCCCGGCTGTTATTTATAGATCTTTGACGGTCGTTACGGGTAGTCAGAAGCCTGAGATCTGACACCAGTCTTGCCAAGGGGTATTGTGTGGCCCAGTTACTGGGTTGTGGAGGTCAGATAGGCAGACGCTCCATTGTATAAACACTGGTACTCTGCTGAATCCGGTAAGACTGGAAGCCGACCCCAACAATAATTGGGAAAAAGGCTAGGCAAGAGATTTCTGAGTATTAAAATTACATCAGCGTTTGGGCTTCTGTCATATTTTTTTTTAAACCGACATGCAAAAGTTGTCGTGGGACACCTATATAGTTGGAACGAAGTTATTTTCGCTATATATTACTAAGCATAATAAAATAAAACTGATCGATGATATTCTCGTTCGTACAAAGTTTTAATGTTTTTTTCAAACTGGCCATCTGAAAAAAACTGCATTCGAAATTTCAAATATCGAACTATGTCTCTCGGACACGTTTGACCATGAAGCTCCCGTCCACCAAAAGCGCAATAAGGAACTTAGTTTCCAAAACACATATAAATAAAAGCACTTATATACCTACTAACAAATTCCTACAAATAAAACATCATATAAGGATAGAAATCTACATAGACCAAAACGGTACAAAGCTCACAAGACCGTTCATACTTTACAATAGAGGATTGAGTCTCAATCGTACCCGGCCCATACTTTTCTCTAAAAATACCCCATTCTTCGCGAAACGTAAGAGAACAATATACAACCGTCTAGAAAAGCAAATTCTCATCTCCATTTACACAAAAGAAAATGTCTTGTATTTGGAGTAGGTACCTATTTCAGTATGCGTATATTTTCGCCGGTATTTGGGTACGGAAAAGCCCAATTTTCATACTGTACCGTGGAAAAGTGGTCTTAATGGTTAATAGGCCTCGAGACCACTGGAGCCCAAAAAGGAATTTTGAATTTCGAAATGTTAATGTTTTTTTTTTAACGGTGGATTGGTTGATATTTAGGTAAGTGACTTTTTACCTCAATGAAAATATTTTAGGGAAAACTCATGAATTAGAACAGGTTTTAAATTTTCATTCGGATCAAAACTCA
Source organism: Orthosia gothica (assembly GCA_949775005.1). NCBI lineage: Eukaryota > Metazoa > Arthropoda > Insecta > Lepidoptera > Noctuidae > Orthosia > Orthosia gothica. The sequence continues at coordinate 3,010,315 of OX459065.1, read as the reverse complement.
GAAAAGAAAATATCAGCTATGCATTACATTTACATAATTCGACAAAACCAGATTCAGGTTGTTTTATTATCGCTATTTTAAGTTTGGTCCCTTGGGAAAAAAAAAAAAAATTAATCTATAGGCTCGCGTTTGACCACTATCTCGCCTGATGTTAAGTGATGATGTGGTCGACGGTGAACCACGCTTGCCTAGAAGTAACCTATTCACTCTTGACTTAAAGACCCCAAGATTGTAGCTTTCAGGGAACAAAGACTCCGGAAGGGGGTTCCACTCCTTAGCTGTGCGTACAATGAAAGTATTAGTACAAAACGCTTTGTGCGTGTGGGAGGGATGTCTACCATATGTACCGATGGCACATGGCCGTACGTCTTGTAACATCTTCTCGTCTCGCGTTTATATTCAAAACTATTTTGACGTCCTGAAAAATTGCTAATAAATTAAAAGTCACCCAGTATTTACAGAGGTATAGTCATTTATTTAAATAGTTCAGATACGAACGTTTGTCCAACGTCAACATACAAGAAACGTGGCATTTTTAGGGTTCCGTAGCCAAATGGCAAAATACGGAACCCTTATAGATTCGTCATGTCTGTCTGTCTGTCTGTCCGTCCGTATGTCACAGCCACTTTTTCCCGAAATTATAAGAACTATGCTGTTGAAACTTGGTAAGTAGATGTATTCAGTGAACCGTATTAAGATTTTCACTCAAAAAGAGAAAAAAAAAAAAAATTGAGGGTTCCCATACTTGAAACTGAATCTATTTTATTTTTTTTATCTAACCCAACGTGTGGGGTATCTATGGATAGGTCTTCAAAAATGATATTGAGGTTTCTTATATATTTTTTTTCTAAACTGAATAGTTTGCGCGAGAGACACTTCCAAAGAGGCAAAATGTGTGTCCCCCCCCCTGTAACTTCTAAAATAAGAGAATGATAAAACTAAAAAAAAATATATGATGTACATTACCATGTAAACTATCACCGAAAATTGGTTTGAACGAGATCTAGTAAGTAGTTTTTTTTTAATACGTCATAAATCGTAAACCGCAATTTACCAAGTACGGAACCCTTCGTGCGCGAGTCCGACTCGCACTTGGCCGGTTTTTTAATGTCTAGCGCGCACGACTGCTGCCGAAGATGCATAGACGACCGCGTGCTTGTGTGTAGTATACATATGTATTACCAAATTGTAGTGTCAACAAAACGCGCGATCGCGAAGCTGTCCTTACTACATAAAACTAATATTATAAAAGCTAAAGTTTGTGTCTGTGTGTTTTTATGTTTTGTTACTTCTTCACGCTCAAACGACTGGACGGATCTGGATGAAATTTGGCACAGAGGTAGATTATAGTCTGGAATAGCACATATGATACTTTTTATCCCGGGAATGTGTTGCCTTGGGATAATTTTCGATTTACAAGCGGGCGAAGCCGCTAGCAGAAGCTAGTACCTTCACAAGTAAATGTGTATATTGAGAAAATATCTATACAAACGCCTCAGCTGTCTAGAAACAAGCTTATCTTCAGACTTTTTTGTCTTACAGGGGTAATGAAGTGCAAATAACATGGCTGACCGGCTTACGTCACTTACCCGATAACGTTATAAAGGCGTTTTTATTTTTTTTCTCATCCTAGTGCTTTTCCGGTCTATTAGTTAAGTAGATCTCGCTTTTTATTAAATAACTTATCTTGAAAGCTATTTTAATGTGACAGTGGTTAAATGAGGTGTACTGTTTGTGACGTAGTCGTGTCTTTGGAGGATTTTTCTTTTAGTCCAGGATGGGCCACGGGCAAAAGCGAATACTGCCAAGTGCGAGTCGGACTCGCGCACTAAGGGTTCCGTACCATTATCGCAACAAACGGCAAAAAAACAAACACGTTAGTTGTATGGAAGCCCCACTTAAAAATTTAATTTATTCTGTTTTAAGTATTTTTATTATAGCGGCAACAGAAATACATCATCTGTGAAAATTTCAACTGTCTAGCTATCACGGTTCATGAGATACAGCCTGGTAACAGACAGACAGACAGACAAACAGACAGACGGACGGACAGTTTAGTCTTAGTACTAGGTCCTGTTTTTAACCTTTAGGTACAGAACCCTTAAAACTAAATGCAATACTGAAAACAGACAGACAGACAGACAAACAGACAGACGGACGGACAGTTTAGTCTTAGTACTAGGTCCTGTTTTTAACCTTTAGGTACAGAACCCTTAAAACTAAATGCAATACTGAAAACAGACAGACAGACAGACAAACAGACAGACGGACGGACAGTTTAGTCTTAGTACTAGGTCCTGTTTTTAACCTTTAGGTACAGAACCCTTAAAACTAAATGCAATACTGAAAACGCACAATCACACCCACACTCTTATGCATGTGTGATTCACTTTTATGCAAACGATTTTATACTACACCTGCTCGGAAAGTACCTTGATACTTTATCAAATTTACGGTAGAAAGTACGTCATTGCATATCGAACAAATATGCGGCGAGAAAACGCATCTGAGCGGGAGAGAAAAGTGTATGAAAATCCATTTCTTACGCGGTTTTTCTTTTTTAATTTTGGGTAAGACTGCGCTGGTAACCTAAATATCAAAAGCCAAAAAGTTTTTACAGTGAGTTTTTATCTCCAAGTTCGCAAAATGACACTGGCCACTAGCTGTGTGTTGGATGGTGTCAAACAATTTGAAAAAAGAACATGTGAAAATTGCAGACGCCATTGGCGCCATTTTCAATTTGTGTGTTGTTTGAGGATTCAGTTTTCGTAGAAAAGTAAAATAAAACTATCAAAATGATAAGTAGGTGTAGTATAAAGCACTATGTATCACTCGAGAGAAAGTGCGATTCCCGATCTCGGGTGTTTTAAAGCCCTCGCCTACGGCTCGGGCTTCAAACGACACCCTCGACGGTAATCGGTCACTTTCTCCTCTCGGTGAACAATGTACTATTCTGAACTTCCGAATAAAACTTCAAACCAGACCTACTTACGTAAGTTCTCCATCCACCCGTACCTCCTACGGTAGTAATAGAATAACCGTTCAACTAAACCTGAACAGCTATTTACTACAAAACGTATGGGTAGTGAACCATGCAGCCCAGTCTGCTGTCGAGCTATTTGTAGTGTTGGTAAATTGCTCGCTCGATTCGTTCGCGCTTCGGTAAATGAGATGAGTCACCGCGCACTGCTCTGCAGTAATTAGATTATTAGACCCAGTCTAACGTGTAACTTAAGACGACGACTAACGCCAACGACCTTGAGGGAACAAAACGCGCACTCGTTTCACACCCGCGCGACCCGAAATTTAGTAGTTTTTTGTACTTTTCTTATTATTCTATGACTTTAAAAAAAAAAGCTTCAGATCAAAATGTAGATAATTAAATTGTCTTTGATATGGTGTCAATTTCATTAAAATACGCCCAGCGGTTTTGTTGTGATTGTCGAGTTTTTGTCCGTTTTAGACATAACTTTACAAATTAATTACACTATGTTATACGAATAAAACTCAAAATTTGCTCAGATGAAATTATTAAGAAAATGGTCTACTATAAAATATATTTTTTCCAATAAATTACGACTAGCCGTTTAGACGTGATTCTCATTTTAAAATCAGCTACTCAAGGGAATCGGCGCCAGTGTGTCTTTGTTTTTGTTTTGGCTTCGCACTTTTTGTGCATTTAGCCAGTGTCACGTTCAGATCTTCTAGTTTCTTTAAGCCATTCGAAGTTTTCAGTCCAATGTCCTAGTTTGGCCCAGTAAAATGGCGGTAACTTTACTGGAAGCCTCCACGGAGTTTTGTCGACAACATGAACAAACTCATGTTCTACCGCTGTGTTTCACTTTCCCACACTCGTGCACGTTCACTAATATTATTAGAACAAAACACCACCATTTTTACACTATTAATATTCAATTAAACACAATTTTAGGAAAATAAAACAGAGAAGCAACATATACGCCATCACGTTCCCGCCAAAACTCATGTGTCACTTTATATATATACTAGTTGACCCGGCAAATTTTGTTTTGCCATAAAAACACCAAACATTTTATCTACCCTACCTACCCTACCCTACCCTACCCTACCCTACCCTACACTACCCTACCCTACACTACCCTACGCTACACTACCCTATCCTACACTACTCTACCCTACACTACCCTACACTCAAATCAAATCAAATCAAATCAAAATATTTATTTGCTAGAATATGGTACATAAGGTGTTACAGTAAATTAGTTTCAGCATATCCTGCCATAACATGGCGTACAAATGTATTGACAATCAGTGATGTCACTTAATCTAACTCACAAATTACAGATACTATTGACTTGTCTTCCAAATAGTCCTTAATGCTATAATATCTTTTATATAATAATAGTTTGAAAAGTATTTTTTTTAACATAGTCAGCGGTAGGTCTTGAAAACTATTAGGTAAATGATTGTAAAGAATAATCGACATGCAGTATACATTTTTCTTAAATAATTCTAACTTTATTGATGGCATCTGAAGTCTATCATTATGCCGTGTTCTGCTATTTGGCCTGTCAGTGTTAGTTTCAAATAAATTGTAGTTTATTTTTACAAAGTACATTTTTCAAAGATATATAAACATGGGAAGGGAAGAATTTTAAGTTTTAAAAATAGTGGCCTACAGCTGTCTAAAAAGTGAGCTCCACAAATTGCTCGGATACATTTTTTTTGAGCTTTAAAAACTCTGTCAAAAACTACTGAATTACCCCATATTATAATGCCGTATCTAAGTACGGATGATACATATCCATGATAAGCCAGTATTGCAGTGTTAAAGTTTACTGTTTGTCTAATTCTTTTCAAGACATATATAAAACGATCTATTTTTGTAAGAATTTTATCAATGTGTATTTTCCAGTTACAATTTTTATCGACCGTTATACCCAAGAATACACAATTATCGACAGTGGTCAAGTGAGAATCTTTATAAAGAATGTCTAATTTATTTACGTTTGCATTGTATGTTTGAAATTGTATTATGTTTGTTTTAGTCATATTTATTTTCAAGTTATTTTTTTCTAGCCAATCGATTGCTTTATCCAGAGTTTGTACGATTTCATTCTCTAAGTTTTTGTTATCGTCACTCTTAATAATTATTGTCGTGTCATCAGCGAATAGTATGCAATCTTTGCCTATCGCCTCTGGAATGTCGTTGATGTAAACTAAAAAGAGTTGTGGGGATAGGATACCTCCCTGTGGCGTGCCATAATTATTTTGTTTATATGCCGACCTATAGGTTTTTTTTTCCTTTTGACTTGTTTTTGTTATCTCCACGCATTGTACTCTTTCAGAAAGATAACTTTTTATCCAGTCGTTGGCCTTACCCCGGATTCCATAATGCTCAAGCTTTGAAAGTAGTGTTTTATGGCAGACAAAATCAAAGGCTTTTGTCATATCTAGAAACACGCAACTAATCTTCGATTTTTGATTTAAACTTTCAGTTACGTTTACGTTATATTACGTTACGTTTCACTACCCTACCCTACCCTACCCTACCTACCTACCTACCTACCTACCTACACTACACTACTCTACCTACCTACCCTATCCAACCAAACATTTTTTTTTTTTTTTTGCTTTTAAACCTTCCCTGTATTCTGTTGAACATAACAAAAAAAGAATTATTCAAATCGGTCCAGCCGTTCTCGAGTTTTAGCGAGACTAACGAACAGCAATTGATTTTTATATATATAGATATATTTAATTTTATGGCCTGGTTGCTAGGACCTTTTAGCCATTTCATTATTTCGCTGTTATTCTTTATTTTGCATTAGAATGCGGATGTAACAGATTCTAATGTTTTTTGGAGTATTTGGCAGCAAATTGTATCGAGTCAGTCTTCCCAGTAAGCTTTGCGGAGGCAGTCAATACTACAATAAAATACTCCGCTCCACTATCCCGAGATCGCTTCTGTCAATGATTTCACAAATTGTCCAGCTGCGTAGACAGTTGAGACACAAAACTACACCAATAATGTACCACAATATCCACTAGGAATCAATTTGCTAATAATATTAACAGCCACTGAACTTCACTCGACAAGATCCCGCCAAAAACTCTGTCACTTTATAGCTTCAGGTTTTCGAATAGGGATGTGAAAATCTTGTTATTTGAATTTCGAAGTTCCGTGTGTTTATTTACTCGGTGAAACAATTGGTGAAACCTGCTATTCTTTGACAGCACCTCTAGAAAAGTTTAAGCGTTTAATATAAGTTGGCAACAACCATCTGATGGTAAAATATGTCCGACGCCTATAGATATCTGCAATATCAAGGATACCACAGGTGCAAGCAACGCAATCCCCTGTTCGAAGGGACCTCACCATAGGAGCGGTTTCGCAGTGAACCTGATCTGAGGCCGAGAAATTTCAGTCCGAAGTAGCCGTAGATTGTTGTTAGATTCGAACTTCGTCCAAACGAATTCAGAACATTTTCAATTCGGATAGAACTCGGCACTCTAATCCGGACGAATAAGTATAAATGATAAATGATTTTATTTCTGTAAGTTGGTTTGTAGAAACACTTTTACATGTCGATCATATTTTTTAAAACTAGATGAGGTCGGCGTTTCCTATCTGACTACTCTGAGAAGAAAGGCCGAAACAAACTCAGAGGTCACAGTCTCTTTTAAAGTCTTGACAAAAACTTGGTTATATCATGTGAAGACCATGTCTCAAAAGACATATCGTCGGTGCGCGTGCGAAGCCGCGTAACAGCAGTTTGTTAATACCGCGTAACAACAAAAAGGTGCAAAATTGAAATATCGCGCCAACAGATTCGAATCCGCGTTGAGAATCTGTTGGCGCGATATTTCAATTTTGCACCTTTTTGTTGTTACGCGGTATTAACAAACTGCTGTTACGCGGCTTCGCACGCGCACCGACGATATGTCTGAAATGGTCTTTTGAGGAAAGAACCAGCCAGATTGAGTGGACCTGTCCAGTCAGTGCACGCATTTGTCAATAACCGAGCAGCTCAACTCAGAATTTACGGAGCTCAACGATTTGACCAACAATACCAAAGAAAGGACATTCGGGTAGGCCGCATAAACTACTCAAACTGCCAGACCATGAGTAAAAACTAACTAAGTTATAATAAAAAACAAAAATCCACATAGTATTCACATTCACAATAATAAAAATAAAATAATATAATACTTTAAAAAGTAAATATTCTTGTCATTGCAAGAAAACAAAAAAAATATCAAAATTAAAAACAAAATTCACGGTGCAAAATATAAAAAATCAAAATTAATTGGAGCAGCTCATGTACTAGCCAATGTGTTTAAAACTTACTTATAATACAAGAAATAAATAACTTAACAAAAAAAAAATAGTGAGACTGTCCATAGTAATAAAAAAAAGTCAAAATACCGACTGCATACGAAGCGAAATAAGAAGTTGTAAACAAGAACATGCTATACAGTCAGAGGATACATAATGGTTTAGGTCAGCCAGCTCGCGAATATGATTTTTCTTCTTGTTTACATCTTTTAAGTTCGCTTCGTAAACAGTGGGTTTCTTTTTCTTTTATTATTACTGACAGTCTCACGTTAGTTCACCATCTTATCTAATGGTAAGCGATGATGTGGTCGACAATGGAGTTCGCTTGCTTAGAAGAAACACTCTTGTCTTAATTTAGTCGCTAGCCTAGAAGAAACCTATTCACTCTTGACTTAAATTATGGTTGTAGCCATCAAGAAACGCAGACACCGGCAGGGAATTCCATTCCAATCAACATATGCCACAATGTGGCGACGCTTGGGGGCGGCCTATGTTCAGCAGTGGTCGTATTACAGCTGAAAAGATAATAATGATCATGATGATTTGTACTTACAAGAGGGTGTTGCTTGAGCATGCGCGTATGTGCGATGGAGCGGCGCGGGCGCGCGTGTGGCAGGCCCCGGTGCGCGAAGTGCCATTCTGTGTCAGAGCCGAGTACCTGGGAACAGAGAGACGATTTATTAGTATTTTTATTTATTTTTTTTATCGATAGGCTTGCGTTTAAAAGAAAGAAAGAAAAATTGTTTATTTGCGCCAGACACGACGCATACCATAAAAACAACAAAAAATCTTAAATACAATCATTACAAAGTATGCGTCACAACTACGCAAAACAATCATCGCTCAGCATAATGCTGGGACTCATGTGCGAGACAAAGCCACAGCGCTGGTTTTCAGCAATAGCAGGTGTCGACTGGGTGACTCCAAACCAATGAAACCTTAGTGGCAAGTGACGGAGCGAACAGTTTTATTTATGAATAAAAAATAAATAAATAAGTTAACAGTAATAGGTAAATGAGCGTTTGAAAAAAGCGCTAGAATTGTCGAATTTGGCGGTCGTGATTTTTCTTTCGGATTTTTTAAATAACACAAAACTTTTGAGATTGGAGATAAGTTGTGTAGATTTATGTAGATATTGATTAGGCTAGTTAATTTTATTGTTTGTGTATATAATTCTCTACATTTAGGGTAAGTTTTTTTTCATTTTTATCGTTTTGTCCGATGGACAATGAACCGCCTGACCCGGGGGGCACAGTCCCCTCGGTTGGGCTTAACATTGTCATTAATAGTGAGTCCAGTATGGACACAGACTCGTCCATAACCAGATCGGAGCGGAAAAGGGCTAGAGCTCCACGCAAAATGTGCAAACATTGTAATAAAAGAAGGAGACATGGTCACTCTACAGGAGTTATTAAAGAATCAGATTGCCATTGCGAACATGAACATGACTCGGTAGTAGTTAATTTGGAAGCCACTCAACGTTCTGTAGATGGTGCTCAAAGTGAAATTCGTTCCACCTCAGAACTTCCCCAGAAAGCGCCACAAGTTGCTAGGGCTTTGTACGAAGCCACGGACCTGTCGTCATATGTTGTACATATTCAAAAAAATATTGATACAGGAAATTCTTCTCAATCGTTACACCCAATCGCATTAGGGCATTTTCTTAAAAAACGTCGCTATAACAATATTGTCAATGGTTCATTAAAACGCATCGGGAGAAATAGAATTTCATTAAGCTTCTCTCGTTACTTAGATGCAAACTCTTTTATAAATGACCCTTTTTTGGTAAAAGAGAAATTAAAGGCATTTGTACCATCTATAAATGTTTGTCGTATGGGTATTATTAAAGGTGTTCCTACCGAATGGTCTCCCGAAGAAATAATAGAAAATGTGACTGTTCCCACTGGATGCGGGAAAGTCATAAAGGCAAGGCGTCTTAACTATAAAGTTCACGAACCGACCCCTGTTTGGAAACCATCCCAAACAGTCGTGCTCACTTTTGATGGTCAAATTTTACCAAAACGTGTGTTTTGTTGTTACAATTCTATGCCGGTAGAATTGTATACATTCCCAACAATTCAATGCTTTAATTGTTGTCATTTTGGTCATACAAAGGTACAATGTAGGTCGAACCCTCAGTGCTTCAAGTGTGGGGAGAGGCATTCTGCTGACACTTGTAGTATTGTAGACGAAAGTGATAGTAAATGCTGTCATTGCGGTGGCATTCACTACGCCATTAACAAAAAATGCCCAGAGTTTGAGAGACAAAAGTCAATAAAGCACTATATGGCCCATAGCTGTGTATCGTATGCTGAAGCGTCGCTGCTACATCCCCCAATCTCCAAACTATATGCAGATGTGGTAACATCTGCTTCATCAAATAAAAATAATAGCTTTTCTTCTTCACCACCTTTGCCCCATTCACCGAACACTTCAAACAGGAAAACAGTATTCCTAAAACCTCGGGATCCCCCAAAACTAGCCAAGGGATATGACCGGGCAGCTCATCAAGAATTTATTAATAATGAAGTTTCAACATCAGGTAATGGTGTTGCTTTGCATAATAAATCAACAACAAATAATAATGAAAATCAAATTTTTAATTTAATTATCATGTTAATTAATACTTTATCTAAAAATAATATTATTGAACCGTCCAACGTTGCCACTATAATTGATACGCTGTCTAACATAATGAATCTTAACCATAATGGATCCAAATCTATCCAAGATTGTTCAGTGGAACAGTCGCAGCATTGTAAATAAAAAATCTGATCTGTACTATATATTAAATAAATACAATCCCTTTGCAGTCGCTCTCTGTGAGACATGGCTGAAACCAGGTTTCTCTTTTAGAGTTCCTGGCTATGCATGTCTAAGAACAGACAGAACCGATGGGTATGGCGGTGTCGCCATACTTATTAAAAATAACTTGTCTTTTCAGTCTTTTCCTCTTCCAAGTCTCAGTGATGATATATCTGCTGTTGCTGCTATTGTAAATAAAATTTGTATAGTATGTATATATTATTCTCGCCCTACTGTAAATATTCTTTCTGAAATTAATAATCTTCTTACAGTTTTACCTAAACCATTTTTGGTAATGGGCGATTTTAATACACAACATCAGTCCTGGGGCAGTTCTAGTTCCAATTATTATGGGGAAAAGTTATTAGAAATTCTAGACTCAAACAATTTGTGTATTTTAAACACATGTCTTCCAACACGCCAAACAAATCCAGATGAGGGAATAAGTGCTCCTGATCTCTCAATCTGCACACCTGAGTTAGCATCGACATTATCCTGGTCTCCATTACCGTCTTCATATGGTAGTGACCATTTTCCTTTAATTATTTCTTTTCCACATAAAAAACCAGATACTTGTATTCTGACACCACAACCGCGATTAAAATACAGACTTCAAAATGCAGACTGGGATAAATACAAAAATTGTGTAGAAGCAAAAATTTCTGCTTTATCTAATTCCTTACTACATGATCCTCAGTTATTATCTAATGCAATTACAAGAATTTTAATATAGGTAGCAGATAATACTTTTCCTATTAAGAATGGGGCTAAAGGCAAAATTCCTTCACCACCTTGGTGGGATGCTGAGTGCACTCAGGCAATTAAAAAAAGAAAAGAAGCGGAAAAAAATTATTGCCATTCTATGACTCATCACAATTTTGAGATTTACCAAGACGCTGCTCGTGCAACTCGTAAGCTCCTCAGGAAAAAGAAATTTGAAGGTTGGCAAAGATTTTGTGCATCTATCTCTCCAGAAGTTAACGCATCTGTAGTATGGCAGAATATCAGGCGATTCAGGTCAGCATTCAGTAACACAGCAGCCTCAAAACTGCCATTAGAGTTGGCCAATGAGTTCATGGATCATTTGGCTCCTCCGTCGGTTCCAGAACAGAGATCTTTAATGCATTTTCCCTATGTTCCTACTTTGAATTCCGAGTTGAACTCTCTCTTCACATTAAGTGAGTTGAAAGGAGTTCTTTCACACGTTAAGGATTCAGCTCCTGGTGAAGATGGTATACCATATTCATTTATAGCCAATCTGTCTGACTCTGTTCTTTTAATTTATTTAGATCTCATCAATACAGCTTTAATATCTGGCAACATCCCATCAAATTGGAAGTCTCAAACAATTATTCCTATTCTGAAACCAAACAAACCTTCTTCTAAAGTTACTTCTTATCGACCAATTGCACTTTCAACAGTTCTTGCTAAAATTGCTGAACATCTCATAAAGAATCGTTTGGAGTGGTTTTTAGAAAGCAAAAACTTGTTGGCAACATCACAGTTTGGTTTTAGGAAGGGTAAGAGTACGATTGATAGTCTTAGTGTGTTCACGACTGATATTCGCTTAGCCTTTTCTTCAAATAACTCTGTTATTGCTGCCTTCCTGGATATAAGTTCAGCTTATGATAATGTCATAGTATCAGTCCTGGAACAAAAGCTACATTTATTACAAATTCCAAAAATGCTGTCTAATTTCATAATTAATATGCTTTCAGAGAGATCGTTAAATCTAGATATTGAGGGGTGTAAATTTACCCGTTTGGTATGGAAAGGTCTCCCTCAGGGTTCTGTACTTAGTCCACTTCTCTATAATATTTACACTTATGATTTAGAATCCTCTCTTAATGGGTCAGTACAAGTCCTTCAATATGCAGATGATTTACTTCTTTATTTATCTGGTCATTCTGTTGTGAATATTTGTACTTCCTTAACCTCTTCTTTATGCTTGCTGAAGACTTGGTTGGAAACCAATGGTCTACACCTGTCAATTGATAAAAGCAACATAGTCTTATTTACTAGAATGCGTAAGCCTCCAGCAGTTACAGTGACATATGATAATATCTCTATGCCGCTTAAAAATCAAGTAAAATTTTTAGGCCTTGTTTTGGATACACATCTTACAGGCTTACCACACTGTGAGTATATAGCTGCTAAATGTGAACGAAATATCAACATAATTAGATGCCTTGCTGGTGTTTGGTGGGGTGCACATCCCTTTTCATTAAAACTAATGTACAACACCTTGATTAGAAGTGTATTGGACTATGGTACCTTTTTGCTGGAACCAGCTAATGTTGCTGGTCTTAAGAAACTGGAAAGTGTTCAGTCTAAGGCACTTAGAGTAGTTTCAGGTGCAATGAAAAGCAGTCCTATTAATTGTCTTCAGGTGGAATGTGGAGAACCCCCGCTTCATTTACGACGTCAATTTTTAGCTGATAGATTTATGGCTCGATGTTTGCAATTTACATATCATCCTTTGCGAAATACACTTTCCATTCTCTCTAAAGAAGTTACTTCATCCACTTACTGGAGGCACAAAGATACTCCGTGTTTAGTTAAAAGCTTTAGAAAATACAATTTAATTGAAGCTCCTTGCCACCAATCCCAATTTCTTCCTATATATCATTGTAATTACAGTTCATTAATTATACCACCAAACATTCACTATAACCTTAACATTTACCGAGATGACGTATGTCATAACATTAACTTCAACTTTACTATGGATAGAGACTTCAAGGGCTGTCAGCTCCTGTTTACAGATGCTTCGAAACATGGAAGAAACTCATGTGTGGGAGTAGGTGTATACCACTCCCAGTATAATGTCGTCCAAAAAATAAAGCTCCCGCCCGAATCATCTGTATTTACGGGCGAATGTTACGGTCTATTCAAAGCTGTCGAATATATACTCATTATGGGCTTACAGAATTCACTCATTTTAACTGATGCAAGGAGTGCCTTACAATCATTGGCCAGATTTCCTTTCTACTCTCATAATTCTAATATTATATTTGAAACACGTGAACTCCTTCATAGATGTTATACTAAGGGATATTCAGTGCATTTTGCGTGGATACCCTCACATTGTGGCATTCTAGGTAATGAGAGAGCAGACCAATTAGCTAATGATGCCGTATTATGTGGAGACGTTTTTCCGTACAAAAATAATTCCCAAGATCTGGCTGCTCTGCCTAGGGTTTATCTACAGGAATCCTGGGGTCAGCTTTGGTCAGGGCAACCAGTGAAAGGGAAATTTTATCGTACTATCCAGCCATCCATTCCTGTAAAACCTTGGTTTAGCAAGTACAAGCTAAGCAAAAAGATTACAACCATAATCATACGTATGCGATTGGGTCATGTGTGCACTCCAGCTCATCTTGCCAGGCTTGGCATTGTGCAGAGCCCTGAGTGTGAATGTGGCGCAGAGGTGGGAGATCTGAACCACTTTATTTTTGCCTGCCCCCTTTATGACCATTCCTTACTTTTCCAAAGCCTTGTTTCCCTCCGAGTCCCTTTTCCCACATCTATCTCATGTATTTTATTTAATTTTAATTTAGATATTTATAAATCCATTGGACTTTTCCTTGTAAATAATGATATAGCTATTTAAAAGTAAATTTTAATATGTATATACATAATTTAGTAAGTGTTAGTTTAGTGTATAGATCAATAGACGCACCGAGTCGGCCCTTTTATTAGGTCACCTGGTGACAGTTTGCTGTTGTATTATATTCCCTTAGTGAACTGATAAATTGGTTACAATTTATTATTTTTATTTAAACAACTATTCTCCTTTTCGTTTCCAAATTTCCCTTTTTAATATTTTTTATTTCGCGAGTTATCAATTCTTACGTTTTGTTATTAGCAGATTAAATATTGTCAGTGGCAATAAGCACGAATAGTGCAACGCCAAATCAAAAAAAAAAAAAAAAAAAATGAGCGTTTGAAAGTTCAGATAAAAAAAATTAAAAATGTTGTTTAGTGTAGCTATACTTTTTGTTTGACCACTATTTCTTGCCTAGAAGTAAACTATTCAGTCTTGACTTACAGATTCCAAGGTTATATCTATCAGGAAACAAAGACTCGGCAGGGAAATTCACCCCTTAGCCGTGCCCACAATGAAAGTATTCGCAAAACGCTTTGTACGTATGGGTGGGATGTCCACCATGTACTGATGGCGCATTGCCGTACGTCTTGTAGTCCGATGATGGAAAGGGCTAGGCGGAATCAAATTGTGCAGTTCCATCGCACACTCCCCGAAATGTAGTGTTTAGAATTCGTGTACTTTGCAGGAGGGAAAATACTATCCTGCCAGTAATTTCCCTCTGGAAAATTGCCTGCAAGATCCTGAGAGGCTCTAGACTAGTGTCATTCGATGTCAGCGATGGTGATAGTGGAAATGCCAAAATGCTAGGGATTAACCATGTGACATTAATTCACTGGCGTTTGACATTTCCATACATTCTTTCAATCGCTATAGCCACGCTTTCGTTAATAGAATGGCACTTGTCTAGTCAAGGTTTGATTCTCGAGTCAAGCAAAGTGTAATTTGGTTTTTTCATATAGGATTTATTAGTAGCATCCCGAAGTCGACTCAAATACTTGAGAAATGTTCGTGTACACTTTATCCTTCGGGAATTTAGATTGAGTCTGTATAATGTTATGGACCATTTTTCACATTGCCCGGGCAATTTGAAAAATGACCGATATAAGTAGACAATGTGATAAAAACTATTAAAATAATTAAATTGACCGGGCTTTCTGAACAATGCCCATCACTTATTGGGCAGGGTTATAAAAATATGTGTTTTATAAAATTATTTTAAGTTACCTTAAGACGGGCCGGTGTCCACAACTCAACGACTAAGCGCGTATTTTGCGTTCATGTTGACATTGATTTTAATAGAGAATAGGTAAGTTCTATTACTATTTAAGCAAGAAAGCCTATTTCTGTCTGCAGGATCTAAAGTAACCTACGCTCACAAGCGTTACGTAGCTATATTCATAATGATCAGAAAATGTGATAAATACAGAAGTTTAAATCAGTATTATTTATTTATTTATTATATGCTTTATTGTAAACCATAAAATACATTAACAAAACCGGCTAAGTGCGAGTCGGACTCGCGCACGAAGGGTTCCGTACCATTATCGCAAAAAACCGCACAAATATCACGTTTGTTGTATGGGAGACCCCCTGAAATATTTATTTTATTCTGTTTTTAGTATTTGTTGTTATAGCGGCAACAGAAATACATCATCTGTGAAAATTTCAACTTTCAAGCTATCACGGTTCATGATATACAGCCTGGTGACAGACAGACAGACAGACGGACCGCGGAGTCTCAGTAATAGGGTCCCGTTTTTACCCTTTTGGTACGGAACCCTAAAAAGAAACTTAAGTCTAATACACATACAATGGGCGGCCTTATCGCATGCCACGATCTCTTCCAGGCAACCTGGTATGGACATTAATTGCTTGGACATGAAATGGGGCGGTCATTGGTGTGACAATAACAGTGCTAAAATTATATAATGCAAATAGATACACAGATAAATACATAAGTTATGCAATAGATACATAAATACATACATACCCACTTAATATAAAGGCAAATAAAAAGAAATACAAAAAATTACGACAATCTATTGATAATCACAGTATTTGTTAAATCAGTATTCATTAAATTGCCCGATTTGACTTGACTAGATTCATAATGCCCGGCCATTATACATAGTAAACATATTAATCACTTGTTCCATGACATATAGAGTAATATAAGTTAGTTGTGTATTTACGTTTTGGTAATGTTTTATCAAATATCCGTCACAAAGACGTAGGATTTTCTCTATATATTTGTCGGGTTTAGTCAATAGTACGGACGTTAAAACAAATCGGAAGCACGCCATCTGGCGGCAAAGCAAAACAACTACGCATTGGCGCGCTTCATCTAACCACTTGCGTGGTGGGGATAGTAGATTACGGCAGTTGAGTACTGAACGCCGTAGAGCGAACACGTCGTAGAATCAGTGTCGATCCGTAATATTAGTAAGCAAGATTGTAACTGTGAATATTTGAATAAACCCAGTGTATTGAATAATTTATGTGATTTCATTTGCACGATTTTACCCACCGACCTGCCCACACACGATGTCTTAACCTAAGCGAATACATCCTGACTTCCCGATGGTTTACATCTATCGGCCAGCCTTGATGCGACATATTCATGTAATCGTGGAACCGCCGTAATGTCGGCGTCGTTGGTGACTTTAATAAAGTTGGTCCGGTTATTCGGAAAATTGCGGAAGCGAGCATAAATATAGGAGCGGCACGTTCTAGAAATCATTTTAAAATAATTGCTTTTCACTATTAATTCAAATTACTATACCTTTGTTCACTTGAAGAAAACAATTACCTTCGTAACAGTACTTGTACTATTATTTATTCTGTGGTAACAGCTCAAGTGTCATTAACATTAGAGAAACCGTTTTAATTAAAGATCAACAAAGGCCAAGTAAGTGCTTTCTATTGTTTGTCTCTAACTTTAAAAGACAATTTCTTCTCCCCTTTCTTGAAAGTTCTTTGAAGGTTGAGGCCAAACGAATGTAATTTTAAGATTAGTGAGTAGCGTTATTTGAGTCGCGTAATTTAAACTCTACTGGAATACTTCACTTATATTGCGTAGCCGTGTGGTACAAACAGGACTTTAGTATGAAACCGATTGTAGCGTAAACTCCGCGACTCATTTTACGCAACTCACAGCTTTAAGAATTACGTTTAGCCTCACCCTAAAGAAAAAACATTTTGAAAGAAGAAGAAAATACCAGTCAATTGTTTTTCTTGAATAACTATTTTCTAAATATTTGTAACCTACTATCCTACCCTACTATTATCTGTAGGCAAGTTTATTCCGCAGAGTTTCGGGGTGATATTTAAAGAAGGCACGGGTTTCAAGCTTCCATGTGCTGACTGTGATGGTGATCACCGGAGTGGTTTTAGTGAGGTAAAAAGCCCACACTTCTTGGTTTTCCCCAAGAATATTTATATTTATTTGTGACCCACACAGAAGACACGAGAAATAAGCAAATACAAAAAAAAAACAATAGGTAATAATAAAAATAAAACCCCGTGCGAGACCGAAAAGGCTCCTAACTCAGTATGTGCACGTATATCCAAAAAGAAAATAACGCTGCACTGGAATTCTAATAAGGCCCACTGTTGATGCCACGAACACACTCACGAAAACTGAAAATATAAAAAAAAAAAATAGAATAAATATATTACAAACAAAATAGTAAGGTAAATTTGGAAATTGTAATAATGGACCAAAAGTAGACTATTGCCTGTATTAAGACATAGGATTTTGACTATTTATGAAACAAAGAGAGAAAGAAAGAAAGAAATCTAATTTATTTGGTACACACAATGTAGGTACAAAAAAAGGAACTGAATTAACTAGCTAGCTAGTATTTTCCCTTGAGATACTTTTCAACTCACACGCGGAAAAAGTCGCTGCTACAAACTATTTGAGAGATAAAACAGCAATCTCTATCACTTTTTATTCTCGAAACTATTTTCCAAGTATTTGCATTTACTGGATACGTGTGTATCAACCGGTTCGGAATGGAGGCATTTCGAGCAGTAAAGAAAATCCCGCGATCTTTTCCCTAGGTTTATCTTCGGAGCAATAAAACCAAAATGGCGACGAAAACGAGCGCGAATATAGCGGGAATCAACGTTTACATTCCGAGGCGACACCGGCTGTTGGCGAAAATTATATGTTGTACTGGCGCGAATTTTACATATTGGATGCGTTCACTTTAGTGAAAATACAGCACTTCGATTTGGGAGTTACCGAAGCATAAAGTTTAAGGCGCGGATATCCCTCGGTAGCTGATTTTAAAATGAGAATCACGTGTAAAACGGTTGGTCGTAATATAAAAAAAAATTGTTACATTAGACCATTTTCTTAATAATTTAATCTAAGAACATTTTGAGTTTTATTCGTATAACTAACATAGTGTAATTAATTTGTAAAGTTATTTCTAACACGGACAAAAATACGACAAACGCACCAAAACTGCCGGGCGTATTTTAATGAAATTTTCACTATCAATTAAATTATCTACATTTTGTACAAAGGCTTTTTTTTTTAAGTCATAGAATACTATGGAAAGCACAAAAAAATACTGAATTTGGAGTCACACGGGTCTGAGACGAGTGCACGTTTTGTTACCTCAAGGTCGTTGGCGACTGTCCTCGTCTTAATGGGAATTGTATAAAGTTTTTACCTACTATAATGTTTCATATAATTGCATTTTTCTTGCGATGCAGGTTCACCTCTCCTCAGCTTAACGCTTCGGAATACAGAATGCAGGCATGATGTTACGTTCTGTGTGTGTTATTTTTAAAGAAGAAAATTGCAAAGATAATTAATTATGTAAGATAGTCAATGAGAGTTACCTTTACACAGAAATAAACAAAGAATGACCCTCTCATAACATTTTAATATTATACGTGCGTAATAAGAGAAGGAACAATACAAAAGTTATTATCCTCATCATTTATTTACCCACTTACTCTTGACGGAAAAAGGTCCACAGCACTAAGCTTGTTGAAGCTGTACTTACCTAAGAATGTACCTTCGTATATTCATATTCTTTGTATGAAATGAGACATTATACTAAAAGTTAATATGTCTCCATTCCAAATTTGGCCATTATCTATACTAATACATACCATAAATATGAAAGTAACTCTGTTTGTCTGTCAGTTACGATTTCACGCCTTATGACGACGACTAACGCCAACGACCTTGAGGGAACAAAACGCGCACTCGTGTCACACCCGCGCGACCCAAAATTTAGTAGTTTTTTGTACTTTCCTTATTATTCTATGACTTTAAAAAAAAAGCTTCCGATCAAAATGTAGATAATTAAATTTTCTTTGAGATGGTGTCGATTTCATTAAAATACAACCAGCGGTTCTGGTGCGATTGCCGTGTTTTTGTCCGTTTTAGACATAACTTTACAAATTAATTACACCATGTTATACGAATAAAACTCAAAATTTGCTCAGATGAAATTATTAAGAAAATGGTCTAATATAACATATATTTTGCCCAATAAATTACAATTAGCCGTTTAGACGTGATTCTCATTTGAAAATCAGCTACTCAAGGGAATCGGCGCCTTAACGGATTCGTATTAAACTTGTGGTGGATCATATCCTGAATTAGCACCTACATAGGATCATGCGGGAGAAGCCGCGAACAGAAGCTACATATAAATAAAAAGTACCTGATATACCACGCATTTTATTTTGATAAACATAAAATGAGAAAAAGTTTGCTTAGAAAATCGAAATGAAGCCAATTCAGAGTTTTTCTAGAAACTCGAAATTAAGCCCATTCAGATCCAACACGGATTTTTCTTTCAATCCATCTAATTTTCTTTTCTTTTTATAGAAAAAGTAGGTAGTCTCTCTCGTATATTTATATTTCGAAAACCATATACGAAAAAGTTTTTCCACAAACTCGAAATGAACTCGAACCTATTTACATCAAACACGAATTTTCATTTTCTTTTCCTTTTGACACAAATACGGCAATCTATTACTCGCTTGTTTGAGACCATTTTCATTACATACACACGTTCACAATGTAACCTTTTTAACCTAGTCTATATTTTTCCTACCACCTACAACGCGAAAGAAAAAGCGTTGTACGTCATCTTCAATCTTTTGTATGACCTCCTTGTTTCGTATACGTATGCCAAACACGTTTTCTTTGGAAAAATCAATAGCTGTTTTAGAGAGTAAGTAGACTAATCTAGCCATAAGTGATGCGGGATTTCTACTTTAACTTCGTAAGACCAATAAATATGTTTTCTTTCTGAAATACCTAACTCATCATCTGCCTAGCCTTTTTCCCAATTATTGTTGGGGTCGGCTTCCAGTCTTACCGGATTCAGCTGAGTACCAGTGTTTTATATGGAGCGACTGCCTATCTGACCTCCACAACCCAGTAACTGGGTAACACGATACCTCTTAGCAAGACTGGTGTCAGATCTCAAGCTTCTGACTACCCGTAACGACTCTCAAAGATCTTCAAATGACAGCC
Organism: Orthosia gothica; assembly: GCA_949775005.1. Classification (NCBI taxonomy): domain Eukaryota; kingdom Metazoa; phylum Arthropoda; class Insecta; order Lepidoptera; family Noctuidae; genus Orthosia; species Orthosia gothica. Next base: position 2,990,068 of record OX459065.1, on the reverse strand, counting down.
GGGACCAACGGCTTAACGTGCTTTCCGAGGCACGGAGGAAACTCGGTATGTTGAAATTGTCACCCATCCATGGACCGACCTCGGCAAGCGTTGCTTAACCTTGAACATCGACCCGTGCAGCTGTTATTATTTAGCCACGAGCTCCTCCTCTCTGAAATACCAAACTATAATACTTAAATGGTAATTTTTGACAGACATTCAAAGTGCAAAGTTTAATCAGTAATGCAAATGTCAACTCTTAATAAATTAACCATCTCGACTTTTCTAATAAGAAAAGTTCATAAAACTCCATTCCCACTAAACATTTCAAGCGGGGCCTCCATTTTAAAATATAATTCTATTTTAATCCCACAGAGAACGTTTTTTTAATTACAAGGATTAAGGACGGTCGCACCAGAGTTACAAACTCAGTATTTTCAAACCACATTGTTTTCCCGCCAAATATCAATGTTGCCACACTTAATTAAAGTTGGAACAACTTCCACCGACACTTTCTGGGGTTTAGGGGATACAGTAACATACATGGTTTAGAACGAAAGTTCCTGATCTTACTTCCTTTACAAGTTTGAGTTTACGTTTTGCGTTTTATTTGAAATTCTACACTAGATTTGTTTCTGCCTTCAATTCAAAAATAAATAAAATGGTTGCAAAGACAAAGTTATTCAGAAAAATACCATAGACATACTAAATAATATGGACTGGAAATACCTACGAAAAAAACGTGCCTACCTAAACCTCAAAATGTCTCATAAAATGGCCGCCGATTCTAAGGTTGTGTCAATCAAGCAACACACACACACTCACAAATGTCAATAATACAATATGTAAACAACCAGTTGACAGCAGGACTACCACGAACACAACCACAAAATTCGTCACATAAAATGGCGAATATGGCACGTACCTACAACCGTCACTAAGTCATAACAAAATGTTGCCATAATGAGCAACAACTGAAATATTGTTGTCTCTTTCATCAAATACGTTTACTACATTAGAAAGAATGAAACAAAACGATGTTTCACATTCTGTATCGTATTTCACTCATATTTGTATAAGCTAATGTATGTATAGAACATCGCGGCGCCTCCATATATTTCCTACCTCAATGGAAAAATACGAGCCTGTTCAATTCAGCGCTGGTTTAATTAAAGTATAGATTTCTGCTAAAATCGGTTCGTAGAAAACAATTTCGGTTTATGTCTCCTTCGCAGAATTTATTATTACAATTTCTTATAATGTACATCGAAGTAATTTGCCTGGATTTAGTGACGCTAAATGGCTTAACGCCTTGCGACTGGGGCGAAAATTAAAACCAGCTTTATTGCTTAGAGAATAAAGTCCAAGTGGCTATAACGTTTTATTGCCAATACGCCGCCAATTGCGCGCTGTTTTTACGCGTAAGTGTAATAATATTGAGGCGAAAAGGTTAATTGGTGTTGTAGCGGTGTAGCTCGAGCACTTAACAACTACAAACACTGCCAGCCTAGAAAATGTTTTATATCAGACTACGTAGAAAAGCTTCGGATATGTTTTTGAGTGCAGGTTATAAAATCACCCTTAGGCACACCTGTCTTCCATCAAAGAACTGAATACGTAGTGTACTGTGATAAAGAAAACATGAAAAACCGCTCATATGTTGCTCACGATATAGGAATTTTTATTATTTTCTGTTAGGCTCGCGTTTGACCACTATCTCGCCTGATGATCGACGGAGAAGCACGCTTGCCTAGAAGTAACCTATTCACTCTTGACTTAAAGACCCCTAGATTGTAGCTATACGAAACAAATACTCCGGCACGGAATTCCACTCCTTAGCTCCACGAGCAATGAAAGTATTTGAAAAATACTTTGTGCGTATGGGTGGGATATCCACCATGTACCGATGGCGCATTGCCGTACGTCTTGTAGTCCGATTATGGAAAGGGCTAGGCGGAATCAAATTGTGTAGTTCCATCGCACATTCCCCGAAATGTAACCGATAGAAAACCGTCATATCAGCCGAAAGACGTCCACTGCTGGACATAGGCCTCCCCCAAGCGTCGCCACATTGACCAGTCCCATGCGTCTTGCAACCAGTGGATCCCCGTAACTTTCACCAGGTCATCGGTCCACCTGGTGCATGGGAGGCCTTCCAACGCGACATCTTCCGGTTCGCGGTCGCCATTCCAAAACCTTTCTGCCCCAACGGCCATCCGTTCTGCGAGCAATGTGCCCTGCCTACTGCCACTTAAGTTTGGCAATTCTTCGGGCTATGTTGGTAACCTTGGTTCTCTTACATTTCGAGCATAGCCTTCTCCATTGCCCTTTGACAGACTGTAAGCTTTCTGATGATGGCCATTGTAAGCGACCACGTCTCAGAGCCATATGTCATCACTGGCAACACACACTGGTCATAGACTTTTGTCTTGAGACACTGTGGTAAGTTGGACGAGAAGACACCGATAGAAAACCGACAGGCTGGCAACTCGTCGTCGGTGTTCAATGCTCTGGAGCTTTGAGTCGACCAGCGCAACGTTGCCGATTGATATTTGATATAACTTGTCACTTGCAATCATCTGCCATATAAATAAATGTATATTTTTATATTTTTCCATATCCACCTTAGGGTGTTTATGTTTGTGTACTCATTCGTATTTGATTCGTATACTTGATTGTTTTCAAGCAAAATATTCTGACCCGTTTTTATCTGTTCATAAAAAACACGAATGTGAATCTAAAACGAGTGAGTTCAGCAACGCTCTAATCCTCCTCTCTGTCTGTCTGTCTGTTGTCCAATAAAAGTCTGTTTTGCCCGGATAAATCGACATTCCTATATTATTAAATTTACTTTTCTTTAATCTTTTGTTCGCAACGTCGAAATTGGAATTCGATTCGTCAAATAACGATTTAAATAATTGTTCATCATTGAAGGCATTCGAGCAAAACAAAATAAAATTCATGAGTGGGCAAAAAATGTATCTATTTCATTTGAATTCAGATAATATGAAATTTTAGAACACCAAACTGTATGAGTACATGACAAAGTTTAATTTACATTGCAACCTATATTATTTTAGGGCATAAAACACAAAATACTAAATTCGATAGATACTCGCTACTTGGTAGCGATGTTTTGAATTGATCTTGAACATAAACCATCAATTTAAGCAGTGCAAAAATGCAAGAATCTTTTGGAGATTGAATGGTATGGCGGTGTTTTTAGTAGACATTTTTGAAATTGTTTGTGGAAAGTGTATTGCATAAATAAAATAGCGGTGCTGGTGCCTACACTTATGTATGGAAGTGAAGGTTGGGTATGGCTAAAAAGACATGAAAGTAGGATTAATGCAGTAGAAATGCGCTCCTTGCGGAGTATGTGTGGTGTAACTTTAAATAATAGATTGAGGAATGAGGTAATAAGACAACGTTGTGGTTTAAAAGAAGATGTAGTGACTAAAATTTAAAAGAGTATGTTAAGATGGTTTGGCCATGTTGAGAGGATGAATGAAAGGCGACTAACGAAAGGTATTTACAAGGCAGACGTGAATGGAAACGCCGGGAGGGGACGCCCTAGAAAGACATACATAGACCTTATAGGTGATGTTCTTCAGAAAGGCCAAGTGCGCAGTACCCATAACCGGCGTGTGTGTATGACTAGATGTATGAATGTGTGTGAAGCAAAAGAAGTATGTAAGGATCGTAGCAGGTGGCGTTCTGTAGTTTCTGCCTACTTCCATGGGAAAAAGGCGTGAGTTTATGTATGTATGTATGCAATAAAATTTTTGCAATTTTGATCTCGCGTCAAAAGATCGCTTAAGACAAATGGCATTCGATGTCAGCGAAGGCGAGAGTAAAAATGTCAAAATGTAAGGGATGGATCACGTGATTTTTCGATATCACTTGTCAATCCCATATTATGATTTAGCATTTTTGATAATCGCTATCGCCACGCTTTCGCTGATAGAATGTTACTTGTCTAGGGCCCACGGTGACGAGTACCGATCCTCCGACACGAACTGTTGTTTAAGCATGTTCAAATCACACGGAAAACTTTGAATTGCGGAATGTAGGACTTGTGTGACGTCAGCAGGTCTTGTTGTAGTTCTTATGTGCCGCTTAAATGCCGCTACAGTATCTTTTCTGCTCACGTTATAAAAGTTAACCAAGGGTAACAAGTGACTGCGCCTCTGGCCGGCATGGGGTAGAATATCTAAGTAGTTCAACTCTATTAAGTAGACGCCATCTTACCAACACACTGTCGATATTTTGTTTTAAATTTTACAAGTGTGAGTGCCAATTTAGTTGGAATGTTAAACTTCTACTCGAACAATTTTCCTAGATGGTAACTTTCAAACTTAGGGGTTAATTAACAAAATACCTAGTTCAAAATAATTACAACTACTAGGTACCACTTCAGTTTGGGCGCTTACGCACTACATCCGATCCGAGTCCGTGATTTGAGTTGCGAGTTCTATCCGAATTGAAAATGTTCTGAATTATGACGGATAGAGTTCGGATGTAGTTCGTAAGCTTCCCTACAATAAGTACTATGACTACTTCGGAACCGAAATTTCTCGGATTCGGATCGGATGCAGTGCGTAACCGCCCTTTTAGTACCTATTGTAAACAAAAAGTCTAAATGTTTAGAAGTTTTTTTATAAATATTGTTGCTAAACCAGGGCGTATTTTGTATATGTATCCAATAAAGTAGTTTCGTGTTTAATTAGGATATCAACATTGTTCATTATCTTTAAAATTAGACTTTTCAATTCAAACACGGAAAGGGTGTAACTGACGATTACCCCTATTTTCCGAGCTACATGTCTAGAATAGAACCGGCTTAATTGAAATTAGTATACTAGGTACCTAAAGTTTCCATTAGTGCCGAACGTTGAAAACCACGATTAGCATAAACGTTGAGATAAGGATTCAAATGCTTATTGGATTTGCCAATACAGTAAGGATAAAAAGACATTGCCAACATTTTCGACATTTTATTTTATCAACATTGATACAGAAAAACAAAAATCATAAAATGTTACGTCGCTTTGACATCTGTATGGACAAACACGTCTACCTACCCTTTAGGAATGCATAAACTGTTTTTATTCCGAGAGACTTGTTACAAAGTTTCTACGCTTCGGACGTAAACTAGCGTATCTGAATACAAAGAATTAAGTCTCGATCGAGACCTATTTACAACATCACTTTATCGGAGATCACAGCCTTCTGGCAACAATAATATGTACGTACAAGAAACTGACGCCAACGTTCTGACGCCTATCATTGAGAGGTTATAGTCCACCGAGGAGCTGCCGGACGAATGGAACAAGGGTCTTTTGATAACTTTACCTAAGAAGGGAGATCTTAGTCAATGCGACAATTTCACAAATGTTAACAGTATCTGACCAGGTAATTCAAGCGTAAAAGATCATTGTACTTATACTCTGCATAACTTCATAATCCGGGATAATATCAATCCATCGCCACGTACTCAAGTATCGACTTTAATTTTACATACTTTATGTTGATTTTTAGGGTTCCGTAGCCAAATGGCAAAAAACGGAACCCTTATAGATTCGTCATGTCTGTCTGTCTGTCTGTCTGTCTGTCTGTCTGTCTGTCTGTCTGTCTGTCTGTCTGTCTGTCTGTCTGTCTGTCTGTCTGTCCGTCCGTATGTCACAGCCACTTTATTCCGAAACTATAAGAACTATGCTGTTGAAACTTGGTAAGTAGATGTATTCTGTGAACCGCATTAAGATTTTCACACAAAAATTAAAAAAAAACAATAAATTTTGGGGGTTCCCATACTTGAAACTAAAACTAAAAATATTTTTTTTCATCAGACCCATACGTGTGGGGTATCTATGGATAGGTCTTCAAAAATGATATTGAGGTTTCTAATATCATTTATTTCTAAACTGAATAGTTTGCGCGAGAGACTCTGCCAAAGTGGTAAAATGTGTGTCCCCCCCCCCTGTAACTTCTAAAATAAGAGAATGATAAAACTAAAAAAAATATATGATGTACATTACTATGTAAACTACCAGCGAAAATTGGTTTGAACGAGATCTAGTAAGTAGTTTTTTTTTAATACGTCATAAATCGTAAACCGCAATTTACCAAGTACGGAACCCTTCGTGCGCGAGTCCGACTCGCACTTGGCCGGTTTTATGTGTCTATTTTTCTGTTCTTTTTGTTGTTCTAGGCAAGCGTGCTCCACCGTCGACCACATCATCGCTTACCATCAGGTGAGATAGTGGTCAAGCGTGAGCCTATAATGAATTAAATAAAATAAAGCTATTTATGTTAAAAAGGCCCTAAAAAGCAATGCAATTAGAACTTTGTTTTGTCTGACATAGAGTTTGTTGTTCTAAAACATAATTATCACGAATTTTGAATACAAATATTAATTCAAAAGATCTGATCGCCAAATTCGGATTATGGCTTCACAGAACCGTCCGGGGAATTAATTTCGGAAGCCAAGGGAATTGACCGAAACTTCCAATATTAGCTCAGGCTTTGTAGATCCTGTGACGCACTAATGCATTTATAGTTTAGAGTTATGTGCTTACAAACTGGCCTTAATGAATATTTAATCTGAACAAAGTGAAACTTCTAAGTACTCTAAATGAATAAATTAATCTAATCAAGATTCAAAACGACCATAAATCCCTTTTACAGGCAACTTAATTGTTTCCTTAATCCTATCATATTCTTGACGAAATACTAAGATATTTATAACGTATAACATAAATGCAGGAAAATATACAGCGGTTTAACGAAAAAAACAACTGTTTACGCTACGGCACCAAAACTCATCTGAAAAAGAAAACGTTTGAATTTCAAAACGAGGTTCTAATAGTGTTGTTTGTTTCAACGGTCAAAACATCACAATGCTCACATAAGTAAAAGATGTTGTGAAAAGTCTGCGCCGCGCACTGTTTTGTAGGAAAACGCGTCTTGATTATGTAAATACTTTCTTCCGTCCCAGTCTGAATACAAATATCAAATGTGACCTTTAACTTCATGGTTGAATGCCTTTGATTTATCTGTGTTACACAACGCGGTTCACGGTTTTTTTTCTTTTTTTTCTCTTGTGTATGTATTTGTCAATGTGGAGCATGGAGGTTTATATGAATTAAAATTAGAATAGAATAGAATAGAATACTCTTTATTATGTACACCATATAAGTTACAGAAAATATAGACGAAGAAAACATTACACTGGGTGACACAATGGGCGGCCTTATCGCTAAAAGCGATCTTTTCAAGACAACCTTTGGATGGATTTTAAAAATGAAAGGAAAGACAGTACTGTAGGTAAGTTTGGTGTACTATTTATATAGAAAATAAATACATATATATACATACTATATATACAGTAACAAGTATGGAACAAAACTAAGAAATCAAGAAAAACAACTATTAAAGAGAGAGGTAGTGATTCTTCACCATAGTTTTAAAAATGGGCAGAGATTGAGCACGCCTTATTGACACGGGCAAAGCATTCCACAACCGCACCGCTTGAACCGTAAAAGATTTGTCGTAAAAGCTGGTGGAATGCATCGGCATCTCTAGTCCCAAGTTTTCCGATGACCTAATAAAATTATTGTTATTGTAAAGTTAGAGTGAGTTCTATGAGAGTAATTCGTTTAGCTTTTTGATGATTAATCTGGAAAGAAATAGGCAGAAAATGGAAAATTGACCAAAACTAACCAGAAGAAGGCAGAAAGGTTTTAAGTGAGATAGATTATCTAGTTTTAGATCGATAGCACACCAACGAGAAACGGGCTGAAAAATATTGTGAAGCAAAACAAAATGTTTGGAAAATAACGAACTACGCATCGCAGCGGTAAAGGTAAAAGGTTATTTCAATTCAAAGGTACGCATTCAGTTCATATTTACATCAATATTATTTATTATGCTCGTATAATATCCTCTTTCAAACATCACACTATATCACACTAATATTATAAAGGGTATCTGAGTATGTTTGTATGTTTGTTACTATTTCACGCTCAAACGGCTTTACGGATCTAGATGAAATTTGGTACAGAGATAGATTATAGTCAGTTATAGCACATACGATACTTTTCATCCCGATATAATGTTCCCTTGGGATAAGAAAACACTATTCACGCAGGCGAAGCCGCTGGCAGAAGCTAGTGTCATCATAAATGTCTTCTACAACTCAGAATCGCCCTAACCCCGAGTTTCTCATTTCAACATTATCGCAGAATTAATGTGTCAAATTGTCAATTGTTGGCTAAGAAACTCGGGGTAAGTCCATAAGCTCAAAAGGTACGGCATAATCCTTCTTGTACCTTTTCTGTAATCGTACCCGTACCTGCCAGAGTTTTCTGCTGGCCTTAATCCGGTACCTGAGTGCTTTGAGTAGAACTGGAAGCTTTCTAGTGCACCTTCTTAGTGTAAATATGAACGAGAACTCGACATTCTGTTTTAGGTAAAAGTATAGTACGTATTAGTAACGCAGTGCAATTGCACGAGGATTTCTTTTACCGTTTTGGAAGCATTGAATAAATATATACTTGACGCTGTTATTATTACGCTTATGATATTATTTATTGATTATGTATGAATGTTTTTATGTAGCTAAAATTGTAATGACCTGTTTACCTAATTGACATATTTTAAATTGATTCATTTTTAATGTAATCTAATGACATGCCACCTTAATTGTATTATTTTATTTATTGTTGCTAGCTTATATTGATTTTGTACGCCAGATATTGGTAAAACATAGTGAAACAAACATACACATTTTTAACAATATACCAACTGTAACCATACCTGTATTTTTCAAAATAAATTATTGATTGATTAATTGTTATTTTTAGTGTGATACAGATAACTCTTTAAAGTTAAAAATCACAGAAAAAAAACAGTAGGAAACTACCTACAAATACTCGAAACGGCACACTCACACAAACGTACGCACCGACGAGACCGCTCGGGCACTTTCGAGGTAATGTCAGTACTAAGTGCCGCGTCGCGACAAGTGTTCACGTATGTTTGTGTTAGTGTGCCGTTTCGAGCGTTTGTAGGTAGTTTCCATACTGTTTGTATATTTTTGCTGTGGAAGAACGATGTCATCATCATCACTTCTCAACATATGCGCAATATTGCAAAATGTAAGCAACTCATAAGATCACATACCTACCTACTTTTTGTTTACTTATTGAAAACTGAGGCATATCACAAGCGCGGAGCCACAAAATCTTGATCAGGACATCATATAATTTGTAAACATCTTCTTTGTAGTTGTAGACATGCACTATATCGATCATGAGCGAGTTTATACTCCGACTCGCACTTGACCGATTTTCAGATGGCTATGACCAAAAACTTTTTTGAGGACTGGATCCGCGCCTGGCATATCATACTAAATCATAAACAAGAAGTTGAATAGGCTATAGCCCGAAGAAATATAAGCTAAAGGTTTTAATATCTTCTGTTTGCTGTCTAAAACTGAAGATAAATATCTACTTCACGTTTATAACCCTTGATTATTTACTTTGGAATTTCGGGAAGCTAACTTCGCCACCGCTTACGTACTTTGTGCTTAAGTAGATTTGTTTCAGTACAAATATTAAACTTTCCTCTTTTCTTCGATTTATTTGTTAGTAAATTATTTATTGACAGATAGATTTTATTGAGTAGCTACATCTCATAAATTTAAGATTTAAGGCAGTCCTAGTCGGTCCATCTTCGGGCTCCTTACACCTAATTACATAGACACCATTTCGTACTTGGAATTAGGAGTGAGGCATATTTATCGTAACAGTTAAAAAAAACAGGTATTTAAAAATAGCAACATGGAACAGATATCCATAAATTGAAATTCCACGACCCACAACAACAGTCACAGTCGCAGTAACAGTCATAGTCGCAGTAACAGTCACAGTCGCAGTAACAGTCACAGTCGCAGTAACAGTCACAGATTACTGATATGTAGGTAACAGTCACAGTCGCAGTAACAGTCACAGATAACTGATATGTAGGTAGCAGTCACAGTCGCAGTAACAGTCAAAATCTGTTCCGCGTGGTCACAAGTCAAAACATACCTTTGGCGTAACTAGTGTGTGTGTGTGTCTGTGTAACATAACAAGCTCTTCTCTCGTCTAGCTTAGGGATGTTTACGTTGTTAGAAAGAGATTAAAACAAAAATGATCTGCGCCTGTACCAGTTTGGGACTGGAACAAGCTATTTTCTCTTCTGACTTATTGTAATAGAAAGAGATAGCGTTTGTTCTCTGCCTGTCACTGTTACCCATTCGGATACACAATAATGAACTTACCATTGAATAAAAAAATGTGTAAGCCATCGATTTTATAATGTAATATTGATTGTATTTTATTTATAATATTTTATGTAATGTAAAAATATGATGGTGAAATATTTATTTTAAACCCACAGATCACATTGTCGTGCTAAAAATAAAAATAGAACATAGTGTAATATCGTGCGTTTATCCAAAAGTGCAATAAAAGTCACATAATCTGTGGTTCTTTTCTGTGAATGTATATCCAGATTGGGTATTATTGCCCAATTTTGGGGAAAAAATGCAAACTATCGGGGAAAAAGGAAAAGTGGGTTAATATTGGGCATTTTTGTTCACAATATTTTCAAATATGTATGCCATTGAAAAATTATGAGCAAGTTTATAAAATACATATTAAAGGTAGCCAAACTACATAAATAACTCTTTTATCGCAAATTTTTGTGTTTTGCTCTTGTATGCTTATCATTTATTTATTGTAAGCTTTTTTTATTACAAAATGCCACCACAAAATATGGGGCAAATTTTATGAAAGTGGTATAATTTTGAGGAAAATTTATCAAGTATGGGGAGATTTCACAAAATGAATCTTTACACTGCTTTATTTATTAGTACTAGTAGCTGTTGCAAAATAACAGGCTGTTATTTTGGAACAGGATTTTGGAACTGCTATTTCCCTGGAACTGGAACAGGTGTAACAGATACCTAATTTAACCTGTTACAGACCACCTCTACTTGGAATTCGAAATTATTGGCGAACATCATAGACTCCAAATATTTATCCTAATAAATTTAACGAATGCGACTGAAGGCATAAACAGCCATAATCAGTACACAACAAAAGCGAAAATTCTGAAAAATGGTGTCTCTAAAATCTAATTCCAGAATATCGGTACCACGTATTTAAAAGCTAGCTGACCAACTACAACAACAAATCCAACTGACTATGTTGAGCCCGCAGAAGTGCTTCCAGCGGGCCATGAACAGTCATGGCCCACCTGGAAATCCCTAAACCGGTTACAATGCCGAGTGGGCCGGTGTAGGAATAACTTAGTCGGATGGTACTCTGATCAGCCACAATGTGACTGCGGTACTACTCCACAGACGAAGCTCCATCTCCTATCCTGCTCCATATGTAAATATAGCACCTGCACCATGCAATACTTTTACGAGGCCAGCGCTAAGGCTATCGACGTGGCCGAATTCTGTTTGAAGAAAAATTTAGAGCAAGCAAAAAGTTTAAAATAACCGTAACCCCGACCACGGTTTTTTTAGCCTGTGTTACCCGGGCCATAATAACGATTCGATTGATACCTTATTCATCAAAATCGGATGAATAGTTTAGGCGTTACGGAGGAACATACGTAAATACAAACATACATAGACTGCTAAAATCATAAACCTTCCTTTTGGTTTCACCGTAGTCGAGTAAGAAGGAATCAGTGACACAAAGAAAAAGAAGAAGAGCTAGCTGTAGCCGTTTCAAGAGAAATACTGAAATCTAGCTGCAGCTGAGCAAAAATTTGTAATAGGAAAAATCAGGGAACTATAAAGAAAAAAACAGATTTATCAATATATTGGTATTTTTTAATTAAATAAATAATAGAAAGAAGAAAGAAATAATTTGTATTCGCCACAAAAACGACATACATATTTTATAAACGTTATCACCAAATTTCAAGTTCATACATAGGTCAACGGAAAATTTAAATATTCATCGGAACAAAATTTTGTTAAAAAAACTGATTTAGCTTCTCATTTCTTCATATTGTAAAATAAATAAAAAATGGCATAGGTCAATTTTTTTTTCGCGCCTCCTTTTTCTGTATGGGAGCAATACAATAAAACATTTAAAGATATGTTTTGACAATTTGTATAGCTTTGGGTTAAGAAGATGCTTATACTGTGAAAATTTGAAGACTGTAACTCCAACCGTTTGACTGTAAAACAAGTGTGACAGACGACGGACAGACAGATGGACAAATAGACATACAGACACGTGAGTGACAGTAATAGGACTCCGTTTGGACCCTTCGAATACAGAACCCTAAAAAACTCAACTAGCTTACTCCTAGTACCCACTTATTTATACCCAGTTCCCGGAAACACGACTGTTTGTAACACGATCCGCAAAGGATACCTTATTCCGGTCTGTACGGAAGTGACGTCCGTCGGTTGTTTTCCTACTACCCACAATTGTTATTGTTTTGCTTGAGCTTCAGTTTAGCGGTCATTTGACTAATTGGAAGAGAGGTGGTGTTTGTTTTTAAGCTGACATGGTCACAATCATTAGTATTAATATTTGTTTCGGGATATTTAACATGTATATTTTGATTTTTGTTGAGAGCTCGATATTGCGGCATCGTTACAAGCGCCACGATCACGAGAACTGATATCGAGATAATATACGAAACGTGGAAAGTAGTTAAAATTATTTGAATGGTGTTTTAATAATTTAATTCTTGGCAATAATTAAAGTAATGAGTTGTGTTCCATTTTTTATTTAATAGAACTGAAACCTAATAGTTAAAAGATGAAGGACATCTAACATGAGATGTAATGCAGCCCAACGCGGGACCAGTTACGCCCAAACATTTTTCATTCAAAACCTACAAATAAAAACACATCACTGCTGTCTAACTAACTAGATATCTAATCAATAACGACCTGTATCGTTATTTTTCATAATACGTAGACCGTAATGTCAACGACTTTATACCAACAAACATAACCTACCCTAAAAGTCACAGAGACACCATGATGTCACAGAAACACCATGATTTCACTCCATGACTCAACTTTTCACCAAAAACACATTACCTAATGACGTTATTTCAAACACAACAAAGTATAACTTGATCAACCAATTGCATTATCCAACACTTATGCAATTAACACGGCGGGATTAGATTAGGTAATATCTACGTAGGTGGAGGTAGTGCTAGGTCTGACCTGACACTCTTTAGGTCAGGTTACCTGACTTGCATCATAGGGCCGATTGGTATATGTAGGTATCGTTTGGTTAACATATCGAAGTAGGCGTTTGTGAATGTTTCGTTGGCGTTATGCATCTTATTAGGAATAATACGTTTTAACCAGTACCTGCGTTTGTAATAAATACCTAGGTACACTTAAGGGTCAAAAGTGCAGTTACACTCTACCAATTATTAATCTATACATTAATTTCTTTATAACATAATAAATCAGTTGTGGATAATTTAACTTCTTCTATAAAAACAATAACAATAATTTGCGTTTTGGGAGAGTACGACTGCACTTCTAGCGCTAGACTACACATTTAAAAAACAATTACCCTCTTACTAGTGTGTTTAACACAGAATAAAGTTATACTAGGAATAACAAAGGAATAACCATACATTTTCATAGGTTTATACTTGGTATAAACTTTATTCTGTGTTTATTAGTAAGAGGGTTAGTGTTTATGCAAATTCTTCGGTTTAAGTATTAAGTTATTCTTTGAAATTAGATTTCCGAGAAGGGCATAATTTAATTAAAGCTTTTGTAATGTATTAAAGACTGTTTGTCTATAAGTTGCAAATTGTTAAAAAAGCTATAAAAAATAGTTTCTAAAATAAATTCATATTTATAAACAAGGCGGACCCTTGATTGAATATTTTACGTTCGACAACTTTTTCCTTGTTACGTCTAATATATATACAAACAAACTTATAAGTTGTAACAGGTGCCATCTCTGCCACTTAAAAGTTACATAAAAAGTTGCAACTAAGCTGAAACTTTATAACAAGCGAACATCATGAAAACCTGGAAAAATATCGGTTCTGTCAGAAACAAATTGTGCAGTCCGTCTTACGCTGATTGGGTTCTTTTCGTGTTTGCTTCAATTTTATAGTTGTTTTTAGGGTTCTGTACCCGAATGGTATAAATGGAGCCCTATTACTGTCACTCATGCCCATCTGTCTGCCCGTCGGTCTGTCTGTCGTTTGTCACACAGGTTTTAAAAGCAAAACGGTTAGAGTTAAATGTTAAAATGTTCACAATATAAGCATCTTGTTAGACCAAAGCCAAATTCAAAAATGTTTTTAAGGGGGCTCCCATAGAGGTAAAAGGGACGCGAAAAAAAAATTATCATCCCCATCGATTGGGATGATAATTTTTTGGCCATCCTTGTTTAGAGCTCATAGAGTAAATAAATGCTGTATTTTTTGTTTTAAGAAATATTGAAAAACAAAGGAAAGAGAAACAACCAAAGTACTAAACTTCAAATTTGATGATAATGTTTATTAATACGTATATTTTACTAACAAATCTACCAATACATTGATAAAAAATTCCTCATTATTCCAATTAAAAGCAATTTGTTTTGCGGTTTAGTACGGTACCTAAATGTGCGAAGTCCGACACGCACAGGACCGACTTTTTTAATGTGACTTTTTTTTTGTTTTTAATGTATTTTAAACATGAAGCCGCTAGTGAAATGTGTTTTCAACAGAACCGTGAAAGGACATACCTAATAAATAGTCCTAATATTACTCTCTGAAACACGAGGCTTAAGATAACTTGGAGTGAGTGATGCAAAAGCATGATGCAAAAACAGTGTTGCCTATGATATGGATTATTATCACGAACACCTCAGGAACATAAGGTTCTAATACCTAGTCGGAATCAGTGAACCAACATAACAAATAAAAAAAAATAAGTAGTTTAACGCAGAATACAACAAACTTTGATTAATACACCAGCACCTGTAGCCAAGTTGAAAATCTACAATCGATAACGCTAATAGAAAACGAATCAAGGAAAGGAATGACACATCTGAACGTTAAGTCACGTGGTCAGACCATACAAATAGGAGGCGTTAACGATTGTAGAAAGAGATTCGATACGAAAC